>CM031242.1:119401691-120760241 GCA_018340775.1 Taxus wallichiana var. yunnanensis | reverse complement strand
AGGATCTAATCGATTTTGAGCTCTACCGAGATCCTATTTCTTGGTTGTTGGATATGTGGGAAGTGACCTGTGGGAGCTTCGTATATATCTCCAGACAAGGTCATGAGAGTAGTGGTAGGTGGTTTAATGGATTTTGTGGTTAGCTATGGGTAGTTTTCTGGTCTAGCCCAGAAAATATTGGATTGATTGGCTTCTATATTTAATACGGAAAACTATGCTATAATATCCAGCGGGAGTGGTGAAGATCTAAACACTAGCATTTGCAAGCTGGTGTTAATACTTGACTGATTTGTAGGTCCATTGGGTTGCGGGACTTACGGATCACAACCATGAGTTTGTGGTTGTTTTGGACCTATCATGGTCATGTGAAGAATCAATCCCTTCTCCCAACTATCTAATAATCGAATGCCTTTTCAAGCTTCTACATTTAGAACTAGAAGTTTTATGATTTTCTCTAAGTACCTAATAGGTGTTACGGTAACTTGGATATGTAAGCTAGTGTCTATATCAATGAGGAGGTCTTTTGTGTTAGGTTGCGGAACCAAAGAATCACAACCAAAAGTTTGTTCTTGTTCAAACCCTTGCATGGTCATTCAAGTGTTTTATCAAGCCAATCTATAATTAAGATGGTTTGACCAGAATGTGTAAGCTTTGTCATCTTTGATATTCGATCCTCTTAGTTATTCACTAATTGCTTGTAGGTTTGTTGTTGCTCGAAAGACTGTATCCTAAGGTCTTGATCTATATAAACTAAAGTTGTGGGTAGATTTGGTTGAGGCAAGTATGGGTTCAAATATATATTCTCTAGGCTCTCTAGGTCCTGTGATTGTCATACAAAGATGATTCAACCTCTAACTAACATTAATAAACTGATTATGAAAGAGGTATTACACTACGTAAGCATTCTTCTATTTTTGTATTTTCCAATAACATATTTCAATGAAATTGAAGAAAACTAATCTAGTATTTCTATAAAATGAACAGTTAATCTAGAAACAAAATGAAAACAAACAAAGTAGCATGGTATGGTTATTTTCTGTGTAATTGTGATATTATACTAAATATCTAACTAAATATATTAAATTGAAAGACTCTCGATTCTACCTCAGAAGTGAGGAATGAATCATAGTTTCTCAGAAACTATCAATCCCCACAGCTTCCCTGGCGATATTGAGAACAAGCTTTTGACTGAAATAAAATAATTCACTACTCTATTTGATATATTGTAACTAGAAATTTGATAGCTCAAACCTGGCATTTATAGAACAGTGGTAAATCTAGTTGTGTGTGATTTCATCCCCTCAGTGTGATCTCTTCATTCCTTTGTGTCCTCGTGAATCTAGAAAGTGTGTATATGATAGTATCAACAGAAGATAGTAATCGAACAATGGAAGCTTTGGATATAGACTAAATATAATGCGAGTAGGAGAGGGATAACGCAAGTGAACAGAGCTTGACTATGTAATTCCTAGTGGGATTTATTATGGGAATACAATGCAAGTGTACTGAGAGTTTTAGAAATTATCCTTGTGAAAAACAAAACCTACAACTTTAATGGATTCTAGTCTAGAAATGAAGCTATTCTATGTTTAAACTAACTGTATGCAGTAGCAATGAAACAAGACTTGAAACAAGAAGATGATATGACCTCTAAAATGCCAACAATGGAAGCAAAACATGAAACTAACAAAATTCTAAGAAAGGAATTGAAAAAATGAACAAGAGAATTAAGAGGATGAGGGGCCATTTGCTTGAAAAAAAGCTAGCTATTTATAACCAATGCATTTATGAAGGTGACTCCCATTTGATCTCTTTTACTATAAACAAAGGAAAAACACTATTCCCAAGGGGCAGAAAACATTAATGCAAGCCAAAGTGGTTGAAGAAAGTGTGTAAAATTGAAGATTTATGTTTGACGTGATCGTCGGAGGAATCTAGAAAACATGAACAAAACTGTCGCCCTGTGCAAGGCGGAGATTACGAGACCACCGTCCTATCTCAGGTGGCGATCACGGGACCGCCACCCAAGTAGGGCAGCGGTTCCGTCACTAAAGAAAAAAATTCAAGAAGAAAGGGGAAAAGGGGAAAAACCAAGCATGCGGAGGCTGAGTGAGGCATGCGGGATACAAGTGTATACTTGGTGAGCCTTTCTGGATTCCGAACACCTTACAAGGAGACCTGTATCATCATTGGGGCATGTGTAACATCATTCCGGTGGTGTAGTACCCTACAATTTTGGGTACGTACATATTGCCCCTCGGAGAAGTGTTTTAGCCATGAAGAGGTGTAAAATGGTGGATCCGAGTATGGCAGTCTGAAATGGGGAGTTAGGAGCTATACCTAACATGTCCATGTGCTAGAAAGTCACCATCCAAGATCCCGCTACCTGTAAAAAATGAAAAAGGGGACTCAAGTGCAGATAGATAAAACAAATTGAGAAATAAGGCTGAATTGATAAGAAAAGAGGACTTACCATCTATGCGAGGTTTAGAACTTACCTCTGACAACACTCCGACCTTGCAAAATACATTCAAAATAAAGTTAAGAGGGCTATATATATAAAATGAAAACAAAGTCATTTTACTATTCATTTACATGGATTGATTTGATATATTTTGAGCTCTGGGACCCACGGTGATGGTTTTCGATGAGAGTATAGTCAAAATATTTGTGGTGAGATAGCGATCATGCCTCGAGAGCAAAACATCGACCTGCGAAGTCTCAGGTTAGTTCTTCTCGATTTATTATTTTTAAACCTAAAATGTAGAAATGATAAAATATTTCCCTTGGGGGGATCATTTTTGAAAATGTTAGTTTTAAATGTGTCTTTAGGGGGGGCGCCCATAGGGTAGGTTTCTTTTTTGTTAAAAGGGGTTTTTTTCTTGTTTTAAAGATTTTTAGGGCTTACGACCCATTTGGTTTTGTGGGATAGGATCGCCACCCTATGTAGGGCGGTGGTTACAAAACCGCCACTCAAAGGCAGGTGGCGGTCCATGTGAAGGACCAAAACAATACAAAACTTAGCTTATTTTTGCATGTTCAACATTTTTACATGTTTTTAAAAGTTTTTCCAACTAAATTTTAGTACTAACTTGCTCCTTTTTTGTTTTTAGGTGTATGCAGAAGGAGGAATACATCAGATGGAGCTAGGAGAGGGAGTGTGATAGGCTCTCAGAAATGTTGGAGGAACTCTCCCAGGCAGAGCGGGATACTCTCCAGAGGGTTGGTATATGGAGGATTACATAGGTTCCTCATGTTGCACTTGCCAGTCACATATTGTGTGACTTGTTCTCTTATTGGGATGTGGATCAAAACACCTTCGATTGTCAGGAGTTAGGGGTGAGTGGTCCATCACCCTGGAGGATGTTTACCATATACTGGGGGTTCCGATCCTTGGGCGGTAGCTATCTCTTAAGACAACAATATCTAGATCACAGGTGGTTCAGTGGGCCACCTATATGGGAGATGCGGTTGTATCAATGGGGTCAAAGAAGGGCGTGAGGATCCACTCTATTATTGAGTCAGACATTCCCTTGCTTCACAAGGCCATTATGGGCATCCTTGCATCTAGAATGATTGGGGACAAGGGAGGGGACACCCTCTTGTATTGTTGGGCTCCTATTATTACACAAATTGAGGGCCATGGATGTGTCTATGCTTGGGGAGAAGATATCCTTGGGACTACCTACCATGACTTATACAGGGTAGTCCGATTACAGGGGCAGTCACTGAGCCACCCGACTCTTGTCATGAGTTGGGTGTATGAGCATATTATCCCATATGGGAGAGGTGTAGAGGTGGAGGATCCCGGGGCCATTAGGGCAGCGAGGTGGACGGGGATGACAGTTCTTAGAGCACCCCACCAGCCAGTTGATAGACAGGGTGGGGAAGCTAGAGATACACCCCTTTGATAGAGTTCCACAATAGTTTGGCCTCCCTTATAGTGGCATGCTCCCTCTGTGATGCCAATGTATAGATCTATTTGTGAGGCTCTGGGGAGGTCCTAGAGGCCGGGGTTGGACTATTGTTATGCCTGGTACTCCTATTGCGGCTAGGAGGGTGGTACGTGCATGAGGGAGAGCCGATGCTCCTCAGGAACCCTTACTTCAGATTTCCGCTAGTCCCACCCATAGTAGTGATGAGCCCATTGACGTGGACTTTGAGTCTGAGGAGTTCACTGGGGGAGAGACCGAGGAGGAGATAGAAGACATGGAGATCAGTGAGATGGGCGGTGGGGAGATGATAGTGATCCTGAGTGGCATGATACCTAGGAGATCCTACAAGCCAAGAGGGCAAAGTAGAGCGTAGAGAGGGTGACTCTTGTTTCAAAGGAGTTACTCTCTCAGGACACAGATGGAGATGGCGAGTCTATTATAGGTCATCACATTTCCCTAGACGTGGGAGAGGGGCACCAATTGGTGGCGACATCAGTGGAATGTGTGGATCCAGAGATCCTTCTTAGAGGTTTGGTGATCCTAGTGAGTTGTCACTCTTCTCTTGATATTTATTTTAGTTAGACTCGTCTTAGTTTGTTATTTCTTTTTGTTTTGTTTACTCTTGGTTCTATCATTGATTCTTTTCTAACTTGTTTTCTCCTTTGTTTACAGTGATTGCTGATGAGTGGTGAGACTTGATTCACTAAGTGTGTACTGATACCCTACTTATCCCCTAAGAGAAGACTCATGTTGAGCTTTCCATGGACATGGGGGATCCATTAGCAGCCAATAGGCACACCAATGTTTTTGCCTTTGTCTGGTATGTGGCAAAGATCATGACTTCTCTCCACATGGAGGTGGCCGGATATAGGACAGCCAAGCACTGGATGAGGAGGAGCCATTCTCATGGTGAGACGGTAGTTACCGGGCGTGACCGCGAGCCCTTAGTGCATTTAGAGGACCAACATAGCCGAGTCCTAGGCGTGGCCGCACACCCTCTGAGGGATCCCATAGGGATTGAGAGACTATTTTTGTAGTATTTTGTCAGATGTTTATATGAGTGTTTTTGTACTTTCCGGGCTCATTGAGCATTTTGACCATGCCTAGTGCATGATGGCATTGTATATGAAACCTGATTTGTATATATATATATATATCTCTTTGGATCTAGACTCTTGGCATCTTGAATTTTGTGACTCATTTCTATATGTGTATTTAGATGCTTTTAGAATACTATTTTCATGTTTTCAGAATGTATGCAATGGATAACAAATGATAGTAGATAGAATGTTTTACTCTGTATGTTTTTGTAGTGCTGATATGAGATGATACTAACATATGGTAGTACTGAAATTTTGAACTCTTTGGGAAATGTCAGTGATTTCTTCTTATGTTGGCAAAATGTGATGAATGCATAGTGATAAAGAGATGAACTTGCCCCAATCCCAAATCCACGCAACTAGTAAGATGCAAGGGCTCAACACCAAGAGTTAGGAAGGGCACAAGTTGTATGAGTTTGACTGAATGGAATGATGAGAGACAAAAAAACTAGTAATCAGAAACCAAATTTGGACCTACACACCCACCCTACCTAGAACTACCACCAAGCTTAGAAGGCCACTTACTTTTCAGTTTATCTAGACTTAGATTCACAAATGGCAACTTGGTTGAAAAAATATGGTTTTGAGGATTTGATCTCTTTGGAATTTGGATATTTGTTTTCTTTTAATAGGATTTGATTTGTGTTTTTAGCATACCAAGATTTGTTCATTTGTGTGACTGGACCCCCTACACCCTACCTCACGCCACTAGTAAGAAGCATGGGTTTGTCACCAAAGGCAAGATATAGGTGAGTAAGGGCACTTATTTCCTTTCCCAACCTCACACCGCTAGTAAGAGATGTGGGCTTATCACCGAAGGTTGATGGGGCAAAGAAGTGTGTAAAATAAAATATTTTGTTTGCTTGGTGCTTTTCATTTCATTTGATTTTGAAATTTTTGATCTATGACTTTGGGATATCCTTTCATTCCAAGATATTTAAGAGGGATATATGTGACACCACGAAGCTTCCAGAACAAACTGTAGGCAAGGACAACTTCACCTAGTAGAAAGAAAGAGAAAACCCGAGTATGCGAGACCTTGGTATGGTTTTCATCAATGTTTATCTATCAAATTTGATGAGAAGATTTGAAAATAGTTGATGATGTTTGGAGAGATGTGATATGGATGCTTTTGCCAATATTTTCAGAAATTTACAACAGATTTGTTTTAAGAGTAAGCTCCTAGACTACCATTTTTATGAAATGGATAGAATGAAGTAGCTAAGAGACTAATGTAATGTAAGTAGTTATAATGTACTAGTAATGACTTTGGTGTTTTATGCATAAAACCACTTAAGATGTAATGAATTGACAGTTTCACCAAATTCCTCGCCTTCTAGTGTGTAATAAAAGATACGCACCATTTCCATAGTCCTTCATGACTCGCATCTTGGCTTAAACATTTGGGTGGAACTTTCTTCCTTCACCAGTTTTCTTATCGATCTAGCTATCTAGTCTTAGAATTAAATCTCCTTCATATATTTCTCGCTCATAGAATTTTTTGTTATACTTCCAGCACATCCGGTCGGCATAGGCTCTATGCCGTTGTTTGAATTTAACCTAGCCTCGTCAAGGCTTTCTAGTTGAGAGAGGCATGCCTCCCTATAAGCTTCTTCATCCAGAATCCCTTGTAATGAGATACAGAGACTGGGTATTTCAACCTCAAGTGGGAGAACCACTTCTACTCTGAATACTAGTGAGAAAGGAGTTGCTCCCGTTGGTGTTCTTATTGAGGTTTGATGGGCCCACAAGGCCGGATATAGTTTTTCGCTTGTTCTCCTTGACCGTTTTGAGGAGAATAGCTTTTAACATTTTGTTTGTCACTTCGGCCTGTCCATTGGCTTGAGGGTAGTAAAGAGAGGCCGTATGATGGTTTATCTTGAATTTGCTACATAACTCATAGACTTCATCATTTTTAAAGGACGTTCCATTATCTGAGATAATGACTTGTGGGACGCCATACCTACAGATAATTTGGTTCAGAATGAATTTGGCAATTACCAAACCTGGTATTGTGGTGAGAGGCATGGCCTCCACCCATTTGGTAAAGTATTATGTTGCCGTAATTATAAAATTATGGCCATCGGTTGATGAGGGAGAGAATTTCCCTATCAAGTCTAGTCCCCACGTGGAGGAGGGCCACAGAGTCACTATTGGTTTGCGGGGATTGTCTTTGGCATGTGAATCTCATGAGAGAATTCAAAGCATTTGTGGCACTTACGTATAAATTCCACTGCATCATGCTTGAGAGTGGGCCAAAAATAGCCCATCCGATGTATTTTGCGAGTGGTGGCATGACCACCGAAGTGGCCCCACATATCCCACTGTGGGATTCATGAAGAATCCTCTTGGATTCTTCTATGTCGATGCATCTTAGAAGCATGCCGTCAAAGGCTCTACGATAGAGTACTTGGTCTAAAACAACATATTTAGTGGTAATAATGTGTAACCGCCTTCTTTGTTGTGACGTGGCACCTTCTAGGTATGTATGGTCCATGATAAAATTGATGATATCAGTATACCAGGGACATGTAGAGATGGGGGGCCTGGTTTCGATGAAGTATACACACTCATCGGGAAAGTCTAGATTTACCAGCTCACCTCCATCTAGTGGATTGTTAGCTAACCAATCTGTAATGATTTGTCCCTTAATGGATTTCTGGTTCACGAACGTTAACTCAAATTCTCCCATTAAGGTTATGAAATGACCAACCTTTTTAGATAAAGATCCTTGTGTGAGAAATGTTTGTAAATGGTATGTCTTTACAATGACCCTTGTTTCCTAGTTTAACATGTAATGTCTTAAACGTTTTGTTGTAAAAATTATGGCAAGGCATTCTCTCTCTACCTATGTGTAACATGTTTCATAATCAAGCAATGTTTGGCTAATGAAATAGATCACGCATTCTCATTTGTCATCATCTTCTTGAGCCAACGAGACATGAGTGGCTCATGAGTATAGGATCAAAGGGAAGTCTAGCTTGGGAGGCATTAGCGTGGGTGGTGACAACAATAAGCATTTAACTGATTTGAAGGCCTCATTGTATTCTTCACCAATCGACACTATAATATTTCTTAAGTAGATTGTTGATTGGATGAATGACAAAGCTTAAATCTGGGATGAACCCTCAAATTGCACCAAGTTTCCCAAGAAATGACTGATTCCAGACTCATCTGATGGTGGAATTATTTTGAGAACAACCCGTATTTTGGCTGGATCAACGTCAATGCCTCATGAAGATATAATGTATCCTATAAGTTTACCTCCTGTCACACCAAACAAACATTTCTCTGGATTTAATGTGACACCATATTTGATTAGTCATGAGAGGATGATACAAAGCATTTTTGGATGATCACAACGTTTCTTGGCTTTGGCCAACAAGTCATCCACATAGGATTCCAAAATTTTATGGATAAGATCGTGGAATATATAAGTCATTTCCTGCTGATATGTAGTGCTGGCATTCTTAAGTCCAAATGGCATGACAACATAGCAATATGTTCCCAAGGGTTACGAATGTGGTTTTGGCTTGATCCTGTTTTGATATTTTAATTTGATTGTACCCTTAGAACCCATCCATGAGGGACAGTAGTTCAAATCTAGTTGTTACATCAATGATGATGTCAATGGATGGTAATGGGAAGTCATCCTTGGGACAAGCTTTGTTAATATCCCGAAAATCTATGCAAATGCGTATTTTCCCATTCTTTTTTAGAACAGGGATGATATTAGATACCCATTGTGAATAGTCAATGGGTTTGATGAATCCCACTTGGAGAAGTTTTATTACTTCCTCTTTTACCATGAGAGCCACTTTTGGCTTCATTGGTCTTGACTTCTACTTGATTGGCTTCGCATCTGGTTTAGTGACAAGATTATGTACCACGACTTGTGGTGCAATGCCCGTCATTTCTTTATAGTTAAATGCAAAAGCATTCTAGGTTGATTATTTTGGCATCAGTGTGATTGCATAACATTGAATGCTTTCTCCAAGTGTGGGACTTGAAAAATGAGAAAGGATTCTCCAGAGAAAAGGCTGGTTCCTATTCCTCTATTCGAGATGCACACGAAGAAATATGCAGATGGTTTTCTCAAAACCTAATCTAATCTGCCAAGGAGACAAGGTAAGAAGATGCATAAAAATAAATCTAAGCTAATAGAGGTGATGCAGGAATGAAGAACACCTATTTTCCGGTGAACACGAGACCATTCAAATGTGATATAAGATCATGCACTGAGATAACAAAACTTGTAGTGAAAGACTAGGAGGATGCAAGATGAACACGAGAGGGTTGAGAATCATCCACGAGACATGTATTACTTGCTCCAAAGATTGATACAATACGCTACTGAGAATGCCAGAGGTAGAATAGTATTACAGTTTCAAATGAGAGGTTCGAACTCCACAAATTCGCGATAGGAGAAGAAGGAGAGGCAAAAGCAGAAAAATGTTCGACCTTGAAAAGAAGCTCCTCTTTTACAATATATAGAAAGAATGAGAGAGGAAAGAGAGAAGGGAAAACCAAATCTACCCCAACCACCTCCAGGTTGCATTCAATTCATCTCATTATGACAGAAGCGGTGGATCCTGGCAAAACGGTGGGCTGTCCAACAGAAGCGGTGAACTATCTGCTGCATTAAAGTTGTTTGTTGAAGCATTACTTCTGCTTGTTATTTCATGCCAGAGGCATTTCTTGATTTTCTCTCTCCAAGCTGAACCAAAATGCAAGATTGACCCCAGAATCGTGTAGAGAATTTTACCAGCTTTCCATTGATATAAAGAACGTGCCAATCCGAGCTCTGGATCGAAAGTTATGGCGATCTGAAGATTTAGGGCACAAAACAGGTGAAAACAGATTTTTAAATTTCTTCCCGTGCTCTGCCACCTGGATGACACGTGGCAGGTTCTGATTCGCTGAGCAACTCTCTCTCCTCCACCTCTTGGTGGGCTATCTTTTGAAATTTCCTTGTGGGCCCTAGCTGGGACACGTGGCACTATCCCATTGGTTCGGATCAGTGCTCGAAAACTCGCCCCTTTGACTTTTTGGACCTTTCTCTTGTGAGGACACGTGGCAGCTTCTCATTGGTTTTCGGCCCTGCCAGCTCTTTCGCGCCCTTCACATTTTTATGTCCCGGATGTCCCAAACCGTTTGGGACATAAACCTCCGATCCGCCGGAATGGGCTTCCTTGTCCCTCATTCGGCCGATGACACGTGGCGCTGCTTGATTGGCTTTCGGCTCCTTCGGCGATCCGCGTCCCACGCGTCCCTTTGTCCCGGATGTCCCAGTGCTCCTTGTGCTGATTTCGGCCGAACCGGCCGGTTCGCGTCCATTTGTCCCAAATGTCCCAAACTGTTTCGGGCTGCCTTGACCTTTTCACCGGTTGGCGGTTTTGCGTACTCGCGGCCCAAATGTCCCATTTGCTTAGCGGAAATTTGTTTGTGCTTATTTGGCCGATCCGGCGGTTCGGGAATCTATTTGTTCAATTATCCCGAAGCTTGATTTGATTTTCCTTTCCTTCGGCCGAACCGCCTTTCCGCGTCCCACGCGTCCCGACGTCCCAACTGCTTTCGGACTGTCTAGAGGCTTTTCGGCCGATCCGCGCCTTTCTGTCCCACACGTCCCTATTGCTTTCAAGGACTAGGACTTAGCCGATTTTCACAATTTTTTCTGGGTCAACCTACTTGCCTGGAACTGCAAAACTCTGATGCATGTTATCGAAATTTACCCCTGGGGGTGAAATTTTGACAACAGTTTTGACGACTCAGCGGGGTCACCTGCCTGCTAGGTAGAAGATCAGTGGCCTTTTAGCGATCCATTGGGCATGGAGTTATAAGCAATAACCTGAAACGAGCCTGATACTGCAACTTCTTCTCCAGCAACACTCTGAACTGTAGAAAACAACCTGAGAGCAGCAAAACCTGTGCCAAAGCACTTAGGGAAATAGAAACCTAACTACCACAGGACAATGTGCATACGCACTTAGAGGAATGAAAATCTAAACTAATATTTACAAGGGCAAACCTTTTCTTTTTTAGTAGCAATGTTTAAGATAGATTCCGTTAACCGGAATCGGAAGTTCCTCTCCATCCAATGCAGACAATTGGAAGGCATTACTATTTTTGCATCCCGTGACCATGTAGGGACCACTCCAGATGGCATCAAACTTGGAATGCCTTCCTGGTTTTCCCGATCTGCATCCCATTTCAGAACTAGGTCCCCTTCCTGGAATGTCCTTGCTCTTGCTTTCTTATCAAACCATCTTTTTACTAAGGCCTGATCCTTTTCAATTGTCTGAACTACATGTTCTCTGATTTCTTCTAATTCCATCAATTCTGCATACCTGACCTCCATTGGTTCGAACTCAGATAACTCAAACTGCTTCATGAGCTCCAAGGCTGGCAATTCTAATGATATAGGCAATACTGCCTCCTTCCCATAGACCAACTTGTAGGGAGAATTACCTGTAGACTTCTTTGGTGTTATCCTGTCAGCCCATAACGCTGATTTTAGCTTTGTATGCCATGTTCTTTGATTTTCATCTAGAGTCCTTCTGATGATTTTTAGCAAATTCTTGTTTGTGGACTCTGCCTGTCCATTACCCTACGGGTAATAATTTGAAGAGGTGCTCAAATAGATTCCATTCTTGACAGCCCATTATGTAATTTTTGAACCTATGAATGCTAATGCATTATCTGATATGATGGTGGCCGGCACACCGAACCTGGTTGCTATTCCTTCATAAAAGTCTAGTATGTTAGACTCACTTGCCTCTTTGAGCGCTACTGCTTCGGTCCACTTGGTGAAATAGTGCAGCCATTTGTAAGAATCCACTTGTGGCCTTGACTCGGGTGGGATTGATGACTCCATGAAGTCAATCCCCATTGCATGAATGGATGATCTACTGAAATTGGACGAAGGGGCAGTGCTGCTAACCTTCCTTTCCCTGTGAAGAATGCACATTTCTTGCATTTCTTAACCCATGAGTAGCAATCATTGAATATAGTAGGCCAATAGTAACCAGCTTTCATGATTTTGAGAGCTATTACTCATGGGGTGAAATGGCCTCCTGCCTCCCCGTCATGGAACTCGTGTAAGATCCTCTCAACCTGACCTGTCCCAATGCATCTTAATAGAACACCGTTGATGTCTTTTTTAAACAAAACACCATCAACAAGCACATATGGAACTGCTTGTAATCTGAAGTACCTTCTTTTTGCTTTGCTCATTTCTGGAGGGCACATGCCCATCTGTAGGAAATGTATCATATTCTGAGTCCAACAGGGAGTGGACACATCATCATTTTCCTATTTTTGATCATCTTGTAATAGCAGGACAGCGTCTTCTTCATCTTATGGTTGGTGGTTGTTTGGAAGCGAGCTGCTCACACAAACCTTTGCCTCTTACCAGCTTGGTGATCTTGATCTCAATGTCATACTCCATGACACGGGTGATCCATCCTGCCCTTTTCTCATTCAAATCCTTGTTGAGGAGGAAGTCCTTAACCCCAGCATGTGAGACTAGCAACTGGACCTTGTTGTTTGAGACTAAATGCTTGAATTTCTTCAAGCTTCTGATTACTGCAAGCACATGCTTTTCGATAAAAGAGTACCTCACTTCATCAGTCATCTAGGCTCTGGCTGAAGAAGGCAATCGGTTGTTCATCATTATCTTTGTTCTGCTGTACCAGAATGGCAGAAATAGTGTCATCACCTCCAAATGCATAGAGGATGAAATCCTTGGAAAAGTCTGGGTTGATGAGAGTGGGTGCTTGGGAGATGGCTTCTTTGATTGCTTCAAAACTCTCCTTGCCTTCTGCCGTCCACTTGAAAGCCATGCTTTTCCTTAACATTTTGGTGATGGGCTTGACAAGGGCTGCAAAATCTGGGACAAACCTCGAACAAAGTTTATCCTTCCCAGGAAACTCTGAAGGGCTTTCTTGTGGCTTGGCAATGGTAGTGCTCTTATGGCTTCAACCCTCTCTGGATCAATTGCTAATCCTTCCTTGGAGACAATATGGCCAAGGAGCTTCCCTTCATGTGCAAGAAAGATGCACTTCTTAGGATTCAAAGACACTCCGAACTTTCTACACCTCTGAAACACTTGCCTGAGGTGAAAGAAATGGTCTGCTGCATTCTTTGAGAAGACAGTAATATCATCTAGGTATATCAGCACTATCTTGTTGATCAAGCCTTTGAATGCCATATCCATAGCTCGTTGGAATGTTGCTCGGCGTTCGGCAGTCAAATGGCATCTTCTTGTAAGCATATGTGCCCCATTTGGTTGTGAAGGCTCTTGAAGCTGGTCTTCCTCCTTTACCATAATATGATTGAAGCACGAGTAACCATCAAGTAGTGAAAACCTTTACGAACCAGCTACGACCTGCAATATTTGCTCCATGGAAGGGAGTGGATAATGGTCCTTGAGAGAGGCTCTATTCAAATCTGAAGTCAACACACGGCTCGATCTCTCCACTCTTCTTTACATTTGGAACTAAGTTGGCAACCCAACTAGAATGCTTGATTGGGAATATGATTCTTGACTCAATCAGCTTGTCCAATTCTTTTCTCATGAGAGGCTCCATGTGTGGATTGGTGGTCTGTTTTTACCTTTGTGAGGCTTAGTATTTGGATCCAATTCGATGGTATGCTGAGCTAAGTTGGGATTGAAACCTTTCAAGTCTTCATAGCTCCAAGCAAACACGTCAGGGAATTCTTGACATAGCTGTATGAACTCACACCTTTCTTGCTCAGTTGTCATCTTTCCAATTTGCAATGGCTTGTTCTCTTCTACCAAGATGGATACCGAATCTTCTCTCTTGACCTGAATGTTTGCTTTCTCCTTTCTAAACTGATCATTGGGGTTAAAAATGGACTCCAAAGTGATAAGTCCCTTGGGCAGCTTGTCAGTTCTCAGTTGTATCACTTGGTCACCATATTGCTGTTCCAACTTTTCTTGATTCTTAGCTGAGAACTCAGCTTCTTCTTGCAAGAAGTGGATGATTTGCTGGTCATTCTCAAATACACCTTGCCCGACATTGTTATCCGGCACTGAAGGCCTCACAATCACGTGGATGTTTGGCTATACCTTGTCTTGTTGAATGTTTTCTACAATGTCAAAGGCTGCCCCTACTGCTGCAAAGCCTATCGTGACTTGATTCTCTTTCCTAGGGATGGATTTGATGCCAAAGCCCTCAAAATCTTCCATGAGGTCCCACACCCTGTTCTTGTAGCACCTGAGTAGATCATTTTTGGCAGCATGTTGTCCCTTGACCTGATTTACAATTAATTCACTGTCCCCAAACACTTGCAAGTTCTTTATTTTTTTTTGATTGCCCAATGCATCCCTTGCACCAAGGCTTCATATTCAGCAGTGTTATTGGAGCATGCAAATTGAAATCTAAAAGCTGAATAGTACCTTACTCCTTGAGGTGAAATAAGCACGGCTCCACCTCCTGCACCTTGTCTACTCCTTGATCCATCAAAAAACAGCTGCCATACCTCATTGTCATCCTTGTGGTTTGGCTTGGTGATGCTAGGAATAGGTTGACTTTCTTCATGTATACAATAGACTCCTAGCTCAGATTCTTCTATTCCTTGATAAGGATCAAAAGCATGCACCTTGCTTGCCCATTCATCAAGAGTTAGATCCGGGATGTTTCCAACTTTAGTGTCAGTTTCATCAGTGCTTGGGTGATCTTCTTGATCAAATGCTGAGCAATTGGCATTAATCTGACTTGGAGTATAGGGCTCAATGTGGAAGTTTGCAATAGGTTCTGACCTAATTGTAGCCTTAGTTCCATACCTCGTTCTGAATAGCATGTGTGACCAATCAGCGGACAAATATCCCCCAATCTTGGCAGTGAAGTCCCTTGACAAACATAGGGCAAAGAGTGGTGGAAGGTCTATGACTGACACATCTTGTAAGACAACAACATTTGGACATGCATGCAAGGTAAGACTCAAATTTCTAATCACTCCAACTATTGCTATTGCTGTCCCATCCAGCTGCACTACTCCCTTAGATGTTATTTCATCTTTGAAGCCCTAGGCGATCGGCTATTTGTTTGGGCATGTGAGCTACTTGCTCGAGAATCAATCATGCGATTATGCACTAGCTGATTTCCAATGATTAATGAAACATAGAAAGGAGGGGTTTGACATCTTACCTTGTTGTCCTCCATGATTTCCCTCAGATTGGGCAGCATTTGTAAGCACTTTGTCTTGTATCTGCTGATTCGAAGTTGGCCAGTCCTTCATGGCAGCTTGCAGCAGATCTCTTTGGCCTGGGATAGCTAGGGATTCCCACATAGATATATTGACGTTTGTTTTCTTCATCTGATCAATGATACTGAATGGTGATGAAGGATCTCTCTGCTGCCCCTTGGTTTGCACATTTACTCCTTGTATGTGGGCAGCAACAGCTGGCATTTGAGTTGGCCTAGGGGCTGTTCTTGGCTGTCCTTGTGCATTTGAAGCGGGACTTTGCTTGCCAATCATTTGTGGAGCCATGGAAGGTTGTGGATTGGCTGGGGCTAATGGCTGTTCTTCACCCAAATTTCTCCTTTTTGACCTTGTGTTTGCTGCAACACCTTGAGAAACTACTGGTTCATGCCACAAAAATCCTCTGCTTGCCAATTTACCAATGTGGTGTCATTTGGGGCTGATTGTTGTTTGAATGTTTCTTGTTGTTGGTTGTTTTCTTGACTGTTCTCACCCTCCACACCAGTAGTTGTTACCATTAAAGCTTGAGTCAAAGCACCATTGAAGCACATGGATTGATTATGAGGCTCATTACATGGAAAACACCAATCATACTCCTGGGCAATGTTGTTTTGTGCTGGTACTAATGCCCTAGAGGCAGATATGGCATTTGGATTATAGGGCTGGAATGGTCTATTGACAGGAGGCCTTGTTTGATTCATATTTGCAGCTGGATTAGGTGGCCTTTGAGGCTGATATGGCTGCCTATTAGGTTGAGCTTGAGGCTGATATGAAGGTCTAAAACCTTGAGCTTGCTGTCTTTTGAGAGTGACCAGCTCATTGCCTAGATTTTGCAATTGCTTCATGACCTCTTGAAGCTCATTTGGGGCACTTGGAGATGAAGTGGAAGCTTCATTTGAACTCTGATTTCTAGGAGTGGGAATAGGAGCTAAGACAGGTGCTTGACTAGCACTTGGGCTCTCTAAACTTGGATATAATGGCATTGGAGGCCTAGGAGCCAATTTACCAGCTTGGATAAGACAGTTTTCGGCTCTAATGGCAATGCTATAAGCAGCAGGTAAGGTTGTGCCTCCCATAGATTGAATTAACATAGAAATATCAGAATTCAAAGCTTTAAGATAGTATAGAAAAGCACCTTCTGTTGTTGGCTTGACTGTCACTGGAATCCTATCCCAAGACCTTTGAAATCTGAAGTTGAAATCAGTCAGCTGCTCGTTGGGGGCTCTCTTGATAGTTGTTAATTGTTCAGTAGAGACAAATTGTCTCCCTTTTCTCCAAACTGCTCATGAAGTGCAATACACAGCTGATTCCAGTTTGTGATAGAACCAGCTGTAAGGCTCCTAAACCATTGCAATGCTTTCCCCTTGAATGAAGATGCCAGCAATTTGACAGCTACATCCATTTCATTTATCTCATGGATTACACAGATGTTAGCAATGTCTTTGACATGATCACCAGGAGTGGTATGATTTTCTCCAGTGAAAAATGGAATGTTCTTCAATGCTACAATTGGAACTGGATTCTGTGCATTGAGGGCAAGTGGGCTGCTGCCAGTGAAATTGACAAAGGGATTTAGTGGTTGCGCCATTCTGATTGGTCGAAGGACTCTTGAATACTGAATGAAAGGCCGAGCGAGGTGGAGGAGTTGAGAGAGTTACTGTTTGGTGGAGATGGAGACCTTTGAATCCTTCTTCCTCTTTGCCTTCTTCTTGGAGATAATTGCAGGTATTCAAACAACACTTCTTCTTCTCCAACTCTTGACCTTGTGATTCTTCTCATAAGCTCTCGGGCTGCCTTTGCTGAAACCGAGTTGATTCTTCCTTTTGGAGTCGCGGATATGCGAATAATAGCTCTTTTCAAGCAAGAAAATTGCAGCGAGATGCATATCAACTTTCTTGCTGTAATAAAAATGAGACCTCTAGGTCCCACCAGTGTCATGCCAAAAGCTGTTGATGCAAAATCACGGCACCCACGGATGCGAGATCAGGTTTCTAGGTTGATTATTTTGGCATCGGTGTGATTGCATAACATTGAATCCTTTCTCAGTGTGGGACTTGAAAAATGAGAAAAGGATTCTCCGAGAGAAAAGGTGGTTCCTATTCCTCTGTTCGGATGCACACGAAATATGCGAGAGGGTTTTCTCAAAACCTAATCTAATCTGCGAGGAGACAAGGTAAGAAGATGCATAAAAATAAATCTAAGCTAATAGAGGTGATGCAGGAATGAAGAACACCTATTTTCCGGTGAACACGAGACCATTCAAATGTGATATAAGATCATGCACTGAGATAACAAAACTTGTAGTGAAAGACCGAGGAGGATGCAAGATGAACACGAGAGAGGGTTGAGAATCATCCACGAGACATGTATTACTTGCTCCAAAGATTGATACAATACGCTACTGAGAATGCCATGAGGCGAATCGTATTACAGTTTCAAATGAGAGGTTCGAACTCCACAAATTCACGATAGGAGAAGAAGGGAGGAGCAAAAGCAGAAAAATGTTCGACCTTGAAAAGAAGCTCCTCTTTACAATATATAGAAAGAATGAGAGAGGAAGAGAGAGAGGAAAACCAAATCTACCCCAACCACCTCCGAGGTTGCATTCAATTCATCTCATATGGCGAAGCGGCGGATCTGGCAAAAGCGGGCTGTCCAACGAAGCGGTGGCTATCTGCTGCATTAAAGTTGTTTGTTGAAGCGTTACTTCTGCTTGTTATTTCACGCCAGAGGCGTTTCTTGATTTTCTCTCTCCAAGCTGAACCAAAATGCAAGATTGACCCCAGAATCGTGTAGAGAATTTTACCAGCTTTCCATTGATATAAAGAACGTGCCAATCCGAGCTCTGGATCGAAAGTTATGGCGATCTGAAGATTTAGGGCACAAAACAGGTGAAAACAGATTTTTAAATTTCTTCCCGCGCTCTGCCACCTGGATGACACGTGGCGGAGTTCGATTCATTTGAGCAACTCTCTCTCCTCCACCTCTTAGCGGGCTATCTTTTGAAATTTCCTTGTGGGCCCTAGCTGGGACACGTGGCACTATCCCATTGGTTCGGATCAGTGCTCGAAAACTCACCCCTTTGACTTTTTGGACCTTTCTCTTGTGAGGACACGTGGCAGCTTCTCATTGGTTTTCGGCCCTGCCAGCTCTTTCGCGCCCTTCACATTTTTATGTCCCGGATGTCCCAAACCGTTTGGGACATAAACCTCCGATCCGCCGGAATGGGCTTCCTTGTCCCTCATTCGGCCGATGACACGTGGCGCTGCTTGATTGGCTTTCGGCTCCTTCGGTGATCCGCGTCCCGCGCGTCCCTTTGTCCCGGATGTCCCAGTGCTCCTTGTGCTGATTTCGGCCGAACCGGCCGGTTCGCGTCCATTTGTCCCAAATGTCCCAAACTGTTTCGGGCTGCCTTGACCTTTTTCACCCGGTTCGGCCGGTTCGCGTACTCGCGGCCCAAATGTCCCATTTGCTTAGCGGGCTGTTTGTGCTTATTTCGGCCGATCCGGCCGGTTCGGGTCTATTTGTTCAGCAATTTGTCCCGAAGCTTGATTCGATTTTCCTTTCCTTGACCGAACCGCCTTTCCGCATCCCACGCGTCCGAGCGTCATTGCTTTGGTTTATCAGAGGCTTTTCGGCCGATCCGCGCCTTTCTGTCCCACACGTCCCTATTGCTTTCAAGGACTAGGACTTAGCCAATTTTCACAATTTTTAAGGTCAACCTACACTGGAACTGCAAAACTCTGATGCATGTTATCAAAATTTACCCGGGGGGTGAAATTTTGACAACACTAATGGTTCGGTACAAAGTGATACCATGAAATTTGTATCCTCCAACTCATTGTTCGGGGTGAAATGGGAAGCGAGGTTCTATTGAGTTTGGGAGAAGGTTTTGTTCTCGTGGGATTGCTTCAATTGATATGAAGTTGAATCCCTTGCTTAGATCTAACATGACTATTTTGTATAGTTGTAAATGTTCAACCCTAGTTTCATATACCTCAGAGACTTGGTTTACAACTAGTTGTGAGTCTCCTAGCACTCTAATGTTATTGACACCCATTATTTTAGCTAGGATGAGGCCAAGGAGGAGAGCTTCGTACTCAGCTCCGTTGTTTGTACATTCAAAGTTTAATTTAAAGGCGAAAGGTAGGATCTTTCCCTCAGGTGAAGTAAAGATCACCCCCGCCCCAGCTCTAAAGCGACATCTAGCTCAATTGAAATGGAAAGTCCAATATTTGTTTGGAAAAGTTGATGTTGGGATATTTGTCGTATCTATTCTCCTACCATTTGATTCATTTTGAGGGGAAACTACCCCTGCATAAGTGTTTGGCGTGGGTATTGTAGAATTTGCTAAAAACATATCTATAAAGAGTTGTTTTTGATCTTCTGGTAAACACTGCATGAATTTATTGTATTCATGACAAGTCCTAGTATCGTGGCCTTGAATCTTGTGGAAGCCACAATATAGATTGGGATTGTAATTTCGAGGCTGTTGATTTAAAACCTGTTGTGGCCCAAAATTTTGATAAGGTTGCTGGTTTTTAGAGTTAAAATTGTGATTTGTTGCCTTTGGTTTTGACTCTAATATCCGGTTGGGTTTTGATTTGGACTTTGTGTTTAGACTTGTCATTGTTGTTGTTGCTGTGGTGGATGATTAAAATCCACCGCATTGATTGTTGGGTAAAATTATTATTTCACTGATTATTAACAAGTGGCAAAATGTTTACAACATTTTCCCTTTTAGCAATGGTCGGTTAATCCATCTATTAGTAACGTCGTAGTTCTTGTTAAGGATCTTAGGTCCTTGATTAGTGTTCCCAACATTAGGATAGGATGTGGTGTTTTGATTGGGAGTGGTTAATTTCTTGTTTGTCCCATATGTCTTATGACCACTATCAATTGCTGCTTGGTCGATTTAGAGAGCACTTTCGAGTACTTCATTGTAAGTTCTTAGTGGGAACTTCTGGACTTCTTCCTTTATCTCTCTATTGAGTGAATGAAGGAATAAATCATATAGTTCCATTTGATCCCTATTTTGAGCACTCACCGATGAGTAGAGAACCGTACATCATCTTTGGATAAAATGAGTGGTGGATTCATTATGTTCTTGTTTGATATGTAAGAACTCCTTGATTCCCGTTCTTAACAATTTGTTCATGTCGAAATCTTTGATGAATTCTGACACGAGTTGTTTAAATGATTATATCAAAGCTTCGGGTATTCAAGTAATAGCGGTCAAGGGAAGTACCTTCTAGGGTCTTGGGGAATATTTTAGCGACAACCCCATCCCAAGGGAGTAACTCCCATATGGCTGTGGCATAGGCCTTAATGTGTGTGTTTGGGTCCCCTTCCCCTTTGTATTTGGGCAAATTGGAAAGAGGTCTTGGAAGCATAACGCTTGTATGGTGAAGTGTAGGGGATCTTTCAAATATTCTAAGTAAGTCCCTACTGCATATGCCTTAACCATTGATGGGGCTTGCTGAGGGGATTGAGGTGGAATGGGTTGTTGATATGGCATAGCATATGCATTTATAGGGACATAAGGGAATCCTGTGGTTGAATGAACATCACTGGGAGAAGAGAACATGTATCCTTCGGTGACTTTGAATAAATGTTTAAGTAAGGAGGAACATTGTTCTGAGTGCGGGTTGTTTGGTGCCAAGTCGGTGGTGTCATGTTTTCAACTGGAGCAAAATTTGAAAATGCTTTGTCCTAGTTGGCGTTTCTTTGTGGATGATTATAATGATTTTGAGGAGGCATGCCTAACATGCCTGTTCCTATAAGGAGGTCAACTTGACTAGGGTGATATAGAGGGTTAGGGATTCCTGCTTGCCCAAAATATGAATTTTGGTTTGCTTGAGAAAGTTCTAGCCCTCTAACCTTCTCAGCTAAGGCTGAAATGACCTCCATCGGCGAAGACATAGTGCTTTGCCTTAAGGGTGTTTGTTGTATGGCTTGAGGTTGTAAGGGGGTATGATACCCTGCTATGAATTGGTCATTACCTTGCCAAGCTTCACCGAGTGTATTTCCCATAGGTGGAGTTATGGGGGTGTTCTCCTGGAATAGGGTATCAGATTGTATTTATAAACTCCCTATAGGTGGATACATATTTTGGAAGTGTTGTTCACTTTTAGCGAAGCGTGCTAAGTACTCCTCATCCAAAAAGGGGAGTGGGTCTGATTGTCTACTGATCTATGGTCTGAACAAGACCCGAGGAGATGAAGTGGATTCTCTAGTAAACATCATATTGTTAGAGCCTAATGGCTCTAGCTGTTGTGTTTGTGTAAACTGATCAAACTCCTCAATTCGGAATGAAGAACTAGAACTAGTTCTGTGAGGGGGAGTTTGAGATGACAAGTAATTACTCGAATAGTTATCAGCCCACGCAGAAAGCGAGGGTGATGGTTGTCTATTTGTTTGACTATAGTTTACTTGAGACCTGAGAGAGGTCTTCCATATGCATCATATCCCAACATATTTGGGGGTATATGAATACCCATAGAATAATGGGAAAGAGCGAAGGTGGATGGAAGAAATGAAAATAGAAAGAGAAATATTAGTTTGTTTCACGTCGGGTTCACCAATTTTGTATGATGGAAAAAGTAACATGCAAGCATGGGAATCTACAAGTACCTCCTCCTCGTACCCGACCTCTCGAGGTCATGTCGAGACAACCAGTGAATGTTGAATGTGGATAGATATGTATAAGCTAATCAGGTAATTTTAAATCCTCAATATGCAATAATGAGAATCTACAAATCTAAGGAAAATAAGGCCCTCCTAACTTGGATTGGTGTAATGGTTTGTTTTGATATAATGGCTGCTCGGAGGCTCCAATCGATGTCAAGCTCTGCCGAGATCCTATTTCTTGGTTGTTGGATACGTGGGAAGTGACTGTGGGAGCTTCATATATATCTCCAGACAAGGTCATGAGAGTAGTGGTAGGTGGTTTAATGGATTTTGTGGTTAGCTATCGGTGGTTTTCTGGTCTAGCCTAGAAAATATTGGATTGATTGGCTTCTATATTTAATATGGAAAACTGTGCTATAATATCTGGCGGGAGTGGTGAAGATCTAAACACCAACGTTCGCAAGCTAGTGTCAATACTTGATTTATTTTTAGGTCCATTGGGTTGCGAGACTTAGGGATCACAACTATGAGTTCGTGGTTGTTGTGGACCTATTATGGTCATGTGAAGAATCAATCCCTTCTCCCAACTATCCAAGTAATCATATGCCTTTTCAGCTTCTACGTTTAGAACTAGAAGTTTTATGATTTTATCGAGTGCCTAACAGGTGTTTTGGTAACTTGGATACGTAAGCTAGTGTCTATATCAATGAGGAGGTATTTTGTGTTAGGCTATAGAACCAAAGGATCGCAACCAAATGTTTGTTCTCGTTCGAACCCTTGCACGGTCATTCAGGTGTTTTATCAAGGAAATCTATAATTCAAATGGTTTGACTAGAATGTGTAAGCTTTGGCGTCTTCGATATTCAATCCTCTTAGTTGTTCACTAATTGTTTATAGGTTTTTGTTGCTTGAAATACACTGTATCCTAAGGTCTGATCTATATCACTAAAGTCATGGGTAGATTTGGTGAGGCACTATTTGTTCAAATATATATTCTCTAGGCTCTCTAGGTCCTGCGATTGTTATACAAAGATGATTCAACCTCTAACTAACATTAATAAACTGATTATGAAAGAGGTATTACACTATGTAAGCATTCTTCTATTTTTGTATTTTCCAATAGCATATTTCAATGAAATTAAAGAAGCAAATGACTAATCTAGTATATCTATAAAATGAACAGTTAATCTAGAAACAAAATGAAAACAAACAAAGTAGCATGGTATGGCTATTTTCTTGTGCAATTGTGATATTATACTAAATATCTAACTAAATATATTTAATTGAAAGACTCTCAATTCTACCTCAGAAGTGAGGAATGAATCACAGATTTTGAGAAAATATCAATCCCCACAACTTCCCTGGCGATATCAAGAACAAGCTTTTAACTGAAATAAAATAATTCACTACTCTATTTGATATATTGTAACTAGAACTTTGATAGCTCAAACCTGGAATTTATAGAACAATGGTAAATCCATTTTTGTGTGATTTCATCCCCTCAGTGTGATCTCCTCATTCCTTCATGTCCTCGTGAATCTAGAAAGTGTGTATATGATAGTATCAATAGAAGATAGTAATCGAACAATGGCAACTTTGGATATAGACTGAATATAATGTGAGTAGGAGAGGGATAATGCAAGTGAACAGAGCTTGACTATGCAATTCCTAGTGGGATTTATTGTGGGAATACAACACAAGTGTCTGCAGAGAGTTTTAGAAATTATCCTTGTGACAAAAAAACCTACAACTTTAATGGATTCTAGTCTAGAAATGAAGCTATTCTATGTTTAAACTAACTGTATGCAATAGCAATGAAACAAGACTTGAAACAAGAAGATGATATGACCTCTAAAATTCCAACAACGGAAGAAAAACATGAAACTAACAAAATTCTAAGCAAGGAATTGAAAAAATGAACAAGAGAATTGAAAGGATGAGGGGCCATTTGCTTGAAAACAAGCTGGCTATTTATAACCAATGCATTTACTAGAGGGTGACTCCCATTTGATCTCTTTTACTATAAGCAAAGGAAAAACACTATTCCTGGGGCAAAGAGAAAACATTAATGTAAGCCAAAGTGGTTGAAGAAAGTGTGTAAAATTGAAGATTTATGTTTGATGTGATCGTCGGAGGAATTTGGAAAATGCGAACAAAGCTGCAGCCTTGTGCAGGGTGGCAATTCCATCACTAAAGACAAAAATGCAAGAAGAAAGGGGAAAAATGGGAAAAACCAAGCATGCGGAGGATAAGTGGGGCATGCGGGATATAAGTGTATACTTGGCGAGCCTTTTTGGATTCTAAACACCTTGTAAGGAGACTTGTATCATCACCGGGGCATGTGTAACATCATTTCGATGTATACGCAAGTACCCTACAATTTTGGGTACGTCACGGTACCCCTTGTTGAAGCGAAGATCCGCATTGTTCTGATAACACCATGGGCACTGAAGTAGTCTTTGGGAAATTACCTACCTCAGCGAGTGCCAAGACTTCAAAGTCCCCAGTAAACTTAGCTCCCTGAATGGTGATAGCTACATCTTTTAAGACACTGATGGACATTTCCTTCATTTTGTTTTCCATATACAACACATTCAAATATGGCTTTAATACAAGTCTTCCCATCTGATTCCATACATCCAAGGTCAGAACATTGACCTCCGCACCTATGTAAATGAGGATATTGCTCAATAGCCATCCATCCACTACTACATTTAAAGTGATCTCCCTATCATAGTCAAGGCTGTGAGGGGGGTGGTTTGCATATAGGACCCACCTCTGCCACTCTTCTTCGGGACGTGGTACCTTCTTTCTCAACCAGGCTTCTAGCAAGGGAACAATATTCTTTTGCCTTAGCATTTTACATACTTCCTTGACCTCATCCAGTCATCTCTTGGCACCTCAACCTTCCTTCTTTTCTCCTCCCTCTTGGACTTCTCCTTTAGACACTGGATTTCTCCTTGTAAACTCCAAATTATGTCCAAGGTATCTTGGTATACCTCCTTTTGATGAGTAGGATCTAGGTACTTTCCATGTACGACTTCTTCTCTTGAAACTAGGGTCCTTTGCCTTGGTATTTCCTTTGTGCGTGTGGCCTCTGCTCTTGTTGTTACCATGAAAAATTCCAAACCTACATCACATGTTACCCATGACATCCATTATGTGTCCATCTTCTTAATACTTACCATTACAGTACCCTTGTCTTTCCGTTGTTGCTGATTTATGTGCTTAAAAAACTCAGGGCACTCCTCATACTTATGTTTCTTCCCACACCATGAGCTCTGCAATAGGCCTGGGAAATCTCATTTGTAATGCTTTGTAGACCAAAAATTAAAACAAGTTCCACATGGGAACTCACTTATTCCTCCTCCACAGTTACCATGACCACAAAATCCTCCTCGAAATCCCCTTCCGCGTGCACCTCCATTTGTGTGCTCCTCATATAAACAATCATCAACTTTAGAACTCACCGAAAATCTTTGGTGCAGCACACCCCATGATCAATGGCCTCATCGATCTGGTCAATAAACCTACAATCCTTAGTATCATGGGTTTTAGAGGTTTGGATCTTACAGTAGCAAGACACATTCTTTTGAATGACGTGTTGTAACAAAGGACATCTAATTGCATCATGGTCCCCATGACAAATTTCATCTCTGATCCACAATGCATCTTTGTCCTGGGGCAACTATCCTTTGACATGCCCCTCTACTTCACAATATGTACACCATATACCATTGTGAGTTTTATGGGCTAAGTTCGCGAGACAAATGTTCCATCCGCTTAGCCATAGCAAAGCAATCGAGCCTCCAAAAATGGGCTAATACCAGTATCAACACTACCAATAGCCTCAGCGTGTAGAGCAGCTTCTAACGCCTCACATAAGTCTATGAAAGTTTTATTAGATAAAGCTCTCCTAAAAGGAGTGATCAAACCTCCAACAAACCTTGAGCATATTGTGAATATTAAATATCATATGATAATTTAAACAAGAGAGTTTTAAAGCATTCATCATATTCCCACACACTCTCTACCTTTCCATATTGAATCTCCTTTAGGTAGTGCGATGCTCTTATGTTCAAACTCAAGAATGTGGAAATCTGCCAAGAAGGCATTTTTATAGTATAATCCACCACTATTTGATGAGGGTCATATTTTCTATACCAGCTATGTGCTCGCCCTGCAATGTTTTTACAAACCGACTTACCTTCCACTCTAGGGTTATGATCCCCTTTCCACACCATAGTAGTTCACACTTGTGAACATGTTCTACAACATCTTCAATACCTCTATAATTTGAAAAATGTAAAGAGATTTTAAAGAAGAAGTGAGGGGTGGTGGGGCCCTTGTCCTCATGATCTAGAGCCTTGGTTCCCTCTGGTGTTTCCTCCACCATCGAATCCACCATATCCACCAGGTCTTGTGCCTCATGAGCCATCAAACCCATCAGATCCACGGGTCCTATTCCTCCCGACCCACCGGATCCACCGGGTCCACTAGGTCCACTAGGTCTTGTTGTGGTTGTGCAAGTGTCCCCAAGGCTCCACTGAACTACGTGTCGATGGTCCGTGATAATGCCCCACTACCACTAGTGTTCCCATGCCACTCCCAAATGTGATACTGAAGGCTTGTATACTTACTCCTTATCCAAAAATTCCTCCAAATAATGGAATATATGTGGCCATAGCAGTGGGAAATGAAAAATTGTATCTCCTAGGTGTAGATTTGTCACTCCCACTGATACCAACTGGGTCAATGATACTCCTTCCTTGATATAGAAAACCAAGCGCTAGGGTTTGGTCACTAGGTGGGTTTAGATATGTGCCAATGACTCTTCTCTTCGCATGACAAAATCTCATCAGAAGCCAAAGGGGTTTCTCTTACGCACTTGCCAAGATGGGGTAACATAGACTACTTAGGTTCCACATCCTTCACGTGAACCTCAACTCCTTCCCGTAATGTCTTCCTCCATAGATCCATCACACTTGTAACCTCACGTTGTCTAGAAATCTCCCTTTCATGTGCTTCACTATACTTGAGCCATCTCTCCTCCCTTTCTTTCTTTTTTCGTAATATCTACCATCTTCCTCCACCCTATCTTCCTCGCCCATCGCTCGTAATAGCAGTTTATCCGGCCATTGAAAATGCCTCTAAAATCAAGGTAATAATCAAGATCTTCATTTCCAAAGGGATAGCATGTAGAAATGATCCTTTGGGCTCCCACAGAAAATCAAACTCAACAAATTACGGATAGGAATATGTAAAAATAGCATACTCAGGAGTGTAGCGAGCCAACACACCTATCCACTAATGATCCACAACACAAGTCTAATTCAGATCTACATCCTGTGAGCCTCCGGTATTCTTCTTGGGTCCATGCATGTGATTTATAATACTAGATGGATCTAGATACATATGTTAAGAGCCATTCATATAGTTCTACCTGGGAAGCAACAGAAATTTTTTTCATATAAATCATGGTAGAGGTTCTCTTCTACCCATCTACATGCATTAAACTCGGTCCAAAGTCTTTGAATCTCGAGCAAATTCATCCTCCATGCTCTTGAATCATGATTCAACACTTTCCAAAGTTAAACACTCTATCATTACTCATTACAGATCATGATGTATGCCATTTCCCACTACAACTTTGAAAAGAGGTCCCGGAAATGGAACCAAGATGTAGTCATTTTTACACCCATCACAAAGGAAATGGATCTCATGTGTGTTAGCCTATCACCCAAAGTGGGTCTTTGGGCACTCACCCAAAGCATGTGCGGGCACTTGAGTCTCTCTTTTATGTGATTTTAGTGGGAAAAATCATCTCGATCCGAGTTTAAGATATTTGAGAGGGAATAAGACATACAAGCACCATAGAGCTCAAAACGACTTTTAGATCCTCGTAGTCATTCCAGATAGAAAAGAGCTTAACAGATTATAAAAATTACACCAAAACAGAAAGGAAGTTGTACAAGCATTCATACTTAGTTCATAAACATAAATGAAAAATATCTATGAAGAAGGATGTATGCATCATAACCATTAATGCTCATATTCACATAAATTGGTAACCTCATTACATTCATTAGGCCCATTACAGAATGTCATAGAAAGGTAGACCGTAGTCATGCATAATAACTAGATTCATATAACTAGGCCCTCAAAAGAAAATTTATAACTCCCCAACCCTTGATACATCCTTTCCTACACTATTTACCCAAGCTAATAGAGTCCTTGCAGTATTTCTGTAGAGCTCTGCCCTCTATCTATTTCATTCTTCTTTGCTTTTGCAAGCACTTGTATATATAGCCTTCTTGAATTGCCAACTCATTCTTCTGCGGCCTCAGACCTGTTGCCAAGTGTCTAAATGTGATCCTCCATGGGCACATGTTCCTCTAGGCCTGAGCTCACCACTCCTTGTCATGATGTCCTTCTAGAACTTCTAGCGTAGGGCATATTCCTTCTAGGCCACCCTGTCACTAGGCTATCACCTTATCCACTCGGGTCACATTTTTCTCTTGTTCTACCTGAAAGGTTGAAAATGGCTAAGTCCTTGATTATTCTCCATGGGCACACATCCTGGGTTCTACCAAAACCCTACTTGAACCCTTCCCTACGTGCCTTATCTTGTGTGCTTTGTTCAACCGTGTGCACCTATGCGCCCTTTTTGGACTTAGTTTATATTTTAGGGGCCCAACATCACTTGAACAAAGGAGATAAATTGTGAATACCTAGCGACCATATTCGAGATAAGATTTCAAGTTTTTGTAGACCAGGGCATCCATATTTTAGATAAGGGTGACCACGGGTTCCCTATCCCTCTCAGGTGCCCTGATCAGCTTGATTTTCCTTTCTTTGTTATTTTCTAAAAATCGTTGCGACACTCTGCTCTACCATATCATCACTCTATTTAGTCCTAGATCACTGCAAGGTAATTTTAATTCAGGTAAGTACCCCCCTTTAATTTTATTTCATTTTAAATTACCAAATAAATTATTTAACATTTATGTTTCATTTATCATAGTTTTACATTTACAATTTTAATAAAATATCATAGATTTTTTTGAATAGTTCCCTATAAACATGAACTCACTTAAAGAAGGTACCTCCCTTCAAAGCCCATCAAAGTTATATTAAAAGATTTGAGAAAAGGGATATAAAAAGTTCACTCAAATAGGTTAAAGACCTTTCAACCTTTTGTGAAGTACTCACTCAAGAGGAACATTACAAAGAGAAAATTCATTTGATCTTAGGTAGAAAAGTGATTTTTTGAGATCAAACGTTGAATATTGAACTCACCTTGACCTAATGGTAATAAAATCACATGAAGAAGGTCATATTAGACCTAATATAAAATTTTAAGGGATTGAAACAAATTCATGATAACTTTGTGGTAAAATGTCTTATCTTGGGATTTCTAAAAAACCCTCTTAAGACAAGACATTTTAGCTCATATGGGAAGAAGCATGCTCCATTGAAGGACTACATGGACATTTGAAAACTGATATATTACTTCAGGAAGGCATGACGAGTGGATGATAAAGCTATATATAGAGATGCTTGGGTAGAAGAAAATGGTGTTAAGAGAGATATCAAGAGAGGAATAGAAGAAGAAGAGAGAGAAAAATCTCTGCAGAAATAGTAGTAGATTCTATGGGTTAAGGTTCTCATTAGGAGGACAATAAGAGAGATGGCATATCTAGAGGGATGGGTCTATGAACATATTTGTAATCTGGAAAGCATAATTTAGGATTTTGATGTATAAGTCTTATCTACATTAAGAAATTTTGTCTATAATGACCTTGAGGAATGTAATGTGGTTACTGAACAGAGATTAATATGAATATATGGCTTTCTTTTAAAATATATACATTGTTCATGGGTATAAACCCTAGTGCCTTTTATTTATATTATCAGATTTGTTATCTATTTGATATTTTCCTTATTATTTGAATGAATGCATGGTTCTTTCCCTTCTTACATCTAAGATTATGTCAGTAGGGGATGTATTCTCACAAAAAATACATAAAGGAGGGATCGGTACCCTTGCGTGCCTCGGTGAGTGCCTTGTGCCGTTGGGTGATAGGCCGATGCACATAGGATTAGACTATTTATCTAAGGGACTAAAAATGACTACATCTTGGTTTTGTTGCGAGAACTCTTTTAGAAGTTGTTATAAGAAATGGATACATCCACATCTTGGCTCCATTTATGTGTGATGATTGAACGCCTAACCTTGGAGAGTGTTAAAGCATGGTTTAGGAGCATAGAGGATGATTTTTCTCAAATATTCAATGCGAGACCTAAGTTTGATGCATGTAGATGGGTAGAAGAGCACATGTACCATGAGCTATATGAAACTTTCTTCTATTACTTTCCAGTAGAATTGTATGAATGGATTTCAACATATGCATCCAAATTGATCTAGTACTATAGATCACGCATATGGACCCAAGATGATTACTAGAAGCTGCAAGATGCGGATATGATTTGGACACGTGCTATCGATAAATGGTGGAAAGGAGTCTTTGACCAGTTATACATTGAAATATGCCATTTCTACCTATTATTTTCTAAAGGTTAGTGAATTCAAATTCCTAAGGGAACCTAGAGGATCATTTTTACATGCTTTCCATTTGGCTATGAAAATCTTGATCATTACCCTAAGTTTAGAGGCATTTCTATGGTGGCTAAGCTTATCTAAGTCTTTGGGCAAGGAAGATAGAGTGGAGGAAGATTTGCAGACGTTGTGGCTAAAAGGGAAAGGGAAGAGAGATGACTCAAGTATAGTGAATCTCATGAAAGGGAGATGGCTAGACAATGTGAGGTTGTAGGTGTGATAGATCTACTGAGAGAAAGATGTTGTGGGAAGGAGTTGAGGTTCATGTAGAGGATTTGGAACCCGATCATTTTGTGCTACTCCATCTTAGTAAGTGCAGGAGAGAATCCCCTTGACTAACGATGACAGTTCATCGCATGGAGAAAGTAGATCCGTAGGCATGCATTTGAACCCACCTGGTGACCAACCCTTGGCGCTTGGTTTTCTAGATCAAGGAAGAAGTATTGCTAATCTGGTTGGTATTGGTGGAAGTAACCGATCTATGCCTAGGAGATATAATTTATCATTTGGGACATCCATGGTTGCATAAACCATTCCCGTATTTGGAGGAATTTTTGGATAAGGTGAAAATACACAAGGTTTGGGTATCGCGTCTGGAAGTGACATGAGACACATAACTAGTAGCGGGACAATATCACAAACCATTGGCACACATTTTAGTGGGATGTTAAGGACACTAGGAGTGACCACTTCAAACCATTTTATGGCTACAGGAGGTGGATTTGGTGGTGTAAGGGCCAAAGGACCTATTGGAACTAGCGGATTTGGAGGATTTGGTGGGTCGGGAGGACCGGACCGGGTGGGTCTAGTGGATCTGGTGGTGGAGAAAACATGGGAGGAAACCAAGGTCTTGGATTAGGTGGATAAGGGACTCAACCACCCCTACAAGTATTTTTGAGATGTATTTACACCTAAAAACTACGAGAGGTATTGAAGATCTTTGTAGATCATGTGTAAAAGTGTGAATTGCTATGGCATGTGAAGGGAATCACTACCCCAGAGTGAAAAGCAAGTTAGTTTGCAACGACATTGCAAGGGTGTGTGTATAGCTGGTACTAGAAGTATGACCCATATCAAATGGTGATAGATTACAATGCATTTAAGAATACCTTCTTAGTAGAGTTCCATATCCCTGAGTTTGAGTAAAAATCATCAAGCACCCTAAAGGAGATCCAACAAGAAATGGTATAGATTGTGCTAGAGTACGATGCATGATTCAAAAATATCTTATCAAAACTATCCTATGACATAAACCCCTCTCAACATACTCAATGGTTTGTTGTGGGATTGATAACATGATTTAGAAGGGCATTACCACACAAGACTTTCATAGACTCATGCGCAAGGCCTTGGAAGCTGCCCTACATGCCGAGGCTGTTGAGAACATCGATATCTTGGTGTTAGCATTTTTCTAGAGACTCAAATTGCTACAATGACCAAGCAGTTGGAGAAGCTGTCTACAAATTCAGTGCATGAGGTTCATAGTGGTCTTTGGTGTACAGGCTGTGAAGTGGAAAGGCATACAAAGGATAGTTGCCCTTAGAAATTGGTATGTACTATGGTAGTAGACTTTGAGATTCACCACACAGATCATGATGTGAGTAGATTTCCTCTATTACAGTGCATGATCTGTAAGAATGTGTCTAGTTAATGTAATATCCATACCTCTACGACTCATGATACCAATGATTGTAGGTGATTGACCAAATTCATGATGCTATTGATCTTGGTGTGCACCAGACTAGCCTTGCAAGTAGTTCCAAGGATGATAATTACCACTATGAAGGGGAGTGTAGATGGATGAGTGTGTGGAAGAGGATTTTGTGGAGCATTTCGTGGTTGTAGTAACCAAAATAGAGGAAGAGGTGAGTTCCTATGAGGAACTGTTATAACTATGGGTCTATAGAGCATTATAAGCATGAGTGTCTTGATCTATTGCAGTGCTCATGGTGTGGAAAAAAACATAAGTACGAGGAGTGCCCTGAGTTATTTGAGAACATGAGCCAATAACACTAGAAAGAAAAAGGCGCTAGGATGGTGAGCATAAATAAGGCCAACCCTCAGTGGATGCCAAGAGTGGCATGTGAGTTAGGACTAAAACTGTATTGGTGATGACATGGGTGGAGGCGCATGTGCCAAGGAGATGCCGAGATAGAAACTGGTTGTTAGGGAAGAATTGGTACATGGAAAATATCTGGACCCTACTCATCAGAAGGAAGTGTACCAAGAGACTATGGATGTGATTCGGGGATTACAAGGAGAGATGCAGTATCTAAAGGAACATTCAAGGTAGTTAGAGCAAAGGAAGAATGTTGAGGCTCTGCAGAAGGATCTGGATGAGGTTAGGGAAGTTTGAAAAATTTTAAGGTAGGAGAATATCATTCCCTTGCTATGAGAATGGTTACGAGAGAAGATACCACATGCCGGGAGAGAGTGTGAAAGGAAATTTCTACATGCCAATCATCCTCCTAACAACCTTGACTATGATAAAGTGATCACATTGAATGCGGTTGTTGATGAGTGGCTTCTAAGCAATATCCTCATCAACATAGGAGAGGAGGTGAATGTTATCACCTTGGATGCATGGAATCAAATGGGAAGGACCTCATTAAAACCATATTCAAATGTGTTATATATGGCGAACAAGAAAAAGGAAATACCCATTGGAATCTTGAAGGATGCAGTTATCATTATTCAAGGATCCAAGTTCACTAGGGACTTTGAAGTCTTGGCACTCGATGAGGTAGATGATTTCCTAACATTACTTGGGAGCCCTTGGTGTTATAAAAACAATTCCAACCTATGGTTTAGCAGGGGGTATATTAGTTTCGAGAACAAGGAAGAAAGGGTGATCTTCCCTTTAACACATGGGAACTCAGAACCCTATATCGACCCCTTAGAAGAGGAAGTCCTCTATAGAATCTATGTGCACTCCATTAGAGATCCGAGGTGATTCATTCTAAAGAAGTAGTCATCCATTTTGAAGATGCTCGGTTGATGAGTGATATAACTATCATAATATGTGACAATTGGGTGCACAAGACTTATGGATTGACTGGGGGAAAATTGAGAGGATCTGTAATAAGGGTGACGAAGGCATGCTTAGTCAAGCACCTAGGAAGAAAGAAGCTACCAAGTTACTTTGGAGGAGCAAGCCTTGATGATTTCTTATGAGAAATGGAGGCTCAGTGGAAAAATGAGGATGAAAGGAGAAGTATTCTCAGTTATAACTTGCTTGGGACTATAGTGCGTTGGTGGGAAACACATCATGAGAGTCTCCTAGAGTGGCACGAGGTAAGAGTCACATTCTCTATAAGATTTTATAAAAGCAACGTGCCCACTGTTATCCAAGACTACCATGGCAAAGAACCCACCTCTTCCCATATGCAAGCATGTGAGAAGGCCTTAATGGAGGGAACAAAAGTGTTACCAGCTTCATTATGGGTGGATACTTTATATTCAACCTTATGGGGTTGTGCATGTGTAGAATATATTAACTCGAGACATGCCGTTAGACATGGAATTGGAAGGAGTTAATGAATGATCTCATTCAAGCGTTTGAGTATCAAAGTACCAAACCATTAGTGGATAAGGCATTGTAAGTTGTCAAGCACCTTACAATGGGAGATAGTGCTATGGTAGAAGATAGGCTACTAGAGTTGTTGGGTGAACCTATTTTGGAGATGTGCTTCAATGAAGAGGAATAAAAAGAGACATATTGAGAGAACATGTATGGAAAAGGAAAAAGAAAACTAGTCTATGTAGTAAATGGTGAAGAAATGGAAAGTTTGGATGATAACCATTCTAAACGTACGTGTGAATTCATAGAAAACACTAATAAGTGAGCACACACCTACCATGAGCCCTTGAAAAATAAGAAGGTTAACATTGGGACAAAGACAAAACCTAAGGAAGCTATCATTGGGGACTATTGGTCAGAGAAAGAAGTTTCAAAGATCATTGATCTATTGCGCAAGTTCCAAGATTTTTTCCCACGTGGGTACCATGAACTCAAAGGCATCCACCATTCCTTGGGGAGATAAGGATCAAGTTGAAGGAAGGTGCACACTCAACTGGAAGAGACATTTTCAGATGAATCAAAACTTGCGCATATAGGTCAAGGAGGAAATAGATAAGATGATCACTTCATGCATCATTAAGGCTGTGGAGGAATTAGAATGGATAAGCTCAATGGTCATCAGTATCAAGAAGGATGGAATAATAAGGATTTGTGTTGACTATAGGGACCTAAATGTAGTATGTGTCATCAATCCTTTCCCAATCCCCTTTACTGAAGACATTCTAGAGGGAGTAGCCGGGCGCGAGGTCTACTCTTTCACGGATGGGTTCTTAGGGTATCACCAAGTTAGGATTGTAAAGGAAGACCAGAGAAAGAAAACTTTCACCACTAAGTGGGGAATATTTTCCTATATGGTCATTCCCTTGTGATTGAAAAATGAACCTATTGTATTCTCATGCATTGTGGTACAAGCATTTTAGGACTTCATCCACAAGTTTCTTCAAGTATACCAAGATGACTTGATAATGTATGGGCTAGTGAAAGACCTTTGTGACAATTTGAGGCTGATGTTCGAGAGATGTCAGAAGTTGAGGGTATCAGTCAACATTAAGAAATGTGTCTTTTTACTCCATTTTGAACTCTTTTGGGACATATTATATGTAAGGAGGGCTTGTTAGTGGATCCAATGAAAGTTGTTGTTTTTGTGGGATTGGGAGAGCCTACTAGTGAGCACAATACAAAAATTTCTTGGACATATGGGGTACTACGGGAAGTTAATATAAGGATATGCCAAGATCACAGTTCATTTTAAGAAGACCCCTCTAAAAAATTACTTTCGAATCGTTGGAAAATCTCATAAATTGACTTTTGAATCGTTGGTGAATTTCTGAAAAATGTTTCGTGGCAAAGGTGATCTTACAAAGCATTGTTCCCTTATTTTTTCGTAATTTTGGTGAGTAGGTTGCATGGGTGGGTTGGATGGATGAGTTGCGTGGGTGGGCTAGATGGGTGGGTTAGACGGGTGGGTTGGATAGGTGGGTTGGATGAGTGGGGTTGGATGTGTGGGGTTGGACCGGAAGGGGTTTGGCGGGAAATGGTTAGATGGGTGGATTGGATGGATAGGAGTTGGAAGGGGTGGGGGTTGGATGGGAAGGGGATAAACAGCAATGGTTGGTCAAGAGGGTTGGATGTGTGAGGAATTAGATGGATAAGGTTTGGATGTGGCGGGTTGGATGGATGAGGGTTGGTTGGATAAGGGTTAGACAGGTGATTTGGACGAACAAGGGGTCTAACGGTGTGGCTTGGGTGTTGTTACCAATGTATTTGATGTTCATTAATGATACCCCTAGGCCCTATAAATACCATTTCAAGGTTCATTTTTTCACTTTTATCAGTAAATTTCCAAAGTGCTTTGAAATTTGTCTAATTTTACACCGAATTTCACTTCTCCATAATTTCAGAAATGGCTAGTACCACATCTATTCCTACAACTAAATTTCAATACAAAAACCTCATGTGCCCACAGATTTTAGCTCTATTAAAAGCAAAAGACGCTCCAAAGGATTGGCTGGAAAAATCAAAATTTTCCAGGCTTGTGAATATGCCCCAATTCAACACTAATACATTAGTCTTTGATTACCTACTCACCTCTTACAATGAAAATGATGGAAAATTTTTCGTTCTTGTTTTGTATCCAAAACGTCGTCAAATTTCTTTTTCTATTGAACCTGAGGACGTGCATCGGTTAATAATTTTACCTTTCGAAAATAAGCCACCTCTTACTACAAAGGTTTTCCTTACAAACGAAGACAAAATTTTTTGGAGTCTCATTAAAATGTATAGGTTGATGGTAAGTTTATTATTTTTAAATGCTTTTTTTCTTAACATTACTCAACCACACAAAGGATTTAACGTTTCCTTTCTATAATTGTAACTCCTCTTAATCATTCATCAAGAGGCCTTCTTCTACAAGGTATTACAAAAAAATTCTTTATTGCATTTCCTTCACTTTTTTAGGCCGGGATGTATTATAGGGTAGATGTGTAGACATTCCTTATTGGGCGTTCGGTATTTATTACAAACACTAGCGAGTCAAAAATTTGATTGGTGTAATTATTTGTCCAATAGAACAAAATTAGATATCTCCCATGCCTGCAAAGCCAATAAACCGATAAATTGAGGATTTTATTTTCTTGTTGCAATTTTATTCTTGCTTCTATAATAAAGCATACTACGAATTGACATATCATACAATTACTAATGCAATCAATGATAAGATGATTGGTCTTAGTCTTGAAGAACAAAAGGTAATAGTTACTTTTATTGTTTACTGTTATAACAATTTCAATTTCAATATTTTAAATAAAATAATAATTGTATGATTTTATTTTGCAGAGAAAAATTATAGCTGCAACATCTCATAAGGAGGCAATTGCTAGAGGTAAAGCCCCTCCAGAGGTCTCTGTTGATTCTGACATGGATTCAACAAAATCAACACCAGTAAGACCTCGTCAAAAGTGACCTAGGGGTCAATATGCACAACACATTTACCATCACATTTAACTACAAGTATGAATAATGAAGTTATCTTTATATATAAATTACAAATTTAAACAATTACTATAGATTATGTATTCTAATATTTCTACTGATATTTTCTACATGTATTGTATTTAGAAACTACTGAGATGGATGATGAAGATCAAACTCATTCTCGATTCTGGAGATCAAAATGTCATGATTTTGTCTTCTTCTATGTAAGGTATATTGTTTGGTAGTTTGATTTACATGTTTTGTTTCCTTACAATTTTTATCATTTACAAAGCCCAACCATTATATTCTAACAATTTGTTGTTTTCTTCATGCATGAAATATGGCTTTAGGTCATTTTCCACTTACAAGGAGGCCACCAATTCCTCCAACATGTAAAGTACAAACACAAAGTAGGACTTTAGGAAAGAATATTAGGATTCCTGTAGAGTTAGTAGGAACAATTCATCCTGCTACAACCAAATTTCTTGGGCTATCACTAGGTGGTGTTTTAAGTGTAACAACCACACAAATTTTCAACAACATCTCCTTGATGAAGAGTATTTATGCTTCGATAGTAGGGATGCAACCAAGAGTAACTATTTTGACACCCACAACATGATTCAATCTACTCCTCCTTAACAAAAAAATGTGCATGGAATACATGGCAGTGACTCTCCTCCTCCCCCAAGGGCTGCTCCACAAACAGATGATGAAAAACACATTTTATATTAGAAAATTTGATATCAGATAGCATGGGGGAAAAAATTCAAGAGGTTGTAATGTATGATGTGGATTTGGTGTAGTCTTGGGAGAGGAGAGAAATTTTTTTGATAAAAGAAATAAATACTAGATACCATAATCATGCTCAAAGGCATTCATTGTTCACTTCCATAAAGAGCCAACCAACATGACATGATGTTTTGCTAAACAAAGTTCAATCAGGGAAAATTTCATATAGTAATGATTACAATGATGAAATTGTAGACATAATGCTAAACAGGTTGGAAAATCTCAATGCTGAAGCACATGCTTATTACAACAAATGGTCTAAAGACAAGACTAATGTTTCAATAGAAAATGAAGAAAAAGAGAAAGATGTTGTGAGTGGGAATTTAATTTTACATTAAAAACTAAAAATTATCCGACATTATAACCATTGTAATATTTTTTTCATATTATCTGATAGACTAAAAATTTAATATTTCTATTTTGCAAGCAAAATATGAAAATTTAAAGAAAGAAGCAGTTGTTTTTGAAGTACATTTGAAGAATGCCCGTAAAATCCTGAATTATTTTATATAGTTGAAGGAAAAACTCATTATTATTAATAAATAATAATACATTGAGAAGGATAATAAAGGAGCATAATATGGATTCGAAGTCTTACTTAAGGAAAAGACAGATGCATATACAACACTTTTTGTCTCGTAGAAGATATAGTGAGGGAGGAGCTGAATATACTTGGAAAATATCAACACTGCGCAAAGTAGGATATCTTCAAGCATCGGGAGTTATTCCTCCATCTCTTACGTAGGAAAATGAAAAACCTTCACGTGCATCATAAAATTTGATAAGTTAGTGAAGTTCACCATGTGATAGTTGTGATGTCACAATTCGACCTTTGGCGTAGGAATTAAAAGATAGTGGCCAGCCCTTTTTAGTTTTTATTCCATGTGGTGACGTAAGGACAATTATGATTTTGAATCACGAGGTAGAAAAGAGGATGACCTTGTAATGTGTACTTATATGACATAACTTGTCCAGGAAGCTTTGAGATGTTATAACAACCCCTTTTTGAATTATATTGGTTGATAATGCTTTATGAATTTGTACTTTTTATAAAGTAATATTCCACATGAGAAATCAATTACAAAAGAACTTTGGAAGTTAGAATTGTATAATGTTACTATATATTAATACAAACTATGTTTCTATTCTATTGTTTACGCAAATGTTGCTTAAATTTACACTATTTTGTTTCTTTACGTTTCTCAATTATTGCAGATGTAAAATAAATAAATTAACAAATATAAAAGATGAATGTGTTCTTATTTCATCTGAATTTGAAAACCAAACATAAAAAAACAAATGGAATAATTGAAACAAATAATGACAATATTGCAATGACAAAGGATCAAATAATGACAAATATAATATTACATTTATTAAAAGTTGTAATCATTGAATGAAGTACATAAGTAGTCTTAATAATGTTTAGAAGAAATGAAATCTATGTGAATTCAAACAGTCTTGGAGCAACACTTTCATTTGTGTCTTGGAAATCAATTGCAGCATGATTTGTGGATGTGTCTCGATCCCTAGGTTAGGAAGAATATTACTTACTCCTCTTTTGTCTACTAGTGAATTCCACAATGTCAGTGCTCTATCATAAGGAAAAGACTCCACTGAGTAACTCGATACATATAATCTGAGATAGCTTTCTAGATTCCTATCTAATCTATTTCAAACTTTTGACTTTAAAAAGGATAGTGCACTGAAAACCCTCTCATCTTCCACAGAACCCAAAATCATTGTTTGACAGAGCTCATACAACTTAATATACTCGCTCAAATCTTCACTTAGAATACTACTAGAACAAATATCCTTCCAAATCCTTTTCATGGCATTGTAATCCTATGGGTTTTGTAGAAGCTGAACTTTTCGTATCATTGTATTAGCAAAATCCATTGACTGTGAACTAAGTAGTTTTCTTTCCAAAATTCCTTCTACAAAAATCCATTTATCTCTACAGTCTTATAGAAATGATCAGTAAGATCACCCATGTTTTTGAAAAATAAAGGACTGATAGATGTATAAGGTTTTCCCAGAAAAATTGTAGAAATATGGATTTATAACTCCCATTTCTTCAAGTATTTTATCATTTTTAATCTTTCTCGAATATATTTAGCTTATGATTCAAAGATCTTTCTCAACGTATTCCTAGTTTTGATTAATACCGCATCATATAAATTTCATGTCACTTTTACTTCTTCTATTTCTGAGTTAGTGATATCAATTCTTGTTTGGTACGTATGAAGTGGAATCTCTTTTCCATGTGCTTTGTTATACACAAATGATCATTTATATTGTACTTTAAGAAGCACTTAATTTTTCAAATCTATTAATGCATTCCAGTTTTAAAAAGCAACACCCGAAAACTCCCATAATAAATATTTAAACTTTCTAGACTCCAAAAACACATCTTCGAGTCTTATAAAATATGTAATGTAGAAAGAATGATCTTGAGCATGCTTTGTTAAAATATTAAGCTCCTCAACATGGGAAAAATATGCAAAGTTTGAGTAAAGTTTCTATGTCGGTTAGATGACACAATAAATATTTAGCTTTATCTACATCCCTACAAAGTATTTAAACATAAATCCCATCATTGAAGGATATTCATCATACATTCTATAGGAAGGTTCGTACATAGATATCCATATGGTATCTACATCTTTGAGAAGTTTTTTTCCTCTGTTATTCCAATAGATTTTTTTGAAATTCTAAAATCTCTTAGGATTTCAAGAATAATAGGCATGGAGATCATGTATCAATTCCTCCACTTTAGCTACATTTTCAAATGTGCTCACAATTTTGCAGGTGAGATTCATTCTATGAGCCATGTAGTGGAAAACAACCATATAAAAAGCAATAGTTGTGTGAAGCCTAACCCAAAGACCATTTATAGTTCCCGCATTACATTTGCACCATCGGTTCGACACAAAATAATTTTTTTGCAATGGCAAAGTCATCCATTTCGGCGATATCCTTCAGATTTGATACCACCAATTTATAAATATTCTCAGAATTGCAATTCTTTGTCATTTTATGAATTGCCAAGAGGTGTGGAGTCCTTATTTCATTAGTAAATGTGTAAACATGAATACATATCCATGAAGTATTATCGACTATGGTAACCTCATCTAAAGAAAGGGAAATATACTTTTCCTTTTGAACACACAATTTTAGATCCTCCTTCTCTACCAGAGATAGACATTTTGCAATCTCCTAGCCACTAGTATCTGACCAATGAGATTGAGGAATGTTATTTAAACCAATAACTTGATACAACATTTTATTTTCTTTGAAATTTGACATCGGTCTTCCCCTTTTCATTATATGAAATACGGTTGCAAATTGAATACCCTTTGCTTGCATTTCTGCCTCCATAGCTTTTCTCAATTTTGCTACTATGGTCCCACCTTTTTCATTTACATATTTGATACATTTTTGTTCCTTTTCATACTCTTCTACATATTTGACATGTAGACAATCTTTTGCATCTTTCCATTTATGTGTTCTAACTATGCTTTCATCCTTTAGCTTTTGGGAAATGCATATTTTTCCACAGTGTTTTTCAATTGTGTCTAGTTTAAGCCGCATCGTATGATCTTTCCCCTATTTCCAACCACATATTTTGCATTGACATTGTGTTGGAACATCATTACAATTTTCAGTGTACACAAGTTCAATAAAAGGATATTTTACAGCCCATTTAAACTGGAATTTCCTTCCAATTGTCCAGTTTTCCATCTTTCTTCTAACATATTTTCTTTTTTTTTCCTTTGGATTCAAATTCTATATTTGAGCTGTTAGTAGAAATATTTTGAATCTCATGTATCTTCTTTCTATAAATAGACCTTGGAGTAGAAGCTTCCTCTCTACTATTGTATCTCGGGATTTCGATGAATTTTCTTATACTTCTATTTCATCAAGGGATGAAATGTTTGCTGAACATATATTAGATCATCAATATCTATAAATTGATTATTCGTGAAGGAATTTATGAAAAGTCTAGAAATAATTTTATAAAATTGTTACTTATATAGTATTAATCTTATCTATAGTTAAATTTTTACAGAGTACAAATGTTAAAGAGTTCTAAGAACGATATCATAAACATAATTATTAAATTTTGTTATATAAAATAACTAGTAAAGGGTTAGACGACTAGGGATTGGATGACTAGGGGTTGGATGGATAGGGATTGGATGGATAGGGGTTGGATGGCTAGGGATTGGATGGATAGAGGTTGGATGGCTAGGGGTTGGATGGCTCAGGTTGGATGGAATAGAGTTAGACATTTCAGATTGCAAAGTATGTCAGATCAAGGCTAGATGGATCAGAGTTGGACGCCTTACGGTTAGATGGCTCAAATTTTAGACTTCAGTGTTGGTATTGAGGATTTTCTTATGTTTACTTTGGTGAATATGTGTATGATATGATTTGAAATGGTGGCGAATTACATTCATAACCTCTTATATATGTGTAAAATCTAGGTGAAAGGAATAGTATAAGGGACATGTCGGCCAAATTTTTCGGTGAATAAGTTGGCTCTGAACAACATAATATTCGCCATTTAAAATTTCCATAATCCTCAATTTTCACGAGTTTACAAAAATTTTCCACTAAAATTTTCCTTGATCACCGTGCCCTTGGAAGAATTACTAAAACACAAGAGTGCTTTTCATTGGGGAGAGGCCCAACATAAGGCATTTGACACTTTGAAGGATAGACTTGTCACTTTGCCCATGCTATGTTTTCCTTCTTGGGATAAGCCTTTCCATATGCATGTTGATGCCTCAGGAACAACCATTATAGCAGTAATAACACAACCTAGTGAGGGGGATTTTGATCACCCCTTATGTTTTTGCAAGTAGGAAGTTGACACTAGCAAAACATAATTATACCACTATTGAGCGTAGTGGTACTTGTCAATGATCTATATCTGCATAAGTTTAGGCAATATCGCTAGCAAAACCTTTTATATTCTACATAGATCACATGTCTTTGAAGTATTTGGAAAATAATCCCATTTTGCAAGGGTGCATATCTGTTAGATCTGACTATTTCAAGAGTTTGAGTTCATGATGATTGTAAAAATAGGAAAAAATAATTCAAGACACGACCACTTATCGATAATTGACTTAGGAGAGGATGCCCGAGTATTAAGGATATAATGCTAGATGTACAACTATTTAGGTTGTGGCGTACACCCTCGGATTTAGAAGATATTGTGGTATTCCTTAAAATAGGTTTGGCACCAGATGAGATGAAGGCTTTGGAGAGAAAATAGTTAGCAATATGTGCCACACCCTACATGTTGATTAGTGGAGATCTGTACAAATTAGGCCATGATGAGGTTCTACGTTGATGTGTATTAGAACATGAGCGCATAGTGATTATGAAGGAAGCACATGGTGGGATTGTAAGAGGGCACTATGCAGGAAATGTAACCACGTGAAATATTCTACTCATAGGGCTTTGGTGGGAAACCATCTACTAGGATTGTATTGAATTTTGTAAGGCCTGTGACCATTGTCAACACCTAGGAAAACTTAGAAAGAGGGATGAGATGCCATTAAGGTTGATAGCCATGCAAAGCCATTTGAAAAATGGGCAATCAACTTTGTAGGACCCATTTTTCCAGCCATGCAAAGGACTGGTTCACGGTATATCATTACTTACACTGATTACTTAACAAGATGGGTAGAGGCAACACCTACAAAGGATTGCACTGTAATGACAACTACTAGGATTTTATGGGAGAACATAATCAGTAGGTATGAATGTCCTTTGAGCTTAAATAGTGATAGGGGTACACATTTTCTCAATGAAATGGTTAGGATTTTGCTAGCAGAATTTATGATGGCCCATCACAAGACACCCCTTGTCACCCTCAAGTGAATGGAATCGCTAAAATGTTTAAGAAGATATTGAGTCACACGTTGACCAAGATTTGTGATGTTGGAAGAGAAGATTGGGATGACAAAGTGTTTTCCATTATATGGGCATAGAGGACAACCTACAAGAGATTAAGTAAGGCCACACCATTTCAATTGGTGTTTGGCGTGGAGGCAATTTTTCCTATTGAATTCATATTACCATTCTTTGTGTATAGAGCACACATGCAATTTAGATGATGAATAAGTGCTTGAGGAAAGGATTGAAAAATTGATGTAGTTAGACAAAAGGTGATCACTTACTAGATGGAGTCAAAAGACTAAAAATTACGAAAAAGGCACGGCATGATAGTCATATCAAGAACAAGCAGTTTGAGGTTGGGAAGATGGTTTTGTTGTATGATTCCAAGTATCTGATCCATCCTAGGAATTTGAAAGTCCATTTGTTGGGCCCTTACATCATCTTGTACATCCTTGATTCATGTGGATGTCGATTACAAGCACTTTGGATGGGACAAATTTACGTGGCCATTTTAATGGGAATAGGCTGAAGCCCTACTATAAATAAGCCTTCTTTGTGTTTGTAAATAAGACAATATTTCCAGTTAGCTTAGGATTTCCCTTTATGAATTTTATTTTCTTGTGTTTCCCTTTCTCGTTGCTTGTTCCTTTCCATTGTTTTGTTTTGCACCTTGTGCACCGGTAACCACATTATTTTCAAAAGGTTGTGTATGTGCAGAGGAGTGCACATCTGTTTTAGTGTGGGGTGGAGTAGTGCAAAGTGAAGTATAAGTTGATAGTAAAATTTAAATGGATCGGTTGAAGGATAGAAAGCACGTGGGAAAATGGTGGATGAGAATGGTTGGTGTCAGGATAAGGCTTTATAAAGACCATGTACAGAGAAGGAAAAGTGCAGGAAAAACATGAGGTAGGCGAGGGAAAAAATTAGGTAAAGGACAAAAGAGGTGCCTTCGGTACCGCATGAGACGTGTACATAAGAGTCTTGATCCAGTAAGGATTTTTACACACCAGAAGGTTGTAAATATTTTTTTACGTAGGATTGGGCATGTGGGTAAGGGTGCTTAAGGCCGGATTTAGTAGAAAAATCTACATTTAATGCTAAGTACATTGGTAGGTGGCATAAAATTTATTCTTTGGAAAATAGGAAAAAGCTATAAGTATGAGGTCAAGTGAATCATTATTTTACCTTGCGATTATGAAGTGGAAGAGCTCTTGTGAACTAGGGCATCTAGAGAGATTTGTGTGAAGGAAGAAGAATCATAGATATCTAAGTGCACAAATAGGTTGATCTGCGAACCAGAGTGGAAGGAATATGCGGGAGTGGGGAGAGTTATTTTGGAGTACGCCATCTTATGGAAATGTTTTCCTATTTAGGGTTTGGAAGCTAGGGCATGGAGGTAGGAGGATTCTTCACAGAGTTAAGCGTTAGAGTTGAACCAAGTAGTAGAGCAGAGCAAGGAGGAATTTAATTTTTAACCCAACAAGTAGAATGACACCAAAGAAGGAAACCATCTCACCAAAGAAACATAAGGGCAAGGGAAAAGGAAAATAAACCACTACCATCACTAGTTCTAATGAAGAGTGGTATGTATAGATGTAGTACCCAGATGGAGTGTTCTTTGGGAAAAGAGTGGGAATCACACTTGAGGAAGATGGCCGTAAGTGACTATAATCATTGCATGAGCACTATAGAAAAAGAGATGACATTGGAACTGGTTTGTCCAACTAATAAGAGGACACCAAAAGGAATGCCGATCTACAATGATGAAGTGAAGGTGAAGTTGGAGAAGGCCGAGTTTTGCAACTATATGAGTTTCCCTATTTTGGCAAGCCCGAGCGGTTATACCAGTGGTTGATGTCATGTGTACACAAAGACCACTTCTATTTTGTAGGCTACAAAATTCACATAACTCCTCAACTCATATCAAATTTCACTATCCTGATTTGCGAAGGAGACTCCATAAATGATGAATTGGATGATAAGGAGGCCATCAAGGAAACTGTGGAGGCCTATGACTACAAGAAGGGTTTGTACTACTTCGATATATTAGATATCTACAACAATGTTATGAGAATGGCCATGCATTTGGTTACCAAGCTGAATGATCAAGAAAGGTGGACACAAGTGAATAAGGCATGGCTGAATGTATGCCAAAAGATCTCTGAAGGCACCATTTACAACTTATCCACCTACATTGTAGATGAGATCATTAGCAGCATGCAAGAAGGAGAGAAGATACTATTTAGAAACATTCTCCTCACCATCATCTTCTCGAAATTGGAGTTCTTGATGGGCCAGAGAAGTTCATATGGGAGTATCTAGAAGAAAATCCCTCACCCGTGAAAATGTTTGAGAAATATACTTGTGAGACCATGATGGTTGCTCAAAATGCATGCCTAGAAAAATGGTACAAGTGGATGCATGATGCATTTGGGGTAGATTGGAGGATACCTGAGTAGTTGCTTACGCTTGTAGATGGGGAAGTGGAGTTTTATGTATATTAACATTTTGTATTGGTTAGTTCACCTTAACAGATGGGACTAAGAGTCCATGGTGCAAGCTACTATTTTCTTTCACCGCACAATACTTCCAAGTGGGGTTCAACATTTTAAGGAGGCCAAGAGACTAAGGTTTGACCTTAGTGAGGTAGATCAAGACCACCACAAGCTGTGTCAAAAGATCATATATCCAAAGAAGCACACATATGTGGAGAAATATGTCTCCCATGAAGTGTAGATGATAAAACCAATAACGCTTCCAATCACCGAAAGGGCTGCAACAAGGGTATATCTATGCATAAGGCCAAAGTTTGAGAAGGGTACCTACCTGGAAAATGATGTCTCCATTCCAGAATACCCCACAGGAAGAAAGAAGGCCAAACCAAATAAGAGGGAGAGAGAAGAGGTGCAGGAGAAGAAGGCACCAAGTGTGTAGATAACACAATCTGTGGGCATGCCAGAAACAAGTGCTAAGCCAAGCACTTACGCATGTAGGAAGAAATACCTAGTCAAGGAGAAGACCCTGAAGAAGAGGTGCCAGAGAAAAATGATCCCTCATAAGAGAATAGTTTTCAAGGAAGGAGTCACCCGTTGAAGAGAAAGAGAGGGAAGAGTCTTATACTTGAATCACCAGTTAGGAAGAAATAGAAGATGATGAAGAAGGGAAACTCAAAGGAAACAGAGGGCTTAAAAACCTACGGGGAAAGAGGGATGACGATGAGGATGAAGAAGTTCATAATCATCCCGTGTATGATATACATGATTCAAAAGAAGAAGGAAGTGAAGGGAAGAATGGTGAGGAAGAAGCAAATGCTCAAGGAAAAGGGGTGAGTGAAGAAGTAAACACAAGAGATCAAAGCACCCCAAGCCTCAGAATGGAAAAAATAGAAGAATCCGTGGAGAGAGAAGTGGTAGGCATCATCAAAAATTATTGGAACAAGAAGTAGAAAAAAGCAAATGAAGTGATGAAGGAGATTGAAAAGGAAAGCATTGGAAAGGAGTATGGTAGCATGGGTGGAGATCCCAATCTGGCTGTGAACTTTCCAAAGGATGGGTGCACAGTGGGAAGAGCATGGTGGTAACACAAGGGAAAGGAATGGGTTACATCAATGATCCAAGAAAGGTGCTACACATGCACTTCTAGAGCACCGTGCCAATAGAACAACTCCTGACCATGCCCTCATTTGACGTAGAAGGTGCATACCCATGAACCAAGAAAATGCTATCTTGGGCGTTTGAATCACATGTCAATGAACCTGAGTTTGAGGTAAGCCAAGGGGTGCTAATGAATATGCCGAGAAAAAAAGGGATAAAACCCTTGGTTAATGCTCAATGATTTTCAGATGAGCAAGTCTATAATGCACTCAACAAGGCTTCAATTGAGGTTGAGGCCAAAATTTTGGAAGGAATGATAGAGTGAGATTCCTAGAGGTGAAATTAGAGGAGGAGGAACTTCTCAAGAAAAGAAAGGACCTGAAACAAGAAGAAATTATCGGTGCATAGTTAATGCATTAACTGAAATAGGAGAAGAAAAGGGTGCAAAAATTACACAAGAAAATTGGATTGATTATGGATGATATTATTTTAAAGCATACTGACCTAGCACCTCTCGAGCAAAAATATGAATCAACCTTGCAATTCCTGGAGGATCTAACTCACATCCTCACAATGGAGAGGAAGCCACTCACCTTAGAATCTATAGAAGAAGTAATGGCCTGCCAAGAGAGAGAATAAAATTTGAAGGTTGTAGGGATTGTTTCTCGTATACCAAACTCCTTGCTGATGTGAAGGCTACGCGCAAGTTTCGAAGCTTCCCGGGATAATTGTGCTGATAGAGATAGAGTAGCAAGCATCTTGGTCACTACACATGAGACGAAACTCAAGGAGTTCTAGGAGAAGAATAAGGGGAACAAAGAAGAGTGGGATAGGATCCTGGCTAAGGTGGAGAAGAAATCAGAGGCTATCGAGACCTTGGGGCTCGATCAAAAGCCTTGATTGAAGAAATTATACCCCAAATCACTCGCAGGATAGATACCCTTAAGGATTTGGGTAAACAACTGGAAGGAATTTTTGAAATGATGAGCACTAAGGGGAAGGGATAAGATTTGAGGAGGTAAGTTCCTAGTAGGTGACCTTTGTCAGCAAGCACAGAGTGAGGTTAATTCCTAGGAGAAGCTAGAGGTAGATATAGGGAAGGATTTCCCTCTCCTCCTTCAACAATGAATATGTTCTCCTTCATTTCCCCATTCTTTCATTCTTTCTCCTAATTCTTCATTCCTTCATTATTTTTCCAACTATTCAGAGCCCACCATTCTTTATTCATTGAAGATAAGTGTTTCTAAGGATGGAGAACATGCTTAGTGTGGGGTGATGTTGGGCCTCAGAATATTAGCTAAGTACAAGAAGGTGTGTGGGTGTGCGGGGTCTATGTGAAGAAGGGCGCGTAAGGTAAAGACATGTAGGAAAGGGTTTTAGAAGGGTTTAGCAGAACCCAAGGTGCATGCACAAGGAAAAGGAAAGGGTTTCAGGACTTAGCCATATTCAGCGTTTAAGGAAGCACATGAGAAAAGCGTGACCCAACTGAGCATGCAGAGTGGATAAGGTGCCAACTTGGCAACTTGATGGTCAAGGAAGGAATATTCCATGTGATGGAAGGATCCAAAAAGACATCATTGCAGAAAGTGGAGAGCTCATATGGGAAGAAGCATGCTCCATTGAAGGACCACATGGACACTTGACAACCGATCTATTACTTCAAGAAGGCATGGCGGTGGATGCTAAAGCTATATATAGAGATGCTTGGGTAGAAGAAAAGGGCATCAAGAGAGATATCAAGAGAGGTAGAGAAGAAGAAGAGGAGAGGCGAAGCTTTGCAGAAATAGTAGTAGATTCTATGGGTTAAGGTTCTCATTAGGAGGACAATAGGAGAGATGGCATATCTAGAGGGATGGGTCTATGAACATATTTGTAATCTAGAAAGCATAGTTTAGGATTTTGATGTATAAGTCTTATCTACATTAAGACATTTGGTTTGTAATGACCTTGAGGAATGTAATGTGGTTACTAAATAGAGAGTAATATGAATATATGGATTTATTTTAAAATATATACATTGTTCATGGGTATAAACCCTAGTGCCTTTTCTTTGTATTATCAGATATGTTATCTGTTTGATATTTTCCTTGTTATCTAAATGAATGCATGGTTATTTCCCTTCTTACATCTAAGATTCTGTCAGTAGGGGATGTATTCTCACAAAACTCACATAAAGGAGGGGCTCGACACCCGTGTGTGCCTTGGGTGAGTTCCCAGCACCCACTGGGTGATAGGATGGTGTGTATGGGATAAGATTGTTGGTCTAAGGGCATAAAAATGACTACATTATCCATGACCAAGAATGAAGATTCTTGGTAAAAAAGTTAAGTATGCATTGGTTGATTGATCACTTGTGTGATCCAAGTGAGTTAAAATTTTTACTTTGTTTTAAAATCTTTATAACATCTAGTGTTTTTGGAAGTGAGAAGATGATGGAAAATGTATCAATACAATACAATGTTTTTTAAGGAGTTATTACATTGTCTCAAACATGACTTCAAGCGTGATAAGAGAGTCATCATAATCCTTGGGGGTTTGTAATGAAGAATGAGATCTAATTAAAGGCTACAAGGGTATGAATTGACCTCAAAATTTGAAAAACACCTCCCAAGTTCTCTAATTGCACTATATCATATATGAACTATGATGAAGATATGGTCGTAGGTCTACCGATAGTGTGTAAGGAAGGGAAATACTCTCATCATGCTTAAATAGGTGGCTATAAGAGTTAAGATAACCATGTAGATAGTAGAAGGGGGTATCAATGGAGTTTATAATGGTATATGATTGTGCCTAATAAAATAGAGTTTCACTCTTTACAAAGCTATAGGTGAACAAGTAATGCTCAAGATCAAATCCGGATAATGTAGGATCAATCTTAGAATATTGGAGTAACTGATATATCCATGAAGTCATGATATACATATGCCACATAGAAGATAATGGTATAGTCAAGTTGATGGAGTTGATTTTTTTGGAAATTATGGACAAATATCACTAAGAACATTGTACAACTAGTTCATGACCCAAACATATTTTAAAATTAATCTCTTGATGTGATGATCATAGTTTAGACTTCATATCTTAGGTTCTAAGGTAGATGGAGATGGCTTATGTCTAGGGGGAGCATTGAGAGAATGTAACATGTGATAAGTTTATTTCTAGAGGCTATCAAAACTCAGTCAAAATACACTAAAAATATGCTACAAGGATTCCTATATCATTTTAAGACCAAGATGAATATAATGAGAAACCAAGAAGTTATGCAAGGTAAGGTGGTAAAGCATGCTAAGTTCCTTCAAAGGAATTTTCGAATCCTAGGTGGAGTTCTCGTATAGTATAAAATGTATCATCTCAAAGCTGACACAAGTGATAAACAATGAGAAAATAGAGCATGAGAGAAAAATTTGTTGATCTGGAAATTATGTCTTGAAAAGACTATTCTAGAAGGTGGCTTAGAGCCAAGATGGAGAGAATTAAGAGGAGTACACTCTCAGGGGGAGCTATTTCAATTCCCAAGATAGGACCATGAATCTCATTTGATACTAGTTAGATCCAAAGAGAAAGAATATAGTCATAGAGGGAGCTTGTGAACAAGTAAGTCTACATACACTCATTGTTGTCTTTGGTTGTCATTACTTTCATGTTAAGTAGTTAGATTACCTTTGTAATAGATTTCAAAGGGGGAGAGTTAACTGAGAGTAATGAAAAAGAGGTCTTGTAGGTGTAGGTCTTGATTGGTGGTAGTTGACATCAATGACAAAGGGGGAGATTGTTGGATGTCATAATAATTTGTTTTCATTTACGTAAAGTGTCGGTGATGTCATAAGATGTCCAAGGTGTTCGGTGTCTTCCCAAGTTTTCCAGGTGTCTTCATGAAGTGTCAATTCATGATGTCATGTGTTCAGGCATGGTCTAAGTGCATGGTTAAACAAAAAGTTGTGTTAATGTGTCCTCCCAATGGTGTATCAATATTTCATAAGGTAAAACATGGTTAATGAGATGTGTGTGAAGTGTATTGAGTCTGTAACAAGCCAACATGGTCAATCTATGAATATTAATGGTAGCCCCTGACTTTATACTAGTTCTAGATCAAGAAGGTTGGAATGGAAACATGATAAATTTATCAAGGAAAATTAGTTAAATCATGGTTTTAGGAGTATGATCTAGCATAACATGCATAAGAGGAGTATCAGTTCAATAATCAAAAGTATAGGGCATGAAGTTGGTCATTCTGAAGCCTTTTAGTGAAGATAAGCCTAGTAGAAAAGTGATGATGATGAGCCAAGGTATGAGGATGAAAAAATCATGGAATGAGAATAATATTATGTTAGATGAGGTGTACATGGCTTCATAAGTGCCTAAGGAGGTGATTTGAACACTTATACATGTCTATATAGCATGCTTCCTCATAACCAAAGATTAAATACTGAAAAAATGAGAAGGGGAATATATTTTGGAGAAAAACATGATAAAGTGGTCATTATAAATCATGTAGGATGGAGCCTATAAGGTGTGACCAAAATTTGGGGACCTAAGAAGTTTTTTGTGTAAGTTATTCGAATTTTACCAAAACCGCTTTTTTAAATGCAAACAAAACACCTTAACTTATTAACACTCAAACAAAATTATCAAGCCTCCTTAAGATAAATCATAAGAGGAACGTTTAAATATAACTCCAAGACTCAAATTTTGAATTTTTTTAAGTAATAATGGTTGAGGAACAAAAGCGTTATCTTCATTTTTCCAACAGTGATCATACTCTCTCCAAACACCCGTTTTACAATGATAGGATAAAAATTATTCTTAAGGGAATCAAATCAATTGTGAAAGACGTGAAAATCATCATGGGTGTATAAGACACTCTATAGTCCATGTTAGTGGTATTTTTGTCCTACAAGTGTGATGGTACTTCGTATAGATTTTGTATTATTTTGAAGAAATTTGACTATACTGAGTCTTGTTTGGACAACTCCAAGATGAATCTCCCACTATGAAAGCTTATACATGATGTTGTTCCAGTGATCATGAAATATTTTAGGTAATTATATTGCATATATTTTGTAAACAACCAAATTTCATTTTCTACCACCAAAGTACACTTTCAGAAAATCAATCACAACATTTAAATGTTTGTGTATGAGATTATGATGTTAAAGTGAGAAATGGTCATAATAATTAGATACAAGACCAATATGACTTGTTGGATCCCATGGTTCATCTTTGTGAAAATTTTTGAAGTATCAAGTTCTTTGGTCTTAAATAAATCTCCGATTGCCTAGCAAAGAAACTTGAAAAACAGATGTTCTTGTTACTTTCTAAATTCAACTCATGCACATAAGCATTTGAAGATGGACTAGAGGTTCTCTTTGATTTATCCTTATATAAGTTGATCATAAATTTTTTATCCAAGGTGTTGGATTCAAAGTGAAGTAAAATTAAGTTCTTGACACTCATAAGGTTTCTTGAGTGTGTCCTGAAAATCATACAATATTTTGAGTTGTTAGATATGAAGTGAAGAGAGTTATTTTTTTGGTGAGCTACACAACATTCATACCTGTGTTGAAATACACTTTTGGAGTCATGAATAACTGAGAAAGAGCATGGTTTGGCTCAACCTTTGAAGAGGTAAATCTATGCATGCAAGAGTGTGTTGAACTATTGGAAAAGGATCTTCAAGATTTGATATGATGGAAACCAAGATGTTCTTGGTGATGCATACCTATTGAATGCTTATTTCCCCTGTGCTCATTGCAAAACACAAACAAAAGAGGTTATTTATTAACAAAATCTTGACTGCATTCTTGATATACATGTACCTAGAAAGCTAGTGAGTTGTTATAGTGTCATGAAAAATGAAATGGAAAGTAATGGGATGGTCAAGAGATCATGGAAAAAATTGAAGAGTTTGTAACATGCTTACATGAGAAGGACAAGTGTCATCTTATTCTTTTTGGCCACAAGAAAGATTCCAATGTGAAAGATAAGACAAATCAAACATGTTAGTTATAAAACATATATGCAGGGGTTAGGTGAAAGGTTTGTAGTAGATATAAGATAATTGAGAAGTTGTTTCATATCATTATTCTATGTCAAAGAATCATGAAAGGCTTGGAAAGTTTTTGCTAGTAACTGAAGATGATCAAATGTAATCATGACATCTAGAGGTAATTTTTGTGAAGACCTTTTCATTTACTTGTACATATGGAAGAGTGAAGTTAGTCACAAAGGAATTTTAAGGTGAAGGGAAAATGCCATTCCTCATGAGTCACTCTTATTTGTAAAAAGTAAAATTTTATGTATGTTGTTATTTCTGCAAAAATAGCTAACTATGCAAGAATATGAGGCGAGAGAGAGCATGAAGTGTTACTTGGATTTATGGCCATGTTTTGAAGGTGTAAAGATATGTGTGAATAAGATGAAAATACATGGAGTATGAATTTCCCTCATGAATGTACATTTGCAGCAAATTAAATTTTGTAAGAGTGAGTTCCTAAAAGGATAAATTGAAGAGTAGAATCAAGTTAAGAGTTGTGTATATGAGAAGCCCTGTGAATTAGTGATTGTAAAAAATTGAGAGGAGAATATTAGATTGATTTTATGTTGATTATTTGATGAGAATAAGTTTTAAAATAGAAGAAGAGTGAGCTAATAAGTAATCATAATTTGTTGAAAGAGACAACACAAGTAAAGTGATAAAAAATTATTGAGAGGAAGACTGAGTAGATGCTTAGTAGTAAGAGATTTGAAGCTTCCTTGTAAGTTGAAGCTTACAGAAGGTCTAGTGGGTGCTTGATTGAATTTGGGAGTTGGTTCTTCCATGCAAGTAGCATCTTGCTATAGACTTAGTGGGTACTTGGTTGAATTTTAGAGTTTCAGCTCCATGTTGAGTTGATGCTCAACTATGAAATTGTTGTAACCTTATAGGATGATTTTTCAAAGCTAGTTCTTATGTTTCACTGGGTTTTTATCTCTTGAAGGGATTCCCACATTAAATATTGTCTCCATATGTGGGCATGTGTGTTTATTTTCTCTCTCTCATGGTTGAATATTCATGCTTCATCATGGTGAAGATAGTTAAATTTTGGATGATTGAAGAAATGTAAATTACTTCAAAAAGTTTGAGTGAGCACCGATTCACACCCTCAGTTCCTAGAATTTATAACAACCTCTACCATGCTTCACCAACTACCTCATGCATTCACTCCACCTTTCTAGGTCAATTTAATGACTAGGCCCAGGGATTGGGCACCCTGAACTGAGCTAGTATGACCAATTCCACTCTTGTTCCCATGTATTCATCCTTCTGACTATTTTTCTACATCATATACATGTTATACTGTGTAAGACTCCATCTTGGTATACTCTCACATCATCACTTTTCTTTTGCTAGTTAATGGTGTGTTCATATATAAATTTTCATTACTAATCTAAAGAATCTAACACCTAGTAGCTTCAAAGCAACAATAAAACCTACTATAGAACCATCAAGATAAGATCTTATGAGAAACAAATTCTTCAATGCATGAATAATCTCAAACTAAATGCTAAGCTATTTCTTACTCTTTAATATTTCTAACTAATAAATGAACCTATTTAGATCACTTTAGCAATCAAAATGGGGTTGTTTCCTCAAGATTTGAAGATGAGATCTCACCAAGAAATGGCTACAAGGACATTTTTGGATCTTCTCATGCTCTTCAATTTGAGATAATGGATGCAAGATGGAGAAGCTATTTCCTACAATGGAGAATGGATCAAGATCAAAATGCCTATAGTTTACTCTAGGGAAAATAAGGTGTAAGAAGAAAGGGTAGGAGGAGGGTTCTTTATATAACCCTCCTGTTGGAGAGAGATTTGCAACTTGGTGCATGTGGGATAAGGGTAAAGAAAGATTAGGAATGGATAAGGTTGCTTTAGAAAAGGTAACCTTTATTTAGAAGAGTTTAATTTGTCATTAGCAACTCATGGGAGTTGGGGGATATTTTAATTAATCAGGTGTGATTAATTAATAGGTAGATGTAAGATTATAGAAGCTAATTAGAGGAAAATTAGTATGATTTGGGGGATATAAGAGAGGAATTTAATCCAATAAATGATGATTTATTGAATTAGGGTTGTAAGCGTAATTAATTAATAATAATTAACTAACCCAAGTAAAAGCAGACATTAATCAATGAAAGGTCGTTAATCGACATCCTAAACGTTAGGAATGCTAGTTAATTAGTGAGATGTAATTAATTAACGTGAATAGAGGGAAAATGGTGATTTATAGATGAAGCATCATCAATTGAAAAAGAGAGTGAAGATGAAAATTAATTAGCGAAGTTTCATTAATTGACCCAATGAGAGGAGACGAGATGTTTTGCTTGACGAAGTGTCATCAATTATCCGAATGACGGGAAATGAGATAGTGCAATTTAATTATTAAAATTGCTTGAGCGAATTCTAGTTGTTTACAAGTGTCTCCTAAAGAAGCTAGTGCTTACTCATGTGTTCTCAAGCCTATGACATTTCTGCCTTGTCTAACTTAGTCCAAGATCCCTTTAGCTCTCTTACATCTTGATTTGTCATTAATATGCCTTTGACATCAATGACAACTCAACATCCACATGCCAATAATATCTCCCTTTTCCATTGATGGAAAAACCCAATAAATATGAATCTTCTCCCCACTTTTGCATTAATGACAATGTACCTATGCTTATTTCTTGGTATGCTCCTGCATGAACTTGTTTGGCATCTATCTTAGTTGGATACATCAGCCAAATTCATCATTCAAGATCATCCTTTTGGATTTTTATCCCTTAGCCTTTTTTTTTTTTCTTCACCATGCATTTAGTTCACTATCCCCCCAAGAAGATGCCTCTATGACACATACACATGCCAAAATATGATATTTTAGTGAAATACATCCTCCTAGCTCATACTAGTGTCTATATGCGCTCATAAGACTCAATTATAGGCATGATTCATTCATATGCTCATTATAGGTAATTTTAGAAATGAGCTCCCTAAAACCATATTTTAGTGAATTTTAGACCAACTTTGGTCATCCTTAGAACACCATTCATTTCATTAAATACCTCCTTATTGCTCCCCCTAAGGTTGTACTGTCACTATTTATCTACATGTACCAAGAATTTTCCTTATTTCTTGTTCTTAAGCTAACTAGGTAGGTTTACAATTTTACCTCTATCCTTAACCTCATTTTTAGTGTTTTTAGGATCCTTTATGTGGTCTTATAGCTTACTTATCCATAACTCCTTCTCCCCCTTGAATATTCATGCATCCACCATCAAATCTTGAAATTTGTGGCTTTCTTGATATCTAGGGCACATCATGTGCCCCTACTTAAGTAGTTAGGATCTCCTTCTTTTCTTTTAACAATTTAATTTAAGCATGTAGGCATTCCTTTCAATTCTTTATCAATAGTGAATAACCTGCAATCCTGAGTCATGCAATACTTGTAACCTTTTATGCACCATTCACTAGAAATAACAATAATTATATTCCTTATTTATTTTATGCACCATCTTGAAGTATTATGAATTATTGTTCTCAGATCATAATTGAGCTTACATTCCCTTGTATTTGTTTCAAGTATCAATATATCTATTGCTCTATAGTCACTTTAAGATTGAAATTAGGTCATGCAAATGGTTTGATTGCATCTCCATAGCTTTTATGGATCTTTGCAATGGATAAAATATTTCACTTTTGTTTGATATTGTTCAACAAACCCTTTTTATGATCTAGAAAACTATTGAGAACAATTCTATAGGACCAAACATTCATTACAATATTTGACAAGACACACATTCATTTGAGATAAAAAAATATTAGTTTAACTATCCTAGATGTGTTTGAGGCTACTTCATTATCAACTTCATGAGTCACATATCTTAAAGTAATTTGTTTCACACGTTTCAAATGATAAAAGGATCAATACCAACCTGATCAACTCATTCTATTATGCTTCCTTTCTCATTTATCTAAGATTGGTATATTAACAAGAGACCAATTCTTCATGCTTCATGTGTAACTTGCATGAGTTACCACCTCTACTAAGCCTTAAGTGTTACAACCTTAAAACACTACTTTATCATGATGCGACCTTTGTATCATCATCATGTTTTTCACAGACTAGGAAAAAAATATTTTATTTTAAACAATCATACATGGTTTTACTAGCTCCATTAATTCAACATATGACCCTTCAAGTTAGGTTAAACTTTTGACTTACGACCTCTTTGAGCTTAACTAAATAGTTCCTCATGCTCTTGATGCTTGAAATAAAATATGTTATCCATCAAGTTAACTAAGATCAATCAAGAGTTCAATTTCACCCTCCTTTCACTATAACTTCCACTTCTTTACACAAGAACAATGTCTCATGGTCATTTCATGATTGGAGCACCCTAGAAGTCCTCCTTGGGAACCGAACACTCTTGAAAGTATCCTTTTTCAAAAATATGGTGTAGGTTAAATTTGGTGGTGTCACTCCTCAAGTAATATCCTTTTTAATATCTTTTCTCTTTGACTGGTATGACCTCTTACTAGCCCTACCTGGGTGGATTTTCCCTTATAATTTTTTCTTTCATCACTCATTCAATCACCTAATAAAATTTTTTAGTACCCATTTGGATTTTCTAACTGTGCAAAATTTTTAGAACTATATCTTTTCAAAATACCTTCCAAGATCACCATTCCACACTTCAATTTGGGCTTTGAATGTCCTCACAAACAAGGTACATTAAATGTCATCGAATAACAAAGCATAAAGAACTAATTGGGTGCAAAAATTTGAAAATAGCTATCACAAGACCTTAAGAATATAACATCGTACTTTGAGAGTTCAATTCTTTAGTATAAACCATACATTTACAAATATCCTTCCCCGCTAGTTCTCCAAAATCACCTTCTACAGGTATGGGTTAAACTGTCACTAATTTCTCCTTCTTTGAGATCCTCTTTTCTCTAATTATTCTTACACCTAATTCATAAAGTTTATGAGGTATCTTATTAAAAATCTTAACTCTTGTAATGAAGTGTAAGGTCTTAAAAACCTGAAGAAACACTAAACCCTAGGTAGGGTTTCTACTCACCCGAGAAGAGTATTTTTATTATAAGATGTCTAGATCACAACCTCAAGACCTAGAAATTCACCTATCTTTTATTCTAACATTTTTCGCCTATTGATCTTAATACTAGCTCTTGAACATGTTAAAACCTACTAGATGAAATGACTGTACTCACCTTTTGAGTTGATAAGGGAATATTTCAAGGAACTAAGACAAGGTTCTTCAAGATTTCAAGGATTTATACTCTAACTTAAGTCTTTTCCTTTACTGCAATATTTATTCATGATGGAACAAGTTTAGATTACCATGGATCCTTTCTTTAAACTCTCCCATCCTTAAAATTTTACCTTTTGTTGCTTTGAGATACCTTTAAAGTCTTGAATTATACTACACTTTCTCAAATCTCTATGCCATTTTAATTTAAAGGGAATGGACTGATAGTGAGAAGATATTCTTAGAATGGTAATTATTATCAACACATAGAATTATTTTTGTAATTTCCTTGAGGAATGGTGAAATAACAACCTTCCCTTTACTTCATGAAACTTTAAGAATCCATTTCCAAATTTTCCTCATAATTGATCTCATTGAATCTTGATGATCTAATACTTACTTTCCAGAAGTTTTTATTCTATACATATCACATGTCATATCGGCTATACAAAGTGTACAAACTTCCAACATTTTCTCAATCTTCAATGTCATCCCATGATCACTTCGTAAAATTTGGAGTTCTTAGAACCAAAATGTGACTTTTCAAGGTTCATGTGGCTAGCTATTTGTCTTGAACTTGACCTATTATACATGTGATTTCACCGAGATTTCCTAAAACTTATCTAGGTAGGTTCTTTTGTCAACTTATAAAATCGAGTTTTTTTGACAGGACATCACTTCAAGAATAAACTAAACTAGTGGCAGACTATGTTCACTTCTCATGACATAATTCATGAAATATTTAGAATCAACTCATACATGGACATGATCTCAAAACATTTTGAAACTTTTAAAGAGAAATAATCCGATAAACTAATAAACAAGAAGCTATACTGAACAAAGTATTCAAGATAATCAAAGAAAACAAATGAAAAAAACACAAGATTTAACCTAGAAAACCCTTTTGGGAAAAAACCTAGCACATTAACTTCTCTCTATTATTGAATTAACTTAAAAATTTACAATACAATAACTTACTTCCAAGTTCTGCTTTACCCTATTGCATCTCCAGCTATTTATAAGCAAAACAATAAGAACATGTCAAAGCAGTTTTACAATACAATGGGTACCAAAACCGTGGGCTAATAAAGACCCATAACGGTTCCCCATAATTCATGGATTATGAAACCACCCATATATACATACATAGATAAAAATAATATATATAACACTCATGGAAGAGGTATACAATACTCTTAGGTATAAAATATACAAAATATACAACACATTCTAATAACTTTTTAACCAATCTTATACTTTCTTGAATACCTTTCTACATACCACAAAGAATGACACTTTGTAAATTTGATGATCATACATGGTCTTCTCACATGTACTAATTTAATATCAAACACACTTTTCTTGAAGACTAAGATGAGACATCATAGTCGGTTGTTGCTCACTAAATCGAACTTAGAGGTTTGACATATGACAAGCCTAACACTACATCAACACATGATCACAAAGACTCTTTTACATCAAAATTTATGCTAAATTAGGCCTTATGACCGCAATCAAACACATTTATTTATTTTTTTACTTCAAGAGAGACATTTAAATACTTCAATACTAATTAAATAGACTTTTAGGAGAGGAACTAGGGGCTAGATATGCATACTTTACGACTTTTCACATAGTTTGCAACATGGAAGGTTTTAATCAAAACCTACTAATGGTGAGTATTCTTAAAACAAATAAATTATTCTTAAAAATATAATATGCCTTCTGAATCCTAGAGAAGGAAATATATTCTTGTTGAGACACATTAGGATAATAGGAAGTCATAAAAGGAAAATGATGCTCGACTCTTTTCTCCTTTTACCTTTGAGCCTTTCTCTTTATTAATGAATATCCTGCTGGATATGATAGTTTCATCTCATAATACTTCATAAACTGATTAGATACTTGTAAAACATGTATGATGGATTTCATTTCCTTCTCTTCTTCTGATTATGCACGAGAGGTTCTTCGTGATTAGTACTAGGCTTGTTCTCAACTTTTTCACTATGACCATCACCTCCTGATATCTTTCTTGATTTAGTATCTTCAATGCCTTTCTATGACTAACTCTTAGGATGAATTTTCACTTGGTATACCTTCTTAATCCTCCCTTTGATTGCTTGAGTTATGATACTATGCCCGATAGGTTGATTTTGATGATAGTACTTTGTAAAGTGCCTAAGTTATGGAAATTGACAAACAAAAATTGATTCTTGCTTCTATATGGATATGGAATGTGATTCCAACCATACCTAGCACTCTCATGACCATAAAAATTTATAGCAACATGTCCAATCTGTTATATTTTAAGAAAACTATCTTATTCATACCTATTTAGTCTTTTGTTCTCGAAATTGATTTTTGGTTCTTAAAGGAAGTCTTGAGCTATGTGACCTTTCTTTTTATAGTTGAAACACACTCAATTATTTGTTCTCTCATCTCTTATATCCCTCCATGGATGGTCATTCATGAAATGATTCCTGCATTCCTTAGCTCTATGTCCAAAATTATGACAAGAAAAGCAATAACCATTAAATGTTATCTCATACCTAAATACGTTTGGTTACCTACTTGATTTAGACCTTCTTGAATTTTCCCTTAGTCATCTTCAATTTTTATTATCTGCTTATACTTTCCTTTTCATCTTCACATATCTTCATATGTTCATCTATGAAGCCTAGTCCCATCTTACACTTTGCCTTTAGTCTATTCAACCTTCCATTCAAAGCTTGAGATATATTTTCCATCTTTCCTACATCTCCATTCTTTCTCTTTCTTCTTCTAGTTCATCTCTCAAGGATATAAGCTCCTCTTCATGTCTCATGCAAGTTTCTTCATTTTCATTTAGGTATTTTGTTACCTTATCAACATGATACTTCAAATCAGTATTGAATTTGGTGTTCTCTTCTTCTTTGAATTTGAGATAGGTTGAAATCAGTTCCATTTGGGCTCCTAGTTATTTTAGTTCATATTCATATTATTCATCTTTATGCTTATTCCTTTATTCAAGAAGATTGAATTTCCCTTAATATTCTTTCACCGTTATCTTAAATTTTTGATTCTTTTTCCTTTGGTGTTTCAATTCATCCAAGGCACTTATCAAATCAACTTCAATATTTACCTCAGCTTCATCTTCATCTAAGATTTCATCCTCACTGACATACTTATCTCTTGAGTTGCTTCTAGATATTATCTCTATGGCCATGTTTTTGTTTCAAGAGGACCACCTCTAAGATGTTAAAATTGATTCAAAAATACTAGGCTTTGATACCAATTGTTGGAAATTTAAGACACGATGCGGGGGGTGAATCAATGTTTGATAAAACTTATAAAACAATTCAAAATTAAATAAAATTAACCATGATGAAGCATGAATGCTCAAAAATGAGAGAGAGAAGAAAACACACATGGAAACACTATGTAAAGTGAGAAACCCTTCAAGTGATAAAAACCCACTGAAACCAAATAATTAACTTCAACAAGAATGTCCTATAAATATTACAATTGGTTTCACAGTTGAGCATCAACTCAACATGGAGCTACAACTCCAAATAATTTAATCAAGCATTAAATTGATCTTTATCAAGCTTATACTTGCATGGAATCTCCAACTCCCAAATTTAGTCAAGAACCCACTAAATTTCTGTAAGTTTCAACTTATAAGGAAGCTTCAACTCCCTAATTTCTAAGCTACAACTTAATATTTTACAAGGTCTTTGATCACTCTGAATTGCCTATATCACACAACAGATTATGATCACTAAATCAACCATGTATTCTTCTCATTTCACCTCCTTTATCTGTTGCAGATAATCTCCTCAAGGATACATATTCAACATCAGAAATCCCTCTCACACATCAGTATTTTCAAGCTCACAAACTGCTGCTAAATTACATTACTTCATGCATTTGATAAGCTTCTAATTTTCATCACATTTACTGCTCCTTCAAAGGCTCATTCATAAAAAAAGCATTCAAGCATGAGAAAATAATTTTTGTATCAAGGAAGATACCCTAAAATAATGTCTCTTACACTTCACATTGTAACTCAAATTGGGAAGAGAATATGACCTCATGCAAACTTAAATTTAGTAATGATTATTTTTGAATTGTTGTTACATCATTGGTAGAATTTATTAGACATTTCAAAGTAGTTATAACCTTAATTTGATCACTAAACCACTCTAAAATTTGTTGGACACCTAAATGGATCCTTCTTACACCTAAAACTGACATATGACACACTATTTTGTAACTGCCATGTCAGAAATTTTTTCTTCTTCCTCTTTGGCATGTTCTCTTGTCTTATAGCTCTCTTACACAAAGGGACAAGTGTCTAAATAAGGAAGGGACATTAAAATACTCTTCATGTGCTATATAACCCCTTCACATCCTTCCTAACTTTCCACTTCTCTTTCACACTTCATAGGAGCTTCAAACTTCCATTCATGGAGGTAAAAATTACAGTCAAGATGCATGTTTCTATATCATTTTTATGCAGGTTATAGGTCCAAAAAATATTTGGGAGAGTTTAATTTAATCTATAGTCCACCTTTAAGTTTAAATAGGATCTTCACCACACTCATTCAATCAAGAAAATGTTGGTTTGAGCAAGCAACACTCATATTTTCACACCCATAAATACATTCCTGAAGATCTTGTTATTTAGAAAACTTAATCTTATCATCCAACCACCTATCATATACAAAAATAAATCACTTGAAGTCCTCTTTCACATCCAAATAACAAAAATTAGAAATACAAAACAATGATCATGGTTTTCTAGGAACTTATAAAAATGGTCTGACCGTGTTCTAGGAGCTTAAATACTAGTCATGGATCTTCATGTTCAATACACCTTCAAAGTGATATCCAAGCTCAAATATCAATTTTATCAGTTCAAGGACATCACAAACAACATGTGCAAGCATTCAGAGGCATACCTTGTTTGAACAAAACTCCATCTACTCACTTGTAGCAACAAGCTTCTTCACTAGCTCAAAAGGGTAGTTTTGAACATTCAAATTTGTATATTTAAGAACCTCTTAAAAAACAAGCATGTTGAGAGATCATATGTGATGTATTCATGTTTTTCAAGACAAAAAAATCACTTCATGAGGCAATTCATCATGTATACTCTTCATACCTTCAAGGCTAGTCTTGCATTCTCAAACAGTAGGAGCACAAACAAACATGTACCATAAAATTTATCAAAAAGAGTGGATTAGGTGACTTCGTGAACACAGAGTACACATCCATAACATCCTTAAAAATAAATTAGCATGGGTTAATTTGTGAGCTTTGTCTATACACTGAAATTCTAACAAAATTGTTGTTTTCTTGTGGGGTCCACTATGACTCAAGAGCTCAAAAAAGCATTAAAATATGCTCTAATGAATTATATACATGCTCAAGTTCATAACACAAAAACAAAAATCATTTGGGGGCTCAACCAAAAAAATCTCTATACCAATTTAACTAGGTTTGAAGAAGACTTAAGATAGGTCCACTAAAATGGATAAACTTTCTTATTTCACATGTCCATTTGACCTCATAACTTTTGCAAAAATATTTAATCCCTATGATCTTTAAATTTTTTATTTTATGATTTATTTGAAGGAGGCTTTACAATTTTTTTGGAATGCTAAGAAGTCTAAGTGTTGGTAAGGTTTGGTAAAAATGCAATATCTTGCACAAAAATCCTCCTCGGGTCCTCAAATTTGGACCAAACCTTCATGACTACCTATTTTATGATATCTAATGGCCACTTTGTCATGGTTCACTTTGAAACTTCCAATCCCATCTCATTTGGGCATGGTAAACCTACTTATCTTGAAGGGAATTTATACCAATGACCTTGAAAGTGCCTCTAATGGTTGAATTATGAATTATAGCTTCATATTTAGAAAATTAAAAATGTCCCTACACACTTCTCATGCATGAATTTTCTCAATAACACTTTTTTAATTTATACCTTCATGCTAGGTGCTTGAAATAAACATGATTGAGCTAGTTTGCACCATAGCTCATCATTAATGTCCTTCTCTTCAACTTGTATTTCATACCTCTACCATGCTTCACTAGCTGCCTCATGCCTTCAAACCACCTTTTCAAGTCTATTTTCTAATCAGCCTAGGATTAGGCATCTTGAACTAAGCTAGTCTAACTGATTCCACTCTTTTCCCCCTGAATTCATCCTTATGACCATGATTCTAACTCATATACATGATATAATATGTAATAATCCATCATGGTATGCTATCACATCATCACTTTGCCTTTCTTTGGTCATAGGCTCCTCAAGAAGCCAATGCTTACTCATGTGTTCTCAAGCTTTTGACCCATCCTACCTTGTCTGACTCACTCCAAGCTCCCTCTATCTCTCATGTATCCTTATTTGTCATTAATATGCCTTTAACATCAATGAAAACTCAACATCCACATGCCAACATATGGCTGCCACAACCTTTCCACATTCTACTTGAGAAAAAATTGTAACCCCATTTCATTTTATGAATTTTCATCTCTTATACAAGATCAATGCTTGATGCACCCAAATGATCTCCCCCACTCTTGATATTTTTCTTAAAATTTTCCTTTCTCCTCTTCTTGCTAAGGTTTTTGCTAAAAATATGTGAAAATCAAGGGTGTGAACTTTCTCTCTTCTTTGATTTTGGAACCATTTTAGGCTTAGAAATTGAGAATAAAGTAGTTTAGGGTTATGGATATTAAAACAATAATGGTATATTTTTAAGGCTCTCTTTATGGAATTTTAGAACTTTTTGTGGCATTTTTAAAATGTTCATGGGGTCAACAACAATGTTATGGGGTGTTATGTATATTTATAGGTCTACATTAACAATTACAAGAATTAAACGATTGTTAATATTTTAAAAACTATTACAATAATTGTATTTAAAGGATTCATAGGAGTTTTAAGGAGAAATTTGGAAGAAAAAGGTCATTTTGGTCAAATTTCAAGTTTTTTTTTTTTTTTTTGGCTTCATATATGATTTAAAAAAATCCAATTCTTTTCATTATTTGTTAGCTTCCTAAGATTTTGTTAAAAAGAAAATGGAAAGGGATTTGTAACCTTACCCTACTCGATGAGCTTGTCATTCTTGCACCGGATTGGCAAGCCCAAGATCCTTGATCCCTTACATAACTCGAGAAATCCTTACATTCAATGTCCCTAATCCACTACTTAGTAGCATATATTTTTACACTACTTCCCTCACCTTGTGCTTTCTTGTGTGAAACATGCAACTGCATTTCTTTTCCTTCACTTTTCTACCCCCATATGGGACCACCATTCCAATTTCATCCCACTGTCGAGCTTTCGCAAGATTTTCTTGGTGAGAACCTTACTCAACATTGGAAAATACAACCTACTTAGAAACTTTCCTATGAAATTTAGTGGAAATAACACCATGTTTCGCAACCCCACCCCCCCTTTGGGTGTTTTCACTAATTTATCCCCACATCCATATTTTTTTCATTGCAAAGCACAACTCAGGACCTTTTATTTTTTAAGGAACTTATATGGGATATTATGAATACTAGAGTGGTCCTGGTGTATAGGAGGTTACACCTCACATAGAAACAATCAATGATGCATCCCATGCCCCCACTATAGGAAAAAATATTCTAGAACCTATAAATTTTGATTCATGATTCAAAATCCAATTCCATTTAAAAATTTGCATGATTTTCTAAGAAAATTCCATATTTTTCATTAGAATTACATCCTTATGCACGTGATTATTAGTTTTATTTCTTATGCCTTCCTATTCACTTGAAACATTCAAATTCACATGCTTCATTTTTCTTACTCTATGCATATATTATTTTTGGTACTATTTGTAAGACTCATTGACACATTAATATCCTTGATTATATGTACAAAGGAGTGCATTAAATATTGTGGTCAGCTAATTTATAACATGTACTAATGTATTTTCATGGTATTTCCATTCCTATTACCATGCTACACTGCCTTCTAATACCATATGTCACATTCTCATAAGTTTTAACTATATTTCCTAAATTCCCATTTCCCTTGCCAACCCACTTCTTCTTTATTCCTCCATTTTCTTGCACTTAGAAAATGTCATCAATTCAATTGATGATGCCCTCCAAAACCCCTATTTTAGCTAACATCATTTTGTATAAAAATGGGGTTGCTAAATTTAATTTGTGACTTATAGGGTGTAAATTTTTATTTATAGTGTTCCCATTTGTCATTAAAATATTTTATCAAACAATCCACTATGGTTATCCTCACAACCCCACTTTATGTCAAATAAGCATTAGGGTTTATAGGAGTTTATATTTTTGGAATTGTGTCATAAGGTTGCCATTGATGTCAATGTGTCCCCAAGGTGTCCAGGAGGTTCCATGAAGTGTCAAGTCATGTCTACGTGCATGGTCAAGCAAGTAAGGTGTCTAATGAGTCATCCCAAGGTGTTCTGTAGAATTCTGAAGGTCAAACATGGTCAATCATATGTGTATCAGGTGTTAACAAGTCTGTAAAAAGTCTCCATGGTTAACTCATGAAGAGTCAGGTGGTTCTAGGCTTAATTCTGGTCCTAAACCAAGGATTTTGGCATAGAAAAATGAAACTTGGATCAAGTTAGAACATAGAAAGCATGGTTGGAGAAATATGAGCTGGAATATCATGTGTGGAAGGAGTATTAGGTCAATACTTAGGCTTATAGGGCATGAAGGTAGCTATTTTGAGGCATTTCAGTGAAGATAAGGCTAGTAGGCAAGTGGAATGGTTGAGCCAAGACATGATGATGCAAACCAAGAATTGAAGGTGCATAATTTGATGGTATATGAGGTGTGTAGGGATTCAAAAATGTCTAAGGAGGTAAATTGAGCAATTACCTAGGTTGGCATAATACACCCTTCAGGACTAAGGAAACAATATGCACAAATGAGATAGGGAAAATATTTCCAAAGTAAACTATGAAAAATTGGTCATTTTAATACATGGAGGGGTGAGTTGAGAAGGTGTGGTCAAAATTTTAGGACCTAAGGAAGTGTTTTGCAAAAGTTATGCATGTTTTTCTAAAACTAGGTTTTGGAAAATGTAGATTAAGCACTCTGACTTCTTAGTTGTCAAGAAAAATTGACAAGCATCCTTCAGATAAATCATAGAATACTTTTTTGTAGGGAATTTGGATAAAAATTTAATGTAAAAAGTATGAGGTAAATTGGTTAAGTATTTAAAAAGTTCTAACCATTTTTCTAAGCTAGTTTGAAACCCTCCAAGCCCTCATCTTGAAGATATAGGAGAGAAATGAAGTGTTTGATCTTCTAATAAACTAAAAATCCATGAAACCTACTTGAACGTGTATAGAACTCCCTGAAACACCTTTTAGTGACATTTTTACTTTGCATGTGTGATTGTATAATATAGAAAAGAAGTGGTTTTGATGAAAATTGTAGGTACATGTAAGAGTTTGGGGTTTCATGATGAAAACCTCAGTATTATAGAAATATTATAATGTCTACTACATGGTCATAAAAATACTTGTATAAGGTGCGTGAAGAATTTTTAAGGTACATGTTTTTTTCTTCCTCCTACCGTTAGAAGTATGTGATTGCAAGAACCCGTCATAATGAGTCGAAGGGGCCTTTGTATGAATGTCACTTATAGAGGTATAAGAAGTGTATGGACACCATCTATAGACCTGATACAACATGTTATAACTCCTAGATCAGGTTAGTGGTATGATGGTATGGATAAAATCTAATAACATAGTGTGTCAAAATGATTGTCTCAAGAAGGTGGACTGAATCTGATTTGAAAATAAGTTAACTAAAGGGTTTCCTCCACAACCTTCAACACCTCAAGAAGATTGAGATAAACATGATATCTGATACATGTCCTCACAAAGTTTAGAAGAATGAAAATGCCAAAAGGTGGGTGTATCAACTCAAAAATGTGGACTGTGCTCTCAAAGTCTTTTTTTTAAATGTGTCTTGAAAATCTTGAAGTGGTGAGCTTGTATGCATGAAATAGTTTAAAATGAGGATCTGATGTGTTGAAAAATTCTCCAAAATACTGGGAATGAGTTCATGAATCCATGGTAAGATGATCAAATATGCAGATTTGGTCACTTTCAACAGGTGTTTCCTTTGTGCATGCAAAAAATGAGTATACCTTGCTCTAATGTCTGAATCAAGAAGGAAGGAAGTGTGCTTTGATAATCCTTCTATGTTGAAGATGATATCTAAGCTCATGTAGATGTGAAATTCACTTGAAATAAAACTTCTTAAGTTCAAACTTGATGAGAGCTCATCCAACATACTAAAAATATGTAAAAGCTTGTTTAGCATCTAGCTTCTTTATGTGCACTCATATTATTGGAAGAAAAAATGGTGAATAAAGGAAGGTAAAATGGCAAAGAAAGGAAGGTAAAATGGAGTTATAAAATATGGTAAGGGTAAGTGCACCAATATGGGGGGCCAAAAAATGGAAAAAAATATGCAAAACGTGAGTGCGTTTTATTTTTCTTAGTTTCGTATTTCCCGAAGCTAAAACATGTACGTGTTATAGTTTATTCAAAATGCACATGCATTATAACTCATACACATTTTTCATAGTATGGACTATATATGTGTTTGTGGGGGGCTTATAGTTACGAAAATAAATGTTTAAGTTAGTATAAGATTTCATTTATTATTTCTTTATACTTTTATTATTTCTTATACTTTAAATTTATTTTAGTAAATATAAGAAGTTAGGGTCACTTTGCACCTGATGGAAGTGGTCCCGTAGCTCTAACAGTTATAATCTAGAATATGGTTTTTCAAAATCTAATATGGTCAGAACTTACTCACTTTTTAGGATTTCAATAAAAGACCTAAAACTTTGGGGCATATATATTGTAGGCGGTATTTGTTTTGGGAAAGAATATAGTCGTTTTGTAGGTTTTTGACCTTATGGATTGGATTTTGGCCCTACCACTACTTGAATTGGTACAAAATTTTAAATTTGGTCCACAATTCACTTTAGTGACCATGAATCAACTATATGATGCTTGTCTACTTCTTACTAAAATGAGATCCTCACTTTGTAGATAAAGGATTGATTCTGAATGGGATTATTTTCCTATGGCCAAAATGAGGTGATTGTAATGAGCCTCCTCATTAAGGTGTGATCACACTAATATGTGTTTAATGAGTTTTTATAAATAGTAGCAAATGAATTGCATCAAGTGAACTTAGATGATTCCTCATTCTTAGAAACATGGTGATCCATATAAAAATCACCCCCTCACCTTTCCTGGTTCTAAAATAATCCTTTCATGGAATAAAATTCACTATTCTCATATATTTTTTTCTCATATGTATCTCATGGAGATAGAAAATGCCTTAATATTTCACACATGATGGTCCTTGATACCTCGGTGGCATGACTAGCTCATTTTATCTTGTTCTTTGGAGAGATTTGGGTACAATGATAGAGTCAAGATATGATGATCATTAAGTCACTCCTTGAGATCAAAATTTCACCTTTAAAAATGATGAATCATTCACAATTAAATTTATTGACCAAGATGACACCTAGGTGTAAGCATGCTTATGGTATATGGACACCTTTTTTCTTAAGTTGCTCCTCATGGAAATGGGTTTCCTCCTCTAGATAGGGGATGAATTCTTGAATGAAATTTGAGGATGAGTTATATGATATTGACCTAAAAAATTCACTAAAACACTAAAAATCACATTTTACGATCAATGAAACTATTCTACAACTCTAATTCTGGCTATAACTCAAAATTTAGGTCGTATTTCATTTTGAACTAGGACGGGCAGCTACAAAGTTTTACCATACCTAAAGAAACATTTAAGCCTTTCCACCTTGTAGATTATTCTAATAGATTTCTAATGCCTAATTTTTTCATCCTAAATCTTTCCATAAATCCTAGGATCATCTAAAGAAGTCATCTTTCATCATTTTAGATTCCATTCCCTACACCTAAAAACCCGATCTTAAACAGATTGCTCATGAATGAGATTTTATTTCCTGAAATTTCTTTAATTTACTTAGACATTTTCAATTATCTCTAAAATCACCCTCAAATTATTTATATTTTCTCTAAAATAGTCCTAAGGGTGTTCAATTAGCTACAAAATGGCCAAAAATGGCATTTTTAGGCCTTATGAGGAAGTAGTCTCTCATAAAAACTAAATGATTTGATCAATCATCTTCTAGACACTATTACCTACACACTGAAACACACTAAATGATATTATTAGGAATTTCCTTTGAGCTAGGGTAAAGGTTGAACTTATGATAGGTTGGCTAGATGATACAGAGTACCTGCAATCCTCTTTATATAACTTTAACTCAAAATACAACTTCCCCAATTCAACTTTCTCCTTTTCCCTTGTTTCAAGTAGGTCTAGTAAGGATTTGAAAGAATAATTAAGGGTTCAATGGATTACCACATGTTTCATCCTTACATCCACCTTTCAACACACCCATACACCTTACTCAAGCACACCTCAATGCTCCTTTACTCATTTATCCATCACCTTGCTATATTTTTGACTTTTAGCTTTTTAATACTCCTTATTTTCTCAAGATCTAAAATTTTTCTCAACTTTTTTTTTTCACCTTCAAATTGAATTTTAATCAATATTATTTTCACTCATCTCATTGTGCTTACCCCTATCCTAATCACTAATGGAAATATCTCAATTCTTCCTCTTTCACTTAAGGATTATTTATGGAACCGTGCAAGATAATCAATAGGTCTTCTTGATTAAATTTATATAATTATTTTCCCATGTTCCTCAAGGATTCAAAAAACTCTAGCACCACTCCCTCAATTATAGATAAAACTTCCTTATGAGTTTATTTCCTAAGACAAATATTTCTGAAGGTTGGTCTTGATAGTCACAAGAAATAAGCATGATTGTACATTTATCCTGTTGGTCTTCAAACATGCACCCATGTCTCGGATCCGAGAAGGATCAAGGTTTGAGAAGTTAATGTAACGATCCCCAAGTTATGGGACCTTGCACACTTGGGAAGGATCTCTAGAGAAGACCGGTTCCTCTATCTATTTCTACTACTACTACTACTCCTAGTGCTGAAAGGGGAAACTAAGATAATAAATCCAAGGGACCAAGGATAGAAGGATAACATGAAAGGAAACTACACTAAAAGGTGATAGCACTAGAAAAGAGGGATGAACACTATCTTTTATGAGAAAAAATGAGAGGAGATGTGTAAAATAAGGATAAAAACATGTAGCATGACTTAAAACGGATTCACCAGATCAGTTTCATGGGACACAACCAAATAAGGAGATGCAAAGGACGTGAAATGACACAAACAACACACAACACAAAATAAAAGGAAAGAAGAAGGAATGAAAACATGTTAGGACATAGAATAGTCACAAAATGATGCTTTTATTACTTCTAGAAATGCACAAAGTTGTTACAATGGTGAAGGATGCCGATATCCACATGCAAGATCCAGATCTAGAGGTCTACAACTCAAAATACAGAAAGTATGAAGTCCTTAGAAAAATGTGTAAGGATCTAAAGTGTCCAACATTAATAATGAGCCCAAATCTTACATTTATAGATGAATCTATAGAAGGAGAAGAGAAGGAGGGAAAACCCAATTTTGAAATACAACCACCGACGAGAAGCACTCAATACTGTAAATCCACCTAAGAATCGTCGAATGCACTTCCTAGGTATGTTTGGTGTGTTGGATGACGAAGGAGGGAGGATCATATCAAATTGGGTGGTTGAAGCAATCAAATCTACTTCATTAATTCTCGAAATATTTTTCCCATTTCTCACCTAATAGATCTGCCAAAATTTGAATTTGAATGTATAACACTGTGGCTAATGTCAGGAACTCTATGATAAGTCTAGTACGTCGATCGAGCTCTGTAGTAGAAGATATGTTTGTTAGAGGTTTTTTGAGCTGTTGACACATGTAAGACACGTGGTGCATGTGAATTTGGATAAAATGATGACCAAACTGTGTAGATGTTTGTAAAAGGAATGATAACTAGAACGTAGCAAGCCAAGAACACAAATGATAATCAAAAACCTTGATCAATAAGATGAAATCAATTCGCTAGAATAACTTTACATAAAACCTTTACAAACAAATGAGTAACAATATCATATATTATTATGGAACTCAATGAAATACAATGAGAATGGGCCTTGCTTATATAGGAAAGGAATAACAATCTAAGAACTAGTCAAGGTCATAGATCAAGCCATAAATAAAGGAAATAACTAGTCATCAAAGAACTAGTCAAGACCATAGATTTAGGAGAGAACTAGACATCAAGGATCTAGTCAATACCATAGATCAAGGAAAGAACTATACCTAAAAACTAGATAATATCTCCCAATATCTAAATAAGATAAAAGAAATATCCACACACATAAGTGGGTGAGGATAAATACAATAAAAGTAAATAAAGTACCTAGGTGAACATGAGCTAAGGTAAATACCTACTCTAACAATTATTTATTTTTGCCACGTGTCGATTCATCGATTTGTTGCAATGATTTGGCACCTGTTGGCACACTTTGGCTAGTTATATGTGGCATACTCAAGCATGTCAAGAAGATGACCTGTAATAGAAGGTAATAAAGGAGGGTGTGAGGGAAGGGCGCACGAAAGAAAATAAAGGAATGCGTAGAGGAACGCGCATGACGCACATGGGGAAATGAGGAAAACTGGTGAGAAGAGAACATATGGTCAAGGCACAACTATTGAAAGATGATGGGAGCGGAACACAAGAGGGACAAGGAATTAGCTAGTTTAAAGAAAGTGCAAGGCACATGCGTAGGGAAGAAAATGCTTAGGAAGAAAGAGACCGCACGAGATGAAGGTGGACACAAGGGAGGAGTGGAATAAAGAGGAAAAGGAAAGTGGAAGGAGAGAACAAAAAGTGTGCAAGGGTGCTTAAGGAAAATAAGGGGCTCTAAGGGAAGCTGAACCAAGGAAATTTTCCAATTGAACACGAGTGCGCGTGAAACCTTCAATGAGGAGTTGAGATCCATAATGTGTATACAAGTTATCCAAATCACTAGAAGAGTTATTTGGATAATGATCCCTTTACCTACTAACCATTCAATACTATGTCCTTATGCCCTAATTTTATGAGTCCTTAATTCCCTTAGGCCTTCCTCTAACTTTTCGAGAGGCTCTACTAACTTCAAAAAAATGGAATAAAGACTATTTTTCTACAAGTACATCTTTCCTAGCTCTCAAACTAGGCATTAACATTGCTAGATTGTATTTACACATTCCTTTGATTTTATTATTATTCCGACATGTACTAGGGTTTTTGAAACTATTTATCTTGTTATTACCTTCATCCACACTTATCAAGGACTCTATAAGGCATGATTATTAACTTTTAAAATGAATGTTCTACTCTAGGCCCTTAAGAGTGGGCACACACAGTTAAGATTGTGTTCACATAAATTTAATTTCTAAAAATCCTCCTTTAGATGGATAATTAACTTTTCTTGAATCTTGCAACACCAAGTCCTTGTGATCAATTCCTTGAAATATACTCAAGGATTCCACTAAATCATTATGTTCATGCTACATAATACTAAACTTCTAAAAGAAGGTATTGTATGGTGTGAGTAAGTATTTCTATCTATTCTCCATTCCCTAGACACTGTGAGGGTTCCATGAAGCCTTGAACACCATAATAGATAAGAAAACAATCCAAAACAAGATATTTACACGTGAAAATGCTTTACAAAATAGTCTCTAACCTCCAAATATGATATCTTAATTTGAGAGGACTGTGTCACTTAACACCTAAGCCTATAACATACCTAGAGCTAGTTAAAATATTCAAATTATACATTTGGAGGGAAACTCCCTATTCTTTCCTGTGGAGTTTAAATGGATTAGTATAAGCTATGACCATCTCAAGTGGACCCAATATACCCTTAGTGACCTAAGAAATCAAAATTTGATTATTAAAAAATGTCCCTTCATCACCGGAGGAAGGATGAACAATGACTTAGAAGTATTATTTTTAATTAAGGGCTTAGATGTCATGCTTCAAAATTTTCAATTTCCATGCTAGTTATTTTGTCCATTCTAGAGATATTAAAACACCCTCCCAGGAGAGTTTAGGAAATGTATTAAGCATTCGAGAGGTGATGTCAAGGAGTCTTGGAAGTGTTGAGGGTAATTTAAGAAGATTTCATAAGGGTTTGATCATTCAAGGACTATCTACTCAACATCAAGTTTTTATGTACATGGAACAAAGACTCTAATGATAACACTTTAATGGTGAAACATAACTTCTCTTGAAGATTCTAGGATCTCTGTAAGGAGTTAGAAGGAAAAAAATAGGCATTGGAAATCTAAGTAAATACTCTACATGTTGGGGACATCCAATTTTCTCTAAGGCTTAAATATGTCACAAAGAATTTCAAAATATTCTAGCTACCCATTTTGTTTCCAAACCAACACTTCCCCAATGCAATACTTCATGGCACCAAAACAAGGCACTATCAATAAACTTCATGCTTCTTGATGATTGACACCTCATGCTGACTCCTATGCCACCAAAACATCCTTTTCTATCAATGCAACTTGATATCAATGATAACACCAATGATACTATGTCTAACACATGTGTTTTGAATTGTTATGTATTATAAGGAATTTCATGAGTGCATATATTTGAGCAAATGTTGTTTTCTTTGATAGTTTTTAGGTTTGTAAAATCTAATTTTAACACATCTAACACTCCTTAAAATTTCAGTAAATAATCCAAAAGGCCTCAAAACCTAAACAATGTTTATATTTGTTTCCAAAATAGACATCAATTGTATAATTTAAACATTAAAACCTTTAGGTTGAATGCTGAAATCCTGAAAATTACCTATGTATTACCCAAATTTGATTATAAAAACTATCTCCTAAACCGTGACTCATGGACTTGTGAGACTAGTTCCATAAGGTGTAGAGTGACCATAGTTTATTGTATTTACTAAAATAAATTTAAAGTATAAATATAAGCATACCAAACACACATATATCACATATACTATATGAAACGCGTATGTGTTCCCTTTATTATGCCCCTAAACTAAGAATTTATAGGATTGGTCTTTCTTTGGTTTCCAAAACCTACACCTTAGACCTATAATAAAATAACAACTTGCGTGTTTTTGAAAAAATATGAAAAAACTCACCTTCCACCATGCTAAATCCTACAAAAACGTGCTCTATCTTTCTTAAAATTTTTCCTACAACTTCAAGAAAACTATCCTCTTTCTAAATATGTACTTTTTATTTTTTTTTTACTATTCTAAGGTTTCCATTTATATTTATTTCAAAATATGTATTTTATACCTTTTTTTTTAGCGATTGTAAGCACTTATCTTTTGTCATGTATCTTTTTTCTACTCATCAACACTGAATAATTTTTTTGTAGGCCCAAACTAGGACTAATTCTATACATATTAAAAAAATTAATTTTCGATATTTTTGAGATAGTTAGGGGGGCACAATTAGAACTCCATTATTTTTCAAAATTTAAAATTTGTGTACTAGAAAAATCATTAAAAAAATACTCGCTAAAAAAATAAAAAAATCCTAGAACAAACTAGATGCTCCTATCTATCTTTCTACCAAAGGGTTTTCAAAAATACTAAATAGTTTTAAAAAATGGTGGGGGCATGAAATACTATTGACTATGTTTTAAAAAAAAGGAGCACCTATTGGTATTTTAGTTATTTGACCCACTTAAACTTAACCATTTAAAAAAATAGTAGCTTAGAAACTAGACTCAAAATGCTACGATTCATGTTCTTATAATATCTTCCAATTTTGAGTGTAACTATTTCAAATAACTCATAGAAGTTGAATATTTTTATTTTTCAAAAATGTGTCCACTTAAGACCCCCTTTCGGCCCCAAACTTGATGCACTTACCCCTAAAGCATTTGGTAACACGTATGCATGCATATGCCACTTGGTGTTTTCTCAAAATGTGCTAAAAGAAAAAATAAGATACTTTGTTAGAAGACAAAAACTATGTTTTGTCAATTTCAAACAATAGTCAGAGGTCTGAATGGAATAATCAAATGTGGCATAATTGTCAAGATTTTGTGGAAGTTTTAAATTTAATTATTTATTTTCCAAGGAAAATTAAAAGAAGTCTACAGATCTTGCAGATGTAACTGACATATGTCAGACATAAGAAGACAAATTTTGAGGTAGCTTTATGAGAAGTCTCTTTATCTCCTTTGTATGTGGAAAGAAGAGGGCTAGTTGAAGAGTCTTTGTATTTGAAAAGTCAAGAGTCATGTTGAGAGTTAGGCTTGTTTATTTAAGCTCATTTTTGAGCATGTAAGTTGTTGAAAGTGTGAAGTGCTGAGTGCAAATTTTGAAAAGTGAGAAGTGTGTGAATATACTAACACTATGACAAAATAAGAGAGGAGAAAAGATAGTGTTATGAAACAATGATCACATCAGGTTGATGTAAGCAACCAAGTGAAGAAGGTGATCAAATTTTTCTTCTATGTTTAAAGTCTGAGTTGTAGCTCAACAATTTAGGAGTGAGCTTCCTAGCAAGTTGTTGCTTGCAGAATAGTAGTCAAGTGGGTGCTTGGTATAGAATTGAAGTGGATTCTTCAAAAATTGAGTTAGAGCTTTAGGGTGAGTGGATGCTCACCATTTGGTGAGATCATTGTAATTCTTGATGGATATGTATCCTTGATATTGCTTTGATTTCTCCTTTTTGTGGGTTTTTTACCTTATTGGGTTTCCCACCTTAAATCCAGTCTCCTCATGTGTACTTGTGTGTTTTTTTTTCTTTATCTTTCATGGTTTGATGTTCATGTTCTTCATGGTTAACATAGTCAATATTTTTGATTGAGTCATTATAAATTGCACAAAATTTTAATAAGCATTGATTCACCCCCCTCTCAATGCCTAGATTTATAACAATTGGTATCAGAGTTGGTTCTCTTTGTACAAGTTTAACAACTTAAGATAAGATCCTCAAGGCATAAGCATGGGTGGTCAAGATGATATAGTGCTGAAGAAGAAGTATGAGATTGCTCAAGCCCTGATTAAAGGCCTAAAGGTTGAAATTAACCTCATGGAAGAAAATAATCTTAAATAACTCAAAGAGGTGGAATTAATCGTTAGTAAGATGTCAAAAGATCTAAGTGTCAAAGGAAATGCCTATATAAAAGTTAAGGAATAATTGAATCTTTCAAAGGATGATATAGAACAAGTTAAAGATATATTTATGACCTATCAAAGAACCAATGAAATTTTAAGAAATCCAAGAAACCCTAATGACAGATCAGGTTTGGTTTTTAAAAATTAAGTAAATCAATGTGAATTGGATCATGAACCTAGTCATGAGCCATGTAAAGCAGCCATCAATGCTAAGGTTGAAGAATGTGGTGAACTAAATGCAAAATTGATGACACTAAGAGAGGAAATGGAACAAGTAAGGTAAAAGGAGTTGAAGGGAAATTTAATCCATGTATCATATCAAGGACACAAGAAGACTATCAAACAACCAAATGCAATGAGATTACTTAGTAAGTTTCATGGAAATTTCTTTTGAGATTACTTAGTAAGTTTCATGGAAATTTCTTTTCATGTCATGTCTTTGGACATAGATCTAGGGATTATATAAGGAAAGTGGATAAATAACATCCATTGAGAGACTACAGGTTTGAATATGAAAATAATAAAATGTGTTTCAATTGCCATGAGAAGGGTCACATAGACAAATTCTACCTTGAAGAATCTATGGAGCATGATTGGATAAAAGAGACATATAGAGTTGTATTTTTTAAGTGCCATAAAGTGGACCATTTTGTAAGACATTGTAAATCAAAGGCCCATAATGCTCTCTATGATATGTGTTACCAAAGAGTCATTTTGAGTAGGTTATATATAGACTGTGTAAGCATCTAAATGTCATGTTATTGAATAGTTGTTGGTATGAATTTAATAAACATTGATCAGTTATGTACCAACAAATTAGTACATTCAACATCGTTGTCAAAATCCATCTTGTGTTGTGTGTATAAAAGATCATAAAGAAGAAGTATAAATATGTTGTGATGGTCTATATTTTCTCTACCTTGAGCCTCCAAAGTTTAAAATCACTCTCAGTAGTCCTAATGTATCAAAACTAATTCAAGGAAAGAGACATGAGTCAAAATTGTCAAAGTGTGTCATAAATTGTCCAAGGTTGTCATGGTCTGAATTTGAAGGGTCAACTCTTATCATAAATATGTGTGTATATTTGTCATGAATGTTCAAAGGTATGGTCATGATCCAAGTAAGAAAATATTCAAGATGTTTGATTGTTTCTTGAATGATAATCTATGATATAGTATTTAAGTAGTTATCAAGTAAATGTATCTTTTCAACCTACTTTAATGGAATGAACACTCCAAACTATGATAACTCACAAGAAGAAAAATCAAGTGTTAGTGATGATGAGTATTTACAGTACAAATTGGATCCATGATTTTCAAAAGTGTCTTTGGAACTTGTGCGAGAGGAGTTAAGGCACCATTCTTTGATGTAGGTCTGTTAAGCCTAGCTACATGCTTGTCTTAGATATCAAGAAAAGTAAGCTATTTATATAAAGTACATTAGAATTATTGGCATAAACATGCTACAGTGAAATTTATCTTCAAGATAATCTTAAGGGATCAATGAAGTCTTGAACATGCCTCAAAAGGAATATGTGAATAGTGTTTCACCAATAAATCATCAAGCCCAACAGGTTTGTGTTGAAGTAAGAAAGGAAAATAGATAAATATGATAATCACCATGTCATTCAAGTTTTTTGTGAAATATTGAAGGATTTTTCTCTAAGTTTGCACAAAAAGGTTCTCACAGTTCATCAAGAAGTAGAATGTGAATCTCAAATACCAAAGGAGGGTCAAGTATCTATTAGTTCATATAAGTTTTTGATATCTTAGAAGAATGAATTGTAACTCTTGGTAATAGGGTTTCTTGAGTCTTTATCAAGTGTCAAGAATTTTTTTTGGGTGTTAAAAGGAAAAGAGAAACTTATATTCCAATCATGAGTCTTTGATTCTGAGGGAATATGTTTCCAACTATAAACAAGGTGGTTCTTGAAAAAATATGTGTTGGACACACATCTGAACACTTTAACATGCCTTATATTATAAGGAGTAATGTATATGAGAACTCACATTTTCTAAGAAACTTATATGAAGAGATTTGCACAACAAATAAAGTGATGAAATTATTTCTAAATGGATTATGATCAAGTAAATCCTAAGCATGCTAGGTATAAGAGAGACTATGACTGGTAAGGGATTTATGCAAGTATTTATAACATTTCCAAACTTCATCAAATTGCATGGGTGAAATTTGAAGATGTTTGAACTGTAAAAGTATGTACAGTTGGGTGAAAGACCATTAGGATCAATTGAGTAAACCTTGGTTGAAGTGCTTAATTGGTAATTTGTAGTATAAATAATAAGGGGCTTTTGCTCATGTCTTTATTACAATATGAGAATCTCCCTATTCTGAGAAAAAGGTGTGATGGTTATAGTGGGTCATTGAAGTTTTGGGGTTATCTATACCTCCTGATATTACACCCATGAGGGAAGAGGCTATTCAAACTTATAAGGTGATATTTTTAGTGTATCATCATCATTTGAGAGGTATGATTGTTAAAAACCTCCTTCACTATCCTGTAGCAGGACATTCAAGTAAGAAGTACAACTAATGTTAATATTGAAGAGAGATTTGAATACAAATTTTTTTATATGATGATAGAAGGGACTGTGTGAATGTTATGCAACCTCATTCAACCTGGGAGAATGAGAAAAGGAGTTCAGACTTAACCTAACAATTATAAAGGGAGGAAATCCATGGTTTTCTTAGGAATGTATAGTGAACATGTGAGAAACCTCGTGACTTGATGCTACCATGGAGCCCACTGGTAAGGTTTTCGTGTGGATAATGTTAAGATAAGGATCAAGTATGAATTTCATGCATTGAATTGAAACCATGTGTATTTTATCCTCATTTTACTCCCTACTAGATTTCTAGGAACTATACTGAGGGCCAACCTAGGGTTTGAAGTTTGGGACCATTAAACCTGGTATTTTGACTTGAAATTTGGAAGTATTCATCTTGAAGGAGTTTATTAACTGAATTTTAAAGAAACTTGGAATTCCAAGGGTGCAAATGTGAGTTAACCTTGACAGTTTGCAAGAGGTCTAGTAAACTCAAACAAAGACCTAATTGTGAAGGGTGCTTTACAAAGGAGTTAAGGTTTAGAGCTAGAGCTAGTTCTTGAAATTTGGAACATAGTGAGCAATCCATAATGGTTTCCTAGATGTGTGATTTTTCTAACTTAAATTCATATAAAAGAAAAGTTAGGCATGAAAGTTGTCTTCCCAAGACCTACTTAAGGGGTTACAAATCTAAGGGAAGAAGTTGAGTTATAGAAAGTAAATCAATGAGTTGAGATTTTAATATTTGCACACACTTTGAGTATAATGATGAGTCTCAGAAGGAGTTGGCAAAACCTTTTGGGTTTCTACATAGGTCCCTAAGCATGGAGCATGCAAGAATGTTAGATTTGAGAACATTGAAAGGGCATATTTGACAAAAGAAGGCATAATAGTGTTCTTGATTGTCTTGATTTATTTTTGTGACTAATCCAAGCCTAATTGAAGCATGTGAATAGGGAAAAAGGAGGTGAGAGAATTAGAGAGGGTAAGAGAAGTACCAATTGTATGTTTTGGTCTAAAGGATAGTGAACAAGGGAAAGGGCAGTTTGAGGTAAGGAGCAAAGGTGATTCTATCTTGGAATGTGAATTACATTGGTGGATAATTTAATTGTAAATTCAAATGTAAAATAGAGTAGGAGGAATAGTCAAGTAGAGGTCACTCAAGGTTGGTATAGGTGCAAAATAGTGAGAAAACAAGGTATGAGGGTAGAGTATATTGGTTTGACATGATTTATTAAAAGGAACTAGTTTGAAACATGATGAATGGCCAAAATGAGGACAAGTAAGAGGAGTATAGTCTTAGGGGAAGTCTGTAATTATTTTCACTAGGTATATAGACCTCATATGCTATTGATAGGAGCCAAGAAAAGAGAAAACACAGTCCTAGGGGAGCTTGTGGACAAGTAAGTTTGTCTTTCTCATGCATTATTGTCCTTGGTTATCATTGTTTCATGTCAAGTGGTCAAGTAACCTTTTTCATAGATGTCAAAGGGGGAGAGTGAACTAAGAAACATGAGAAAAGGGCTTGTAGGTGTGGTCTTGATTGGTTTCCATCAATGTTTCTAGGTGGTTGCCATCAATGACAAGGGGGAATTTTTGGGAAATGTGTCATAAGGTTGTCATTGATGTCAAGTTGTACATTGATGTCAAAGTGTCCCCAAGGTGTCTAGGTGGTTCCATGAAGTGTCAAGTCATGTCTAGGTGCATGGTCAAGAAAGTAAGGTGTGTGGCGAGTCCTCCCAAGGTGGTATGTAGACTTCATAAGGTCAAACATGGTCAATCATATGTGTATCAGGTGTTAAAAAGTATGTAAAAAGTCTTTATGGTCAACTCATGAAGATTCATGTGGTTCTAGGCTTAATTCTGGTCATAAACCAAGCATTTTTCATAAAACATGAAAGTTGGATCAAGGTAGAATATAGAAAGCATGGTTAGAGAAATATGAGTTGGAATAACATGTGTGAAAGGAGTATTAGGTCAATACTCAGGATTATAGGGCATGAAGGTAGCCATTTTGAGGCATTTCAGTGAAGATAAGGCTAGTAGGCAAGTGGAATGGTTGAGAAAAGGAATGGTGATACAAACTAAGCATTAAATGTGTATAATTTGATGGTATATGAGTGTGCAAGGATTCACAAAGGTCTAATAAGGTAAATTGAGCAATACCTAGGTTGACATAAACCACCCTTCAAAACTAGAGAAAAAAATATGTACAAATTAAATGGTCCATAAATTTATAAAGAAAACCATGAAAAAGGTCATTGGTGAATTGAGAAGGTGTGATCAAAATTTTAGGACCTTAGGATGTGTTTTGTAAAATTTATGCATGTTTTTCTAAAAATGGGTTTTTGGAAAATGCATATTAAGCAAAGTCTATCAATAAAAATTTACAGTCCTCCTTTAGATAAGTCATAGATGAATTTTTTTAGGTAATTTGGATAAAAATTGAATTTAAATATTATGAGGTCAATTGATTAAGTATTTAAAAGTTCTAACCATTTTTTGATCTAGTTTGAAACTCTCCAAGCCCTCATCCTGAAGCGATATGAGAAAAATGAAGTGTTTGATCTTATAATAACTTGAACAATCCATGAAACATACTTGGATGTGTAGAGGAATCCATGAATCACATTTTAGTGACATTTTGTCTTTGCATGTGTGACTGTACGATATAAAAAAATAGTGGTTTTGATGAAAATTGTAGGTACAGGTAAGAGTTTGGGGTTTCATGATGAAAACCTTAGTATTCCAGAAATCTTATGATGTATACTACATGGTCATAAAAATACTTGGACAAGGTGTGTGAATAATTTTGAAGGTACAGGTGAGTTTCTTCCTCCTACCATTAGAAGCATGTGAATGCAAGAACCAATCATAGTGAGTTGAAGGGGCCTTTATATGAATGACACTTGCAGAGGTATAAGAAGAGTATGGACAACCTATACATACCTGATACAACATGTTTGAACTCCCAAATTAGATTGGTTGTATGATGGTATACCTAGAATCTATTGGCATAGTGTGTCAAAATGAGTATGTCAAGAAAGTGGACTAGATCTGAATTGAAATTGAATTTAAGTGAAGGGTTTCCTCCACAACCTTCAACACCATAAGAATATTTATATCAATATGATATCTGATACATGTCCTCACAAATTTTAGAAGCATCATGATGCCAAAAGGTGGGTATATCAACTCAAAACTATGGACTATGCCCTAAAAGTTTTTTTTGAATGTGTCTTGAAAATATTGAAGTGGCAAGCTTGTATACATGAAATAGATTAAGTTGAGGATATGATGTTTTGAAAAATTCTCCAAAATATTGAGAACGAGTTCATGAATCTATGGTAGTATTATCGAATATTTAGATTTGGTCACTTTAACTGTGTGTTCCCTTTGTGCATGCAAAAATGAGTATACCTTACTCTAATGTCTGAATCAATAAGGAAGGAGGTGTGCTCTGATAATCATTTTGTGTTGAAGATGATATAAAATATCTTTTAGATGTGAAGTTCACATACAATCCAAATTCTTAAATGTAAAATTGATGAGAGCTCATCTATCATACTAAAAATCTACAAAAGCTTGTCTAGCATCTACCTTCTTTATGTGCACTCATAAAAGTTGAATGTAAAATGGCAAAGAAAGGAAGGTAAAATGTATTTATTCAAGATGGTAAAGGATTTGGTAATGTGTGTACATGCATATTCTACTTGGTGTTTTGTCAAAAGGTGCTAAAAGAAAAAATATGATAGTTTTCTAGAAGAGAAAAATTGTGTTTTGTTAGTTTCAAACAATAGTCAAAGGTATGAATGGAATAATCAAATGTGGCAGAATTGTTAGGATGTTGTGGAAGTTTTAAATTTAATTATTTTTGCTAAGTAATATTAAAATAATTCTACTGATCTTGCAAATGTAATGACATATGTCAAACATAATAAGAAAACTTTGAGGCATCTTTATGATAATTTTCTTTATCTTGTTTGTACTTTGAAAGAAGAGGGCTAGTTGAAGAGTATTTTTATTTCAAAATTCAAGAGTCACATTGAGAGGTAGGCTTGTTTATTTAAGATCATTTTTTAGCATGTAATTTTTTAAAAGTGTGAAGTACTGAGTGAAAATTTTAAAAAGTTAGAAGTGTGTTAATATACTGAAACTATGGAAAACTAAGAGAGGAGAAGAGAAAGCATTATGAAAAAGTGGTCACATCAGGTTGATGTAAGAAATAAAATGAAGAAGGTGATAAAATTTTTCTTCTATGATTAAAGTTTGAGTTATAGCTCAACAATTTAGGAGTGGAATTGCTAGAATTTTTTTCTTATAGAATATCAATCAAGTGGGTGCTTCGCATAGAATTGAAGTGGATGCTTCAAAAATAGAGTTAGAACTTCAGGGTGAGTGGATGCTCACCATTTGGTGATATCATTGTAATTATTTATGTAAAATTATCCTTGATATTTCTTTTATTTCTCCTTTCTATAGGCTTTCTCCTTATTGGGTTTCCCACCTAAAATCCAGTCTCCTTATGTGTACCTGTGTGTTTGTTTCTCATTATGTTTCATGGTTGGATGTTCATGTTCTTCATAGTTAACATAGTCAAGATTTGTTGATTGAATCATTATAAATTACACAAAATTTTAATAAGCATTGATTCACCCCCTCTCAATGCCTATATTTCTAACATACATCAAGGAAGACACATTGAAGCTTTAGGACATTTAAGATATTGATAAAATAGGTTGAACCAACAAGATCTCGCCTTAGTATTTGGAGTCCACATCTTGAGGTTTAATTTGGTATTCTACCTTTCCATCTTGAATTCACCCAAAATAATCCTCATAAGTGATACAAGACAAAAGGGGAGATTAATGTGTTGGAAATTTGATATCCTTAACCCTAATGTCTATATTTTATTATTTTGTTGATGATTATTCTTTATATTTGTAGTACCTAAAATATAGTTTGAGAACTTAGTAATATGAAATTTGGAACTTACTCTAAAATTTATCCAATTTTTATACAATTGACCGATTTAAGGCACCCTCCTACTCTATCTCGCATCCGAGTCCCATTCGAAAACTACTATTCTCTATCTCATCTCCTCAAAAATATATGCACATGCTACATAACATCTATTTAGAATTTCACATGTATAATAATTAATCGCTTTCATATGCTAGATATGTTCATATCTACAAGAAAATTTTGAATAAAAATTGTTCTACCTTCCGTGAACTTATCCCTTGCATTTCTAATAATTAATTTTTTTCAAAATGGAAACTTAGCTTAGTTGGCCCAAGTGGTATTTTTGGGTCAATTGAGTAGGAAATGATTTAAATGGTTATATATCAATACAAATCCACCCTAAAATTTTAGGGGTAAGTAGGGATCCTATACTCTCTCACTCTAAGAAGGTTAAGGGAAAATAATACATCATTTTATTCATCATAACACCTATCACAACAAATTGCTACTAAAACTCAAAATTCATTTATATTGCTTCACTTGATCAACCATGAACGAAAACTGAAGTATCAAGTATGTGTTGCTAAGTGTGAGGTATAAATCAAGTGATTCATCTTTATTATCATTATATATCACACACATCTCATCATCTAGGGTTACAAGAACTAAATGTGGCTCAATCACTCTTTAAAATAGTGGTATGTAGTGCAATACGCATCACATTCACGGGGTGTGGTGAAGCATCCTAGCCTAGTCATTAATAACCCCTTTTAGGTCTCAATCATAGAGGCTAGGGTTTCAATATATGATGAACCATATATCATTATAACATAGTCATCACATAGAAACATTCCCATAAATTGAAACTCGTAAGATAAGAAAACCAAATCCAATATTCGCACCAAGTGTGTAGTTACAAAGGAAAAATCAACCACGAAGGTATCTAGACATGACGTGTAAGGAACATGGATATTCCACACTAGACTTCACCAACATGGACCCCAATGATTCCAATATTTCAAACAGGCTCAAAAATAAAATAGTTACATGTAAAAAAAAGCTACGAAGTGATGAAATGAATGTGTAAAATAATTAAAACATACACATGACAAGTAACGAAAGACAAAACAAAAATGAATAACATATCTATCCCAAAGAAAACCCAATACAGGAAAAAATATAGTGGGTGAGGAAAATACTCCCCTATCACTATGTAATTCAATCAAATGTACAAGTTAGTTCCGTTAAAGGCCTTCATAGAATAAATATTCATTTTCTCTCTCTAAATCCTTCACAAAAATGCTTAATACTTTCCAAAGACTATCTCTAACAACACCGAAAAACCTCTCAAGACTAGGAAATCAATAGTAAACCACGAAAAAAGACCCCAACTTACTTATCAAAAATAATGAAAATCCAATTCCTTGAGTCCTCTTACATTCTTGATGATTGTTGACATCCATCAAACTTAGACTGATTCCTGTTGCCTCAAAAAAATTCCAAGAAGTCCCAAAATAGATTGTGGGAGTTGAAACATTTGTAAATGATTCAAATCCATGTGTTTCTTGGAATCATAATAAAATCAAAACTTTCTATAATAGGTGGTTATAAAAACACTATGGCAGTTTCAAAATAACCATTGAAAATTACATAACTACCATTATTGACTAAGTAACTACAATTGTCATCTACGTAATTTCCACTTTGTTGGTTACATATCCACCATCGATAACTACATAATTTCAATGGTCAATTGTGTATCCACCATGAATAATTGTATAAATTACACTATCCACCACTCGTTAACTATGTAACCACCACCGTTATCTACATAATCGCCACTATGCTTCCATGGGTTATTCTATAACAAGGAAAAGTCCTCTAACTTCTAGATTGCATAAATTTTGCATACAAACTTGAAATTGGGTGCCATTTTTTTGAAAATGCCTATTTTCCTAAGAGGAACCTGTTTTCAATTGGATCATACACTAGCTAGATCATTAGATGATCTAGTACAAAATGGGAACATCCCTAAGGTGTGGGACATTGGATCTTTGGGATGAACCTTTGGAGAAGGTTGGCTTCCTAATAAACTATGTGCATATGATAAAATACTGTGCTAAAAACCTATTATACTAGAAAAAAACTAAATCTTTTCAAAACTTTGTTGATAAAAGGGAATAAGGATAACTGGAATAGAAATAATGGTGATGCACTAATAGTGAAAGAAAAAAATGAAGAGTGTATACAAGCAAAAATACCACATAATGTATTTACACCTACCACAAATGTATTTTATTGAGGGCCGTCACAAATGTATTTACACCTACCACCTGCCTATGCTTAATCATTTCATATGTGGCCAAGATTTTAGCTTCCCCTACTTTCTTTATCTCTCCCTGTGTGCCTCTATCTCTCAGTTCACAACAAAAAGGGTCTCTATCCTGCTCCATCAAGGCTTTATTCTTGCTATTGTTAAAAGAGTTTCCTCAGATATTGACAAGTCTAACTCCCTAACTAAAACTCTAGAAGCTTATGTGGATGGAGTTGACTCAAACTCAAAGGAAGAAGAATCAAGTGAAGATTATGATTCTCATGAAGGGGAATTAGAAGAGGATAAAGATGAGGTTGAGATTTTGGTGGCCCAGTAATCTTAGGGAGATGAAATCTAAGTAGGCTCCTAGTGTCCCTTTGAACACCAAGGGGGAGTCTAGTAAATAGGATTCTCTAACTCCTATCAATGTGCAATTGGAACAACAATTTGAGGCTATGGGGCATGTTGGACCTGTGAAAGGGGAGAACCATCTAGTTAAAATGGCGGTGGATATTGAGGAACTTAAGGGAGATATGAGGCTCACCAAGATCTCGGTGCATTTTTTTTTCAATGACTGGCATAAGATGAAAGCGCAGGTTGAGGAAGTGGTCAACAATGGGCATGGTAGAGAGATTGAGGTTTTAAAATCCAACTATGGTTTCATAACCAATGAGTTAGACCATTTTCATGCTATTCTCCACAGCTACATGGATTGGAGTGTAGTCACGATGAGATCTACTTGCAAAGATTCCGCACTGGGTTAGCTTGCTAATGCCTATAGTTCCATGGATAGTCGGGGCAGGGAAAGAAAGGTGACTCCCAATGGTTTTGACTTGGTGTCTTTGGCTAGTAACATAGATGCTCTAGCTAAGGAATGGGCTAAGGTGTTGGAGGGGATTGAAAAAGCCTATAAATGATCTAGGGAGGGTGTTTTGTTTTATTTACTATCTCTGTAGCTTTTTGGTTGTTAGTTTCTATGTTGTTGTTAGTTCCTCTATGTTTTTTTTTGTTGTTGTTTCACTACTATTGCTCTTGGGGAGCTTGTTTTATTATGAATTATTATATTATCAGTTTTTTTATGGTTTTGTAATGTAATTATCTACTCTCATGGCCTCAACCCATTTTTACCTCTAATAAAAAAAATACCACATAAGGGTAATAAAATGCACAACTTCCTTTCTTCTTTCTTAACATGAGTAATTTATATGGAGGTTAGAAACTTAAAAATAATGTAATGGATTCATATGTAATTATAAAACTATCATAGAAAAATTTTGTTTCTCACAACATAAAAATTTTTAAGAGAAGATTGAATTTAATACAAAGGTAAGAATGGATCATGTAAGTACTAGGAAAGAAAGATTCACAAGTAAAACATTCACCATCAATATACACAACACATAAAGTAGAAGGCTAACTATTATCTGCATAGATAATATTAATGCTCAATCCTATATATAAGCACTCAAAAGGGCAGAGCCTCCTTATACAAATGGATCAAAATGTCCCTGAACACATAAGGCATCCTCTTATATATAGCTAAGAAGGTTGAGAAATATCAGCTACTCTTCTTAACTAATTACATTCTAATAATAGGATGCCTTTACATTTATGAAATATTCCTCCTCAAAAATAGCTAGAAGGATGTGTAAATTTGATCTATCAAATGTAATTTTCAATTGCTGACTTCCCGATGGAAGTTGGCACATGATTTTCAACCACTAATTTCCATGGGGGAAATTGTGTAGTCTTTTGTTTATGCACTTAATTACTATGCATGTTGGCACCTCATCAGAAAATCCTATAAGCTCACTGAAGTGCATACTACCACCAGTACCTCCTTTTTATACCTTTCAGAAGACTAGTATGCAATGTTTACCACATTCATAATCAAGACATCTATGTATGTATAGATAAGTAACACAACCATGGAAATTCAAAAACACTTATAATAAGGAAATAAATAACCATTCATGATGAACAATAACACTTAAATTCCCAAACCACCACCATAAGCATAACTATATTGCATAAAAAGGTTGATTACATCATAATTGAATCAATACAAGAGTATGTGTGCTCTCTCTTATACCCCGAACCCCTAAGACAAAACCAAATAGATCACATAATCAATTAATTGAATCACAAAAATATAAACACACACCACTTAACATGGATGCACTACACACACACACACACAATGGGGTATTTCCCTTCAACACATTCATACACTTTCCTAATAATAGGTGTTCATACAAAATATCTTGCATGCTTTTTACAACTCATACTGATAATATATTAACCTAAATATATGATTTTCTTTGATTCTATTACTAGTTTGATCATTGCATGATCCTTTAATTCTTCATTGCATATGCTTTTAAAATTTTAGATCCTTTGTGTGCATCCCAAGATACCCCGATTTTGTCTATTTTTACACCTTTCTTAGATGCCACTCCAACTATCCTTTTCTATTTTTAGCCATTCCCTGGAAAATTGGCTAAGTCTCGAACTCTCTCTGCTCATGCGTGAACCTTCATGCTCTAATCCCTCCCCGTATGTGACCCCATTTGCATACCCCTTGTGTTTGGTTTTAAACCTCCACGCATTGCTAATAATTATCCATTTTTATGGCTCAACATTACCCCACACTAAAGACATTTCCCATCCTGGAAATGTGTTTCCCAACTTATCTCTCCAATGAATGAATAAATCAAATAATCTTAAAAGAATAAATAATAACATTACATAACTATGAATCAAAGCATAAGAACTCTCAAGTGGTGCACAAGAAAAAATCAAGCTTCAAGTGGCTGGAGGAGTTGTGGGAGCTCCAAGTTTAATACATCCTCTAACTTATTCCATTTTGTGAGCTCCTTTGTGGCCTTTCCTCGCGCCACCTCTATAATACCTAAAATATGATTTGACATTAGATCGTCCACTTTATCCTTAAGATCCTTGATGACCTGTGTCTATCTTTGTAGTAACTCCCTCTATAACATCCATACATTCCATGACCAAGAGATAGATATGTTTGATCTAGAATTCCAGGATATCCTTCATGGACTTTATCAATTCCTTTTATGTTGATGTCTTTGTCATGACCTTAGCCCGCTCAAGCTTGTTGCTTGGTGTCTTTTCCTATTTCGCCTTGAGCTATGCTTCCTATTTAGCAATGCATGCACTCAAGATTGGGTCACATTTTGGAATCTATCAAAATCCAACTCTACATTGTTATTGGCATCCCTTACCTTTGTAATTAAATCTTGGAACTCAGCTTATCTTGGCTTCCACACTTTTCTCTATCTCTTTTTCGTAGGAACTCTTCCAATGATGGCCTCGTGTAACTTTTGATGTTTTGAATAAATATCCCAACCAATTCCTCAAGGTATTCCATCTTGTTATTATAATCAGTTAGATCTTGGCTTAACAGGTGGGGCATTCACCTATGATCTGTTTTACCAATGCTCCTAACCTATCATAGGCCTCCTTCGTGTGCTTCTTTTCTTCTTCCAAATCAACCTTCGGCTATTGGAATTTTCACTCATTTACCTTCTTATCTTCTACCATAGCCTCATGATATCCGCTTTTTCCAAGTTTCGCACATAACCTAAAATGTTATTTTATTAATGCATTACATGCTTGTTCATTTGTTAACTTCATGGGCTTGTTGATGGTAAAATCTTTCCTAGGTAGCTTATTCAATACTGATTTGGATTGGGAATTCTTACTAACCTCAAGCTCGATCCTATAAATATGAGTGCATGTTCCATGATATCATCTATCAAAAGTGCAAGAGCACCTTTGCTTCTTCATTTATAAAGTCCCATATGATTTGAAATATTTCCTCAACACCTTTGTAGGATCATCAATAAAATTCATATGTGGTGATTGGGGAGGTCTTCTTTTCCTTATCACTTTATTCTTGGTCTCGTAGCTTCTTTGGTGTGAATTGTCACTATACCCAGTATCACCTCTAGTGCCATTATCCTCCTTGATAACATAAATTTCATCACCTTCCTTGTTTTCCTGTGCTCCTCCCCGGGTTGTGTGCATCTTCTCTTCACTTTCTCGGTGATTTATCCCTATGTAGGATTTTATGTTGTTTTCCTATTCTCTTTTCTTTGGTCTTGGCTTCATGTCTATCAGCTGGCTATCTCTCTACTTCCTACATGGATTTTTCACGTCCCAACTCTTCCGCCAACTTCTAGTTCTCCTCAAATTCTATTTCATCCTCGTAAATCACTTGGACCCATGTGCAACCCTTCTTAGTCCTCAAGTGGACTTACATTGGTTGGGATGAGAAGAGCCTACAGCCTTCAATGTGCTTCCTTCTCTTGTATTGCATCTCTTTCATGTGCCACCGATCTAGCAAAATTTATTCTTCTTCTTCTTCTTCTTCTTCATATGAGAACTCATCTCGAATCCTCTTTAGAATCTTCACCATTCTCATCTTTGGTTGAGGCATATGAGTGTCACATACCTCAACTTCTTCCCCATCCTTTTTCTTTAGAAAAACAAAAAACCCTACATATCATTCCTCCAATTATAACATTCACCATGGGATTCAAATCCAAGGTGTCCGGGTTCGATGTCTCTAAGTAGGATGGCGTGGAAACATATCTAAAGGTTGTGTGTAAATTATGCCATTCTTAGTGCACTTTTTTGCATCAAGATTCAACTTTTGTGCATCCTTGATTCTATTTACTGCACATTTAAAATATTTTATTGTGAATGCAAATGACAATTTGTACCATGGACCCATCTCTCTATTATCCATCATAAACAATGCAAGGCTAAAGTGTTGCATCACTACAAACCTTTCTTGATATCCAAACTCTCCAGGAAGCTCCCTTGGTATGCGCCATTCATTTTCAAAGGCTATGTGCATCATGTTACACCATTTATCTAGTCGCACCTTATATTGATTATTGATTTCACCCTCACATGTAAAATCTACAAATTTCACCGTGAGGGACATATATTCTGTGGGGTGGACCCACATATCATATTTTGGTTTTTCTAGGACACCAATATCTTAGAATATAATAAATAAAAGGATCTAGCCCCATGTGATCTTCTCTCATTTCTCGTCTACTCCTTGTCTTCCTCGATAACCCCCTCGATGATGAATCGTGCAATATTGTATTGTTCCTTGTGTGCCATCCTATTTAATTTGACCCCCATATTTCTGAAGTTCCAAGATTACAACTCACTAGTTTGGTCATACCCTAGTTGTGGGGTCTACAATTTTTTCCACATTCATGGCTCTACCCCATTTCATACTATAATTTGGTCGTCAATTCATCTATATTTTCCTCATCTCATAGATCCAAATCTAGGTCTTCTCCTATCTCACACAACCTTGTAACACACCCAATCAATCAAGCCATGATCCTAATTCCTCATCCCATGAAGTAAAATTAATCCTTATGTAATCTCAACATCAGCCACCTGAAAGAGGTGTGTAAGATTAGTAAAGAAAGGTATCTCAAAGCTCTAGAGGACCCCTACCTTCTTAATACTCTTCCTTACCAAGTCATCTATTAATATTTGAACTTATGCAATCTTAGTTGACAACTCCCGCAATATGTCCTTATTTAGTGTGGCCTTGTTCCCTAGCTCCATGTGATTGAACTCCTAATTTTATATTTTGTGATTTGTAAGGCCCGCTAATGAACCAAAGTTACTTTGCGTGGATACTAGATTTTTGACAACAATTCCTTTGATGGGTCCTCAACCTCTTTATTCTTGGTTTCGCCCTTCCATTTTCCCTTTAGTGATGTTAAGGTAACCTTCTTGGGTGCCATAGACATTTCTTACTTTTACGCTTCAACATGTACCCTAATTATTGTTACTCCTTGAACTCCAAAGTGCATCAAATCCTTAGCCTACCTTACATGCCCTTACTTCATAGTATCTAAGCCTTTGTAAACCCTATCCATTTAGTCTCTAAATTATGTAAACCCTACCTTACTTATGCCCTTTCCTTTTACTCAAACTTATGATTTTTGCGATGAAGGATCTCCACACCTGAAATCCTCTATACATTGCTCAAGTTTTTTTGTTATTTGATTCACTTTGTCACACTTGGTGGCTTGGATTCTTGGTCTCTCAAATCTCTCAAATGTAAAGTAGAAAATAACTCAATTTACCCTTTTTATAGGTTTCTTATACTTTTAAATTTATCCAACTTACTTTTTAATATTTAAAATGCTTTTTTCCGCTTTTATGTTTTAAATACTTTTTCCATTTTAAAACACATTTTTCCTTGTAAGGAACTTTTTCTTTTCTTCCATGCCTTTCTTTCACGTGTGATAGTCGTAACCTTCTAGCACACTTACTACTTTCCAAGCCTACAAACATCCTTGTGCCCTAAACCATCTTCCTCTCGCACCACATACCAAGTAGTACATACTACTAGTACTACCCCATCTCATTACACTGTATAATATCTTATTTACATAGATTCATAATCTAAACCATGTTTAAGAACCATCATCCCTAACCACCTACAGGACCTTGATTTTATTTTTGCATGTTCTCAATCTATATTTACCCAACACTTGTTATTTTACAAATGTCACATGCACCTCTCGTACTTACTCCAGTGGTATGTACCATCATCCAAGATTTCATGTTCAATAATTACACTTGTCTACCCCACACTAAAAGTAGGTGTGGTCCTCTATGCATCAACTCAATAAATGGTAATTAGCTCTTACGCGCAAACATTCAAATTAAGAAAAATAAAGAAAAGGAAAAACAAAACATGAAAGGAAATCTAATCTAAGTGGTAATTCTACCTTATTACAAACAAAAATAATATTTTTTATAGTAGGGATTCATCCTACTCCCATTAAAGTAACCAAGAAACATGGTGTGATCCAACACTTTCAATTGACATGCTCCTAAGTCAAGTATCTTGGTTACTACAAAGGGTCCCAACCAATGAAATTTTAACTTCCCTGGATGGCACACAAGCTTGTAATCATACATAAGGACCATATTTCCAACTATGAAGGACTTATTTTTGATGTTCCTATCATGCCAATCCTTTTTATGTCTTTTCTATCTTCGGCTCTAACGCACAATGACACACCTCTCATCTAATTGTATAAATTTATAAATGTGCTCCTCCACAACATATTCATTAGATAATCCAATCTATGCAAGTGCAATATACGTAGTTATGATAACATAAATTCCATAGGTAGTACAACCTCCACGCAAAACACTAACTAAAAGGTGTGGCCTTATTCAACCATTTATAGGTTGTTCTATATGCCCAAAGAATAACTGATACCTTATCATCCCAATACTTTCTTCCAACATTACATATATTTGTTAGTGTTTTTCCCAAGATATTTTTAAAGATTCGATATTTCCATTTTCTTGAGGGTGATAATGAGTAGTCTTATGGTGTGCCACCATAAAATCTGCCAATAGAATTCTAATTGTCTCATTCAAAAAATGAGTTCCTCTATTACTTGTCAAGCTCAAAGGGCATCCATACCTACTGATAATATTATCCCAAAGGAACCTTGTTTTGTAGCTTCAGTGCAATATTTTTTAGGCATAACCTCTACCCAACTTTTCAAATAATCAATACATGTTATGATGTATTGCGCCCTAGTCCTGTGCACAAGTGGTGAAATAGGTCCTAAAAAATCAACAAATCACTTCTCAAAAGGTTCTGCACTCGCTATAGATATAAATTCATTTCATCTCTACTTCCATGCTTCCCAATTATTTGATAGTGATAACATGCTTTAACAAAGGCCTTAGTGTCCTTATACAATGTCTCCCACCAAAATCCAACTAGAAGGATCTTGTGCACAGTCGCATCCCCTACATAATGCCTCTCTCGCAATTCATCCATGGGATTATTCCATAATGGCTTTGTACTCATACTCTAGGAAACATCTGCACAAGACCTCATTTCTACCTATTTTGGATAGGTATCCTCCAATAAGCTAGTATGGTGCAACCAATATAGTAAGATGTTTCTTCTCCACTATCTTTATTCCCACCGTGCAAGCCTAATGCACACAAATACCGAAATATCATCCAAATCAGATGGCATGTGATTCAACCCGAATAATTATGCATCAAACATAGTGTATTAAATACTTTATGTGTCCTCTATAGAATTGATCCTAGATAAGTGATCAGACCCATATTTTTCTTTCCTGGCTTTATTACAACGATAAAATCAAATTCTGGAAAATGAGTATCCAATGATAGACGTGCCCTTGTAAAATAGGTTTATTAAACAAGTACTTAAATTCCATATGATCTATATAGAAGATAAATAGTATGACAAATAAGTACTATCAAAATTTGTGAAGTGCATAAATCATGACAATGCCTCACACTCTATTATTGTATAATTCTACTCTACCGGTGTAAAATTCCCGCTTACAAAACATATGGGATGATCCATATTACCCTCTCTTGGTTTCACCAAGACTATGCCAATAACCATGATAGAAGCATCAACGTGTGCATGAAAGGGTTTTTTCCAGATGGAAAGTGCAATATAGGTGCAATAGTCAATGTTTCCTTTGAGGTATCAAATTCCTAATGTTTTATGTCACTCCAATAAAACCATCCTTTGGCCTTGAATAATTATTCTAAGGGTGAGGAAATTATTGTATATCCTTGATAAACTTCTTGTGATACTAAATATTTCCCAAGAAGTGCACACTTCACTTTCATTGGTAGGCTCTTCTAATCCAAAAATTACTGCAATCTTAGCTAGATCTACCAACAATCCATCCTTACAAATAATGTTCCCAAGTAAAGTTCCAAAGGGTGTAGTAAATATATAATTATTTATATTGAGAGAGATGTGTAAGTGTATGCATATTTCAAACGTCAACCTCAAATTGTCACAATTATATTTCATTAGCCCATAAATAATCCAACCATCTAGATAGACCTGTAAAAACTTATGGATGAAGTCATGTAATGCCTGCACAACTATGCATGAGAATATTATTGGCACATTATTCAATCCAAAAGGAATAATCGTATATGTAAAAATTCCCCATTTAGTGGTGAAGTTAGTATTCTCTTGATCCTCATGCAATGCACAATGTGCACATGGTGATATCCTAAGAACCCATAAGTGAACGAGTATATTTTTTTGCCCCGCAACTCCCTCAAATATCTCTTATGTGAATGGTGGAAAAGGATATATGACACATGAGGTATTAAGTTACCCGTAATCTACACAAATCCCGATCCACTGTCCTTCTTGATGTTAATAACCATGGAGCTAACCCATTTAGTTTCCTTGATTGGTTTAATGATTTCAAAATTAAGGATATTTTCAATCTCTTCTCTTTGAATTTCACACACATGTTCAGATTCATCCTATAAGGCCTTTTCCAAAAAGATACCATTCCATATTTTAACTTAATATGCATCTCTCCTAATGATGGATGTACACCTTTCAACTCATGGTAACCTCTTAGAAATAAATCCTAGAATTCACACAAGATTTCAATGATTTTTACAACCTCGCCTCTAACCAATAATCCCTAATGATAGCCTCCTTAGGCACATCCTCAGTTCCAATATTGATCTTCTTTATCTTCAAAGGAGCATGGTATACACACACCTTTTCATCTGTAGATTCCATTACCTCACGTGAACCCTTTGTATGGATAATATCTAGGTTCTCCACTTCTTCATCATCAATGACGTATACTATCTTCCCTTTATCTTTTTCTTTCCAAGGGCATCCAAAAGTGTCTTCTCTATTTTTAGTTTATCAACACAAGCTTCAGTAATCAAGGTATCTAAGTAACTAAAGCATCATATCCTCTTATTTTGCACTATCCCCCAATGTGATGTGCTTCATGATCTACAAAGCCTCTTTTACTGGTGTCTTATTAGAAAAAATAATAAAAGATATGAACAATACATTCAGACATCTCACGCTAGTTTGTAGTCTCCTTTTAACTCTCAACATCGACATACCATGTGTGTGTGCATCTGTGCAAAGTGGAATAGAACTTATGTACCCAAAGAGATGGTGGTAATGCCTTTGGCCTTAGGGCCATTGTCTCTCAAAGTTATGGACATGCACCAAATTAGGAGTCTTCCCATCATACCCATGTGTAAGTGTAAGTGCATTGTTATGAGTAAACCTTTTTGAAAAGGTGATTCTCACTTCTCACCATCCCAATAGATTATCTCTACGTGTTTTCCACCAACATGCTATTATTGTCCCACAAAAATTATAGACCAACATATCTCTTTTGTCACCTTCAATCCACCACCTGGTACTCCATGTCATACAGAATGAATCAAGATTTTCCTAACCAAGATAATTTGGCAACCGAGTTATGCCTAAATGCCTAATCATCATGGTAACTCTTCCTTTAACCTTGTGATCGAATATTTCATACATTCCATGGGACCAATTATCACAAGCAACACTGGTAGTGTCACTAACATAGTGCATATCTTCCCACTTTAGTATGCCTTCTTTGGATGGTTCCAAATTTTCAAGGTCGCACACATTGTACATGCATAAACCCTATTCAACTCTTCTTCACATATAGGTTCAATGTATGACATAGAATTCAAATCATCCATGGGTATGATCACACACTCATCCTTATTTTCAAAACTGATATACCCCTTGTTGAAGCAAGATTCAACATTGTTCACATTACACAAAATATGTCCAACTAGTTCCATGAAGTTATATACCTCACCAAGCTCCAAAACTTCAAAATATCATGTAAACTTGGCTCCCTGAATGGTAATTGAAGCATCCTTCAACACCCCAATAGGAATAGATATTTTATTATTTTCCAAATACAACACATGGAAGATGAATGTGATGGTATCCTTCCCATCTAGTTTCATGCATCCATAGTCAATACATTCACCTCCGCACCTATATCAATTAGAATATTACTCACTATCCATCCATCTATTATCGCATCCAGTTTGATTACTTTGTCATAATCATGGTTCTATGGTGGAAAATTCACATGAAGTATCTAACATTCACACTTAAATTATGTGCATGGTACTTTCTTGCATAGCCATTCTCTTAGCAATTGGATGATATTATCCTACCATAACATCTTACATACTTCCTTCAGATCATCAATGTATTTTTTTGGGATCTCAAATTTCTTTACGTGTTTCCTCTCATGCACCTGTTTCTTCAAACATTGGATTTCTTCTTGTAAGTCTCAGATTACTCCCATGAGTTCCTTATAAAATTCCTTCTAATGAGAAACATTTGGATATTTCACATGCATAATCTTCTATTTCTTGATGAGAGTTTTTTTTTAAGGGGATGACATGTTCACGTTACTTCCGTAAAATTAATTATTAGCATGGGATGTAACTCTAGATAAGGAATCTTCTTTGGCATCCATTGATCATTCTTTTCATATCGCACCTTAATCATTCATGTGCCTTTGTATTTCATTTTTTTACACATATACTCATAAATATCAGGGTATTCCTTAACCTTATGTTTCTTTCCACAATATGCACATACATGATTCTAGGGAAACACATGCATGTAATGATCACGGGGACCCACGAGTGTAAGCAAGTCCCATAAGTAAATATTCCTCTACCACCACATTCATTGTTCCTATATCCACCTTGAAACCCACATTAATTATTATGCACTTCTATAGGCTTGAATTCCTACACCTAAGAGATACTTACGATAGTGGTATTTCATATTCCAATCTCACATACCTCATGGATTTGGTCTATTAGGTGACAATATTTTGTATCATGGGTGTGCATGTCATAAATATTGTAGTACATAGATACATTCTTCATCATTGCACACCATAGGAGGGGTAATTCCAAACATCCTAATTCTTGTGGGAAATCTCACAAGATTGTAACGAGATGTGCATAGTCTTGCATAGACATCTATCCTTCGTATGTACCTCCACATCACAATTAGTGCATCATAGCCAATCTGTGCATCTCATCTGCTAAATTGCAGAAAGATTTTTCAATTTCTTAGCCATAGCTGATATTTATGCCTCAAGGAAAGGGCTCACTCCAATTTTTGCACTCCCAACTGCCTCGAGTGTATAGAGCTTCTTCCAAATCCTCGTGAAGATCTGAGTATGTATTATTTGATAAGGCCCTTTGAAATAGACTCAACAAGCCTCTAAAAACCAATGTGCATGATGAATTTGATGAATATAATAAGATAGATTGGACAAGAGTTTTTAAACTGTGCATCATACTCCCTCACACTTTCAGATAAGCCCTTATTGATGTCCTTGAGAATGCTAATAATTTATTGCTCAAATTTTGGAATGTGAAATTCAACCAAAAGCACAACACACAATGAATCATAGTCCACCATATTATAGTTTGGATCAAAATTTATTTACCAATTGCATGCATGCCCATGAAGTGTGGTGGAAAAATAACTTACCTTTCTATCAAGATATATAATACACTTATCTCTCTCCACAACAATTCACACTTGTGTACATGCTCAACAAAATCCTCCACACCTCTATACTTTGATAAGTGACGAGACATCTCAAAGTAGACTTGAAGCATTTTTTTGTGGTTGTTGAGGTGGCAGACCTTACCTTGGGTTAGGACCAAACCCAGATCTTGATCCCCAATAAGTATTTCCTGTGTGCAATGGCTGACTTGCACCTTCCAAGCCTCCTCCATGACCTATGGTCCAATATATGAACTCCCTTATGTCCTAGTTGTTATGCTGAACTAGATACCCATTGTTTGTTCTACCACAACACCTATAGGATTGCTTCTAACAGTCTGCATGCTAACACTTTATCATGATGACACACCTGTAAAAAACCCTCCAAAATTATTTCTAATTACTTATGCTCGTTGTGTTTCCATGTGCTTGTCCCTAATCCATTGCACTTCCTAAGATGAAACTAGATTATGTATACCTATATCTCCTTCCAAACACAAAGATCATAATTGCTCACCCTCACTATGATGCTCTTCAACAACTACCTCTAGATTTGGAATGTCTTGCATAAGGGCTAGGTATCCAAGTTGGATAAGGTGTGCACCCACGGTCCTCATTCTCTCCTCATACGTTTTTTCATAAAAATCCAATGGTGTATCTCTCCGCGCTTCCAAATGTTGAGAGGACATGTTATTTTATCTCCTTATCTTCAATGGGGCTCTCATCACTTTAACTAGTCATCATTATTCTCAATAAACTTGATTTGTAAACTACCCTTTTTTTCCCTTCATTATACTTGATCCAAATTTCTTCCTTCTACCTTTCTTCCACCAAGGCTTCCAACATCCTCTATGAACTTGCTCTTGCCCTCGCACGTGGTGGAGATTTAGCTAGCTATAGGTAAGTTCTCCATTCCTAGTTCTACCATTAATATATTTATAGATAAGGGTATCATGCATAAATAATATCCTCGTGGATCACTTAAAAACAAGAATTTTGCTTCCTCGGGGCATAAAAATGTCGATATTGTGTACTCCAAAGTATAGTTGTGTAATACACCTTCCCACAAACAATCTACAACTATATTATATGTCTTTGTTGAATCAAAAGAGTCGATAATATTCCTACGTCTAAAATTTCTTTCCCGAGTGGATACTGTATTTTCCATGTAAGCTACCAACCACTCGTACAACTCTACTAGGAAGAAAATGAAGAATGTCTCATACAAGAAGTCATATAAATTGTCTTCCACCCACTTTCATGCATTAAAATCAGGTCTAGTGTTATATCTCTATGAAAAAATTTCTTGTCCATCTTCTATCCAACTTTCAATACTCTCTAAAGACAACTGATATGCCATCTGCATACAACATCCTAGTAGACAATTTGAAAAGAGGTCCCAAACAATGAACCAAAATGTAGTATTTTTTTACCCACTTACTTGTTATACATGCTTACATCTCATCTAGAAAATCCTGGAAGCTCACCCAAAGTGTGCAAAGAAACTAGGTACCTCATTTGTTATACCTATCGGAAGGTTAGTATGTATTTTTCCACATTCATAATCAAGACATCCATTTATGCACATAGAAGTAACACAACCATGGAAATTCAAAAACACATATAATAAGGAAAAAATCACCATTCATGATGAACAATAACACTTAAATTCCCAAACCACCATCATAAGCATAAATGTATTATATAATTAAAGGATGTTTACATCATAATTGAATCAATACAAGAATCTGTGTTCTTTCTCTTAGACCCCAAAACCCTAAGATAGAATTAGAGAGATCACACACTCACTAAATGAATCCCGAGAAAACACACACACACACCACTTAACATGGATACACCACACACATATAAAAACACATGGTGGGGTCTTGATCTTCACCATATTTTTGCACTTTCCTAATAATAGGTATGCATACAAAATAGCTTGCATGATTTTTACAATTCCTGCTAATAATATATTAACCTAAATATATGACTTTCTTTGATTCTATTATTAGCCCAATCATGCATGATCCTTTAATTCTTCTCTGCATATTATTTTCCAATTTTAGATTCCTTATGCACCTCCGAAGCATGGGGTTCACTTAGTAAAATTATGGTATAGCACGTATGCGTTCAATGGGTATTAAATAATACCCTTAATTTTAATTTTTACCTCTAATTATTTAATTAATCATAGCCCTCCCATTAAATTATTAGAATGAAAATACCCCCTATTTTCCCAATGTACCATACTCACCGATTTTTTTATTACGTTTTATTTACCCCTTTTTATTTCTACCCTAATATATCAAACAAAAAATATATCATGTTTTCCACTTAATTATTTTTTGCATAATACACCATTTCTATAGAAAGGGAGTTTGAAACCATTCAGATGTATTACTAATTACTTTAATGTTAATCTTTAATCATTTATGAATAATTCTTCAAATAATTAAGATGGTGACATAATATCATTTTTGTTGAAAACTATACTCAATCCTAGTTTTCTACCATCTTATCATTTCTTAGTTAAGAATCTCCTCGTTGATATTTCCTTATTTGAAAAGAGAATAAAATTTAAATTTATGACTAGAATCCTTTACAATTTTAAGGTATTTATTTTTATAAACTAAGGTTCAAAGGTTTTGGTCTTACTTTAAAATTAACCTTGCCTCTCCTTTGGCCCACCTCTCTAACCTACCCCCAATACCTAATTCAAAATATTAATTAATTAAACCCTTTCATCCCCTAATGTCTACCGGTATATTGAATTTGATTTTATGAATTTTAATTACCTCAATATGAATTCACATGCTAGGATATTGCCTAACTAATGAACCCCTCATGTTCCCAAGCTACCGTGATTTTGTCTATTTTACACCTTGCTTGGATGCCACTCCAACTCTACTTTTATATTTTTAGCCATGTCGGAGTAAATTGGCTAAGTCCCGAACTCTGTCTACTCATGTGTGAACCTCTCGTGTTTTGATCAATTCTTTGTATGTGCACCCCTTGTGCGTGGTTCTAAACCTCTCGTGTGTGGTTAGTACTTATCCATTTTTCCCACTCAATAAGTTGGGACCTAATTTTTAACTACTGAATTCCATGGGGAAATTAGCACATGTTTTGTAACTTCCGACTTCCATGGGGAAGTTGGGACATGATTTTTAATTGCTAACTTCCACGGGAAATTTCTCACTTGATTTTCAGTCTTGACTTCTTTGGGAGAAGTTGGCACTTGAAATACACTAAAATATGTAAATTAAAACCCAAAACTTGAAATGCACTAAAATATGCAAATTGGAACCCAAAACCTAAAATGCACTAACATATGCATTTTAAATACTTAGGCATTTTTCGAGATTTTCACAAAAAAATGGTCTTGCATCAAAACTTTAAGAAACATGGATTTTGTAAGGAATAGTCATGCAAATGGGAAAGGTGACTTGAAAATTCAACATTTTTGGCGACCTCCAGGGAATGCTTTCCTGCTAAGCAAAAGTATAGTAGCCTTAATCAAGTCCATTGGGTGAAGAAGTCAACAAAATTTGTAAACCAAAAATATCGGAAGTTTTTCTTCCCATAACATAAATGGAGGAATTTCCAATGGCTCTTTCAGGGTGATCATGTTAGATCAAAGGGTGGTCTTGAGTTGATTATGTCATGTTCTCTGGTTATTCACCATAGTTCTCTTGATGATCCTTATCAAATTTTTTTACTAGACTCAACCAATCCATTACCTTGGGAATGCATATGAAAGATGTAGGGTGAAACTTAACCGAATGAAGCATAACCTCTGTCATTGAAACCTTCATGACCTATGAGCACAAGGAAGATAAAAATAATGTGCACAAGAGTGCATGCAAGGAAGGAAACATGTGCCAAAAAAAGCTGCACAACAACAACCACAGGTGAAAAAGCTATGTACAAAATTTAAAAATCATACATGCTTCAAGAGGAAACATGTAGAGTGTGCGTATGAACTTATTTTACTAAAAGAAAACCTACCTACCCTAGTCTAATTAGAGGAAAAAAATTCTTAAAAACCGATACATGAAGGAGAATTAAATTTCTTTCCTCACAAAATCAGACCATGTAACTGATTTGGAATTGAATATGGTCTTTAATGAGAGTGGAAAACTCATTCAAAACTAATTTCCCACCTCATTCCATAAGGTATCAACAATAAACAAAAAGAATACCTCTTTTAGTTGTTCCATATTTTGATATGAGAGGCATTACTACTAACCTTTGGTGCATTGAAGCTCTTACTCATGCTCTAAAATGAGCATGACTAGTGGAAAATATATTTTTGGCTCTAAAATAACCAAATATATGATTAGGAAAGGATTGATCCTCTTGGTTTTCTCATTTTATTTACTTTCCTCTTAATTTTGGATGTTTGCAAGCCCGTTTGGAATTGATGTTGTTTACTCTTGTGTAAACATCCTTGTTTCCACCCATCTATTATCATCCTCTACTTCTTCAAACAAGAAGCTAAAGAGCTCAAACTCATACTCATTGAATTTTTGAGGCCCTTCTTGTTTTATTGCAGTTCCAACTGATGCTCTTGGTGTATCAATGCAACCTTCCAAAAGTATAACAAGTTATAAACATGCAGATAAATGAGGATCATTACATTCAATTTTAACATCGTTCTCACATGAAATCCCTCCTTCCTCACATTCTAGGATGGCGCAAATGTTTAAAACCACTTTTTCTTCCCCTTAGGGTTCATTTTAAGACCCCCTCTAAAAAAATTTATAGAATGGGTGGAAAATCTCAAAACGGACTTTCAAAATGATGGAAATTTTCAAAAAAGTGTTTCACAACAAAGGTGAATCAATTATAGTGTACTCACAATGGAAGAGCCTACTTATACAATGGATCAAAAAGTCCCTAAATACATAATGCATCCTCTTATATATAGCTAAGAAGGTTGAAAAATATTAGCTAATCTTCTTAACTAATTACATTATAAAAATAGGATGCATTTACATCTATGAAAGAGTCCTCATAAAAAATAGCCAGACGGTTGTGAAAATTTGATGAATCAAACATGATTTTCATCCGATGACTTATTTGGGGAAAGTTGGCACCTATTTTTCAATTGATGAATTCCATGGGGAGGTTAGGACCTATTTTTAATTATTGACTTCCCTAGGGGAAGTTGACACCTATTTTGTAAATTTTGACTTCTCTAGGGGAAGTTAGGACTTGATTTTCAACTGCTGAATACCTTGGGGGAAGTTGGCACCTACTTTGTAACTATTGACTTCCTTGGGGGAAGTTTGGACTTACTTTTCAACTTCGATTTCCATGGGGAAGTTGGGGCCTGATTTTCAATGTTGACTTCCCTAGGAAGTTGTCACCTGATTTGCAAATGCTGAATTCTATGGGGAAGTTGGCACATGCTTTGAAATTGTTGACTTCTGGGGGAAGTTAGCACATGCTTTCAAACTGTTGACTTCATGGGGGAAGTTGGGACCTTATTTTCAACTGTTGAATTCCTTGGGGAAGTTGGGACCTCTTTTTCAATTTCAAGTTTGGGGTTTCATTGGTAATTTTACATGTAAATTGAAAATTGAAATCCAAAACCCAAAATGAACCGAGTCCTTTGTATTTCAGGTTTCAGATTTCATTTGTAAATTTATATGTAAATTACAAATTGAAACTTGAAACCCAACATAAACGAAAAATATGTAAATTAGAACCTAAAACCAAAAATGCACTAAAATATGCAAATTGGAAACCTGTTGGGTTTTTTAAATGGTACTTTAACAAACCATAGTTAGGGACAAAAAGTCCCTCCTCTTTAATGGGAGAGGTTCCCTTATTGAAAGCAAGCAACAAAACTTATATACAAATGTACAACTTTCAAAGTGTGGATTCCTGATATTTTGAAGTGTTTTATGTCCAAAAGGTTATCAATACAAAAGAATAGAAGAGATAAAGAGGTGAGAGAAGAGAAGAAAATAACAATACTTCCAAGAAATATAAATATCGTAGTATAATCTTATGCGTATTGGGCGTGGAAATGTAGAAGAGAATCATTCACTTTCATAACAGATATAATTCCATAGACATAAAGTTCCATAAATCACATAAACAAGAACACAAAGTTTCTTATCATAAAAGATGGATGATTCACAAATTCGAACAAGGAAAGAAGGAATAATATAGGAAGAGAGGGAAATTTTTGTATTGATTACCTCCGAGTCAATTACATCTACACAAGACTCAGGATCCAACCCAAACAATGGCATAGAGAACCTACTAAATAACTTTGAAGAAAAGTTACATTTGGTTACAAAAAATGATGAAAAATGATTCAATAAACTGACGTCTCGAAATTCTATAATGCCTTGGACATTCCATGCCTAGTGGCAAAACCAAATGCATTGAGTCATAGTCGTTCATCCTTCCTTCGCAAACTTTGAATTTGAGTCATCCACTTGGGAGATATTTTAACTGAAGTGGGCATGAGGATGCCTTTTGTATTTTGTGACTTTGTAGAGATTTTGCATTTCAGAAGATTTTAGCCCACCCATCCGCTTTTGATACGGGCTTGAAACGTGGCTTTACCTGAGTGGGGACAGAGTTACAGATCACTTTACAATTTTAACTCTTTTCAACAAAGGCTCAAAAACTCAAAGTGCTTCGCTAACCAACCTCCCTGCTTTGACTTTTGATGCGGGTTTAACATTTGACTTTATCCCTTGGCATGAGTGAGGCCGCGGGTCACTTTATAACTTTACGCCCTTTTGGAAATAAAACCAAAATTCCCAAATTACTTCAATGGCCCACCTTTCCACCACCACTTGAAACATGGCCATGTGTCCCCTTAGAGGACTCCTTTGTATTTTTTTGTTTTGACTAAGTCCCTCTATTTGGTGAAGGCTTTATGTCTGACCTGGGACACGTGGAGGGCTGACACTCATTTGGAGACTCTGTTTGGACTCGACATTTTGAGCTACGCTGATTGGAAACGTGGGGATTTCTATAGGTTCTCCTTTCCTTAGCCAATTCAAAGGCTAGTTCTACCATTTTTGACTTCTGTGGGACCCTAGACACATCAAAAGATGGCACTCATTTGGGGAACCACCTTTGGCTTTAACCCTTCAAGGTGTGTCAATGAGACACATGGCACCATCTGCTAGCCTTAGAATTTTCAATGGCCGATTTAAATTTTTGAGGCTTTGACCACTTGGAGGGTTGGCACTCATTTGAGGACTATTCCTTGGGCCTCACTTCTGAAGTTGCGCCAATGAGGCACGTGGAGGCTTTCGCCAAACCTCTTATACTTAGTCAATTAAATGGATAGATTTTTCCCTTTTTTGGACCTTGGGCACATGGAGGACTGGCGCAAGTTTGGGGTTTCTCTTTAGGCCGTGCCTTTTGAATTTTTTCCATTGAAACATATGGAGGATTTCACTATCTCTTCTTTCCTTAACAAATTTGGGTCTTGATTGAACACTTCCTTTCACCATTTTTCTCTCACTGATCTCTGATCTCCTTTGACGTCGTTGGCATCCTTCGCTAACCCTGCCTCTTCATTATTGGATTTGGAATTTGGTCTTGCATGACTGAAATACCCCTTCCGATTTTCTTTTGTGTAGGGTAGTGTTTGATCAATTTTTCCAGGAGGAAAAATTGGGATAACAGGCACCAACTCAAAATTTTGAAACTTGACTAGAAAAATGAGGGGAATTTTAAGGGTGACAATAGCTAGCTCTTTCTAGGGATGACTTAGCTAGGATAGAGTAACAAGGAAAGATCAAGAACCATACAAAAACTAAGAGAGTAGACCATTGCCTTATCCATTGGGAAAATAGAGTCAAAGGAAAAACCAATACAAAAGACAACATGCATGCATCGGTAAAATAAAAACAAAAAATAGGAAGATAAAAAACAAAACACTATACACAATATACAGAAGGAATGCCTAGTCACCTAGGACTTGAACAACTTCAAATAATGCCCACTATAAGGAAGTGGAGAGGAGATCCATCCATATATTCCAAATAGAATATTTTCTCTAGAAAAGTGCCGAATTTTGAAAGGACCAAGACAAATAGAATCAAACTTACCATGGCTACCTCAAGGTTCATGTATTTTGTCCCCAACAGAAAAATGTCTCTCACTTGAAAATATCCAGTTTGGCTTTCTTTTCAAACAAATATTTCACCTTGATTGATGAGATGAGATTATATCAAAACCTATAACTTGTCTTCATCCGCCTTCTAGAGATACATTATACTCTTGTCCAGAGAACTGGTAAAGCTTGAATCTTCAATAACCTTCATTAAGTGTAATTTGGTAATTCCATTATATCTTGGTAGATGAGATTCAACACCATACACCACTTGAAATGGAGACATCCCAATTGCTCTTTTGGGTGTAATTCTATCTTTCCAAAGATCATCATAGAGTTTCTTGTGCCAATTCCTCCGAGATTCATTTTTGGACCCCTAGAATATTAACCAATTATGAGGTCATGTAGGCACACAAGGTCCTAGTTATGAAAAAGGTTTAAGGAAGCACATAGCATGCGCGACATGTGAAAGGAGGTTTGGGACTTAGTCAATTTGAGTGCCCAAGGTAGAACACATGAAAATCATGATTGGTTGCACATGGATAAGATGCCAGCTTGGTGACAGGTTGGCCCCGATAGGGGCATGCCTTGGAATCTTCTAGAAGAACATCATGAGATAAAGTGGAAAGCTTAGGCCTAGAGAAGCATGCTCGCATGAAGGACCACATTCAACACTTGGCACCAGATCTGAGGGCACTAGAAGGTGAGTTGGCAAAGTGTAGGAGAATTATAAATACAAGTGCCATGGAGTAAAAGAAGAGACACTAGGAGTTAGGAGATAAGGAGTTTGATATACATGGTGAGTTTGAGATATAGTATGGGTGGAGCTCTATAGAATTACTGCGAAGACTCTGTTAGTGGATAATTGATTCAAGAGAGAATGTACTAGGCATGGAGTTGTAAATTTTCTTTTGATAGCTTAGTTACATAAGTCTAGTGAATATGCATGATTGTGGTCTACTCTCTGTGACACTCTGTAATGAATCAATGAATGTAATGAGGTTACCTGATATAATATATATATACGTGAATATCAATGGTTCTAATGCATATTTCTCTCTTATGAGTTCTCTTTCCTTTCATGCCATGTATGAATGCTTGTATAATTCTTTCTATCATAATATATGTTCTGGATTCTGTTAAAGCACTCGATCTGAAGTGACTGCAAGGATCTAGAGGCCGTTCTGAGCCCTATGGTTCTTGTATGTCTTAACTTCCCTCCTAAAAACTCTTACACTAATCATAGATGATGCTTCCCACTAAACTCACATAAAAGAGAGACTCGGTACCCGCAGTATGCCTGGGTGAGCACTCAGCTTCTGCTGGGTGATAGGCCGACGTGCGCATGGGGGTTCCTTCCTTTTGTGATGGGAGTAAAAATGACTACATCTTGGTTCCATTCCGGGACCTCTTTTCAAGTTGTAGTGGGATATAACATACATCATGATCTATGTAATGAGTAATGACAGAGTGGTTAACATTGGAAAATGTTGAATCATGGTTCAAGAGCATGGAGGATGAATTTTCTCAGAGATTCAACACTGGACCTAAGTTTAATGCACGTAGATGGGTAGAAGAGAACCTCTACCATGATCTGTATGAGACCTTCTTCTACTACTTCCCAGTAGAACTATATGAATGGCTTTCAGCCTATGCATCTAGATCAAGTTGGCATTATGGATCACATATGTGGACCAAAGAAGACTACCAAAGGTTGTAGGATGCAGATCTGACGTGGACCCATGTTATAGATCATTGGTGGAGAGGAGTACTGACTAGTTACACTCTGGAGTATGCCATTTCCACGTATTCTTGTCCGGAGGTTGTTGAGTTTGAATTTTTATGAGAACCTAGAGGAACATTTCTACGTGTTATTCCTCTAGCTATGAAGATATTGATGGTTACCATGAGTTTAGAGGAGGTGTTCCCAATGGCTGGCTAGACCTTTTGAGTGTTGGGTAAGGGAGCTTGGGTGGAGGAAGATGGAAGATATCATGACTAGAGAAGGAGAGGGAAGAGAGATGGCTCAAGTATAGTGAAGCACGTGAAAGGGAGATTGCTAGATGATGTGAGGCTACTAGTGTGATGGATCTATGGAGATAGACATTGTGGGAAGGAGTTGAGGTTCACATGGAAGATGTGGAACCTGAGAAGTCTATGCTACCCCATCTTGCAAGTGCATGTAAGGGAGACCCCTTGGCTTCTCTAAGTGAGTTTCATCATGGAGAAAGGAGAGTCATTGGTGCATATATTGAACCCACCCAGTGACCGAGCCCTGGCGCTTGGTTTTCCTAAACTAGAAGAAGTGTTATTGACCTAGTTAATATTAGTGGAAGAGACAGATCCGTGCCTAGAAGGTATAATTTTATAGTTCCTTCTTCTATGGCTGCACATATTCTAGTATTTGGAGGAGTCTTTGGACAAGGAGCAAGTGTACAAGCTTTTGGTCTCACATCAAGGAGTGGCACAGAGACATAGTAGTGGTAGTGAGAGCACCATCACAGACCATCGGTGCACAGTTCAGTGGGACCATGGGGGTGCTTGGCAACTCCTACAGGCCCTATTGGACCCAGTGGTTCTAGTGGATCTAGTGGCTCTAGAGGCACAGGACCTGGTGGACCTGGTGGATCAGGTGGGAGGAAACACCAGAGGGAACCAAGGCTCTGGCTCAGGAGGACAGGGACCCCACCACCACCTCAAGTATTCTTTGAAATGTCTCTACATTTACCAGATTATAGGGGCATTGAGGATGTTGTGGAACATGTTCACAAGTGTGAACTACTATGGTGCATGAAGGGTATCACAACCCCAGAATGGAAGGCTAGTCAGTTTACAACCACGTTGCAAGGGCATGCACATAGCTGGTATAGGAAGTATGACCCTCATCAAATGGTGGTGGACTACACTACTTTAAAGAATGCATTCTTGGTAGAATTCCACATTCCTGAGTTTGAGCAGAAGAGCATTAGCACTCTGAAGGAGATCAACAAGGAATGGCAGAGAGTGTGGGAGTATGATGCACATTTTAAAACTCTCTTGTCTAAATTATCATATGATATTCATCCTTCTCAAAGCATGCACAATGGTTTGTTGGAGGATTGATCACCCCTTTTAGAAGGGCCTTGTCTCATAAAACTTTTTACAGACCCTGCACGAAGCATTGGAAGCTGCCCTGCATGCCGAAGTTATTGGTAGTATTGATACTAGTGTTAGCCCATTCTTGGAGGCTCAGATTATTGCTATGGAAAAGTAGTTGGAAAAATTATCTACGTGAACTCAGCCCATGAGACTCGTAGTGGTTTGTGGTGCACAATATTGTGAAATAGAGGGACACGTTAAGGATAATTTCCCTAGAGGATGGTATGTGCACTATGATAGTAGATTGTGAAATTTTCATGGGGACCATGATGCAAGTAGATGTCCCTTGCTGCAACATGTGATCAAGAAGAATGTGTCTTGTTATTGCAAAATTTACACCTCTACAACCCATGATACTAAGGACTGTAGGCTCATTGATCAGATCCATGAGGCCATTGATCATGGGGTGTGCCAAACCAGCATTGCCAATGGTTCTAAAGGTGATGATCACCATTATGAGGAGTGATGCAGATGGAGGCATGTGTGGAAGAGGTTTTGAGGAGGATTCCATGGTCGAGGTAACTGCGGAGGAGGAAGGAGTGAGTTCTCGCGTGGAACATGTTTCAACTGTGGATCTACATAACATTACAAACGTGAGCCCAGACCTATTGCAGTGCTCATGGTGTGGAAAGAAGCATAAGTATGAGGAGTGCCCAGAATTATTTGAGCATATGAATCAAGCAAGCACCGGAAGGACAAGGGCACTGCAATGGTCAGCATCAAGAAGGAAGACATATAGTGGATGCCTTGGGTAACATGGGATAGGTTTGGAACCTATCTTGGTAACAACAAGGGCAGAAGCCACACACATGCAAGAGAGGTACCAAGACAGAAAACCCTGGTTTCAAGGGAGGAGGTCATTCATGGAAAGTATCCAGACCCCACGCATCAAAAGGAGATATATCAGGACACCATGGATGTTATTCAAAGCTTACAAGGGGAGATCCAGTGTCTAAAGGAGAAATCCAGAGGGAGGAACAAGGAAGGAGAGTCGAGGCACAAAAGGATGACCTAGATGAGGTCAAGGAGGTGTGTAAAATGCTAAGGTAGGAGAATATCATTCCCTTGCTAGGATCCTGGTTGAGAGAGAAGGTACCACACACCGAGAGAAGAGCATGAGAGATAGGTCTTACATGTGAACCTTCCCCTCACAACCTCGACTATGACAAGGAGATTACGTTGAATGTAGTTGTAGATGGATGGCTCCTCAAGCAATATCCTCATTGACACAGGCATGGAGGTTAATGTTCTGACTTTGGATGCATGGCATCAGATGGGAAGACCTGCATTACAGCCATCTTCGAATGTGTTGTATATGGAAAACAAGACTAAGGCAATGCCCATCGGTGTCTTAAAGGATGCAACTATTACTATCCAGGGAGCCAAGTTTACTGGGGACTTCAAAGTCTTGGCACTCACCGAGGTGGACAATTTCCCAAAGCACTACTTGGGCACCCTTGGTGTTACAAGAACAATGGACCTTCGGTTCAACAAAGGGTACATCAGCTTTGAGAACAAGGAGGAATGGGTCATTATACCCTTGGCTGATGGGAAGTTGACACCATATATTGAACCATTGGGAGAGGAAGTTCTAGATAGGATTTATGTGTGCTCAATCAGAGACCCTGAGATGATACACCCTACTAATGGGGTTATCTAGTTTGAAGATGCTCAGTCAATGAGTGATACCACCAGTCTGGCATGTGACAATTGGGTGCATGGAACTTATGAATTAATGGGATGGTAGTTGAGAGGGTCGGTGACCAAGGTGACTAAGGCATGCATGGTTAGGCACCTTGGAGGAAAAGAACTACCCAAGTATTTAGGAGGAGCCTTCCTTGAGATCTTTCTGTAGGAGGTGGAAGCTTAGTGGAAGGATGGAAAGGAATGGAGGGGGATGTTAAGTTATGTCTTGCTTGGCACAACAGCTTGGTGGTGGGCCACACATCAGAGAGCCTTTTAGAGTGGCACGAGGTAAGAATTCTCTCTCTATTAGATTTTCTAGGAGCAATGTACCCACCATCATCAAGGAGTACCATGGGAAGGAGCCCACCTCTTTCCATATCTAGGAGTGTGAACGGGTCTAGAGAGAAGGTGTGGAAGCTTTTCCACCATCCCTCTGGGTGCACAAGTTGTATTCTACACTACAGAGGGTTGTGTGTGTGCATGGTACATTCATTCGAGAGACACGCCACTAGACAAGGAATTGGCAAGAGCTCGTGGCTGACCTTATTCAAACCTTTGAATATCAGAGTACCAAGCCATCAGTTGATAAGGCTCAGTAGGTATCAAGTGCCTTACCATGGGGGATAGTGCCAGGATGGAAGATAGGCTACTGGAATTACTAGGTGAACCAGGATTGGAGGCACATTTTGAAGAAGAAGAGGAAGTAGAAGAGTTATAACTTGAGTGCATGTGTTTGGAAAAGGAGAAGGGAAAGTTGGTATATGTGATTGATGGAGAGGAATCAGAAAGCTTAGATGTTAGCCATTCTGTAGGGACACGTGAGGTAGTGGACAGTGTAGATACTCATGCGTGCCTACCATGAGCCTTTAAAAATGAAGAAAGTTAACATCGGTTTAGAGAAGAACCTAAGGAAGCTATTATTGGGGATTAATGGATAGAGAAGGAAGTATCAAGATCATTGATCTACTGCATGAATTTGAGGATTTATTCCCATGTGGGTACCATGAGCTCAAAGGCATTCACCACTCCTTGGGAGAGATGAAGATAAAACTAAAGGATGGTGGTGCACACTGGTTAGAAAAAGGCCCTACCAGATGAATCCCAACTTACGCACATGAAGGTCAAGGAGGAGATAGACAAAATGATAGCTTTTGGGATCATTGAGGTAGTGGAAGAATCAGAGTGGATAAGCCCGATGGTAATCAACATCAAGAAGGATGGGTGGATTAGAATTTGTGTGGATTATAGGGAATTGAATGTAGTTTGTGTCATTGATCCATTTCGACCCCCTTCACTGAAGAAATTTTGGAAGGAGTCTGGGCGTGAAATCTATTCCTTTACGGATGGATTTTTAGGGTACCACCAAGTCCGGATTACAAAGGAAGACCAGAGAAGACAACTTTCACCACCGAGTGGGGAAGTTTTGCATATATGGTCATGCCCTTTGGGTTGAAGAATGCACCAACTATCTTTTCATGCATAGTGGTGCAAGCATTCCAGGACTTCATCCATAAGTTTCTTCAGGTCTATTTGGATGATTGGATAGTATATGGTCTGGTTAAAGACCATTGTGACAATTTGAGGTTAATGTTTGAGAGGTGTAGGTAGTTGAGGATATCCCTCAACATTAAGAAATGTGTGTTTTTACTACACCCTTTGGGACTTTATTGGGGCATATCATATGTAAGGAGGGCTTGCTGGTAGATCCCGCTAAGGTTACAGTTATTGTGGGGTTAAGGGAGCCTACTAGCCAGAGTGCATAGTGCGTGGATTCCTTGGGCATACGGGCTATTATAGAAAATTCATTAAGGGATATGCCAAGATCTCCATGCATGCCTTTAGAGGAGCTTCTTAGACATAAAAGTGCCTTCCATTGGGGAGAGGTGCAACAGAGGGCATTTGATACATTAAAAGATAGGCTTATCACCATGCCTATTTTATGTTTTCCCTCTTGGGACAAGCCCTTCCATGTCCATGTAGATGCCTCAGGGACCGCCATTGGAGCAGTGCTTACACAACAAGTGAAGGGATTGTTGATCACCCTCTGTGTTTTGCAAGCAAGAAGCTGACACCAAAGAGAAAAACTATACCACAACCGAGTGTGAGGCATTGTCAATGATCTACGCACTCTTCAAGTTTAGATAGTATTCATTGGCAACACCCTTTGTGTTTTACACCGATCACATGGCATTAAAATATTTAGTGAACAAGCCTATTCTACAAGGGTGCATATGTCGATGGGTATTGTTGTTTCAAGAGTTTGAATTCACCATTGTAGTGAAGCCTGGAAAAATCAACTATGGGCTTGATCATCTATCAAGAATTGATTCAGGGGAGGACATGCAGAGTATTGAGGAAGCAATGCTAGACACAACTATTTAGGTTGTGGTGTGCACCCTCGGATTTGGAAGAGATTGCAATATTTTTAAAGGAAGGTGTGGGCTTTGGAAGGAATGAAGACATTAGAAAAGAAGTAGTTGGCCATACGCATCGTGCCCTACATGTTAATCAGTGGAGACTTATACAAGTTGGGACATGATGAAGTTTTTACGTAGATGTGTCTTAGAGCATGAGCCTGGCCATCATGGAGGAAGCACATGGAGGAAGTGTGGGTGGGCATTATGCAGGTGATGCCACCCATGCGCAAGATATTAATGGTAGGTTTGTGGTGGGAAACCTTGTACAAAGATTGTAGAGACTATTGTAAAGTGTGTGACCATTGTTCAGTGCATTGGAAAACTAGAAGGAGAGATGAGATGCCTTTGTGCCCTATTCCTAGTGTGGAGCCTTTTGAAAAGTGGGTGATAGACTTTGTAGGACCTATTGCACTGCACCAGCAACATGTAGGACTGGGTCACGTTATGTCATCACTTACATGGATTATCTCACAAGGTGGGAAGAGGCAGCCCCAACTAAAGACTACACACAACAACAAAAATGGCAAGGTTCTTATGGGAGAACATTATCATGAGGTATGGATGCCCGTTGAGTTTGACCAGTGATAGGGGTACACATTTCCTAAATGAGACCATGAGGATCCTATTATCAGAGTTCATGGTGGCTCATCACAAGACTACACCCTATCACCCACAAGAAAATGGAACTGTGGAAGCATTCAACAAGATACTAAGTCATACCTTGACCAAAATTTGTGATGTCGGAAGACAAGATTGGGATGACAAAGTATCGGCAGTATTATGGGCTTACAGGACAACATATAAAAGGCTATGAACAAAGCCACACCTTTTCAATTGGTGTTTGGCATGGAAGCTATTTTTCTGGTTGAATTTATGTTTCCTTTCTCGTGAATAGTGTGTGTAGGAGGGTTAGCCGATGAACAAGCACTAGAAGAAAGAATTGATGAGTTAATGAAACTGGATGAGAGATGATCACTCACCCGATGGAGCCAAATAGTGGAAAAGGAAAAGCAAAAGGCTTGGCATGATCACCACATTAGGAACAAGAAGTTTGAGGTTGGGAAGATGGTGTTACTATATGATTCCAAGTTTTTGTGCCATCCTGGGAAGTTGAAAGTCCATTGGTTGGGTCCTTACACAATCTCGTACATCCTTGATTCGGGCATGCATGTGCTAGTTACAAGCTTGATGGGATGAAGTTTCCTAGACACTTCAATGGGAGTAGGCTGAAGCCCTACTATAAATAAGTCTTCTTGGTATTTGTAAATAAGGTAGTTTTTCTAGTTAGTTTAGAAGTTTCCTTTATGCATTTTCCCTTTCTTGTGTTTCCCTTTCGTTGTTGTTTTTTTTTGCACCTTGGGCACCGGTAACCTTATTGCTATTTTTGAGAATTTGTGAGTGCAGAGGACCACACATCACTTTAAGTGTGGGGTGGAGAAAAGTGAAGAAGTGCATGATTAAAGTACCAAGGAAGTTGTGTTGAAAAGCCTTGTTGAGTAGCCGGGTTGAAAGAGGTATATAAAGAGAAAAGATAAAAGAATGGTTGGTGCTAGGGTAAAGCTACTTGTAGATCCCATGTACTAAGGAGGAAAAAGTGCATTTAAAGCAACATGAGGTAGGTGAGAGAAAGAATCAAGATAGAAGAAGTGCCTTGGCATGGGTTACGCATGTGCAAGAGTCTCTCTCAAAGTTGGATTGGTTTGTGCGCAAGGTTGGAGGAGTTTTCAAGGAAGGGCACGTGAGTGAAAGCGCTAAAGATGGACTTTGTTTGAAAAATCCACATTAAATGAACAAAGTATGATGGTAGGTGAGGTAGCATTTAATGTTTCATAAAAGAGAAAACTATAAGTAAAGGGTCGGGGAACTCTCATTTTTACTTTGTGAAATAGAGGAGTTTGAGATATAAGTGAGTTCTATAAACTAGGGTTTTTAGATTCGATCGAGTGAAGGAAGATCTGTGAGATTGAAGTGTGAGCAGCCAGTTTGAGTTTGTGAACTAGAAGAAGGGGTTACATGGGCATGGAAAGAGTTGAAGAGGCACTGTCTTGTGAAGATTTTATCCTAGTTAGGGTTGAAAACTAGGCACATGGGTTCAAAAGAGTTGTATCATGGATTTGAGATCGGAGGATTGGAAGAAGTAAGACAGAGTAACAAGGAGAGAGTAGGAGTGATAAGAGGACCTCGAAAATGGCACCCAAGAAAGGGAAGGGCAAGGCCAAGGCCAAACAACAAGAACCCAAAGTAAACACAAATGAAGAATGGTATGCAGAGATGCAATACCTAGATGGGGTGATGATGGGGAAGGAATGGGAATCCCACCTAAGAAGTGTACCTGTTAGTGACTATAATCACCACACAAACACAATAGAAAAGGAAATGGCACTGGAATTAGTGCACCCCACCAACAAACGAACACCAGAGGGTTTGCCAATATACAATGATGACGTTAAGGTCAAAATGGAGAAGGTAGGGCTACTTGCAACTCTATGAGTTGCCCTATTTTGGAAAGCCAGAGCACCTGTACCAATGGTTGATGTCACGGTACATGAAGATTACTTCCACTTTGTAGGGTGCAAGATGTGCATGACTCCCCAGCTTATTTCACAATTTACAAGCCTCATATGTGAGGGAGATAGCTTGGAAGATGACCTTGGTGATAAGGAGGCTATTCAAGAGACCATCACCGAGTATGCCTGCAAGAAGGGGTCATGATATTATGACATTTCAGACATCAAGGACCCCGTGATGAAAATGGCCACACATCTGGTGACTAAGCTAAATGGCTAGGAAAGGTGGACATAGGTCAACAAACCCTGGTTACATGTCTGCAAGAAAATTGTAGAAGGCACCATATATAACCTATCCGCATACATCACAGAAGAAATCGTTAAGTGTGTGAAGGAAGGGGATAGGATCCTCTTCGGAAACATCTTACTCACCATTGTATTTCATGGAGATTGGGGTGCCTGATGCACAGAAAATTTTTATGGGAGTACCCCACCGAGGATCCTTTCACCCAAAGAGGTTTGAAAAGTATGCCTATGATACAATGACAACACCCCACAAGGCATGGCTGGAGAAATGGTACACGCACCTGAGGAACATGCATTCGGGGTAGAGTGGAGAATCCCTGAACAACTCCCAAGTAGCCACTGAAGGGGAAGCCGAGTTCACTGTCTATCAACATTTCTACTTGGGTAGGTTCAAGCTAATAGATGAATCATGGAGCCCTTGGTGCAAGCTTCCCTTCATGTTCACTACCCAATACTTCCAAGTGGGAGTGAACAAATTTAAGGAATCAAAGAAGTTAAGGCTAGAACTAGGTAGTCTGGACCAGGAGCATAGGGAGATGAGGAAGAAGCTGAATTACCCCGGTGGAAAAGCATGCGTACGTGGAAAAGTACATGTCACACATGAGATCCAGATGACTAGGCCGATAACACTACCCATCATTGGAGGAGCCATGATGTGTGTGTACCTCCGTATAAGGCCAAAGTTTGAGAAGGGGCACGTATCTAGAGAATGAAGTCTCCATACCTGAGGATCCCATGGAGAGAAAGAATCCCATGCCCAAGAAGAGGGGAAGAGAGGAAAAATCACCAAGTGTGCCGACTACTCAGACAGTGAGCATGCCAACAACAAGCACCAAGCCAAGCACCTACATACGGAGAAAGAAGTCCCCGGTGAAGGAGAAGATGCCAGAAGTAGAGGCACCTAGGAACCCCTCACCAAGGAAGAATCACCTGAGGGAGAAGATAAGGCCGAATCCCCAAGTTCAGAGCCACCTCTCAGGAAAAAGTAGAGGGTAGATGAGGAAGCTGACTCGGAGGTGACCGACAACTTGGAAAAGTACATGGGTGGAAGAGGGGATGAGAGTGAAGAAGATGATGATGAAGAAGATGAGCCTGAAAAAGACCAGGAGCCATGGGTTTTTAGCATCTATGACTGAAGAAGAGGAGAGTGGAGATGAGAAGTAAGAGTTCATATTCATGTGGCAAAGGGCACAGGATGAGGAAGACACCGGAGACATGGAGGGGAATGAAGAGGTTGGTGGGGAAAAGTAGGGAGCCATAAGTTTTACGAAGGAGTAGATCACTGAGGTGGTGGAAAGAGAAGCAGAAAATGCTCAAAGTCCTTGGTAGACCAAGAGTTGGAGCAACACGGACATAGTGTTAAAGGAAGGGAAGGAGGAGAATACTGAAAAAGAGCATGACAGCCTAGGAGGAGGTCCCACTCTAACAAGTAAGTTTCCCCAAAGGTGTGCGCTCGGGTAGGAGGACTCTTGATACAGAGCAGAGGCAAGTAATGGGCTATGTTGATGACATGAAGAAGGTGCTACGTGCATGTTTCCAAAGCACTATGCCCACATAAAGACTTCTAGCCATGGGGTCTTTTGAAAAGGATGCGCATACCCTAGAACAAAGAAGATGCTCTCTTGGGCGTTTGAGTCCCACATTGATGAGCCAGACTTCAAAGTCTATCAGGGGTGCTCATAACATTGCCAAAATCTAAGGGGTCAATCCCTTAGTGAATGCTCAAGAGCTCTCAGATGAGCAAGTCTGCAATGCACTTAACAAGGTCATGGTTGAGACCGAGGCTAGACTCTTCACGTGAAATGATAGGATAAGAGTCTTGGAGGAAAAACTAGGGAAGAAGGAAGAGGAGCTAGTGGAGAAGACCCAGAGCCTAAAAGTAGGAAGAACTGATCAACGCACATACTAAGGCATGAGTTAAAGGAAGAGAAGATAAAGGTGTAGGAAGTGTACAAGAAAATGGAGTCTATCAAGGGTGCCATCCTTTTGAAGCACCCAGACTTAGCCGCCCCACACATAGAAGTACTCATCCCTTCTGGAGTGTATAGAAGATCTAACACGCATCCTCACTATGGAGAGATGACCTTTGGCCCTGGAATCTATAGAAGAAGTGGCCGCGCTTGAAGGAGGAGGACAGATTGAAGGTGGTAGTGCTCATTTCGAGTATAGCCAAGTACTCATGGAGGTTAAGGTCATTACCCAATCTATGGAGGCCATGTATGATACATGTGCAGATAGGGATAAGGTGGCAAGCTCCTTGGTCACCACACTTGAAGTAGAACTAAAAGAGTTCCAAGAAAAGAACAAGGGGAACAGGTGGAGAGGGACAAGGTTCTGGCCGAAGTAGAGAAGAAATAGAGGCAATTGAGGCTTTAAGGAGCTCAATTAAGGCCCGGCTAAAGGAACTATACCCCAGATTACTAGGAGGATGGATAAACTCGAGGACCTGGGAAAAGAGATGGAACAGATCATGGACACTTTGGGCACCCAGGGAATTGGCCTGAGTTTTGATGAAGTGAGCACCCTGGTGGGTGACCTCTGCCAGAAGGCACAGGGTGAGGTCGAAGAGTGGAATAAGCTAGAGGTAGATTTGTGAAAAGATTTCCCTAGCTTGCTGAATTGATGCTCCCCCATTCTTCATTCTTTCCCCAATTCTTTCATTCCTTATTCTTTGTAAAGTGTAAGACTATTCATTGATTCCCTAGACAACATGCATCTTGGTTAAGTAGAGTGTTTTTGAGGATGGAGAACAAGTGTAGTGTGGGGTGATGTTGGACCCCTGGAATATTAACCAAGTATGAAGGCACGTAGGCATGTAAGGTCCCAGTTATGAAAAGGCAATGCAAGGAAAAAGTGCACGCAAGAGAAAGGTTTAAGGAAGCACATACATGCGTGCACATGTGAAAGGAGGTTTGGACTTAGTCAATTTGAGCACCTAGGGTAGAACACGTGAAAAGCATGATCGGTTGCGCATGGATAAGATGCCAGCCTGGTGATAAGTTGGCCCCGATAGGGGCATGCCTTGGAATCTTCTAGAAGAACATCATGAGATAAAGTGGAAAGCTCAGGCCTGGAGAAGCATGCTCGCATGAAGGACCACATTCGACACTTGGCACCAAGATCTGAGGGCACTGGAAGGTGAGTTGGTAGTGTAGGAGAATTATAAATACAAGTGCCTATGGAGTAAAAGAAGAGACACTAGGAGTTAGGGAGATAAGGAGTTTGATATACATGGCGAGTTTGAGATATAGTATGGGCGGAGCTCTGCAGAATTTGTGAAGACTCTGTTAGTGGATAATTGATTCAGGAGAGAATGTACTAGGCATGGAGTTGTAAATTTTCTTTTTGTAGCTTAGTTACATAAGTCCAGTGAATGCATGACTGTGGTCTTGCTTCCCGTGACACTCTGTAATGGTTCAATGAATGTAATGAGGTTACCTGATATAATATATACATGAATATCAATGGTTCTAATGCATATTTCTCTCTTATGAGTTCTCTTTCCTTTCATGCCAAGTATGAATGCTTGTATAATTCTTTTCTATCATAATACATGTTCTAGATTTTGTTAAAGCACTCGATTTGAAGTGACTGCAAGGATCTAGAGGCCGTTCTGAGCCCTATGGTTCTTGTATGTCTTAACTTCCTCCTAAAAACTCTTATACCCTCTACCCACTTTGTGAAGTAATCTATAGTATTTGACACATGAGTATGCCCAACACTGGAAGGTGGATTAAGAGTTCCAATGAAATCTAATCCCCACTATTGAAAAGGCTCATCAATCACTAATGGTTTTAGTGGTAAAGCCACTAACTTAGGTCTCCCAATAAAATTCGACAAATTTCACAGTTACCTACCCTTTTTGATGCATCTCTAAACAATACAAAACCCAATAGTTCCCAAAGCATGAAGGATTTTATGGGTAGTGACAGTAGAAGAGAAACTCCCTCCGCAAGCCTGATCATGAAAATCTAAGAACAAATTCTTCTATTTCTCTTTGTCTACACACTTCAAGAATCTTCCATCTATGCCTTGCTTCAACAAGGCGTTCTCCCATAATACATATTGTGTAGACCTTAACTTAATAGCTCTCTTTTCCTTGGCACTCAAGTGGGATGGACACTCTCCATAAGTAAGAAAATGTGCAATATCAACATACCATTCATCTGTTGAACTGAGGAAGAGGACAATAGGAACATCAATTGCTTCTTTAGACAATTTTGCATCAGCTCCTTAAGCAATAAGCTCACATAAGCCTTTACCCCAGGACTAGCTTAGTTGGCCTGATATCAAGGTCATATTATTGGAATTTTTCTACCCAATTGCCTCTCTTAGTTCCAAACTCCTATTGTGTAAGAATAGACTTGATGGTTGTATCATGTACAAGCACAATAGAGTGAGAATGAAGAATATAAAAATGAAACTCGCTTGAGAAATTTGACCACCAAAAAGTATGTTTCTCCATCATAGTATATTTTAATTCATGAGATTTCATAACATAGCTCATGAATGCAATTGGAAGTTCATGATCTTACGAATTCCTCCGAGCTAGTACAATGTACCCAAGGTATTCTCTCAGAAGCATAGCAATAGATGATAAAATCCTTGTTGAAATTAGGACATGTTAAGATGGGAGTCTTAGAAATGGCTTTCTTGATACCTTCAAAGTCTTATTTACCTTTAGAAGTCCAACCAAATAATTTCTTTCCTTTCATCATATGAGTAATGCTCATAATCAGTTCTACAAATTCAGGAATGAGTCTCCTCAAGAAGTTTATCTTACCAAAGAAAGAGTGAACGCCCTTTTTTTCTTGTGGGGAGAGGAAGCTCTGGATTTCTTGAAATATTTATAGATCTATCTTGATTCCTTCTTTAGAGAAAATATGCCCCAGCAACTTTCCTTCAATAACACAGAAGACAAAATTCTTAGGATTGAGAGAAACTCCATGTTCTCTGCATTTCTAGAGGACTGCTTCAAGATGTTAAAAGTGATCTGCCCTTGTTTTGGAGAAAATAGTCAAATCATCAAGGTACACAACAATACACTTTCCCTTTAGACTACCAAAAGCCAAGTCCATTGCCCTCTGAAAGGTGGCACCAACATTGATAAGACCAAAAGGCATTCTCTTGTAGGCAAAGGTGCCCCAAGGAGTAGTAAAAGTAGTTTTGTGTTGATCTGGGGTACTGACTTCCACTTGATTGTATCCAAAGAATCCATCAAGCATAGAAAACATCTCAGAGCCTATGATAGCTTGCAAAACTTGATCCATCATGGGGAGAGGATAGTTGTCTTTTAGAGAGGCTGATTCAAATTCTTGAAATCCACACAGATGCAAATCTCACCATTATTCTTCCTGACAGGCACAATGTTGGCAATCCATGTTGAATGATGTATAGGGAAAATAATATTTTCCTTTAGTAACTTTTGGATCTCTTGAAAAATAGTGCTAGCAACCTTAGGATTGTATTGCCTTTGTTTCTACTTGAAATTTTTGACCCCAGGTTTTAGAGGGATAAAGTGTTGCATCTCCTTTGACTGGAAAGCCTTGAGATCATCATATGAATAGGCAAGAACATCAACATACTTTTTAATAGATTTATTGCTTTCTTCTTCTCTTCTTGAGTGTAGCATTTTCCAATATTCACCATCTTGGGTTCATCATGACTCCCAATATTAATCTTTTCACATTTAGCAGATTGTTGAGCTCCTTGGGAAGCTTTAGACTTAATGTACCTATCATTCTTATCAAACAGATCTTCCAAACTCACCATCCCTTTAGGGATCTTGTTACCTTTCAATTTGACATGCCATCTTGATCCATCTCTTCCTTGATATCTCCTTCATTAGAGGATACACACTCTCTAGGAAAAGTCTCACTTCCTTCAAAATACAACTGATCAAAATTATCCTTAAGCTCTAAGAAAGAGAGAAAATGTTGATCATCATTGAAAACCTAGCTAGTTGTTTGCATTATCTGGTACACTAGGCCTATGAATCATTTCAATGGTAAATTTCTCCTGAGATAAATCTGGGTGATGAATCAACAGATATCCTAAGACAACTAGAGAATCAACTCTAGTGTTCCTTTCTCTTGGCATAGCTTCAATGGAGAAAGCATAAAGAAACTCAATGGAATCCCAAAAAGATTTCTATAATGCTTCAATATCTTGTTCTTCACTTGAAAAAGATATCTCGATTTGTTTCAAAATCAGCTCTGCATCTCCATGATCACAAAGATTCTTCACTCCCATTTCTTTTTCCATGTTCAATCCAAGTATGAGTGCCTCATATTCAGCTGTATTGTTAGTATTTTCAAAACAAAGCTTGAATGAAAAAGGGTGCATCTTCCCATCTAGAGACATCAATACCACACCAGCCCTAGAACCAGCTGAAGAAAAGCTTCCATCAAAATCTAGAGTCCAAATGCCATTGGGATCATGAATCACTCCCTTAGGAAGTTTTTCCCCATCTCGTGACATGATCATGTAGTTACCATTCCTTATATCTTCATAGAGTATCTGTGCTTTTGGATAATCAGTCTTTTACACAATGTATTGATCACCATTTCTTAGGTAGCATCTTCTTCATTTTTCCATTGACTAGGATCAAAGTGTGCGACCAATCCATATGAATTTTCCTCCTACCTCCTTATAGAAATTTCTACTCAGCAACATCCCCTATGAGGGAGGAATTTCAACAACCAAAATAGTGGCTAAGACCTTTTTCTCTATAAAACTAGAAAAAGTAACTTGTGCATATTTAATTCTTCTAACCAAAGGCACTTTCCTACTCTCCATGGAATAGCAAGAACCAAAGGCACATGTTAGATTCAGGCCCAAAGCATGCACTATTTTTACATGAATTACATTGTCTCGATGCTCCTGAGTCTATGACAGAGTTACTGAGTTTATGGCCAGCTATGAGAGGAGTCACATAAAATGGTTCAATTTTCTCATTAGGGGAAGTGATTGCAGCCACAAGGCTTGGTTGAGGTGAGGAAGGGGGTGGGAAAAATACCTTTATAAATATTGGATGAGGCTTTAGATTTAGAATTGACAAAGTTTACCATTTTAGCAAAAGCTTTTGGATGGGTTTGGTAAAACTCTACCTCTGAAATTTGGATTTTGGTCTTTTTGAGGTGATCAATGATATCAAAAGATCCAGAGGTGGATGGGGCATCATTGCTAGGAACTTGAGAGACTTTTGATTTATCAGTTTTAGGATTTGAAGGACAAGAAGTTTGGAAACATAAGTAGAAGAAGGAGGATTAACATTACTCACCTTTTATGTGGAGGTAGTGGGAATAGGAGATCCTCTTCTTGCAACCACTGGAATAGTTATAGGAAACTCCTTGTATTTCTTAGTAGGTTGCACCACTTTTTCTTTTGTTCGTTTACTTCGAGTCATAACAACATATGAATCACTATTCATATCTACCACTCTTTCATCATATTCATCTTCATCATCCATACCTTCAGTGGTGAGGAAATGAACTTGAGATCCACCAAGCTCCTCCAGTTATTCATCAACCTCTTCTTCTGGTTCTTCATAGAGTTCATTAAACTCCTCATCATCAAGTTCCTAAACTTCACAAGTTGCATTGACTGGAACCTTGATGGGTGGGCCTTCAATAGCCAATCTAGTCTAAGAAGAAGGCAAACATCCTGGGCTGAAAATTCTTCCTTGGAATATCTTAGTAAGGAGTATGTTGAGCCAATTGTTTCTTGATAGAAATGAGATCATTTTCAAGCTTCTGTACTAACTAATTAGAATTGGATCTAGGGGAAGAAGAAGAAGAATATGCTTTATATTTGGAGGATTCTCTTTTCAGTTTACTAGACATGATCAGGTCATCCTCAACACTGATAGCTAATCATTTATCAACCTCCATAGTTACAAGGTTAGCTCTCCTTAGTGCATAACTCACTTCAAGTAATTGGGCATTGAGGAAGAAGCACTTTTGGATTTGATCTATAGGACAAGTGTTCTATGGAATTTTATGAATGAGCTTGTTGAATTTAGCCACAAACTCCCTCATGGGCTTGAATGGTTCCTTCTTGATATGAGAGATTTGAGCTAACATAGCATACACGTCTTCAGAAGGTTTGAAATGATGCTCAAACTGAGTTGTCATGGTATTCCTATTTGTGACTGACCCAGCAGGAAGATGATAAAACCAATCAGAAACATTTTCCTGTAATGTCTCCACAAAAATCCTGACAGAGACATCTTCAAGTTCAACACCAAGAATCCCACATGCAACAATGAAGGATGCAATGTGTTCATCTGGATGAACCTTCCCATCACCCATAAATTTGAGAAAAAATTCTTGTTGCCCCTAGGTAACTCATGCAATGGTGAGGAAGAGAAATAGGCCCAAACTTTTGTCCCTAAGGTAAAGGGGCTGCCATATTTGGAAAAATTGACTAAAGGGGAACCAAACACACCAGCAAGTAAAGCACAAAGATTCAGACCGAGTTGTTCTTGAGGAATGATATTATTGGAATTTTTGTCTTTAATAAGACGTGTGCTTGTAGAATGAGTTCCTCTGTTCCTTCTTGCTGGAAGAAGAGAGAAGTTTTGTTGTTCCAAAATTTAAAAATGGGAATCTTCTATTCCGAGAGCCTTTTTACCACAAGTATCTTAGAGTCACCAGATCAAAAATGATCTTGAAATTTTTCTTTTAGAAAGGGATCCATTTGAAATGAATTCTCCAGTAGATTCACCAAAAACTATTGGATTTTTTAAATGGTACTTTAACAAATCACGGTGGGGACAATCCTCTTTAATGGGAGAGGTTACCTTATTGAAAGCAAGTAGTAAAACTTATATACAAATGTACAACTTTCAAAGTGTGGATTCCTGATATTTTGAAGTGTTTCATGTCCAAAAGGTTATCAACACGAAAGAATAGAAGAGCTAAGGAGGTGAGAGAAGAAGAACATAACAATACTTTCAGGAAATATAGATAGCAAAGTATAAAGTTATGCATATTGGGCTAGGGAGATGCAGAATAGAATCATTCACTTTCATAACAGATATAATTCCACATACACAAAGTTCTAGAAATCACATAAACAAGAACACAAAGTTTCTTATCATAAAAGATGGATGATTTACAAATTCGAACAAGGAAAAAAGGAATAACATAGGAAGAGAGGGAAAAATTATGTATTGATTACCTCTAAATCTATTACAACTGCACATTACCAGGATCCAACCTAAATAATGGTGCAGAGAACCTGTTAAATAGCTTCCAAGAATGGTTACATTCGGTTACAAAAATGATGAAAACTGATGTCTGAACTTCTCTAATGCCTCAGCCATTTCCATGCCTAGTAGAAAAACTAGACACATTGAGTCGCAACCGTTCATCCTGCCTTCGCAAACTTTGAATTTGAGTTGTCCACATGGGAGAGATTTAAATTGAAGTGAGCCTAAGGACACCTTTTGTATTTTGTGACTTTGTAGAGATTTTACATTTCGTGAACATTTTGGCCCACCCATCCACTTTTGATATGGGCTTGACACGTGGCTTTACCTAAGTGGGGATGGATTCACGGCTCACTTTACAATTTTAACTCTTTTCAACAAAGGCTCAAAAACTCAAAGTGCTCTCTGACCCACCTCCCCACTCTGAATTTTGATGCGGGCTCAACATTTTACTTTATCCCTTGGCATGAGTGGGGTCGTGGGTCACTTTATAACTTTACACCCTTTTGGAAATAAAACCAAATAAATCCAAATAAATTCGATGGCCCGCCTTTCTTGCTTGACTTTTCAAAGCATCAAAACACAAATAGGGCCTGCCTTTCCGCCACCGCTTGAAACATGGCCACGTGTCTCCTTGTGGGCTTGCTTTGTATTTTTGTGTTTTGACTAAGTCCCTCTATTTGGTGAAGGCTTTATGTCTGACCCGAGACACTGGAGGGTTGGTGCTCATTTGGAGACTCTGTTTGGACCTGACCTTCAGAGGTGCACCGATTGGACATGTGGGGCTTTTTGTTGGTTTTCCTTTCCTTAGTCAATTCAAAGGCCATTTCTACCCTTTTGACTTCTCTGCGGGACCCTAGAAGCATGGAAAGTTCGACGCTCATTTGGGGAACCACCTTTGGCTTCAACCCTTGAAGGTGCACCAATGAGACACATGGTGCCATCTACTGGCCTTAGAATTTTTAATGCACGATTTAAATTTTTGAGGCTCTGACCACATAGAGGGCTAGTGCTCATTTGGGGACTATTCCTTGGGCCTCACTTCGAAGTTGCATCGATGAGGCATGCGGAGGCTTTTTCTGACCCTCTTATACTTATTCAATTAAATGGTGGCTCTATCCCTTTTTTGGACCTTGCGCACGTGGGAGGACTCGGCACAAGTTTGGGGTCTCTCTTTGGGCCGCGCCTTTTGAATTTTCACCATTGAGACACGTGGAGGATTCCGCTATCTCTTATTCCCTTAACCGATTTGGGTCTCGATTGAATCGCCTTTCACTATTTTTCTCCCGCTAAGCTCTAATATTCTTTGATGTCATTGACCTCCTTTGCCAACCTTTCCCATTCATTATTGGATTTGGAATTTGGGCTCGCATGAATGAACCGCCACTTCTAATTTTCTTCTGTGTAGGGTCGTGTTTGATCAATTTTGGGGGTAAAAATTGGTATAGCAACACCAACTCAAATTTTTGAAACTTGACTAGAAAAATGAGGGGAATTTTGAGGGTGACAAAAACCAAAAACCTAGAATGCACTAAAATATGTATTTGAAATACTTAGGCAGTTTTGATATTTTCACAAAAATAGTCTTTCATCAAAACCTTAAAAATAAGGATTTTGCAAGGAATAGTCATGCAAATGTGAAAGATCACTTGAAAAGTCAACATAACCCAAATATATATATATATATATATATATATATATATATATGATAAAATCCTTGGAATCCATATAATCTTATGTGTTTTTACAAGAACCATCTTCTACAAGTGCTACAAGTGATAATTATATGAACTTGAAATTTTTAATCAAATTTTAGCTCATACCTCCCTAATTTGAGGCTTTTAAGTCCCTCAAATTGAGGAAAACCCATCCCCATACCACCACCCTCTCTTAGAGGTGTGACATATGAACTCCAACATTTACCTTTTCAAGAAGGTTTATTGAACTCAACTATCTAGCTATGTAGCCTTCCAATAAAGCTACTATGCAACCCCATATTTGATCAAATACCATTTGGATCTTCTTTGAATTATGTTTTAACTCAACTTATTTTTCTTTCTCTCGATTCTTAAAACACTTTACTTCAACTACAACACAACATATTTATCCAAATCCTTTTGGCCATTAGGAGAAAAATATTTTACTTCAATGTTAAGCATGGAAGGATTTAAAGAAATGTAAGATGTTAATATTCAAAAAAGAACATTATTTTATAAAGAGGATCCATATCCAATTTAATAGCATACCCTAAGAGGCTTAAGCTCTTAGTTTTACCTTCGAATCTTCCTTTGCTCAAGTACAACCATACCTTGTCCTTAACAAGGAAACTATGCTCAAATACATGTTGGTAAGTCTTGATATACACTTAGATGGAGACTTCTTTAACATATCTTTCATGGAGGTACATCAACCAAGTGTAATTCTTAGATATGTGAATTAATATCCTCCTTTACATACCCCGATGTGGTTTTCTCATCCTTCAAAGACTGTTGGTCACGATCATCAAAACATAGCTCCCAAATAATGCCATGTACCATCATTTTATTTATAGGAATAATGGTGGTACCTTTAACCTCTCCTTACTACCAAATAAGTAAGAAAAAAATCTAGCATATGATATCTAGATAATGGACATCAATTTGTAAAAAAATCACCCACATAAACCACACATCATATGAACACAATCTAACATAGATTGCGGAAAGTGTTATAAAAAAATTATTTCAAAAAGAAAAACTTTCTCTAGTACCAATATGATCTGTAAGTCTGTAAGTGCATATTCCACACCGGAATTCATCAATATGGACCCAAATTATTCCTAGCTTTCAAAGAGACTATAAAAATAACATAGTTATACGCAAAAATTAGAGTTATGGAGTGCTGAAATGAATGTGCAACATAATTAAAACATACACATGAGAAGGAAAGACAAAGCACAAGTGAACACCATATTTATCCAAGAGAAAAACAAATACGGGAAAAAAATCAATGGGTGAGGTAAATATGCTCCCCATTATTATATAATTCACTCAAATGTACAAGTTACTACCATTAAAGGCCTTTATGGAGTAGAGCTTCATTATCTCTCTCCAAAGATTTATCAAAACATGATTAACACCTTCCAAAACTTTAACAACAAAACATTGAAGATAAAACCTCTCACTATTGGGAAATAACTAATAGACAATGGAATAAGACTCAAAATTTCTTATTAACGAAAATGGGAATCCAATTCCATTACTCCTCTTATATTCTTGATAATTTCTAACATCCATTAGACTTGGACTAATTTCCGTTGCCTTAAAAACTTCCACAAAGTCCAAAAATAGATTTTGGGCGTTAAAAAAATTTCAAATATTTTGAATCCTTTTGTTTCTTGGACTCGTGAAAAAATCCCCACTTCTTGCAGGAGGAAGTTGTATAATCATTGTTGTGGCAGTTTTGAATCACCATTGCAAATTGTTTAACCGCTTATGTTGACTACATAACTTCCTTTGTCAATCTGCGTAAATATAGTTGTTGACTACATATCTTCCATTGATAACTATGTAACTTCAAATGTAAATTGTATAACTACTACCGTTAACTACTAATTTCCACTCTACTTCCATGAGCAGTTTTGTAACAAGGAAAACTCCTCCAAAGGCCATAATTTTACCTATGAAATCAAACTTGGGTGATGTTTTATTTTGAAAATGTGTATTTTTCACGAGGAATTCAAGTATGTCATCAAAATATACATATGATAAAGGCCATATATGGTAAAATCCTTGGAAGTGATATGATCTTATGTGACTTTATAGGAACCATCTTCTATAAGTGAGAATTACATGAATTGAGAATTTTGTAGATTTAATTTTAGATCAAGACACCCTTAAATGCATCTTTTATTGAGTTCTAGGTTGAGATATTTTATGAACTTGACATCAATCCAATGTGATTTTGTACACATTCGAATGTTGTCACCTGATCTGGTCACAAAATCCTGGTTTCTCTCTCTAACCCTTGAACCCTAATTATACAATATTGATTTATCATTGGAAAGTATGTTGGAAAATGTAAGAGTAACATATTTTAGGATTGTTAGAATTATTGGCATTATTTATGAATTATCATTATTGTATATATTAAATTAGGTCTTAAACCATAATTTTATATTACATTTTGATGAACACGCTTCTCTATCAACCTACACCAACTCATGGTTTCATTCTTCACCACTAGGATTTTATATTTCTAACCAAACTATTATGATTATAAGGGTTTTCCACCTAAACCCTTCTCCTTTATTATGTATACTTTATTTCTCTTCTTTTACGCCACCTGTGAAAACTAAGTCTCTAACCCAAACTAGGAAAAGCACTAGATTGAGTGGCATCCACATTGATTTCATCCAAGCTCCCTTAGCTCTACATCGTATTAATAATATGGCCAAAAATCTATTGTTAATATTTTTTTTCTATTAATGCTCATGTTAGTATAAATATTGATAATATTATTTATATTCATGGCTAAGCTACAAATATTAATGAGTATACTATTATTACTAGAAATATTTGATCATGAGGGAGACCGATATGATACAAATCATGAAAAAATTCTTGTTATTCAAATAATTCAATAAAAGGTTCCAATTGATCAATTTAGTAAAGTTCTTAAAAACCTAAAAAAATTGATGGAGTAGTAGTTAGGTTAGTAGAATCCTATAAGAAGTTGGAAATAAAAATACATGCTTAGTGATGCTAATACTAGATATTTAACTGATATGGATCCAAAATTCCATGAAACATATCCGTTGAGCATGAATTTGATGGACAATGTCATTTCACACTAGGAGGCATCATATTGTCTATAAAGGTAGGACCCAAGAAAATTGTGACATGATTTTTAGTCTTACCTTCCAACATAGTCAACATGTTACTTAGAAATCATTGGATTCATGAAATGAGAGCTATCCATTCAACTTTACACAAATGTTTGAAACATATACACAAAAAATTGGTTATAATTTCGAGTGTTCCATATGAGTATCCCATCAATCTATCACACTACCTATCGTAACTTTAGCCCACTCTTTGCAATAATACACTTATCTTTACAACCTAATTGGTATTAACCTTGATAAATAGTTGACCTTATTCATGAATAGATATGGTAACACTCCCTATAAAAAAATGTAGAACGATGTATAAGGACCATTTGGGAAAGGGAGAGCCATTCAGTTTTAGAAAATAGATAAACCAAACCCTTATCTTAATATAGAAAGGAAATGGATAAAAATAATGAGAACCACACAAGTGTGAGTCATGACTAAGGTCTTTTACACGTTCGGATGAAGTAAAAAATTCGTCCATACCGTCGGTAAAGTTAGTAAGACTACGACTGATCCTGAAAAGAATAATAAATGGAAAAAGCAGCATGTCGGTCTAACAATCTTGACTTGATTTATTAAATCTTATTTGATCAGAAGCGTATTTTACCAAGGAATCAAATGTATGAGAATATGTATATTCTCTATAGCATATCTCTCACTGGTTGTCCGCTGATGCCGTTATCAAGAAGTGCATCTACGGCTTCTTGGATTAATTTCTTTTGATCAATCAAGAAATCCGCCATTACAGATACACTATTATCTATGAAGTGGTTAAGAAGATTATTTCAAAAAGATTCATCTTGATTGAGCTTTAAAAATATATCCTCTTACAGTGTTTCTTGTGTTACCTAGCCATGTGCGACACATAATGTATATGCAACAACCTTACAAGCACAACTCATATAACACACCAATGCACTCTTTTAATAGATAACAACCAACACATATTTATATAACTAATCATGATATGTGTCTTGTGATTCACATATTACTCAAACTAGATTTTTTGATACTACAATACACTTTATTACATCTCAAACTCATACGATGACTCATCTATTCCCATTACTCCTCACGAGCATAACATGTACTTTACACCAATCGATACAACATATATGATTATCCTATTGATGAGATCATAAAATATCTCCCATATGCTTCCCTTACATAAAAATATATGGACTATTATATATAACATATTTTCCCCATACTTCTACTTTGTCAACAACGATATTACTTGGCTTTAACTCTATTCTCTTAACACCTAGTCTCAAGTTAACACCTACACATAACTTGATGCTGTATCACATTTCAAGGGTTTGATGTGATTTTTTGAGAATAATACTTACTCAAGATGCCATCCACATTCTTATATGTATACAACATATGAACCATGGCCGTTAACATGTTTAGATTTATTTATATGATTCATATATTCAAACAAATACAAAAACATTCAAATATTCTAGAAATACAAAACTAGGAATTGTATGTGACTTATTTTGTTATTATAAAAATAAGTCACTGAGATGATATCATGATTTAAAACTTTACATATCTACTTCTACACATAATGGAATTTGATTGTATACATGAGTTAGTTGTAGGATATACCTTTTCAATTGACACATACACATATGCTTCAAAACTTCTTGAGTTCTACATTCGGGGAAGACTTCCATATTGGGGAATTACTACACTAGGGGAATCTTACATAAAATATATTAAGATTATATATTTCAAACCCTTGTCCATTGATGATACAATGATGTTTAGTAGATATCTTGTGTTGGATTATACTTAATGACACATGCCTTATTCTAGATATTATTTTGTGTTACATTAGATAACCATTCTTCTTCTTTTTATGTACTTGACATAGCATGCTCCATGTTTACTTGTTAATTTTTATACAATATTCTATGATGATTTATCACATGTATTTATTAAATCACTATAAGCCTTGGGATCATATATAATTTTGAAAATGGTAAGCCGATTTACATGAATAATGATATTGTTGTATATTCATTCCGGACCCTTTACATAATTATAGGACAATATGCATCCTATAAAATAGAATCTTTAACAAAATACTGCTTAACCACTAACTTAATAATACAAGTTGTTTTAACAACTCGTATAACAATATCTATATTATATTATTATTAATGAGTTACCAAACTCATATAATAATATAATGAATTAATATTGTTTACAACAATTAATTCCTAACATTCACCCCTTGGTGTGAACATTATTAATTCCCAATATTCACCCCCTTAATGTGAACATGATGAAGAACCATATTCGAAGAAGATGAACCACCTCCTAAAAGCACTTCTTAGACTAGGTACAGACTCCATAGATTATCTCTTTACCCTCATAAAGGCGTAGTGTCGAGCCAAATTATGTAGGAATACTCCCTTCCTCTTTGGGTTCCTATGGGACTTTCCCTTCCTCCCTGGGCGCCCGAATTTTGAATCTCCAAGATCCACAAGCTTCACACTAGCTGGATAACCATCCCTTGATTCTACCTCAAAATCTTCTCTTGCTCCCAAAAGTGAGTATTTTGAAAACATGACTCCTCCAAAATCTCAGAAAAGGGTTTATTCAACAAACCATCACACTGCAAACAGGAACACTGAAAATGAACTGAAAAAAGAAACCACACTACACACATGTCACCAAACCATCTGTGTGGCCCCGTCATTGGTGACTAACGAGAGGTCGTTGATTGACCTCCAACCTCCTGTGCCTCCATCCTCCGATCATTTGAACTCAAAACAAGTAGTCTTCAGAATTATAATCAGGTTCATCAGTCACTCGTTCATCTTCTGATTTAGAAGATTCTTCTACAACTATATTTGCTTCATGTGGCTTCAATTTTCCACTGAGAAGATCTTTGGCTCGAGTCATGCAAAATTTAGACATATGTCCTTTTTTCTTGCAATAAAAGCATTCTAAGTCCTCCTTTTTAAAGAAATTTTTGTATTTCTTTTTCACATACATTGTCGTTTCTTCTTCTATATCTTCTTTAGTCCTTTTTTCTTCAGACAGAAGAGCTGATATCATATCTTCCAATGAGTTGGAAGGCATCTGACCAAGAGTGAAAACAACATTACTATATTTGGGTGGTAAACTATTCAAGAGAATAGCTTTTGCATCCTCGTCGTCTACTAGAGCTTTTACTTCTGCAAGTTGTCTTAGAAGAGATCGTAAATTGTTGATGTGACTAGACATTGTATCTCCATCACTCATTTTGAGCTTGAACAACTGAAGTTTCAGGGAAAAATTTGCATTGACTGCTTTTGAACCAAACAATTTTCTCAGATTATCCCAGATGTCCTTCGAATTTTTATCTAGATCAACATAATGTAATTCAGAATCTGAAAGGGCAAGGCCAATAATGGCTTTGGCTTTATCATCCCGTATTTCCCATTCTACCAATCTAGTCGGATCTGAAGGTGCTGGTTCTTTTCCATCTACTATCCTCCAAATATTTTTGTTCATCAACTGCATCTGGATCTTGACTTTCCATGTGTGAAAATTGAGACCATTGAATTTTTCTAGTGGAATGTCCATTATACCTTAGAGCGTCGGTTTCAATGATATTACTCCCGTTTTACACTATATATTTAAAAAGTAATAAGAACAAATTACTTTTTAAATTTTACATGGATATTTCTATAGTATAAATCAAAACAAAATATTGAAAAATATATAGAAATGAATATCAAGTGAATATCAAATTACATAATACCTTATCTGAGTTTGCAATGAGCTTGAGCCACTCTGATCTAGATATTATTAAATACTATGCCTTTGAAAGATAACCAGTGTGCTAAATCCGTGGAGCATTCTGGCGTATGACAGAATAAACTGAACACGAGTTTATATCAGTCGATCTGAAAAATACATAGGGGCAATATTCCTCTGCTCCAAATGTATAAAGAAATAATTGTATCATGATTTCCAACCAAATTTCTTTTCTGTTGTGAGGAGATATTTTGATAAACAATGATATATATTACTGTCAAAGCATAAAATAATGTGAATGATAGTTGTGGGCATGCAAAGAAGCACCCAAATCTATTAGAATCATTGGAGGTAGAAACCACGATCCATTATATGCACAGGCACATGGATATACAAATTGCCTCCTCTGAATGAGATGGAAATATTTGCAGGTTTCAATACTCGAGTCGTTGTCATTGTCTTCAATACTGTGTTCTGAGGATTCTAACATTGACAACTTTTCCTTTGTAAGACCTCACCAAACATCAACGACCACCACCTCCTCCAATGCAGATCAAGAATTGATTCATGTTACCGTCTTGTCAAACAAGTATGCAAAAACAGATCTGGTTTGGCATGTAGAAGATATATACCATTGACTCATGCAAACTATGCTAGCAGGTTGTTGGGAGAAGTCGACTGCTGGACAGTTGTGACCGGAGATCGAGTTGAATTTCCCATCACCAATCCAAACAAGTTCCGAACAGATCTGAGCAGCTGAAAGTAAGGAGAAATGGAAGCTAGGCAGATGGATTCATTGGGAGGTCATTTGTCTTTGAAGATTACTCACAAACAATCCAGCTAATCTAACAGATTTTTTCAATATTCATTAGAGGTACAACCGAGCTAGCTATCTATTGCATGCGGTCGAGAAAGAAATGTTTCCATACTTCCACGCAGAAGTCTTTGTTAATGCATCGCTAGGATTCCATGAAGAAGACTGATAGATATAATATGAACCAAATACGGGAGTCAGTGCTACGCAGGTATGGCATTACTTTTCCCAACTTGACCGGTTTAGCTTTGCAAGCATACACGCCACCTCAACAGATATATATGCAAACTGTGTAAGCATACAAACGTCATGTGAACTGTATCACAAGATGCATGAAGGAAATGAATGGAAAGCTCATCAATTTTCTACTGTGATTCAAATATAATCATTGATGCCTCCACAAACTCAGATGCCGTATAAACGTAGATGCAAAGAATAAAAGATGTCAACTCATGATCAAACAGTCTGGTGGAAAATGGAAAGCTAGAATTAAATCCAATGCTGAGAAAACACTCTGGTAACGCACAATGCTTCCATTGAAACACCTTGTTGTTCAAATCTTCCACAAATATTCCTTCGCTCTGATGCCAATTGAAAATGGTAAGCCAGATTTACACAGAATAATGATATTGCTGTATATTCATTCCGGATCCTTTACATAATTATAGGACAATATGCATCCTATAAAATAGGATCTTTTAACAAAATACTACTTAACCACTAACTTAATAATACGAGTTGTTTTAACAACTTGTATAACAATATCTATATTATATTATTATTAATGAATTACTAAACTCATATAATAATATAATTAATTAATAATGTTTACAACAATTAAGTCCTAACAAATTCAAGACTTATTTACTCTATTATATATTGTTTGATGTATTATTACTTCTATGCTTAGTAGATGATTTTTACTAACATTAATATTAGTATAGCCATCATGTCATCACAATGTCATGCTTGTCATGTTGTCATAAGTATTTTGGAATTCTTATCATGTCATGTCATGTTTTACAAAGTTATGTGTATGCTAATATACTTCTCTAATTTACATTATTACACTTTAGTTGTTTATTTGTATGGATTTATAATGATGTTCACTATATAACTTACTTTTGAGATCACACATATCATGCATGTTCTAAAATGGTCATATCCTTTGCACATTGATTTATGATACAATGTTTAGTACACAAGTTTTATACAATTTATTTCTATATTTATTTTATATGTGATTTAACTATCCCTTTTTGTCTTTTGAGTTGAGAGACACATAACAATATGCCTCGTCTTAAAAGGGATCTTATTATGGGATTATTTAGAACTTCATACATATTTCAATAAGATTTTATATATATATATATATATATATATATATATATATATATATATATATATATATATATATATTAGGTAATTTTACATAATTCATATTAGAGTTTCTCAAATACAAAAGGTTCAAATCAAGGTTAGTCATGTATTCACATAGTTAAAATCAAAGTTATCAACTTATCAAGAGTTTCAATGATATTATCACATGCATAGAATTGATAGATATCTCCCTCGTAGCTCAAGAATGATATATGGGTACATGAGCAACTCAAGATTGATATATGGCTCCCTTAGGAGCTCAAAACTAACATTTGGCTCCCTCTGTAATAAACACTTCGTCATTTCAATTCTAGTGAATTTCTTCTTATAAATAAATATTTCATGCTTCGCTGATTTAAATACCCAACATTTAAATCCAACATGAATATGAAATTGAATCCATCTAATAACTACCATAAACCATGTGCGGTTATATGACAATAAACATATCCTACTCGATCCCCCTAAAACACTCTTTGCGAGCCAATACACCAAGTGTATCATTTGGTTTCCTTTTTCAATTATTGAAAATCAAGTAATGTTTTCTAAGTGCATACCTAGAACTCAATCATTGAATCCCATCAAGAATCCGACATCTTAGATCCTTGGTGACTTTGGGATAGTGTAATCAGTAGCTTACACTACTTTGGCCAAAGTTTCGAGACATGTATTCCATGCTCGGTTCCGTGACAACACATTCATCGTTAGGAACTTTTCCATCACCTAGTTCAGTTATATAGATTCTCTTCCATCTTATTATGTTCATAATTGACAACTTAAACATTATTTTATGTCCTTAATTCATTATTAAGTTGATTCAACTTCCTAATGTTGATAAGTACATTTGTACTTAACCAAATGATCACGAAGTACCTTTGTACTTCACTCTGTACCATCGTGATTTGGTTGTTCAATGATGGTACCTAACCATGTGATTGTATGTTGTTGCTATTAGGTAATAACAACTTGTTTGTAGTGATGAAAACATACAACCTGCCTTATATCATGCTTATGGTTATCATGACATGTATGATTTCTTAGTAGAGTATAATGTAACCATAACCTTAATTGTTTTCATTGTTTATCAAATTACTTATTCACTAATGACCATTTAAAGGTGATAGGTCTTATTAGTGTCCTACGACGCATAAACACATTGCATTATGGAATTTATACCATAAAAATTGATTTATAATATCTCTCCTATCATGGGACATCAAATATAATTTTTTGATTCTATTTAATACTTAGGTATATGTTCCTAACTCCTTGCCTCACTCTTGAATAACTTATTTAATTATTCTAAGGGTATTTTTGTCATAAGAGCAACTTCATGAATCACTTTATCTCATGTTTAGAAGATGATATTACATTTAATAGGGATGCCTTTTTCCCTTTATTCATAGTGTTATTCTTATTACAATTTAATATTATGTCAATAGTTTAAAGATTCATATTGGCATTTTGCAAGAGTTGATTAGTTCCTATTTAACACCATCATCGAGATAATACTAGAAAATAAGACAATATGAATATACCCTTCAACACAATCATAATTGACAGAATATCCCCTTTATATATATATTCAAATCAATATTAGACAATTCCAATTACAAAGTCACAAGTGATTTTTATAGATGAACATTAAATAACTCTAGGCCTTTTGCCTTTACAAATAAATTTTCCCTTGATCTAAACACAAATGCATGATATATATTTAACTTAGATCAATTAAAAACACATCCTTCTAATTTATGAAACAAGTACATATATTCAAAGTAAGAAAACTATCCTTTTCTTTATTTTTCAACTTGAGAATCTGCTCTCAATCCTACAATCTGGGAAAAACAACATATTTTGAAAGGGTCAATTCACAAGGCGGCATGGTTTAGATACATCTTTGCCTAGATATTATAATGTAAGATAATTAATCATTAACCTATCATAATTGATGATAAAAGGAATAAGAGTCCAACATAACAAAACATGAAGGCTATAAAATATAACATAGATTTCAATAAAAACCATTTATAACCGTAGTTTATCCAATTTATGATCACGGTTGCATCCTTAATAAATCTCATTTTTTTATGAACCATTAAAAAACATCAAACATCTAAGGCATCATAAGAAGTGATATGCAAACATTCCTACCTACCTAATTAGATTGAAACATTATTAAATAAGATCATGATAGCAAAAATGAAAAATGCAAAGGTAAACCCTAGCTTCGTTGCTCTGCTACGTTAGAAGGGCTTGACCAATGGGGAAACGCAGATGTGAAGGGAAAATCGGCCTTGGCTCTACCCGAAGGTTTGCACAGGACACGTCTAGATGCATTGTAACACTCTCACCCCATGTCACTGCTAGGACAGAAGGACGTTGTAGATGGGGGATGACCTCACAGAGATGATAGTGGAGGTAGAAGGTCCTCTGGCCCTCCACCAACTCCTTCAAAATATTTATTGGCTGCTACCATGGGCACATGAACACCGGTTGTTTCAAGGTTTTGTGATGCACCGTTTATTGTGGAAAAGGTAGCAGACACCCCTGTTGTTACCCTTTCACTCCCAGAGGTAACCAATTCAATTTGTGCCCTTCAAAATTATGCCATTATCTGTAGGTTTAATGGATTTTGGCCTTAGAGCGAAGCATCGTATTAATTGATTTACTCTACTTGGTCTTGTGATTGTGAGATCCAGTTATGTGCCAAGGGTTTTTATTGTTCAGTTCTCCTCTCCTATAGATTACCAACGGGTTGTCAATGAAGGTCCCTAGTTTTGGGGTAGGGCTGGCCTTTTTTTTACACCATGGTTCAGATTTTGATCCCTCTTCTATGGTGGTCTCAAAAATGCCAGTTTGGGTTCATTTACCCAATCTTCCTCTTCCCTTTTGACACCCTTCGGTTTGTGTGGCTATTGGTGACTCTCTTGGTTGATTCATCAAGTTGGATGATGAGCGGTCTAAACAAGGGTTGTTCACCTACGCCTGTATTTGCATTGAGGTAGATTTCAGCAAAGGCCTTCCAAAAAATTGGAATTAATCCATGATGGTTTCAAGTGGATTCAAATTATTGATTATGAGAACATGACATTTTGTTTTCAATTATGCTATCAAACTGTACACCTTCATGAGGCTTGCTCGATTTCACCCACTCAAAATAAACTAAAGAAGAAAAAAGGGGCTTCTCAACAGCCTAAAGGTTGGAAACCATGTTCTTCGCCAAAATTCAAAGCCCAGCCAGAAGTCAAAACTCGGTCGAGATGACATGACTGTCCACCATTCCAATACTAGCGGTGGTGCCAAGTGGACGCATGTATAAAAATATTATGAATCGACCCCACTTAGGAGCATGTTCCTTTATCCTTTGTTTGATCTGGCTCCCCAACAGGCACCTTGAACTATTTTCACGTGTTCTAAGGAGAAGAAGGGATAATTTGCGCCTCCTCACTCTCCATCAATTATGAGTAACTTTGTTTTTGGTGTTCCTCAGACCCCCTTATAGTTGTTGCTTTGTTATTTTGTTGTGTTGCTAGGCTTGGCCCGTTTGTGGCTTTGGGGTGTGCTCTCATACCGCCCACTTTTTTGTTGAGAGAATCTTGTATCATGTTGCATTTAATATAATATAAGATATTTTTCATAAAAAAACAAACATACACTATTAAATCACAATTCACTATTAAAGTCATATGTATATTAATTTTTTCTCATATTAAGAACTCGTGATATGGCTTTTTGCAAAAGCATTAGGTACTCGAGTTATCCATCATAGTGGACAAGCTCTCTTTTGGGAACTCCCACTTATAATAGAAGTATATTATATTAATCAAATACTAACCGAGTATTATGGATACATTCCATTTATGAACACGAGACGGTCTTAGTAATTCGAACTCATCACACAAGGAGAATATATTATCCTTTCCCAAGCCAAAAATATTTTACAAAACATAACTTATACCCTTATAACTTGCACAATCTTATAGCTTTGAGGTTACCTTCTCAGTCCTTTATGAGTTTATTTACTCATAAATTTATAAGATAAGGTACCAATGAAAGTTTGCAGGAGTTTACCCTATCGACCCTTAACCATAACAAGATTCTATCTTATTTATCTTACTAGGCAATCCGAGTCTAGAATAGTCTCAATAAAAATAGTGTGTATATATATAAACAAATTACATCCATTTGAAAACAACCATAACAAGGATGCCACCTCAATATGCAAAGGTAATTAAGAAAGGATTTCCCTCTGCGATAAAGGATTTTATTTCCCTACCCCCATATACCCATTCGAGCATCTAAAAACCCACAAAACTCCTGGTTCACCGATCAATTAGACATATCAACGTTACTCAATTATCATTTCGATCTAAAGACAACCTCGAACTCATTCTAGTTTGAATAAGGGTAGGAAAATCCCTTAGCTACGCATAACCACGGAGTTTAGGAGTGATTTCCACTTATAGGAAACAATTCATATTCAAGATCAAATTATTTCCTAGGTAAAATAATTATTATTCAAATACATACAACCATATTTCTTATAGAAGAAAAATTAAGAACAAACCAGTTCTTAGAAATGGCCATTTACGGCTCAAGCAATCTTTTATCAAACACCCATATTATATGGAAGGCCTTAACTTGTGGGTGTGTTCAAGCATCTGCCGAATTGTCATGTGGTTCCTACAAAATGGTCAACAAATTTATGTTAACTTAGAGTCTAACGTTAACATTTTTAACTATTAACATTGTCATCACCTAAATTGTAATTAACACTGCCAGTCTACCAGAAAGGAAAATAAAAATTAAAAAAAAAATTTACCATGAGTTTTACGTTTAGGTAGGAAAAAATACAGTTTTTCAACCTACCCGTATTCAAGGCCGAATTAAGGTTTCTAAGTGCCCTAGACAGCACTCAGAGTGTCCGCCCCCCTCCCACCCAGGACCAATGAACCACCTATATGTGAATGTTTTTAAACAATTATAGACTTAGTATAACTCTTGACACATTTTATTAAAGCTATAAAGGTTTTTTTCTTGCCTTTGCCATAGCAAAACTATCAATGACATCATCATAATTTCTTGGAAGCTCAAATTTACAACTTTGCAAGGCAAAAACATGGCTTGGAAGCTCAAATTTCTGCCGAGGTTGAAACTCAAATTTATAAACTCGGTGGTTAAACTAATGTTTCTGCAAAATCATGGATTGCAAAAATAAAAGATGGATATGTCATTTGTGACCACTGACTGTAGTCTATGAGCATGATGTTCAATCTTCTCCAATCCAAAGTCAGACGGGCTGAGCAGTGAGGCTCCTTCAGCGAGGCATATTTGGTATTGAAGATTTCAATGATAAGATGATTGGGGAGAATGAGAATGAGATTCAGATATACAACTTGTACGGGCGTCCACGTATAATACAATTCATTTGGAATAGATCAGTGATCACTCGATGCATCATGCACATTGTAGCCACGGGGCCGGGAGATTCGAGAGAATAATTCAAAAACTAAATTTGAAAGCGTAGTTGTTAGTAAAAATTCACACCCCAAATGATTTATGGATCTACTTTTCTAAGGCAAAGTCATTTGGTGTGAATGCACAACATTGAGCTTTCCTAAAGTGTGGGACATTTGCAAATGGGGAAAGCTCTCCAAAGAAGGCTAGTTCCTCTTCTTAAACTACCTACCATAAGCTATTCCAGTGCAGGCAAGCTAATCTAATCCTAATATAATTTCCAAGGACACATGGAGAGGAATAAAATAAGGAAAAATAGAGCCTACACTAAAAAGGTGATACACGAGAGAAGGAAAATGTTGATTATCTATCAAAACTGTCATGGAACAAGAAGAGGTGAGCAATGGAAAGGATGGACAAGTGCATCACAGAACAAAGATGGATTTCACACAAAAATGTTCAAAAACTCCATGAACACAACTCCAAAACCTACAATGAACATCCAAACATGCACAAATACCTGCAATGAAGAGAGGCAAGAAGAAAACAACCAAAAATGAGCAAGGATGGACAAATGCATCAAAAAACATGTTTTTTATTGCTCCAGAAGTTTGCACAAAACATCCTTTCACAGGTAAGAAGAAAAAAATGCCATTACAGAGTAGGGGAGGAGGTTCAAACTTTATTTTTGACCCTAGGGAAGAAAAGAAGGGAGATGCAGAGAAGAAGGATGAACAACTTTTTACAAATGAGCCAAAACTAGCTTTTATCACTCAAACAGAACAAAGAAAGGTGAAAAATGCAATAAAATTGATTCGAGATCTCTAACCACCGACAAGATTCATTAAAACAGCAAGGGAACCCTCAAAAATCCATTTTTGATGCATTTGGCCATGCTAGAGAAGAAACAAATGCCATACTTCATCAATTTTGGTGGTTAGGGGTCGGTTCTACATTTTTTCCCATGCCAAGGACATTTCTTCAATTTTCTCCCACAAATATCCATAAAAATTCAAAATTGAAGTGTCTATCATGTGGATAATTTCAAAATCTTTCCAATGACACCAAAATCACAAAAATCCAAGCTTTGGTGTGAAAGATATGCCCCTATGAAGATTTAGGGCAAAAATGGTGAAATTAGGGCAAAATTCAGGTTCGCGGGCCAAAATTTGAACTTTTTCCCTCTTTTTCAAATTGGAAAAATTTCCTGAAATTATCCACATCCCTACTACTCTAAGACATGTTGCGCTTCCTGATTAGTCCATGACCTTCAAAATAACATTCTGCCCCTTTTGCCCACAAGGGCAAATTTTTCCAAGGTCTTCCGCCGGTGAAATCCCCGCCGCTAATGTGGACATGTGGCAGCTTTTGATTGCTCGGCGGGGATGTGATTCCATTTTTTCCTTTCTACTTTTCACCACTTTGGCAATAATTCAAAAATCCTCCCAATGCCCCGACTCCCGTTGTTGACTGGACACGTGCCATCATTTCATTTCCTTTACGGGATCACAGGAGTACAAATGACTTTTGCGCTTTTAGCCCAAAAAGTGCTAAGTCCTCAATTTCTTCCTCCACTCCGCTAGCCCAAGCCTCTTTGCAAAATTTTCCTCCTTACCTCTGCAGTCCTACCCAAGGAAAATTTCCCCTCTAAACTCTGCCAAGCCATAACTCAAAAAATACAAGGAGTTAGGAGGACTTCTTTACATTTCTGGAAAGGGGAAGAAAAATCCTATCTGATGAAGCCATTTGAATTTTTTTTTGAGTGTTTACAATATGTGAAAATTGAATTTGAAGCACAAGGAAGGAAATAGTGAAGGAAAGTTAGCCAAAATAAGCGGGGCTCATTTTGCATAACAATTTTGGTGACTCGAGAGGGTCATCTTCCGCTAGATGAATGATCGGTGGCCTTTGAAGCATCCATTAGGCATGGAGTAAAGTTTGATAAACAAATCAGATTTGAACTATGAAAATCTCACCTCGAGCCACTTGGAAACCCACTGAAACTTGGAGTGATCTTCATCAACTCGCCAAGCTCAATGCAATGTGCAAGAGCAACAAAACAACACCACGAAAACTATGTACAAAATCTGAAATCATACATCCTCCAAGTGGAACTTGTTTAGTGTGCACAATCACTTCTTCTACTGAAGGAAAACCTACATACTCTACTCTAACCAAGAGCAAAGGGAGCTCAAACAAAGCCTACAATTGGCAGGGAGAAATAGCTTCCCTTCCTCAAAAATGGCAGCCATGTAACTGATTTGGCACCGATCATGGCTGTTAGTATGAGTGGAAAATCAATAAGAAGTTGGTCTTCTACCCAAATTAGCAAGGTGTCAATTGAAAACAAATTGAATACCTCTTTTAGTTGCTCTACATTTAGATTGAAGAGGAATTGCAATTGATCCTTGGCACTTTGATGCTTATACTCATGCTCAGAAGCAAGCATGACTGTTTTTGGTTTCTCCTTTGGATCCAATGAAGCCAAGTACCTGATTGGGCATGGTCTGATCCTTTGGATGTGCCCATTGCTTTGAATTTTAACTCCAAAAATGGAGTCTTCTTGTAGACCTTCTTGGATGGATGATGTGGAAGAGATGATGGAATCCTCATGCTCTTTTCCTTCCTTCATGGCAGTATGGAACTCTTCTATAATATGCAGCTCATCATTATTGATTGCAACATCCAATGAAGTTGCTTTTGCATTATTGTAACCTGTTGTAATACATTGTTGGCTCTGGAGTTCCTCCATTGTAGCTTTTGGAAGATCAAATTCTTCCAACTTTGATTCAAGAGGCATGTTGCAAACTATAGGTGGTGCTTGCATGTTCTCTTCCATGGAAGTAGGTTCTTGTGGTTGAAGAATGAATGATGAAGAAGGAAAAGTTACAATTTCTACAGGCTCCTTCTCATCAAAACATTCTTCTAAGTCTGATGGCAAATCAAACTCTTCAATGTCCTACTGCAGCAAGGTCTCTCCCTTTTGTATGGTGATTTGTATGATGGAAAAGTGACATGCGAGCATGAGAATCTACAAGTAACTCTTCCTCGCACCCAACCTCCCGAGGTCGTGCCAAGACAGCCGGTGGGGATTGAATATGCATGGGATGCAAGAAAAACTAGTTAGGCAATCGATGTCTTCGACGCGCACTAGTGGAAATTGTGAATCTAAGGAAAAGAAGGCCCTCCTAACCTGAACTAGTGTGATAGATCGATCAACAAGGATGACTGCTCGAAGGCTCCAATCAATATCGAGCTCTGGCGTGATTCGGTCTATGGGTTGTGGAATACATGGAAAATGACCTAGGATAGTTTCGTGTATGTCTCTAGATAAGGTCATAGGGCGGATGGTAAATATAATTGACTCTATGGGCGATTCTCTAGCCTAGTCCAGAACTCCTTAGCTTTGTTAGCTACTATGTCTAACAAGGATAACTATTCGATGATGATAGGTGGAAGTGGAGTAGATCTGAATACTAATGTACGTAGGCCAACATCTATATCTGATTCTCCTATGGACTCGTTGGGCTGTGAGACTTGTGGGTCACAACCGTAGATTCGTATTTGTTGTGGTCTGCTATGGTCATGTGTGGGTTTAGTCCCTAATCCCTAGTATCCAATAGTCATATGCTTTCTCAGCCTCTATATTTAGATTTAATAGTTGTGTGATCTTTTCAGAGTATCTCATGGTGTTCGTGTAACCTGAATTCTTAAGCTGGTATCTATATCTATGAGAGTGTCTCCTGCGTCTAGCTGTGGGACCAAAGGATCAAAACCAAAGGTCTGCTCTCTTTCAAACCCTTCCACAGTCATGTGGATATGTATCTAGGGTAATCTGTAGTTTGGTTGATTTGACCAAAATGTGTGTGCTTGGTCATCTTCTATGTTTAACCCGTGTAGTTGGAAACTGATTTGTTGTAAGTTTACCATTGTTCGGAAGACTTGGATCCTAAGATTCTGATCTATATCAGTTATGGCTGTGATGAGATTGGGTTGGGGTATGATTGGCTTGAATACGTATTCCCTGGGCTCTCTAGGTCCCATGATTGTCATACAAAAAGCCACAATGTACGATGGAAATGCAGCAAAGTGAAATTAACTATGTAAAGTGTATCTATAGCATATATGACTTCTCTATTTTTGTATTTTTTTGATGAATTTATATGAATTGAAGGGGAAGCTATTTTAATATATCTAGAAATTGATGAATAATCTAATGACAAATTTAAAACAAACAAAGTAACCGAGTATAGCTACTTGCACATGCAAATAGTTGTAAGTCTACTCTAAACAATGAACTAACTAATCTAATCTATTTGAAAGACTCTCGATCCTACCTCATAAGTGAGGAAAGAATCATAGTCTCTCAGAAAATATCAATCCTCACAACTTCCCTGGCAATATTGAAAGTAAAATTGACTGAAATAAAGTGATTGGCTACTTTATTTGATATGCTTCTAATTTAGAACTTTGAAAGCTAGAACCTGGATTCTGCAGAATAGTGGCGAATCCGATGATGTGTGTGATCTTGTCCCCTCAGTGTGACCTCCTCGCTCCTTCATGTTCACGTGGATCCAGAAAAGTGGGTAATGCTAGCATCAATGAAGTAGATATTGGGACAAAGGCAGCTTAGGATACAGACTGAATACAATGCGAGTAGGAGAGAGATAGCGCAAGAGTACAGAGCTTGGCTTATGCAATTCCTAATGGGATTTATTGCGAGTCATGCAACATAAAATGTCCAGAACCTAAAACTATCCTGCTTGCAGAACAAAACCTGCAACTTTAATGGATTCCTATTGAAAACAAACTATTCTACTCCAATGGATTGGATTAAATATTGACAGCATTTGCACAAGATGGATATGTGGCTTCCTAACAAAAAAACAACACTAGCTAAGCATGCAATGAATGAAACTAAGAATTCTAAGAAAAATGAAAGACTAATCTATTGCAATGAGAAATTTAGAGGCAAATTTGAGGGGCCATTTTCTTGAGCACAAGCCAACTATTTATAGCATTTGCATTTACCCAAGGTAAAAACCAAATTGATCTCTTAAACTATAAACAATGGAAAAACACTATTCTAGGGAACCAGAATCATTAATGCAAGCCCAAGGCGGTGAAAAAATCTGGTAAACATTGAAATTTACGTGAGTCGTGTTAAAAGAGCATTCTGGAAAATGTGTAAAGGACCGCCGCCTGTTTAGGGTGGCTATCACGAGACCGCTGCCCAGGAAGGGCGGCGGTTTCGTAACTAAAGAAAAAGGCAAAGAAAAAAGAGAGGAAAAGAGAAAAGCAAAGCACGCGGGGGCTAAGTGGGGCATGCGGGATGTTAACGCACACTTTGGGAGCTTTTCCGGATCCCGAACACCTTGCGAGGAGACCTGTATCATCATTGGGGCACATGTCACGTTGTTTCGGTAGTGCAGTACCTTACAATTTTGGGTACGTGCATATTGCCCCCTCGGAGAATTGTTTTAGCCATAAAGAGGCGTAAAATGGTGGATCTCGAGTATGGTAGTCCCGAAATGGGAAGTTGGAAGTTATACCTGATACGTCCATGTGTTGAAATAATGCCATCCAAAATTCCCGCTCCCTGCAAAACGAAAAGAGAACTCAAGTGCAGATAGACAAGATAGATCGAGAAAATAAACGCTAAAATAATGGGAAATGAGGACGTACCATTTGTGTGGGGGTAAGAACTTACCTCCGTCGGTGCTCCAAACTGCGAAAAAAAAGCATTTAAAACAAGTCAGGCTGCTATATATATGAAAGTGGGCCCATTTTCCTATTCATTTGTGCATGTTGATTTGATTGATTCTGAGCTCTGGGACCCATGGTGACGGTTTCTTACGAGAGTAGAGTCAAAACATTCGTGATGAGATAGCGATCATGCCTCCGCATGCAGATCATCGACCCGCGAGATCACAGAGTTAGTTCTCCTCAATTTATTGTTTTTACCTCCAAACTTTTAAAATGCTAAAATCTTTGTCATGGGGGTTCAAAAGGTCCATCTAGGGGGGCGCCTACTAGGTAGGCTTTGTTTTGGTTAAAATGGTCCTTTTTTGGTGTTCTTTTGTCCTTTTTAGGAAATAAAACCCATGTGGGTTTTGGGACACGACCGCCGCCCGCCCGGGGTGGTAGTTACACAACCGCGCCGCCTTGTTCAGGGGTGGCGATTACAAGACGCCACTCTTAAGGCGGTGGTTGTGGAAACCACCGCCCCGCTCGAGGTGGCGATTCTTCACAGAATGTCAAAAGAACACTTGTTTGAGACTGTTTTTGCATTTTTAGCATTTCTATGTGTTTTCATGATTTTTCTAATGTCACTTGGATGCTAACTTGCTTTGTTTTATGTGTTTTTGGGTGTATGCAGGCGAGAGAGGAGCACATTTGATGGAGCCTAGAGAGGGAGTGTGATTGGATCCTACCGGTGCTAGATGCCCTTTCACATAACGCAGTAGGATACTCTTCAGAGGGCTAGTATACTACGTATATCATGGGTTCCACATGTTGCACCATCCAGTCACATACTATGTGATTTATTTTCCTACTGGGATGTTGATCGGAACACCTTCCGATTACTAGGGGTCTGAGGTGAGTGGACCATCACATTGGAGGATGTTTACCATATCTTGGGGGTCCCGATCATCGAGAGATGACTCACCCTTGAGACAGCAGGTTCACGGGCCCAGATAACACAATGGGCTTCTTACATGGGAGATGCAGTCATCTCCACGGGTTCGAAGAAGGGGTCAGAGTTCGGTCTATTCCTAGTTTGCCCATCCCCTTGCTTTTCCAGGCTATTATGGGGATCCTTGCCTCGAGATTCATCGGGGACAAGGGAGGAGACACACTGCTATATTGCTGGTCCCCCATCATTGCACAGATTGAGGGTCATGGCCAAATTTACGCGTAGGGATCGGATATACTTGGGACTACCTACCATGACTTATACGGGGTAGTTTATTTATAGGGGTAGTCTTTGAGCCACCTGAACCTGGTTATGAGTTGGGTCTATGAGCACTTCATCCCCTATGGTAGAGGTGTAGAGGTGACAGATCCCAGAGCTGTGAGGGTAGCTAGATGGATAGATATGTCGGTGCTTAGAGCACCTCATCAGCTAGTTGCTTCTCTGACCACTAATGACATGGAGGCCACACCATATTAGACCATGGCAGGCATATGGGGTGAGGAGGCTCTTACTTTGATCTCCTACTCCACCACAGGGTAGCTTATTGATAGAGTAGGGCGAGTGGAGATACACCCCTTTGGCTGAGTTCCTTAGTAGTTTGGCCTACCTTACATGGGCATGTTTCCCGGTAGTGCCAATATACAGGTCAGTTCGAGAGGCTAGAGGGGGTCCTAGAGGCTGGGGTTGGATAGTTGTTACACCTGGCGTTCCTATTACAACCAGGAGGGTAGTACGTGCCCGAGGGAGAGCCGGTGCTCCTTAGGCACCCTTACTTCAGATTTCTACGGGTCCTACCCATAGCAGTGATGACCCCATCAACATAGACTCCGAGTCCGAGGAGTTCACAGGGGGAGAGACAGAGGAGGAGACTAAGGAGGACAAAGTGATCCTGAGTGGCATGACACTCAGGATATCATGCAAGTAGAGAGGGCAGAGCAGAGTGTAGAGAGAGTGACTCTGGTTTTAGAGGAGCCACTCTCTCAGGGCCATGGTGGGGAGGATGAGTCCGTTGCGGGATGCTACGTTACTCCAGCCATGGGGGAGCACCTCAGTTAGCGGCAACATCTATGGTAGGTGCTGACCCTAGAGATCCATCCTGGAGGCCCGGTGATCCGAGTAAGTTATCTTCTCTTTGCTCTAAGTTAGGATTTCTTTAATTTCCATCTCTCCTTTTTTTTACATTTGTGTTTATCTCTTGTTTTATTTCTAATTCATTTTCTCCTTTGTTTTCAGAGACCGCCGATGAGTGGCGAGACTTGATTCGCAGGGTATGCACCGATACCCTGATGATCCCCATGGAGAGGACCCATGCAGAGCTATCTGTGGATGCTGGGGAGCCCTCAACAGCTGGTAGACATACTGACATCTTTGCCCCTATCTGGCATGTGGCCAGGATGGTATCAACTCTCCATACGGAGCTAGCGGGGTATAGGACAGCCGAGCGCCTGATGAGGAGTCATTCTCATGGCGAGACTGTGGCTGCCCCTCGGGATCCTGAGCCCTCCGTGCACTCAGAGCACCGGCATAGCCGGAGTCCTAGGCGTGGGCGTGCACCTTCAGAGGGGTCTCATAGGGATTGAGAGGCCACTTGGCTCTCTAGATTTTTGTATGATATTTTTGTATATCCTGGGCTCTTTGAGCATTTTGACCATGCTTAGCGCATGATGGCATTGTACAGAAATTTTGATCATTTATATATATATATATATATATATATATATATATATTCTTTTTGGATCAAACTCTTGGTATCTATGATTTTGCTTCCATTTTCGTTTCCTTATGTACATTATGATGTTATGCTTATATGCTTTTTAGAATGTATGCAATGGAGAACAAATGATACAAATGTTTACTCTCTTTTCATATTTCATGATGCTGATATATGATAATGTAGATACAATGTGATTTTGAATCTTAGTTTAGTAAGCAATTTTGGATACTTCATATTTGTTTTGGAAAAGTGGTGAAGATAAGATGGTATGATGAGTAGATAGACCTGCCCCTCTCTTAATCCCACGTAACTAGTAAGATGTGAGGGCTCATCACCAAGAGTGAAAAGGGCACAAGTTATGAAATGTGTTGAAATGATAGTGATGAAAGATAGACAAATCTTTGGTGGAACCAAGTTAGGATGCTACAAGCCTACTTCACTCAAGTGACTTCATAGTTTTGGGATGCAACTTGCTTTTCAGTTTATCTAGACTTAGATCCATAGATGGCCACATGGTAGACAAAATCTAGGTATTAGGATTTTTAACTCTCTTGGAATTTTGGACATCTAATTCATTTGTTTTTACTCAAGACTTCAAGATTTGAATTGTTCGTTTATGACCTTTTACGTTTGTTTGTCAAGAGGACCCCCACACCTTTCCCCATGCTACTAGTAAGAAGCGTAGGTGATTACGGGCATTTCCATCCTTTCCCAACCCTACGTCACTAGTAAGAGATGCAAGCTCATCACCGAAGGTTGGTGGGGCAAGGAAATGTGTAAATTTAAAATTTTCTGTTTGATCTATATTTGACTTGTTTACTTGAGCAAAATGTCAGTGTGTTTTTATTTCCAAAGAGATATACGTATGGGATAGATGTGACACCATGAAGCTTCTAGAATAGACCATAGGCAAGACACCTATCCTAAGAAGAAACCAAAAGTGAGAACAAACCTGCAGATCTTGGTATGGTTACCGTTAAGACCCTGTCATATCTAGCTTTATTTGATGAAGTGATTCCAAAATAGTTTGATGATATCATGGAAATAGAGAAGTATGATTAGAGCGTTTATGATAACAACATCATGAGTTTGTAATGAATTACTTTGACAATAAATTCCTTGATCACAAATTTGTATGAAACAAGCAGACAAAATGATCCTAACTATATGAAGATGCAACGTAGATATAACTATATAAGTAGTACTAGCTGCTTACGCATAGAATCATTTGAGGTGTAGGGAATTGAATGTTTCACCAAATTCCTCACCTTCCAATGTACATAGGAGATATGCACCATTTCCATCGTCCTTCATGACTCGGTATGGACCCAACCATTTGGGCCGAAACTTTCTTCCTTCACTAGTCTTTTTGTCGATCTAGCTGTCTAGCCTTAGAACTAGATCACCTTCATATATGTCGCGTTCATAGACCTTCTTGTTATACTTCTAACACATTCGGTCAAAGCATAGACTCTGTCTTGTTGTTCAAAGCATCTAACCTAGCTTCATCTAGGATTTCTAGTTGGCAGAGACGTGCTTCTATGAAAGCGTCTTCATCTAAAATCCCTTGTAATGAGATACGAGAGACCAGGTATTTCAACCTCAAGCGGGAGAACTGCTTTTGCCCTGAATACCAACAAAAAGGGAGTGGCTCCTGTTGGTGTTCTTATTGAAATTCAGTGGGCCCATAAGTTTGGATATAACTTCAAATGCCAATCTCACTTGTTTTCTTTCACCGTTTTAAGGAGAATGGATTTTAATGTTTTGTTTTTCGCCTCATCCTGTCCATTGGCTTGAGGGTAATACAAGGAGGCCATATGATGGCTTATTTTAAATTTATTGCACAATTTGCAAACTTCGTCATTCTTAAAAGAAGTCCCATTATCTGAGATAATGATTTGTGGGATACCGTACCTACAAATGATTTGGTTCAAAATGAACTTGGCAATTACAGAACCCGGCACAATAGTAAGAGGCATAGCCTCTACCCACTTGGTAAAATATTCGGTGGCCGTGATTATGAAATTATGGCCGTCTATAGATGAGTGAGAGAATTTACCTATTAAATCTAAGCCCCATGTAGAAAAGGGCCATGGAGTAGTGATTGGTTGTAGAGCTTGTGGCGGCATGTGAATCTCATGAGAGAATTCTTGGCACCTATGACGCCTTCGTAAAAAATCTACTACGTCGTGTTCTAGAGTAGGCCAAAAATAGCCCATTTGATGTATTTTTTGAGCGGTGGCATGGCCACCAAAGTGGCCTCCACACATTCCACTGTGATATTCATGGAGAATCTTCTTGGATTCTTCTGTGTCGACACATCTTAAAAGCATTCCATAGAATACTTTTCGATAGAGAACTTTCTCTATAACAACATATTTGGATACAATAATACGTAACCACCTTCTTTGTTGTGGTGTAGCACCTTTCGGAAATGTATGATCCATAATGTAATTAATAATATTAGTATACCAGGGACACTCAGAGATGGAAGGTCTGTTTTCGATGTAGTATACGCATTCATCTGAAAATTCCAGATCTACTAGATCACCTCCGTCTAATGGATTATCAGCTAACCAATCTGTGATGATTTTTCCTTTAACAGACTTGATTTATGAAGGTTAATTCAAATTCACCCATTAAGGTTATAAAGTGTCCACCTTTTTAGACAAGGACCCTTGCGTGAGGAAAGTTCGTAAATGTTTTGTCTTTACAATGACCTTTGTTTCTTGATTTAACATGTAATGTCTTAAGCGTTTGGTTGCAAAGACTATGGCAAGGCATTCTCATTCTGCTTGCGTATAGCATGTTTCATAGTCAAGCAATGTCTAGCTAATGAAATAGATCACACATTCTCTCTTGTCATCGTCTTCTTGAGCCAACATATAGGCTAGTGAGACATTGGTGGCTCACGAATATAAAATTAATGGGCGATCCGGCTTAGGTGGCATTAGCGTAGGTGGTGATAACAAGAAATGCTTAACTGCGTTGAAAGATTCATTGCAGTCTTCGGTCCAATCAATGCTATAATCTTTCTTGAGTAGATTGTTGATTGGATGAATAGTGAAACTTAAGTCTCGGGATGAATCTCCGGATTGCACCAAGTCTTCCGAGAAATGACCTGATTCCAGATTCATCCGAAGGTGGCACCATTTTGAGAACAACCTTAATTTTGGTTGGGTCAACATCAATCCCACATGACGATATAATGTAACCTAGGAGCTTCCCTCCTGTTACACCAAAGACGCATTTTTTGGATTTAGCGTGACTCCGTATTCTATCAGATGTGAAAGAATGATGCGAAGCACTTCCGGATGGTCACAACACTTCTTGGCCTTGGCCAACAAGTCATCTACGTAGGATTCCATAATTTTATGAATAAGATCATGAAATATATACGTCATAGCCCGTTGGTACATAGCGCTAGAGTTCTTGAGACCGAATGGCATAACAACATAGCAATAGGTTCCCCAACGAGTTATAAACGTGGTTTTAGCTTGATCTTGTTTGGATATTCTGATTTGATTGTATCCTAAGAATCCATCCATGAGAGATAAAAGCTCAAATCTAGCTGTTGTGTCAACAATGACATCTATAGATGGTAATGGGAAGTCGTATTTAGGACATGCTTTGTTAATGTCTCGGAAGTCTACATAGATGTGTATCTTTCCATTCTTTTTGAGAACCGGAACGATATTAGATACCCACTGAGAGTAATCGCATGGGTTTGATGAATCCTACTTGGAGGAGTTTCATTACCTCCTCTTTCACCATGAGGGCTACCTTGGGTTTCATTGGTCTTGATTTTTGTTTAATCAGTTTTGCATCTGATTTAGTGACGAGGTTGTGCACCGCAATGTGTGGTGTAACCCCTGTCATTTCTTTATAATTAAATGCAAAAGCCTTTTGATGTTCCTTGAGAATCGAGTATGTATTTCTACTTCTGATGGAGTTAACAAGGATCCTAACTTCAATATTCTTGGTTCATCTTCCGTTCCGATGTTAATATCAATTGTTTCTTCGATTAAAGAAGCATTACCTTCTTCAAACTCAGGTGGGGCTGGAGGTAGTTCCAGATCGTCTCTATTTTCGACTATGTATATGCTAAGTTCCTTTTGTGGGGGAAGTTTTGTCATGGGATTCCCGAAGTAAGAAGATGAATGTGGGATTAAAGACAAATCTACCACGTGATGGGTGAGATGTAACGCCGCATAGGTGTTCAAGAAATCAAGAGTGTTTGTATCACTATCGATGTGGTCTAGGATAGTAGATTTGGTTTTATTTCCATTTAAAAGAGGTTTTGACACTGTTTTTATTAGTGGTTCAAGGAGGGATACCATGAAACGGGTGTCCTCTAACTTACTATTTGGAGTAAAGTGCGCTGCTGAGGTTGCTATTGAATTGGCAAGAAGATTTTGTTCTCACGGGATTGCTTCGATTGATATGAAGTCAAACTCCTTGCTTAAATTCAAGACAACTATTTTACGAGTTGTAAGTGCTCGGATTTGGTTTCATACATCTCAAAGAACTTAATTTGCTACCAATTGCGAGTCTCCTAACACTTTGATGTTATCAACACCGATTCTCTTAGCTAAGATGAGGCCAAGGAGGAGGGCTTCATACTCAGCACCATTATTTGTGCATTCAAAATTTAGTTTAAAGGAAAATGGTAGGACTTTTCCCTCGAGAGAAGTAAGGATTATGCCTACCCCAGCTCCGTAATGACATTTAGCTCCATCGAAATGGAGAGTCCAATACTTAGCTGGGAATATGGGCACTGGGATATTTGTTGTGTTAATATCCTCTACCTCTATCATGTAGAGATCCATTGCTAGGAGAGAACCGACACCTAGGGTAGGTCCCATGCCTACAGAATCAAATGGTAGGAACATTGGTAGATCATGTTCTAGCAATTCAATAATTTTTGCAGTAGTTCCTAATGATACTATTTCTACAATGTTAGCCTCATCCTTGAGGGTTGGGATCGTCTTGACTAGGCTTATAGTTTTAAGATCTATTGTAGGCACCAAATTTTCTTCTGGTTTTGCGTCAGTGGGTTTATTAAGTTGGTTTGTTAGGAGTTCAAACTCTAAGTGTACGCCTGGTCTTCTCTTTAAGTCAGCCAGGTGTACATCGAATGGTTTTGGATCACCTTTGGCTATGAACACCTTTCCTAAATGAAAGAATCTTACTTCTTGAAATAACGTAGAAGGGATTGCCTTTATACGATGTATCCATGGTCAGCCGAGGATCATATTATAGTTAGTTTCCTGATCTATAATAAAAATTTGATCAAAGATTGTTTTGGGTCCCAAGGTGACCGGTAGTATTATAGTTCCAATTAAAGTGGCTTTAAGGTTGTCATAGCCTCTTAGTGTATTTCGAGTTGTGGAACAATTTGTTTCTCCATACCCTAAATTTTGGAGGAAAGAGAAGGGGACTATGTTAACTTCGCCACCTCACAACCATCGCGCGTTTCACATAATTGTTATAAACCCACACTTACAAGTGTAAGGTTGGGTCACCTCGGCGTGCAATTTCAAAGTCTGTTGGCATTTTGTTTATTTTGAATATGAATTCGGTGTCCCTATCTAGCTGCCCGGAGGGTGGATATCGAGTCTATATGGTTCACCTATGTTTCGGGAGGTGGAGTGATGTTAATTAGATGACCTAAACCCAATGCTTCTAAAAGAGCAGCCCTATGAGGTGGGAGTTCTTCAATAAGTCCAAAAAGGATAAGTGCAAGAAGGTTTTTCGTTAGATCGTTAATTAAATCATAAGCACTCACGGGCTTTATTAATACTTGTTGGATATTGTCCATTTCTAATGGGTAGCTTGGAATTAGCTGAGAGGAATACTCTCGTGTCCTCATTATGGCTTCTACGGGTAGTTCAGCATCTAACTCCACTAATCTGACTATCTTAGGTCATGGCTGACTTCCTAATTGTGGTGTAACTAATGGATTCAATGAAGTTGAGGCGTCATGATCATTGTTTCCTGTAATTACACCCTTGTTTGTCCCATTTGGATTTAACTTGTTGTTGTTGTGATTTGAGAGCGGATCATTAAAGATCTGGAGGGGTGTATTTTGAGGGGAAACTGTCCCTGTAAAAGTATTTGGTGTTGGTGACATAGGATCTGCCAAGAACATATCTATAAAAAGTTGTATTTGTTCCTCTAGTAGACGTTGCATGAATTTATTGTAGTCATGGCACGTTCTAAGTGTCATGGCCACTTGATTTTGTGAAAACCACGGTATGAGTTAGGATTGTAATTCCTAGTTTTTGGCTTAGTGTATATTGTGGCCTATAAATTTGATCAAACCGTTACTGTTAAAGATTTGCATTTGTTGTATTTGGTTTGAATTATGGTTTTGATACCCAGTTGAATTTTGGTTTGGATCCGTGTAGGGCTTCGCCACTATTGTTGTTGTTGTTGTGGATGATTAACATCTATTGTATTGATTGTTGGAGTAAAGTTGTTGTTTCGTTGGTTGTTTATTTGTGGTGGAGTATTCACAACATTTACCTTTCTAGCCTGATCAGTTACTCCATCTGTTGTCACTCCACGATTTTTATTAAGGATTTTAGTTCCTTGATTGACATTCATGGTAGTAGGATAAGTTGTAGTGTTCTAGTTGGAAGTGATTAACCGCCCATTTGCTCCATATGTTTTGCGACCACTATCAATTGCCGCCTGATCTATTCGGAGAGCACTCTCAAGTACTTCATCATAATTTCTTAGTGGGAACTTCTGGACTTCTTCCTTCACTTCTCTGCTGAGATAATGAAGGAATAAATCGCATAGTTCCATTTGGTCCATATTTGGAGCACTTGCCGAAGAATAAAGAACTGTACGCCACCTTTGGATGAAATGGGTGATGATTCATTGTGTTCTTGCTTGATGTGTAAGAATTCCCTGATTCCTATTCTTAATAGTTTGTTCATGTCAAATGCCTTGATGAACTCTGAAATGAGTTGCTTGAATGAATGGATGGAAGCCTCAGGTATTCTATAATACCAATCAAGAGCGATACCTTCCAAGGTTTTGGGAAATATTTTAGCAACAACCCCATCCCAAGGGAGTAGTTCTCAGATGGCTATGGCATAAGCTTTGATATGTGCATTCGGATCTCCCTCACCTTTGTATTTGGGAAAATCGGGAAGCGGTCTTGGAAGCATGACACTTCGTATGGTGAAATTATTGATGACGAATCGCAGCACCCCTAAATATCTGCAACACGATGGGTTGAGACTCTCAGTACGATTGCATAACATGGAGATTTTCCCAAGTGTGGGACCTTGCGAAATCAGAAAAGCTCTCTGGATGAAGGTCGGTTCCTATTCCTCTGCTCGATGCACACGTAGAAAATGTAGAGGGTTTACTAAAAACCTAATCTAACTTGCCAAGGAGATAGGGCAAACGGTGCGCCTAAGGCGCACGAAGTGGTGCACGACAATGGATGTCAACAGGGCAACGGTGAGCCCAAGGCACATGCACAAGTGGCACACGAAAATGGATGTCAACAGGCAACGGGTGCGCCCAAGGCACACGAAGTGGCGCATGACAATGGATGTCAACAGGAAAATGGTGCGCCAAGGCGCACGTGTATGTGGCGCAAGACAATGGATGTCAATAGGAAAATGGTGTGCCCAAGGTGCATAGAAGTGGTGCACGACAATGGATGTCGACGGGAAAACGGTGTGGCAAGGCGCACCTTCGGGAGGTGCAACATTTTGAGCGCCGAGCAGAAGCGCACTCAGTGCGCAGATATTCAGATGGCCATAACTTTTGACTGGGAGCTCGGATTCATGCAAGGTTGGACTTTTTGGAAAGCTTACGAGGTCCTCTATCCAACTAAAACTGGATATCTTTAATTGGGTGAGAAAAAATTATTTAAAATGCAAAATACAGTTCGTCACTTTTGGGTTCGCTGGGGTTCTCACCTACCACCATAATGAGATAATTAAGTGCATTCTGGAGGTGGTTGGGGCAGATTTCGATTTCCTCTCTTCTCCCTCTCTTTTTCCTCCTATAAATTGTAAGGAGGGGCTTCTTTCTAAATGTTGGACATTCTTGTTTTGCCCCTCCCTTCTTCTCTTTGGCAGGTGAACTTGTGGAGTTAAAACCTCCCATTTGAAACTATAATGCAACCTTGCCTCTTGGCATTTTACAGTGTGTTGTATCAATCTTTGGAGCAAATTAATGCATGTCTATGGATGATTCTCAACCCTCTCTGTATTCATTTGCATCCCCTTGATCTTTCACTATGAATCTGGCTATCTGTGCATGATCTCGCATTGCATTTTAATGGTCTGTGTTTATTGGCAAGACAGGTGTTCTTCATTCCTCGGTGCATCACCTTTGTAGTTTAGGTTTTATTTTATGCATTTTCTTACCTGTCTCCTTGGAAAGTTAGATTAGGTTTTTAGTAAACCCTCTGCATTTTCTACGTGTGCATCTGAACAGAGGAATAGGAACCGGCCTTCATCCGGAGAGCTTTTCCGATTTCGCAAGGTCCCACACTTGGGAAAAGCTCCATGTTATGCAATCGCATCGAGAGTCTTAGCCCATTGTGTTGCGAGATATTTAGTGTGTGTTGCGATTCATCATCAATAGTTTTGGCATGCCCGGTGGGACCAAGAGGTCATTCTACAAGATTTGAAGGGATTTTCAAGAAATTCGGACTTAAAAATTACAGGTTTTACAGTTTCAGTTTTTTCACCTTCCAGGCTGAACTTTGAAATCAATTTTCAAGGACTTAACTTGCTCGAAACAAGTCAAAATTTCACCAGTTGATAGATCGGGGGGTAATCTTCAAAAGGGTATTTTTAGATTTTTGAGATTTTGACTTTCAAAATTTCATGGTTTTTTTATTTTTGGATTTTCGGGACTGTCATTCCAAATCAAATTCCAAACTCTAAAATATCAAAAATACAGGTCTCTCAAATTCTATTTTTAAATATTGTCAGGTTTGGTGTGTAACTTGGCAGAAGTCTACCTTTTGAGGCTCATTTTTTCTAACACATCTGGCGACTCCGAAGGGGTAGAATTCAGCGGTGTAGCAGCAAAAGTTTCCCAAGCATATGAGAAGAATTTGAACCAGGTCAAATACTCGAGAAGAGGGGCTATTTGTCCACTTGCAACTATCACCAGGAGGAGGAAGGAGAGGAAGAAGACCACAAAGATCACCATCTCCACCTAACAGGACTTTGTCTACACCTCCACCTGGTAGGCCTTTTCTCGCATCGACTAGGGTTCTTAGGCCAATCATAATGGCACATCTACCACCGAATCCCTTTTTCAATTTCACGGGCAGTAGTCCACTTGCCCTAAATGCTCATAATCAAATTCCAGTTGCAGCACTAAAGAATATACCCTATTTTACAGGAGAAAATCATACTACTCCTATTGATCACATCCAGGATATTGCTAATGCATGTGCAATCCACGAAATAAATGAAATGGATGTTGTAGTCAAGTTGTTGGCTTCATCCTTCAAAGGTAAGGCCTTACAATGGTTTAGGATCCTAAGGTAGGGTCTATTACGAATTGGGACCAACTTTGTTCAGCTCTTTGCAACCAATTCGGGGAGAGGGCGGACAATTTATCTTTATTGGAACAGCTGACAACAATCAAAAGGGCTCCTAATGAACAAATGATAGATTTCAACTTCAGATTCCAACGGACATGGGACAGGATTCCAATAGCTGTGAGACCAACCGCCGAAGGAGCATTCCTTTATTTCTTAAAGGCTATAAATTCCATGATGATCCAATCAATGGGAGGAATAATGCTTCCAGGGGCCTACAACACAGCTATCAAAGCAGAGAACTATTTGATCCAAGTCGGCAAGCTCGCACCAAGGCCACCAATGCCTCTCTATCTAGATATGGGAAATCCTACAACCAGCCAAGCACCAGAGTTGAATCCCATTCCAACTCCTAGAAATCAAAGCAATAATGGGGCATCGACTTCTTCGGATACTTCAAAGGATTTGCAGGAAGTTATGAAACAACTACGTAACCTTGAAATGAGCTAGTAACTATCAAAAAGATAAGCAAACTCAAAGTGCTAGACCGTATCGCCTCAAGCACAAAGATCAAGCTAGGCCCCCATACCAACAAAATAGACCACCACCTCAGGCTGCAAATCAAAACCAAAACCAAGGACAACCTCAAGCTGCAGGGCCATTTCGACTGTATGATCCAAATGCAACGACGTCCTCAAGAGCCTTGGTCCCGACACAAAATAACATGGCACAGGAGTACGACTAGTGTTACCCTTGCAATCTACCTCACAATCACCAAGATGTTTCAATGGTGCAGTAAATCAGCCTTGATGGTGCAAACCATTGGTGTTCCTCAAGTACCAAGCCAGGAGGAGAATCAACAACAAGAAATGCAACAAGAAGGACCTCCAATAGAAACCACATTGGCAAATTGGCAAACGGAAGACTTCTGTGGAGTTAACCAACAGCCTTTTCAAGGCGTGGCTGCCAACACATGGTCAAAGAAGAGAAATATAGGAGAGGGACAACCATGTAATCCAGTTGTTTCTCAACCCACTCTTACACAACAAGGGGTCAATAGACCAAACATAACTCCAAATGTGCAAAATCAGCCTAAGGTACATTGTCAGAAGCAACACACGCACATGCTCAAGCTACGTAAAATTTTGCACCATGTAAGGGACAACAAAAGGACAATTCATCCCCTTTCAGCATCATTGATCAAATGAAGAAGACGAATGTGAATATATCAATGTGGGAATCTTTATCCATCCCAGGACAAAGAGATCTTCTACAAGCTACCATGAAGAATTGGTCAACTTCAACCAAGAAGCCCGTATGTAAGATAAGGTCCTCACGAATCCGCTTTCACGGCAAGGGAATCATGGAGGACAACAAGGTAAAGTTTTGAAACCCTCCATTCTATGTTTCATTAATCATCGGGGATAAATTAGCACACAACCGCATGATTGATTCGGGGCAAGTAGTTCAAGTGATGATGCCAAGCAAATAGTGGATCAACCGGGTTTGAAATATAAGCCGATGGCTTCAAAGGACTAAATACAACTAGATGGAACGGCAGTAGGAACTGTTGGAGTCATCAAGGGGTTAAGCCTAACACTACATCCCTGTCCTAATGTTACAGTTCTGCAAGATGTGTCTGTGATTGACCTTCCGCCACTCTTTGCGTTGTGTCTATCAAGAGACTTCACTACAAAAATCAGTGGATATTTATCTGCAGATTGGTCACACATGATTTTTAGGACAAGGTATGGAGCCAAAGCAATAATCAGGTCGGAACCAATTGCCAATTTCCATATTGAGCCTCATGTATCAGGTCCTATCAATGCAAATTGCTCGGCTTTTGATCAGGAGGAGTGTTCAAATGATCCAGAAACAGGTACTAAGGTCGAGGGAATTCCTGATTTAACTTTGGATGAATGGGCAAACAAGAGTCATGAATTTGACCCATACAAGGAAATTGAAGAATCTGAATTGGGCGTGTATTGTATACACGAAGAAAATTCACCCATTCCCGACATCATTCAGCCTGAACAAAAGGATGAAAACAAAGTTTGGAAGTTATTTTTCGATGGTTTGAGAAGCAGACAAGGTGTTGGAGGTGGTGCAATGTTGATTTCACCACAAGACATCAAATATTTTTCAGCTTTTCGTTTCCAGTTTTCCTGTTCAAACAACATGGCTGGATACGAAGCATTGATTCATGGAATTCATTAGGCCAGGAAAAGGGGCATAAAGAACTTACAGGTGTTTGGAGATAGTGAGCTAATTGTCAACCAAGTTAGGGGACAACATGCTACAAAGAACGACTTCTGTGAAGAGCTACAAGAATAGGGTATGGGACCTCATTGAGGATTTCAAAGCTTTCAACATTGTGTCCATACCCAGGAAGAAAAATGAAGTCGCAGATAGGCTCACAGCAGTTGGAGCAACGTTTGATGTGGTTGACAACATCAGAAGGAGAAAAACACAGCCACATATCCATGTGATTGTGAGGCCAGATTCAGAGATAATAACACAAGTGGCGGTGTTTGAGAACGATCAACAGATCGTCAATTTCTTACAAGAAGAGGCTGAATTCTCACTAGGAATCAGATGATTAGAGCAGCAAAGATGGGGATCAAGTAGTGCAGCTGCAGACAAACAAGCTTCCTAAGGGTTTGGTAACATTGGAGTCTATCTTCAACCCTAACGACCAGTTCCGTAAGGAAAAGGCTAAGATACAGGTCAAGAGACAAGATTCATGGCCAATTCCTGTTGGGGAAGGCAAAACTCTTCAAATTGGTAAAGTGGCCACTGAGCAGGAGAAATCAGATTTCATACAACTTTGCCAAGAATATCCAGATGTCTTCACTTGGAGCTATGAAGACTTAAGAGGATTCAATCCAAATTTGGCACAACATACCATAGAATTGGATCCAGATGCTAAGCCCATCAGGCGCACGGGAGACCACCAACCCTCACATTGAACCTCTAATGAAGAAAGAGCTAAATAAGCTAATAGAGGCAAGCATTATTTTTCCGATCAAGCACTCAAGCTGGGTCACAAACTTGGTTCCGGTCAGGAAGAAGAGTGGAGAAATCAGGTTGTGTGTGGATTTCCGAGACCTAAACAGGGCATCTCTCAAAGACCATTACCCACTTCCTTCAATGGAACAAATATTGCAAGTAGTATCCGGTTCAGAGAGATTCTCTCTCCTAGATGGCTACTCAGGGTACAATCAGGTGATGGTGAAAGAAGATGACCAATTCAAGATGGCTTTCACCACCAAATGGGGGACCTATGCCTACAAGAAGATGCCATTTGGGCTATCAAATGCTGGAGCCACCTTCCAAAGGGCAATGGATATGGAATTCAAGGGGTTGATCAATAAAATAGTTCTAATATATCTTGATGAAATCACTGTATTCTCAAAAAATGCAGCGGATCACCTCTGTCATTTAAGGCAAGTATTTCAGAGGTGTAGAAGTTTTGGGGTATCATTGAATCCCAAAAAATGCATATTTTTGGCTCACGAGGGAAAACTTCTAGGCCATATTGTTTCAAAGGAAGGGTTGACGATTGACCCAGAAAGAGTTGAAGCAATTCGAGCATTGCCATTTCCAAGTCACAAGAAGGCTCTTCAAAGCTTCTTGGGAAGGATCAATTTTGTCCGCAGATTTGTTCCAAACTTTGCAACTCTCGTAAAGCCAATAAAACTGATGTTGAAGAAGAGCATGACATTTAAGTGGACATCTGAAGGAAAGGCAAGTTTTGAGGTAATAAAAGAGGCTATATCTCAAGCTCCGACTCTCATCAATCCAGAATTCTCCAAGGACTTCGTGCTATATGCCTTTGGTGGTGGGGACACGATTTCTGCAATCCTGGTACAACAAAACAAAGGAGGATTAGAACAACCAGTTGCTTTCTTCAGTCAAGGCTTGGAGGAATACGAAACTAGGTACTCTTTCATTGAAAAGCATGTCCTTGCAAAGAATCAGGAGCTTAAAGAAATTCAAGCACCTAGTCTCAAACAACAAGATCCAATTATTGGTCTCTCATGCGGGAGTCGGACTTCCTTCTAAACAAGGATCCGAATGAGAAACGTGCAGGATGGATAACTCGTGTCATGGAATATGACATCGAGATCAAGGTCACCAAACTAGTACGTGGGAAGGGACTATGTGAGCAGCTAGCCTTGAGTCAACAAGTTGAAGCAGGTGATGAAAAAGAGACTGCCTTGGTACTACAGGATGATCAAGAACAAGAAAATGATGATGTGCCTACTCCTTGTTGGACTCGAATATGATACACTTCCTACGACATGCCTATTCCCCTAGAAATGAGCAAAGAAAAGAGGAGATACTTCAGATTACAAGCCATTCCATATGTTCTTGTCAATCGTATTTTGTTTAAGAAAGACATCAATGGAGTTCTGTTGAGGTGCATTGGGACAAATCAAATTAAAAGGGTGTTATGAGATTTTCACGATAGAGATTCTGGAGGACATTTCACCCCATGAGTAACAGCTCTCAAGATAATGAAGGCAGGGTATTATTGGCCGACAGTCTTCAGTGACTACTATACATGGATAAGAAAGTGCAAGAAATGTGCACTCTTCACAGGCAAAGAAAGACTAGTAGCGCTTCCATTGCACCCAATTCTGGTTGACCAACCATTTATGCAATGGGGATTGGACTTCATCGGGGTCATCAATCCAAACTCAAGCCAAGGCCACAAGTGGATTCTCACGGCAACGGACTATTTCACCAAGTGGACCGAAGCAGTAGCGCTCAAGGAAGCAAATGAGTCTAACATACTAGACTTTTATGAAGGAATAGTGACTAGGTTCGGTGTGCCGCCACTATCATATCAGACAATGCATTGGCATTTATAGGTTCCAAGATTACAGAATGGGCTGTCAAGAATGGAATCTATTTGAGCACCTCTTCAAATTATTACCCACAGGGTAATGGACAGGCAGAGTCCACGAACAAAAATTTGCTAAGAATCATCAGGAGGACTCTAGACGAAAATCAAAGAACATGGCATACCAAGCTAAAATCAGCATTATGGGCTGATAGAATAACACCAAAGAGGTCTACAGGTAATTCCCCTTACAAGTTGGTCTATGGAAAAGAGGTAGTATTGCCTATATCATTAGAACTGCCTACATTGGAGTTCATGAAGCAGTTGGAGTTGGCTGAGTTTGAACCAATGGAGGCTAGGTATGCAGAGTTGATGGAATTGGAAGAAATTAGAGAACATGCAGTTCAAACAATTGAGAAAGATCAGGCCTTAGTAAAAAGATGGTTTGATAAGAAAGCAAGAGCAAGGACCTTCAAGGAAGGGGACTTAGTTCTGAAATGGGATGCAGATCGGGAAAAACCAGGAAGGCATTCCAAGTTTGATGCCATTTGGAGTGGCCCCTACATGGTCACGGGATGTAAAAGTAGTAATGCCTTCCAATTGTCTACTTTGAATGGAGAAAAATTCCCGATTCCGGTTAACGGAATCTATCTTAAACATTGCTACTAAAAGAAAAAGGTTTACCCTTGTAAATATTAGCCTAGATTTCAATTCCTCTAAGTGCATATGCACATTGTCTTGTTGTAGTTAGGTTTCTGTTTCCCTAAGTGCTCCGGCACAGGTTTTGTTGCTCCTAGGTTGTTTTCTACAGTTCAGCGTGCTCTCAAAGAAGGGGTTGTGATATCAGGATCGGGATCAGATATCAGGTTGGTTTCAGGTTATTGCTTATGACTCCATGCCCAATGGATTGCTAAAAGGCCACTGATCTTCTACCTAGCAGGCAGGTGATCCCGTTGAGTCACCAAATTGTTGTAAATATCTTCCCCCGGGTAGATATAGACAAGAAGAAGAATATAGAAATCAAAGAAGCTCAAATCCCTAACATTCCAAGGTGCAAGAAGTGGCGCACGACAATGGATGTCGACAGGGAAAATGGTGTGCCCAAGGCGCATAGAAGTGGTGCACGACAATGGATGTCGACAGGGAAAACGGTGCACCCAAGGCGCACAGAAGTGGCACACGAAAATGGATGTCGACAAGGAAAACGGTGCACTCAAGGCACGAAGTGGTGCACGGCGATTGGATGTCAACAGGAAAATGATGCACCCAAGGGTGCGAAGTGGTGCACAACAATGGATGTCGACAAGGCAAACGGTGCACTCAAGGCACACAGAAGTGGCGCACGACAATGGATGTCCACAGGGAAAATGATGCGCCCAAGGTGCACAGAAGTGGTGCACAACAATGGATGTTGACAGGGCAAATGGTGTGCCCAAGGCGCACAGAAGTGGCGCACGACAATGGATGTCGACAGGGCAAATGGTGCGCCCAAGGCGCACAGAAGTGGCGCACGACAATGGATGTCAACAGGGAAAACGGTGCGCCCAAGGCACATAGAAGTGGTGCACGACAATGGATGTCAACAGGGAAAATGGTGCACCCAAGGCGCACAGAAGTGGCGCATGACAATGGATGTCAACGGTGGCAAACGGTGTGTCTAAGGCACACAGATGTGGCACATGACAATGGATGTCAACAGGGCAAACAGTGCGCCCAAGGCACACAGAAGTGGCACACGACAATGGATGTCAACAGGGAAAATGGTGTGCCCAAGGTGCATAGAAGTGGTGCATGACAATGGATGTCAACAGGGAAAACGGTGCGCCCAAGGCGCACCTTCAGGAGGCGCAACATTTTGAGCGCTGACAGGAAGCAAACCCTGGTGCAGATATTCAGATGGCCATAACTTTTGACTGGGAGCTTGGATTCATGCAAGGTTGGACTTTTTGGAAATATTACGAGGTCCTCTATCCAACTACAACTGGATATCTTTAATTGGGTGAGAAAAAATTCTTAAAAATGCAAAATACAGTTCATCACTTTTGGGTTCGCTGGGGTTCTCACCTACCACCATAATGAGATAATTAAGTGCATTCTGGAGGTGGTTGGGGTAGATTTCGATTTCCTCTCTTCTCCCTCTCTTTTTCCTCCTATAAATTGTAAGGAGGGGCTTCTTTCTAAATGTTGGACATTCTTGTTTTGCCCCTCCCTTCTTCTCTTTGGCAGGTGAACTTGTGGAGTTAAAACCTCCCATTTGAAACTGTAATGCAACCTTGCCTCTTGGCATTTTGCAGTGTGTTGTATCAATCTTTGGAGAAAATTAATGCATGTTTGTGGATGATTCTCAACCCTCTTTGTATTCATTTACATCCCCTTGATCTTTCACTGTGAATCTAGCTATCTGTGCATGATCTTGCATTGCATTTTAATGGTCTATGTTTATTGGCAAGACAAGTGTTCTTCATTCCTGCATCACCTTTGTAGTTTAGGTTTTATTTTATGCATTTTCTTACCCTGTCTCCTTGGCAAGTTAGATTAGGTTTTTAGTAAACCCTCTGCATTTTCTACGTGTGCATCTAAACAGAGGAATAGGAACCGGCCTTCATCCGGAGAGCTTTTTCGATTTCGCAAGGTCCACACTTGGGAAAATCTCCATGTTATGCAATCGCACTCGAGATTCTCAACCCATCGTGTTGCAGATATTCAGGGGGTGCTGCAATTCGTCATCAACAAAAATCTAAGGGCTCTTTCAAGTATTCTGAATATGTCCCTATCGCATAGGTTTCGACCATTGATGGTGCCTGTTGAGGGAGTGGAGGTGGAATGGGTTGTTGATATGGCGTAGCGTACGCGTTGGTGGGGGCATAAGGAAACCCCTGTGTTTGAGGAACCATGCCGGGAGAGGAGAACATATCCCCTTGTGGTGATTTGGAGTACATGTTTAAGTATGAAGGGGTATTGTCCAAAAATGGATTATTTTGTACTAGACCGGGAGGTGCCAGAACGGTGTTAGAAATGACGGTTCTAGTCGGCGTTTGTTGTGAATACTGAGGGGTCATGCCTAACATACCTATTCCTGTGAGGAGGTCTATTTGGCTAGGATTAGAATTTCCTGCCTGCATGAGTTGAGAATGGTGATTTTCCTGAGCAAGTTCTAACCCCCTCACTTTTTCTACTAACGTTGAAATGACTTCATTTGGTGAAGTCACGGTATTTTTCCTTAGCGGTGTTTGTTGTATATCATGGTGTTGTATAGGCATGTGATATCCTGCTATGAATTGATCACTGCCCTGCCAAGTTTCCCGAGGGAATTTCCTGTATGCAGTGGCATGAAGGTATTTCCTTGAAAAGAGACCTCGGGTTGTGTTTGTAAACTCCCTATAGGTGGGTACATACCTTGGGAATGTTGTTCATTCCTGGCATAACGTATCGAATGTTCATTATCTAAAACCAGGTATGGGTCAGCTTGTCTACTAATTTTTGGTCTAAGTAGTACCTAAGGAGATGAACTAGACTCTCCTGTGAGTGTCATATTGTTCGAGCCTGAAGGCTCTGTTTGTTGTGTTTGAGTGAATTGATCCAACTCCTCTATTTGGAAAGATGAGTTATATCTAACCCTTGGAGTTTGTGTTGATGACTGGTTAGTTGAGTAGTTGTCACCCCATACTGAGAGCGAGGGTGATGATTGTCTATTCAGTTGAGTGTAGTATGCCTCAAGACCTAAGAGAGGCCTACCATATGCATCGAATCCCGACATATTCGGGGGGTATATGAATACCCGCAGAATAATGGGAAGGAGTGAAGGTGATGGTGAAAGCTGATGAGGTAGTAAAGATGAAAAGGTCATTTAATTTAAAAGAACCAGTAGAAATCTGACTCCAAACCAGAAAGTAGAAAATTTCACGTTGGGTTCACCAATTTTGTACGATGGAAAAGTGACATGCGAGCATGAGAATCTACAAGTAACTCTTCCTCACACCCGACCTCCCGAGGTCATGCCGAGACAGCCGGTGGGGATTGAATATGTGTGGGATGCAGACAAACTAGTTAGGTAATTTGATGTCTTCGACGCGCACTAGTGGAAATTATGAATCTAAGGCAAAGAAGGCCCTCCTAACTTGAACTGGTGTGATAGATTGATCAGCAAGGATGGCTGCTCGAAGGATCCAATCAATATCGAGCTATGGTGTAATTCAGTCTATGGGTTGTGGAATACATGGAAAATGACTTGGGATAGTTTCGTGTATGTCTCCAGATAAGGTCATAGGGTGAATGGTAAATATAATTGACTCTATGGGTGATTCTCTGGCCTAGTCTAGAACTCCTTAGCTTTGTTAGCTGCTATGTCTAACAAGGATAACTGTTTGGTGATGATAGGTGGAACTCGGAGTAGATCTCGAATACTAATGTACGTAGGCCATCATCTATATCTGATTCTCCTATGGACTCGTTGGGTTGTGAGACTTGTGGGTCACAACCATAGATTCGTATTTGTTGTGGTCCTATTATGGTCATGTGTGGGTTCAGTCTCTAATCCCTAGTATCCAATAGTCATATGCTTTCTCAGCCTCTATATTTAGATTTAACAGTTGTGTGATCTTTTTAGAGTATCTCACGGGTGTTCGTGCAACCTGAATTCTTAAGCTGGTATCTATATCTGTGAGAGTGTCTCCTACATCTGGCTGTGGGACCAAAGGATCACAACCAAAGGTCTACTCTCTTTCAAACCCTTCCACAGTCATGCAGATATGTATCTAGGGTAATCTGTAGTTTGGTTGATTTGACCAAAACGTGTGTGCTTGGTCGTCTTCTATGTTTAACCCGTGCAGTTGGAAACTGATTTGTTGTAAGTTTACCATTGTTCGGAAGACTTGGATCCTAAGATTCTGATCTATATTAGTTATGGCTGTGACGAGATTGGGTTGGGGTATGATTGGCTTGAATACGTATTCCCTGGGCTCTCTAGGTCCCGTGATTGTCATACAAAAAGCCACAATGTATGATGGAAATGCAAAGAAAGTGAAATTAACTATGTAAAGTGTATCTATAGCATATATGACTTCTCTATTTTTGTATTTTTCTGATGAATTTTATAAATGAATTAAAGGGGCATCTATTTTAATATATCTAGAAATTGACGATTAATCTAATGACGAATTTAAAACAAACAAAGTAACCAAGTATAGCTACTTGCCTGTGTAGTTGTAAGTCTACTCTAAACAATGAAATAATCGATCTAATTTATTTGAAAGACTCTTGATCCTACCTCGAAGTGAGGAAAGAATCATAATCTCTCGAAACTATCAATCCTCACAACTTCCCCGGCAATATCGAAATTAAAATTGGTGAAAAAAATTGATTGGCTACTTTATTTGATATGCTTCTAATTTAGAACTTTGAAAGCTAGAACCTAGATTCGCAAAACAATGGTGAATCCAATGATGTGTGTGATCTTTTCCCCTCAGTGTGACCTCCTCGCTCCTTCGTGTTCACGTGGATCCAGAAAAGTGTGTAATGCTAGCATCAACAGAAGTAGATATTGGGACAAAGGTAGCTTAGGATACAGACTGAATACAATGCGAGTAGGAGAGAGATAGCACAAGAGTACAGAGCTTGTCTTATGCAATTCCTAGTGGGATTTATTGTGATTCATGCAACATAAAACGCCCGTAACTCGAAACTATCCTGCTTGAAGAACAAAACCTACAACTTTAATGGCTTCCTATTGAAAACAAACTATTCTAATCCAATGGATTAGATGAAATATTAACAGCATTTGCACAAGATGGATATATGGCTTCCTAACAACAAAACAACACTAACTAAGCATGCAATGAATGAAACTAAGAATTCTAAGAAAAATGAAAGACTAATCTATTACAATGAGAAATTCAGAGGTAAATTTGAGGGGCCATTTTCTTGAGCACAAGCCAACTATTTATAGCATTTGCATTTACCCAAGGTAAAAACCAAATTGATCTCTTAAACTAAAAACAATGGCAAAACACTATTCAGGGAACAGAATCATTAATGCAAGTCCAAGGTGGTGAAAAAAGCTGGTAAACGTTGAAATCTATGTGATTCATGTTAAAAGAGCATTCTGGAAAACAAATAAAGGACCCCGCCTTGAGCAAGGTGGCGAAAGACAGACCGCCGCCCTATCTAGGCGGCATCTGAGACCGGCACCGAGGCGCAGGTGGCGATTTCATAATCAAGAGGAAAAGGAAAAGAAAAGAGGGGAAAAGAGAAAAGTAAAGTACGCGGGGGCTAAGCGGGGCATGCGGGATGTTAACACACACTTGGGGAGATTTTCCGGATCTCGAACACCTTGCGAGGAGACCTGTATCATCATTGGGGCACGTGTCACGGTGTCCCTGTAGTGCAATACCTTAAAATTTTGGGTACGTACAGTGACCTTCAATTCTACATTTTTTTCACAATGTGGAGATTCATCTTCAAACATGAAGCTTGCCATCTCGAACTCATCCAAAAATTAGATTTTGGAGAGATGAAGGGAGAGAAATCACATTTCTTGTGCAACCTGCTCATGATTCAGTGCCTCTAAATTTGTTTTGGTCACCTCCATGATGGATTCATCAATCAAATCAGGCCCTTTAAATGAAAGCAAAAAATCTTCAATAATGCTTCCTTCATCTAGTTCCAATTCTAATTTGATTTCTTCCAGTTTCTCCTCTTCAATGGGACTTGGAGCTGATTGTTCTTCCTCCTTGTTGACTGGTTGTGCAGCTTGGATTAGATCAGCATTTTCTTCAAATAAAGTTCCAACATGGACACTACAATAAAAAAAAGTAGACTTCTGATATTCTTACCCCATTGCTGCTATAAAATCAGCCTTGGCCACCACTTCTTCAACTTCCACCTCCTCCTTTGGCTTAAAAATCAAGGGGATCTTTGTAATCCCGAATTTTAGAGCCAAGCTCACCAAACTTCTAATCTTTTCTTCTTTGTTTGGCTCTTCTTCTGCTACAAACTCGGCCTCAACCACCACTGGTTCTTCAACCTTGACCTCCTCCATTGGTTTGACCATCAAGGGGATCTTTGTAAACCCAAATTTGGCAGCCCAACTCTTCAGATTGTTTGTCATTTCTTTTCTATTGGGCTCCTCTTTTTTCTTTCCTTGACCACATTTTTTATTTTCATTTTCCCAACATGGATTTGGGAATGCAAGAGGAGGGGTGGGTTGTGATTCAACCAGCTTTGCAATTGTTTGTGGTGGGGAGGGATGTGGAACTTCTTGTTTGTTTGGAGGGGATGACTGCTTGGAAGGGAAAAGGTTAGAAGAATTGAGATGAGGTGGAATACTAGGGGATAGAAAAATGGAACCAACATTTGGGGTATAATTCAATGGGAAGCTTGGAAATTGAATCCCAAATTGAGATGGTGCTGCTTGAGGAGTAGAGAGAAAATTACCAGATAATGGTGTAGGATTTACCCATTGACAAGGCTTCCTGGCACCAAGTTCATAGGCCTCTATCTCCACTATCCATTGTGCAAGTTGGGGCAGCATCTCCACCATGAATTCTAGCTTCTCCTAAGGGTTGTAGTGTCTTGGAAAAGGGCCAACCCATGGACAAGGTGCCCTGCAACCAATTGTAAAAGCCTCCATTTGAGATTGAGCCCTGGATTGCACCATGCTTGCCTCCATCTTTTGGATCTTCTCCAACAAATCAACATCTTCTTCTTGAATGCCCTCATCATATGTGTATTCTTGTGCTTGATATGCTTCATATCCAAATTGATTTTGGCCTTGCTCATATGGATATGCATACTGATTTTGAATTTGATCAAAATGTTGATTTGAAGGAGTTGTAAAACATGTTGGAGGTGGGAAACATTGCTGCTATTGTAAATGTAAATTCCATGATGGAAATGAAGTCATGATTGCACAACTTCATGGAATGGAAAAGAGTGAAAGGGATGGAAAGAAGAATGAATGGAAATGGATGGAAAACAGGTCTACAACTCAGAGAATGAGTTATTGATCAGATGGAGTCACCAGATGTGCTTGAGAATGCCTCCAAAGGCTGAAATCTTCATAGGAACACACCAACCTACAAAATATGAAGTGGAAGACCTCTAGGCTCCCACTAGGCGTGCCAAAACTGTTAGTGGCACACGGTGGTGTAAGATATGTTGTTGTTTGCATGAGACACTAAGAGAAGATGAAATATCTAACCCCAGTGTCCCATTGGGTGTGCCAAAACTATTAGTGTAAATTCATAGCACCCCAAATGAGTTATGGATCTACTTTTCTAAGGCAAAGTCATTTTGTGTGAATGCACAACATTGACCTTTCCCAAAGTGTGGGACCTTGGCAAATGGGGAAAGCTCTCTAGAGAAGGTTGGTTCCTCTTCCTAAACTACCTACCATAAGTTATTCCAATGCAAGCAAGCTAATCTAATCCTAATATAACTTCCAAGGAGATAGGGAGAGGAAGAAAACAAGGAAAAATAGAGCCTACACTAAAACGATGATACACCAGAGAAGGAAAATGTTGATTATCTATCAAAACTGCCATGGAACAAGAAGAGGTGAGCAATGGAAAGGATGGACAAGTGCATCATAGACAAAAGATGGATTTCACACAAAAATGTTCCAAAATCCATGAACACAGCTCCAAAACCTATAATGAACATCCAAACATGCACAAATACCTACAATGAAGAGAGGCAAGAAGAAAACAACCAAAAACGAGAAAGGATGGACAAATGCATCACAAAACACGTTTTTATTGCTCCAGAAGTTTGCACAAAACATCATTTCATGGGTAAGAGGAAAAAATTCCATTACAGAGTAGGGGAGGAGGTTCAAACTCCATTTTTGACCCTAGGGAAGAAAAGAAGGGAGAGGCAGAGAAGAAGGATGAACAACTTTTTACAAATGAGCCAAAATTGGCTTTTATCGCTCAAACAGAATGAAGAAAGGTGAAAAATGTGGGAAAATTCATTTGAGATCTCAAACCATTGACAAGTTTCATTAAAACAGCAAGGGTACCCTCACAAATCCATTTTTCGATGCATTCAGCCATGTTGGAGAAGAAACAGACGCTATACTTCATCAATTTTGGTGGTTAGGGTCGCTTTTCGAATTTTTCCTATGCTAGGGACATTTCTTCAATTTTATCCCACAAATATCCATCGAAATTCAAAATTGAAGTTTCCATCATGTGGATAATTTCAAAATCTTTCCAATGACACCAAAATCATGAAAATCTGAGCTCTAGTGCGAAAGATATGCCCCTTTGAATATTTAGGGCAAAAATGGCAAAATTAGGGAAAATTCTAGTTCACGGCCAAAATTTGAACTTTTTCCCTCTTTTTTCAAATTGGGAAATATTTTCCAAATTTCTCAAAGTGGCCCTACCACTTTGAGACATGTGGCGCTTCATGATTGGTCTATGGCCTTCAAAATAAAATTCTTCCCCTTTTTCCCGTAAGGGCAAATTTTTCTAAGGTCTTCCATCGGTGAAATCCCCGCCGCTGATGTAGACACATGGCAGATATTGATTGCTCAGCAGGGATGTGCTTCCATTTTTTCCTTTGCACTTTTCACCACTTTGGCAACAATTCCAAAATCCTCTCGATGCTCCAACTCCTGCTGCTAATGGACACGTGGCATCATTTCATTTCCTTTGCGGGCTCGCGGGAGCACAAATGACTTTTGCGCTTTTAGCCCAAAAAGTGCTAAGTCCTCAATTTCTTCCTCCGCTCCACCAGCCCAAGCCTCTTTGGAAAATTTTCCTCCTTACCTCCGCATGAGGCCCGCCCAAGGAAAATTTCCCCTCCAAACTCTGCCGAGCCATAACTCAAAAAATACAAGGAGTTAGGAGGACTTCTTTACCTTTCTAGAAAGGGAAGAAAAATCCTATTTGATGAAGCCATTTCCAAAATATTTGGATTGCTTGCAACGTGTAAAAATTTAATTTGAAGTAAACGGAAGGAAATAATGAAGGAAAGGTAGCCAAAATAAGCAAGGGCTCATTTTGGATAACGGTGAGTCTCACAACTCACACTCATAGTTCAGGTGTCTTAGATCTCTGTCTGTAATTTGTAAACAAGACTGCCGGTGACCAATCATGATTCATGAATTTGAAATTGTAGTCGTAGTGAAAATCTAGGTGTTTAAACTTTAATATCAATTTTTTTTGTAGAATTTTAAACAAAGGTCCTTAGTTGATTGCCTTAGTGCCTAGCCGACTCGCCACCTAGATTTTTTTAGAAAATACAGCGCCCTCCTTTTTGTGCGCCCTAGGAAACTACCTAGGTTGCCTAGGGTAAGACACGCCCTGCTCATATTATCTTTAATTTCTACCTTATTTCAACATTAATACTAAATATGCATGTTTATATTAAAAAAATCGTAGGATTTTGACCATATCTACCTCAAATTAGCAACTATTATTTTTATCCCATCGGGACTATATTAATCATAGATTAATTATTTTAAATAGTGATCTTGCTTTTATGGGAAAGACATATTTTCTTCTTCGATACATTAAACATATTAAAAATAAATATAAGAAATAGAGTGGTCATAGTTTAAATCGGCCTTAGAAATTGATAAATAGTAGAGTCGTTGTTTCTAATTTTAATTATATATTACAATAAAAAAATTAAGTAACCGTAGATAATAGAGGCTAAACAATTGTATAATTTTATAAACAGTTTTGTGCATGTGTGAGAGAATATATAACTTGTTTGTATTTACGTGAAGAAATAATTCAAATAAGTATAGAAAAATGGAATTTATAACCATCTAAAAGAATTAAGTCGTCGTTTTGATTTCACAAGGACAAATAATTTGAAGTCCTAGACACAGGTCTCATTATAATTTTGAGTAAATTTGAAGGTAATATACACATTTGAAGGCATAATATATGCATATAAAATCAAATGTAACTCAACCACCAATCCTCTAAATTCTATTTATTATCGAGTCTTATTGAATTCATTTTCCTCTACCATATATGGTCTTCTTCTTACTTTTGGTATGTCATGTACAAAATGTCATATCACTACAAAGACATATTTCTTCAAGCCTCAAGCACACATTCACAATTTACTCTTATTCACAAATTTATCTATCACTTGAGTTTTAAGCCACTAAGAACTTTGAACAAATTCTCCAAGGAAATTGGGATTTTGTTTATATATCCAACCAATGCCACGAAAGTAGTTCCTAAAAATAATACTAAATATGGTCCAAATGACCCATTACACACTCAATTACAACTGGACTATTGTAACTATGCTACCAAAAAGAAAAATTACAATTCCCTTGCCCCATAAATCCTATCCCGAATACAATTACCCACTAGCGAGTTCTTGCAGTATTTCTGCAGAGCTCCGCCCACTATCTAAGTATATATGTTTACTTTGGCAGAGCTTGTATTTATAGCTTTTTCGGATGCTAAATCATCCTCCAATGCCTTCAGATCTGATGCCAAGTGTCTGAATGTGGTCCTCCATGAGAGCATGCTTCTCCAGGCCCGAGCCTTCCACTTTATACCATGATGTGCTTCTAGAAGCTTCTACCATAGGCATGCTCCTTCATGGGCCAACCGCCAAGCTGGCACCTTATCCACGTGTAACCGGGTCATGCTTTTCACGTGTTCTACCCTAGATGTCTAATTTGACTAAGTCCCAAACCCTTGGTTCTGTCTGTGCGTGTCACGCACGCCACACACTTCCTTAAACCCTTTTCTTAAACCCTTCCTTTCACGCTTTTCCTTGCACACCTTTCCTTAATTGGGACCTTGCACACCTACGTGCCTTTTGTACTTAGTCAATATTCTAAGGGCCCAACATCACCCCACACTATGCCTGTTCTCCATCCGTGGGAACACTTCTCTTAGTGAGAGAAAGAATACAATAGGCTTACGCCTAGGAAAAGAATAAGGGGATGAAAGAATGGGGAAAGAAGAAAGAATGGGAGAGTGAAAGAATCACTACAATGATCGGGAAATTCCTTTTACAAGTTGGCCTCAAATTTATTCTAGGCATCGACTTTGTTGTGCGCTCTTTGACAGAGGTCACCGACTAGGGTGCTCACCTCCCCAAAATTTAGTCCATCTCCTTGCATGCTCATAGTATCCATGATCTTCTCCAATTCCTTGCATATATCCTCTAGTGCGTCCATTCTTTGTGTGATACGCAGATACAACTCCTTTAACCTACTTTTTATTGAAACCCTTAAGGTTTTAATGACCTTGGATTTATTCTCAACCTTGGCAAGGATTTTATCTCTTTTTCCATATTCCCCATGTTTTTCTCCCCTGGAACTCCTTGAGTTCTACTTCATGAGTGGCAACCGGTGGTGCTCGCCACTTTTTCCTATCCACGCAATTGTCATATGTGGCCTCGGTAATCTTGGAAGAGGTCCTTACATCAACAAGCACCTTGTTGTACTCTATGATGAGCACTACGATCTACACTTGTCTTCCTTCTCTAGGCGCGCGGCCACTTCCTCTGCAGACTCCAAGGCTAGAAATTGTCTTTCCATGGTGAGGACCCTTGTTAAATCCTCTAGGCATCCCAAGGTAGATCCATACTTATGCGCATGGGTGATGCTAGGTCCAGATGCTTTAATAGTATGGCCCCATTGATGGATTCTACTTTCTTGTACACATCGCTCACCTTGGCCTTTTCATCCTTCAATTCCTACTACCACTGGGTGTTGATTAACTTTTCCTGGCTCAACTCCTTGGTTAATGTAGCTAGCTCTTCCTCTTTCTCCTTTATCTCCCCTTCCAGATCCTTGATCCTATCATTTCACCCGAAGAGTCTAGCCTCTATCTCAACGGATACTTTGTTAAGCACGTTGCTTAGTTGTTCATCCAAGAGCTGCTGGGTATCCACCACTAGGTTATCTTCCCCGATCCTAGAAATGTTACTATTGCCCCATGGCTTACCTCAAAGTCTAGCTCATTAAGGTGGGACTCAATTGCCTAAGAGATCATCTTCCTTTTCCATGGGTAGGTAACCTCCTTGTCAAAAGATGACATGTATACAAGCTCGTCCGCCGGAAGTGTACTGAACAACAATGAAAACACCTTCTTAGGGTCATTAATATAACCCATCTCTGGCCTCCCCCTCTACGCACCTTCCTCCCGTGTGCGTACCCTTGGGTATACTTACAGTTAAAATTGGGCCTCTAGTGCTTCTGCGTTCCTCTTCCGCACTCTCCTTCTCTTTGATTAATACCAGTTCAGTGCCACGTTCCACTTTGTCCTCGACTAGGATCTCAATGTCCCTTGTCTCCTCTTCTTCTACCACCTTATCCATTTGCTCTTTTACTAAGCTTAGAACCTCTTGCTTCTCTGCGCTATCCTCTTCATCTTTTCCCATGTCCTAGGCGCTTCCTCCTACTTGGCTATCCTTACGTCACACAAAAAGGAACCCTTGTTCTTATTCTCTGCCTTCCTCCTTTGAATCATGTATATTGAAAACAAGTGGCCCTTGATCTTTCCCAAGGTCCTCTTCCCCACTTCTTCTCCACTACCATCCTTCTCTCCTATGTACTTGCCCAAACTTCCAGCTTCTTCTAAGGTGGTCTCCTCTTCTACCCTCTACTTTTTCCTAACCGGAGATTCTAGTGTAGGTGACTTTGTTTCTTCTTCCTCTGATGACTCCTTATCTGATGGATCTTCTAGCTCTAGAGTCTTCTCTTTTACTATGGGATTTTTCTTGCGCACGTACATGCTGGTTCTGGTGCTTTTCCCAGGGGAACCTATTGCTTGTGTTTCCACCACACTTGGGATCTTCTTTTCTAGTTCCTTTTCCTCCCATTTGGGCGCGGGTCTTTTCCTCCTAGTTAGATCCTGAGGTATAGATACCTCATTCTCCAGATATGTTCCCTTCTCTAACTTTGGTCTTATGCAAATGTATACACGCATCGCGGATCCTTCTGCAATGGGTAGAGTCATGGGCTTTGTCATTTGTACCTCATGTAATACATATCACTCCATGTACGCGTGCTTGTCAGGTACACCAACCCTTTGTGCATTTCCCGTAGTTCTGGTCTAGATTACCAAGGTCCAACTTAAAATTTTTAGACTCCTTGAACCTGTTTACTCCCGCTTGGAAGTATTGAGATGTGAAGGCAAAGGGGAGCTTGCACCATGGGCTCCATGTCCCATCTGATAGTTTGAATCTGCCCAAATAGAAATGCTAGTACATAGAAAATTTCGCTTCTCCCCTAGTGGCTGCTGGTAGTTGTTTAAGAATTCTCCATTCTTCCTCGAACATGTTCCTTAGGTGCGTGTACCACTTTTCCAAGCACGCCTTGTGCACTGTTTTCATAGTGTCACAAGCGTATTTCTCAAACCTTTTGGGGTGAGGGGTTTTCATCAGGGTACTCCCATATGAACTTATTTGATGCATCTGGTACCCCGATCTCCGAAAACACAATGGTTAGCAACACATTTCCAAAAAGGATCCTGTCACCTTCCTTCGCGCAGTTGATAATTTCATTTGCGATGAATGCAGAAAAATTATAGATGGTGCCCTCTGAAATCTTCTTACAAACATTCAACCATGGCTTATTGACTTGGGTCCATCTCTCCTAGCCATTTAGCTTTGACACCAAGTGCACGGCCATCTTCATTACTAGATCCTTGATGTCTGCAACATCATAATACCTTGACCCCTTTTTGCATGCAAAAGCGGCGATAGTTTCCTTAATCACTTCTTTGTCAGTCAAGTCATCCTCCAACCCATCTCCTTCACAGATGAGGCTTGTGAAATGTGAAATTAGCTAAGGAGTTATGCACATCTTAGACCCCCGAAGTGGAAATAGTCCTCATGCACATGCAACATCAGTCATTGATACAGTCGCTCAGGTTTCCCAAAGTAGGGCAACTCAAAGAGTTGTAATAACACTTCCTTCTCTAACTTGACCTTCACGTCATCATTATAATTGGGCAAACCCTCTAGTGTCCTCTTGTTTTTTGGGTGCACTAATTCCAATGCCAACTCCTTTTTGATTGTGCTTGTTCGATGATTATAATTTTTACGGACATGTCCCTAAGGTGGGACTCCCACTCCTTCCCCAACAACACTCCATCTAGGTACTGCATTCTACATACCACTCTTCATTTGTGCTTGCTTCAATTTCTTGTTTCTTTCCCTTTCCCTTTCCCTTGCCCTTCTTGGGTGTACTAGTTGGTTTCTGGGTGATATTTTCTAGGTTTTCTTCCCACTTCAATCACTTTCTCTTACTCTGTTCTTCTACTCTCTCCAACCTTAGATCTCAAACTTGTGAATAAAATGTCTTAAACTTGTGCCCTAGTTATTCAAACCCTAACTCGGATACTCCCTTCACAAGATGATGCCTTCTCACAATTTCTCCTATGCTCGTGAAATCCCTTTCCCCTGGTTCGCAAATCCAAACTAGTTACCCACGCTTCAATCTCTCCAATTTTTTCTTCACATGGATCAAATTTTGGAAGCCATAGTTTGCAAAGGTGCAAAAAGCGCTTCATTCTCCTTATACGCAAAGTGAAAAATGAGTTACCTTGACCCCTTTATTTATAGTTTTTCCCCTTTTGAGGATTAATTACTACTTCACCTACCACCGTACCTTTTTCATTTAATGCATATTTTTCAAACAAAGCCCATCTTGGGCCGCTTTCACTCACACACCTAACCTATGCAAACAACCCTCCAACCTTCAGTGCGTAACCAATCCAACATGACAAGAGACTCTTACACGCACATAACCAGTGCCGAAGGCAATTCTTCTGTCTTGATTTTTTATCTCTCTTACCTCGTGTTGCTTAATGCACTTTCTCCTCCTTTGTATGTGGGTTCTACAAGTGATTTATCTTGACACCAACCATCCTTTTTCCATATTTTCTCTTCATACACCTCTTTCACCCGAGCCATTCAACTCGGGATTTTTAACACAAACTATCTTGGCACTTTACCATGCACTCTCCTTCACATTACTCCACCCCACACTAAAATGATGTGTGGTCCTCTACGCACTCATAGATTCTCAAATAGTAGCAATAAGGTTACCGACACCTAAGGTGTGAAACAAAACAACAACATGAAAGGGAAACACAAGAAAAGAAATGCGTAAAGGAAATTTCTAAACTAACTGGAAAAACTACCTTATTTACAACCACCAAGAAGACTTATTTATCATAGGGCTTCAGCCTACTCCCATTGAAGTGTCCAGGAAACTTCGTCCCATCTAGCGCTTGTAACTAGCATGTGCCTGAATCAAGGATGTACGAGACTGTGTAAGGACCCAACCAATGGACTTTCAACTTTCTAGGATGCCGCAAAAATTAATAATCATAAAGTAAGACCATCTCTTGAACCTCAAACTTCTTGTTTCTTATGTGGCGATCATGCCAAGCCTTCTTCTTTTCTTTTTCTATTTTTTGGCTCCACCGACGAGTGATTGTTTCTCATCCAGCTTCATTAACTCATCAATTATTTCTTCCAAAGGTGCTTGCTCATCGACTAACCCTCCCCGCACATGCTATTCGCAGTGAAGGTAACATGAATATAACCGGCAGAACAATTTCCATGCCAAAAACCAACTAAAACAATGTGGCTTTGTTCAACCTTTTATAAGTTGTCATGTAAGCCCATAATCTGTTGTAACTTTGTCATTCCAATATTTTCTTCCGACATCACAAATTTTGGTCGTGGTATGACTCAAAGTATTTTGTTGAATGCTTCGCAGATTCCATTTACTTGTGGGTGATATGGCGTAGTCTTGTGATGAGTCACCATGAACTCTACTAATAGGATCCTCACGGTCTCATTCAAGAAATGCGTACCCCTATCATTGGTTAAGCTCAAAGGATATCCATACCTTGTGATAATGTTCTCCCATAAGAATCTTATTGATGTGGTTGTTGTGCAATCTTTAGTTGGGGCTGCCTCCTCCCACCTTGTCGATAATCTGTGCGGGTGATGACATAACGTGACCCGAGTCCTATGTGTCACTTTGGTGCAATAGGGCCTAAAAAGTATATTGCCCACTTTTCAAAAAGGCTTCGCAATAGGTATAGGCGCAAAGGTATTTCATCTCTCTTTCCTAGCTTGCCAATGCGCTGATAATAGTCACATGCTTTATAATAGTCTTTACAATCCTTGTACAGGGTTTCCCACCACAAACTCCGTTATTAATATCTTATGCATGGTGGCATCACCTACATAATGCCCACCCGCACTTCCTCCGTGTGCTTCCTCCATGATGGTGAGGCACTCATGCTCTAATACACACCTATGCAAAACTTCATCACGTCCTAACTTGTATAAGTCTCCACTGATCAACATGTAGGGCGTGTCACGTATGGCTAGTTTTTTTCTCTAACACCTTCATTCCTTCCGGTGCCACACCTTCCTTTAAAAATACCATAATTTCCTCCAAATCTGAGGGCACACGCCACAACCTAAATAGTTACGCGTCTAGCATTGTCTCCTCAATACTTTACGTGTCCTCCCTAAATCAATTCTTGATAGATGATTAGGTCCAAAATTTATTTTTCCGAGACTTCACTACTACGGTGAACTCAAATTCTTAAAATAACAATACCCATCAACATATGCACCCTTTTAGAATGGGCTTGTTCACAAAATACTTTAATGCCATCTAGTCGGTGTAAAACACAAAGGGTGTTGCAGCAGAATCATGTCTAAAATTGAAAAGTGCATAGATAATTGATATTGCCTCTTGCTTAGTTGTGGTGTAATTCTGCTCTACTGGTGTCAACTTCCTGCTTGCAAAACACAGAGGATGATCAATAATTCCTTCACTTGGTTGTGCAAGCACTGCTCCAATAGCGGTTCCTGAGGCATCTACATGGACATGGAAGGGCTTGTCCCAAGAGGGAAAATGTAATATAGGCATGGTGACAAGCCTATCCTTTAATGTATCAAATGCCCTCTACTATGCCTCTCCCCAATGGAAGGCACTTTTATGTCTAAGCAATTCCTCTAAAGGTGCGGTGATCTTGGCATACCCCTTGATGAATTTCCTGTAATAACTCGTATGCCCAAGGAATCCGTGCACTATGCTCTAGCTAGTAGGCTCCCCTAACCCCACAATAACTGCAACTTTAGTGGGATCTACCAGCAAACCCTCCTTACATATGATATGCCCTAATAACATGCCAAAGGGTGTAGAAAATACACATTTCTTAATATTGAGGGATATCCTCAACTGCCTACACCTCTCAAACATTAACCTCAAGTTGTCACAATGGTCTTTGACTAGACCATACACTGTCTAATCATCCAAATAGACCTGAAGAAACTTATGGATGAAGTCCTGGAATGCTTGCACCATGATGCACAAAAAAATAGCAGGCGCATTCTTTAACCCAAAGGGCATGACCGTATATGCAAAACTTCCCCACTCGGTGGAAAAATTTGTCTTCTCCTAGTCCTCCTTTGCAATCTGGACTAGGTAGTCCCCTGAAAATCCATCTGTAAAGGAATATATTTCGTGCCGAGAGACTCCTTTTAAAATTTCTTTAGTGAAGGGGGTTGGAAAAGGATCGATGACACAAACTACGTTCAGCTCCCTATAATCTACACAGATCCTAATCCATCCATCCTTCTTGATGTTGATTACCATTGGACTTATCCATTTTGATTCTTCCACCACTTTAATGATCCCGAAGCTATCATTTTTCTATCCCCTCCTTAACCTTTATGTGCAAATTGGGATTCATCCAATAGGGCCTCTTCCTGACCGGGCACGCACCGTCCTTCAGTTTTATCTTCATCTCCCCTAAGGAATGGTGAACGCATTTGAGCTCATGGTACCCACGTGGGAATAAATCCTCAAATTCACGCAACAGATCAATGATCTTAGAGACTTCCTTCTCCAACCAGTAATCTCCAATAATAGCTTCCTTAGGTTCTTCTCCTGAACTGATGTTAACCTTCTTTGTCTTTAAGGGCTTATGGTAGGCACGTGTGCGAGTATCAGCACTATCCAATACCTCACACTTCCCTGCTGAACTTCTGAAATCCAAGCTTTCCACCTCCTCTCCATCAATCACACACCAAATTTCTTTTATCCTTTTCCAAACATGCACGCTCGTCAAGTAACTCTTATGTTTTCTCTACTTCTTCTTCAAAGTGCACCTCCAAACTTGTTCCACCCAGTACCTCCACCAACCTATCTTCCACCATGGCACTATCCCCCATGGTAAGGCTCTTGATACCTTGCAAGGACTTATCAATTGATGGTTTGGTACTCTAATACTCAAAATTTTGAATAAGGTCAACCGTGAGCTCTTGCCAATTCCCTGTCTAGCGGCATGTCTCCGAATGAATGTACCATGCATGCACACAATCCTGCAGTGTAGAGTACAACTTGTGCACCTAGAAGGATGGTGGAAAAGCTTTTGCACCTTCTCTCTAGATCCTTTCACACTCCTGTATATGGAAAGAGGTGGGATCCTTCCCATAGTAGTCCTTTATGGTGGTGGGCACATTACTCCTAGAGAATCTAACAGAGAGAGAAATTCTTACCTTGTGCCATTCCAAAAGGCTCTCCTGATGTGTAACCCACCACTCTGTAACTATGACGAGAACGACATAACTTAACATCCCTCTCCATTCCTTCTCATTCTTCCAATGAGCTTCCATTTTTTACAAAAGTATCTCAGGGAAGGCTCCTCTTGAATACTTAGGGAGCTCATTTCCTCCTAGGTGCCTTGTGCGTGCGTGCCTTTGTCACCTTGGTCACCGACCCTCTCAACTGTCATCCCATCAATTCATAAGATCCATGCACCTGATTTTCCCATGCTAGACTAGTATAACTTACTAACTAAGCATCCTCAAACTGGATAACTCCGTTAGTAGGATGTTTTATCTATGGGTCCTTGATTGAGCGCACATATATCCTGTCTAGAACTTCCTCCCCAAAAGGTTCAATATAGGGTGTCGAATTCCCATCAGCTAAGGGTATAATGACCCATTCCTCCTTATTTTCAAATATGATGTACCCTTTTTCGAACCAAAGGTCCGCATTGTTCTTGTAACACCATGGGCACCCAAGTAGTGCTGGGAAATTGTCTGCCTCGGTGAGTTCTAAGACTTTGAAGTCCCTAATAAACTTAGCTCCCTAGATAGTGATAGTTGTATCCTTTAAGACACCTATGGGCATCGCATTAGTCTTGTTTTCCATATACAACACATTCGAAGATGGTTGTAATGCAGAGCCTTCCCATATGATGCCATGTATCCAAAGTTAGAACATTAACCTCTGCGACTGTGTCATTGAGGATATTACTAAGGAGCCATCTATCTACAACTGCATTCAATGTGATTTCTTTTTCATAGTCAAGGCTATGAGGGGGAAGGTTTGAATGCAAGACTTGCCTCTCGCGCTCTCCTCTGGCATGTGGTACCTTCTCCCTCAACCATGATCCTAGCAAGGTAATGATATTCTCTTGCCTTAGCATTTTACACACCTCTTTGACCTCATCCAGTCATCCTTGGCACCTCGACTCTCCTCCCATGTTCCTCCCTCTTGGATTGCTCCTTTAGACATAATCGTATTTCTACTTGTAAACTCCAAATGACATCCATGGTGTCCCGATATACCTCCTCTTGATGCGCGGGGTCAAGGTACTTTCCATGAACTACTTCCTCCTTGAAACTAGGTTCTTTTATCTTGGTATCTTCTTTGGCGCGCGCACGGATTCTACCCTTGTTGTTACCAAGATAGGCTCCAAACCTACATCCCATGTTACTCGAGGCATCCACCGTATGTATGCCTTCTTAATGCTAACCATTGCAACGCCCTTGTCTTTCTGGTGTTGTTGGTTCATGTGCTCAAACAACTCCGGGCACTCCTTGTACTTATGCTTCTTCCCGCACCACGAGCACTTCAACAGGTCCAGGCGCTCTCATTTATAATGCTCTATAGATCCACAATTGAAATAGGTTCCATGTAGGAACTCACTCCTTCCTCCTCTGTGGTTACCATGACCACGGAATCCTCCTTGAAAACCTCTTCCATGCACGCCTCCATCTGCATGCGCTCCTCATAATGGTGATCATCACCCTTGGAACTACTGGCAACGTTGGTTTGGTGCACCCCATGATCAATGGCCTCATGGATCTGATCAATGAGCCTACAGTCCTTAGTATCATGGGTTGTAGAGGTGCAAATCTTGTAGTAACAAGACACATTCGGATTGCACGCTGTAGTAAGGGGTATCTACTTGTGTCATGGTCCCCATGGAAAATTTCATAATCTACTACCATGGTGCATACTATCCTTTGGGGGAAACTATTCTTAACATACCCTCTACTTCATAATTTGTGCACCGAAACCATTACGAGTCTCATGGGTTGAGTTCGCAGACAATTTTTCCAACAGCTTGGCCATAGCAACAATCTAAGCCTCCGGGAATGGGCTAACACCAAGATCAACACTACCAAAGCCTTGGCGCATAGAGAAGCTTCTCCAACGCCTCACATAGGTCTATAAATTTTTTTGAGATAAGTCCCTTCTAAAAGGTGTGATCAACCCTCCAAAAAACCACTAAGCATGTTGCGAAGGGTGAATATCATATGATAATTTAGACAAGAGAGTTTTAAAGCACGCATCATACTCCCACACACTCTTTGCCATTCCTTGTTGAATCTCCTTTAAAGCATTGATGTTCTTCTGCTCAAACTCATGAATGTGGAATTTCTCTAACAATGTGTTATGTAAAGCACTATAGTCCACCTTTGTTTGATGAGGGTCATATTTCATATACCAAATTATATGCGCGCCCGCAACATGGTTGCAAACCGACTAGCCTTCCATTTTGGAGTTGTGATACCATTTGCACGCCATAGTAGTTCACAATTGTGAATGTGTTTCGTAGCATCCTCAATATCTCTATAATCGGGAAAATGTAGAGACATTTCAAAGAAAACTTGTGGGGGTGGTTGGGGCCCGAATCCTCCTGAGCCAGAGCCTTGGTTTCCACTTGTGTTTCCTCCACCACCTGATCCACTAGGTCCACCAGGTCTTGAACCACCAGATCCACTAGGTCCTGAACCACTAGATCCACTAGACCCACTAGCTCTTATTCCTCTTGAACCACCTGCACTCCACCAGGTCCTAAACCATCGGAGCCATCAAATCCGCTTGAGTCCTAAAGTGGTCATGCCAAGGGTGCCCACAGTTCCTTTGAGTTGCGCGCCTATGGTCTACAACATTGTCCCACCGCCAATAGTATACCCCCTGCGCCACTCTTATACTTGAGACCAAAAGCTTGCGTGTATATACCTTGCTTGAAAAGTCCTAACACTGGGTTGGTGTTTTCAGCCATAGAAGGCCCAAACAAGAAATTATACCTCATGGGTGTAGACCAATCACTTCCAATGTAACCAATTGGACCAAAAATATTTTCCCCCTGATCTGGAAAACCAAGTGCCAAGGTCTGATCATTATGTGGACTCGGATGCACGCAAATGGTTCTTCTTTCTCTACGTGATGAACTCTCATCAGAAGCTAAAGGGTTCTCTCTTACGCACTTGCCTAGATGGGGTCACACAGACTGCTCAAGTTCCACATCCTCTGTGTGAACCTCAAATCCTTCCCATAATGTCTGCCGCCATACATCCATCACACCTGCAACCTCATGTTGTCTAGCAATCTCCCTTTCACGTGCTTCACCATACTTGAGTTGTCTCTCCTCCCTTTATTTCTCTACCGCAACATCTACCATCTTCCTCCACCCTAGCTTCCTCACCCAACGCTTAGAATGGTTTATCCAGCCATTAGGAATGCCTCTAAACTCATGGTAACCATCAAGATTTTCATAGCCAGAGGGAAAACACGTAGAAACGATCCTCTAGGATCCCGTAGAAGCTCAAACTCAGCAACCTCCAGACAAGAATATGTGGAAATGGCGTCCAAAGTGTAGCCAACCAATACTCCTTTCCACTAATGATCCATTACATGGGTCCACGTCATATTTGCATCCTGTAGCCTTTGGTATTCTTCTTGGGTCCACATACGTGATCCATAATGCCAACTCGATCTAGACACATAGGATGAGAGCCATTCATACAGTTCCACTGGGAAGCAACAGAAAAAAGTTTCATACAAATCATGGTAGAGGTTTTCTTCTACCCATCTATGTGCATCGAACTTAGGTCTAATGTTGAATCTCTGATAAAATTCATCCTCCATGCTCTTTAACCATGATTCAACACTTTCCAACGTTAACCGCTCCATCATTACGCATTACACAAATCATGATGAATACTATTTATCACTACAACTTCGAAAAAGATCCCAGAAATGGAACCAAGATGTAGTCATTTTTACCCCTATCACAAAAGAAATGAACCCCATGCACACCGACCTATCACCTAGCAGAAGCTGGGTGCTCACCCGAGGCACGCGCGGGTACCAAATCTCTCTTTTATGTGAGTTTAGTGGGAAACATCATATATGCTTTGTGTTTAAGAGATTTCAAAAGGATTTAAGACATACAAGAACCATAGAGCTCAGAACGGCCTCTAGATCCTTGCAACTATTCCAGATAGAGTACTTAATAGATTATATAACTTGTACCATAATAGAAAGAAGTATACAAACATCCATACTTAACATACACATAAATGAAAAAATACCTATGAGCAATATGTATTCATCAGAACCATTGATATTCATATATATATAACCGATAACCTCACTACATTCATGGAGTCATTACAGAGTGTCACAGAGAAGCAGACCACAGTCATGCATTACAACTGGACTATTGTAACTATGCTACCAAAAAGAAAAATTACAATTCCCTTGCCCCATACATCCTATCCCCAATACAATTACCCACTAGCAGAGTTCTTGTAGTATTTCTGCAGAGCTCCGCCCACTCTCTAAGTATATATGTTTACTCTGCAGGCGCTTGTATTTATAGCTTTTCTGGACTACCAACTCATCCTCCAGCGCCCTCAAATCCGATGCCAAGTGTCTGAATGTGGTCCTCCATGAGAGCATGCTTCTCCAGGCCTGAGCCTTCCACTTTATACCATGATGTGCTTCTAGAAGCTTCTACCATAGGCATGCTCCTTCCTAAGCCAGCCTATCACCAGGCTGACACCTTATCTACGCGCAACCGGGTCATGCTTTTCATGTGTTCTACCTTGGACGTCCAATTTTACTAAGTCCCGAACCCTTGGTTTTTTTCAAAGACGCATCGTGCGCCACCACGGCTTCCTTAAACCTTTTTCTTAAACCTTGCCTTTTGCACTTTGTCCTTTTGCATCTTTCCTTAACTAGGACCTTGCGTGCCTATGCACCCTTTGTACTTAGTCAAGTATTCTAATGGCCCGACAACATGAATACATGGGTGTTTAGTAAAATTTTCCTTCAAGAAAAATGATTCTATGTGCTCTTATTGATGTGGAACTAGATTTTCTTACCCTCCACAAGGGATCACTTGGAAATGCAGGTTTATAATGGTTCAAGATAAGTATAGGAGTTTATTGTGGGGTGTGAAAGTGAGATTGCGATCTAAATTGGTGGTGAATAAAAATGGTAAAGAATTTTTATGATGAGAATTGAATAATTAGTAATGGACATTGTTTTTCAATCTACTTCTTCAAAAATGTCAATGAAGCACCATCACCATTTAGTTTGATTTTATCTTATTTTACCGTGAACTATTATACCTTTTTAAGAGAAATGTGGAGTGGGAAACCATAATACATATTTAATCCCCGCACCAAATAACCTTGATGTTCATCCCCTCCCTCTTCCTAGGTCCAACGTCTACATCCCCAACCCCTTCCTTAACACCCCCACACACACGTGTGTGTGTGTGTGTGTGTGTGTGTGTGTGTATGTCTACGTATGTGTGTGGACCTTGAATATTTATATGTATTGAACTCAAATTTCTCGTAACTCATAAATATATATGAGGAAATCACACATTTTTGATATAGTAGTACTGTAATGCTTGCACTTTTTCATATTGATATAACTACAAACCCAAAATTGTGTACATTTATGCCACAAAATTTAGAGAAATTGTTGGAGACACTAACAATGTGTAAATGTGTTTAGATAATTAACTATGCATTGTTTAGTGAGTTTCATATGTTTTATAATGTTAGATTTGAGGTGGAAATTATAGAGACTCTTTGGAATTTATTTCACATGTATATTTATATTGATGGTTGAATGGTTCAAATTTAACTATCTTTGTATATGGATTTATGTACTTTTACAAACAATTGTGATTCCATCAAATTTTGTGATAGGGATCTACATAAAATACATAGTGGTTAGATCACAAGTTCTACTAAAACAACATCTTATTTATTTGTGTGAGGAAGTCCCCTAACATATGATCTCCCCATTTGGGTTCCGCTCAATTATTCTTGTCTGTACCCTTGGCCACTTATTTAGACATATTTTACTTAATTATCACGATGGACACAATTTGTACCTTATAAGGGTTTTACCCTTTCCAATTTAGTTTCCATAACAAGACAAAAAAGTGGAGTACAAATAGTAGATATTATTTGGGGAATAATTTGAGTCGTTGAACAATAGGCGTGGTACATGCATGTATTTAATTCCCACCTTTTTCTTTTGAAATTTCCATTCATTTCTTCTTCTTATATTACAAATGAAATGTCTTCTAATCAGAAATCTTAACTATATAAAAATAAAGTAACAAAAATAACAAAGACCATTTCCCCATACTTTCTAGAAAAATTTGTTTCTTTTAGTTGTGTAAAAGTGGTTGTTGGCATCGTATAACTTACAAACAAGTTAACAATGTTGGAGAGACCCCTATTCTTAATCTCAATATTATTTTCGATTAGGTTGGCTCATTTTACAACAAAGAATGATAAAAATGATCAAAATAGTATCGAGACGATAAAGTGGAGCACATATAGTAGATATTATTTGGCGAATAATCTGAGTCATGGAATAATAGGTGTGGGACATGCATGTATTTAATTGCCACCTTTTTCTTTCCAAATTTCCATTCATTTCTTCTTCTTATATAACATATGAAATGCCTTCTAATGGGAAATCTTAACTCCATAAAAATAAAGTGACAAAAATAACAAAGCCTATTTTCCCCATACTTTCTAGAAATAATTTGTTTCTTTCAATTGTGTAAAATACTGGTTGTTGTCAGTCGTATAACTTATGAACAAGTTAACATTCATTAAGAGACCCCTATTCTTAATCTCGATATTATTTTAGATTTGGTTGGCTCATTTTACATTTTGTAGATTTACTTGTTGGTGTTGGGGGTGAAAAGACCCCAAGTACAAATCTTTTTCTCCACAACCTTCCACTTACCACAAAATAATAGAAACATGCATGTATTGTTGTGAATTATCCACAAACAATGTTGCATGATATCGATTGTTGGATTTGTAATGTTAGCAAGACTTTACGGTGATAGCCTTTTCTCCATATAAAAACCAATACTAATAAACTATGACAACACACAAATATCACACAACGTTGGGTTCTTAGGTGCCTTTTGTCCATATTTGTGTCATGAATGATTTTAGAGACCTTGTCATCTATGATAGGAAGTCCCAGAAGGGTCCACATTCCTCTTTCCACCTTTGAATGCACCTTGTGTTGATAGGCATTTCAAATGCAAGTCAAGGCAACTGTGCTTGACATGCATAAGGGAAATGAGAGGTCAAGGTTTAGTGCAGGTGTCCATTGAGGGACATCATCATTACGACAACTGGTAGCCAATGTGTATGAAATCATTGACATGAGGAACATTAAACATAGAGTTCGATATCAAACATATGTATAGTTTGAGATTCTTACATCTACAAGTTTCCCTTGGAAGATTTCTTTGACCACACCATTTTGTCTAATATTTCCAAAGTGCATTACCTCGATGACCTGTGCAAAATGTCACTTTTCTCCTTCAAACACTTGACACAGATGACACGTGTTTCGTATATATCTATTTGTAATAAATATTTTTCGAAAAAGTTTGCCCTACCAATTTCCACACCCCTTCACTTATCCTCCCTCAATCTCCTTCTTCATCACCCCTCTTCCTCTTCTAATGTTTATATCCTTCAATTTCACCTTCCTCAATGCATCCCCTTTGCGTTTTCATCACACATTTCACATGCGATTACCAATATGTAGTAATTATTTTACCCTCAATACTTCTTTCTAACCCCAAGCGCGTCACCCTATCACCCAACACACATTGGACGCTCATTTGAGGCACATGCGAGGTTAGAAAGAAGTATTGAGGGTAAAATAATGACTACATCTTGGTTTCGTTGCAAACTTCAACGACAACTTTAGGGTACCGATAATTGAAAAATCCAATTTGAACAAATGCACTTGATGAGACATGAGTCCTAACTTATCAAGGCTTATAATAGGCGAAGTTAAATTTGACGGTCGTTTAAACATTTTTTTGTGATTCTAGCCAAAAAAATACTTAGCAGATTTTAAAATAACTGTCATAAACGACTTGCATATTTAAAATCTGAGCATCATTTTTAATATATATTTATATGTAAATTATATTAATATATAATATATAGTTAAATAAATATAAAAACAGTCTTGTATATATTTTATTAATATTATATAAATAACATTTCTTTGAATTATTGAGGGGTAGTATTAGAAAATTACCGTCACAGAAAAATTGGCCGTTAAGAGGGGGCTAAAATCCTTATTTTCTTGGATGTATAAGCAAATTCAACAACAAAGAAGACAAGGATTGCTTGAAACATTTTTTTATTGAATAGACTAAAAACATTCGTAACACCAAATGCGTTTTGCTCTCATCAACTCCAGAAAAATGTCATGATGAAAAATAAATTTGATTATTTCTTAGGATTTAATATGTTTTATTTTTAAAATCGGGAATGCCCTACGAAACTAAACATTTGTTTGCTCTCATCAACCCTAAAAAAAAAAGGTCACAATCAAACATAAATTTGATTTTTTCTTAGCTTCTATACAAATTTTGAAAAATGCCCTAAGACATTTTCCTTTTTTTTCTTCCCCGAAAAGGGATAAAAGTAGCCACAAAGTAGAATGAATTTGTTTGAGCACTTAGAAGCTTCATAGCCTAAACCAGGATTCAAACGCATCCTTACATGCAACATGGATGCTATTTGCCACCGACTCCCCTCCTCTTTTCAGTTCTGGCGTGTGTGTGGTGTGTGGCTCTACATGGAAAACAAAAAACCCAACAATACACTGTGAATTGAAGCCCAACTTCGATTCAAAAGGAGAATAGAACAAGAATTAAATCTATTAATGAAAAATTCAGTGGAGAAACAAAGAAATCCTTAATTGAGAAGAAAAACTATTAGCTATACATAAAAGAGAAATGGGGGTGCTAAGAAAACATAAAGTAGACAAGTGATGGGAGAATAAGCGATGAACATACCGTGAATGTGGCATAAAATTAGTGTGGAAGAGGGAGAGAGAGCGCAGACACGTAGCAAAAATGCGTCATGCGCTGTGCTTTTGTACTGGATCAGGAGCTTATGTGATCAAGAGCAGCACATAAATATATGCATAGATGGTGACTGAAGCCGTTAGGATCAACGTGCCACGCTGGCATGTAAAACGAACCCACCAGGCCTGATACGGTCGGCGCATATTATTCCCTCAATTCTGACTAAAATAACAGATCAAGGAGATATATATATTTATAACCCCTTTACAGAACAAGATATTTTAGTAATCCAAACGGATAATGAGCCATTATATTGGATTAGAATACCAAGGCAAATAGATATAAAAACCATGCCTGCGAATTTGTAGACCTGGGCGACTCCCCTCACGAATTCGCCCAAGGAACCAGGAGCTCTTACACCGAAACCCATGCAGATTTAATACTCAGCAAGTCGAGCCCGTTTCCACAGAAGTTCGTGCTCTCCAGATTTATCAATAAGGCACCGTAAGATCTAAAGCAAAGAAACCCCTTTCGTAGCTCTCATTAGTTCATACAAAGAATTCACATGCACAGATTTCTCATGAAGAAGCTCGAGTATGCCTCCAGGAACACACAGCTTTTTGAAGTTCACTCGCAGATTGAAAATCAAACCTTTGCGCATGCCTTGCTCAAACAAATCCACCAAAAGAAACCCCAGTTACCTACTTGTGGTATCTTCTTAGAGAAGCTTTACAAATTTTGAAAGCTTTAATGCTTATTAAATTCTCGCAGAGCCACGTTAGTGGCTTCGAAAACTTCGCCACCGCCATTAGTAACTAGCTTGCAAACTTGCATGGCATTCAATCAAGTCGACCTGTCCGGATTCAAGTTAAACTAAAATGATAAGGATCGACAAAACATCGAAAGAATTGCTTGGGTCAGAAATTAACCATTTAGATCATCATTTTTATCCATTTAAAATGAAACAAGCTCGACATATATATATATATATATATATATATAGTGATGGCTAGGTGGTAAGACCTCTTGTAAAAACTAAGCAACACATTTTCTTAGGACCATTTAAAATGTACAACAATTTTATGCCTTACAACATGGTCTTAGACCATTCTAGCTTCCACACTAGCACCATTACATTTTCACTTTACAGACTTAGTCGTAACTGTAACCAGATAGTGACCAGTAAACATTATGTCATCCTAACATAATCAACTCACTGGTAGGGATTTTGTAACAACTTACAACATAACAATACTTACCAAGCCCAAGCTAAAACTTTATGATCAACACAACATTTGACCTTAATAACCATCAACCTTTAGGAGACCAAATATAACACCAGTAAATAAATGAAATGCACTAAGATCCTGAAATTGATCAATCGAGTGTTTCTTTCAAAATATGCCAACTTGGAATGCTATTGCCATAAATATGGAGTCCTTATTCAATCGAATAAGGTGACGATTATTCAACCAAGCGTTGAACAATTCAAAACACTTTATGATCGTATAATAAAACAAATCATTTTAATAATCATATTTCAAATAAGCTGAACCATCCTCTACAATAAGAACGCAGTGATCATCACAACCAATAATAGACCATGTAGTTATTATCTCAAGAAGATAGGTATTGTAGCTTTGCATGTTTCTATTTGCCTCTAGCACATTCAATCAAAGCAAGGTGCTCAATAATCACTCATTTCTTGGTAGAGAAATCAAAAAGCAGTTGACACATGCACTACAATCATCATACCCAGATAGGAAAGCAAACAAGAATGTGTCATAAATGCTAAGCACTTTATAAATGTCAGGAAATGAGCGTTGTTACGTCGTTGCACATGCAATTACACGAACACATATATATCCTTTTTAGGGTATGCATGCATGCCAGTAGATGCATACTTAGTTATGCAACGGGGTTCATTCCCCTACCTTTGTAAATCATTCATCGTTTACGACTTACCCTAACGACATCCTAGACTAAATTTGCAGGATGTGACACCCTCGATAGTTTAAGACTGATATATGGCTCCTCCAATATCCCAAGATTGAAATTGTCCTCAACAACCCACATAATTGATGAAATTCCAAGCTATTAGAAAGGATTTTAAGTCAACAAGAGTTACATGCTACAAGAAAGGCTATTAACTGAGAAAAATATCAAGGTACACAAAAGGCTATTGATATAGAAAATGATTCATGCTATTGGAAAGGTAATATTATCAACAAGATGTTAAAACTCACTTTATATGGGGAAATACCTATGACACTAGTCACATTCAACAAATTGGGATCATGGTTCAGCATGACCAATCAGGTGTAGTCATTTCTGTCCACATTTTACTTTATTTGAATCATTCTAAAAAATATATTTGAAAAATTATTTTATAGATTTATGTACACCATTATAGAGAATTGATATATGCATCTTTATCATGTGATTTCAAGATTCACATGCATTAGTGCATTAGTACTCAATAGTTTACAATAACCATCCTATGATCAAGATTCAATGTTTAAATATTATTTTAATCAAGCATTTGTCAATGCTAGATTAAAAGTGGGGAAATTTTGATACCCAAAATATTGTTTGAGAACTTGATAATATGACATTTGACACTTACCTTTAAATTTGACACTTATCATGACATTAATCCCATTTATAAATAAATGACAAATAAAGTAACCCTCCCACTCTCTTACACATCCCAATTGGCACTAGAACACATTGTTCTTTAGTTCATCTCTTCAGAATTACTATACCTAATTTTAAACACATACAAGATTATACTTGTTTAAGGCGATTCCTTATAACCCTAGAAAATTCCATAGGTCTAGGACATGTTTAAATATGAACCTTTCCTAACAGATATGAACTTATCCTTGCACTTCTAATGATTGTATTTTCAAATGTACAACTTAGGTTCGTTGGTTTAGGATGTACTTTTGGCTTGATTGATCGGGAAATCATTTGAAAGGTAGCATTTATAAATGCATAAACCCTAAGCTATTAGATGCATCTAGGTATCCTCTATTTCTCTTACTCTAATAAGGTAAAGTGAAAGAATTCAATCACTAATTTCCTTAGAGAATAATCACAACAAGATACTAATTTTTTTAATAGATCTATACTCATACCCTAGATCAACCATGAACAAAAAATTTAGTATCAAATATGTGTTACAAAATATGAGTGATGGATTAAGGGTTGCATCTTCTATTGTTTTATTCTATATCACATGCATCCCATCATATGGTTAGGATAAATACATGTGGATTGATAATTTTTGAAGTAGTGGTATGTAGTGCAACACTCATCACATCGATAGGGATGTCATGAAACAATTTAGCTTGAGATGTTACTAACCCCTTTTAAGGAAAAAAGGACAAATTATATCTCAAAAACACGGTGATATGGAAACAAGTCTAAAAATAAGACCTCTAGAGATAGGAGAACATGATCTTAGAATTCAAATCTAGTGTGTAGGTACACAACACATGTTTAAATCCCTAAGGGACATGTTTGGAAATGAAGTTTTCTAGGAACCTATAAACCAATCCTACGTTGACTTTTAGATCCTAATATTTTACAAATAACTTGATAAAATCTTGATATGCTTCCATGCACATTATAAGTACTCTATCATACCATATGAAAACAATAAAATGGTTCATCTCTATGATCCTAAGATATAATTGTAATTTCATTAATTATCATTGGAAAATACATTGGAGCATGCAATAGTAACACAAATTAGGATTTGTTATGATTATTTATTCTTGTTCTCATTATCATTATTACAAAATATATTAGATTAATAATTAAGCCCTAATTTCTCATTACATGTAGTTCTAAAACTCAAGAAAAGGTCATGTTTAATAACTTAACATCCTTTGAATACCTATGATGAATGATCAAGGTCTTCAAGACTAAGCTCGTTGCAACCAACATGCTCAAATTTGGCACAAATGATCCTACATACAATGAAGCTAATTTTAAAGGTATACCATCAAAAAATATAAGGCCAATGTCATGATTTTTTTTTATGATAAGGCCATTAATACAACACAAAAGTTGCAACCTCGGTTCTTTTTACTCATCCATGAAGATAATGGACACATTTGGAAAAACCTCCTTAAAATTTGATACAAAATTACTTGATTAAAATATTATAGTTCAACCTACACCTTATGAAATAAAAACTAATAAGCCACACCATACAAAGTCTGATAGTAAATAGTATTATGACTATCATAAGTGTATTAGACATATAACCAAAATATGCTTAAAGTTATTGTTTCACCATTTTCTTTACGTTTTAAAATGACGAAACAAATAGGGTTATGGGCTAGGAGGAATACTTGTTAAATGGGTTAGTTGATGGTTGTTGCGCGCATTCTGAATTCTCAATCCAGTTCTGATTGTGAGAGCTTCCTTTTGGCTAGGAGGAACTACTTGTAATAGAAAAAAAGACCACAAAAGAGAAGTTAAATGATATATGATAGTGGACTGCCTAACGTATGCTAGTTTCGGGAAGTGTGATACTTCCTAGATGGTTGTCAATCCATTGTTTAAAACAAATTAATGTGAGAAATAAGTAAATTCTGTTGTAGTTGATATGATCTGGGTATCTCATTAAAGTACAATAAGAAAATCCAATCATAACAGGCTAGGCTATAGTTGGATCTAAAGGATGAGGTAACTGCCAAGGTACTGGGACTGGTCAGGGTCTAATTATGGGTTGTTTAGGTCAATAGGTAGGAGGTTGTTTGGCTCTGTTCTTGGGCTAGGTATAAAACACAGAGACCGGCATCAATTTGGTAGGATTGGTGACGGTTTATGTAGAACCAAAAACGGTTATGGGCAACCGCGTCAAGTAAGGTCAAGATGTATGAAACTCAAAGAGATCTGATTGCAAAGTTTGAATCTAGGCTTTAATAGAGATGGTAGGGTGGATAAGGAGGTTTATAGAAGTCTTAGGTGTATTTAGGGGTGAACAACAGGTGAGGATGGGTGATCGCGGTGTGGGTAAGGAAATGGTTGGGTTACATGTTAGTAAGGGATAAAAGAATGGGCATGCAAAGTGTAGATTAATAACAGGAGTAACAAAAGCTACTAACTAAAATAACAATGTTGGTTAGGGATACACTTATTGTGATGCAGACTGGATGGCTAAATGGTAATGGTAGTTGATCAGAAGGATGGTATTTGGTACCATAGCAGTGAATCCCAGAGTGCTTCCATGAGTGCAATGCTTCTGGATTTGTCCTGGTGCTGGTTGTGAATGTCTGGATGCATGAAAGGATGTAACTCTTATCTCGTCTCTTTCGGTTTAGGATGTGCTAACCTCCCCAACAAGGTTACTAAGGTGAATCAATGGTAACCGATGACGGTTATGTATTGATCGACGTCGGTTTAGGTCTGACCAACATTGGTTAAGGTAGGATTCCCTAGGTTTACTAAAATGGGTAGATCTTTCTAATTTCTTGGGCCAAGTTGGTTTTTGTCACGGATCAGAACGGAAGCTTCCCTTCTAATGAGCGGGAATGTGGTTAGAGAAATCTTAGGCATTGATTTTAGGGTTAGACCAAATCTTAGCTCATTAAGGCAAGTAATACTTAGTTATTGTTAGTTATGGAAACATGCCAAGAATAGGTCTAGGGTGAGGTGGTTGGATGAGGTGTCTAGGTGAGGTGGAAATTAGGTCAATTAAGGTAATAAAATAATGGATATTGTGAGGATGGGTATTTAATTTAATTAAAATAATTAAATTAATTATTAATGTGGGGTGAAAGGGGCCATGGTTAGGTGCTTATGTTTAAGTTGGTTATCTGATTAAGGGCTAAGGGGAATGTAACCAAATTTAGGTGTCTACTGATTCTAACACAAGATTTAGGATCTTATTGAAAATAATACTATTTAAGTGGAAAAATATGAAAATTCTACCGATAACATAGTGGATTAACCTAATTAGACCTTGAAGATGTTTATCAATACTTTACCTAATCATTTTGACACTCATATGAGATATGATGTAAACATGACTTATCTCACCTGCCTCCTCCCTAGTCTTACAATATTAATCATCACCCTATGGATCATATTCTTAGAATGAATAGAATTTACCTCAACCATGACTTGTGATTATATTAAATTCATGATGATAAGGATTACAATAAACCATTTTTCATTCAAGAGTATTTTAATTCACACTGATTCACATTATTATCATAGATAATGGGTAAAACAAAAAAGTCTACACTATGACAATCCTTACTACTCTTGGGTACACTACACATGATTTAATCAATACAAAAACAATTTATGGATTTGATGTATAACATAAAAAACCCGATTTGGGTAATCATATTACCTTTATAGGTAGGACCGAGAATATAGCCACATAATTGATAGTATTAGCTTCCGATAATATAGTCAACATGTTACTTCCAAGACATTCATGGATTCACATGAAGAGAGCTATTCCCTCCAATATACATAAATATTTAAAGTATATACACAAGTGGTTATAATTTTGTACATTCCTTATGATTACATCCCATTCAACCTATCACATTACCTATTTCCTCTTTAGACCTACCTCTCTTTGTCACACTCTTAGTGACACCTTTATAACCTATTTAGCATCAACCTCGATAGGTATATGATCTTATTAATACATAGATACCAAAAAACCCATAAATGGAAATTAGTTTTGATTGAATTTTGATAATATATTCTCCTAGAGTTCATCTTATGTTACTTGTCTATGCATGAAATGTAGTATTTCTATAGTATCCTTACAACTAGGAATCATATGGAACAATAATGCACTAACGTGATATAAAATGGATGCCATAAGTCACTATGACTACTCATGACCCATTAATTATGTATACACATTATCCTATCACTTTTGAATTTGGATACAATACCACACATGATTAACTATCATATTTTAAAAATGACTAAACCATTTATCCTACTCTAGACCCACAACACATGATACTTGTACCTATTGACCCAGAACTCCACATACACACCCAATTGATGAAGCACTCATATGAAATTATTCATTTTATTATTAACCATTATACATAGCTCCTTTGTCACATACTCAACTTTTTATACATTGAGAACAATTTATTTTACTTTATTTTCTATTATTCATTTTGTTAACACCTCCTCTTGAGTTGATATTTATACATAACCGATAATGTATAATATCTCTAGGGTTTAATTTGATTGTTGAAGAAATCATAACTACATAGGATATCATCCCTATTATTCTATTGTCTACAACCTATGGCACAAGGCCCTTACCATGTTTAGATTTATTCATTTGTAATTTATGCAAGAAAATACAATAACAATAAAATATTTCAAAAAATAAAATACGTGCATGTATGTGAATTGAATTGTTACTATATATACTCACACATTAAATTTATCATTCTTTATCACTTTACTTATATACTTCTATATGCACCAAATTTAATGTTATGCATGAATTAGTTGTAGGATATAAATTTGATATGGAAACATACACATATGCTTTGCCACTTCACGAGTCCTACACTTGGAGGCAAGCCTCCACATAGAGGGCATGCCTACAACAAGGGAATCTTGTATAGAAATTTTTAAATTTATATATTTCATCCCTATCCGTTGGTGATACAGATCCATTTACTAGATATATTTCTTTGAATTATACTTCATGACGTGTGCTTCATTATAGATACGTATTATGATACACTAGATGTATACACTTATAGTTTCAATGTTTTGACATTGCATGCTCCATGATTACTTATTAATATTTATACTATGTTCTATAATGATTAATCACACATGTTATTACAAATACTTGACTAATTACTTTAGGTCTTGGGATCATTTATGTTCTTTATGTTTACTATATGACAATTATTTCCCAGTGTGGTGGTCTATGTTTATGGTGATTCTAACTATTCTATGCTTATTGTATAACATGAATATTATATGTTTAATATATGGCATGAATGTCTCATGAATTTATTTCTCTTTTGTATTTAAAACATGCTTGATATATACAATTTTATATTTCTATGTTCTAGCCATGATTCTATATATAACCTAGAAAGAGCTCCATTTGGATCGAAGCTTGAGGAAAAATTTGTTAAGACAAATTTTGATGGGGCATCTAAAGGGAATCTAGGTCAAGTTGGGGGAGGTGGAATTTTAAGAAACAATGAAGGTGAATGGTTGTTTGTTTATGCTAGGCCGTTAGGACGGAAAAAAAAAAATGGTGGAAGCTAGAGCTCTCCTTTGGGGGGTTTTGTTGGCAAAGAAAAAGGTTTCAAGGAAATCTAGATTGAGGGTGATTCACTCATCATTATTAATGATCTTAACAATAAGGGATCCATTAATTGGCCCTTAAGAAATATCCTCAATGATGTTAAGGAAACTTTAATTTTTTTGTAAAGGTTTCTTTTAATCACACTTTGTGTCAAGGAAATAAGTGTGCGAGATAAGATGGATAATTACGGAGTTCATAGTCATGATTATAAGATCTGGTGTAAAGGATATGATTTTCCCACAGACATTAATGAATTCATTATTAGAGATATATGGCACTAAGTTTGATTATGTTGGCACAAGTGATCTCGATCTTGTGACAACTTACATAAAAATATATATTCCTCGAGGTTTTGTTGGCATGAAAGGGGTGCAATTTGAGAAGTGTCGTGAAAGAGGGGAATTTTGGTTTCATGAAGATGGGTGGTGATAGAATCAAGGCTGAACCAACTAGTAAGAAAATTGAAGCTTTTAATCAACATTTTTGGAACAAGCTTAAGATTGGGGGTTTCAGTAATTTCATTGCTAAATTACATGGTCATGACCCTTCCCCGTCAAAGGAATTTGGTAGAGCTTGGAAACAGGGAAAGTTCAATGTAAAAGGAATGGAAATTGAGGTTTCTGAGTTTTCCATTACCCTTGCAATGGAGATGAAAATGGATGGGCTCAAAATATTTAAGGATAGAACCCATAGAGAGCATGGAATTGAGTTGTTCTTTATGGGTAAGGAAATGTGCTTTCTTTACTGATGGTATTTTCAGGTCATGTATCTCGGGAATATGGAGAGAAGTGTGCCTTAAAATCATGAAGTATATCACTCTGGAAGGCAAATACCGAAAAATCTATACTCATCATATGACCCTTCTAAATATGTTTCATCATAAGGTCATGGTGAGCATTCCTTTTTCTTATTTATGTCTTTAAAAATTCTCGATGGTGTTCTAACAGGAGAAGGTGGAGATTCCTTTGCATGAAGGGATCATCCTCCTATTGTTTGAAAATGGGAAACCTATTATGAACTCTTCCTTGAAAGATAAGGTGGAGGAGGATGATCTTACTCTTACGGAATGCCTTACTAAGATGAAGGCGGGAAATGTAAAAATGTGGGGGAGGACTCGAAAAGGAGAAGAATGAGGAAGGTTGTGGTGAAGCGAGAACCTTGAGGAAGAGGGGTTGTGATGGAAATTTTAAGGGCTTCAAGGAGTGGAGTAGAAAGGTGTAGTATTTAGAGGGGGTGCTTAAGGCGATGGAGGAAACCAATGTTGGTCAAAGGGAAACCATGTTGGATGTCATTAATTTTTCAAATAAAATTGTCTCATCCTAGGTGAAGTCCAAACAAAAGGTTATGGAGTTGGAGTTTCAGGTCAAAAAGCTGAGTGATAGGTTGGAAGGGATGGAGGAAGGCACTAAAAGGAGGAATTTCAATTTATGCATTAGTAGTTCCGAGGACAAGCTAGAGGAAGACATGAATGAAAAGGGTACTGAGGGTGCTATGATCAAATAAAGTCATGTTGGAAGTAGTGAAGTTTTTCCTAAAAATTAACTGGGTATTTTTGGATTGTTGGCAGAATTTTGGCAAACTTCTGTAGTTTGATGTTTTAGGGCTGGTTTCTTTTCTCTGTTTTACTCTCTGTCCTTTTTTGGTTAAAGTCCTGATCTTCATTGTCGAGTTAAGCATGTTTAACTCCTTTAGAGGAATTTTCTATTTCTTTCTTGCTCGTTGGTTCTTGTTCCTCCTTTTGTAAGGCCCCTAGGAGCCGATCCCTATGTTTACCTTATCTAATAAAAACTATATGGTTTATGATTCTATGATTACTAAATGATTATTAATAACACTAATGTTATTCAAGTAATCATGCTATCATGATGTTGTGTTAGTCTTTGTTGTTAAATGTCTTATGGTGGGACCATTATGTCATGTGTTTTCATAATTCCCAAAGAACTCCTTGGTGTTGAGTCATATGATTACAAACATACTTATTTGATTTTGAATTTTTTTAGAAATATGCACAATATTATTACTCTTGAGATGAAAAACACCATGATTATTATTTAATGACCATATCCTATGCACATTGATTTATGAAACCATGTTTAGTATACATGCTTTACATGGTTCATCTATACATGCCATTCACACATGATGCACTTAACCACTTCTCTCTATTAAGTTGAGTGATACATAGTGGCATCTCTCATATTACAATAGGGAATATTGTGGAATTATTCAAAAGTTAACTCATATTTAAGCTAAAATTATACATATTCAAATATATTTATGACCTTTAACACAATTTACGTAAAAGTTAGTCACTTATTCCACAAATTTAAGGTAAAAGTTATTAATTTTTCATATAGTTCATATTAGAGTTTTTAACTTTTCACACATTTTAGATTATAGTTATTCACTTTTCACATAGTTTAGATTAAAGTTATTATATTTTCACAAAGTTTTAGTAGTTTTATCACAAACACAATTAATAAAATTGGCTCCAACATCCCACAAAGTTGAAATTTTATCAACCCACAAATTTGAATGACATGTCAAGCTACTGACAAAGATATTAAGTTAGAAAGAGTTGTAAGCTACCAACTAGGATATTGATTTAATAAGAGTTTCATGTTATACATAAGTCTATTAAGATAGAAAGAGTTTCATACTACTAACAAGGAAAGATTATCAAAAGGATGATAATACTCATTATATAAGGAAAGACCCATGAAATTATTCACATTAAACAAACCAAGGCATGGTTCAATATGAAAAATTAGATGTAGTCATTCATGAGCACATTTAACTTTATGCCAAGTATTTTAAATACAAAAATTTCAAATTTAATTTACAAACCTATATATCATTATAAAGAATTAATGTACATGTATTTCCCATTTGATTTATAGGTTTCATGAATTGGAAAAATAACTCAAGAGTTTACTTTGTTTACAACCTAGTTAAATTTCTATGAAGATGTGTAAAGATTAGAAACATGTAGCTCATATTCTAATTTAATTAACTTCCGACATCAATTATACATGACCAAAATAAAGTATTTTTACTAGAAATGAATTAAACAATTGATAAATGATAAGTAAATTATTCAAAATACAAGATAAAAGAGAGATTTAAATTTTTAGGAATATTTAGGAATGATTTCGATGTACGGCGAAGTGAAACAAGAGAATGCGGGACTCTATATTTTTCATAGAATATTATGGAACTGGAAAACCTGTAGGTTTAGGACTATACATGATTTGTATGTTCTAGGCACAAGTCCTATGGTCTAGGAAAAGGCATGTATGGTCTTGGACCATAATATAATCAAGATATGGAATTTTCTAGGAACTCCACTTGTCTGGAGATGGTGCCTACTGCGTGTCACTCTTCTTTGCATAACCTCAAGATTAACTATGATGATTTGCAATAAATTATAAACCCTAGCAACTAGAAAAGACTTTCATAAGAGCATTAACAAACTAAATGATAAAAACATGTGTGTGTGTGTGTGTGTGTGTGTGTGTGTGTGTGTGTGTGTGTGTGTGTGTGTGTGTGTGTGTGTGTGTGTGTGTGTGTGTGAGGTGGACCACCACTGGGTGGTTAGAATCCAAACTCCTAGACCTTTTTTATCCCAAATTTAACCCCATCATGTTAATTTGGATAACTCATTAAAATAGACTTAGCCATTTAAATAAATATTGTGACATTTGAAATGGCCATAAAATTCCATTCCTCATAATATTGTTCTAAGGAAAGACACACAAAGAATACGTGTTCAGAACAAGGCGCATTTGAAGGCATGGAATAATAGGAAAGGAAAACATGCCAAGAATAATTTGGTTCGGACTTAGCTATTTTTATATGGATACATTATATTTTTGGAGATTGCATCGGAGCACACATTGGGATGGAGACTTGTATGACACACAAATGGTATTTTGGGAACGAGTGATTGATAAGCGCCATGCATGGGTTTAAGTTAATAATAGGATTTCTTCTTAGAGTTAACTATAGGACATCTATTATTAGCACACTTACATGTGTGCATGTATTGTAAAGGTGCATGGCTATTATTAGCATACGACCTATTTTTGAGAAGTGCATAGGTGGTGAAGGGAAAGTCCCCACCTCTATAAATATGTATTGAACTATGTAGTTTAGTATGTGTGAATTATTGTAGAGTTATGTTGTTGGATCTAATATGTGCATGACTTATGGTGATACTTTATAATGTAAGAAGATTTTGTGTTTTATAGTGTTTAATGTAATGAATGATATTGGCTGGATAATGGTGTTAGACATAACTAAAACTGGTTCATGTATGGTTAATCTTATTATAGTTATTATTTAATTCATGATTCTCTAAGATCTAGATCTAGATTATGCACTGTGGAATGCTTATGTTTATTTATGGATTTGAATATGTCTTATCTTCATCACACTAACATCCTACACAAGCAACTCTAAAGAGGGGCTTGGTACCTTTGCGTGCTTTGGGTGAGCACTCATCTCAGGATGGGTGATGTGTTAGTGTGCACTGGGTTTTCATAGTAGATTCTAGGCTACATCATTGGTTCCATTTTTGGGACTTTTTATTTTTAGGATGTTTTGCGATGAAGACGTATCGATTGACCTTAGAAAGTGTTGAGGAGTGGATAAAAGATCTAGAAGAAGAGTATGCTCGAGGTTCAACATTGGATCTGAGTTTGACACATGTGCGTGGGTGGAGAGAATTTATATGACTATTTGTATGAGAGCTTCTTTGTTATCTTTCTAGTAGAGCTGTACGAGTGGTTGGTTCTTATGCATCTAAAAGGAATTGGAGGTATCGCACACTTGTTTGGATGTAGGAAGAATTTTAGGCCCTCTATGATGTTGATCTAATTTGGACATGCACATTGTGGATACTTGGTTCCATGGTGTTTTGAATAACTATATTTTGGAGTACTCAATTTCCACTTATTCTTTCCTAGAGGTAGTTGAGTTCTAGTTTTTATGTTATCCCAAGGGAACTTATTTGTAAGGCATTCCACTAGTGATCAAAATCTTGATGGTAACCCTGAACTTGGAAGAAAAGTTGATGGCTAGCTAAACCCTACCACGTGCAAGGGCAAGAGTAGGTTTGGTGAAGGATGGCGGACCTAGCGGTAAAGAGGAAAAGGAAGAAAGGTGCTTAAGAGTAAAATGAGGTGTTTGAGGGAGATAGAGAAGCAAGTGTGATATTGCAGAGTGGATGGCATTGAGGAGAGAGATGGCTCATGAAGGATTTGGAGCTCACGTAGAAGGCATGGAGCCAGAGCATCTGGAACTCCCCATTTGGGAAAGCATGATAGGGAACCCTCCTTGGCCTCACATGGGAGCACGCCATAGAGAGATGACATGGGCCATGGGCAAAATAATGCATCTGAATCTACCGGAAACCTATCCCTTGCGCTTGGTTTTCTAGTATCTAGTACAACCAATAGTTAGCAAGCTAGTTTGGGGAGTAGTAGAAAAGGAGTAAATAAAGTAGAAAGTGCATATGGATGGGAAAACATCTTCTTTGTTATTTGGAGGTACCTTTTCAGGTGCATCATCGGCACAAAACTCAAGCACATATAATTTTGGACTCACTTCTGGGAGTAGTACCACTTCGTAGAACTGTAGGAGTTCAGTTTAGTACCACTATTGGGACATAGGAAGTACATCCTTTGGTCCACTTTCGGCTAGAGAGGAGGATCGGGGGCATAGGTGGCTCTAGTTTTGGTGGATCTAGTGGGTCTGGAGGTAGAGGTAACATAGAGGTTCTCGGATCGAGGTGGGCATGGTCCTCACCAACCCTAAAATATTTACATGGAGATGTCACTTCATCTTCCAGAGTATAGGGAATAGAAGATGTTGTGCGAAGCATGTGCACATGTGTGAGATACTATGGCACAAAAAAGGAATCATGGATTTTGAGCGTAAGGCAAGTTAGTTTACAACTACGTTACAGGACATGCACACATTTGGTATAAGAAGTTTGACCCTGATAAGACTTGTATAGATTATGCAACATTAAGGATGCTTTCCTTAAGGAGTTTCATATCCTAGAGTTTGAGTAGAAGAGTATAAGTGCGCTCAAGGATATTAAGCAAGGAACTAATGAGAGTGTTCGGGAATATGATGCCCATTTCAAAACATTTTTTTCTAAACTTTCATATGATATCCATGCAAGCCAACATGCACAGTGGTTCATTGGGGGCTTGATCACACCTTTTAGAGGGCGTTGTCACATAAGACATATATGGACCCACACAAAGCACTTGAAAAACATTACACACTAAGGTAGTCAGAAGTATAGACAATGGAGTGAGCCCATTTGGAAGCACAAATTGTAGCTATGGAAAAGTAGTTGGAGAAACTATCGACCAATTTAGCTCATGAGACACACACTGGGATTTGGTGTATAGATTGTGAAGTGGAAGGGCACACTAAGGATAGTTGTCCCATAGATCAGTGCATTCATTATTTCTAGACTATGAGATATGTCATTTGGACCATGATGTAAGTTGTTTCCCATTATTACAATGCGTGATAAGAAAGAATGTATCTTTCTATTGTAAGATTTTTGGTCCACAACTCACAATACAAAAGACTGCAGGTTGATTGGTCAGATCCATGATGCCATAGATATTGGTGTGTGATAGATAGGAGTATCAGATAATTCTAAAAGTAAAAATGAGCACCATGATCATGATCACAACCAAGGGTGCTATGATCGGAATAAGGGTGTTTTGAAGGAAGTCATGGTAGAGGTTGAGGATACCATGGTGGATTTGGGCCGAGGCCATGGTGGTGGATGAGGTGAGTTTCCTCATGGAATGTGTTTTACATGTAGATCTCTTGACCACTATAGGTGTGAATGTCCTTAGAATATTACTTGTTCTTTTTTGTGGGAAGAATCACAACTATGAGGAATTCCCAGACTTATATGAGCATCTTAGAAAATAAGCAACATAAATAGGAGAACAAGGGCACATGGATGGTTAGAATACAAATGCACCATAGAGAATAGTGGATGCCAAAGTTGGCACGGAACCTGAGGTATTACCTGTGAAGATTACTACACACACTTGAAGCTACATGGTGCTAGAGAGAAGCGTTACAACAAAAGCCTACCATCACTAAGGAGGAGGTTTTACATGCAAGGTACCCAGATCCTACACATCAGAAGGAGGTTTATCAGGAAACCATGGAGGTACTTAGAAATCTTTAGGGTGAAATACAATGTTTAAAGGAATAGTCATAAAAGTTGGAACAAAAGAAGGAAACAAAGAGATGGTTCAATTGGATATTGATGATTTGAAAGAGGTATGCAAGATGTTACGCCAGAGAGAATATCATTCCATTACTAGGGAATTGGATAAAGGGAAACACTCCATGCATAAGTATTGAGAATGGATGGAAGATCCTGCATGCTTAATCTTCCCCCTCATAGCTTGGATTATGAAAAGGAGATCACTTGAATGTTGTTGTGGATGGATGGATTTTGAGAAATATATTGATTGACATAGGCATGGAAGTGAATGTGCTTACTTTAGATGCATGGGTACAGATGGAAGACCTCCATTACAACCATCCTCTAATGTACTATTTATGGCTAATCAAACTAAGGCCACTCCCATTAGAGTTTTAAAGGATGCATCCATTACTATACAAGGGGCCAAGTTCACTAGGGACTTTGAGGTTTTAGCACTTGCAGAAGCAAAAAACTTCCCAGCTCTACTTGGGCACCCTTGGTGTTATGCAAATAATGTTGATCTATGGTTCAAAAAGGGGTATATAAGTTTTGAGAACAAGGAAGAAAGAGTTATTATCCCTTTGATAGATGGGAAATCTGCACCTTATGTTGAACCATTGAGTGAGGAAGACCTGAACAAAATTTATGTATGCGCCATTCGAGATCTAGAAGTACTCGAGCCATCTAAGGAAGGAATCCTCCAGTGGGAAGATGCACAATCTATTAGTGATACTACAAGTATTGCTTGTGACAATTGGGCACATGACACCTATGAGATGGTTGGGCATGAAGTAAGAAGTGACATTTTGCATGGAGGAGAAAACCTTGTTGTATTAGGAGGATAGGTAACAACTATGTACCTCGGTATATTGGAGAAGGAGATCCTATGGTATTCCTATGCCATGGAGGAGCAGTGGAAAAATCAAGTTGAAAGAAGAAATATGTTAGTGTATACCCTACATGGGACAAAATGCATTGGTGGATGGTTCACATGGATAATCTCATAGAATGGAATGAAGTCAAAATTTCTCTAACCACTTGGTTTTCAGGATCAATGCACCTACTCAAATCTGCATATATCATGGTAATCAACCTGTTCAACACCACGTTCAAGTAGTGTGAGAGACTCTAGATAAGAGGGTAGGAAGCTTTACCACCTTCACTATGGGTGCACAAAACTTTATTCCACTTTGTAAGGTTGTGCATGTGCTTGGTATGTTTATGCGGAACTACATAGGGAGACTAGAAATTGGTAGGACTTGATTGCAGGAATGACCCAAAATTTTGAGTACTTCTCTACTAAACCTCGGTAAGAGAGGCATTATGGGTTATGGAGCACTTGAATATATGGGAGACAAGCCAAGGATGAAGAACTCATTCAGGAGTTATTTGGTGAGGAAGAACAAGGAGCACATTTTGATGAAGTAGATGATACAAATGCTAATCTATTTACGTGTGCTTATTTTGAGAAGGAGAAAGGAAATATGGTCTACATAGTGGATGATGAGGAAGTAGAAGATTTGGACATAGCTCATTTATAGGTCATTTAGTAGGTATGCGTGAGGTTTAGATAGTGTAGATAAAAAAATGTGTGCACCTATCATGAACCTATGAAGACCAAGAAAGTGAACATTGGCATGGATGTTGAACCTAAGGAGGCCATAATTGGAGATTATTGGTCTGATTCTAAAGTAGCAAAGATAATTGAGTTACTATGATATTTTAGGACTTATTCCTAGGGGATACCATGAGTTAAAAGGGGTACATGAGTCATTAGGTGAGATGAAGATTAAGCTAAAGGAAGGAGTGCACTGGTCAGGAAGAGACCTTACAGGATGAACCCAAACCTACGCATAAAAGTTAAAGAAGAAATTGAAAAATGCTGAAATCTGGCATCATTAAGCCCCTAGAAGAATCAGAGTGGGTTAGCCCCATGGTAATTAATATAAAGAAAGATGGTCGGATTAGGATTTGTGTGGATTATAGGGAGGAGATGAAATTACATGTGTGATTGATCCTTTTCCTATGCCTTTCACCGAGGAAATATTAGAAGGTTGTAGGGTGTGAAGTTTACTCTTTTACAGATGGATTCTCTGGGTATCACTAGGTTAGAATTACATAGGAAGATCAAGAGAAAATGAATTTCACCACTTGAATGGGGAATTTTTCATATATTGTGATGCCCTTTGGTTTGAAAAATGCACCTGTTGTATTTTCATGCATAGTTGTTCAAGCATTCTAGGATTTTATTCACAAATTCTTGCAGGTTTACTTGGATGATTGGATGGTATATGGGCTTGTTAAGGATCATTGTGAAATTTACACTTAATGTTTGAAAGATGTAGACAATTAATCATCTCTTTAAACATCAAGAAGTGTGTGTTTTCTACACCTTTTGGAACTTTGTTAGGGCATATCATCTGCAAGGAAGGTTTGTTAGTAGATCTAGCTAAGGTTGTAGTTATTGTAGGCCTGGAGGAACCTACTAGTCAAAGTGAGGTGTGTAGATTCTTGGGCCACACAGGGTATTACAAAAAATTTATCAAAGGATATGCAAAGATTTTTGCCCTTAGAAGAGTTACTAAAAGGAAAAGGGACATTCTATTGGGGAGAACTACAACAACGTGCATTTGAGGCATTGAAGGAGAGACTTACTACAGTGCCTATTTTGTGTTTTCCCTCATGGAACCAACCATTTCACGTACATGTGGACACCTGGCACAACCATTGGTGCAGTGTTAGCTCAACTGGAGAAGGTATTATAGATCATCCTATCTATTTTTCTAGTAGAAAGTTGACTCCTGTAGAACATAATTATACAACTACAGAGCACGAGGCCTTATCGATGATCTACATGTGCTACATAAATTTACAATATTTTCTAGCAACACCCTTTGTATTTTATACTGATCACATGGCATTAAAATACTTGGTAAATAAGCCCATTTTATAGGGGCACATATGTCGATGGGTGCTCTATTCCAAGAATTTGACTTTATAGTCATGGTAAAACTAGGTAAAAGTAATTCTAGCCCAGACCACTTATCAAGAATTCAATCAGGAGGATGCATGAGAAAATTGAAGATACCATGTCGGATGCACAGTTATATAGGTTACATGCACACCTTCAGAATTGGAGGATATTGTTTTCTTTTTACGCACAGGTATGCGCCAAGAAGGAATGAAATCCTTAGAGAAGAAACAACTTACAATTCATGTTGCACCCTTCATGTTGATCAGTGGTGACTTATACAAACTAGGCCGAGATGAAGTATTGTACGTTGGTGTGTACTTGGAACATGAGTGCACAAATATCATGGAAGAGGCTCATGGTGGTATTGTAGGTGGGCACTATGCGGAGACATGCCACCACACGCGTAAGATTCTACTCATTGGATTATGGTGGGAGACCCTGTACAAGGATTGTAAAGAGTATTGTAAGGCATGTGATCATTGTCAGTGCCTTGGAAAACTGGGCAAAGAGATGAAATGCCTTTGAGGCCTATTACTAGTGTAAAGAGCCATTTGAGAAATGGGCTATAGACTTTTGTGGGTCCTATTTCCCCACCGCATGCGTAGAACTAGATCATGTTATATCATCACTTGCACAAATTATCTTACAAGGTGGGAAGAAGAAAAACCTACAAAGGATTATACAATAACTACAACAATAAGGTTCTTATGGGAAAATATTCTCACTAGGTATGGATGTCATGTTGAGCTTGAAAAGTGATAGGGGCACACACTTTTGAATGAGACAATCAGGATATTGTTGGATGAATTTATGGTCACGCACCACAAGACTACACCTTATCACCCTCAAGAAAATGGGACTACTGAGGCTTTCAACAAGATATTGAGCTAGACCTTGACAAAAAATTGTGATGTTGGAAGGAAAGATTGGGATGATAAAGTTTTTTCTATTGTACTTTGGGCATATAGAAACAACCTACAAGAGGTTGAATAAGGCCACACCCTTTCAAGTTGGTGTTTGGCGTAGAATAAGTTCTTCCAATGGAATTCATGTTACCATCATTGTGTATTGCACGCGTTGGAGGTCTAGTTGATGAACATGCATTAGAAGAAATAATTGACAAGTTAATACAATTGGATGAGAGGTGTGCCATAGCACATTGGAGTCAGAAGTAGGAAAAGGCCAGGAAGAAGGCATGGACATGATAGACACATCAGGGACAAGAAGCTTGAGGTTGGACATATGGTACTCCTTTATGATTCCAAGTTTTTATGCCATCAAGAAAACTTAAGGTGCATTGGTTGGGACCATATGTTATCACTCACATCCTTGAATCAAGCACTTATTAGTTAGAGGCGCTTGATGGAATATGGTTACCTAGTTACTTTATGGGAGTAGGATGAAGCCCTACTATAAATAAGTCTTCTTGGTGTTTGTAATAAGGTAGTATTCCATTTAGTATAGATTTCCCTTTCTATATTTATTTTAATGTATTTCCTTCTTCATCATTATGCTTTGTCAATTTAGTTTGGTTTTTGTAATAAGCATGTTTTGTGCGTTGGAAGCTAATTACAATCTGAAGTATTTTTATGCATAAGAGGACTGCACATACCATTGGTGTGGGGTGGTTGTTATTTGTTATTCAAAAATGGGTACACATGAGAACAAACTATTACATGTGTTATTCAAGTATGGAAAGGAGAGTTGTTAGAAAGGAAATTGCTTCTAAAGAAGACCATAGATGGAAATAAATGAATGAACAGTATAACGTGAGGTAAGCAGTGGCCATGTGGAAACTACTAGAGGAGGGTGCAATGGTGAGGTACTTGGTGCATGGAAGCACACAGAAGAGAAGTCTATGTAGCTAGAAGGTAGGAAGGTGTGCTAGAAGGTTATAGCTGGGGTGTGAAGAAGGTGTACCACGTGGAAATTGGGAAAATGGTCAATTAATGAGAGGATTGGTGGTAGGTGAAGGAGCAATAAATGCACTAAATTTTTGAAAATCTATATAAGGATGTGATGTGGGTTCATTTTTACCTTTGTGATCACAAGTATTGAGTGAGCTAAGTGCACCGAGCCAAGCAAAATGTGTTGAGGTGTGAGAGAGCTACAAAACTAGATGTGGAGAGAATATTTGTGCGTGGAAGTGGCTTGTGTCCCCATTGGTGAAGGGTTTGAGCAGTAGTAGAAGCATTGAGAAGGAGCTAGGGCATGTGGTTTTGAGCTAGGGCATGTGGTTTTGAGCTAGGGTTTGAGATTACTTGACATAGAAGATAAAAGGAGGGATTTTTATAATGGCACCGAAGAAAACACTGTGAAGCAGTATGAAGGGGAAGAAAAAGGTGGAAGTTGAGGTCAAAGTTTCTCCCAAGAGTAAATTTAGAGATGTAGTATCAAAAGGAGTGATAGTTAGATGGGATTGGGATTCCCACATTCATGAGATGCAAAGTAAGTGATTATAACCACCTGCACCACCGACAACAAGGGGAGAATTGGATGTGTTGTTGAACAAGAAGACCAACAAGCACACGGTGGATGATATGCCAGTATATGATGATGTTGGGGAGAAGTTTCTTAAGAAGGTAGGGGTTTATCAGTTATATGAACTCCCATATTTTGGAAAACCATAAAGCTTTATACCAATGGCTTATGAGTAGATTCCATGAGGACTTCTTCTATTTTGTTGGATGGAGGGTAAGGATCACAACAACCTGATTGCTACATTGACAGGACTGAAGGGCACATGGATAAATATTATGAGTGATCTAACTGATAATAAGAAGTTGTTATAGCCACCAACAAGGAGTTAGGATACTCTAAGGGTCACGTGGAATGGACATAGATAAATTAAAGAAGTATCTTGTAGTGTAGGAAGCCACATCTTCTCACTAAGTTAAATGACCAAGAGAGATGGTCACAGGTAAATACCATGTGGCTACACATTGCGAAGAAAATGTTAGAGGGAGAAATCTACAACTTGGTTGGCTACATTATAGAAACTATTACTGAGGAAGTGTGCGCATAGGTGAGAAGATAAGTTTTGGTGTTATTTTATTATCTCTTGTCTTTGTAGAAATTGGAGTGCCTAATGGGCCAAAGAACAAAATTTGGGAATACCCCATAGAGAAGAAGTCCCTCACAGAGAGGTTTGAGAAATACTTATGTGAAGGAAACAATGAGTGGCCCATTCAAGAAAAGGGAAACTATGGTATGACCAACTTCATGGCATTTGAGGAGGAATGGCACATTCCAAAGGAGATTTACCCTCGGTAGTGGGAAAGGAAGTATAGTTCGTGGTGTATCAACATTTCTACATCACATGGTTTGCAATGAAGGATGGGACATGGAGTCCATGGTGTAAAACTACCCTATGCCTTCACATGTACTACTTCTAGGCCTTAGTTCATAGGTTTATTGATGTGCAGTTGCATTGAACTTCAACATAGACAAGGTAGATTGTGACTACCATACTCTCTAGAAAAACATATGTTTATCCAGTCGGTCTTGCCTACATTGAGAGGCTCATTTCAGATGTTATAAATATAAAGCCAGTAAGTTTGGCTATTGGGGATAGTGGAGCCATGCTCATCTATCTTCAGCTCAAGCCTAGGCTAGAGAATAACAAGTATGTGGAGAATGAGTTCATGCTACCAAGGCCACCTAAGGGAAAACACACGGTTGAGAATGTGGCAGCTCCAAAGCCTGCCGTGACCATAGAGATAGATGAGGAAGAAGAACATGAGGATAGTGGAGGCTTGGACCATAGAGGCCAAAGGTAGCCCATAGATAGAGTGGAGAGTGAGCACGCAGATACTCCACCACAGAGTAAGAAGGAGAAGAGGATTTGGATGTGGATGTAGTCCTTAAAGAGCATCAATTTAAGAGGGTATTCAAAAGAACCAAGACCCAAGGCATAGGAACATCACAAGCCTATATGAAGATCACCTCAACTCTCCCTCATAAAGAAGCACTTGAAGAAAAGAGAAGAAGAAAGTTGAAGCTTAGTGAGGAGGTGGAGGAGTCTGAAGAGAGAACACTGGAGAACCCGTTTCAACCGGAAGATGTGGAGGAGCCCCGGGATGAAGAAATGAGAGATAAAGAAGAAGGGGTGAAAGAAGCATAAAGAAGTTGTGTGCGATAAATCTAGTGCACTATTAAAACTAAGATAGGAGAAGGGCCAACTCAAACCTTGGTGCTCAGGTTCCTAAGGGGCCAAGAACAAGGAGAAGTGAAGAATATGTTGTGCCAAGTATGGGCTATGCTTGAGGACACAAGAAAAATCATCCGTGCTCGGTTTTAGAGCATAGTGGACCTTAAGGAATTATATGGATGGGAGCTGATGGATCTAGATATGGCCACTACCATGCAAGGAAACAACTATCCTGGTCCATGTAGACCCATATGGATGAACCAGATTTTTGATGTATGCGAGGATTCTTGTGTCTCAAGAAGAGTAAAGAAGGCACCACAAAGTAGGAACATGACCATAAATCCCACTCTTATGTTTGATGAGTAGGTCAAAAATGCCTTAGTCAAGGTATCTGTTGAGGTGGCATGAAGAAATATTGATAAGGCCACCACCATTAGAGTGTTGATGGAGGATAACAAAGATAAAACTATAGAAATAGAGCACTTAAAGGTAGAAGAAGGAAATGAGAATGGACAAAGAATGAGGCCTTCGTTAGCATGGTGGAAGAGATTGGTGATTACATTCTAAAAGCAAGGCCTCATCTAGAACCAAAGGTACCTGAAAAGTTTCCTTCTATGCATTATGCATTATGTGCACACTTTGGTTGATTTGGTGCTAGAAGATGGACCACTTAGAATGCCTACACCAAAATATGTTGAACAAGAAGTAGAGAGAGCAAGGGCCTCTATGATTAGAAAAATTTCAACATATGAGGCATTGCTCTAGAATTTAAAGGATGAGCTAAAGAAAGAAGACCAAGCTCTAAACTTGTGTGTAACACTAGAGGTAGTGATAAGGATTAGAACTCTAGTTGAAGATAATGAAGTTCTGACAGTAATGAAAGATGAGACTTTAGGGTGCGCAGAAATATTGGCACTAGTAAAAAAAAATGTGAAGCCCTTGCAGCAGCCCAAGATCCACATAAGGAGAGGATAGATGAGCTTGGGAAGCTCATAGCATAAAAGATGGATCTTCATGGAAGGAATGATGTCAGGTATGGCCAATGTTTTCTGAGTACTATAAAATGAGAAGGAAAAGATCACTCAGGATGAACTAGATGCCATAGCCACAAACATTCCAGAAAAGACAAGGACAACGCTAGATGAATGAAAACATTGGAGGTAGAAATAAGAATGAATATCTAGAGCTAATCCTCCCAGTTGAAGAAGAGGAGCATGTAGAGTAAAGATTCATTCTTTTTGTACAATGATTCTTTAATTCTTTCAATTTTTTATTCTTTATTTTGGAGACACAGAAAAGAATTCCCATTTTTAGGATGACAATGTACTTTAGTGTGGGGTAATGTTGAGTAGACATAATATTTTCTAAGGAGAAGACACACAAAGAATATGCACATGGGAACAAGGCATTTGAAGGCACAGAATAATAGGAAAGGAAACATGTGCCAGAATAGTTTGGTTTGGACTTAGCCATTTTATGGATACATGCTATTTTGGAGATACGTGTGGAGCACACATCGAGATGGAGACTTGCATGACACATGCAAATGGTATTTTAGGAATGAGTGGATGATAAGCACCATGCATGGTTGTAGTTAATAATAGGATTACTTCTTCCAGTTAACTATAGGACATCTATTATTAGCACACTTGCATGTGTGCATGTTATTGTAAAGGTGCATGGCTATTATCAACATGTGACCTATTTTGAGAAGTGCGTAGGTGGTGAAGGGAAAGTCCCCACCTCTATAAATATGTATTGAACTATGTAGTTTAGTGTGTGTGAATTATTGTAGAGTTATGTTGTTGGATCTGATATGTGCATGACTTATGGTGATACTTTATAATGTAAGAAGCTTATATGTTTTACAGTGTTTAATGTAATGAATGATATTGGCTGGATAATGGTGTTAGACATAACTAAAACTAGTTCATGTATGGTTAATCTTATTATAGTTATTGTTTAATTCATGATTCTCTAAGATCTAGATCTGGATTATGCATTGTGGAATGTTTATGTTTATTTATGGATCTAAATATGTCTTATCTTCATCACACTAACATCCGGCCATCAAATTCAATGATAAACATCATCGGGGCCACGTAGTGGTGGATCAATTGTTCAAGAAGGAAACATGGCAGAATTGCATTTCATTTACGAGTGATGGCGGATGTCAAAGCCCTAAAATGAATGAAATTTAATGGAATGCGTCGGGTCTAGAAGTGGTAAAGGGAAACCAAAAGCTCAACAAATAAGACACATAAGCAAAGCCCTATCCTACAACCAATGAAAGGTAGACACATTCTATACGTGGAGATTTTATATTAGCTCATGTTTTGTGGTAGCGAGAAGGGGCTATCAAAGGACATATACTATAAGGTACATGGAATGTTGTTATTGGATAATGTTTCGCGATCGACAAGCTTCTTATGGATGAAACCGAAATTCGAAGGAACTATACGCACCCAAAATTACATGTGCTACATTGTCAGAAAATGGTTACGACGGTCCCCAATGATGATTCATGTCCTTTCAGAAGGTGTTCGAGATCCAAAATCCATTTGCAGTGTATATTTGTAGCCTATACATCCTTAGTTAGCCTTTCCATACTTTCTTCCAGCTTCCCTCTCATTTCTGTACATTTTTTGGCTTTAGTGACAAGACCATCTCCTAGGCTTGGCCGACCGTTTTAGGAACACCTCCCGAGGCTTGGGAGACAATCCTAAGACGCCTCTTAGGATTGGGAAATGGTCCTAGGACCACCTCCTTGCATAGGGCGGCGTTCTTGAACACTTTTTCCAGAAATCTTCATGCGTGTTTTGACACATGATGCTTCACTTAACTCGACTTTTAGGGTGCGTTTGTGAACCAAATTACCTAAAAATAGTCTTGTTTACATGGTATTCCTTCCCTCTTCTATTTTAAATAGATTTAATTGGTGTAACTCCTCCTTCTTTCCTTATGCATGAAGTAACCTCCTAGCCTCCATTCCTATATATTCCATGCTTGTATTCAAGAAAAAGGCCTGAGAATTTTGTGTATCTTGCATTGTATTGCTACTACGATCTTGTTAGGAATTGCATAGCCAAGCTCTGATCTCTTGTGTTATCTCTCTTCTACTTGCATTACATCCACACCGCCATCAAGCTACTATTTCTTAAGCGCCATCCTCCTGCTTCGTTCTTGCATTACCAATCCCTTGGACTCACATGAACACTCAGAGAAAGAAAGGAACATACTGAGGGGAAAAATTACTACACAACTGGATTTACCTTTGTTCTTTGAATTCTAGGTTGGATTTTTGTTTAATTTCCTTCATTCTTACAATTTATCATTGTTACGTAATATCAAATAGAGTAGAAACCAATTTATTTGCATTTTCCGGTAGTTAGTTAATTTCGAAGAGGGTTTGAATCTTTCATGCAACCCCGTGTAACGGATCCTCTTATTCCAATCCCGTGGATCTCGAAGGAGGGAATATTTGTAAGAGGTTTTCTACATATCATAGATATCATAGCAACCCCGGTGATGGATCCTTTTCTTCCCATCTATTGGGACACGGAAAATTGGCTAAGTATGAAGGTGTATGGGTGGACGGGATCCCGGTTATAAAATGCACGCAAGGAAAAAGCACGCGAAGGAAGAGTTAAGAAGGAACATGGTTTGCACGGTGCGTGAAATGAGGTTGGGACTTAGCCAATTTAAGCATCCAAGATAGAACACGTGAAAAACATAATCGGTTATGTGCGGATAAGATGTCACTTGGCAATAGGTGGCCCGAGGAAAGAGCATACTAGTGACGGCATCTTCTAGAAAATCATCATGAGATGGAGTGGAGATCTCATGTCTGAAGGAACATTCTTGCTTGGAGGACCGCATTTAATACTTGGCGGCAGATCTAAGGGTGCGGAAAAGTGAGTTGGCAAGACAGAAGATGATAAATACAAGTGCTTGTAGAATAGAAAGAGGAGGAAGACCAAGAGAACATTCGGGTGGGGATATAGAGATAGAGGAAGAGATAAACATAGAGAGAGATAACATGGGTGAAGCTCGTAGGATTGCTACAAGTGGAACTCGATGCGAGAAAGGAATGTACTAGGCTTAGTATTGTAATTTTTTTTCTTTTTGCAAAGTTATGAAAGCCTAGTGATGTGCATGATTGTGATCTACCCTCTATGGCTCTTTGTAATGAAACAATGAATACAATGAGGTTACCGTTGCAAATAGACATGGATATCGGTAGCTTTAATGTATATTTCATTCATAGAAGTTATCTTTCCGGCATTTTATGAATGAATGATTGTATCTTTCTTTCTGTTATAATATATATTATGGATTCTATTAAAACATCTCAAGTGCAGAAGAAGCTATAAGGATGCGGAGGCCGTTGAGCCCTATGATTCTTGTATGTCTAAACTTATTTCCTGAATACTCTTACACTAATCATAGATAAATTCTTCCCACTAAAACTCACATAAAAGAGAGACTCGGCACCCGCACATGCCTCGGGTGAGCACTCAACTTTGGGTGATAGGCCAATGTGCATGGGATTCCTTCCTTTTATAGTGGGAGTAAAATTGACTACATCTTGGTTCCATTTCCAGGACCTCTTTTCAAATTTGTAGTGGGATATAACATGCATCATGATCTGTGTAAAGAGTAATGACGGATCGGTTAACATTGGAAAATTTTGAGTCATAGTTTAAGAGCACGGAGGATGAATTTTCCTAGAGATTCAACACTAGACCTGAGTTCAATACACGTAGATGGGTAGAAGAGAATATCTACCATGATCTGTATGAGACTTTTTTCTGCTGCTTCCCAGTAGAGTTATATGGATGGCTTTTAGCCTATGCATCTAGATCAAGTTGGCCTTATGGATCATGGATATGGACCGAAGAAGATTACCAAAGGTTACATGATGTAGATCTGACGTGGACCCATGCTGTAGATCACTGGTGGGGAGGAGTACTAGCTAGCTACACTCTAGAATATTCCATTTCAACGTATTCTTGCATAGAGATTCTTTGAGTTTTAGTTTCTATGAGAACCTAGAGGAACATTTCTACGTGTTATTCCTCTAGCTATGAAGATATTGATGGTAACCATGATTTTAGAGGTGCTCCCAATGGTCTAGCTAAATCGTTTTGAGCACTAGGTAAGGAAGCTCGGGTGGAGGAAGATGGCGAGATGACACGGCGAAAAGGAGAGGGAATTAAAATGGCTCAAGTATGGAAAAGCACATGAAATGGAGATTACTAGGTGATGTGAGGCTACTAGTGTGATGGATCCATGGAGATAGGCGTTACGAGAAGGAGTTGAGGTTGACGTAGAAGATGTGGAACCGAGCATCTGCGTGTTACCCCTGTTAGTGCAAAATCACAGACACCTGGGCGGACGCACATCGAGCTTCTAGGTTGATGTTCGGGCATCCGTGTGATTGCACAACATGGAAACCTCTCTCCAAGTGTGGGGACTTGTGGCGAGAGAGGAATCTCAGATTAGAGGTGGTTCCTCAAACTCCTCTAATTTAGATCTATATTTTGCAAAACTACGAGAGGTTTAGATCCTAATCCTATTCTAACTTGAGGAGACGAGGGGTAGAAGTGCAAATTTTTTTTTTTGAAACTAACTAAAGATGGTGATGCACCAAAAGGAGTGGTGAAACATATTTGTCATGCAAATAGACACAGACCAAAGTTCATAACATAAGACATACACAGACTGATAATGTATAATTTAGCATCTGAAATCAAGCAAATAATACAAACAGAGGATTGAAACCCATTCACAGAGCTTGCATTATCAATTTAATATCAAAATACGCATTACACCCTCAGAGAGGTAAAGAAAACTATTACAATCCTTGGAGAGGTCTGATACTTCATCAATCCCTTGAAGGAGGTGAAAGAAGAAGTCTGCTATGCCCAAAAAATGTTCCTCTCTTTGAAATGAGCCCAAAACTGGCTTTTAAAATGCAAGGGTCAAACCCAGGGAACAGGAAACGTACAAAGGCATGGGAGCCCATTCTTTCTTGACTACAGATGTATTAAAATGGCATGGAGGACCTTACAAACCCATACCCTGTCATTTTGACCGGATTACAGGAGAATGCGACCCATTCTGCATTAAATCTGGTCGCTGGAATGTCATTTCTAGCCATGAACATGTGTCAGATCAGTTTCTTGATTTTCTTCTTTTCAGATGCACCAAAACTCAAGATTAATCCCAAAATCATGTAGATAATTTTAAGCTTTCCGTTGATATAAAGAACGTGCAAATCCGAGCTCTGGATCGAAAGTTATGGCGATTTGAAGATCTAGGGCACAAAACAGGTGACAACGTGTTTTGAAACCTTTCCCGCGCTCTGCCACCTGGATGACACGTGGCAGGCGCTGAGTGGACGAGCAATTCTCTCTCCTCCGTCTTTCGTGGGCTTTCCTTTGAAATTTCCTTGTGGGGCCCTTAACTGGACACGTGGCGCTATTTCATTGGTTCGGGCTGACCCTTTAAAACTTGCCCTTTGACTTTTGACTTTTTTCCTTGAGACACGTGGCGGCTTCTGATTGGTTCTCGGCCCTGCCGGCTCTTTCGCGCCCTTCGCGCCTTTTCGGCCCACTTGTCCCATTTTCTTTGGACTGTCTTGACCCTTTTCACCCGGTTCGGCCGGTTCGCGCCTTTTCGGCCCGCTTGTCCCATTTTGCTTTGGACTGTCTTGACCCTTTTCGCCGGTTCGGCCGGTTCGCGCCTTTTCGGCCCGCTTGTCCCGAACTGTCCCTCTTAGCAGTTAGTCGATTTTCTCCCTCCTTCAGCCGGATCGGCTTTTCGCGCCCGCCGCGTACTTTTGTCCCAGATGTCCCTGTTGCTATTTTGGACTGCTTGTGCTCATTTCGGCCGATCCGCGCCTTTTTGTCCCAAATGTCCCGACTGCCCCCTAGGACTAGGACTTAGCCAATTTCCACAAATTTTCTGGATCAACCTACTTGCTTTCTGCAACTTTTTTCCGCGTTTTCTCAGAGCTTGCTCCTTTCTTCTTTGGCCAGGGGAGTTAAAAAAAAAATCTGAGAGAACCTCCGAATCATGATGTTTGCTCTGAATCAATCAATGTGCTAGGACTTGAATATTCGATGCATGTTATCAAAATTACCACAGGGGGTGAATTTTGGATAACAATTTGGCGACTTCAGTGGGATTATCACTGCTAGATGGAAAGACCGAGTTGCTGAAGCAATCCATTGGGCATGGAGTCATCAAATATTACTGTTAGAATCCAAGCCCGACTCGAGAATGTGCAAGGGGAAAGATGGAATGTGACGATGAAAGCAAAGACATGCTAAACATCTCCATGGACAGTAAAGTGTGCCCGAGGCATTTAGGAAAAAAAACTAACCTACAAGCAAAATAATGTGCACAAGCACTTGGAGGAAAGAAAATCTAATCTAATATTTACAGTGTAGTGAACCTCCCTCTAGAAGCAACGCTTGAGATAGATTCCATTTCTTAGAATCTGCGGTTCTTCACCATCAATGAGGCCAATTGGAAAGCATTGTTGCTCTTGCACTTTGTGACCATGTATGGGCCACTCCAAATGGCATCAAATTTTGTATGCCTTCCTAGTTTTCTCTCTGTCCACATCCCATTTTAACACTAGATCTCCTACTTGAAAAAATCTGTCTTTGGCCTTCTATCAAAGGTCTTTTTGATCAAAGCTTGATCCTTTTCCATTGCTTGGGATGCCGATCTACGATCTCTTGCAGCTCCATCATTCTGCATACCTCACCTCCATGGGCTCAAACTCTAGCAACTCCGGTTGTTTCATGAGTTCCAAGCGTTGGCAACTCAAGTGACATGGGCAAGATTGCCTCTCTTAGTAGACAAGCCTAAATGGAGAGTTACCTGTGGATCTTTTGGGAGTTATCCTATCAGCCCATAAGGCTGATTTCAGTTTGGTATGCCAAGCCCTCTGATTCTCATCAAGAGTCCTCCTAATGATCCTCAGCAAGTTTTTGTTTGTAGACTCGGCCTAGCCATTACCTTGAGGGTAATAGTTTGATGAAGTGCTCAGGTAAATCCCGTTCTTGACAGCCCACTCAGTCACTTTAGATCCGATGAATGCCAATGCATTATCAGAGACTATTGTAGCAGGTACACCAAATCTGGTAGTTATCCCTTCGTAAAAGTCCAAGATGCTAGACTCATTCGCCTCTTTGAGTGCTACTACTTCTGTCCATCTGGTGAAGTAGTCTGTGGCTGTCAAAATCCATTTGTGCCCTTGGCTCGAATTGGGATTGATGACTCCAATGAAGTCCAAACCCCACTGCATGAATGGCTGATCTACTGTAATTGGATGCAATGGAAGGGCAGCGAGTCTCTCTTTTCCTGTGAAGAATGCACAATTCTTACACCTCTTGATCCATGCATAGCAATCACTGAAGATTTGAGGCCAATAATAACCAGCCTTCATGATTTTTAGAGCTGTCACTCTTGGTGCAAAATGGCCACCAGCTGGTCCATTATGAAATTCTTCCAACACCCTTTGAATCTGACCTGTGTTAATGCATCTCAGCAGCACTCCATTCACGTCCTTCTTGAACAAAACTCCATCAATGATGGTATATGGAATTGCCTGCAACCTGAAGTATCTTCTTTTTGCTTTGCTCATTTCTAGAGGGCACATGCCCGTCTGTAGGAAATGTATCATATTCTGAGTCCAACAGGGAGTGGACACATCATCATTTTCCTGTTTTTGATCATCTTGTAATAGCAGGACAGCGTCTTCTTCATCTTCTGGGTTGTCTGGTTGTTTGGAAGTGAGCTGCTCACACAAACCTTTGCCTCTTACCAGCTTGGTGATCTTGATCTCAATGTCATACTCCATGACACGGGTGATCCAACCTGCCCTTTTCTCATTCAAATCCTTGTTGAGGAGGAAGTCCTTAACCCCAGCATGTGAGACCAGCAACTGTACCTTGTTGTTTGAGACTAAATGCTTGAATTTCTTCAAGCTTCTGATTACTGCAAGCACATGCTTTTCAATAAAAGAGTACCTCATTTCGCAGTCACCTAGGCTCTGGCTGAAGAAGGCAATCGGCTGCTCATCATTATCTTTGTTCTGCTGTACCAGAATGGCAGAAATAGTGTCACCACCTCCAAATGCATAGAGGATGAAATCCTTGGAAAAGTCTGGGTTGATGAGAGTGGGTGCCTGGGAGATGGCTTCTTTGATTGCTTCAAAACTCTCCTTGCCTTCTGCCGTCCATTTGAAAGCCATGCTTTTTCTTAACATTTTGTTGATGGGCTTGACAAGGGCTGCAAAATTTGGGACAAACCTCCGAACAAAGTTTATCCTTCCCAGGAAACTCTGAAGGGCTTTCTTGTGACTTGGCAATGGTAGAGCTCTTATGGCTTCAACCCTCTCTGGATCAATTGCTAATCCTTCCTTGGAGACAATATGGCCAAGGAGCTTCCCTTCATGTGCAAGAAAGATGCACTTCTTAGGATTCAAGACACAGAACTTTCTACACCTCGAAACACTTTCCGAGGTGAAAGAGATGGTCTGTCTGACATTCTTTGAGAAGACAGTAATATCATCTAGGTATATCAGCACTATCTTGTTGATCAAGCCTTTGAATGCCATATCCATAGCTCGCTAGAATGTTGCTCCGGCGTTCGACAGTCCAAATGGCATCTTCTTGTAAGCATATGTGCCCCATTTGGTTGTGAAGGCTGTCTTGAACTGGTCTTCCTCCTTTACCATAATCTGATTGAAGCCTGAGTAACCATCAAGTAGTGAAAACCTTTCTGAACCAGCTACGACCTGTAATATTTGCTCCATGGAGGGGAGTGGATAATGGTCCTTGAGAGAGGCTCTATTCAAATCTCTGAAGTCAACACATAGCCTGATCTCTCCACTTTTCTTTCTGACTGGAACTAAGTTGGCAACCCAACTAGAATGCTTGATTGGGAATATAATTGCTGACTCAATCAGCTTGTCCAATTCTTTCCTCATGAGAGGCTCCATGTGTGGATTGACTGGTCTCTGTTTCTGCCTGACAGGCTTAGTATTTGGATCCAACTCGATTGTATCTTTGAGCTAAGTTGGAATTGAACCCTTTCAAGTCTTAATAACTCCAAGAAAACACGTCGGGGAATTCTTGACATATTTGTATGAACTCATACCTTTCTGCTTTCGGTTGTCATCTTTCCAATTTTGCAATGGCTTGTTCTCTTCTACCAAGATGGATACCGAATCTTCTCTCTTGACCTGAATGTTTTCTTTCTCCTTTCTAAACTGATCATTGGGGTTAAAAATGGACTCCAAAGTGATAAGTCCCTTGGGCAGCTTATCGGTTCTCGGTTTGTATTACACTGGTCACCATATTTTGTTCAACTTTTCTTGATTCTTAGCTGAGAACTCAGCTTCTTCTTGCAAGAAGTGGATGATTTGTTGGTCATTCTCAAATACTTACCAACTGACATCGTTATCCGGCACTAAAGGCCTCACAATCACGTGGATGTTTGGCTATACCTTGTCTTGTTGAATGTTTTCTATAATGTCAAAGGCTGCCCCCTCTGCTGCTGCAAGCTTTGTCAGTGACTTGATTCTCCTTCCTAGGGATGGATTTGATGCCAAAGCCCTCAAAATCTTCCATGAGGTCCCATACCCTGTTCTTGTAGCACCTGAGTAGATCATTTTTGGCGGCATGTTGTCCCTTGACCTGATTTACAATCAGCTCACTGTCCCCAAAAACTTGCAAGATCTTTATTTTTCTCTTTATTGCCCAATGCATCCCTTGCACCAAGGCTTCATATTCAGCAGTGTTATTGGAGCATGCAAATTGAAATCTAAAAGCTGAATAATACTTTACTCCTTGAGGTGAAATAAGCACGGCTCCACCTCCTGCGCCTTGTCTACTCCTTGATCCATCAAAAAATAGTTGCCATACCTCATTGTCATCCTTGTGGTTTGGCTTGGTGATGCTAGGAATAGGTTGACTTTCTTCGTGTATACAATAGACCCCTATCTCAGATTCTTCTACTTCTTGATAAGGATCAAAAGCATGTACCTTGTTTGCCCATTCATCAAGAGTCAAATTTGGGATACTTCCAACCTTAGTGTCGGCTTCATCAGTGCCAGGGTGATCTTCTTGATCAAATGCTGAGCAATTGGTATTAATATGACTTGGAGTATAGGGCTCAATGTGGAAGTCTGCAATAGGTTCTGACCTAATTGTAGCCTTAGTTCCATACCTCGTTCTGAACAGCATGTGTGACCAATCATCGGACAAATATCCCCCAATCTTGGGTAGTAAAGTCCCTTGACAAACAGAGGGCAAAGAGTGGTGGAAGGTCTATGACTGATATATCTTGTAAGACAACAACATTTGGACATGCATGCAAGGTAAGACTCAAATTTCTAATCACTCCAACTGTTGCTATTGCTGTCCCATCCAGCTGCACTACTCCCTTAGATGTTATTTCATCTAGAGCCCTAAGCGATCAGCTATTTGTTTAGGCATTCTTGAGCTACTTTGCCCCGGAGTCTATCATGCAATTATGCACTAGCTGATTTCCAATGATTAATGAAACATAGAAAGGGGGAGGCTTCAGCATTCTATCTTGTTGTGCTCCATGATTTCCTTGAGGCTGGGCAGCATTTGTGAGTACCTTCTCTTGCATTTGGACTTGTTGATTTGAAGTTGGCGATCTTTCATGGCAGCTTGTAGTGATTTCTTTGGCACAGGATGGATAGGGATTCCCACATAGATATATTGACGTTTGTCTTCTTCATCGATCAATGATCTTGAATGGTGATGAAGGATCTCTCTGCTGTCCCTTGGTTTGCACATTTGCTCCTTGTATGTGGGGCAGTGGTGGCATTTGAGTTGGCCTAGGGGCTGTTCTTGGCTGCCCTTGTGCATTTGGCCCAGGTTTTGCTTGCCAATCATTTGTGGAGCCATGGAAGGTTGTGGATTGGCTGGGGCTAATGGTTGTTCTTCACCCAAATTTCTCCTTTTTGACCTTGTGTTGGCTGCAACACCTTGGCTGCACGATTCATGCCACGAAATCCTCTGCTTGCCAATTTACCAATGTGGTGTCATTTGGGGCTGATTCTTTGTTGGAATGTTTCTTGTTGTTGATTTTTCTTGACTAGTCTCGCCCTCCACACCAGCACTTGTTACCATTAAAGCTTGAGTCAAAGCACCATTGAAGCACATGGATTGATTATGAGGCTCATTACATGGAAAACACCAATCATACTCTGGCGGTGTTGTTTTTGTGTGGGTACTAATGCCTTAGAGGGCGATATGGCATTTGGATTATAGGGCTGGAATGGTCTATTGGCAGGAGGCCTTGTTTGATTCATATTTGCAGCTGGATTGGGTGGCCTTTGAGGCTGATATGGCTGCCTATTAGGTTGAGCTTGAGGCTGATACAAAGGTCTAAAACCTTGAGCTTGCTGTCTCTTGAGTGTGACCAGCTCATTACCTAAATTTTGCAGTTGCTTCATGACTTCTTGAAGCTCATTTGGGGCACTTGGAGATGAAGTGGAAGCTTCATTTGAACTCTGATTCCTAGGAGTGGGAATAGGAGCTAAGACAGGTGCTTGACTAGTACTTGGGCTCTCTAAACTTGGATATAATGGCATTGGAGGCCTAGGAGCTAGCTTGCCGGCAGAATCGGACAATTTTCAGCTCTAATGGCAATACTATATAAGCGGCGGGGATAGTTGTGCCTCCCATAGATTGAATCAACATAGAAATATCAGAATTTAAAGCTTTAAGGTAATATAGAAAAGCACCTTTCTTTGTTGGCTTTGACTCTCTTGGAATCCTATCCCAAGACCTTTGAAATCTGAAGTTGAAGTCGAGTTATTTGCTCATTGGAAGCTCTCTTGATGGTTGTCATTTGCTCCAAAAGAGACAAGTTGTCTCCCTTCTCTCCAAATTGATTGTGAAGTGCAATACTGGCTGATTCCGGTTTGTGATAGAGCCGACTTCAAGGCTCCTAAACCATTGCAATGCTTTTCCCTTGAATGAGGATGCGGCAATTTGTGACTACTTGCATTTCATTAATCTCATGGATTGCACAAATGTTAGCAATGTCTTTGACATGATCACGAGGAGTGGTCGATTTTCTCGTGAAGTATGGAATGTTTCTTGATGCTGCTGGCCCGGGATTGGATTTTGTGCATTGAGAGCAAGTGGGCTCTTGCTGTGAAGTTGACATAGGGGTTCACTTTGGTTGCGCCATTCGATTGGTCTTAAAACCCTTGTATATTGAAAGAAAGGCCGCTCAGGTGGAGGAGTTGAGAGAGTTCTGTTTGGTGGAGATGGGGACCTTTGAATCCTTCTTCCTCTTTGCCTTCTTCTTGGAGATAATTGCAGGTATTCAAATAGTACTTCTTCCTCTCCAACTCTTGACCTTGTGATTCTTCTCATAAGCTTTCGAGGGCTGCTTATTTCTTTGAAACCAGTTGATTCTTCCCCTTGGAGTCGCCAGATGTGCGATTTTTTTAAAGCTCCTTCAAAGCTGGAACTTACAACAAGTGCACATCAATCTTGCTGCAATGAAAGTAAAGACCTCTAAGGTCCCACCGGGCGTGCCAAAACTATTAGTGCAAAATCACAGCACCCCTGGACGCACATCAGGCTTCTAGGTTGATGTTCGGGCATCAGTGTGATTACACAACATGGAAACCTCTCTCCAGTGTGGGGACTTGTGGCGAGAGAGGAATCTCAGATTAGAGGTGGTTCCTCAAACTCCTCGATTTAGATCTATATTTTGCAAAACTACGAGAGGTTTAGATCCTAATCCTATTCTAACTTGCGAGGAGAGACGGGGGTAGAAGTGCGAAAAAAAAAAAATTGAAACTAACTAAAGATGGTGATGCACCAAAAGGAGTGGTGAAACATATTTGTCATGCAAATAGACACGAGACCAAAGTTCATAACATAAGACATACAGGGTGATAATGTATAATTTAGCATCGAAATCAAGCAAATAATACAAAGCAGAGGATTGAAACCCATTCACAGAGCTTGCATTATCAATTTAATATCAAAATACACATTACACCCTCAGAGAGGTAAAGAAAACTATTACAATCCTTGGAGAGGTCTAGTACTTCATCAATCCCTTGAAGGAGGTGAAAGAAGAAGTCTGCTATGCCCAAAAAATGTTCCTCTCTTTGAAATGAGCCCAAAGCGGCTTTTAAAATGCAAGGGTCGAACCCGGGGAGCAGGGGAAAGCGTCAAAGGCATGGGAGCCCATTCTTTCTTGACTACGGATGTATTAAAATGGCATGGAGGACCTTACAAAGCCCATACCCTATCATTTTGACCGGATTACAGGAGAATGCGACCCATTCTGCATTAAATCAGTCCTTTGGAATGTCATTTCTAGCCATGAACACGCGTCAGAGCTGTTTCTCGATTTTCTCTCTTAGACCTGCTCCAAAACTCAAAGATTAATCCAGAATCATGTAGAGAATTTTAACAGCTTTCCGTTGATATAAAGAACGTGCAAATCCGAGCTCTGGATCGAAAGTTATGGCGATTTGAAGATCTAGGGCACAAAACAGGCGACAGCGTGTTTTGAAACCTTTCCCGCGCTCTGCCACCTGGATGACACGTGGCAGGCTGCTGAGTGGACGAGCAATTCTCTCTCCTCTATCTTTCGTGGGATTTCCTTTGAAATTTCCTTGTGGGGCCCTTAACTGGACACGTGGCGCTATTTCATTGGTTCGGGCTGACCCTTTAAAACTTGCCCTTTGACTTTTGACTTTTTTCCTTGAGACACGTGGCGGCTTCTGATTGGTTCTCGGCCCTGCCGGCTCTTTCGCGCCCTTCGCGCCTTTTCAGCCTACTTGTCCCATTTTTCTTTGGACTGTCTTGACCCTTTTCACCCGGTTCGGCGGTTCGCGCATTTTTCGGCCCGCTTGTCCCATTTTGCTTTGGACTATCTTGACCCTTTTCGCCCGGTTCGGCCGGTTCACGCCTTTTCGGCCCGCTTGTCCCAAATTGTCCCTCTTAGCAGTTAGTCGATTTTCTCCCTCCTTCGGCCGGATCGGCTTTTTCGCCCACCGCATACTTTTGTCCCGAGATGTCCTGTTGCTTATTTTGGGTGCTTGTGCTCATTTCGGCCGATCCGCTCCTTTTTGTCCCAAATGTCCCGACTGCCCCCTAGGACTAGGACTTAGCCAATTTCCACAAATTTTCTGGATCAACCTACTTGCTTTCTGCAACTTTTTTCCACATTTTCTCAGAGCTTGCTCCTTTCTTCTTTGGCCAGGGGAGTTAAAAAAAAATGCAGAGAACCTCAAATCATGATGTTTGCTCTGAATCAATCAATGTGCCTAGGACTTGAATATTCTGATGCATGTTATCAAAATTACCTTGGGGGGGTGAATTTTGGATAACAACCCCATCTTGAAAAGTGAATGAAGGAGACCCCATTGGCTTCTAGTGAGAGTTCGTCACATGGAGAAAGGAGAGTCATTGGCACATATCTAAACCCACCCAGTGACCGAACCTTGGCGCTTGGTTTTTCCAATCCAGGAGGAAGTATTGACCCAATTGAAACTAGTGGAAGAGATAGATCCGTGCCTAGGAGGTATAATTTTTGGTTCCATCTTCTATGGCTGGACATATTCCAGTATTTGGAGGATTTGTTGGACAAGGGGAAAGTGTACAAGATTTTGGTCTCGCATCAAGGAGTGGCACGGGACAAAGTAGCGGTAGTGGGGCGCTATCACAGACCGTCAGTGCATAGTTCAGTGGGACTAGGGGGGCACTTGGAACAACTCCTACAGGCCCTATTGGACCTAGTGGTTCTGGTGGATTTGGTGACTCTGGAGGTATAGGACCCGGTGGACCTGGTAGATTAGGCAGTGTAGGAAACACCAGAGGGAACCAAGGCTCTGGTTTAGGACAAGGACCCTAACCACCACCTCAGGTTTTATTTGAGATGTCTCTACATTTACCAGATTACATGGGCATTGAGGATGTTGTAGAACATGTTCACAAGTGTGAACTACTATGGCACATGAAAGGTATCACAACCCCATAATGAAAGGCTAGTCAATTTACAACCATGTTGCAAGGGCACGCGCATAGCTGGTATAGAAAGTATGACCCTCATCAAACGGTGGTGGATTACACTACCTTAAAGAATGCATTCTGGTAGAGTTCCACATTCCTAAGTTCAAGAAAAAAGCATTAGCGCTTTGAAGGAGATACAACAAGGAATGACAGAGAGTGTGTGGGAGTATGATGCATGCTTTAAGACTCTCTTGTCTAAATTATCATATGATATACATCCTTCTCAGCATACATAGTGGTTTGTTGGAGGATTGATCACCCCTTTTAGAAGGGCCTTGTCTCATAAGACTTTTATAGATCCACGCAAAGCATTGGAGGCTGCCTTGTATGCTGAATTTGTTGGTAGTATTAATACTAGCATTAGCCCATTCTTAGAGGCTCAGATTACTGCTATGGCTAAGTAGTTGGAAAAGCTATCTGTGAACTCGGTCCATGAGACTTGCGGTGGTTTGTGGTGCATAGATTTTGAGATAGAGGGGCATCTTAATGACAATTGAACACGGAGGATAGTACATGCTATGACATTAGGCGTGAAATCTATCATGGGGACCATGATGCAAGTAAATGTCCTTTATTGTAGCGCGTGATCGGGAAGAATGTATCATGTTATTACAATATTTTCACCTCCACGAACCATAATACTAAAGACCGTAGGATCATTGATCGGATACATGAGGCCATTGATCATGGGGTGTGCCAAACCGGTATTTGCCGGTGGTTCTAAAAATGATGATCATCGTTATGAAGAGTGCCTGAGATGGAGGCACTGTGGAAGAATTTTTAAAGGAGGATTCTGTGGATGTGGTAACCGTGGAGGAAGGAGTGAGTTCCCATGAGGAACATGTTTCAAATGTGGATCTATATAACATTACAAGCATGAGTTCCTGGATTTGTTGTAGTGCTCATGGTGTGGTAAGAAACATAATTATGAGGAGTTCTCGAGAATTATTTGAGCATATGAATCAGCGATAGGAAGGAAAAAGGCATTGTGATGGTCAACATCAAGAAAGAAGACATACTGATAGATGCCCTCGGGTAACATGGGATGAAGGTTTGGAGCCTATCTTGGTAACAACAAGGGAAGAAGCTTCATGCGCAAGGGAGATACCAATACAAAAGAACCTGGTTTCAAGGGAAGAGGTCGTTCATGGAAAGTATCCAGACACCATGCATCAAAAGGAGATATATCAGGACACCATGGATTTTATTCAAATATTACAAGGGAGATCCAGTGTCTCAAGGAGCAATCCAGGAGGGAGGAACAAGGAAGGAGAATCGAGGCATAGAAAGATGACCTAGATGAGGTCAAGGAGGTGTGCAAAATGCTAAGCCAGGAGAACATCATTCCTTTGCTAGGATCCTGGTTTAGAGAGACGGTACCACGCACCGGAGAAAAGTTATCAGAGACAGGTCTTACACACGAACCTTCCACCCCACAAACTCAACTATGATAAGGAGATTACATTGAATGCAGTTGTAGATGGATGGCTCCTCAATAATATACTCATTAACACTGATGTGGAGGTTAATGTTTTGACTTTGGATGCATGGCATCAGATGGGGAGACCTATATTACATCCATCTTCAAATGTGATGTATATGGAAAAAAATACTAAGGCAATGCCCATTTGTGTCTTGAAATATGCAACTATTAGTATTCAGGGAGCCAAGTTTACTGAGGACTTCAAAGTCTTGGCGCTCGCCAAGGCAAACAATTTCCCAACATTACTTGGGCACCCTTGGCGTTATAAGAACAATGCAAACCTTCGGTTCAACAAAGGGTACATCATTTTCAAGAATAAAAAGGAGTGGGTCATTATACCCCTTGTTGATAAGAAGTCAATGCCCTACATTGAACAGTTAGGAGAAGAAGTTATGGACAAGATTTATGTGTGTTCAATCAGAGACCCTAAGATGGTACACCCTATTAATAGGGTTATCCAATTTGAAGATGCTCAGTCAGTGAGTGATACCACAAATCTAACATGTGAAAATTGGGTGCATGGGACTTATAAATTAATGGGATGACAGTTGAGAGGATCGGTGACCAAGGTAATAAGGTGCACACGGTTCGTTTCCTTAGAGGAAAAGAACTACCCAAGTACTCAGGAGGAGCCTTCCATGAGATCTTTCTATAGGAGATAAAAGCTTAATGGAAGAATGAAAAGGAATGAAGGGAGATGTTGAGTTATGTCTTACTCAGCACATCAACTCATTGGTGGGCCACGCATCAGGAGAGCCTTTTAGAGCGGTGTGAGGTAAGAATTGCTCTCTGTGTCAAATTTTCTAGAAGTAATATACCCACCATCATCAGGGAGTACCATGGGAAGGAGCTCACCTCTTTCCATATCCAGGAACGTGAACAGGTCTAGAGAGAAGGTCACGAAAGCCTTGTCACCATCCTTCTAGGTGCACAAGTTGTATTCTACACTACAGGGTTGTGCGCACACATGGTACATTCATTCAGAGACACGCTGCCAGACAAGGAATTGGAAAGAGCTCGTGGATGATCTTATTCAAACCTTTGAGTATCGGAGTACCAAACCATTGGTTGATAAGGCCTTGCAAGGTATCAAGTGCCTTACCATGGGGGATAGTGCCAGAATGGAAGATAGGCTATTGGAACTACTAGGTGAACCAGGATTGGAGGTACGCTTCGAAGAGATTGAAGAAACATAAGAGTTACAGCTTGAGTGCGTGTGTTTGGAAAAGGAGAAGGGAAAGTTAGTATATGTGATTGATGGAGAGGAATCAAAAAGTTTAGATATTAGCCATTCTGTAGGTATGCGTAAAGTAGTGGATAGTGCAGATGCTCACGTGTGTTCTTACCATGAGCCTTAAAGACAATGAAAGTTAACATCAATTCAGAAGAAGAACATAAAGAAGCTATTATTGGGGATTATTGGACGGAGAAGGAAGTATCAAAGATAATTGATCTATTGTGTTAATTCAGGGAATTATTCCCACGTGGGTACCATGAGCTAAAAGGAATTCACCATTCCTTGGGGGAGATGAGGATAAAACTGAAGGAAGGTCCGCACCGGTTAGAAAAAGGCCCTACCGGATGAATCCCAACTTACGTGTGAAGGTTAAGGAGGAAATAGACAAGATGATATCTTCTAGGATCATTTAGGCAGTGGAAGAATCAGAATGGATAAGTCCGATGGTAATCAACATCAAGAAGGATGGGCGGATTAGAATTTGTGTGGATTATAGGGAATTGAATGTAGTTTGTGTCATTGATCCATTTGACCCCCTTCACTGAAGAAATTTTGGAAGGAGTCACTAGGTACGAAATCTATTCCTTTACGAATGGATTTTCAGGATACCACCAAGTCCAGATTGCAAAGGAGGACTAGGAGAACACAAATTTTTCCACTAAGTGGGAAGTTTTGCATATACAATCATGCCCTTTGGGTGAAGAATGCACACTGTTGTCTTTTCACGCATAGTGGTGTAAACATTCCAAGACTTCATTCATAAGTTTCTCCGAGGTTTATTTAGATGATTAGACAAAGTATATGGTCCATTAATGACCACTATGAAAACTTGAGATTAATGTTTGAAAGGTGTAGGAAGTTGAGGATATCCCTCAATATTAATAAGTGTGTGTTTGCTATACCCTTTGGGACTTTATTAGGGAATATCATATGTAAGGAGGGCTTCTTTGGTAGATCCCACTAAAATTACGGTTATTATGGGGTTAAGGGAGCCTACTAGCGTGAGTGCAAGATACATGATTCCTTGGGTATACGGGGTATTACAAAAAATCCATTAAGGGGTATGCAAGATTGTCATGACCTTAGAGGATCTCGCTTAGATACAAAAGTACCTTCCATTGGGAAAAGGCGCACGAGAGGGTATTTGATACATTAAAAGATTGGATTATTACCACGCCTATTTTATGATTTCCATCTTTGGAAAATCCCTTCGATGTCCATGTAGATGCCTCAAGAACCGCCATTGGAGCAGTACTTACACAACCAGGTGAGGGGATTGTTGATCATCCTCTTTGTTTTGTGAGCGGGAATTTAACACCAGCAGAGAAAAATATACCACCCTGGCAGAGCACGAGGCATTGCCAATGATCTATTTACTTTTCAAATTTAGACAAGATATCACTTGACGACACCCTTTGCATTCTACACTCGACCATATGACATTAAAGTATTTAGTGAACAATTCCATTCTTCAAGGGTGCATATGTCGATGGGTGTTGTTGTCCCAAGAGTTTGAATTCACCATTGTAGTGAAGCTCGGAAAAAGCAATTGTGGACCTGACCATCTGTCAAGAATTGATTCAGGAGAGGATGCACAAAGTATTAAGGAAGCAATGCTAGACATGTAATAGTTTAGAATGTGGTGCGCACCCTCGAGATTTGGAAGAGTTTGTTGTATTTTTAAAAGAAGGGTTGGCATGAGATGGGATGAAGGAATTGCAAAATAATTAGTTGGCCATATGCGCCGCACCCTACATGTTGATTAGTGAAGACTTATACAAATTGGGACGTGAAGAAGTTTTACATAGATGTGTGTTAGAGCATGAGCACCTGGCCATCATGAAGGAAGAACATGGAGGAAGTGTGGGTGGGCATTACGCAGGTGATGCCACCTTGCGTAAAATATTAATGGCAGGTTTATGGTGGGAAACCTTGTACAGGGATTGTAGGGATTATTGTAAAGCATGTGACCCTTGTCGGCACATTGGAAAACTAGGAAGGAAGGATGAAGTGCCTTTGAGTCCTATTCCTAGCGTGAGCCTTTTAAAAAGTGGGTGATGGAATTTGTAGGACCTATTGCACCAGGAAACACATAGGATGGGGTCATGTTATGTTATCATTTACAGATTATCTCACAAGGTGGGAGGAAGCAGCCTGACAACTAAAGATTGCATGGAAGCAAAAGCAGCAAGGTTCTTATGGGAGAACATTATCACGAGGTATGGATGCCCTTTGAGTTTGACTAGTGATAGGGTACACATTTTACGAATGAGGCTGTGAGGATCCTACTATTTGAGTTTATGGTGGCTCATCATAAGACTACGCCCCATCACCCACAAACAAATGGAACTACGGAAGCATTGAACAAAATATTGAGTCATACCTTGACCAAAATTTGTGATGTTGGAAAAGATAGGATTGGGATGACAAGGTATCAACAGTTTTATGGGCTTACAGGACTACGTATAAAAGACTAAATAAAGCCACACCTTTTCAATTGGTGTTTGGTGTGGAAGCTATTTTCCAGTTGAATTTATGTTACCTTCTCTATGAATAGCGCGCACAGGAGGATTAGCCGATGAACAAGTGCTAGAAGAAAGAATTGATGAACTAATGAAACTAGATGAGAGACGATCACTTTCCCATTGGAGCCAAACAATGGAAAAGGCAAAGAAAAAGGCTTGGCATGATTGCCATATTAGAAACAAGAAGTTTGAGGTTGGGCAGATGGTGTTACTGTATGATTCTAAATTTCGTGCCATCTTGGAAAGTTGAAAGTCCATTGGTTAGGTCCTTAAACAATCTCATACCTCCTTGATTTAGGCGCGTGCCAGTTACAAGTGTTGGATGGAATGAAGTTTCCTAGACACTTCAATGGTAGTATGTTGAATCCCTACTATAAATAAGTCTTCTTGGTGTTTGTAAATAAGGTAGTTTTTCCAGTCTGTTTAGAATTTTTCCTTTATGCATTTCCCTTCCCTTATGTTTCCCTTTTGCATTGTTGTTTTGTTTTTTTGCCTTGGGTGCGGTAACCTTATGGCTATTTTGGAGAATTTATGAGTTTACAGAGCACCATGCATTGTTTAAGTGTGGGGTGGAGAAAAGTGAAGGAGAAAAGTGAAGAAGTGTGAGAGTAAAAGTACCAAGGAAGTTTGTTGGAGAGCCTTGTTGAGTAACTTTGGTTGAAAGAGAGATGAAGAGAAAAGATAGAATGGTTGGTGCTAGGGTAAAGCTACTTGTAGATCCCATGTAAAAAGGAAAAGGAAGCACAGTTAAAGAAACATGAGGTAGGAAAAAGCAAGAATATGGACAAAAGTTCTTTTGGCATGTGTTGAGCATGTGTAAGAGTCTCTGTCGAGGTTGGTTTGCGTCTTTAGAAGGTTGGAGGCATTTTCACGCAGGAAGGGCGCATGAGTTAAAGAGGGTTTTCACATAAGAAGGGTGCATAAGTGAAGGCATTGAGGATGGGATTTGTTTTAAAAAGCCACATTAAATGAACAAAATATAGGGTAGGTAGAGTAGCATTTAATGACCGAGAAAAAGGAAAAATATAAATAGAGGGTGGGGGGCACTCTCATTTTACTTTGCGAAAATGAAGAGTTGGAGATATAAGTGAGTGTTATCAGCTAGGGTTTTTAGATTTGATCAAGTGGAAGATCTGTGTGATTAAAAAATGTGAAGATCTAGTTTGAGATTGTGAACCAGAAGGAAGGAATTACATGGGTGTGGAAAGAAGTGAAGAGATCTTTGTCTTGTGAAGAACATATCAAAGTTAGGGTTCAAAAACTAGGGCATGGGTTTAGAAGAATTGTATCACGGATTTGAGATCGAAGGTTGGGAGAAGGAAAGTAAAGTAACAAGGAGAGGATTGGAGTGATAAAATTACCTCAACCATGGCACCCAAGAAAGGAAAGGGCAAAGCTAAGGCTAAACAACCAGAACCCGAGGTAGATATAAATGAAGAATGGTATGCAGAAATGCAGTACCCAGATAGAGTGATGATGGGGAAGGAATGGGAATCCCATTTGAGAAGCATACCGGTCAGTGACTATAATCACTATACCAACACTATAGAGAAAGAAATGGCATTAGAATTGGTACGCCCACCAACAAACAAACACCTGAAGTTTTGCCTATCTATAATGATGACGTAAAGGTCAAATTGGCAAAGGCATGGCTCTTTGTAACTCTACGAGTTTCCTTAATTTGGGAATCCAGATCGTTTGTACCAGTGGTTGATGTCTTAGGTGCACAAGGACTACTTCCACTTTGCTAGGTGCAAGATGTGTGTGACTCCCAGTTGATTTCACAATTTACATGCCTCATATGCAAGGGAGATAGCCTAGAAGATGACCTTGGCAACAAGGAGGCTATTCAAGAGACCATCACAGAGTATGCCTGCAAGAAAGGGTCATGGTACTATGACATCTTAGACATCAAGGAACCTATTATGAAGATGGCCGCACACCTGGTAACGAAGCTGAATGGCCAAGAAAGATGGATGCAAGTTAACAAGCCATGGCTACATGTCTGTAGGAAGATTGTAGAGGGGACTATTTATAACTTGTCCACGTACATTGCCAAGGAAATTGTAAAGTGCGTGAAGGAAGGGGACATGATCCTCTTTGACAATGTCATACTCACCATAGTGTTCATAGAGATTGGAGTGCTGGATGCATTGGATAAGTTCATGTGGGAGTACCAGGTTGAAGAACCTTCACTCGCGAAGAGGTTTGAAAAATATGCATGTGATACAATGATGGCTCCCCACAAAGCACCACTTGAAAAATGGTATACACGCTTAAGAAATGCATTTAGGGTGGAGTGGAGGATCCTTGAACAACCCCCAACAGCCACATAGGGAGAATCGAGTTCATAGTGTACTAGCAGCAATCTTGCAGGCGAGTTCAAACTTATTGACGAATCATGGAGCCCTTCATGCAAATTGCCTTTCACATTCACTTGCCTAATACTTCCAAGCAGGAGTGAACAAATTTAAAGAATCAAAGAAGATGAGGCTGGAGCTATGAAAGTTAGACCGGGAGCACAGGGATATGAGGAAGAAACTGAACTACCCCGGAGGTAAGTGCACATACATAGAGAAGTATGTGTTGCATGAAATCCATATGACTAGGCCAATAATGCTTCCCATTGCTTTGGAGGATCCGCGATGTGTGTATATATCTGCATAAGGCCAAATTTTGAGAATGGCACGTACTTGGTGGATGACATCTCAATACTTGAGGACCCCTTGGGAAAGAAGAAGCCAGCATCTAAGAAGAGAGGAAGAGGAGAGGAATGAGCACCAAGTGTGCCGAATGCTTAGATAATGAGCATGGCTTTGACAAGTGCCAAGCTAAGCACCTATGTTCGGAGAAAGAAGTCTTCAGGAAAGGAGAAGACTCCAGAAGTAGAGGCACCCAAACAACCCACCACCATGGAGGAGTCGCAAGAGGAAGAAGAGAAGGTAGAATCTCCTGACTAGAAGACACCTCTCAAGAAGAAGTAGAGGGTGGATGAAGAAGCTGACTCGAGAGGTGACCAAGAGAACTTGGAGAGATATCTGGGAGAAGGAGAGGATGAGAGTGAAGGAGGTGGTGACAAGGAGGAAGAGCCAGAGAAAGACAAGGAACCTTTGGAACCTCATGTATTTAGTGTTTATGACTCGGAGGAAGAGAGTGGGGATGAAAATCAAGATTTCATATTTGCACGATGAAAAGGCGCACAAGGTGATGAAGGCATTGAAGATACAAAGATAGATGAGAAGGATGCCATGGAGAAGTAGGGAGACATAAGTTTTACCAAGGAGCAGATAATTGAAATAATAGAATGAGAAGTGAAGAAGATGCTCAAGGCCCTTGTAGACCAGGAGTTAGAGTGTAGCGCAAACATAGTACTTAAGGAAGGGAAGGAGGAGAGCGTTGAAAAGGGACATGACAGCCTAGGAGGCCCCACTCTAACAGTTAGCTTCCCCAAAGGTGTGTGCTCGGGTAGAAGAACTTTGGATGCAGAACAAAGGTAGATAATGGGCTATGTGGATGATTCAAGGAAGGTGCTACGTGCAAGGTTCCAGAGCATGATACCCACTGAGAAACTTATAGCCATGGGATCGTTTGAGAAGGAGGGCATGTACCCCAAGACCAAGAAGATGCTTTCTTGGGCATTTGAGTCCCATGTTGATGAGCCAAACTTTGAGGTCTACCAAAAGGTGCTTATCACATTTCCAGAGTCTAAGGGAGACAACCCCTTAGTAAATTCTCGGGAGATCTTAGGCGAGTGTGTGTGTGATGCTCTAAACAAGGTTGTGGTTGAAACAGAGGTGAGGCTATTCACATAGAATGATAACATAAGGGCCCTAGAGGGAAAGTTGGCCAAGAAGGAAGAAGAGTTGGCTAAGGTGGCCAAAAACTTAAAGTAGGAGGAATTAATCAGTGCGTAGCTGAAGCGCGAGCTCAAGGAGGAAAAGGAAAAGGTGCAGGAGGTCTACAAGAAAGTAGAATCGATAAAAAGTGCCATCATATTAAAGCACCTAGATCTAATACCAATCCCACAGAGGTATGCATCGACACTAGAATGCCTACAAGGCTTAACAAACGTCCTCACCATAGAGAGACGACCCTTGGCATTGGAATCTATAGAGGAAGTGGCCACATGCCTGAAGGAGGAGGACCGGTTAAAGGTGATAGCACTTGTTGCGAGTACAACCAAGTACTCACGGAGATCGAGGTCACTTCCCAGTATGCAGAAGCTACATACAACATATGTGTGGATCGATATAAGGTGGCAAGATCCTTGGTTACCATGCTTGAAGCAGAGCTGAAGGAGTTCTAGGAAAAGAACAAGGGGAACATGGTAGAGAGGGACAAAGTTTTGGCTAAGGTAGAAAAGAAATTAGAGGTGATTGAGGATTTAAGAAGCTCAATTAAGGCCCAGCTGAAGGAACTATACCCCCAGATTACCAGAAGAATGGACAAGCTCATGGACCTAGGTAAGGAAATGGAACAAATTGTGGACACTTTGGGCACCCAGGGAGCTGGCCTAAGCTTTGATGAAGTGAGCACCTTGGTGGGTGACCTATGCCAGAAGGTGAAGGGTGAGGTCGAGTGTGGAACAAGCTGGAGGTAGATCTGCAATAGGACTTCCCCAACCTTTTGAATTAATGTTCCCCCATTCTTCATTCTTTCCCCTATTATTTCATTCCTTATTCATTTTGTAAGATATGTCTACATCTTGGTTCCATTGAACCAGCTTGCACCTTGGTCAAGTAAAATGTTTCTGAGGATGGAGAATAGGCATAGTGTGGGGTGATGTTGGGCCCTTGGAAAATTGGCTAAGTATGAAGGTGCGTGGGTGCATGGGATCCCAATTATAAAAGGGCACGCAAGGCAAAAGCACATAGGAGGAAGAGTTAAGAAGGCACATGGTTCACATGGCATGTGAAAGGAGGTTTAGGACTTGGCGATTTAAGCATCCAAGGAAGAACATGTGAAAAGCGTGATCGGTTGCACACGGATAAGATGCCAACCTGGCAACAAGTGGCCTAGGAAAGAGCATGCCAGTGATGGGATCTTCTAGAAGATCATCATGAGATGGAGTGGAGAGCTCAGTCCTGAAGGAAAATGCTCACTTGGAGGACCCCATTCGAAACTTGGTGACAGATCTGAGGGTGCGGCAAGGTGAGTTGCAGAATGGGAAGATCATAAATACAAGTGCCTGCGGAACATAAAGAGGAGGAAGACTGAGATAACATACAGATGGGGATATAGAGATAGAGGAAGAGATATACACAGAGAGAGAGATAACATGGGTGAAGCTCTGTAGGATTACTGCGAGTGGAACTTTGATGTAGAAAGGAATGTACTAGGCTTAGAATTGTAATTTATTTTTCTTTTGGAAAAGTTATGCAAGCCTAGTGATGTGCATGACTGTGGTCTGCCCTGTATGGCTCTTTGTAATGAAACAATGAATACAATGAGGTTACATGTTGCAAATAGACATGGATATCAGTAGCTTTAATGTATATTTCATTCATAGGAGTTCTCTTTCCTTACATGCTATGAATGAATGATTGTATCTTTCTTTCTATTATAATATATGTTATGGAGTCTGTTAAAACATCCGGTTTGAAGAAGCTATAAGGATCTGGAGGCCATTATGAGCCCTATGATTCTTGTATGTCTAAAATTCTTTCCTGAATACTCTTACACTAATCATAGATAAATTCTTCCCACTAAAACTCACATAAAAGAGAAACTCGGAACCCGTGCGTGCCTTGGGTGAGCGCTCAACTTCTGCTAGGTGATAGGCTGACATGCATGGGATTCCTTGCTTTAATAGTGGGAGTAAAATTTACTACACCATCCCTATGGATCTTAAGGAGGGAATATCTGTAGGAGGTTGTCTACATATCATAGATCATTTGGAAAAGTGTGTTTTTCGAGTTAGTTTACTTTCAATACACTCGGCCACGGGTGAATAACCACACCGGGTTATCTCGCTTGTTTAGTTTTAGTGTAGAAATAACTTTAATTATTTAGAATAGAAGCGGATTGTTGTTTGTGATTGTAATGTTTTAGTTTTGTGAATTGTTTAGATTAATTTCCTTTCAAAGCATTAGCATAGATTGTTAGTTTTCGAACTTAATTAACTTAGAAAACTCAAACTAGATCAACATTCGAGATCCTAGTTAGGCAAATAAACCATAGGGAATTTATGCTACCTATTCATAGCCTCTAAATCTCCCCTTTGTCAACTCGGCTATCAAGAGATCACGATACCGAGATGTTAGTCATTGATCCTCCTATAGTTAGGCACACACATTCAAACATCGGTTTCTATGATATGACCTTAGGGGGTCGAGTGTGGTTGAAGATCACATGTTCATTTTCATCCGTAATAATTGGTGAACCCGACGTGAAGGATTAATTCCTTCTCGATTCCTTTATTTCATTGTTATTACCTCATCTTTCCTTTTCTTCCCCTACTTTGGTAGGTACTTTAGACATTTTAAAATATGTTTGGAAGAGAGTTTGGTGGGTCATTTGGCTCTGATAGATATTACACCAATGTGCAACCACAAAACTCCCATTCTCTTTCAAGGTGGGGTGACAATTACACAAGCAACATTCAAACCTCCCCTTCTTACATTTCAAATGCCATTAGCTATGTAAGGATGGAGGAGGTAGATCAACCGTTAAACATGCAATACGATCAACCCAATTCAAACCATGTTCTCATCACAAATGGAACATGTTCTTACCATAGAGTTTTGTCAAGACCTCACATTGGCATGCAATCAATAGAGGATGATCTATTTACACAAATAGCTCATCCTCTTCATCAGATAGATGAGTCTTTGGATAGAATGAAGGTCACAACCTTTGAGATTTTTAATACCTATCCCAAGATTCTTACTTCTGAAGAAGACAAGAATTATAACACCGAACAATTCATGATAGGGTATCATGAGCCTACTCAATCAAACCCTACGTCATAGGCACCCCAACAAGGGAATAAATAGTTTCCCAATGATCTCATTTCTAATTTAGTGGGGAGGATTAGAGAACTAGAAATTTCCCATACTTCACAACCAACACATGCAGTAGGGAAGAACACGGGGTATCCAGTTGATGCAATGAAAGGATACATCCCTTCTAATGAGAAACCAACATAGTATCCTATACAACAAAGTTATCTGATTCATTCAAATATAGGTGACCTTGTCACAGGGTTAGACACACTAGGGATGGTTCCTCATCCTTCTCAAGCTTATCCTATGTAAGGGCTGGCGGAAGTGCGTTCTCAAATGCCGCCACAACAGGTAATGTGACATTCCCTAGTTTTACGCCCGCTAGTCCATATCCTGGAGCTATCCCACCTTACATGCATATGTATTCAAAAACTCCCTAGATGGACCCATATACCATTTCTGCTCCCTCCATACCATGTTAAGGGACCCCATACATTCCCATCAATGCTTATAGTGTAGCTTATCCAACTCCTCCTCCTCCACCTCCTTATCAAGGATCTTTAATGGTGGAATCTTACGCAATGGGTACATACGTTGAGTACTTAAAGGAGCCTCTTGAATTCACCATATGTGGTGTCATGCTTCCACTCCCATTGTTGGATCTTCCAAAATTTAAGGGAGAAGGAGACCCAAATGCTCATATCAAGGCCTACAATACTTCCATCAGGAATTACTTCCTTGGGATGCTATAGTGACTAAGATATTTCCAAAGACTCTTGAAGGAATCACATTGGATTGGTATTATAGGATACCAGAAGCTTCTATACATTCCTTTAAACAACTTATTTCCAAGTTCATCAAAGCATTTGACATGAAAAAGTTTTTGCATACATGGATTAGGGAGTTCCTACATATTATATAGGAGCAAAATGAATTTTCCGCCCATTTCATCGAAAGATGGCACCAAGTTCTCTATTCCTGTGCAAGTGTGCCCAACATGGACCGGATGGAACTTTATGATCTTTTCCTTCACTCACTTAATAGAGAGACTAAGGAAGAGGTCCAAAAGTTTCCTTTCCATAATTATGAGGACATATTGGAAGGAGTGCTTCAGATTAACCAAGCCTCTATAGACAGTGGGCGTAAGACCTATGGTCCCAATGGGAAATTGGTATCCCCAAATCAAAATAATGTAAATTATCAAAACAATGGTGCTAACAACCAAGGTCCTAAAGGTGTGAATCAAAATCATGGTGCTACCACGAATGATGCTACTGATCAAGCCAAGAATGTTGGTTTTCCAAACAATGACTAAACTAACAATAACAACAACTTGGGAAATCAAAGCTCTCCTAGAACCATGTCTTCTATCAACACGGTTGATGTAAATTATCCATTGCAAAAATAAAATCAAACCCAAGGTCCAAACTAGTATAAAAAATTTGGACAAGGGGCAACAAATCATGGTTATAACAATCAATTTCAAAATTACAACCGAGGTTATAATCAACAACAAAAAAACGTTTGTCAAAGACCAAGAGATTAGGACCCTAACCTATATTGTGGTTTCCATAAGGTTCGGGTTCATGATGATAAGAATTTCTGCTATTGCAACAAGTTTCTGCAAAGACTTCCCAAAAACCAAAGGAAACTCTTTGTGGACATTTTCTTAGAAAATCCTGGAACAAACTCCCAATCTTAATATATAGGACTTATAGCTCCTCGAGAACACTAATGTGAGAATATTTCGAGATCCACTCCCTACACATCCTAAAAATTTCAAGGTGAATTCAAAGTAAATAAATAATGGTATTCCTATAGGAAACAATGACCACTAGCCTCAACTTCTAATAACTATTGAGTCGTTCGTAACCTTGGTTCAAACGATAACACAAAAATCTTGGGATTAGTTAAGCTAGAGGTTGAGTGTGAAATTAATGCAATAACCTGGACGAAGGAGTATGCTTCATAACCCCTACCTGATCTTTCCTTCCCATAGGATGATGTTCTTATAATTGTAAAACTAATAGGATCCTCGTATTTAATATCGAATTTGAACAAGACCTTTTCTCACATTTTGTTCCTAGATTTCTTTGAAGAATTCACATGCGCATTGTTGTGCATTGCTCAATGCACTAGGTCTTGGTCATCTAGTCCATGTTACGCCACCTCATAGCACTCAAATAAATCATATTGACTTTTAAATACATCCTCTAAGATAGAATAATAGGGATCTTTGGGTTTGTTTTTGATATAGACAAGATGTTGTCTAACACTGAAATTTCCCGAAAAGGTGATCTTTCCTTATTTTTACAAATCATGGTTTATAAAAATTACATTAAGAGAGCCATGATTGACGATAGGGCTGCTATAAATGTGGTTCCCTTCTCTTTCTTGCAGAAGTTGGGATATGGAGAGATGAATTGTTCCTCTACAAGAAACACGTTATGGGGTACGACAATCTTAAAGTGACCTCGATTGGAACCATAGTTCTTCCAGTCACACTTGGTCACAAAAACATATTGATAGAGTTTTACATTATCGATAGGGAAACAAGTTATAACATGATCTTGGGGAGACCTTGGATTTATCGAATGAAGGCTATCCCCTCTACCTTGTTCTAGGAGATTAGATTCCTAAATTTTGGGAAGGTATTCATTTCTCAAGGGTATCATAAGCCCTTTGATATACACATAGAAAACCACAAGAAGAATAAAGGAGTCCATACGAGTATGCGCTTCTTACGAATCAATTGAATCAACCACCTCACACAAATGAGTTAGTCCCAGTCACCTCGGACGTTCCAAAGGTTGAAGTGATTGACCCAAAAACATTTGAGGTGGCAAAAATAGATAAGGGTAAATCAATATCTATGGAAACGGTTTCCACTAAGACCATAACAGGAAACATGAAACTCTTAGAGATCGATGATCCAATCTTCCTCTCATTTGAACCACAAGGGATGTGTAGTCTTCTTGGTTTAGCATCTCTTCCATCCGATGGCCTATGTTTAGGTGTAAACATGATAGAATTAATAAATGAATAAGGGAAATTTAAGATTGAAGCGATTCCCATCAAAGCTATCTCTAAGGGTTATTCTATTCTAAAACCCAATTTTGACCCATGTGTGTCCGAAAATAAGCTTGTCATATCCATGGGGCAAGGACTCATCATTCAACAAGTGTCACAAGTAAACACAATAATCTACATAAGAAATAAGGCTGAGCAACATGGTCATTCTCACCCACACACCATCTCTCAAGAACATGATAATGAGGTGTACAAACACCTCTTTCAGAAAAATGATTTTAGTGATTACATATATACACTTCTGGGCAAGGGTTATAAGTCTAAACCTAGAATGGTAGGCCCTTGTCAAGAGAACTGAAATTTAGAGGATCATGTTTCTCCATTGTGTACTCTTAGGGGCGAAGAATTTGATATTCATCAAATTTCTTCACCTTATCTATCATGACATGAAGATTAGCCTGCATTTCCATATGTACATTATTACATCTGTATTGTATTTCCATTTACCAGTTCATTTTGTAAAATTCATGATCAAGGATTTATTCTTATGACAACTCCTAAAAACTTCTGAAAACATTGGAAAAAAATTAAGATCGTATCTCTTCAAATCTTTATAGTATCATCAATTATTTTGAATCATCTCATCAGTTCAAGCAAGATAAGACAAAGTTTTGACCGTGATCATACCAAGGCTGCATACTTGGTTCTTCTTATAGTTTCTTTCTAGGTTAGGTGTCTTTGCCTATAGTCTATTCTAGAAGCTTCATGGTGTCACATCTATCCCATGAAAATCTCTTTGGAAATAAGAACATACTAAACATTTTGTCTAGATAAGTAAGTCAAATGCAAATCCACTAGAAAATTTTATTTTTACACATTTCTTTTCCCTACCAACCTTCGGTGTTGAGACCGTGTCTCTTATTAGTTACGTAAGGTTGGGAAAGGATGGAAATTCCCTTACTCTCCTATTCTCTATCCTTAGTGATGAGCCCATGCTTCCTACTCTTGGTAGCATGGAGAAAGCGTAGGGGGTTTCTTTGATAAACTTGAAAGTTACAAATTAGTCAAACATTATGAAATCATAAAAAAAAAAAAGTGAGTTAGATGTCCAAAATTCCAAGAAGATTTTAAAACCTAAAAAATAGATTTTTTCAACCAAGTGGCCATCTACGGATCTAAGTCTAGATAAACTAGAAAGAAATTCAAATTCTAAACTATGAAGTAACTTGAGTAGAGTAAGGTTATAGCATCTCAATTTGGTTATGCCAAACCTTTGTCTTTCTCTCATCACTACCATTCAATAATTTTTCATAACTTGTGCCCTTTCTGACCCTTGGTGTTGAGCCCTCACATCCTACTGGTTGCGTGGGGTCAGGAGTGGGGAAAGTTCATTCACTTATCATATCACTCTTTCACCAAGTTTTTCCAAAACAATAAGAAGTAACAAAAGTTACTTAGAGAAACTAAATTTCAACATCACAATGTGATTGCATTATCATATATCAAGTATTACAAAGCAAAAAAAAGAAGAAAATTATCATTTCACATTCACTTTGTATACATTTTGAAAAGCATAAAAATCATAAATTCTAAACATCTAAGAGTACACACGTAAATAAATCATCAACGTATGCTAAATCTATGCAAGGAATAACTGAGCCAAAAATAGATATCTATGCATATGATGGTGTGTCATAGTTTCTACAATTCCATCGCACACTAGGTGTAGTCAAAATGCTCACAATGAGCACAAAATACCAAAACATCATATATACCTCATTAAATGGAGGATAAACAATGAAGGCACTCTACCTATCCACATCTTTGAGGCCCTTTATGACCGATCTAGTTACAAATTTCTTAGGAGTTTTTCTCAAAAGTATTGAAACAACAAAGGACCAAGCCTAACAGAAAATACAATTCCCAGATCCATTCCAATTTAACCATACTCAAAACCAAAAGAACAATCACCGTGGCTCCAGAGCTCAAAAATCACAAAGTTGATATATGCAAATGAATTTGAAAGTGAGTTTATTTAGATATATATGTCGTTATAACTTCATTTTGAGCGTATGTGTTCACAGGGTTGGAGGGTTGGCGCAGGTATATTTTTTATATCCTTGTACAAATGACAATTCCTTTTGTCATTTTTATTTAGTGTTTATTTTTCAATATTTTATCTATCTGAACTTGAGTCTTATTTTTTTGTTGTAGGTAGCGGGAGTTTAGACGATGAGATTTTGAAACACGGGCATCTCAGGTATAGCTTCTAACTCCCCATTTTGGGAACGCCATACTCGGACTCTATGTTTTACACCTCTTTATGGCTAAGATGCTTCTCCGAGGGGGAAATATGTACGCACCTAAAATTACATGTGCTACATTGTTGGAAAATAGTTACAAAGGTCCCCAATGATGATTCATGTCCTTTCAGAAGGTGTTCGAGCTCCAAAACCCATTTGTAGTGTATATTTGTAGCCTAGACATCCTTAGTTAGCCTTTCCATGCTTTCTTCCAGCTTCCCTCTCATTTCTGTGCATTTTTTGGCTTTAGTGATAGGATCGCCTCCCAGGCTTGGGAAATGGTTCTAGGACCACCTCCCGAGGAGCTTGGGAAGTTGTCCTAGGAGTGTCTCCTTGCGTAGGGTTGTAGTCTGAATGCTTTTTCCATACCTATATATTCCATGCTTGTATTCAAGCAAAAGGATTGAGAATTTTATGTATCTTGCATTGTATTTCTGCTATGATCTTGCTAGGAATTGCATAGCCAAACTCTGATCTCTTGTGTTATCTCTCTTCTACCTACATTACATCCGGATTGCCATCAAGCTTCCATTTCTTAAGCGCCATCCTCCTTCTACTATTCTTGAATTCCCAATCCCTTGGAATCAGATGAACACTCAGAGAAAGAAAGGAGCATACTAAGGGGAAAAATTACTACACAACTAGATTTACCATTTTTCTATGAATTCTAGGTTGGATTTTTAATTTAATTTCCTTCATTCTTACAATTTATCATTGTTAAATCATTTCAAATAGAGTAGAAATCAATTTATTTTCATTTTCCAATAGTTAGTTAAATTCCAAGAGGGTTTGAATCTTTTATAGCAACCCCCGGTGACGGATCCTCTTCTTCCCATCCCTGTGGATCCAGAGGAGGTAATATCTATAGGAGGTTGTCTACATATCATAGATCATTTGGAAAAGTGTGTGTTTTAAGTTTGTTTAGTTTTAATACACTCAACATAGGTGAATAACCACATTGGGTTATCTCGCTTGTTTAGTTTTAGTGTAGAAATAGATTTAATTATTTAGAATATAAGAGAATTTTTGTTTGTTATTGTAATTATTGAGTTTTGTGAATTGTTTATATTAATTTCCTTTCACTAGTAGCATAGATTGTTAGTTTTCAGCTTAGTTAATTTGGACACTTTAAACTAGATCAACATTCAAATCTTAGTTAGGCAAACAAACCATAGGAATTTATGCTACACATTCATAGCCTCTAAACCTCCCCTTTTCAACTTGGCTACTAGGAGATCACATTACCAAATATTAGTCACGATCCTCCAATAGTTAGCCACACACATTCAAACATCGAGTTGCTCGACACAACCTTAGGGGGTTGAGTACGGTTGAAGATCACGTGTTCATTTTCATCCATACAAATTGGTGAACTGACTGATTGTTGATAAGAGAATAGTTGACATAACTCACACAAGAAGTCTGTGTGGGAGAGAAAGCTAGGATCAAGGGCATAGAGGGACGGGAATAAGCCGCACATGGAGGGCAAGTTCAACATTCAATACTTAGCTGATTTTGAGTATGATGACCTATTTTTAGAAGATGGCAAGCGGAGCACACCAACGATGCAAAGACGTGCATGCCATGCATTATCTATCTTTATAGGATCAGATTGAAGCATTTTTGCATGGAGATGAGCTAAGAATAGGATTGTCACTTCAATTAACTATAAGAGGTCTATAGATAACACACTTACATGTGTGGCTATGCTTGTAAATGACATGTGACTATTAATAGCATATGGCTTATTTTTGGAATTGATAAGAGGTGAAGGGAAAATACCGACCCTATATATATGATGTGAATTAGATAGACAGAGGCAAAAATAGATAGACAAATATATACACACAGGAGAGATGGATGTATGAAGGTATAGAGGTATGCACATATGATTAGATTACTATATCATATCCATATGTGCATTGGTATAAATTGACATTATTGTAAGGAGCTTCTGTGTTTATTAATAGATGGAAGATATTGGCTGAATCTAAGTGTCATTCCCATGTGTAATTGAGTAGTGCATGTTATTGATTCAATCATGATTATTGTTTAAGCTTGTTCTTTCATAGATCTGAATGTAGCATGCATGGTAGAATGGTGGATTAATTATGGACATATATGTTTATTCCTTTATCACACTAACATCCTGCTACAACAACCCTAAAGAAGGACATGGTACCTTTGCACACTTTGGGTGAGTGCTCAGTCTAGGAAGAATGATGTGCCATCGTGACTAGGGTGTTATCTAGTAAATTCTAGGCTACATCATTAGTTTCATTGTTGAGACCTCTTTTTAGTTATTCTCAGGATGGTTCATGATGAAGACGTACTAGTTAACTCTAGCAAGTATTGAGGAGTGGATACATGATCTAGAGGAAGAATATGCATGGCAGTTTAGTAGTGGATTTGAGTTTAACGCACGTACTTGGGTAGAACAGAATTTGTATGATAACCTATACGAGAGATTTTTTGCTATCTTTCCAGTAGAACTATACGAGTGGCTTACTGCTTATGCATCTCAACGGAATTGGAGGTATCACACACTTGTCTGGACACAGGAAGAATTTTAGGCCCTTTATGATGCTGATTTGATCTGGAATCGCATTGTGGATATGTGGTTTTGTGGTGTTCTAAATAGTTATATTCTGGAATATTCAATTTCAATATATTCTTTCCCGGAGGTAGCTGAATTCCAATTTTTGTGGTATCCAAGAGGATTATATCTACAAGGTATTCCACTGGTGATCAATATCTTGATGGTAACTTTGAATCTAGAGAGTAAACCGATGTCTAACTAAACTTCACCGTGTGTGAGGGCAGGAACAAGTTTGGGTGAAAGATGAAAGACCTAGTGGTTAAGAGGCAAAGAGAGGAGAGGAAACTTAAGTATAATGAGGCGTGTGTGAGAGAGAGAGATAGAGAAGTAGTGTTCCATTGTATAAAGTATGATGTTGAGGAGAGAGATGGCTCATGAAGGATTTACAACTCATGTAGAAGACATGGAGCCAGAGCATCGGGAACTCCCCATCTTGGAAAGCATGCTAGAGATCCCCCCTTGGCCTCAAACAAAAGTGTGCCAGCAAAGACTACCTGGGCCATGGGTGCACATCTTAATCCACATGGTGACCTAGCCCTTGTGCTTGGTTTTCTAGTATCTAGTATGAAAAATAATCAACAAGCTAACTTGGGAAGTAGGAGAGTAGGAGTAAGTTAGGGAGCAAGTTCATCAATGACAGGACATACAACTTCAATGTTATTCGAGAGGTGTGTTTTTAGGAACCTCATCCACACAAAACGTGAGCACGCATAATGTTGGATTCACCTCTAGAAGTGGAAATGCATCACAGACTGTAGGGGTTCAATATAGTACTAATGTCAGAGCACAAGGGAGTACATCTATAGGTCCTATTCCATCTATAGGTGGAGGATCAAGAGGTATAGGTGGTCCTAGTTCTAGTGGATCTCATGGTTCTAGAGGTAGAGAAAACACAGGAGGTTCGGGTCAGGAGGTCAAGGCCCGCAACAACCATATAACATTTATATGGAAATGTCTCTTCATCTTCAGTATAGAGGCATAGAGGATGTTGCCAAACATGTGCATATGTGTGAAATCTTATGGTAATCTAAAGGGATCATGACTACGAGTGTAAGGCAAGTCAATTTGCTACTACATTATAGGTACATGCACGCAACTGGTACAGGAAGTTTGACCACGATCGAGACTTGTGTGGATTATGCAGTGTTGAAGGATGCTTCCTTAAAAGAGTTCCATATCCCGAGTTTGAGAAAAGAGTATAAGTACACTAAATGATATCAAATAAGGAACTATTGAGATTGTACGTGAGTATGATGCCCATTTTAAGACACTTGTATCTAAGTTATCTTATGATATTCATGCAAGCCAACATGCACAATGGTTTATTGGAGGATTGATTACACCATTTAGAATGGTGTTGTCACATAAGACATACACTGATTTGCGTGAATCACTAGAAGCAACTTTGTGTGATGAGGTAGTTGGGAGCATTAAAATAGCATTAGTCCATTCTTAGAGGCATAGATTAAATCTATGGAAAATAAGTTAGAGAAGTTATTAGCAAATTCAGCCCATGAAACGCGCTTAGGAATCTAGTGTATAGATTGTGAAGTGGAAGGTCAAACCAAGGATAGTTTCCATCATAGATCGATATGCTCATTACTATTGGACTGTGAGATCTGTCATTTGAATCATGATGCTAGTCACTATCCTTTGTTAAAACGTGTGATAAGGAAGATCGTATCTAGCTTACGTAAAATTTTCTTCTCTACAACCCATGATCATTTGGGGATTTTGGTTGATTAGTCGGATCCAGGATGTTATAGACATTGGGGTATGACAAATAAGTGTAATAGATAGTTCTAAGGGTAAGAATGAACACCAGGATTGGGATCATAATCAAACACGCTATGATAGGAATGAGGGAATTTTGAAGGAGGTCATGAAATGGGATGTGGATATCTAGGTGGATATGGAGGACGAGGCCACAGTGGAGGAAGAGGCGAGTTCCCTCATGGAACATGTTATACATGCAGATCTCCAAACCACCATAGGTAAGAATGTCCTTGGAATATTGCATGTTATTTTTGTGGAAAGAATCATAGCTATGAGGAGTTCCCAGACTTATATGAGCATCTCAATAAGTAGCATAATAAAAAAACAAAGGTGCGGGATGGTTAGAATCTAGCCCATGGTAGAAGATCAGTAGATGCCCAAAATAGCACTAGGACCTGAGGCATTAACTGTGAATATTACTACATGAGATGAAGTGGTGCACACAAGAGAGGCATTGCACCAGAATCCTACGATCACCAAGGAGGATGTTTTGCATGAAAGGTACCCAGATCCTTCTCATTAGAAGGAAGTTTACCAGGATACTATGGAAGTGTTAAGGAATCATCAAGGTGAGATATTGTACCTAAAGGAGTAGAAGAAAGCATCAAAGATAGTCCAAACTGATATCGATGATATGAGAGAAGTGTGTAAAATGTTGCACCAAGAGAACATCATTCCACTATTAGGAAGTTGGTTAAAAGGGAACACTTCATGCATAAGTATTGAGACCGACGAAAAATTCTGCATGTAAATCTTCCCCCTGATAACATTGACTATGAAAAGGAAATTACTTTGAATGTTGTTGTGGATGGATGGCTATTGAGCAAAATATTGATTGATACATGTGCAAAAGTAAATGTTCTTACATTATATGCATGGGTACAAATGGGGAGGCATCCATTACAGCCATCATCTAATGTGTTGTTTATGGAAAACTAGATTAAGGCCACTCCCATAGGAGTTTTGAAGGATGCATATATAACCATACAAGGGGCCAAGTTCACTGGGGATTTTGAGGTATTAACACTTATAGAAGCAAACAATTTTCTAGCCTTGCTTGGATGCCCTTGGTGTTATACGAATAATGTTGACTTAAGATTCAATAAGGGGTATATTAGCTTTGAGAACAAGGAGGAAAGAGTTGTGATACCTCTAACAGATGGGAATTCTACACCATATGTTGAGCCTTTAAGTGAGGAGGACTTAAACAAAATTTATGTACACACTATTCAAGACCTAGAGGTCAATGAGCCATCAAAATAAGGCATCCTACAGTGGGAAGATTCTCATTCTATTAGTGATACTATGAGTATTTCTTGTGAAAATTGGGCTCATGGTACATATGAACTAGTAGGGTGCAAGGTGAAAAGCGTGGTTGCATACAAGAATGGAATTTGTTCGGTTCAATAGATAGGTAGCACAGTACCTTGGTATACAGGGGTAGAAGATCTTCCTATATTTTTGAAAGCCATGGAAACATAGTGGACAAATCAAATTAAGAGAAGAGATATGTTAGTATATACCTTACGGGACAATAATGCGCTAGTGGGTAGTCCACATAGATAATCTTATAGAATGGGAAGAGATTAGGAAAGCCCTATCTATTCCCTATGCCATTCATCGAGGAAATCCCGAGAGGGCATTGTAGGGTGTGAAATATACTCTTTCACATATGGGTTTTCTAGGTATCGTCAAAGTTAGGATTTCTCGGGAGGATCGGGAAAAGACAACATTTACTACCGAATGTGGTAGTTTTTCCTATAATGTGATGCCTTTTGGATTGAAATATGTGCCTCTTTATATTCTTGCACATAGTTTTTCAGAATTCAAAGATTTTATTCACAACTTTTTACATGTTTATCTAGATGATTGGATAGTATATGGGCTTGTGAAAGATCATTGTGACAATATGCACTTAATGTTTGAATGGTGCAGAAAATTGAGTATCTCTTTGAACATCAAGAAGTGTATATTTACTACAACATTTGGAATACTATTAGGATATATAATCTGCATGAAGGTTTACTAGTTGATTCAAAGCTAAGGTTACAGGTCATTCTAGGCACGGAGGTGCCTACCAGTCAAAGTGAGGTGCACGGATTTTTAGGTTATACATGATATTATAGAAAATTCATCAAAGGGTATGCCAAAGTTGTTGTACCCTTGGAAGAGTTACTGAAGGGGAAAGGTACATTTTATTGGGGATAATCGCATCAAAGCACATGTTTGAGATATTAGAGGAGAGACTTACTACCGCACCCATTCTGCACTTTCCCTCATGGGATAAACCATTTCATGTGCATGTGGGTGCCTCTGGCATGGCCATCGGTGTTGTGTTAGGTCAACACGACAAAGGTGTTATAGATCATCTAATTTTTTTCTTTGGTAAGAAGCTAATTCTGCTTTGAACATAATTATATAACTATAGAGCACGAAGCTTTGTCAATGATCTATGCATTGCACAAGTTTTGAAAATACTTGTTAGTAACACCATTTGTGTTTTATACATATCACATGGCATTGAAGTATTTGGTACAAAACTAGTCTTGTAAGGGTGCATATGCAGATGGGTACTCCTATTTCAAGAGTTTGATTTCACAGTTGTGGTGAAGCTAGGGAAAAGTAACTCTGGACCAGACCACTTATCTAGAATTCACTTAGGAGAAGAAGCATAAATAATTGAAGAAACCATGTCAGATGAACATTTATATAGGTTACAATGTGCGCCCATGGAATTAGAAGACATTGTTGTCTTTCTATGAGATGGTATGGCATGGAAGGAATGAAGGAATTAGAAAAGAAACAACTTGCTATACACATGACACAATTTATGTTAATTAGTGGTGACCTTTATAAGTTAGGTAGAGATGAAGTATTACGACATTATGTATTAGAGCATGATAAAAGTATATTGTGGAAGAGGCCCATGGTGGTATTGCGGGAGGCCATTTTGCAGGTGATGCGATGTTGCCCGGAAGATCTTACTCGTTGGATTATGGTGGGAGACATTATATAAAGACTGAAAAGAATATTGTAAGGTGTGTGATCATTGTTAGCACCTAAGGAAACAAAGGAAAAGAGATGAGATGCATTTGAGACCAATTACTAGTGCTAAACCATTTGAGAAATGGGCTATTGACTTTGTAGGACCTAATTCACTAGTTGTGTGCGCAGGATCTGGATCATGCTATATCATTACTTGCATAGATTATCTCACACGGTGGGTAGAAGTAACACCTACGAAGGACTGTACAACAACTACAATAGCTGGGTTTTTATGGGAGAATGTTCTTAAAAGATATGGATGTCCTTTAAGCTTGACAAGTGATAAGGGTACACATTTTTTGAATGATACAATTAGGATTCTATTAAATGAGTTTATGGTTACACACCATAAAACCACACCCTACCATCCTTAGGAAAATGGAACTGCTGAGGCTTTAAACAATATTTTGAGCCATACTTTGACAAAAAAATTGTGATTTTGGAAGAAAGGATTGGGATGATAAAGTTTCAGATGTTATTTGGGCATATAGAACAACTTACAAGAGATTGAACAAAGCCACACCGTTTGGTTGGTGTTTGTACTGGGTGTCAGTATTCTCCTATAGAATTTATGTTACCTTCTTTGTGCATTATGTGCATTAGAGGTCTAGTTGATGAGAAAGCTTTAGAAGAGCATATTGATAATATGATTCAACTAGATGAGTGATGATCCATATCACGATGGAGTCGAAGTAGGAAAAGGTCGGAGTAGAAAGCATGGCATGACAAAAACATAAGGGATACAAAGTTTGAGATTAGATAAATGGTACTTCTTTATGACTCTAAGTTATTACACCATCTAGGTAAGCTCAAATTACATTGGTTAGGGCCATATTTCATCACTTATATACGTGAATTAGGTGCTTTCCAGTTAGAAGCACTTGATGGAACATGACTACCGGTTACTTTAACGGGAGAAGGTGAAGCCCTACTATAGTTAAGTCTTCTTAGTGTTTGTAAGAAGGAAACATTTCCATTTAGGATAGGTTTCCATTATGTATTTCCTTAATGTACTTCATTTTTGTTATGCTTTGTCAATTTAGTTATTGTTCTTGTGTAATAAGTGCGCTTGTGCACATGAAGCTAATTACTATATGATGCATGTTTATGCGTAGAGGATTGTACATACCTTTAGTTTGGGGTGGTTGTAGTTATCCAAGTAAAAGATTGTGAGAATTGAAAGGTGAAAGGAATAAGCTACTATGGGTGTGCTTTAAGTCAAAATAATATTTCTTCTCACAAGTGACCAAATATGGAGATGAATGAAGGGAGACTATAATGCAAGGTAAGCGAGAGGCCTTGATAAGGGTGTGCATCAAGAGAACTCGTGACCAGAGGGTAAGGAGGCACACTAGAAGGTTATAGATAAGGCATGAAGATGTACCATGTAGAATAAACAAATTTGGTTAATGAATGAGGGCATATTTAGTAGGTGAAGGAGAAATAAATGCATCAAAATTTGAAAAATTATATAAGAATGGGATGCGGATTCATTTTTACCTTTATGATTAAGAGTATTTGAAAGAAGCTAAGTGCGAAGAGCCGAGTGATCGAGTTAAGGTGCGAAGGGTGTGAAACCAAGTGTGACAAATAGATATGTGTGAAAATAATCTTACGTCCCCTGGTGGTGAAGGGTTTGAGCAAAGCAGGGAGACAAAGAGGAGTTAGGGCATGAAGTTTCCACCTAGGGCACGATTAAATCAAGCTAGGGTTTGATTCATAAGTTGCAAAGTTAAAGAGGAGATGTTTACAAGGTAAAAATGACACCTAAGAAGGCAGCTACAACAACAACAAAAGGAAAGAAGAAGGTGGTCATTGAGGAAGAAGAGATGGCACCCGAAAGCAATTTTTAGAGATGCAATATCTAGGAGTCATCATCAACCAGAATGGGATTCACCTATCAGAAAGAGAAAAGTGAGTGAATAAAATCATAGGACCATGGAGAACAAGAAGGAGGTTGATTCCCTATTAACTACAAGGACTAACAAGTTTACAAAGGATGACATGCCGGTTTATGATGATGCAGGTGAGAAGCTTCTAAAGAGAATTGGGGTCTACCAATTATATGAGCTTCCATATTTCAGGAAGTATGATCCCTTGTATCAGTGGCTCATGAGCAGAGTGTACGAGGACTTCTTCTACTTTGCAAGACACAGAGTTACAATATCATGTACACTTATCTCATCAGTTACAAGTTTAAATGCCATAGGAGAGGACATAAAGAATGATCTCATAGATAAAGCCACAGTATTAAATACCAAACAAGAGTTGGGGTACCTGAAGGGTCCAGCGCAAAGTATGGATATAGAAAAATTGAAGAACTATCCGGTTGTGCAAGAAGCAACACACCTTGTTACAAAGTTAAATGATTAGGAGTGGTGGTCATAGGTAAATACTATGTGGTTACACATTATGCGTAAGATGTCAGAAGGAGCAATCTACAATATTGCAAGCTACATTACAGAACAAATAGTCAAGGAAGCATGCACAGGAGGGAAGATCAGATTTGGGGTTGTTCTACTATCACTAGTATTCATGGAAATTGGAGTACCATACGGGCTAAAGGAAACGGTATGGGAATACCCCATGGAGAATAATTCACCAGATTCAGTAAGTACTTATGTAAAGTAGCCATGATAGATGACATAAAGCAAGGGTGGAGAAATGGTATGACATGATTCATGTGGCATTTGGAGAAGAGTGACACATCCTAAAGGACCTACCATAAGTAGTAGGGAAACAAGTCTAGTTTGTTATATATCAGCATTTTCACATCACACACTTCCCAATAAGATACGAGTATGGAGCCCTTGCTGTAAATTTCCTTATGCATTCACTGTAAGGTATTTCCAAGCACCTGTTCATAGATTTACAGACATGTACTGATTGGTATTCAATGCAGATAAGGTAGACTATGACTACCATATGTTGAGAAAGAATCATGTGTATCTTGGAAGAAGTGCCTACATCGAGAGGATCATTTTGGAGGTGTTGAATATTAAGCCAATAAGTTTGGTTGTAGTAGATGTAGGGGAAACATTGGTGTATCTTTAGTTGAATCCCAAGATGGAGAACAATAAGTATGTAGAGAATGAATTCACTCTCCTAGGGCCTCGAAGGGTAAGCACATAATATAAAACATACCAGCGCAAAGGCCCACATAAGTTGTTGAAGTAGAGGAGTGTGAAGATAGTGGAGGCTTGGAGCATAGAAGAAAGCAACCATATGATAAAGAAGAGTCATGGCATACGGCCACTCCACCTCAAGGATAGGATGAAGAGGAAGATACAAAGGTTGAACAGGGGAGCATAGATTTAAGAAAGTGTTCAGATGCACAAGGACTCAAAGTGGAACCCCACAAATGGTACGGAAATCACCTCATCTCTCTCCACACAAGGAGACCACTAAACCAAAGAAGAGAAGAAATTTGAAGTTGGATAAAGAAGCAGAGGAATCAGAAGAGAGTGAGCATGCATCTCCTACCCCACTTGAGCAAGAAGATGAGCCACAACGAGGAAGAGAAGAAAGATGAAGAGATGAAGGATGAAGAAGAAAAAGAAAAGGAAACCTCCAGATCCATGCATGTGACTACTCAGGATGTAATGGGATAGGCTCCTAACCTTGAAGCTACAATTCCCAAGGGTCCTAGATCGAAGAGGATGAGTGGAGAGCACATTCCACCAGCCATGGGGTATGCAAAGGATGTAGGTAAAATTATCGTGCCGCTTCTAGAGCACAATAACATAAAATGATTTATTCAACTGGGAGCTAATGGATGAGGATATGACAAATTTGTGCACTCGAAATAAACTATCATGGTCAATGCACACCCACATGGATGATCCTGAATTTGATGTATACGAAGAGTCATGTGTTTCAAGATGGCTGAAGAAGGCACCACAATCTAGACATATGACAATAAATCCTACTGTCATGTCAGATGAGTAGGTCAGCAATGCATTGGTGAAGGTTTCTACTGAAGTTGCTAGAAGGAACATGGAAAAAGCTGCAACAATCAGAGCATTGTGCAAGGAGCTAAAGAAAAGGATGCTTTGAGATAATGTGCATAAAAAAGAGAGGGACTTTGTGTAAAAGAAGAATGAAGTATTTATCAGCATTGCAGAGGAGATTGGGGACAATGTCATCAGAGCAAGGCCACACTTGGAGACTAAGGTACCACAGATGTTTCCCTCAATGATACATTATGTAGGAAATTTGGTGGACCTGGTACTTGAAGATGAACCTATGTGCATGAAAGTGCTAAGGAATTCAAAGTAAGAGGAAGAATGAGAGAAAGCCTCAATGATGCAAAATATGACATCCTATAAAATGGTTGCTGCAAGTGCTATAAGAAGTATTGAAGAAAGCTAGACCAGGATTTGAATATATGCACAGCTCCAGAGGTGCTTATCAATATAAAGACCCTGGAAGAAAACAATGAGGTCCAAAAAGCAATGAAGGATGAAACATTGGGCCATGCAGAAAGGTTGTCAATGGTTAAGCAGAAGTGCAAGGCCCTAGTAGTAGCACAAGAGCCACATAAGACTTAGTTGGAAGAGCTTGGGAAGCTCATTGCGTAGAAGATGGATCTTTTAGAAGGAAGAATGACATCAATGTCCAACATTGTATTGGTTTTGAGAATGAAAAAGGAGAGATTTCCAGGGATGAGTTGGAATCCATTATTGTGGACATTCTAGAAAAATTAGAACAAGCATTCACTGAATGGCAAGCCTATGAGGTTGGAATTAAAGAGGAGTATCTAGAGTTGATACTTAAAAGCGATACTGAGATGAGGTTATCTCATAGCCTTATATAACTTCTTTATTTATCTACATTATTTCATTCTTATTCTTTCCATTCTTCTATTCTTTACTTCAATTTTGGAGATAATCATTGTCGGGATGATAATGAGATTAGTTAGGGTAATGTATATCGAGAGAACACTTGTGAACTCACACAAGAAGTCCGTAAGGAGAGAAAGCCAGGATCAAGGGTGTGGAGGGAAAAGAAGAACATGTGCATAGAGGGAAAGTTTAGCATTCAGGACTTAGCTGATTTTGAGAATGACGACCTATTTTTAGAAGATGGCGTGTGGAACACACCAATGATGCAAAGATGTGCATGCCATACATTATCTATCTTTAGAGGATCGGATCGAAGTGTTTTTGCATGGAGATGAGCTAAGAATATGATTGTCACTTCAGTTAACTATAAGAGGCCTATAGATAACACACTTACATGTGTGGCTATGCCTATAAATGGCATGTGGCTATTAATAGCATGTAGCCTATTTTTGGAATAGATAAGTGGTGAAGGGAAAGTCCCCACCATATATATATTATGTCAATTAGATAGACAAAGACAAACACGAGAGATAGACACACAGGAGAGATAGATGTATGAAGGTACAGAGGTATGTGCATACGATGGGATTACTATATCAGATCCACATGTGCATTGGTATAAATTCAAAGGAGCTTCTGTGTTTATTAATAGATGGAAGATATTGGCTGAATTTAAGTGTCATTTCCATGTGTAATTGAGTAGTGCATGTTATTGATTAAATCATGATTACTATTTAAGCTTGTTCTTTCATAGATCTGAATGTTGCATGCATGGTAGAATGGTGGATTATTTATGGACATATATGTTTCTTCCTTCATCACACTAACATCCTGATACAACAACCCTAAAGAGGGACATGTACCTTTTCATGCTTTGGGTGAGAGCTTAGTTTAGGGTGAGTGATGTTCCAACGCGACTAGGGTGTTATACGGTAAATTATAGGATGCATCACTTGACATGAAGGATTAATTCCTTATTGTTTAATTTCTTTTATTGCTATTAACTCATCTTTCCATTTCTTCCCTATTTTGGTACATACTTTATACCTTTTAAAATATGTCCGGAAGAGAGTTTGGTTGGCCATTTGGCTCTGATAGATATTACACCAATGTGTAATCACAACAATTCCTTTCTCTTTCAAGGTGGGGTGAGAATTACACATCTAACATTCAATCCTCCCTTGGTTACACTTTAAACCCCATTAACTATGTAAGGATGGAGGAGGTTGATCAATAGTTAAACATGCAATATGATCAACCTAATGCAAACCACGTTGTTATCACAAATGGAACATGTTCTTACCATAGAGTCTTGTCAAGACCTCACATTTTCATGCAATCAATAAAGGATGATCTATTTACATGAATAACTAATCCTCTTCATCAGATAGATGAGTCTTTGGATAGAATGAAGGCCACAACCTCTGATATTTTGAATACCTATCCCAAGATTCTTACTTCTGAGGAAGACAAGAATTATAACACTGAACAATTCATGATAGGGTATCATGAGCCTGCTCAATCAAACCCTATGCCACATGCACCCCAACAAGGGACTCAATCCTCTCCCAATGATATCATTTCTACTTTAGTGGGGAGGATTAGAGAACTAGAAAGTGCCCAGACTTCACAACCAACACATGTAGTAGGGAAGAACACGGGGTATCTAGTTGACAACAAAGGATACATCCCTTCTAATGAGAAACCAACGCAATATCCTATACAACAAGGTTATCGATTCATTCAAATATAGGTGATATTCTCATAGGGTTAGACACACTAGGGATGGTTCCTCATCCTTCTCAAGCTTATCCTATGTAAGGGCTGGCCGGAAGTGCGTTCTCGAATGCCACCACAACAGGCAATGCGATGTTCCCTGGTTTTACGCCCGCTAGTCCATATCTTGGAGCTATCCCACCTTACATGCATATGTATTCAAAAACTCCCCAGATGGACCCATATACCATTCCTGCTCCCTACATGCCATATCAAGGGACCCCATACATTCTCATCAATGATTATAGTGTATCTTATCCAACTCCTCCTCCTCCACCTCCTTATCAAGGATCTTCAATGGTGGAATATTACACAATGGGTACATATGCTAAGTACTTAAAGGAGCCTCTTGACTTCACCATACATGGTGTCATGCTTCCACACCCATTACCAAATCTTCCAAAATTTAAGGGAGAAGGATACCTAAATGCTCATATCAAGGTGTACGCTTTTTCCATTAGGGCATTTCTTCCTTGGGATGCTATAGTGACTAAGAACTTTCCACAGAGTCTCTCGGAGGAATCACATTAGATTGGTATTATAGGATACTGGAATCTTCTATACATTCCTTCAAATAAATTTTTTCCGAGTTCATCAAAGCATTTGACATAAACAAGTTATTGGGTAAAGGGATTAGGAAGTTCCTGCATATTAGATAGGAGAAAAATGAATCTTCCGCCAATTTCATCCAAAGATGGTGCCAAGTTCTCTATTCCTCTGGAAGTGTGCCCAACATGGACCAGATGGAACTTTGCAATCATTTCCTTCACTTGCTAAATAGAGAGACTAAGGAAGCGGTCCAAAAGTGTCCTTTCCCTAATTATGAGGAAGTATTGGAAGGAGCACTTCGGATTGACCAAGCCTCTATAGATAGTGGGCATAAGACCTATGGTACTAATGGGAAATTGGTATCCCAAACCAAAATAATGAAAATTATCAAAAAAATGGTGCTAACAACCGAGGACCTAAAGGTGTGAATTGTAATCACGGTGCTACCACAAATTGTGCTATTGATCAAGCCAAGAATGTTTGTTTTCAAAACAATGACAACACTAACAATAACAAAGACTTGAAAAATAAAAAAAGTCCTAGTACCATGTTTTTGTCAACACGGTCGATGTAAATCGTCCATTGCAAAAAAAATCAAAACCAAGGTCCAAACCAGTATCAAAAATCTACACAAGGGGAAACAAATAATGGTTATAACAATCAATTTCAAAATTACAACTGAGGTTATAATCAACAGCAGTAAGACACTTATTAAAGACCAAGAGATTACAACCCTAACCTATATTTTGGTTTCCATAAGGTTCTGGGGTCATGACAATAGGACTTGCTGTGATTGAAACAAGTTTCTGTAAAGACTTCCCAAAAACCAAAGGAAACTCTTTGTAGACATGTTCCTAGAAAATCCTGAAACAAACTCGTAATCTAACTATACAGGACCTATAGCTCCTCAGAACACTAATGTGAGCATATTTTGAGATCTGCTCCCTATACATCCTAAAAATTTCAAGGTGAATTTAAAAAACACAAAAATGGTATTCCTATAGGAAATAATGATCATGAATCCTCAACTTCCAATAACTCTTGAGTCACTCGTTCGTAACCTTGGTTCAAACGATAACACAAAAATCTTGGGATTAGTTGAGCTAGAGGTTGAGCATGAAATTAATGCAACAACCCAGATGATGGAGTACACTTCAGAACCCCTGCCTAATCTTTCCTTCCCATAAGATGATGTTCCTACAATTGTAAAACCAGTAGGAGCCTATGATTTAATATCGGATTTGAATAAGACCTTTTCTCACATTTTGTTCCTAGATTTGCTAAAGAATTCACATGCACATCAATCTACGTTGATCAATGCACTAGGTCTTGGTCATCTAGTCCATGTTATGCCACATCCTAGTGCTTAAATAAAACATATTGAATTTGACTTACATCCTCCAGGATATAATGATAGGGATATTGGGTTTGTTTTTGATATAGACAAGATGCCATATGATGCTGAAATTTCCCAAAATGGTGATCCTGCCTTATTTTTACAAGTCTGGGTTTATAACAATTACATTAAGAGAGCCATGATTGATGATGGGGCTATGTAAATGTGGTTCCCTTCTCTTTCTTACAGAAGTTTGGATATGGAGAGAAAAATTATTCCTCTACAAGAAACACGTTACGGGGGTACGATAGTCTTAAAGCGACCTCGATTGGAACCATAGTTCTTCCAGTCACACTTGGTCCAAAAACCATATTGATGGAGTTTTACATTATTGATAGGAAACAAGTTATAACATGATCCTGGGGAGACCTTGGATTCATCGAATGAAGGCTATCCCCTCTACCTTGTTCCAGGAGATTAGATTCCTCCATTTAGGGAAGGTCTTCATTGCTCAAGGGGATCCTAAGCCCTTTGATATACACTTAGAAAGACTCAAGAAGAAGAATGGAGTCCATATGGAGAATGAGTTTCTGTAAATCAATTGAATAAACCACCTCTAATGAAAGGGTTAGTCTTGGTCACCCCTAACATTCCAAAGGTTGAAGTCATTGACCCAAAAACATTTGAGGTGGAAAAACAGATAAGGGTAAATCAATATCTGTGGAAACAGTGTCCACTAAGACCACAACGAGAATTATGAAACTCTTAGAGAGTGACGATCCAATCTTCCTCCCATTTGAACCACAAGGGATGGGTAGTCTTCTTGGTTTAGCATCTCTTCCATCCGATGACCTAGGTTTAGGTGTAAACATGATAGAATTAATAAATGAAGAAGGGAAATTTGAGATTGAAATAATTCCCATCAAATCCATCTCTAAGGGTTGTTCTATTCTAAACCCCAATTTCAACCCATGTGTGTCTGAAACTAAGCTTTTCATATCCATGGGGCAAGGCCTCATCATTCAACAAGTGTCACAAGTAAACACAATGCTCTACATAGGAAATAAGGTTGAGCAACATGGTCATGCTCACCCACACACCATCTCTCGAGAACATGATAATGAGGTGTACGAACACCTCTTTCAGACAAATGATTTTAGTGATTGGACATATACACTTCTGGGCAAGGGTTGTAAGTCTAAACCCAGAATGGTAGGCCCTTGTCAAGAGAATGAAAATTTTGAGGATCATGGTTCTCCACTGTGTACTCTTAGGGGTGAAGAATTTGATATCCGTCAACTTTATTCACCTTAGATATTAGGACATGAAGATTCACTTGAATTTCCATATGTACATTGCTGCATCCGTATTGCATTTTCATCTACCATTAATTTTATAAAATTCATGATCAAGGGATTTATTCTTAAGACAACTCCTAAAAACTTCTGAAAACATTGGCAAAAAATTTAGATGATATATCTTCAAATCTTCATAGTATCATCAATTATTTTGAATCATCTCATCGGTTCAAGCAAGATAAGACAAAGTTTTGACCGTGATGACACCAAGGCATGCATACTTGATTTTTCTTATAGTTTCTTTCTAGGTTAGGTGTCTTTGCTTATAGTCTTTTTTAGAAGATTCATGGTGTCACATCTATCTCGTGAAAATATATTTAGAAATAAGAACATACTAATTTTTTTCTAGATAATTAAGTCAAATGCAAATCCACAAAAAAATTTCTTTTACACATTTCTTTGCACTACCAACCTTTGGTGTTGAGCCCGTGTCTATTACTAGTGATGTAAGGTTGGGAAAGGAGGGAAATTCCCTTACTCGCCTATTCCTTGTCCTTAGTGATGAGCCCATGCTTCCTACTGGTAGCATGGGGCAAGGCGTAGGGGTCTTTTGATAAACTTGAAAGTTACAAATAAGTCAAACATTGTGAAATCATAAAAAAAAAAAAAGTGAGTTAGAAGTCCAAAATTCCAAGAAGAGTTTAAAACCTCAAAACCAGATTTTTTCAACCAAGTGGCCATCTACGGATCTAAGTCTAGATAAACTGGAAAGCAATTCACATTCTAAACTATGAAGTAACTTGAGTAGAGTAAGGTTGTAGCGTCTCAATTTGGTTCTTCCAAACCTTTTTCTTTCTCTCATCACTACCATTCAATATTTTTTCATAACTTTTTCCCTTTCTGATCCTTGGTGTTGAGCCACATCCTATTGGTTGCATAGGGTTAGTAGTGGGGAAAGTTCACTCACTTATCATATCACTCTTTCACCACGTTTTTCCAAAACAATACGAAGTACCAAAATTTTCTTAGAGAAACTAAATTTCAACATCACAATGTGATTGCATTATCATATATCAGCATTACAAAGCAAAAAGAAAAAGAAATCATTCTATTATCATTTCACATCCACTGCATACATTTTGAAAAGCATAGAAAATCAGAAATTCTAAACATCTAAGAGTATACACACAAATAAAATCATCAATGTAAGCTAACTCTATGCAAGGAATAACTGAGCCAAAAAGAGATATCTATACATATCATGGTGTGTCATAGTTTTGTACAATTCCATCGCACACTAGGTGTAGTCAAAATGCTCGCAATGAGCACAAAATACCAAAACATCATATATACCTCGCAAAATGGAGGCTAAACAATGAAGGCACTCTGCCTATCCACCTCTTTGAGGCCCCTTATGACCGCTCTAGTTACGAATTTCTTAGGATTTCTTCTCAAAAGTATTGAAACAACAAAGGGCCAAGCCTAATGCAAAATACCATTCCCAAATCCATTCCAATTCAACCATACTCAAAAACTAAAAAATAGTCACCGTGGGTCTAGAGCTCAAAAATCACAAAGTCGATATGTGCAAATGAATTTGAAAATGAGTTTATATATATATATATATATATGTTGTTATAACTTTGTTTTGAGTGTATGTGTTCATAGGGCTAGAGCGTTGGTGCGGTATATTTCTATATCCCCGCATAGATGGTAAGTCCTCTTGTCATTTTAATTTAGTGTTTATTTTTCAATATTTTATCTATTTACACTTGAGTCTTCTTTTTCTCTTGTAGGTAGTGGGAGTTTGGATGGTGAGATTTTGACACACGGGCATGTCAGGTATAGCTTCTAACTCCCCATTTTGGGAATGACCATACTCGGACTCTACGTTTTACGCCTCTTCATGGCTAAGATGCTTCTCGAGGGGCAATATGTACACACCTAAAATTACATGTGCTACAATGTCAAAAAATGGTTACAAATATCATCAATAACTATTCATGTCCTTTCAGAAGGTGTTAGAGCTCTAAAACCCATTTGTAGTGTATATTTATAGCCTAAACATCCTTAGTTAGCCTTTCCATGCTTTCTTCCAGCTTCCCTCTCATTTCTATGATTTTTTTGGCTTTAGTGACAAAACCGCCTCCTAGGATTAGGCGGTGGTTCTAAGACTCGCCTCCTAGGCCTTGGCGGTGGTCCTAGGACTACCTCCCTACATAGGGTGGTAGTCCTAAACACTTTTTCCAGAACTCTCCATGCATTTTTTTGACACATGACACTTCACTTAACTCGACTTTTAGGTTGCATTTTTAAACAAAATTGCCTAAAAATAGTCCTGTTTACATGGTATTCCTTCCCTCTTCTATTTTAAATAGATTTAATCGGTTGGAAATCCTCCTTCTTTCCTTGTGCATGAAGTAACCTCCTAGCCTCCATTCCTATATATTCCATGCTTGTATTCAAATAAAAGGACTAAGAAATTTGTGTATATTGCATTATATTGTTGCTACGATCTTCCTAGGAATTGCATAACCAAGCTCTGATCTCTTGTGTTATCTCTCTTCTACTTGCACCTTTGCGTCCAGGACTACCATCAAGATGCCATTTCTCAAGTGCCATCCTCCTCCTACCATTCTTGCATTCCCAATCCCTTGGACTCACATGAACACTTAGAGAAAGAAAGGAACATACTGAGGGGAAAAATTATTACACAACTAGATTTACCTCTATTTTTTGAATTCCAAGTTGGATTTTTTGTTTAATTTCCTTCATTCTTAAATTTTATCATTGTTACATCATATCAAATAGATTAGAAATCAATTTATTTTCATTTTCCAGTAGTTAGTTAATTACGAAGAGGGTTTAAATCTTTCATAGCAACCCCGGTGATGGATCCTCTTCTTCCCATCCCTATGGATCTGAAGGAGGGAATATTTGTAGGAGGTTATCTACATATCATAGATCATTTGGAAAAGTGTGTGTTTTAAGTTAGTTTAGTTTCAATACACTCAGCACAGGTGAATAACCACACCGGGTTATCTCACTTGTTTAGTTTTAGTGTAGAAATAGATTTAATTATTTAGAATAGAAGTGAATTGTTGTTTGTGATTGTAATGTTTTAGTTTTGTGAATTGTTTAGATTAATTTCCTTTCAGTAGTAGCATAGATTATTAGTTTTCAGCTTAGTTAATTTGGAAACTTCAAACTAGATCAACATTCAAATCCTAGTTAGGAAAACAAACCATAGGGAATTTACGCTACCCGTTCATAGCCTCTAAATCTCCCCTTTGTCAACTCGGCTACCAGGAGATCACACTACCAAATATTAGTCACCAATCCTCCTATAGTTAGCCACACATATTCAAACATCGGGTGCTCCGGCAAGACCTCAGGGGGTCGAGTGTGGTTGAAGATCACATGTTCATTTTCATCCGTATAAGAACGTGGAGCTATTTCATTAGCTTATATTTTATAGTGGTCAGTACAAGTAGAATATGATCTTACATTTGTGAGGACATGGTAATTTTCTATTGGCTCACATTTCTAAAAAAGTAAGATAAGAGCAAAGGACAATATGACACTATAAAGAAGTGTGGCATTGTTTTATTGCCTTGTATTTCATAACAAAAAAGGAAAAGAAAAGAAAAAGGAAAGAAAAGCTCGATCTTGCAATGCAAAAATTGACCCACACATGGAAAAGTGAGAATAATGCACACATAGGAAGAATAAATCCCCAATCTAATCAAAGGCCACTGCATGTCACTCCTTGTTAATCTTGATGTGCAAATATTTGAATGATGATATCTTTTGATCCCGTACTCCAAATTACACAAAATCAATCTCATTGAAATATATCCTCAAACAATCTAATTTTACATCATGAGAATCATAATTTGGTGGAATTTGATAGATAAAAAGGGTAAAAATGGTTTGGGCCATATTAATTGCAGGTGGTCCAACCACTAGAATTGTTTAATTATGGGAGAAACATATTTTCACTTTAAATTTCTATTGGCATGATTAAGGAACATGCCAAATGCTCATCATCCTCTCAAAAAAACCTTTTTATCCTTTGGCATGATGGGGACCATTAAAAACATGATCTCGTGACTTTTTTCTCTCTTCTCTCCAAAAATCTATAAGTGTAAGTGCTTAGCCATGTTTTTGGGGGACATTCTAAAAATAAAAGGAAGTGCAGTAAAAAAATTCTAGAATATTTTACGAGTTCTGAGACCTTAGATTTTAGCATTCTACAAGGTGATCTTTGCCTTATTCCTTGTATTATAATGAATTGTGCATTATCTCAAGCAATAAATCCATTTTCTTTGGCTCTTTGTTCCCTACCTTGTGTTGTATTATGTGTCTTTCCTTGCATTACAATTGTAGGTGTATTGTGCATACGTTATTATTCTTGCGAGGATTCGGATATGTTTTGATCAATGGAAATGATGTTAGTAAATGTAGTTCAGGATTGTGTCAATCATATCGACTTCTCTCTTCTCCTTTCATTTTCACTCATTGCAATTTTTTCCACCCCTTTTCTTAGTACAATCACCCATGTAGTTTAGGGTAGAAGTAGATAAGCTGAATTTCCCTTTCTAGGAGTATTTTAGCAGTAAGATAAGGTAGAGGAAGCCATCCTTCTCTAGATTTTTTTATCAACAACATGGTCCCACACCTTGAGAATATCCCATGTTATCCAAAAACACCAATTGTTCATCCATACATTCATGCAAATCAGAGGGTGCTATTTCTTGGTGATAATAGTTATGACATTCTCGGTGGGACCATAGAAGTTAGATTTCCATTTTTTCCAAGTTTGGGTGTGTATCTTCATAAATTTCAGCATTTTGAGGTTCTGTAGCAACACATCTGGTGGCTCCAAGCATTAAATCGATTGGTTTCAGTAGTCAGAGTGCCTTAAGTTCATGAGAATAATTCAAACAAGCTCTAGAAAAATAGAAGAAGTAGATTTTAAATACCTGCAATTATCACGGGAGGAGGAGAAGGTCTAGATAATTTCAAAATCACCTTCACCACCAAACAAGACTCACCACACCACCTCCTGGTAGGCCCTTCTTATAGTTATCTAGAGTTATGAGGCCTATTATCATGGCAGCACCATAGAGAAATCTAACCTTTATTAACTTCCATAATGGTAGTCCTTTAGCTATCAATGCACAACATGAGATACTAATGGATGCACTTAAAAGTATTATATACTTCATTGGTGAGAATCAGTTCACCCTTGTTGAGCATATCAGAATATTACAAATGTATGCTATGTTCATTTACTTTTGAGAAGATGATGTAGAGTTAGAATTTTGGTCTCATATTTCAAGGGAAAATCTCTATAATGGAATAATGGTTTAAGACCAGGTTCTATTTCCAATTGGGATGCACTTGGGATAACTTTTTGAAATCATTTCGAGGAAAAATCAGATCACTTGCATTTAGTAGAGCGAGTTGAAAATAACAAAGAGATCCCCTAACGAGTAGATGATAAAATTTAACATCATATTTCAAAAGACTTGGGATAAATTCCTCGAGTGGTAAGGACTACACGTCATCGTGCATTCCTTTATTATCTAAAAGCTTTAAATAGTGATATTTAAGGCATGATTCATTCCATGGGGGATATGACATTACAGTGCTTACACTATTGCTATTAGGGTTGATAATAGTCTTATTCAAGCTAGGAAACTTGCTCCTAGACACCAATGCCTATATTCCCAGAGATTGAGAACCCTAATTCTAATCAAACCCCTAAGTTAACCCCTATCCCAACCCAAAAAAATAAAAGTTCTAGTGAAGCATCAAATTCCTCAAGTACTTCCACCAAGTTATAGGAGGTAATGAGACAATTTAAAATTTATGGGAATGAGTTGGTATCCATTAAGAGGCCATAAGCCTAGAATTCCAAAACTTATCATCCTCTATATCAACCAAATAAGCCTCCATCCCAAGCTACAAATCAAAATCAAAACCACTTTCCTTTTTCTAGGCCATTTCAACTGTATAATACCAATGTAGCTAGTTTATCTCAAGATTTGGATCTTGTCTAAAAAAATCTTGTGCAAGATTATGAGTGGTGTTTCCCTTATCATATTCCACCTAACCAAACAACATGCCCCAATGGAATTTTGAACCAATATTTGATCATGAAAATTACATATATCCCTAAAATAACCATTATCCAAAATTCACCCTCAAGGTAATTTTGATAACATGCATCAATTCTTGATTACGAGCGGGTAGATTGATTCGAGGCCAAAATCATGTTTTTGGGGTCCCTCGGCCTTTTTCTAACTCTTCCATCCAAGAAGAAATCCCAACGAGTTAGAAAAATGGAAAAAATGCAAAAAATAAGGTTGCAGGACTGTTTTAAAGCATTTCGGGTCTGAAGGGTTTGGGTCGTACTGAGGTTCATCGTACAAGGTTGGGGCCGGAAAAGCAAGAAAATCAGCTAAGTCGGACATTTTTTTCCCAGCGGTCTGCGGGGCGGTTGGGACATCAGGACACGAGGGACGTGAGAAGCTGAAATGGCCGAAAGAAAAGAAAAACTGTCTAAGTCTTTTGTTTTGCGTGGTTTGGGATAGCCAAGAAAAAAGTACGCGTGGGATGTGGATCGACCTGGTTTTCTAAAAGACAGTCCATTTCAGGTGGTTCAAAGATATTTTTCCCAGGCATTCCGTGGGACAGATGGGACAAAAGTACGCGAGGGACGTGAAAAGGTGAAAAAGCCACAAACAGGAACAAGGAAGCCCGAATCGGCCGAAGTAGGAGATTTTCGTCCGGGACAGCCGGGACAAGGGTATGCGAGGGACGCGTGGGATGTGAAAAGGTGAAAAATCTATAAATAGGAACAAGGAAGCCTGAATTGGCCGATGCGGGAGAATGTGTCCCAGGAAGTAGCGGGGAGAAGAGAAGGACTTAGAAAATTTTTCAAGTTTGAGTCAAAGTTTTCAAAGGTAAAAGTTTTGGCCCGCTACCCGGCCATCGAATGGAAGCCTGACATGTGTCATCCAAGTGACAGAGTGTGGGGGAAATGGGAAATTTTCCCAAAGTGAAAAATTCCAAATTTTCGAAGGGAAAAGTGCTCCCCTCAGGCCGAGCCAATAAAATAGTGCCACGTGTCCAAGTGGCAAAAATTTTAAGGAAGGGCCGAAAGAAATTTTCAAAGGATGAGCCCATGGATGAATCAAATCCTGACACATGTCATCCAAGTGGTGGAGTGTGGGGAAAATTTGAAAATTTTCCAAAGACCAAACGGGTAAAAAATTCAATTTTTTTCCCACCGATCCGTTTTGGGCCTGTTTTTGCCCTAAATCTTCAAATGGCCATAACTTTTGATCTAGAGCTCAGATTTTTGTGTTATTTATATCAATGGAAAGCTAGTGAAATTATCTACATGATTCTAGGGTCAATCTATCATTTTGGTTCAGTTTGAAGATAGAAAATCAAAAAACACCTCTGGCACGTGGTAATGGCTAGAAATGATGTTTCAACAACCAGCTTTAATGCAAAATACAGTTCGCGCTTTTAAGTTTGCTAGGGTTCTCACCTACCACCATAATGAGATGAATTAAATGAAACCTAGAGGTGGTTGGGGTAGATTTGGATTTCCTCTCTCTTCCCTCTCTCATTCTTCCTATAAATTGTAAGGAGGGGCTTCTTTCTAAATGTTGGACATTCTTGTTTTGCCCCTCCCTTCTTCTCTTTGGCAGGTGAATTTGTGGAGTTCAAACCTCCCATTTAAAACTATAATGCAACTTTGCCTCTTGGCATTTTGTAGTGTATTGTATCAATCTTTGGAGCAAGTAATGCATGTCTGTGGATGATTCTCAACCTTCTCTGTGTTCATTTGCATCCTCCTAATCTTTCACTACAAATTTTGTTATCTGTGCATGATCTTGCATCACATTTTAATGGTTTGTGTTTATTGGTGAGATAGGTGTTCTTCATTCCTCGGTGCATCACCTTTGTTAGTTTAGGTTTATTTTTATGCATCTTATTACCCTGTATCCTTGGCAAGTTAGATTAGATCTTGAGTAAACTCTCTGCATTTTTTTTTGTGCATCTAAACAAAGGAATAGGAACTGGCCTTCATCTGGAGAGCTTTTCTGATTTCACAAGGTCCCACACTTGGGAAAAGGTCCATGTTATGCAATCACACTGAGAGTCTCAACCCATCATGTTGCAGGCACTTAGGGGTGATGTGATTTGGTGATAACAATAACACCTACAGAGGAGAATCAATAGTAGATAGTCACTCAAGAGGCACCTTAAAGTGATACTTCACTCTTGAATTGGTAGATAGTTTCTCAAGAGACACCTTAGAGTGATACTTCACTTGTGAATTGGCAAGTGGAAGAATTTTGTGGGATAAATAACACTATGCCTCAAGGTGTGGCTGTAAACACAAGATCTAAGAAGAGAGCTATAGAAGAGGGAAATCAACAAAATTAGGCCCTCCTCAACCTTCTTTGATGTTTCAAAGAGGTGGCAATTCAAACATAGTTTCAAATGTTTAAAGCTAACCTAAAGATCCTTCAATATCATCCTAAGTAAAAGAAAAGGTTGTTGTACATAAGGTGTAACAAAGAATCATTCAACTCCTTTTGACATTCTTAAGAAGATGAAGAAAACCAATGTGAGAATATCCATGTGGGATTCATTGGCTATTACAGGATAAAGAGATCTCTTGTAAATGACTATGACCAACTTATCTATTCCAAATGAGTCATCCAAGGAACAAGAAAGGGTTCTTACCAATGCAATGCAATAAAAAGGAAGGTCAAACAAGAAGAAATATGAAGCCTCCACCTTTCTATGTATCTTTGATCATAGGAAATAACTTGGTGCATAATTGTATGATTGAATTTGGAGCAATCACTTTAGTAATGCCAAAGAAAGCGTAGACCAAATAGGCATCAAGTATGATCCTCTTTCTAAAGGAGTGGTGTAATTAGATGGAACAATAATAGGAACTATTAGAGTTATTAGAGGTATAAGCCTCACACTACATGTATGTCCTAATGTCTCAGTTTCTCAAGATGTATCCATAATTGATCTACCTATGCTCTTTTCCTTATGGCTATCTAGGGATTTCACTGCTAAAATTAAAGGTTACTTATCAGTAGATTGGTCTCATGTGATCTTGAATATAAAGTAAAACACTAATTCCACTATAAAATATGAACCAATTATTACATACCATATTGCACCTTATGTACCCAACCCTATCAATGCCAATTGCACAATTTTGGATCAAGAAGTTTTCCTAAACCTTAAGAAGTAGATACTCAAATTGAAGGAATTACTTAACTAATACTTGATGATTGGACACATAAAAGTTATAAATATGATCCATATATGGATATTTAAGAGGATGGAATGGTCGTTTACTTTTTGCATGAATAAAATTCACCCCTACCTAGTGTCACCAAGCCAAATGATGAAGAAGAGAATGGAGTTTGGAAAATGTTCTTTGATGGATCCAGAAGCAGACAAGGTGTAGGGGGAGGTGTAGTACTTATATCCCCTAAAGGTATCAAATATTACTCATCTTTTAGGTTTCAATTCACTGATCTAACAACACACAAAATAATGAGTTCCTCATACACAAAATTCAATGGGAAAGAAGGAAGAACATCAAGAACTTGTAGACTATTGAGGATAATGAATTGATAGTGAACAAGGCTAGATGATCCAATGCAACCAAAAATGATCTACTCAAGGTATATAAACACATAGTTATGTATTTATTGGAGGATTGTGAAGCTTTTAACATCTAATCCATCCAAAAAAAGGAGAATGAAGTTGTTAATAGAATATCTACAATTGGAGCAAGGTTTGATGTTGTTGAGAATGTAAAAAGAGACAAGGTACAACCACATATCAGGGTGATAGTAAGACCTGCTATAGCAGAAATTTTCACTAGTTGGAAAGTGTTTGAGAATGATCAACAAATTGTCAATTTCCTTTAGGAGGAGGCCAATTTTTTTGTAAGAAATCAGAATAAGTTCAAGAAGCAGTATGGAGACAATATTTTATATCTTAGATCAAACACGTTGCCTAATGGTTTAGTGACCTTGGAATCCATCTTTAACCCCAATGACCAATTTAGAAAAGAAAAGGAAAACATAACGGTCAAAGGTGAAGACAAGTTTCTTCAGATTCGTAAGGTAATTTCTTCACAAGAAAAACATGATTTCATAGAAAATTTTAAATTTTTTATGATATCTTTTCATGGAGCTATGAATACCTTAGAGGTTTTGATCCTTGTTTAGGTCAGTACACCATTGAGTTGGATCCAACTACCAAACCTACCGAGATAGAAGTAGAGGCCTATTAACCAACATATCAAACCTCTAATGAAGAAGGAGATGAAAAAATTGATAGAGGAAAGTATCATTTTTACAATCAAGCACTCATCATGGGTTTCCAACCTAGTTCTAGTATGGAAAAAGAATGGAGAGATTGGGATGTGCGGTGAATTTAGAGACTTGAACAAGGCTTCTTTGAAATACCATTACCCAATTCCCTCTATGCAAAAAATATTACAAATGGTGACATGTTCTAAGAGGGATACTCAAGATACAACCAAATCATTGTAAAGGAGGATTATTGGTTAAAGACAATGTTTACCACAAAATGGGAACCCTTACTTATAGGAAAATTCCATTTGGTCTATCAAATGTTGGATCAATGTTCTAAAGAGATAAGGATATGGAATTTAGAGGGCTGATCAATAAGATTGTTCTTGTCTACCTTGATGACATAAAAATGTTATCCAAAAATGCATTTGATCTTCTCCATCAAAGAAAACTATTTGAAATATGTGTAGAGTTTGAATTTTTTCTTAACTCGTAAAATGTATCTTCTTGGCTCATGAAGGTAAAATCCTTGGTCATGTTGTTTCTAAATAAATATTGACTATTTATCCAAAAATAATTGATTTCATACTTGTTTTTCCATTTCCTAATCATAAGAAAACACTTAAAGCTTCTTAGGAGAATTAACTTTGTAGAATACTTTTTCCAAATTTTTCCAATCTTGTCAAGCCTTTGACATTGATGCTAAAGAAGAGCATGAATTTTAAATGGATAGCTGAGGGAAAGGAAAATTTTGAAGCTATAAATAAAGATATTGCACAAGCACCAACTCTCATCAACCCAAAATTTTCTAAGGATTTTATTTTGTGTGCTTTCGGAGAGTCTTGAGACCATATATGTTATATTGATGCAACTAAACAAAGATGATTTAGATAAACATGTTACTTCTTTCAGTAAAAATATTGAATATTATTAGGTGAGATAATCATTAATTGAAAAACATGTGTTATTTTTTATAAGAATCTTCAAGAAATTCAAGCATTTAGTGTCCAACAAGATACATTTATTAGTTTCACATGCTAGTATAAAAGGATTCCTCTTAAACAAGGATCTAAATGAGAAGAGGGCTGGTTGGATAAGCAAAGTGATGGAGAATGACATTAATATCAAAGTAACTAAGATGGTTAGAGGAAAGGGGTTGCGTGAACAACTTGTTTTAAGTCAGAAAACTGATGAAGAATCCATTTTAGTACTTCCAAATGATCAAGAAGAGCCAATTGTTGCTTTACCTATTAATTTTTGGACTCAAGATATGGTGAACTTCCTGCAAACAATTGAGTGCCATCCAAGATTGAGAAAATATACGAGAAGGTATTTTAGACTTCAATCTATTCCATATGTTCTTGTTGATGGCATATTATTCAAGAAATATGTAAACGGTGTTATCCTAAAATGCATCAAGACAGATTATATCGAGAGAGTAGTGCATGAACTCCATAATGGATAAGTAGGGGTAACTTTTCTCCAAGGTAATATCTCTTAGGATCATGAAGGTTGGTTATTATTGTCCTAACCTCTTCAATGAATGATATTCATGGGTTAAAAATGCAAGAAGTGTTATTTATTTTTAGGAAGGGAAAGACTAGTAGCCATTCCACTCCACCCATCTCTGTAAATAAAACATTCATATAATGGGGTTGAAATTCATTGGAGTAATCAATCCAAATTCATTTTCGGGTCACACGTGGATCCTAACAACCATATACTACTTCACTAAGTGGAAAGAGGTAGTTGCCTGAAGGAAGAAAATGAGACTAACATTACGGACTTTTATGAGAGTGTTGTGGCTAGATTCGGTGTTCCTTCCATAATTATCTCTAATAATGATCTGGATTTTATTGGAAAAAATATATTTGATTGGGTTGTTAAAAGTGGAATATATTTGAGAACATCTTCAAACTATTACCCATAAGGTGATGGGAAGGATGAGTCCATAAACAAAAACCTATCAAGGATCATAAGGAGAACTTTAGATGAAAACCAAAGGACTTGGCACACAAGGTTTAAATCAGCCTTATGGGTTGATATAATTACACCCAAAAGATCAATTAACAACTCACCCTACAAGTTAGTTTATGGTAGAGAATCAAGGCTTCAATATCTCTTGAATTACAAGCATTTGAACTTATAAAGAAACTAGAAGTTTTAAATTTTAAGCCATGGAAGTCGAGTATGCAGATCTCATGGAGCTACATGAGCTAAGAAACAAGAAGTGGAAATTATGGAAAAGATCAAGCTCAAATTAATATCAAATTTGTGGGAAGGCCAAGGCTAGGATCTTCCAAGAAGGAGACTTAGTCATAAAATTTGGATGAAGACAGATCCAAACTAGGAAAACACTCAAAATTTAATGCAATATGGAGTGATCCCTACATAATTTTAGGCTATAAGTCAAACAAATATTTTCAATTGCCAAGATTAGATGGAGAAGACTTGCATATTCCAATTAATGGGATCTATTTAAAGAATTATTACTGAAGAGAAGTTTCTCCCTTGTACATAGTAGATTAGTTTCAATTGACCTAAAATATTGTGCACACTATCCATGTTTCCATTTAGAACATGTATGATTTTCCATGTTTTTATATAGTTTTTTATGGTTTTGTCACTTTGTGCGAGAACATTTCAGGGCCAATTCATATAAGTTGGGAAATTTCTATGTTTTATTCAAAGCACAAGATATCAGTTGTAGTTTAGATCCCGTAGTGCCTCTTCCTTGGTAAAAATGCAGTGTTATGAGACATTTAAAAAGTGAATCAAAACTCCCAAACAAGGTAGCCCTAGATTAGTTTGAGATAGTTTAATGGCAGAATCAGATAGATATAAAACTTCCAAAGATGATTTAAAGGTACATAAATAATATTTAGTTAGTTCCATATCATGCTAAGTTCATAATGATTTAGGAGTAAGAAAATTTCAAATTTCAAATCATTTTTTAAAAATTTCAGGCCAAACTCCATTCCCAATGGATTACAAAATGCCATTGATTTAATCTAGCAAAAAAATTACCTCAAGAGGTTTCAAACTATTATTCCAAATCTAACCCTTGGGTTAATTTGGATATCTAATTAAAATGGAATTAGACATTTAAAAAATAATCATGAGATGTTTGAAATGGTAGTCAATTTCCATTTCTCAAAACCACTGGCCATTGGATTTGAAAACCCACGGGAGACTAAGTCTTAAAGAATTGCAAGTTATTTTTTAAAAACTACAATACAAAGGGTTAAAGCCATAGTGTTATGTGGAAAATTGGAAATACGTAAGATAAATACAAGATAAAAGGCCATTGAAGTTCATAAATTCAATGCTAAGTATCAACAGGGACACACGAGAAGAAGATCAATGGTTCTAAAAGGAAACATGGAAGCATTCCATTGCATTTCTTAGTGATAAAATCTGATGGATGTCAAAGCCCCGAGAATGAATGAAATTTAACGAAAGGCGTCAGGTCTAGAAGTGGGAAAGGAAACCAAAAGGTCAACAAATAAGACACGTAAGCAAAGCTCGATCCTGCAACCAGTGAAAGGCGGATACATTCCATACATGGAGCTTTTATATTGGCTCATGTTTTGTGGCATTCGAAGGGGATATCTAAGGAATGACTTTGTGAGGAACATAGAATGTTCTTATTGGATAATGTTTCATATTCTGACAAGGTTATTATGGATAAAACTGAAATGTGAAGCAACGTGGAGCTTTTTCATTGGATTATGTTTCACAGTGGTTAGTACAAGTAGAGGATGATATTACATTTGTGAGGACATGGAAATTTTCTATTGGGTCACATTTCTAAAGTAGTATACAAGAGAAAAGGATAGTGTGACACTACAAAGAAGCATGACATTGTTTTATTGGCCCATATTTCATAATAACAAAGGAAAAGAAAAGAAAAAGGGAAGCAAAGCCTGACCTTGCTACCCAAAAAAAAAAACAACACATTGCAAAGTGAGAACAATGCACACATAGGTAGAAACAATCCCCAAGCTAATCAAAGGCCACCACATGTCACTTCCTTGTTCATCCTAGTGTGCAAATGTTCAAATGATGATATATTTTGATCCCCTACTCCAAATTACACAAAATTAGTCTCATTGGAAAGATATCCTTGAACACTCTAGTTTAGAATCATGAGAATTTGAATTTATAGGGTTTTGATAGATGAAAAATGGAAAAAAAGGTTCAAGCCATGTATAATTGCAAGTGAAACCACAGAATTGTTTAATTATGGGAGTGGCATGTTTTCACTTAAAATTTCTATTAGCGTGCTTGAGGAACAAATCAGATGCTCATCATCCTCTATAGAAAAGTAATTTTGATCCTTTGGGATGATGGGGACCATTAAAAACATAATCAATGAATTTTCTATCTCTCTTCTCTCCATAAACCTAAGCGTAAGTGCTTAGGCATGTTTTTGGGGGATGTTTTAAAAAAATAAGGAACTCTATAAAAATTGATCCAAAATCTTTTTTTGAGTTTGGTCTCATATTTTAGCATTATGTGAGGTGATCCTTTCCTTATTCCTTACATTATAATGAATTGTGCATTATCTTAAGCAATAAATCCATGTTTTGTTTATTTTTCTAACCTAGCTTGTGTTATATTGTGTTTTTTTCCTTCCATTACAATTGTAGGTGTATTATGCATATGTTATTCTTATTGCAAGATTTAGATTTGTTGTCTTTGTGTAGAAATGATGTCGGTAAATGTAGTTTGGGACTGTGTCACTTATGTCCAAATTAGCTCTTCACCATTATTCCTCTCATTTTTCTCATTGGAATGTTTTCCACCCCTTTTCTTAGTGCAATCACCCATGTAGTTTAGGATTTCCATTTTATGCATATCTCTCTAGTCCCTTGGAAGTTTAGGATAGAATTATATAACTGAATTTTGCTTTCTAGGAGTAGTTTAGTAGTAATATAAGGTAGTGGAAGTTAGAATTATCAAAAAATTTGTCTCAAAAGAAGGGTCCCACACCTTAAGACAATCCCATGTTACCCAAAAACACTGATTGCTCATCCATACATTCATGCAAATCAGAGGGTTTTATTTTTTGGTGATAACACCTATCACATCCCACATTTTACCTTCATGATCATCACAATATGGATTAATAGCATAACATGGTTCACAAAGGTTTGGGAATGAGAAGAGTTATCTAGCCAATATCATAGCTAGGTGTACACATGTTTACCCTGAAAAGGATAAACATGCTTACGCGTAGTTGCAAAGTTGGTTGAGTAACGTTCTTTAGCCACCAAGCACTCACAAGATGTGTTACATTATTATCCTATTTTTCTTTTGTGTGATAAATGGTAATCTTTCTAAGTTTGATGATTCCATCTTGGATGCTTTGTTACTACTATACATTCTTTTGGTATGGTGACTTACTTCTTGCTTGAAGTAACAATTTGCATGTTTGGTTGAAATTATTCATGGATTCAATATATTATTTTAGTATGAGGAAATAGTGATGTTTTAAAAATATACTAACCCTTTTTACATTGACAATCATTGATTGAAAATCGAGAAACAACCTTCTATCGGGATAGGTAAAATGTCAATCTTGATTAAATAAAAGTATACGTATCTTAATGATACAACAATTTGTTGAATAAGTTACTTATTAAATGGTTTTATATCATGATCATAAAATGTTTAAGATGATCATCATTTACATGGATTTCATGCATTAAGACAGATCAATCAATACACTATTTTAATAATCATACTAACCATTTTACATGATGACATTATTGGTTTTTATAGTTTGTTAAGACACCCTTGGCCAAGAAGACTTGAGTATGACTGGTAAATGAAATTTTTCTCGTTAATAGTCTTATTCCATATTTGAATGTTTGAGTTCTAGGTTATATGGCTTTATACATAATATTTTTGGATTAAATTGGATTTAATCATTTAAATTTTGTTAAGGCCTTGATTAGTTAATAGTTAATACCAAATTGACTATAGTCGAATGGTCTTAAGGAAGTTTTCTTTAATTGGGAGTCGGTCGAATCATGACCCATGCAAGTTATTTTTTGAATTAAATAACTTTGACCACTCATATCCTACAAGTTGGCAATTAGAGGGAAATAACGAGTGGGAAGTAATGGTAGATGAGAAGACCACTACATGGCACCTACAAGTATTAATTAAATTTAATTTACCCCATGGATCTCAGGTAATGGGAAGGCTTCCTCCAAGAGCTACCATGAAAAATTTGTTTTTCATTTTAAACCTTTATTGCATGCATTTCAAGCTCTTACTTATCTCCTTTGAGTTATTGCATGCATTCTTAATTGATTAGTTTGTTGAGTTATTATGGGAAGGTGATAATAGAGGATTCAACATATATAATTGTGAATGAATTTGGTTTATTTTTGGCTTTGCATTCAAAGTCAATATTTTGGGGTTTTTATAAAGAGAATCAAAGGATCTTACAGGAGCTTCAAATTCACCATGCCAATTTTAATAGGTACGGATATATTTCACCATGTCTAGATATTTTTTGTGAAATGATTGAATGCACGTTGATTGCTAAATGATTTTTATTCCAAATGCATGCTTCATTTTTTTAAGTTGACCCATACTTTGTAGTTAGGTTGATACTTGGTTCTGGGTATTCGTGTTTTTGCATGGATGTTTTATTTAAGGAAGCTATGATATATATTTTTGGTTGAGTGATCCAACTCTTCATGTGTTTTGTATGTTGTGCGATTAGGTATTAGAAACCTGCACTCTTGTTTATTAAGTCATTACAGGTTGGCTTGCTTCTCACATTTTCCTAGGTTTTAAACATGATGTAAGATTCCTTGTTTTTGGTTATTGAGAGCATATTAAGATCAAAGAAACATGGTTTTAATAGAGGAAAGGGACTTCATTTTAGGTGAGTCATTAAGGAAACTAGACTCAACCTATTATGAGTTTATACAAATTTGTCACTTAATTTGGGTTTCCAATATGGTTATAGTTAATCCTGAATGGTTTAATTATTTTACTATAAAATTTTAAATAAACCCATATGGGTATATCATTGGGTAGTGGATGCATTTTGGGTCCATTTTCCTAGAATATAGGCTTAATGGAGTTATTTTTTTTTCCTTGTTTAGTTGGGTTTGAATTGAACCTATGCATTTCCACTTAAGGCTATGTGGAAGTATAGCTATGAAAGATACATGGCTGATAATAGCAATTTTTTTATAGAAACATGACTACGAGTAATTATATTTTGCTAAGATGGGATCAATTAGAGCTAGAAACTAAGAAGCGATTTTTGTTTAACAAGCCACTATTAAGTAAATCTGGGCTGCTCGGTCCTGATTTCCCTTATAGTTATGTTAAGTTATTATGAGCGACTATTTGTAGTGATCGTATTTCTTCACATGGAAATTTTTGGTAGGCATGAGCTATTTTTTAGAGTTAAGATCATGACCTTATAATTAATAAGAGCTCGGGGAATGTGTAATATAGACCATGGTTGATTTTATTGACATAGTTACGATTGTAGTGCTTCTTGTGGGTTTCTTAGACCTTGATTGCTTTTTTGAGCTTGCATGAATGTTATCTTGATTTATCTCACATGTGTATCAACTTGAGTAAAATTTTGATAAGATAATTTTGATCTTTTAGGAATCTATGTGATGGAATTACTTTTAAATGCATGAGTTACTATTTATAGTTCCTTCTTGTGGGTTGATTAAAAAGTAAGGAGGAAACCATAAATAAGTTGATTTGATTATTGTTGATGATAGTAGAGTTTAAATCCAAGTCTGATTATGAATAATTTAATTCTCCATTTCATTTTAAAACTATATTATGGTGTTTACTAAAGAGGATATTGACTAAGTATAAGAGGGTGCATGGATAGGCACTGAAGTTTGATAGAGTTGTGCCCTAAATATCCGTGCCAAGGAAGGAAGAGTTTGGCACTTAACCTATTTTGCATGGATCAAGATGGAGTTAAATGTGAAGTGATGAACATGCATTGGGTAAATATGTATGACTTGAGGATGAGGTAAAGGTTATTTTTAGAGAAAGTGGGTGGTGGTGCACCATGCAGAATTGATCCAATAATAAGATTAGAAATAGAGTTATTTATAGGTAATCTATTATTAGGTGAAGGTTACATGATTCTATAGTTTATTTAGTAAATGTAGGAACATGGCTATTATTAGCATGAAGACTATTTTAAGAGTGAATTATTAGTGAAGCGAAATACCCCACTACCTATATATATATATATATATATATATATATTGATTTGCACTGATTTAGATAACTATTGAGATTGTAATAGAGTTATGCTTGGTGTAATTACACACATGACTTTGTGATGACTATTATAATGTATTCAGCTACTGTGTTTTGATGGATTAATATAATGGACCATTATGGTTGGATATTGGTTGTTGACATATTTGTTACTGGTTATTATATGGTAAATATGATCTTGATCCTTGTTTGATTCATTATGCACTATGGTTGTGATCTAGTTCATGTCATGTTTTACCTTTAATTAATTGCTATGAATATGGAATACTTGTATGATCATGCTAACACCTTGAAAAATATGGTATTAAAAGAGGGACCTAGTATCTTTGCGCGCTTTGGGTGAGTGCTTAGATCTGTGTTAGTGATGGGCTAATTCATCTAGGGTTTGATCAAGAAAAATACTACATTTTGGTTCCATTTCCAGAACCTCTTTTCAATAAGTTGTAATGATGTTGCTTGATGAAGACATTTCGGATGACTTTAGCCAACTTTGAGAATTGAGTTGAGGACTTAGAAGAACAATTTGCTCATAGATATAATACTAGACCTGATTTTAATGCTCACACGTGGGTTGAAGAAAATTTGTATCATGAACTCTATGAGACGTTATTTTCTTATTTTCCTATAGAGTTGTATGAGTGGCTGGTAGCATATGAATTAAAGAAGAATTGGAGGTATAGAAAAATTGTCTAGACACAAGAATATTACTAGGATCTATATGATGCTGATTTGACTTGGACACGTGCTTTATAGATAATTCGTGGAGTGGTTTTTTGAATAGTTACACATTGAATTACAATGTTTCTATGAATACCTATCCGGAAGTTGCTGATTTTTAGTTCTTGCATGAACCTAGAGGATCTTATTGTGCGGTATCCATTTAACAATTAAGATCTTTATTTTGAATGTAGATTTGGAAGAGTGACCTATGGCTAGCTAAACCCCACCGCACTTAGGGGCGGGAGTAGGTGTTGTGACAGGATGGTAGAATTGATGACATAAATATAGAGAGAAGAAAGACAACTTAATTATAATGAGGCGCGTGAGAGGGAATTAGTGAAGAAGTGTGATATTGAGGAGTTTGTGGAGTTGCGAGAGGATGATGTCTTATAAAGGATTTGAGGCTCACATGGAAGATGTCGAGCCAAAGCATTAAGTTCTCCCTTACTTAGGAAAGTGCAATAGAGAATCCCCTCTAGATTATGATGAGAGAGTGTCGAGATGAAGAAATAATGAGGACCAAAGGCATCCATCTGATCCCACCGACAACCTTGCCCTTACGCTTGGTGTTCCAATTCTGAAACTTGATTGTTGAGAAATAGACTAGTGTTGGTGATAGAGTAGTGATTGGTAGATTTCAGTTTCCATTGAGTACATGAGTTCATCGAGATAAAACATTCATATATGGCAACACAAACATCATATTTTTATTTTTGGTTGTAGTTAGAGGTATATTTTCTAGTGTGTCACTAGGATCGAGCTTTTTACTTGAGAATTTGAGTAATACATCTAGAAGTAGCATGAATTTTCAGACCTTGGGAGTTTAATTTAGTACAACAGTTGGAACATAGAGTAACTTATCCTGCGGTCTAGTGCCCACTATATGAGGGGGATTAGGAGGATTTAGAGGTTTGGGATTTAGTGGATCTGGTGGTTCTAGAGGTGGAGGAATCATTAGGGGTAATATAGGTTACGGGATGGTGGGCATGGGCCGCACCACCACATAAGTTCTATTACAAGATGTCATTCACCTACCATAGTATAGAGGTATTGAATATATAGCTGAGCATGTGAATATGTATTATATACTATGGAATGCTAAGGGGATTACAACTCCTGAGTGTAAGGAAAGCCAATTTGCTATGAATTTGCAAGGGCAGGAACATATTTTATATAGGAAGTATGATCCAAACCAGATTGCTATGGATTATAACACACTTCGTGATGCTTTCTGGAAGAGTTCTATATACCTAAGTTTTAACAGAAAATCATCAACGCGCTGAAGGAAATAAAATAGGGCATGACTAAGAGCATAAGGGAGTATGATGCACATTTTACAACTTTTCTATCAAAGTTGTCTTATGATATTCATCCTATCCAACATGCATAATGGTTTTTTGGGTGCTTGATCACACCTTTCAAAAGGGCACTTTCTCATAAGACTTTTATATATTTTTATGAGGCTTTAGAGGAAACTATGCATGTTGAGGTAGTTAGGAGCATAAACACTAGATTTAGCCCATTCTTGGAGGTGTATATTGCATCTAGGAATTTTTTTTGGAGAAACTATAGGCTAATTCAACTTATGATATGCATAGTGGTATTTGGTGTCAGATTTTGAGGTGGAAGGACATACTAAGGATAGATTCCATCGTAAATTGCTACACACCATGTTGTTGGATTGTGAGATCTATCACTTGGACCATGATTTAAGTAGATACCCCCCTGGTGTAGCTTACGATTAGGAAGAATGTGTCTTGTTATTGTAATATTTGTAAACCGAAACTTATGACATGTAGAATTAGAAGTTTATTAATCCGATTCATGACACTATTGAGACTCGTGTACGATAGAACAATGTTGAAAATGGTTCTAAGGAGAAAGGTGAACATCATAATCATAACCATAATGAAGGGCACTTTGATGGAGGTGGTAGAGGAAGAGGTTACTGAGGTGGATACAAAGGTCATGGTCATGGTGGAGGAAGAGGTGATTTCCCATGAGGAACCTATTTTACATGTGGATCCCCTGATCATTATAGGCGTGAATGCCCTTAGAACATAGTTTTCTCATGGTGTGGGAAGCAACATAATTTTGAAGAGTTTCCTGAGTTATATGAGAACATGAGTAAGAATTATAAGAATAATGATAAGGGCGTGGGGATGATTAAAGTTCAGCCTTTGTGGAAGATTAGTTGATGCCAAAGGTTGCATGCTAGATCTTGATATGCTACCTATGTTAGTAACCGTGTGCGTTGAGGTGGCACATGCCAAGGAAGTTCTAAAGTAGAAGCATATTATTATGAAGCAAGAGGTGATTAATGTGAAGTATCCAAAACCTTCTCATCAGAAAGAGGTATATTAATAGACCATGGAGGTTATTAGAAACTTACGAGGTGAGATAAAACACTTGAAGGAGCAATCTTAGAAGTTGGAGTAGGTAAAGGTAGTTGAGCTTCCCCATAAAGATGTTGATGAGTTAAAGGAGGTTTGTAAAATGGTGTGCCAAAAAAACATCATCCTTTATTAGGGGAATGGTTGAGAGAGAAGATCCCATGTGTTGGATTTGAGCATGAGAGACATATATTACATGTGAACTTACCTCCTCACATTTTTGAATATGATAAAGAGATTACTTTAAATGCAATTGTTGATGGGTGGTTGTTAAGTAACATACTAATTAATACAAGTGTAAAATTAAATGTAATTACTTGGGATGTGTGGAATCGAGATGGGAAGACCACCATTGTAGCTGATTCAAATGTAATGTATATGGAAAACATGATTGGATACACGCCAATTAGACTATTGAAAGATGCCACTATTACTATACAAGGGGCCAAGTTTACTAGGGATTTTGAGGTCTTGGTGTTGGTAGAAGTAGATAGTTTCTTAGCGTTGCTTGGACACCCTTAGTGTTATGCGAAATAATGTTGATCTACATTTGAATAAAGGTTATATAAATTTTGAGAACAAGGAGGAGTGCATGATTATTCCTTTGTGAGATGGGAAAGCTGAATCTTACGTAGAGACATTAGCGAGGAGTATATTAATATAATTTATGTGTGTACCATTAGAGATCCTGAAGTTACTAAGCCATCTAAAGAAGGTATTATTCAGTGGGATTATGCTCAGTCTATGAGTGATAAAATCAATGTTTCCTATGACATTTGGGTACATAGGAATCATAAAATGGTTAGGAGAGAGATCAAGAACATGGTTACACACAAGATCAAGCCACACGCTATTCATTGTTTGGGTCATAACTAGGTACCTCGGTATATTGGTGATAGAAATCCATATGTATTTTTGTGTGCCATGGAGGCTCGTGGGACGAGATCAAGTAGAAAGAAGAAAGATAATGTTTTATACCCTATGCGAGAACAAGCTGCAGCGTTGGTGGAATACACACAGAGATAACCTTTTGGAGTGGTGAGAAGTGAGAATCACCTTCTCTACTAGGTTTCTTAGGAGAAATGTACCTTCATAGATATGCAAATTCCATGGGAAGGATTCTACTTTGCATCACATTTAGAAGTGTGAGAGACTCTAGACGGAGGGGCATGAGGCCTTTCCACCATCACTTTGGGCACATAAGGTTACACCAATATAATAGGTCACGCATGCACATGGTATGTTCATGCAAAGTTAATAAGAGAAACAAAAAATTGGTAGGAGATGACCTTAGGTATAATTCAAACTTTTGATTATTTTTCTACTAAATATTTGGTGAATGAAGAATTATAGATTACAAAATGCCTTATGATGGGGGATAGTACAAAGGAAGAGGAGATCCTATTAGATATGTGTTAGGAACTGGACTTAGAGGTGTGTTTTGATTAAAAAGAGACATATGCGGTTCAGCTTGGGCATGTCTGGATAGAAAAAGATAAGGGTATGTTGGTTTACATGATTGATGATGATGAAGTAGAGAATTTGGGTGTTAATCAAAGCTGTGGATATGCGCGAGGTATTAGGCGGATTCAGATGAGAAGGCGTGAAAATTTCATGAGCATATGAAAACAAAGAAGGTCAACATTGTGATAGATAAAAAACCAAAAGAGGCCATTATTGGTGACTATTGGTCTGAATAAGAGGTGGCCAAGATTGTTGAATTTTACATGAATTCTAGGATTTATTTCACGAGGCTATCATGAGTTGAAGGGAGTGCATCCCTCTTTAGGTGAAATGAGGATCAAGTTAAAGGAATGTGTGTGCCTAGTTAGGAAGAGGTCTTACAAGATGAAACCTAATTTGGGCATCAAAGTAAAGGAATATATTGATAAGATGCTGAACTTTGGAATCATTGAGCCCATTGAGGAATCATATTAGATTAGCCCCATGGTGATAAGCATAAATAAATATGGAAGGATAAGGATCAGTGTGGAATACAAATATTCAAATGCTACTTGTGTTATAGATCCTTTTCCCACACCTTTCATAGAGGATATCTTGGAGGGTGTTGTAGGACGCGAGATTTAATCTTTCACCTTTGATGAATTCTTTGGTTATCATAAGGTACAAATTATTAAATAAGACCCAAAAAAGAAAAATTTCACCACTAGGTGGGGAATTTTATCATACATGGTAATTTGTTTTTGATTAAAGAATGTTCCTGCAGTGTTTTCACCCATTGTTATAAAATCATTTGAAGACTTTATACATAATTTCTTACAAGTTTACTTGGATGATTGGAATATATATGGGATAGTAAAAGATCATTGTGACAACTTAAGACTCATGTTTAAGAAATGTAGGAAGCTAATCATTTCCTTGAATATTAAGAAGTGTATCTTTCTTTATACCTTTGAAAATTTGTTAGGATATATTATTTGTAAAGAAGGCTTGTTGGTAGATCCTGTTAAGGTTGCCATTATTTTGGGTTTGGATGAGCCTACCAATCGAGAGAAAGGTAATTGGTGTCTTAGGACACACATGGTATTACAGGAAGTTAATTAAGGGATATGATGATATTTTAACACCCTTTGAAGAATTATTGAGGAGTAAAGGAAAGTTTCATTGGGATGAGGTGCAAAAACTACCATTTGAGACATTAAAGGAAAGACTTACTCCTGCACCCATTTTGTGCTTTCCTTCATGGGATAAACCATTTCATGTACATGTTGATGCCTCTTGCATGGCCATTGGTGTAGTATTAGTGCCACATGGTGATGGGATTGTTAATCATCCTATCGGTTTTGCAAGAAGGAAGTTGACACTAGTGAAAGCAGAATTATACAAAAGCGAGCGCAAGGCTTTATTTATAATTTATGTACTACAAAAGTTTTGATAGTATTTGTTATCATCTCCCTTTATATTGTATACAGATCACATGGAACTTAAGTACTTGGTGAATAATCTTGTTTTATAGGGGCACATATGCCATTGGATTCTCTTGTTTCAGGAATTTGACTTTATAGTGGTGGTAAAGCCAGGAAAGAGAAATTCTAGACCAGATCATTTGTCAAGGATTAACTTAGGTGAGGATGCACAGAGCATTGAGGAAACAATACCGGATGCACAACTATTCATATTACACCGCACGTACTCGACTTAGTAGATATTGATGTATATTGCGTACTAGTATGGTGCTTAAAGGGATGAAGATCTTAGAGAAGAAACAACTTGTCATACGCGCCACACCTTATATGTTGATTAATGGATATTTATACAAGTTAGGCCATGATGAAATTTTGTGTCGGTGTGTACTTGAACATGAGCGTGAAGCTATAATGGAGGAAGCTTATGGTGGAATTGTAGGAGGAAATTATGTAGGTAATGCTACCGTGTGCAAGATTTTATTGGTTGGTATTTGGTGGGAGACAATATATAAGGATTGTAAAGAGTATGTTAGGGCATGTGATCACTATCAGCACCTTGGAAATCCTAGGAATAGAGATGAAATGCATTTGAGGCCTATAACGAGTGCATAACCTTTTGAGAAATGGGAAATTGAATTTATGGGTCCTATTTCCCCACCGGTACTTAGAAATGGGTCACACTATATTCTTACATGTACATATTATTTAAAAAGGTGTGTAGAAGTAACACCTATGAATGATTGGATAGAAGCTATGGTAGAAATTTTCTTGTGAGAAAACATTATCAATAGGTATGAATGTCCATTGAGTTTGATAAGTGATAGAGGCAAACACTTTTAAAATGAGACTATCCAAATATTATTGGATGAGTTTATGGTGGTGCATCATAAGACAATGCCCTATCACCCATAAGGTAATGGGACTATGGAAGCATTCAACAAGATATTGGGACATACATTGACTAAGATTTTTAATGTTGGGAGAAAATACTTAGATGATAAAGTCTACGCTTTACTTTGTGCATATATGAAAACTTACCAAATATTGATAAAAGCCACACCATTTTAGTTAGTGTTTGGAATAGAGGTTGTCTTAGCAATGGAATTTAAATTACCCTCCCTACGTATTGTGCCTGCACGCAAGAGCACTAGATGATGAGAAAATACTTAAAGAGCGTATAGATAAACCGATACAATTGGATGAGCGGCACACGATTGCATGTTAAAACCAAAAGACAAAAAGGCACGGAAGAAGGCATGACATGATCAACACATTAAGAATAAAGAGTTTGAAGTTGGACAGATTATTTTTCTTTATTACTCCAATTTTGTGCATCACGCTAGGAAATTGAAGGTACATTAGTTGGGACCGTATGTGGTGACATATATACTTGATACAGGCGCTTGTCAGTTGCATGATTTGGATGGAACACGGTTGCCCAGTTATTTTAACAGAAGTAGGCTGAAGCCCTACTATAAATAATTATTCTTGGTGTTTATATTAAGGCAATGGTGCTAGTTAGATTAGATTTCCTTTAACATATTTACTTTATATGTGTTTCTTTGCATTGTTTCTATGCTTTGTCAATTTAGTTCAATGTTTTGTTGTAATAAGTGTAATTGCATGCCAATAGTTGATTATTGTCTATAGAATTCATGTATAGAGGACCGTACATAATTTTAGTGCGGGGTGGATCGAAATAACAAATTATTGGTGTTATGTTGTAGATTGGTGTGTTTCACCTGATTCTTAGATCATTTCTTTGAAGCGTTGCCGAAAGCAGATAGGGTAATGGGTGTAGGAGGAATACTGTTCAAATTTTGGTTGATGGTTGTTGCGCACGTATGACTTCCGAATCCACACTGATTGTGAGAGCTTCCTTTTGGCTAGGAGAAACTACCTGTAATGAAAACAAGACCACTAGAAGAAATTAAACAATATGGGTAGTGAACTACCTAACGTATGCTAGATCTGGGAAGTGTGATACTTCCTAGATGGATGTCGATTCACTATTATAGACAATTTAATGCTATAAATAAAGTAAATTCTATTGTAGTTTGAAATGATTTAGGTATCTCACTTAAAAACACAATAAGAAATAGATCTAATCTAACAAAGTGCTAAGCTAGAATAGAATCCAAAGGTCAAATGATTGGTTACAGGTTCTTCTTGGGTTTGTGAGAGGTCATAGATAGATTGCAATTGAATGAGGGTAAGATAAAATTTGGTGGGTAGGTCTCTATTCTAGGTTGCGTGAGAAAATATAGAGGCGGGTGTCGATCGGGGGTGACCAATGACAGTTAGGTGTAACTAGTGCGATTCTTGTGAGATTTGGAAATATCACGAGAACAAGTTATGGTCTCCTTTGTGATTACACAAAGGAATTTGGTGGGTTGAGATGAGGTATTGGAGTTCTTGTAGTAGAATTTGATGAGGTTTTAATGGGTATATGGAGGTGAAAATGTTGGATAAGGTCAATAGGGGCAAGATAAACAATGGATGATAAAATGATGAAGAAATGAAATAAACCAGGAAAGTATGATGTTATACTTACTTGGATTCCATTCTTGAATGCCTGTGTGTGAGGGATGGGGGTGCTGATGAGGGGTTTGAAGGCTACAAGTGATCACCAACTAAAAGAAAGCTTCTGCATGGGCTGCATGTACACTCCTCTTTTCTTGGATAGATCAGATCATGGCTGGGATGGTTGTGCAGGAGAAGATGCTCAATCTCCTTCCTCGCATGTGAGTTTTTTGCTGGAATTTTCTCTCTGAAGATGTGTTATCTCTTTGATATGTGTTCTTCTCGTCAACCTTCTCTCAATGTTTGCAAAAAAATTTCCAACCTTTTTCCAACTAACTTCCAACCTTGAGAATAAGGTTATTTTGTGGTTAAAAGGGGTAACCGATGGTGGTTCGGCTTAACCGGTGATGGTTAGGGGTAACCAACGTCGGTCAAGGTGGGATTTCCTAGGTTTACTAAATTAGGAAATCCTCTTGAATTCCTTGGATCTCATGCCATTATCCCATGGATTAGACACGGAGCTTCTTGTGAGCATGCGGGGATGTGGTTAGAGGAATGTAGGAAATGATTTTTAGGGTTTGGGTAAGTCATAGTTAGTTATGGTAACTTACCAAGAATAGGTCTTATGTTGAGTTGGCTTGGTGAGGTGTCTAAGTGAATTATATGTATGGATATTATTTAAATAATAAATATAGTGAGGATAATGAATTAATTTAATTAGATTAATTAAATTAATATTAGTGGGGTGAAGGGGGTCATGGCTAGGTAAATGTAATAAAGGGGATTATTTATCGAGGGACCAAAGGGAGTGTGACCTAATTTTAGTGTCTACATTTTACCCCTATTTGTTATGTAGCTTGTATTGGTAAGTGAATCTATCAAAAATAAGATGTGGTTGCACCATGTGTGGGTGAAGGTGATCCCCCTCAAACCAGAGGCGATGAGGCAACAAGGTGAAGTGATGAGTGGTTTGATAAAAGGAAAATGTTGGGAAAAGGTAAGTGGGTACAGGGAAAAGGGTGAAAGGTCTACTTAGGAAATATAGGTAATGGGTAGGGTCAAAGGTAGAAAAATTCAAATGAATGCACACGTATAAACTACTACAGCACGCTACCGGGTTAAAGAGTAGGAAAAATCTACATCGTCTAAGGTCGATAGGTTTATCTTAACAAGGTTGAAGTGAATCGGGTATCCAAGGTATAGGATATGGTCGAAAACACAACATAGGTTAGGTGCGGGAATGTTTAGGTATGTTCCAGTACACCCAAAAGCGGGGTTAGGATAAACGATCACGACAATATGCTAGGTAAGGTCATTATATCAACAACAAAGGTAATTGGTGCCGCAAGGTATAGCAAACACATGAGGTCAAAGGTTACTAGCGATGGTACAGTCTAAATATCTAGGGCACGACATGGGTAAGGTGAAGGTATGGGTAAAATAATGAGTCCCTAAAGGAGGACAAGAGTAGGTAGGCAAGTGAGTAGTGCGGAAAGGTAAGGTAAATAGGTTGGGTATAGGTGGGGTGGGGTAAAGGGTGGAGAAAAATGGCAAATTAAGGGCAATGTGTAGGTGAGACAGAGATGGATGACATCCAACAAGATGCGAGATGCGGTCACCTGATTTTGATATATAGTAGTGATTTTTGTATATTTTGAGCATATACTAGCTTGCGTCTTGAAGAGATTTTGTATGTGATTCATTCATTCATTATTTTTGTATATATGAGACTGGCCTATGCCCAATGACATTTTGTATTATATATCAGCTTTGTATGCTTGACATTTTGAGATGATAGACATGATGAGGTAGACATGTATATTGAGATACACATTTATTGATTTATATGATGAGATACATGGTATTTTGTGATGTGTTGATGTGTGTATGAGACATTTTTATGGCTTGTGTTAGATGAGATATGGATTTGTTACTTTGATGTGGATGGAAATTAGGTGAGTTAGGCATGATGGAGTTAGGTTGGTTTAGGCATGGATCGAGTCAGGTTATAAGCATGGTTAAGTCAGGTTGGTTAGGCATGGATCGAGTCAGGTTATAGGCATGGTTGAGTCAGGTTGGTTTAGTTATGATTTATTATTTTGGCGATGAATAATACTATGGGTCATATGTGAAATGTTCTATAATCTATGCATAGTGATGATAGAGAGATGGTAGGTGTAATAAATGTATGATGTGGTAAGCAACTTGTTATGTGTGTGGCTTGATTTCCAATTTTGTTATAAAAAGGGAACTAAGTGAAATGTGATGTAAATGGTGAGTTAGGCATGATTGATGAATTTTTTTAGGGTAGAAAATGGCCGAGCTAACCTCTAAGGGCCCTATGCCCTTGGAGTTCGCCTACATAGTACCGGTGAAAAGGGACCTTAGGCAATGTAGTTCTCCCATGAGCTAGGGAAGAATATGAAAATGAGTTGGTAGGTTTTGGGCATGTTGTTGGTTTAGGTTTAATAGGTGTGGGTAGATTATAGGTAAAAGGATGTAGGTGAAGGTGATTATGGTGAAAGGGAGGATTACCTAAAAGGTAAGCATCGAGGATCAAGTTCGGTATAAGGTAATAAAAATGTAAACAAATATGGTTAAAATATAAGAGGGGAAAATATAGCCACACTGATTGGGTAGGATCACTGATTAGATCATACCTTAGAGGGGGTGATGAACATAAGATCCAAAAGACATGACATGATTAATTGTTCGAGTGATGAAGGTAGTCACATGATCACCAAATGTATAAATTCCTAGATGTCCCTTGAGCCAATTGAGACAATGAGAGTGGAAGTTGTATAGAGGGTGAAAGGTAGTGAATTTTATATGTTTTGAGTGATAGGGCTTTTGGGCAAGGGGTCCTAGGTCACAATGGGCAAGTCCATGACTAATTTTTTTATACACTAATTGATGTAGGAAGTATATATGGGATAAATAATATGGTACTCCTTGAGGTATTCATGAAGTTGATCGATGCGAGGAAGCTTGATTTTCTTCTCTTTTTTGTTAAAAGTTTCACATAGTTGTCCTTCGAGGGAGCAATCTATTTATAGCATCAATTTTATCGAGAGGAATATTTCCTTTTGAGGAGTCATCTTTTTATTAGAAGTTTGACTAAAGGAGTTTGGTCCTATGTGAGGTCTTTGAAATAATGGACAAGACCAAGGTGGAGGATAGGACTCTTGTTAAAAAGGCAAGGTGGAATGACCATGTGATCTCATCTATAGGTAGATGAAAAGTATCCATGAGAATCATGCTATGTGCAGTGTCGTGGTACACATATTCAAGAGAAGATAACAAGTGATGGGTACTCACATGATTCTTGTTTAATTGTTAGGGAGGTGTATGGAGTGGATAGCACTCAAGGGATGAGCCTGTAAAGAGACAAAGGGTGAGGTAGGATGACAAGTCAACAATAGAATGGTCAAAGATATAATGCATTAAGGGGCTTAGGTTGAAGTTTACCATCAAGTGAGGATAAATGATATGCACCTGATCCATAGGTATGAGTTATGATGTATGGTCCAAGCTAATTAGGAGTGAATTTTCCCCATTCAATTTTTTCTTCTTTGGTTACGTGTTGATTTTATTTCAAGACAAGGTCATTGAATTGGAAGGTTCATTCATGAACATGTTTGTCATAAGCGCATTTGATACGTTGTTGGTAAACTTGAAGGTGATCAAAGCATTAAGATGGTGTTCACCTAATAACTCTAGTTGTGCAAGCGGTCTGACAAAATTCATCATCAGTAAGTATGTTATGGAAAGAAATGTGGAGTGAGGGGATCTGGAATTCGAGAGGAAAATATCCTCTATACCATAGACCAGCAAAAAAGGGTGTGGATGCGGTAGAAGTGAGAATACTAGTGTGGTATGCCCAAAGGGCAAAAGGAATGTGTGTATGCCAATCCTTCCCAATATCGTTAAACACTTTCATGAGAATTTTTTGAGGGTTTTGTTAGTGGATTCAGCTTGGCCATTGGTTTTGGGTAATAAGGTGATGAGAAACTAATTTGTCGACCGCCAAAGGCATCGCAAATTTTTACAGGGTTTTATTTTTGAATTGTTTTCCATTGCAGTGATGAGGCGATGAGGAACACCAAAGCAAAAATGATGTGATGGTTAATGAAATCACATATTTTCTCATATTTCATGGAGATGAGTGCTATGGCTTCCACCCATTTTGTGTAGGATTCGGTAATAGTTATGATCCATTGATGGCATTGGGAAGAATGGGGATTGATTTATTTGACAAGATGCAAACCCCATTGAGAGAAGGGCCAAAGGTCATGAGTGACATGTAAGGCATAACTAGGTGTATGATGAAGGTTGGAATGTTGTTGACATTTTACAAAAGCGTTTGACATAGTCACAACAATCATGGTTAAGGTCGGCGAGTAATAGCCTAGGTGAAGAATATGCTTAGCAATAGCAAGGCTACTAAAGTGACCTCCACATATGCCATCATGAACCTCCTTAACAGTATAAAGAATTTCAAAACTTGTGAGGCATCGTAAGAGAATACCATTAAAGTTACGCTTATAGAGGAGTCCCCTAGGATGACATAATGAGAGACCTTTTTAAGGAAGGCACATTATCTATTATGGGTGAGATAAAAAGGTAAGATGGAGAAAGAAAGGTAGTCAGAGTATTGTTTATACCAAAGGTCACTCAGGTCAGGGGTGTTGGTTCCGATTGAGTAAACATTGTGAGGTAAATAAGAAGGTGAATGGAGGTGTTGTATGGTGACAAAGATTTTGGAATCGGTAGGGGAAGCGGGTATTTGGGAAGCTAAGCAAGCCATGGTATCTACAAATTTGTTGGTTGAACATGGGATGGTTTGAAGGGTGTAATGATAAAAGGTGGTCAAAATAATGTCTACATGATGTTTATAATATTGAAGTATCCCATTACGACATTGGTACATACCATTGACTTGGTTTATGACCAATTGTGAATCACCAAAGATCTTTGATTAATTTGACATCTAGGAATATATGGCTTGGAGACCTAGTATGAGCGCTTCGTACTTGGAAATATTGTTGGTGCATTAAAAGTCTAGTTTGAACGACAAAGGAATGGGTTCTCCATCCAGAGGAATGAGGAAAATACCATCCCTGCCCCATCTTTGACACTTGGAACTATAAAAAAAAGTGTCATTTGGTAGGGGGTTCATCTAGGGAAAGAGTAGTAATTGACTCATCAAGAAAGTCAAAATTAGAGGGTTGATCCCTGGGAATAGGTGAATCATCCAGTTGGTTGGTGATAGCTTGTCCCTTGATGGAATTTTGATGAATGAATTCGAGGTCAAGTTTAGCTAAAAGCATAAGCCATCGTGTGACACACTGATTTTGATAAGGTTTGGTGTACATGAAGTGTAAGGGATCGGTGTTGGTCATGACATAGGTTTTTTGGTTGAGTAGGTAATGGTGAAGTTTGGTGGTAATTAAAACTAAGGCTAAACAAAGTTTTTCAAGATGGTTGTATCGGGTTTCATAGTCCAAAAGAGTACAACTTATGTAATAAACCACACGATCCCTATGTTGTTCATCATGATGAGTGAGCATGGCTCTAATGAATGATCGAGTAGTAGATATGTATAGGTAAAAATGTTGATCGTCTTTAGGTGGAATAAGTATAGGTGGTTAGAGAAGGTACTATTTTAAGGCCTCAAAAGCTTTGTGATAGTCATCATCCCATTTAAAGGAGATATCCTTCCTGAGTAGATGATGAAATGGTTAACACTGATCAGGTAATTGTGAAATGAAACAATGAATGGAATAAAATTTACCTTACGAGGCTATGGATTTGGCGAAGGTTAGTAGGAAGAGGCATTTTGAGGATGGCCTTGACTTTAGCAAGGTCAACTTCTATACCACGGAGGGAAACAATAAATCCTAGGAGCTTTCCTGGGAGAACCGTGAAGACGCACTTTTTAGGTGAAGGCGGATGTAATATTTAATGAGGTGGTCAAAGATGGTGTTAAGGATGGTGAGGTGCTCGAGAGAGAAGTTTAGATTTGGCCAAGAGATCATCCACATAATATTCCAATATGTGATGCATGATATCATGGAAGATGTAAGTCATAACACGTTGATATGTGGTACCAGCGTTTTAAGGCCAAAAGGCATGACTCGATAGAAAAAGGTTCCCTAAGGGGTGATGAATGTGGTCTTGTGTTGATCTTCTGGGGCAAGAAAATTTGGTTATAACCTGAGAAGCCATCCATGAGTGAGAGAATCTCATGACCAGCGGTGATGTCAACTAGTTGATCAATACAGTAAGAGAATCCTCTTTCGGGTAGGCTAGGTTGAGGTCACAGAAGTCCATGCAAATGTGGAGTCCCCCTGTTACTTTAGTAATAGGGACAATGTTAGAAATCCAATGAGGATAATCAATGGGTAAGATGAAGGAAATGGAAAGAAGGTGCTAAAGTTCTTCTTTGATGAGAAGAGCAATGCGAGGGTGCATTTTCCTCAGCTTTTGTTTGATAGGTTTGGCATCGGGAACGGTTACGATATTATGGACCACTATGGTGGGGTCAATACTGGCATGTCTGCGTAAGACCAAGTGAAAGCGTGGTTATGATCTCGGAGGAAATAAATGATGGCTTCCTATTTAGTAGCATCTAAAGATTGTCTGATCTTTAGGATGTGCGGGTTGTCCTGAGTATGAATGTTGATCTCGATAGTCGATTCATTCAACATGGTTTGTGTCTCAGAGGGTAATGACCAATGAATATATGAGTCTTCTACACCAAGGTAGGTGAGTATGGATTCATCATCCCGACATTGATTAATGTTAATTATAGGTGTGTCATCATCGATCATCTCGGGATAAAGGAATGGAAGAGTGGAAGGGGCCTCTCCTTCGTGTTGATAAGTCAAAGGCCCTAAGGAAATGGTGTTTATGAAAAAAAAAAGTTAGGAGGGATATATTCAAGATCCATCGACTCTATTAGTGAGGGTAGTGATGAAGATGAAGGTGGAAAATGGCTAGGGTTCCTCAATGAGTTTAATGCGGGTCCTGTTTGGTAGGAGGTTCGGGGGAAGCCGATACAACTACAATTGTTATGTTTGTAAGTGGTACATGGAATAATGGTATGGTGGCCTTGCTTGTAAAATTCAAAATCAAAATCCTTCCACGACTGATGGTGTAGGAAGCTATGGGAAAAATGACGATCAGTAAGTGATTGGAAGTCAGTGGAAAATGGGAAGGTTTGTGATGGTGGTTTAGGTGTGTAACTGGTAGTATCAAGTTCCCCATAGGTGAGACTAGTACGAAGATGAGGAGGACCATAAAGGAGGCATTCTCCTATATGGTGATCATAGTGAGGGTGTTGGTGAAGGCTTCCATACTCCTACGGAGTAAGGAATGTGTTGACACTATATAGGCGATACTCCCCCAGAGTGAGGCATTGAAAAACACCTTCCAAGGGATTAGTGGTTGGTAAGTAAGTAGCTGGAATGGATGATGTGTCAGAGGTTGATGGGAGGTGGAGTTAACGGATTAGGAAGCTAATGGGTTGGTCATGGAGGTTATAGCAATGGTAGGAATGGACAAGGTATGTGTGGTGAAAGAAGTGGTCTGTCTTGGTAGGTGGAGGTGTAGGTGAAATGGTAGTGATTGCGGAGGTAGACGGCTTGACAGGTATGAGCACATCATTGGGTCGGTAAAGCATGTTGCATGTTTTGAAAGGTGATGGGCCAGCCGAGAAAGGTATAAGTGTGTCCTTCGTGTTCAAACTTTACATAATGATGAAAAGTGGAAGGAATGCAACCCATGACATAGATCTAGGGTCTACCAAGCAACAAGTTATATTGGAATTCCCCCTCCAAAATGTAAAACAATTTTGGAATAGTATGGGGGCCCATGCGAACATGAAGGATGAAAGTGCCTAGTGTGGAGGTGATAGCGTTGTTGAATGAATGCAACATGACCGGATGTTTATGCATGCAATTGTCAGTATGCGCATTTGAGAAAATTCATGGGATGAAATGATGTTAATGCTATCACCTCCATCAATCATCACATGGCATACCCGTATGTCATCAATGTGGAAAAATATGAAGAGGGCTGGGTCCGAGTCATCATTTTGGTGTGGCATGATCTCCTCCTTTGAGAAGCTAAGGGAGGCCACTTGGTGAACAAGGTGGGACAAAGAGGAATGTGGTAATTGGGTGAGAGATTCTACATGATGGGGTATGATAATGGAGGCTACGGGTGTAGGGTCATTGGGTAAAACCTCAATAGATTGAATAACCTCCATGAGAGGTTGATAATGGGATTATAAGGTTTGGATGTGGTCATATAAGGACATTTTGAGGGGAGATTGGTGTAATTTTTTGAGCATGGTGCGATGTGTGACACCATTAGAGATGGGGTACGTGGGGCCACGAATAGTTATTTCATGTATGGGTGCAGATGGTATGTTGGGTATAGGATTGGTTGGTAGGTTAGTTACCTTTTCTTTTCCCTTTTGTGCATGTGTAGTGACGTGTATCATGTTGATTTGAGGGGATTTGGTAAATGGAGAAGGTGTGGGGTGAGTGGTGCAATGACATGAAGGGAAAAAACCTACTAGAGGAGAAAATCCTTGTGAGGTGAGCTAGGCACAAAAACATTGAGGTGGTGGTGTGGCAAGCCCTCTAATGTGAACCATGTTAATTTCAAATCTTGAGGGTGACTCTAGGAGTGGTGAGGGTGGAGGTTGTGGTTGTTGAGTGGGTAGTGTGGGAATGGGTGTTGGTGAAACAAGATCCTCGTCAAGAATGTTGTCATCATCAAAGTTGGTTTCTGGTGGACACAATTGGATAAGGATGGTTTTCAAGGCCTTGCAGTTCTCCACATCGTGCCCTAACACACGATGGTATGCACAAATTTTAGTATCATCAAACCATTTTGGCTTGGGTTTGAGGGGTTATAAGGTCAAAGTGGTGGTAATGTGATAACAAAAGTCTCGAGCAGGTAGGTTAACATTTTAACATAGGACCCTGCTAGTGGATCATAATGGGAAGTGAATGTGGGTTTGGGTGTAGCTGTGGTTGATTGTCAAGGAACTATTTTTGGAAGAGTAGAACGGGTCGAGTTATGGTTTTAGGTTTCGGTGTGGTTTTATGTATCATTCGTGTTTGTTCGGGTAGGGGCAGTAGATGAATGGGTAGGAGGGTGTGTGGTTGTTTTGACTACCTTATTTTAGGGTAGTGGGGTTTTTTTTTGGGTTGCACCTTCTTGGGTAAAGGTGATGTGGGTGTACAAGGTCTAGAAGGAAAAGTAGATGGAGGAAGAGGGAAAGTTACCCACTGGGGATAACGGGGTGCTATGAAGGTAGATGACACGAGGTTGTGCTTGGTGTGTGAGGGATAATGACCTGAAGTGTAGTGGGTAGTGAAGCAATAGATGAGGGTATTAGAGGTATTGGTGGTAAAGAGACTATAGATGCGGGTAAGTTGTGTTGTGTGCACAGGTAGGTTAGTGGTTTGTGAGGAAGGAATGGGTTGTTGTGTTATTGGTTTATGGATGGGTGAAGGTCACTTGACCATGTTGGGAAGCGAGGTCTTAAGATAGATGGGACAAGTGCGGGTGTGATTGGTGCGGTTGGGGTATGAGCTCGATGAGTTTGTTTCTTTGGTTTGGGTGTCGATTAGGTGTGGTATTAATGTTGAAGGATGTAGCTAAATCTAGTTTAATAGGTGGATGAGTGAGGCTAGTGGTCAAAGTGACCCTTAAAGTGGTAATAGGTTTAGTTGAGGAAAATGTTGTAGGTGTGAGTTTGGGTTTAGATATAGGTCGGGTTATGGGTAAGGGTGTGGTTTGAGTGCTAATAGGTATAGTGGAAGGGGTTGCAATAGAGGTGGTTGTGTTTGGTTTGATTGGTCAAAATGTGTTTGGGTAGATAGTGGAGGTATCGGCGAGGATCTCTACATCTGTGTTGAGATAGGGAGTAAAAGGTGCCCCATAGAAAGCCTGTCCACATAATCTAAGTGATCGGCCAAATGTGAGAATGACATGTCCGTAGGTGGAGTTGGTGAGGACCTAATAGAGATTCCATTAAAATGTGGCGAGAGATGATGGGAGATCCTCTATAAGTGGAGGAATAAATGGGTGCTCCTCTGTGGGTGGAGGAGGAAATGGGGGCTCCTCATTGGGTGGAGAAGATAATGGGAGCTCCTTTATGGCTGGAGGAGGTACTATGGGTAAAGGTTCTTGAATTGGTGAAGCCAAGGGTGAGATGGGCTCAATGTTAGTGGAAGACCCCCTTCGTTGGTGATGAAGGAGATGAAACATGTTCCTCTTTTGGTGAAGGAACATGGGAGGTTAGTTCCAACACGAAGGAGGATTTGAGGATAGGATCTCCTCCATGGAAGGAATATGGGGTAATTGGGAGGTGACATATACCTCATTAAAGATAGCGTGAACCTCGTGGGTATGGGTATTGTGAGTTAATGTCTCACCGGTTTGATTGGATGAAGGGGCATGGTTGGGAAATGGTTTTCGAAGATTTGTAGATTTTGGTTAGGGGTGGCATTGGGATTATCCACATTTAACTCACCTTTCTCAAGAATTTCTTAGATAATATTCTAAAAAGTGATGCAATTTTTGTCACTATGACCCTTTACTCTATGATAGTTATAGAAATCATGTTCTTTATACCATGCGGGCATGGGGTGAGTTGAAAGGTGGTCAAAACCGGTGCATGGTTTTATAAGTGGAAGGGTGATGGCTCTGGATTCGATAAGCTTTTCTAAGAAAGAAGAATAAGGTTCCCCAATTGGGGTATATTTTAACTACTCTTGTCAGAATTGAAAAGTTTAGACAGGTGAGAGATTAGATGAGGGGGTAGCTTGATTTGACGGATGAGTTGGGCCAGCCTTGAGTACCACTATGCATTAGTGGTGCCCTTAGCTTTTGAATAATTGGTTTGTGGTTTAGAAGAAGAAGAGGTATCATTCAACTTGAATGCCGAATTCTTATTGCGTAACTAGATTTCCTTCTCTTCAATGGCCCGAATCTCTAACTTTTGTGCCATAGTGAATGCCTCATCAAATGTTTGGAAGGTTTGGACCTGCAAGGTCAGGGAGATATGTCTAGCATAAGCCCATGTGAAGATCTCGATGAGTTATATTTTTCTAGTTGGAAGGTAAGTTGATTGATCAGGTTGCGCCAGTGAGCAACAAAATCTGTGATAGATTCGTCCTCATACTGACGTGTGGAATATAGATCGGTCATGGTAACCTTCTTGACAATATTGATAGAGAAATGATCTAAGAAGGCTTGGGCTACCTGATTGAATGAGAATATAGAGTGTTTAGGTAACCCGCTATACCAATCTAATGTAGGTCCAGTGAGGGACATGGGAAAGGTTCTCAAAAGCAAGGCATCATCATGAGTGATTAGATAACACCCATGTTTGAATGACCACAAATGTTGTTGTGGGTCTTCTTTGCTATTGAAATGATTGAATTTAGGCATTTCCCAATGCACAAGGTATGAACGGATAGGAATGGATGGGTGAATAGGCTCATTGCAAATCTCGTCGTAGGTGAGAGTGTTGCGGGAGCCAGAAACTGATGCCTCCAATGTTTGCATCTTGTCCAACATCATTTTAATTAGGTCATTGGTGGGTTGTGATGATTATATGATTACTATAGCATGAGAGAGTTGGTTTTGGGCATATAATCAAGGTGACACTCCGGTGTATGGGGCTACCATGTAGGGTGGTGGAGAAGAGGCTAGTGACACAAGGGGTATGTACCGGGGAATGTATAATGGATGAAATGAGAGGTTGTTGGTATTATGTATATGGGGTTGGAAGGGTCATGGTAACCCTAGTGGAAATAGGGGCTAATGATTGTGGAATAGAAAGAACCACGCTACGAAATGGGGTAGGGGTCACCAAAATTGGAGGAGGTAATGTAGCTACGATTATGTGTGAGATATAAGGGGTGGATGAGGTTGTGTTTGGGGTAGTTGTCGATGGTACGATGGATGTAACAAGTTCCACGAGAGGTAGCGAGACGGAGTCATAGTGGGTATAGGACCTAAATACAAAATGAATGGGGGTAAGGTGGATGTGGGTAGCACGGAGCCAGATGGGGCCAATGCGGGAGTGGGTGTGAGAGTAAGAGGGATAGATATGGGCATGTTGTATATCAACTGACCGGAGGCATCTCGAGTGGACGAGTGGGAAAGGTAAAACTACAAGGCAGCAGGGTTTTGGTCAAGGAGTTGTGTGAACTCCTCATCTTTGGTAGCGATAGTGATAGGCTAGATGGGATCCATGACTAGTGATAAAATAGGTGGTGAAGGAGTAGGTGAGAGTGGTTAACAACCGGCGTGAGATACGAGTGCATTTTCTTGTCTTTGGGTCAGCACCATGTGAACCAGATCTGATCGAGTAGGGATGCTTCTATGTAAATGACATAGAGAATAGTAAGAACAGGTGAATCTGGCGACAAAAAGTGGGTTACGTACCAAATGGTGGTTGGAATGTGAAATAGGATAAGCGATGCTAGTTACGGAAAAGCGCGCTGTCGGGGGTAACCGCTATTGGTTACTGTAGAAAATGGCGATGAGGCGAGAAGGTAAAATCTGATAGGTATGCCAAATCTAAAGATGTTTGAAACACCAATGGGAATAATGATAGTGACAGTGACTTTGAAAAGTGGAAGAAAGAGAAGTAAAATGTCCTTTTGATCGGGTTAGCAAAAGGAATAGGAATTGATGTCGGTCGGGTATAGCGGATGGCGGTTAGAGGTAACAACAACAGCCATCCTTTAATGAAATTGAAACAATGATGAAAGAAAGTGGTTGTGAATTAAAATATGATGTAGAAAAAGACCTAGGATTCTAAGAATGATAATGATATGGCCCAGGCACACTCGAGGTGAAGTGGAATACACCGCTATGATAAGGAGCATGCGAGGATGAACAAAAAAGTGACAAACATGCTCTCTCACCTCAAAACGCAAGCCAAGCAAAAAACACTAAGGAAATGTGATCCTAGGAGTGCCTTTTCTTATATGTTTGTTTAGCTTATGCTATTTAGGGACTAACACATGAATTGTGAAATAGAGTTTGTGGTGAGGATGGATTCCTACAAAGAAGGAGATATAAAAGGTGAGGTTTCAGCTATGTTATGGTGGGGGCGGGGTTCTCTTTGAAGTATGAGTCGGTGATTAGTGAGTAGGTGCCCAGCGTGCCATGATCATGTGATGACCTATAGCTTCTTACAGGTAGGATGTTGTTTAAGAATGTATGTATTTTGAATTTTTGTGTTGTTTGGTAAGACTCGAGAGAAAGAGAAAAGGATAGAAGTGCTTTTCTACATTTTTGTCAACCATCAATTGGGCATGACTTCCAGTATAGGTTTCCCTTAATTAATGTGAGCTAATGCAATAAATTAGAATGGAATGCACTTATTTTTAAATCCAAATCGAAAATGTGAAATTGGATGACATAATAAGATGAAGAGGAAGAGGGATGCTCTTTCACTATAGTGCAGAAAACATGAAAAAATGATTCTTTTTAATTACACCAAAAGAAAAGTTTCCTTTAGAGAAAATAGAAAGAAGAGGTGGGTTATCAAGGAAGAAAATTAGTGTGTACATTTTTCAGAACGGAAACAAACACACAATGTTTTCCTAGGAATGAATGGAATTCAAGCAACCCGGATGGGCCCCACCGGGCATGCCAAAATGTTTCACCCGATTCTTAGATCATTTCTTTGAAGCATTGGCCAAGCAGAGATAGGGTAATGGGCATAGGAGAAATACTGTTCAAATGTTGATTGATGGGTTGTTGCGTGTGTATGACTTCATAATCCAAAGATGATCGTGAGAGATTCATTTTGGCTAGGAGGAACTTCCTGTAATGAAAACAAGACCACTAGAAGAAATTAAACAATATGGGTAGTGAAATGCCTAGCGTATGCTAGATATGGGAAGTGTGATACTTCCTAGATGGATGTTCGTCCTTTGTTTTAGACAATTTAATGTTGTAAACAAAGTAAATCATATTGTAGTTTGAAATGATTTAGGTATCTCACTTAAAAACACAATAAGAAATAGATCTAATCTAACAAGATAAGCTAGAATAGAATCCAATGGTCAAATGATTAGTTCTAGGTTCTGCAAGTTTGACAGAGGTCATAGATAGATCGCAGGTGAATGAGGGTAAGATAAAATTTGGTGGGTAGGTCTCCATTCTAGGCTATGTTGGCAAATATAGAGACTAGTGTCGGTCGGGGTGACCGACGGCGGTTAGAGTGTAACCGGTGCGATTCTTGTGAGATCTAGAAACATCACAGAACAAGTTGTGGTCTCCTTTGTGATTGCATAAAGGACTTTGGCGGAGTCGAGATGAGGTATTGGGTTACTAGAGTAGGATTTGATGAGGTTTTAATGGGTATATGGAGGTGAAAACATTAGAGAAGGTCAATAGGGGCAAGATAAACAATGAATGATAAAATGATGAAGAATTGAAATAAACCGAGGAACGTATGATGTTATACTTACTTGGATTACATTTCTGAATGCTTGTGTGTGAGGGATGGGGAGTGCTTGAGAGGGTTTGAAGGATGTTAGTGATCACCAACTAAAAGAAAGCTTCCGTATGGGCTGTATGTACACTCCTCTTTTCTTGGATAGATCAGGTCATGGTTGGAATGGCTGTCCATGAGAAGATGCTCAATGTCCTTCCTCGCATGTGAGTTTTTCACTGGAATTTCTCTCACGAAGATGCGTTATCTCTTTGAGATGTGTTCTTGCTCGTCAACCTTCTCTCAATGTTTGCCAAAAATTTTCCAACCTTTTTCCAACAACTTCAGCGTTGAGAATAAGGTTGTTTTGGGGTTAAAAAGGGTAACCGGCGAAAGCAATCTAGCATAACGGCGGACGGTTAGGGGTAACTATATGATGGAAAAGTGACAAGCGAGCATGACAATCTACAAGTAAATTTTCCTCGTACCCAACCTCCACGAGGTCGTGATGAGAGCAGCTAGTGGGGATGAAATATACATGGGGTATAAGAAAACTAGTTAGGTAATCTTATATCTTGAAATGCACTAATGGAATTTGTGAATCTAAGGTAAAGAAGGCCCTCTAACCTGAATTGGTGTGATAGATCGATCGGCGAGGATGAGCGCTTGAAGGATCTAATCAATATCGAGCTCGGCATGATCGATCTATAGGTTGTGGGATACATGGAAGATAATCTATGGGTGCTTCGTATATGTCTCTGACGGGATCATGAAAACAAATGATGTGCGATTGTGGATTCTATGGGTGATTTTCTGGTCTAGTCCATAAATCCTTATCTTGATTATTTGTTGTGTCTAGTGAGGATAATTATGTGATAATGATTGGTGGAAGTGGAGAGGACCTAAATACTAATGTGCGTAAACTAGCATCAACGTCGATTGACCTCGGACTTGTTGGGTCATGGGACCTATGAATCACGGCCGTAAGTTCATGGTCATTGTTGACCTCCTATGGTCATATGCGAGAATCAATCCCTAATCCCTAATATCCAATAGTTGTATGCCTTTTCGACCTCTATATTTAGAACTAAAAGTGTGTAATCTTCTCGAGTACCTTACAAGTGTTACGGCAACTTGAATTCTTAAGCTAGTGTCATGTCGGTGTGAATGTCTCCTGCGTCATTGGCTGTGGGACCAAAGGATCACAACCGAATGTTTTCTCTCTTTCAAGCCCTTCTACTGGTCATGCGGATATTTATCTAGGGTAATATGTACTTTGGCTGGTTTGACCAAAATGTATGTGCTTTATCGTCTTCTATGTTTAGTCCTCTCGGTATGCTAATTAATTTATTGTAGGTCTATTATTACTTGGAAGACCTGATTCGAGATTCTGGTCTATATCAATTATTGCTACAATAAGATTGGGCTAAAGCACTATTGGCTCGAATATGTATTGTCAAGGCTCCTAGGTCCCGTGATTGTCATGTGCGAAAGGAAATGATATAAATCTAACTAATGACATAATAAACTAACTACGCAAGATATATCTATGTATATTCCTCGATTTTGTATTTTGGATAAACTATTGAAAAAAATTGAAAGAGAAATGATTTAATATATCTAGAAATTGACAACTAAACTAATAACAAAATTAAAACAAACAAAGCAGCCAGTATAGCTACTTATGCATGCGGTTGTGAATCTATTCTAAATAACCGAGATAATTGATCTAATCTATTTGAAAGACCCCGATCCTACCTCGAAGTGAGGAATGAATCATAGTTTCTCGAAACTATCAATCCCCGACTTCCCGGTAATATTGAAAGTGAGATTAATTGAAATGAAATGATTGACTACTATTGTATTTGATATGTTTTAACTAGAACTTTTGATATCTTGAACCTATATTTTGTAGAACGTGGCGAATCCGGTTGTGTGTGGATTTGTCCCCTCAGTGTGGTTTCCTTGTTCCTTCGTGCTCACGTGAATCTAGAAAAGCATGTGATGTTAGCATCAATATAAATTGGTATCAAAATAATGGTAGCTTAAGATGCAGATTGAATATAATGTGAGTAGGAGAGGGATAGTGCAAGAGAATAGAGCTTTGCTTTTGTAATTCCTAGCGGGATTTATTATGAGTCATAGAACATAAAACATCCAAAACCTGAATCTATCCTTTTTGACAAACAAAACCTATAACTTTAATGTCTTCTGACTGAAAATGAAACTGTCCAACCTTAATTGAATGTATGAAACAATAAAAAAACTAGCATAAGAAGATTATGTGGCTTCCAAACAGCAAAACAACACTATGCATGCAACAAATAAACTAATTCAACTCCTAAACAAGAACTGAAAAAACTAGAATTTGAAATGAGAAGATGAGAGGAAAATTTGAGGGGACATTTGCTTGAAGATCAACCATCTATTTATAGAATTCCCATTTACCCAAAGGTGAAAACCAATTTGAAATCTTTAACCATAAACAATGCAAAAACACTATTCCAGGGAACCAGAATCATAAATACGAGTAAATGTGATGAAAAAAGCTGGTAAACATTGAAATTTACGTGAGTTGTGATAAAATAAATGTTCTGGAAAAATGTGTGAAGGACCGCCACCACCGAGCGGGGTGGCGGTTATGAGACCGCCACCTACTTGGGTGGCAATCATGAGACCGCTACCAGGCAGGGCGCGGTTTCAGAATCAAGACCAAAATGCAAAGAAAAAGAGGGGAGAAGAGAAAACAAAGCACATAGGGGCTAAGCGGGACATGCAGGATGTTAATGCATACTTGGAGAGATTTTATGGATCTCAAACACCTTGCGAGGAGACCCAGTATCTTTATCGGGGCATGTGTAACATTGTTCCATTAGTACAATACCCTACAATTTTGGGTAAGTACATATTACCCCTAGGAGAAGAATTTTAGCCATGAAGAGGTGTAAAAGCGGTGGGTCTAAGTATGGTAGTCCCGAAATGGGAAGTTTAGAAATTATACGATACACCCATGTGTCGAAGCGACGCCATCTAAAATTCACGCTACTTGCAAAATGAAAGAGGACTCAAGTGCGAGATAGATACAATAAATTGAAAAACCAATACTAAAATAATATGAAATGAGGACTTACCATCTATGCGGGGATAAGTACTTACCTCTATCGGCACTCCAAACCTATAAAAAGGGCATTCAAAATGAGTCAAGATGCTATGTATGTAAAAATGGGCCCATTTTCCTATTCATTTACGCATGTCGATTTGATTGATTTTGAGCTCTGGGACCCACGGTGATGGTTTTTGACAAGAGTATAGTCAAAATGTTCATGATGAGATAGTGATCATGCCTTCACAAGCGAGAACATCGACCCGCAAGATCACAGGTTAGTTCTTCGTGATTTAATGTTTTTATCCTCAAAATGTTAAAATGATGAAATTTTTGTCATGGGGGGATTATTTTTGAAAATGTTAGTGTTAATAGGGTCACTTAGGGGGGGCGCCTAATGGGTAGGCTTTTTTTTGGTCAAAATAGTCATTTTTCATGTTTTAAGGCATTTTTAGGGCACGTGACCCATGTGAAAATTCGGGACACATTGCCACTCCTAAGTAGGGTGGCGATTACACACGACCACCGCCCTTTAAGGTGGAAGTTACACAACCGCCGCCCCGCTCGGGGTGGCGAGTCCTTCTGAGAACACTAAAAACTTAGTGTTTTGAGCCAAATTTTGTATTTTTAGTATTCTTACATGTTTTGATGACTTTTCTAATGTAATTTGAATACTAACTTACTCTGTTTGGTGTGTTTTTGGGTGTATGCAAGCGAAGGAGAAATATATTAGATGAAGCCGAGAGAGAGTGTGTGAGTAGCTTCCAGCAGTGTTGGATGCACTTTCTCGAGCCAAGCGAGGATACTCTTTAAAGGGCCGGTATATTGCGTATATCATGGGTCCCACATGTTGCACTTTCCAGTCACATACTTTGTGACTTGTTTTCATATTGGGATCTTGATCGGAACACTTTCCAATTTCTAGGAGTCAGGGGTGTGTGGACTATCACCTTGGAGGATGTTTACCACATCTTGGGAGTTCGATCATCAAGAGACGACTCACACTTGAGACAATAGGGTCACGGGATTAGATAGCATAGTGGGATTCATACATGGGAGACATAATTATCTCCACTGGTTCGAAGAAGGGGGTGAGGGTCCATTCCATTCCTAGCTTGCCTATCCCCTTGATTCGTCAGGCTATTATGGGGATTCTTGAATTGAGATTGATCGGGGACAAGGAGGAGACACTTCACTTTATTTTTGGTCCCCTATTATTGCATAGATTGAGGCACATGGCCGATTTATGCACCGGGATCCGACATTCTTGGGACCACCTATCATGATTTGTACCGGGTGGTTTTCTTACAGGGGCATTCTTTGAGCCATCTGACCCTGGTTATGATCTGGGTCTACGAGCGTATCATCCCTTATGGGAGAGGCGTAGAGGTGGCAGATCCTGGAGCTATGAGGGCAGCCAGATGGATAGATATGTCGGTACTTAGAGCACCCCACCAGCCCCGATTTCCTCCTGAAAACCGGTGATATGGAGGCCACATATTATCAAGCCATGGAAAGGTTGTGGGGAAAGGAGACCCTCACTTTGATCTCTTGCTCTACCATAGGGCAGCTTGTGGACATGACGGGGAAGGTGGAGACACACCCTTTTGACCAAGTTCCTCAGTAGTTTGGCCTTCCTTATGTCGGTATGCTCCCTCGGTGGTGCCGTATTCAGATCAGTTTGAGAGGCTAGGGGAGGTTCTAGAGGCCAAGGTTGGACTATTGTTACTCCTGGCATCCCTATTACAACCAGGTGGTTGGTACATTCTCAAGGGAGAGATGGTGCTCCTCAGGCACCCTTACCTCAGATTGCTACCGGTCCCGCCCCATAGCGGCGACATCGCATTGATATAGACTCCGAGTCTGAGGAGTTCACAAGGGGAGAGATGAAGGAGGAGACCGAGGCTAAGGTCGGCGAGTCGGAGTAGAGAGGAGGATAGAGATCCCGAGTGGCATGACACTCCGGATATCTTATAGGCTGAGAGGGTAGAGCAAAGTGCAGAGAGGGTGACTCTAGTCTCAGAGGAGCCTCCCTCTTAGGACATAGGTAGGGAGGATGAGTCTGTAGCAGGATGCTATGTTGCTCCAGACACAAGAGGAGCACATCATCGGTCGGTGGTAGCCTTTGTGGCAGGTGATGATCCTAGGGATACATCTTAGATCTATTGTAGTCACCCTTCTTTTAATATTTTTTTCTATCTAGGATTTCATTAGTTTCTATTTCTCCTCTTGTTTATTTTTGTTTCTATATTTTGATCATTTCTAATTTACTTTTCTCCTTTTCTTGCAGAGACTACTAATGAGTGGCGAGACTGATTCACGTGTATGCACCGATACCCGATGATCCCCATGCGAGAGGACTCGTGCCGAGCTATCCATGGATGCAGGGAGCCTTGATGGCTGGTAGGCATACCGACATTTTTCCCTTATCTGGCATGTGGCCAAGATGGTGACTACCCTCCATACCGAGTTGGCTGGGTATAGGACAACAGAGCGCTTGATGAGGAGTCACTCTCATAGCAAGGTCGTAACTACTCCTCGGGACCGTGAGCCCTCAGTGCATTCAGAGCGCTAGCATAGCTGGAGTCCTAGATGTGGTCGTGCACCTTTAGAGGGATCTCATAGGGGTTGAGAGGCCACTTGGCTCTCTTAGATTTTTTATACGATTTATTTTGTATTTCTCGGGCTCATTGAGCATTTTGACCATGCCCAGTGCATGATGACATTGTATATAAAACTTGATTATATATATATATATATACTTCTCTTTGGATCAGACTCTTGGTGTCTAGGTTTTTGTGATTCATTTCCACATGTATATTATAATGTTGTTTTTATATGCTTTTCAGAATGTATGCAATGGAGAACACATGATATGAATGCTTTCTTTCTTTTTGTATTTCGTGATGCTGATATATGATAACATAGACACAATGTGATCTTGAACTTTAGCTTCTATAAGCAATTTTGCGGTACTTCATATTTATTTTGACAAAATGAGATGATAAACTAGTATGATGAGTAGATGAACTTGCCCCACTCCTAACTCCACACAACTAGTAAGATGTGAGGGCTCACTACCGAGAGATAGAAAGGGCACAAGCTATGAAATTTTTTAAATGGTAGTGATGAGAGACAGACAAAGATTTGGTGGAACCAAATTAGGACACTTCAAACCTACTCTACTCAAGTGACTCCATAGCTAAGAATGCTACTTGCTTTATGGTTTATCTAGACTTAGATCCGTAGATGGCCACATGGTAGACAAAATATGGTTTTCGAGGTTTTGAGCTCTCTTGGAATTTTGGACATCTGATTCACTTGTTTTTGACTCAAGATTTCAAAGGTTTATTTGAACTATTTGTTTACGACCTTCAACGTTTATTGTCAAGAGGACCCCCCACACCTTGCCCCATGCTACTAGTAAGAAGCATGGGCTTATCACCATGGACAAGGCATAGGTGAGTAAGGGCATTCCCATCCTTTCCCAACCCTACGTCACTAGTAAGAGATGCAAGCTCATCACCAAAGGTTGGTAGGGCAAGGAAATGTGTAAAAATAAAATTTTCTGTTTGATCTATATTTGACTTATTTATTTGAGCAAAATGTTAGTATGTTCTTATTTCTAAAGAGATATACGTACGGGATAGATGTGACACTATGAAGCTTCTAGAATAGACCATAGGCAAGACACCTATCCTAGGAAGAAACCAAAAGTGAGAACAAGCATGCAGACCTTGGTATGGTTACCATTAAGACTTTGTCATATATATCTTTATATGGATGAAATGATTTTGAAATAGGTGATGATGTTATGATACATGGAGAAGTATGATTGGAAGGCTTATGGAAATACCATCTGAAGTTTGTAATGAATTTCTTTGAGAATAAGTTCCTTGATCACAAAATTTTACGAAACGAGTGGAAAAAATGAACCTAACTACATGAGGATGCAATGTAGATATATTATATAAATAGTGCTGGTCGCTTATGCATAGAATCATTTAAGATGTAAGGAATTCAACGTTTCGTTGAATTCCTCACCTTCCATTGTAAAAAAGAGATATGCACCATTTTCATAGTCTTTTGTGACTCGGTATGGGCCTAACCTTTTGGGCTGAAATTTCCTTCCTTCGCCAGTCTTTTTATTGATATGGCTGTCTAGTCTTAGAACTAGATCTCCTTCATATATATCTCATTCATAGACCCTTTTGTTATGCTTTTGGCACATCCGGTCAGCATAAAATCTATGCCTTTGTTCAACATCCAATCTAGTCTTATCTAGGCTTTCTAATTAGGAGATATGTGCTTCTCTATAAGATTCTTCATCTAGAATCCCTTGTAGTGAGATGCGAAGACTAGGTATTTCAACCTCAAGTGGTAGAACTGCTTCTACTCTGAATACCAATGAGAAAGGAGTTGCTCTTGTTGGTGTTCTTATTGAGGTCTAATGGGCCCACAAGGCCGGATATGAATTTAAATTCCAATCTCATTTGTTTTCTTTTACTGTTTTAAGGAGAATAGCTTTCAATGTTTTGTTTGTTGCTTCAGCCTATCCGTTGGCTTGAGGGTAATACAGGGAGGCTATATGATGGTTTATTTTAAATTTACTGCATAGCTCATAGAATTTTCATTCTTAAAGGAAGTACCATTATCTGAGATAATGATTTGTGGGACACCTGTACCTACAAATGATTTGGTTTAAAATGAACTTGGTGATCACAGAACCTGGTACAGTGGTGAGAGGCATAGCCTCTACCCATTTGGTAAAATACTCAGTGGCTGTGATTATGAAGTTATGGCCATCTATTGATGAGGGAGAGAATTTCCCTATCAAATCTAGGCCCCATGTAGAAAAGGGCCATGGAGTTGCGATTGGTTGTAGAGCTTATGCTAGCATGTGAATCTCATGGGAAAATTCTTGACATTTATGACACTTGCATACAAACTCTACTACATCGTGTTCTAGAGTGGGCCAGAAATAGCCCATCGATGTATTTTGTGAGTGGTGGTGTGACCACCAAAGTGACCTCCACATATTCCATTGTGAGATTCATAGAGAATCTTCTTGGATTCTTCTATGTCAACACACCTTAGAAGCATTCCATCGAAAGCCTTACGATAGAGAACTTGTTCTATAATAACGTATTTAGCTACGATAATGCATAACCACCTTCTTTGTTGTGGTGTAGCACCTTTTGGATATGCATGGCCCATGATATAATTAACAATATCAGTATACCAAGGACATTCAGAGATAGGAGGTCTGGTTTTGATGTAGTATATGCATTCATCAGGAAAATCTAGATCTATTAGATCACCTCCATCTAACGGGTTGTCGACTAACCAATCTACAATGATTTGTCCCTTAACGGACTTTCGGTTTACAAAAGTTAATTCAAATTCACCCATTAAGGTTATAAAGCATCTATCCTTTGTAGAAAAATACCCTTATGTGAGGAAAGTTCGTAAATGGTCCTGTTTTTACAATGACCCTTGTTTCTTAATTTAGCATGTAATGTCTTGGGTGTTTGGTTGCAGAGACTATGGTAAGGAATTCTTGTGCTTCCTACCTATAACGTATCTCATAATCGAGAAAAGTTCAGCTAATAAAATAGATCGCATGTTCTCGTTTATTGTCATCTTCTTGAGCCAACATACAGGCTAGCGAGACATTCGTAGCTTGTGAATATAAGATCAAAGGATGATCTATTCTAGGTGGCATTAACATGGGAGGAGATAGCAAGAAGCGTTTAACTGCTTCAAAGGCCTCATAGCATTCCTTTGTCCAAATAATGTAGCAATCCTTTTTCAATAAATTATTGATTGGATGTACAACAAAACTTAAGTCCGGAATGAATCTTGATTGCACCGAGCTTTCCAAGAAAAATCTAATGCGAGTCATCTAATGGTGTGATCATTTCAAGAACAACCTAGATTTTGGCTGGGTCCACATCGATCTCTCATGATGATATGATGTAACCTAGGAGTTTCCCTCCTGTTACACCAAATACGCATTTTTCTGGATTTAATGTGATTCTGTATTCGATCAAATGTGAAAGGATGATGTGGAGCACTTCCGGGTGATCGCAGTGCTTTTTGGATTTGGCCAACAAGTCGTCTACATAGGATTCCATAATTTTATGAATAATATTGTGAAATATGTATGTCATTTCTTGTTGGTATGTAGCACCAGTGTTCTTGAGACCGAATGACATAATAACGTAGCAATAAGTTCCCCAAGGAGTTATAAACGTAGTTTTGGCTTGGTCTTGTTTAGATATTCTGATTTGATTATATCCCAAAAATCCATCCATGAGAGAAAAAAGCTCAAATCTAGCTATTGTGTCAATGATGACGTCAATGGATGGTAACAGGAAGTCATCCTTGGGACACGCCTTGTTAATGTCTCGAAAGTCTATGCAGATGCATATCTTCCCATTCTTTTTGAGAATGGGAACGATATTAGATACCCACTGAGAATAATCAACTGGCTTGATGAATCCTACTTGGAGGAGTTTCATTACTTCTTCCTTCACCATGAGAGCTACCTTGGGTTTCATTGGCCTTGATTTTTGTTTAATTGGCTTTGCATCTGATTTGGTGATGATATTATGTACCGCAATGTGTGGTACAATTCCCATCATTTCTTTATAATTAAATGCAAAATCCTTTTGATGTTCTATGAGGATTCTAGTGTGTATTTCTATTTCTTTTAGAGTTAACAAAGATCCTAGTTTCAAGATATTCAGTTCTTCTTACATTCGATGTTAATATCAATCGTTTCTTTGATTAAAGAAGTAGTTCTAGATCTTCAAACTCGGGTGGGGCTAGAGGTAGTTCGGATATTCTCCATTCTATACCGCGTATATGTCGAGTTATTTTTGTGGGGAAGTTCTGCCATGGGATTTCAAAAGTAAGAAGATGAATGTGGGATTAAGGACAAATCTACCACGTGATGGGTGAGATGTAACTCGCATAGGTGTTTAAGTAATTAAGAGTGGCTTTATCACTACCAACGTGATCTAAGATAGTAGAATTATTCCTATCTATGTCTATTAAGAGAGGATTTGACATTTTCTTCACTAATGGTTGAGTGCGAAGGGATACCATGAAATGGGTGTCTTCCAACTAAGCTGTTTAGAGTGAAATGTGAAGGCGAGGTTTCTATCAAGTCTGCGAGAAGATTTTGTTCTCACGGGATTTCTTCAATTGATATTAAGTCAAACTCTTTGTTTAAATCTAATACTGTTGTTTTGTAGAGTTGTAAGTGTTCAACTCTAGTCTCATACACCTCAGAGACTTGGTTTACTACTAAGCTGTGAGTCACCTAACACTCGACATCATTAACACTGAGCCTCTTAGCTATGATGAGACCAAGGAGGAGGCATTTTTACTCAAAGTGCCGTTGTTTGTACATTTGAAATTTAGTTTAAAGGTGAACGGTAGGATCTTTCCTTTGGGTGAAGTAAAGATCCCCACCCCATAATGACATCTAGCCCCATTGAAATGGAGAGTATAATATTTAGTTGGGAAGATGGATGTTGGGACATTTTCTACACCCACTTCTTCTACTTCGGTTACTTCTACCATGCAAAGCTCTTTTGCTGGGAGAGAACCAACTCCTAGGGTATATCCCATACCTACAAAATCAAATGGCAAGAAAATTAGTAGATCTTGTTCTAGCAATTCAAAAAAATTGTAGTAGTTCCTAATGATATTGTTTCTACAATGTTAGCCTCATCCTTGAGGGCTGGCATATTCTTGATTAGGTTTGTAACTTCTAGTTTTGTTATAGGTACCAAATTTTCTTCCAGTTTCGAGTCAGTTGGCTTGTTAAGTTGGTTTGTTTTGAGTTCAAACTCACAGTGAACACCGGTCTTTTCTTCAGGTCCGCTAGGTGTATATCGAATGGTTTTGGATCACCTTTTGCTATGAGTACCTTTCCTAAGTGCGGGAATCTTACTTCTTAAAATAATGTAGAAGGGATTGCCTTCATATGGTGTATCCATGGTCGGCCAAGGATCATATTATAGTTGGTTTCCCGATCTATAATATAAAACTCGATTAGGATTGTTTTGGGTCCTAAGGTGACCTGGTAGTATTATAGTCCCAATTGAAGTGGTTTTAAGACTATCAAAGCCTCTTAGTGTATTTTGAGTCGTGGAACAATTTGTTTCTCCATACCCTAGCTTTTGAAGGAAAGAGAAGGGGACTATGTTAATTACTGCCCCATCATCAACCATTACGCATGTAACGTAATTGTTATAAACCCACACTTACAAATGTAAGGTGGATCACCTCGTGTGTAATCTCAACATCGTTGGCATTTTTTTATGTCGAATATAAACTCAAGTATCCCTATCCAGCTACCCCAGAGGGTGGATATCAAAGTCTATATGGTTTACTTGTGTTTCGGGAGGTGGAGTGATGTTAATTAAATGACCTAAACCTAATGCTTCTAAAAGAGCAGCCCTATGGGTAAGAGAGTTCTTCAAAGAAGTCCAAAAGGAGATGTGAGAGAAGGTATTTATTAGGTCATTAATTAAATCATAGGCACCTAGGGGTTTTACTAATGGTTGTTGAATGCTATCTATCTCTAGTGCGTAACTTGGATTTGGTGAGAGGAATACTCTCGTGTCCTTATTACTGATTACATGGGTAGCTTAGTGTCTAACTCCACTAAATTGACTATCTTGGGTCATGGTTGAATTCCTAATTACAGCGTGATGGTGGATTTAGTGAAGTCGAGGCTTCATGATCATTGTTTCCTGTCATTGCACCCTTGTTCATACCTTTTGGATTTAATTTATCGTGATTTGGGAGTGGATCATTTAAGATCTTGAGGGGAGCATTTTGAGGGGAGACTGCTCCCGTGAAAGTATTTGGCATAGGTAATGCAAGATCTGCTAAGAAAATATCTATGAAAAGTTATCTCTATTCCTCTAGCAAACGTTGCATGAATTTATTATAATCGCAACAAGTCCTAGTGTCATGGCCTCAAATCTTGTGGAAACCACAATACAAGTTAGGATTGTAATTCCTAGGTTGCTTTGGTTTGGCACATATTGTGGTCCAAAACTCGATTAAACCATTGACTATTAGGATTAAAGTTTTGCACTGTTGTTTTTGGTTTTGGTTCTTGTTTTGATATCCAATTAAATTTTCTCTTGGACCCTGTGTTTGGACCTGTTGTTGTTGTTGTGGACGATTAAAATCCATTGCATTGATTATTGGGGTAAAATTGTTGTTCTGTTGACTGTTAACTAGTGGTGGAGTATTTACAACATTTTCCTTTTTAGCTTGGTTAGTTACTCAATCTGTTGTCACTCCATGATTCTTGTTAAGGATCTTAGCTCCTTAATTGGCATTTACTGTATTACGATAAGTCGTAGTGTTTTGGTTGGGGATGATTAACCTCCCATTTGTTTCATATGTCTTGTGACTGCTATTTATTGTAGCTTGATCTATTCAGAGAGCACTCTCAAGTACTTCATCATAAGTTCTTAGTGGGAACTTCTGGACTTATTCCTTTACCTCTCTGCTAAGAGAATGAAGGAAAAAATCACATAGTTCCATTTGGTCCATGTTTGGAGCACTTGCCGAAGAATAAAGGATTGTACGCCATCTTTGGATGAAGTGAGCAACAGATTCATTGTGTTCTTGTTTAATATGCAAGAATTCCTTGATTCCTATTCTCAATAGTTTGTTCATGTTGAATGCCTTGATGAACTCTGAAATGAGTTGTTTAAATGAATGTATGGATGCTTCAGGTATTCTATAATACCAATCGAGGGCAATGCCCTCTAAAGTTTTGGGGAATATTTTAGCAACAACCCCATCCCAAGGGAGTAGTTCTCGAATGGCTATGGCATTGGCCTTGATATGTATGTTAGGTCTCCCTCCCCTTTGTATTTGGGAAAATTAGGAAGAGGTCTTGGAAGCATGATGCTTCATATGGTGAATTCTAAGGGTTCTTTCAAATATTTTGAATAAGTTCCTATCACATAGGTTTTGACCATTGATGGTGCCTGCTGAGGGGGTGGAGGTGGAATGGGTTGTTGGTACGGTGTAGCATATGCATTTATAGGGGCATAAGGAAATCCCTGTGGTTGAGTGAACATGCCGGGAGAAGAGAACATATCTCCTTGTGGTGATTTGGAATACATGTTTAAGTATGGAGGAGCATTTCCTAGAAATGGATTATTTTGTACTAAACCGGGAGGTATCATATTCTCCACCGAGAGCGACATTTGAGAACACGGTTCCAGTTGGCATTTGTTGTGAATACTGAGGAGGCATGCCCAACATGCCTATTCTGTGAGGAGGTCTACTTGGCTAGGATGATGTGGAGGATTGGAATTTCCTACCTGCATGAATTGAGAATTTTGACTTGCTTGAGCAAGTTCTAACCCTCTAACTTTTTCTACTAAAGTTGAGATGACTTCATTTGGTGAAGTCATAGTATTTTGCCTTAGTGGCATTTGTTGTATATTCTGAGGTTGTATAGGCATGTGGTACCCTGCTATGAACTGATCGTTGCCTGCCAAGTTTCACCGAGGGAATTTCCTATAGGTAGTGGCATGGAGGTGTTTTCTTGAAAAGAGACCTCGGGTTGTGTTTGTAAACTTCCTATAGGTGGGTACATACTCTGAGAGCATTGTTCACTCCTGGCATAATGCGCTAAATGTTCATCATCTAAAAATAGGTATGGATCTGATTGTCTACTGATTTACGGTCTAAGAAAAACCTGAGGGGATGAACCAAATCCTCCAGTGAGCATCATGTTATTCAAGCCTGAAGGCTTTGGTTGTGGCATTTGAGTGAGCTGACCTAACTCCTCTATTCGGAAAGAAGAACTATATCTAGTCCCTTGAGGTGGAGTTTGTGTTGAAAACTGGTTAGTTGAATAGTTATCACCCCATGCTGAGAGCGAGGGTGATGGTTGTCTATTTAGTTGATCGTAGTATGCTTCAACACCTAGGAGAGGTCTGCCATATGCATCGAATCCCGACATATTCGGGGGGTATATGAATACCCACAGAATAATGGGAAAGAGCGAAGGTGGATGGAAGAAATAAAAACTAAAAGAGGAAGAACTGTTTCCTTCACGTCGGGTTCACCAATTTTGTGGGTGAAGCTGATGTGAAGGCTAAAGAGGTAGAGAAGATGAAGCGGTATACCAATTAGAAGAACAAGTAGAAATATGACTCGAACCATAAATTTGGAAGTTCACATTGAGTTCACCAATTTTGTACGATGGAAAAGTTACAAGTGAGCATGAGAATCTACAAGTAACTTTTCCTCACACCCGATCTCCCGAGGTCATACAGAGACAGCCAGTGGGGATGAAATATATGTGGGTTACAGGAAAACTAGTTAGGAAATATTATATCTTCGACATGCACTAATGGAATCTATGAATCTAAGGTAAAGACGGCCCTCCTAACCTAAATCGAGTGTTATAGATCGGTCGGCAAGGATGACTGTTCGAAGGCTCTAATCAATATCGAGATCTAGTGTGATCCAATCTATAGGTTGTGGGATACATGGAAGATAACCTATGGGTGCTTCGTATATGTCTCCTGACAGGGTCATGAAAATGAATGATGAGAATGATGGTGGATTCTATGGGTGATTCTCTGGTCTAGTCCATAAATCCTTAGCTTGATTAGCTGTTATGTCTAGTGAGGATAATTGTGTGATAATGATTGGTGGAAGTGGAGAGGACCTAAATACTAATGTGTGTAAACCAACATCAACATCTGATTGACCTATGGACTCATTGGGTTGTGGGACTTGTGAATCATAGCCGTAAGTTCATGGTCGTTGTGGACCTCCTATGGTCATATGCAAAATCAATCCCTAATCCCTAATATCCAATAGTCGTATGCCTTTTCGGCCTCTATATTTAGAACTAAAAGTTGTGCAATCTTCTCAGAGTACCTTATAGGCATTCTGGAAACTTGAATTCTTAAGCTAGTGTCTATGTTAGTGAGAATGTCTCCTACGTCTAGCTATGGGACCAAAGGATCACAACCGAACATTTTCTCTTTTAAGCCCTTCTACAGTCATGCGGATATTTATCTAGGGTAATCTATAGTTTGGCTGGTTTGACCAAAACGTATGCACTTTGTCGTCTTCTATGTTTAGTCCTCTCAGCTATGCACTAATTTCTTGTAGGTCTATTGTTACTTGGAAGACCTGAATTCTGAGATTCTGGTCTATATCAGTTATTGCTGCAACAAGATTGGGCTGAGGCACTATTGGCTCGAATACGTATTCTCTGGGCTCCCTAGGTCCCGTGATTGTCATGCAAAAGGAAATGATATAAATCTAACTAATGATAGAATAAACTAACTACGCAAGATATATCTATGTATATTCCTCTATTTTGTATTTTTGATAAACTATTGAACAAAATTGAAAGAGAAATTATTTAATATATCTAGAAATTGACAACTAAACTAATAACAAAATTAAAACAAACAAAGCAGCCGAGTATAGCTACTTGCATGTGCAGTTGTGAATCTATTCTAAATAACCAGATAACTAATCTAATCTATTTGAAAGACCCCGATCCTACCTCAGAAGTGAGGAATGAATCATAGTTTCTCGAAACTATCAATCCCTGACTTCCCGAAAATATTGAAAGTGAGATTAACTGAAATGAAATGATTGACTACTCTATTTGATATGTTTTAACTAGAACTTTTGAAGATTGAACCTGGATTTTGCATAACAGTGGCAAATCTGGTTGTGTGTGGATTTTTCCCCTCAGTGTGTTCTCCTTGTTCCTTCATGCTCACGTGAATCTAGAAAAGCATGTGATGTTAGCATCAACAGAAGTTGGTATCGAAATAATGGTAGCTTAGGATGTAGACTGAATATAATGTGAGTAGGAGAGGGATAGTGCAAGAGAATAGAGCTTGTCTTATGCAATTCCTAACAGTATTTATTGCGAGTCATACAATTTAAAATGTCTAGAACACGAAACTATCCTTTTTGACGAACAAAACTTGTAACTTTAATGGCTTCGACTAAAAATGAAACTGTCCAACTTCAATTGATCAGTATGAAACAATAACAACACTAGAACAAGAAGATTATATGGCTTTCAAATAGCAAAACAACACTATGCATGCAATAAATAAACTAATTCAACTCCTAAACAAGAACTAAAAAAACTAGAATTTGAAATGAGAAGATGAGAGGCAAATTTGAGGGGCCATTTGCTTGAAGATCAACCAGCTATTTATAGAATTCCCATTTACCCAAAGGTGAAAACCAATTTGAACTCTTTAACCATAAACAATGCAAAAACACTATTCGAGGGAACTAGAATCATAAATATGAGCAAAGGCGGTGAAAAAGTTGGTAAACATTGAAATTTACGTGAGTCGCGATAAAAGAAACATTCTGGAAAAACACGTGAAAGACCACCACCCCGAGCAGGGTGGTGGTTACAGGATCTGCCACCCTACCTTGGTGGCGATCACAAGACTGCAGCCCGGGGAAGGGTGGCGGTTTCGTAACTAAAGACCAAAACACAAAGAAAAAGAGGGGAGAAGAGAAAACAAAGCACACAAGGGCTAAGCGGGACATGTGGGATGTTAACGCATACTTGGAGAGATTTTTCAGATCCAAAACACCTTGCAAGGAGACCTGTATCATCATCGAGGCACATGTAACATTGTTCGGTGGTGTAGTACCCTACAATTTTGGGTATGTATAAGAACCGACACCGGTCAAGGCAGGATTTCCTAGGTTTACTAAACTAGGAAATCCTCCCGATTTCCTTGGATCTCATGTCATTATCCCATGGATTAGACCGGGAGCTTCTTGTGAGAATGTGGGGATGTTGTTAGAGGGAATGCGGGCATTGATGTTTAGGGTTTGGGTAAGTCTTAGTTAGTTATGACAACTTACCAAGAATAGGTCTTAGGTTGAGTTGGCTTGGTGAGGTGTCTAAGTGAACTATATGTGTGGATATTATTTAAATAATAAATATAGTGAGGATAATGAATTAATTTAATTAGATTAATTAAATTAATATTAGTGGGGTGAAGGGCTCCTCGCTAGGTAAATGTAATAAAGAGGGCTTATTTTTTGAGGGACCAAAGGGGAGTGTGACCTGATTTTAGTGTCTACATGGTGCGTGTAGAAGAAGCGAAGGTGCTCATATTGAAGGGGTTTAAGGAAAATTTGTAAATTTCTTAAATTAGAAACCACTTATAGATGGATGGATGCACAAGTGTAATGTGAGGAACTTTGTAATATGGAAACTATTTGGTATGAGGCACATTAGATAGGTACTTTGGTGCAGGGGAGTATGTGAAAGGAAATATATGACCAAGAAGTAGCGGGCATGTTAGATGGTTATGAATGGGGGCATGGAAGGTAATGACATGATGTGTGGAAGAGTGAAGAAGAGGATTTAATCCTGTGTACAATGGTGGTTGAGGAGAAATCAATGTGGGGAATGTTTAAAAACCTATAAGAGTCAGTGCATGTAATGCTATTATTACTTTGCATCCTTTGTGATCTCGAGTTGTGAAGTGTGACGAAGTGCGTAGTATGAAGAAATCTTTTTGAATGATGAACCAGGTGAATTCATGACACAAAACTAACAGAGATCCATAGAAGAAGGGTGTTTGATCTAGTTGGTTGTGTACAAAATGCGGGGTTGCATGATTATGGTTTTGAGAGGGTATATTTGAAGCTAGGGCACATGAAATATGTAGAACCGAGAGAAGATTGGGAGAATACAAGGGCAAGGTTGTGAAAAGGTTACATTTTTGAAGCATATTTTTCGCTTTTCTTGAGAAGAGTGAATGGCACCAAGGAGATCTCCGGTCGTTGAGAAGGAAATCAAAGAAGCATCACATGAGTGGTTTGTATAGATGTAATATCTAGAGGAAGTGAGTAGAGGAAGGCCATGGACATCAAAGTGAAATAAATGTAAGATTAGCGATTTAAATATTCAAATAGATAAAAACCACGAAGTACCTCGGTGTAGATATCTTGTTTGGAAGACCAATAGGAGAACTACGAGATGCGAAGTGGATTATGGACAACTCGGTATACAAATTGTTGTAGAGCGTCGAGTTATTAAACTATATGAGCTACGTACTTTGGAAAGCCTAATTATTTATACCCATGGCTGATGTCACGAGTACATGGAGATTTATTCTACTTCATGGGAAGGAGGATACAAATTATGTAAAATTTGGTTGGCAAAGTCATAGGATGGCGTGAATCTAGTTCAAATATGGAAAGATATTTATTAGATAACAAGGAGTAGAGGAAATGACTGCCACATTCCATTACAAGAAGGGGGTTTGAGCGTTCAACGTCACACATATAGAAGACCTAGCTACAAGGGTAGCATCATGCCTAGTTGGTTGTAAGTTGTATGCCTCGGAGGGATGGACAAAATTTAATAAGCACTAGTTGTACATAACACATAAGATGGTGAATAAGACCTATTATAATATCATAGGATACATTGTAGAGAGATTAGTGGAAGAAGTGTGCACCTAGGATAATAAAGGTGAAAAGATAGCCTGGGGTGCCATTTTATTGTTGATTGTGTTTAGTGAAATCGGTGTGCCCGATGGGATGAAGGAGAAAGTATGGGAATATCCCTTAGAAAATAAATCTCATGTGAAGAAGTTTTCCAAGTATACATGTCATGGCTCAATTTTGAATACTTATAAGAAGTGCCAAGAGAAATGGTTTAGGAGGATGCACTAGGCATTTGAGGGAGAGTGATGCATACCATGAAAATTACTTGAGTGTTTTGGTGGAGCACGTAGAATTCATGACATATCATCATTTTTTCTTGGGCCATTTCTACAAGAAGATGGACGAGAAGATCCCATGGTGTAAGTTACTTTTCACATTTAGTACTTGTTACTTTCAAGACTCAGTGAACATGTTACACAATGCACATGAATTAAATTTTTAAGCTGAAAAGGTGGACACAAATATCCATATTCTACGTAAGACATATTTCTACCCCAATAAAGAGGCATATGTAGAAATAATGGAGACAAATAACATTGACATCACTTTAGAGGTCATGGTAGTGGGAAAGATTAAGCCTGCATGCATGTATGTGTACCTAAGGCCACAATTAAAGGAGGGTAAATTTTTTTAGGATAGGACTTGTCTTTACCAATTCCTCCAAAAGGGTAGAAATATTATGGGTAAAAATATTTCACTTGAACAAACACCACCAGGTAGGAGGAACAAGGCTCAAAGAATGTCCTTGAGCATGAGGAAGAAGAGTAAGAAGATAGTACTACACTTGAACATGGGAGAAGAAAATTACATGAAGGTGCACAAGTGTAGATACTTATGCTGGTCCATCACAACCACTAAGGATATCACCACATGGAATACCCATGAAGAAGGTTAAGGAAGAAAAGAAGAGAAGGTGAAAGTACATTCCTATTAAAGATAGTGATGATGAGAAGCCATCGGTGTGACGAAATGAGTGTGGATGTTTTCCATACCTATCCTAGAGCTATGATAAGATGAAGAAATATATGGTGAGCAACCATTGTTTGATGAAGACGTCCCCAGTGTAAGCATACATGGACCTGAAGAAGAAAGCTATGCTGGTGGAGATATAAATATTTAAGAAAATGTTGTGTGCTCGACAAAGGAACTTGAGGGTGAAGATGAAGTAGAGAAGAAGGAGGGCACTAGAACATAAGAGCATACATAAGAGCATGATAGTGAGAAAAGGAAAGAATAGATGGTACAGATGAAGAACCTTGGGTATCTTTGATGACCCAAAAAATATTATTCATGCTAGGTTTCAAAGCACCATTGAAAAAGGCAAGATATATGGATGAGAGTTGATGGACCAATAAATGGAAAAAACTCACACTAGAAAGTAATTATCATGTAGTATGTAGAATCATATGGATGAGCCTATGTTTGATGTGTACGAGGAACCCCGAGTGTCAAGAAGAATGAAGAAGGCCCCCTATTCAAGACATGTAACTATAAAGCCAATAGATTTTTTGAATGAACAAGCAAGTAATGTGTGGAAGAAGATATTTATAGAGGTCATGTGAAGAAATATGGATAAGGCTATTACTACGATAAAAATTTTAGAGGATAAAAAGGACAAGGAGGAGTAAATTCAACAATTAACAAAAGATAAATAAAAATCATAATCGAAATCATGCATTGTCTTGAACGTGTCCGAGGATATTGGTGACGAAATTTTAGTAGCCGACCACAATATGAGAAGGAGGTGTCTAAATAATTCCCCTCTATATTACATTAGTTGTAAACCATTTTTCATTTGGTTTTAGATGATAAAAATTAACATGTGATGAGTAGAGTAGAGCATGCAACGGTGGAGTGGAAAAGTGCTTCCGTAGAATCAAAGAAGACAAAGAAGCAAATAACACACAAGATAGTAGAGTTCAAGCCTTGCTATAAACCTTTCGAAGAATGAATTCAAGAGGACAAACTTAGCATTGAGAATTGTGAAGATCCAAAACCACTTATTAAGACAAGGAAATTGGTTGTATAAAATAAAGTTCTTGCGATGAAGAATAATGAGACACTCAGTGTGAAGAGATGCTCACACCTTGTGGTAGAGATAAGCATGACACTTACAAGGTGGCCCAAGACCCTCATAGGGGGAGGATAAAAGAACTTCGGAAATTAATAACATGGAGGATGGACATAATGGAGGGTATAATTTCCTCCCTGGACAATGTCATCAGAGTTTTGAAGAACATGGGGAGGATATGAAAATGGATGAGATGAATGGGGTGCTTGGTGACATCCTTGACAAAGAAAAGAAAGGAATCTGTGATTGGGAGGAGTTAGAAGCAGATATCAAGAATGAGTACCTTGAGTTATTGATACCAAAATAAGAATACCACGTGTGTTGATGAGTTAGTTGGAAATTATTTCATTCTTTCTGTAAAATTTGTTGTTATACTTCATTCTTTGTTCTTTGAAAATAGATGTTGGATTACCCATTGGCGGGGTGGAAATTCAACTAGTTTTGGGTAATGTTGACTAGATAAGATATTGACTAATTTTAAAAGGGCACATGGATAGGTACTAAAGTTTGATAGAGTTACATCTTGAATATTCACACATATGAAGGTAGAGTTTTAAACTTAACCTCTTTTACATGGATCAAGATGGAGTTAAACATGAAGTGATGAACATGTATTGGGTAAAGATAAAATACTTGTGGATGAGGTAATGTCTATTTTTGGAGCAAGTGGGAGATGAAGTGCCATGAAGAGTCGATCTAATACTAGGATTAGAACTATAGTTATTTATAGCTAATCTATTATTAGGCAAAGGTTGCATTCTTTTGTAGTTTCTTTTGTACTAGAACATGGCTATTATTATCATGCATCCTATTTTAAGAGTGCATGAGTAGTGAAGGAAAATACCTCACTACCTATATATATTGATTTGAATAGTTTAGACAACTATTGATATTGTAATAGAGTTATGCTGCTGATGTACTTGCGTACATGAATTTGTAATGACTATTATAATGTATTCATCTACCATTTTTGATGGATTAATATAATGGACCATTATGGTTGGATATTGGTTGTTGACATATCTGTTATTGGTTATTATATGGTAAATCTGATCTTGATCCTTGTTTGATTCATTATGCACTATGGTTATGATCTAGTTCATGTTATGTTTTACCTTTAATTACTTGCTATGAATATGGAATACTTGTATGATCATGATAACACCTTGAAAAATCTGGTATTAAAAGAGGGACCTGGTACCTTCACGCACTTTAAGTGAGAGCTTAGATTTGTCTCGAGTGATGGGCCAACGTGTCTAGGGTTTGATCAAGAAAACAAACTACATATGGACTAATTAAGAACTAGATGGTTAATTTCTCTCATGATTGACATTTTAAGGTTGAAAATATTGAAGGATTATTCTAATGGAATGTATCATACTTGTTTGTAAATGATATGAAAAGGGTTATGATAGATCATTGTTTTTCCTTCTGAATTGTTTTGAGATATATATTGACTTGTAAAAGTTTGAAACTTGTTTGATGGCATTAAAACAGTCTAGTATATATTCATTGTTTCTTAATTAAACATCTAGACAGGAGATATATATCCATGTCAGTTTGTTGAACTGACCATGTAAATCTATCATTTTTATCTTTCATATTTTAGGAAGGATTAAGTATTTCGATGAGGTAGATTAGATTGTTACATGCATGCTCGATATGTGATATATTTATGTCTGATTTGTAATAATTGATTTAATGTATAATTTAAACTTGGATTATGTAATCCTTATAGAGAGAAAGTTATTTCATGTTATTATAAATGCTTGTTGGTAATTTATATTATCTTGAAAATAAATGTTGTACTTATAGACTTAAAATGATTGTACTTTGATGATGTTAAACCTTGTTATTCTTATGAGATGAAACAATGATGTTTGATGATTTTCAACTATTGTACTATTTGAGATTGTGAAATAAATTTGACATTATTAAATAAGAGTACTTTTGATATCATTCAATCTTATTTATTAAATAATAGTAATGATAACCATGATATCATTAATTAATGATTTATTAAATAAATAAATAAACAATGATGTTTGGAACAACAGTTCAAGAGTTGTGAAATACTTTAATATTTCCAAGACTCAATTACAATAAGATAAATTTAAACGCTTACTTAATTACATAGTACAACTAATTAATAAGTGATTGTCTAATTGTACTTGATATGATACTAGCTAAGTGACATAATGATGACAAAGTACATTAGTACATTTGTCACAAATTAGTCTATATGAATATTTAAGTGGAATAAAGTTTAGAGGAACATCGCTGAAATTATTAATGAGTAGTTGTTACTTGGTTGGACATTGTTGTAATTAAACACAACATAATATAGAAAGACTTAAGATTCTTACCTAATCATAATAAGATGATTGATCTAAAATGAAACTTATGGACAATGGTTGTAAAGTGGAAAAAGAGTTTAAAACATAGAAAAACATTAATAAATGTGTTATTAATTATTGTGGATAACCCTATAGTTTGTTTTAAACTCTTGACTTATAATCATCTTGTATGTTAGTAAGGTATGGAATCTAAGTCCCACCTTTCAATTTAAACTTAATTTGACCATACCATCTTAGGAAAAATACGAGATGGGTAATATTTAACTTTAATGCAAGTCAAAGAGTTTAACCTTATTTATCCCATAGGGGTCCTAAGTTGGATCAATCATCATACGCTCAAATCAAGAGACGAGATCTAGAATCCAAAACTTCTTAACACGTTAGAATAAACATTAAGATTGTTTAATTATGATCCAAATAACTATGTGGGATAATGATGTGGTGAAGGGACAAGTTTTGAGTCACTAATATGTGGTCATGAATCCAAGCATGAAAAGCATAGCTTGAAATATTTTTCCCAAGTAGTGTACTAGTTGGTTACACTATCGGATCACCAAGTTATAATAAAATGGTGTGGAATTCCTAATGAAACTCGAAAACTATTTTCAGGTATACATTGAGAACTACATTAGTTTAAAAACCTAGCTAGAAAGGTTAACCAAACACATACAAGTTATGTACACTTGGAATAAGTGAATATTAATGAGATCAAGTAGATCCATTAACCATGAATACTCAAAAGAGTTATGAAAAGGAATCAAGTAGATATAATGGACCTTTATAGCTGCACATGGATACGATGTTATTGGATGGATTTGAAAACTAGATTACTTTATGGATTTCTTGCTACTAAAATAAAAATCATTGAATGCATATATTGGGAACTAATGGTTTTGTTTGACAATTTCCCCTTAATTTGGATTTGAATAACATTGGGTGTTATAGAGCTGATCCTATTTCCACTCTACATATCCTTGATGTGGAATCAATCCTCTTGTAGTTATTCTAGGTGCATGTGCAAGTGTGTAAATATAAACAAATATTTATGGGACCCTTTGTGTCTCTTGACACCAAGAAAATGAGCTAACTATGTTGTAAACAATGTACGCATACGACATTAACAATGATATGTGGTGTTACTTAACAATGTGACATAATCCTTGTATCAATTAAAACCATTTTACAATGCTTGGATTTACTTTAGCCTTGCTTAGGACATAGATCTATGATATTTTCATACTTCTAGATAGGTGAAACTAGACTCAACCTAGTTTAGTGCTTCAAAATTGTATTAGGGAGTACCCTAGATGATGTAAAACTAGTTTGAAAAGATTTATGAAAAATTTGAGTGCTTTTGGAATGGTCTTTGCAATAGGATCTTATAAGAATGCTAGGTGAGTTATAATGTGATAATGAATTTCTTATGTAGTATTTCGTAGGTGATATATTATTATAAGGCCGACCCTAGGAAGATAATATGACCCAAAGAATGATCTAGCATCAAAATAAGAGTAGGTGATTGAGAAGGTGAAGGACCAAACAGGTTGGCTAGGATAAAACCCCACATCCCGAACCTTCCATATAGTTTTTAATATAAGAGAGAAACTCCTAAAGTGAATTTTTGTAATGATTAGAAGATGTGTTATGCTTATTTGATTGAATAATATTTCTATAATTTTTGAAAAAGATGATGTAAGAATAAACAATTTGTATAATGGATAGAGACATGACAAGATTAGATTCTAAATGTGAGCATTTGTCTTGAAAAGGATACAAGGTCAAACTTGACATTACACAAGGACATGATACCAAATTTCAGTGTTTACATTTCACCCCCTTTAAGTGTGTAATTGAAAATTTCATGCTTAAAGGAAAAACATACCTTAGTGTGCACATACATTTTGAATTTTCTCAAAGGGACTTTATGATGTGTTGGTGTTGGAATGATCTATGATGAAACCTATAACATAGAGTGTATTCAATGCATATGATGATGTGAAACATTAACTCAAAATATAGGTAGTGCATTGTAATTTTGAATCATTATAAAAGCATTTAAAATATTTGAAAAACAAAGAAATAATAAACCCATTTTTTTGAGGAGGAGCTCTGTTGTTTCGTGCCTTAGAGAGATGGAGTTTTCTTTAGAGATGTCGAGAGGATTGGGGGTGATCAGTATCGAATGTTGTGCCATATGAGATGGTAAAAGAGTAAGGAATAAATTATGAATAGCCCATGTGATTCGATTCCTTACCCATTTGAGAATGTGAAGAGAAAGGAGGAAATATTAGTCTATGAAGTTTGTAGTTGTTGCATGTTTAGTTTTAATTTATTGAACAATGTGTATGCATGTGAACATGTTATTTTACTGGTGCACATAATTTCCTTCACTCCTCATTCTATCCCATCAAAAATAATTTGGAACCTCCGTGTGCTCACTCGAGGCATGAGAGAATATTGGTTCCATCATGGTTAAAATTATGATAAGGAAATAATTTAGCAATCAACACCACATAACCATAAATCAAGAAACTTATTATATTAACATGCACACAAATTTATTTACTCCAAAACACCATGCACTTAATATTGATCATTCAAAACATTATATTAACCACCTCATGATCTCTCTGTACATAAAATATCAAATTTTCACACCTACAAAGTGAACCCTTTAAGAGGTATATATATATTAGCAGGGACTTTCCCTTAACTAGTCTTATCAAAGGATATTCTTATCCCTTATTTTTGTATTTACTAGTTAACTATTACATTGTTGAAGTGGCGATGCCACATGATGTCATACGTTTAGTATACATGGTAACTCTTTTAGAAACCCCATGACTATAATTAGCCACTAATTTGTTTAATTCACTTTATGACGCTATCCTCTATCACCTATCTCCAGTTTTCTCCGATAACTTTTGTGTTGCCTCCTTGAAAGTAATATAAATAATTAGATCCTTGTAAATTCCTATCAATTTATGGTGCATTCCATTGTTCTTGCATGTTCATGCCTTCTACCTATGTATCTACCTATCATGTTGTGAAGATCTACGTTGCCTTATCCGAATCCACTATGTTTCTCACTAAACCTTGGGTACTCCACAACCTTTTCATGATATCCTTTCTAAAATGCTTACATCTATATTCATTATTATATTTACATGCGGTTCCTTATATCCTTCCTACATGCATATTTTCCAATATTATTATGCATTTCTTGTATTTCCTTTCTACATGCAACCATTCGATAAATTTTCACGTAAAAATTAAAGAATGATAAATAATAAAGAATATTCATCCCCAATGTGGGATAGAATCGATAAAAGTACAATTTTTGAGGCCCAACACCACCCCACACTAATTTTGTTATCTTCCCTCAAGTAACACTATTTTTGGATCCTTAAATAGATATGATACCTATTGTTTGAGTACATCTTTATGTGCCTATAAGTTATCAATTATTTTTTGGAATAAGGGAGTTATTTGGTCTAAGCTGCAACCAATTCATAAAAATAATTTACAACCTTAACTCTGGTAGTGGCCTTTGTATGGATTGATTTGAACTTATTACCAACTTATGTATACATGGGTTCTATCTTGGTTTCAGCCTTATCGGTGAGCTTCCGTAGTTGAACCAATTGCTGCTTGATTTTTCCCTCTTCTCGGTGGCTTCTTCACTAATCGTTTAAAAATCTTCCATGAGCTTGTTATGAGTAGACTTATCTATTGTTTCTTCTTAAATTTGGGATTCTAGTGTTAATTTTTTTAGGTATCATCCTTCATTTGTGTGCTAATAATTCATGTTTTTTTAAAAATCCCTTGAGGAGCTTATATGCATGCGTGATTTATGCTCAAGTTCATGTACAAATTGTGCACATGTTTCCAATTTATTCCAACAAAAACCATAATGTTATCTTGTTCACCTTTTTTCTCATTCCTTTTTTAAATCTATATATTTGAGCAAGAGATTGAGAAATTTCTCCACTTATTTTATATACTCAAACAAAATGATTGGGTGTTTCTCTGTAAGCTTAGGATCAATGAAGATAATATTCTCACCTAACTATTTTTCCATGGCATCAACGTGCACATATTTATCTTGTACAAATTTTTTCTCCCTAGTTGTGAAACTTATTCATGGTTTATCTAAGCTCCTTATCCATCTCATTCAACCTTATTCTTTCTATTATAGATTCTGCAATTACTAAAAATTCTATTGTACCACCTCTCCAACTATTTTGAAGAGAAATACACCTACTTGTGTTTTACAAGGGTAATTGGATCCCCATCCTCAATAGGAATGCAATTCATTAAATTTTTATGGACTTCGATGATAGGATCCTCCATGCATAAATTGAGGGAAAATGACTGTACCTTATTATCATGCTTTGTCACAATTGATTCCCTCATGCAATCTTGAGAAAACAAATATTTTGTAACCTTCCCTTGTTAGTATGTGGCACAAAAGGATTTTTTAGGTTGTTTTGGATCTACATTGAAATCTTCTTCCTTATCATCATCTTTTTCTTCTTCTTGTGCTTCCATTGTGCACTTCCCCTTATCCCTGTGACACTCCTCTCTTTTCCTTCGGTTACTTCTTAGGCCTCCATCACCCCAATTTCCTCTTGTTCCCCACCATCTCTAATTTATTCATCTACACATGTTACCACCTCTGGTGTTTATTTAGGAGCTGATGATGTCCCTACGCCCAAGTCTTTGGGGTTCCCCATATTCTTGGGTTCATCTTATGAGGGGGAATTCCTATTGAGGGACTAAGTTTTCACGAGGGAGTATTTTTTATTGCCTCCTCTATGCCTACCTCTCCTCCTCCATTGAATGAAAGTGGTTGTTCACCACCCAACCATGCCCTAGTGTCTATTTGTTCCAACATGTGAGATTATTATAGAATAATGGTAGTTACTTTTCTATGAGTATATTTTCCCCATCCTCCTTTTGGGTGGCTTATGACGTGGTTAGGGATTTTTTTACACTCTCCATTTATATATTTTTAGATGGTTCCTTTAGTCTTCCTCTTATAGAAGTGATATTTTTTTCCACACCCTATTTATCCCTTTTCTTTTCCTTGAGAAGGAATCATCTACTCATCTGAATCTTTATCTTCTTGTGGTTTTTTGTGTCTCTCTTCTTCTTTTGGCCTTAAATAGTCAAACCAATTTTTCTCCTTTTTCACTATGATTGTCTCTACTTGACTAAGGGAGCATATATATGAGTCCTATCCTACATACATACCTCCACACATGCCTCTTATCCTACATACTTATAACATTACAAAGTGTATTAATATCATAATCGATTATGAGTGTGTCAATTTCTATTAGTTTTTCCTCATTGATGTTGTTTACGGATTGCACAAAGTAATTTTTTGTAAAGGCATAGGGTAATTTATCCCAAAGTTATCAATTCCCATCAATCTACTTGAATTTACCTAGACAACAATATTTCACTACAACAAATTCTTCTTCCACACTCAATTCCTTGGGTAGATGGTGCAAGATTATCAAATCTTTTTGCAACACATTTTGTAAGTGTTTAACTCGGTTACCCAAACTATATTTATATGGATTGTTAAGAGTTGTGGGCACCAAGAACTATTTATTACTTTCTATTGGATACTTTGTCTCCAACAATTATATCTAGTTAGGTTATCTTTTTACCTAGGGGACACCTATTTCATTGAAGACCATAAGTAGGAGAATAACACTCCATTCGTATTTGATTTCTGACCTAATATGAGAAAGCTTTGCATCTTGTGTTATGCTCTCAACAATAAATTGGGATGAATTATATTGGGTACCTTGTGTCATTTTTTATGTAATATACAAAAATTTATCATTAATTTTTGTCCATATTTCCATGCCCACTAATTTAGACGTTAGCATTCGCACCATGAATCTTGTTCAAAGGTATTGAATTTTCTTAATGGGGAAGGTGCACCCTCCTCTCTTGTAATTCAAAATGACTCCAACCTTATTAATTTCCTTTTCATTTTCCAATGTTTATTCCAAATATACCCCAACATTTATTAATCTTGTTTCTTTGCTGATTAAGTGGCGGGTAATCCTCATGCACTATCTTACGAAGTAGAAATATACATCGTATGCTCATGAGATTAAATAGTGAAATATATCTGGTGGTTTTGTAAAGTAGGGTAGCTCATAAAGATACATAAATCCTAATTTCTCAATTGTTTGTTTTATGCTATCATTATAAATGATGTTCCTTGCATAATCATTTTTGTTTATTTTGTACACAAGGTATTTATCTATCACTCCATCTAACATATGTACATGGTGGTTATAGTCAAAGATTTTTCATAAACCCAACTGGTTGTTCCAATTTTACTACTCTATGAATTCCTCAGTGGTACTACATTTTGAAGTTTAGCTATATGGGGATTTTTTCCTATTCTCTCTTGATAGAATTTAGGGCTTTCATATCTTTCTTCTTAGAGGGTGTAGAAGAAATAGTTATTTCTTCGATCATTTACACTTCCTCTTCATCTATGTCTATCTATTCCTCTCCACTCGGAAATTCTTTGATAATAACTTCACCAAAGAATTATCTTGACATTAAATATGTAAAATTGATTGAACTCATGTTAGAAGAAGTAATTTCTTCTCACATAACCCTATTTGTATGCACCTCCTCTTGCCAATACCTTGTTTTATGCCTAGGTTGATACCCACCTTGGTTTACTATGGGATAGTTGATGGACCCAAAGTTTCTCTTCCTCCTAGAAGATATTGACCTCTACGTTAATGGTGTCCGAGTGTTATGTTTTTCTGCTAAGTAGGGATGTCTTTTTCCTTTTATTTTTGTTGATAATGTGTGTTTACCTCCAATTAATCCTGTATTTTGTTTTTCCCATACCGAATCACCTGTAAAATCTTTAAGTTTTCTCTGATGGTGAATTTTTTTAGTCTCGAAATCTTTGAATCATTTTTCCACTTCTTTTTCATTGTTTATCACCTAAATTCCTTGTTTTTAACTATAAGGTAATTTCCAAATGAATCACCTCCCTTTTATAGCCTTTCAAATTCTCAATTAATGTTGTATTTACTTATTTCACATGCATGAAAATTTACTTATATTCCAACTATAATTAATGCCAAGTCATTGAAACCTATTCACCACTTCCTAATTTCCCCTTGAATTTCTGACCCCATTATTTGTGTGTGTTATGAATGCCATATTATTGTGTCATTTTTTCCTTTGCACCTCAAGTTGTGTTAGGTGGATTATTTTTGTGGTCCATGTCACTATTCATTATGCACTTCATCTTCCTTATGTGCTTCTCCTAACCCCTACCTCATCACAAACACCATTCCTTGTTTGTATTCTTATTTTCACATGCCCCACTATCCCTTCCTTAAGGTTCATCATTCCTTTCAATTTCTATTTCAATTTTCCTCCGATTTTTTTCCTTTACACAAGTGAATATTCTTTATCTCCTTTTTCCGTTTCTATAATATTTTTTATCATATTATCTTGCATTCGAGTGCATTAAATCAATCAATTATGAGGTTTTTTTCTCACTAGCACATATGTAGTTGTTTTATCCCCTTTTCTTACTTGTCTCCATATTTGGATGCTTATATTCCACCAATTTCCCCTAGAAAAAAGTTCACATGGTCCTCCACATGTTTTTGATCTTGCACATAAGATATTTTCATTATGATGTACAAAATATTTGGAGAAAAACTTACAAATAATGCATGAAAAAATGTTCAAATATCGTGTGCATATTTATTCAAAGTAAAAACTACCCTAGAAATTGAAGTGATAACTAATTTAGTTGGATATGAATTATTTTGTTACAAACATGAATTTAGTGATAGTATGGTTTTAACCTACTTCCATTAAAGTAATAAGATAGAATTTTTCCACCTAGGCATTTCAACTTACATGCCCTAATGGGAAAGATTTAATCTATTTCATATGGACCTAGCCAACACATATTAAGTTTTCTTAGGTGTCACATGTATTTGAGTCATATAGAAACACTTTTATGCCCACTATGAATGTCTTGTTTTTAATATTTATACCATTTAATGCCTTCTCTATGCCCTAGATCCATCGTGTGCATAACCTTTTTCATCCAATTGTAGAAAATGTTTTTAGGAACTCATTGAATGAAGCCTCATCATCCAAATTTGTAAAGGTAATGATTCATACCGATGGAAGCATGAAATCGATAGTACAAAAATTATTCTCCAATTTTGTTTTGGAATGGTGTTGCCTTATTCAAATGCTTATAAGTGGTTTTTAAGCCCATAGTACCATAAAAATTTGTCATCCCAATCTTTGTGTCCAACACTTCAAACTTTTGTGAGAGTATTGCTTAGTATTTTGTTGAATGATTCAACCTTTCCATTATCCTTTGGGTGATAAGGAGTGGTATTATGATGTAGGACCATGATTTATTGTAAAAATATTTTTACCATAGAAAATGGGTTCCTTTATCACTTGTGAAGTCATCCATAAAAAATATTATGTTTTTACAAAGGAATTTGGAAGATCTTGCTATTATACAATATTTTTTCAATGATGCATTTTCCCATATTGTTAAATAATTAGTTGTAATTATATAACATGTGCCTATTTTCCATGAAATTGGATTAAAAGGTGATTTAATTTAATTTTAATTAAATCTATATTCAGCAGAGTAACTATTAACAAATGATACATACAAATGCTAAAATAAAGTAATGACACAAGTAAAAAAACATGTAAATGTTAAACCCTAATAAAATATAAGGGATAGGAAGACTTAGATGATTTCTAAGTGAATAGAAAGTGATCCGGGAAGGTAAAAGTGATGAAGAATATAAAAAGTGTCATTAATTCTCACTTTAAATTCTAGAACTCATGAACAGGGAAGGACAATGGCACCCATAGAAGGGAAGAGGTGTTGGTGGTGTGTAAATGCTTAGAGATTAATTTCTTATGTGTCAAAATATTTTCATTGTTAGATCTTGTCTATCACTTGATATTAATTTCTTTATCACCTAGGATACATGTTACTTGTAAAACAAAATGTCTACCTGTACATGTCCAAAAACCACATCAAATATAATAAAAAATATGTAGAATTTGGAGTTAGACTGACCCTGATGGTCACACGAAGAGTGAACTTACTACCAAGTGCTGCATTAAAGCTCAGACCCCATGTAGTTCTTGTTTTTGTGTGTAGAAATGATGCCCTAGGATACCCTTGTGAAAGTTACATAATGATATCGGGCTATATATAGAATGTAACAATGCATATTATGTGTATATGGAATAAAATAGACTTCCCCTCCTATGCAATGTATGCAAAAGTGATGTAGCCATTGCCCTTGAATAGATGCTAGATGGATGCCTTTGAAGTGATTTAGTACATTTAGATGAAATTTTAGGTGATGATAGTAATGGTTAGTGTTTTGTCCTTATTTTTAATAAGTAAATAAGTATATATATGATTTCCTTTTTTGAATTTAACAATTGGTAAGCTGGAAGGATGAACCATAAGTGAAAAATATTACCAACATATAAAAGAGACTCAAAAAGAGTGAGTAAAGGTAAGAAGGGGTCAAGAGTGCCCAAGATGGATAGAAGTGCAAAGGTGTTGGTGTCCTAACTAGGCACCAACATCTAATGCCATAAAAGATAACTTCGTCAAGTTCTATCAGGGTTATAGAGTGTTGAAGATCAAAGAGAGAACAAGATATAAAGAAAAGATTCCAAAGATAGTTATCAAAAACTATTTTTCTTACTTATGAATCATATATACATTATTATTCTTTTATATCTACAAATGTATGTAAGTACGTGATTTTGTGTCTACATTTTCCCCAACTTTATGTTGTTGAGTGAATAATCAATAACATAAAGTAGATAGAAGATGTGTACCTTATGATCCTATAGAGAGTGTGTTAAATTACGTGTCAATTGAACAAGTGAAGTGATCGTAAAGTGAAGCATGGATACTCAGAAAGGGAAGTTGAACCTAGTGGTGAAGCATGTGGGTTGTAGTGTGTTGTTGTAGCTTGTTATTATTGCTTCTTATAAGGATGAACTTGCAAACGAATATTAAGAGAGTAGTAAATTTTTTGTATATGATAGATTAGAGAAACTTGTGTATAAGTATGTAAAGAGTGTAAAAGTGTGTAAAAAGGAAAGTGTGTACCTAATATGTAAGAGAGTAAAAGATAGAAAAGTTGTCCTATTTCTTAGAGATTCCTGATTTGAATGTCAAGGTGAGATTTTGTGTGATCTCACGCAAAGAGTGATTTTTGGGAAATCTCACACCAAGTGTGATTTTTTAAAGTGATATCATGCCAAGTGCAATTTTTTTGGGTGATCTCATGTCAAATGTGAGTTTTTGGGTGATCTCACTTCAAGTGTGAGTTTTTTGGGTGATATCATGCCAAGGAGTAAGTGTTGGGGAAAGAGGTATAGTTTTACTCTTCTTCCATGAATATTATGAATAAACACCACTATAGATGGTTCATCCTTATTTATTCCATTTGTCCTTATTTTTTCCAATTAGTTCGAAATTGTTTCGATTCTAGGAGATAGAATGCATTCTATGACTCGAAGGCCGTGCTTGCTTACTATATAAGTGCTATGTAGACTACTATAGACTATTTTGTGCTTGAGAAAATGACTGTGTATATGCCAAAGACATTAATGCCCAAGGGAGGACACAAGTTCCCAAGTGCTAATGTGTGGTTCTGGGCACTAGTGTCTGATATGTGTGTGATGTCCAAGTTTGTTTCTAGACCATTTTGTGACTATATACAAGTGTTGTTTCTATATTATGATGATTTGAAAGATAACTCGAGCGAGTCTGTTGCGGGGTGATTTATTCACCCAATTTTAGCTCCTCCTTTAGGGTGCATGTGATGATAGTATGAGATTATGTCCCAAAAGAGAGGACAATGATAATATGAAGTGGATACCTATAGGGGGTAGGGTATGTGCATGGTAGAAACCAAGTAACATGAAAACAATATAGTCTAGTAATATGTGTTAGTAGTAAAAATTAGCTAGCATGTATAAGAAGATAATGTAACAATCAAGTGTGTAGACAAGATAGACTATAGAAAGTAGGTTTCAAACATGGGAAATCATTAAAAATGTTACAAGACAATCAAAGCCAAAGTGGCAAAAAAATACAATGATCATACAAGATATAGGACATAGCCTACAAATAATAACATACAATAATAAACAAGATCAAGAAAAATGTGATAAATAGCCATGGTTGCATATAGTCCTACAAGGAAAATGCTACACATGAAGCATCCATTATCATGTTAGAAATATAAATAGTATGTCAAAGTGTGTATAAATCAGTGAAAATTAGAGTAATAGTTCCAAGAAAGAGTAAAGATTGAACAATAAAACCGTGATATGTGAAGTATAAAAATAGAAAAATTAGCTGCCCACACGAGCCTCGGTGGGACTGGTAAAAGGTATAGTGCCAAACATTATTACAGTTTGTAAAAACATGTAAGAGATCTACATACACCTTAAAAGACCAAGTAAATGTGTATTTCTATATATAGAAAGATGATGACATACTAAGAATCCATCTAGTATGGAAAACAAAGTGTAACATGTAAATAGAATAAGCTAGCAAGAGTAGATGCAACCAAGCCATGAAAATTTTGTGTATGGGTATGATGATAAAAGGGATGAAAAATGTGAATATGATAGGAGTATCATACCCCTTAGTGGATGTGTATGTGATGAGTTTCATTTATAGAAACCCTCAACATTCAATAATGAACCATAGAACAAGAGTATTTCATTGGGTAATGTGGGTGTTATATGGATAAATGCTTGTAAAGATGTACCATAAAGAATAAAGTGTGAAATGTGTAGTGGATGTGAGGTTAATTTTATAATTAGAACCTTAGTAGCTGAGTATGAACTGTGAGACTAGAGTGTTTCATAGAGCAATGAAGATACAAGTATGTGTATCAAAGTGTGTGGAAGTGATAAGAAACATTAAACATGAAGCATGGAGAATGAAGTGTGATAGTAGACATGAGATAAAGTTGATAGTAATGGAGGGGAGAGAAAGTGTGGCTCCCCCAAGTGTGTAATGGAGAAGGATTAAGTAAAATCATCTAGGAGATCATCATTTTCAAGATCATAACTGATTAGATTTCAATTAGAGACTTGGTAAGAAATGGTGTGGGGTTGTGTAGTCTTATTTCCCCACTCAAAATCATAGATGCACTGACACATCACTTAGACAAATATGAGTGATCACCTGAAGCATGAAAAGGTACCAAGTCCCTCTTTGTTACTGTCTTACTATGGTGCTAGCATGCATGTTCATAATAACCATACTCAAAGTGCATATCCCATTCTAACAATCAGATCCATGAGCTCAATTTGGAAACACACATAATAAGTAAACATACATATCACATAAGGATTAATACCAGATTCACCATACAATAACCATAAGTAGAGACATAAAAAATAAATATCCATCAACAATGATCCATTATATTAATTCATGATATACCAATAACTAAATACATATATAATACCATCATAAAGTCATGTGCACACCAACAACATAAATCTATTTTTCTATCTCTCAAAATTGTGCAAATCAATACATATATGTAAGGGTGGGGACTAGCACTTCATTTCCCATGCAATCAAAAATATGATGCATACTCACAATAGCCATGTGCCAAGACAAAGATAGCTAAAGCATGCAAGCTTCACTTAATAATAAATTATCTATAATTAAATCTAGTTCTAATCCTATTATTAACTCACACTCTACATGAATCTTCATCTTCCTCTTGTTCCCAAAAGATCCTTTGCATAATATTGAAGTCATCATGTCTTTATCCAAAGTGTGCTCAACACTCTAACTTGTTTTCAACGTGTACATGTAAAATAGCTAAGTCCAAACTCTGTCTTTCTGGGCACAAATCCTTAGGGCATAAATTTGTCAACCTTCCATGCCTTTCCACATGCCCCATTCATCTGTGCCATTTTCATATGCACATTAGATAATTAGGAAATAATTTACCAAGAAAACTTTACCCCACACTAATATCATTTCTACCCTTGGAAATGGGTACTCATACCTTATCTCTCCAAAGAATTTAAAGAATAAAGAATAACTTTACAAAATTAATGAAAGAATGAAATAATTCATAACTGAGATTGCTCTTCTACATCCAAAAGTAATAATTTAGATAACTCATTCTTGATGTTTGATTCTAACTCCTCCCAATCATTGAGTCCCTTCTTCACCCTTGTAGGAATGGTGCAAAGACAACATCCATTTCCTCTAAAGACATTTCTTCTCCCTTGTTCTTCATTACTCTGAGAACATTTGCCAAACATAACACCATGCCATCCATTACATCCATATTTCATGCTATCAGTTTCCCAAGTTCTTTTAATTTTTCCTTATGTGGATCCGAGCTACCGTGATTACATCACGCTTCTCTGCTAACAATGTCATCCTCTCCTCACATCCCAAAAGTCTCATTCTTCTTTGTGACTAGGACCTCATTCTCTTTAACCAATGTCCTTGTTTTAATGATCGGATTTGGATCTACACATATATTCAATTACAAGTCTTCTAGTTTTAACTTGTCCTTCAAAGTTTCAAATATTTCTTCATACTCAACTATATGGCGTGCAATCCTTGTCTTTGTTCTATCCTTATTAATTACAACTTGTTTCTACTCCTAAGTGGCTATGTCCTCAACACTTGGACCTTGTGCATTGGTTTCCTCATCCAACAAGTAAATGCAGAACTTCTACAAGTAGTGAAATGTGGAGGGAAAGGTTCCAGTTACCTTCTCTTCATATTGTGTCTGTTCCTTCAAAATTTCTTCTCCAATTTCCTCAGCCATTTCAAGAACAACGTCGCCTTGCACTCTACTTTATCTCTTTCCTTTTCAAGCACTAAATTTATTCATCTTTTGCTTTCTTTAGGCTCTCTATCTCCTCTATCTTCTCATTTTTATCCTCAAGAAAATATCTCAAGGTAGCCACCTTATCACTACATCTATTTTAGTTAATGCATTGCTCATTTTCTCATTAGAGAACTTTGTGGGCTTGATTGTCACATGTTTTCAACACTCTAACTTGTTTTCAGCCTATACATGTAAAACAACTAAGTCCAAACTATGTCTTTCCTAGGAACAAATCCTTAGGGTGTAAATCTATCAACCTTCCGCACCTATCCACATGCCCCATTCATCTTATAGCACATGAATCCTTGCACACATCAAATACATTATCATCCATGAGAGTCTCGCATATTCCATGATTTTTTTTTCCTTATGCGCATGTTTTTATCTCTGGTCCATCAACTCCCATGTATACAATTATTCTAAGGCAAGAGTGATTTGGAACTTGGCATGTATAATCTTTGTTGGGTCATTGATATACCCAAGGTTTCGAGTCTATACCATCTCTTCTTCCTTAGGTTCACTAGTGCGCTCACCTATATGTTCATATGTTCTAACGCCCTCTTTATTCTCTATTCCATCTCCAATGTCAGGGCCACCCATTGGCTATTCAATAATGTCTTCCTTATCTATGTCTCATCCAACAGAGATTTAGTTTTTATGCTCTTATACAATTGTGCTAGGGATGTTTATATCAAATAGTGGTTTCTCAGTGTTGATCCTCTAATCTCCTTGAACTTTCAAGATGGGTGTGGAAACATTATTGTGTAAACCCCCATCTGACGAATTCTCTTGATCACTATCTTTTATGAGAACATACTTACTCCTTCTTATGTTATCTCCTCTAACCTTTTTCACTAGAATTATGTGGGGTGACCTCCTCAAAGGATGTGAAGTTCTAGTCCCACATCTACATACCTTCACCCCCTTCATATTTTTCTTGTGATATGATCAAGTCCAAGATTGCCCTCTAGTTCTTTGTCTTCTCACTCAATGAAATTCTCAATTCCATGTTTTTCCTCCCTTGAGGGTGTCTCCTCAAATTTATTTTTTTCCCACCATTTGCTTATTATTCAGAGGTCCTAGAAGTGATATGTCCTCACCAATAATGTACTTCCCATTCTTGAACCTCAGCCTTAAATACACATAGACACACTTGAGTTCTATCTATCCCACAACCATGACCTCTAGAGTGATATCAATATTATCTAACTCCATTTTCTCCACATATGCCTCTTTGTTTGGGTAGACATATGTCTTACGTAGAATATGAATTTCTTTGTCTACCTTAATAGCATCAAATTGCAGTTTCCATGCATTATGTATCTAGTTCACTGAATATTTAAAGTAATGAGTAGTTAAGGTGAAAGACAACTTACACCAAGGGATCGTCGCACCTGTCATCATGTAAAAGTTCCCCAAACAGAAGTGTTGATAGGACACAAACTCGATTTCTCCTTCAATAAATTGGGTGAATCCCGTGGGATGTGCCACCCTCCTTCAAATGTGTCACACATCTATTTATACCACTTCTCTGTGCGCTGCTTATAAGTCCTTGTTATAGTGTCTTAAAGCACGTGAAGCTCAAAAATTCCTTGAAGGAGACTTGTTTTCTAGGGGATACACCCAGATCTTGTCCTTTGGCCCATTGGGCACAAAAATTTCACTGAAAATAATAAAAAACAAGATGGAACCCCAAGTTATCTTCTCACCTTTAATAGTTTGGACACACACCTCTTCCATTATACCCTCTGTAATGTTATAATATGTTTTATTCACCATTTTATGTGCTACGTATAACCAGCACTTGTTCACCTCATTCCATATATTTGAAGCACACACCTTGGAATTTAATAGGTGTATAACTACCCTAGTGGCTTTATCCTCTATGTTTTCAACATTAAAATCCCGACCTCCCTTGTGATACTTAAAGGTGACAACAGTTCCTCTACTCCATCATCATCTGACAGATCACCTGTAATATGTGTACAAGAGTCTCTTAACCCTATAACTTTTTTAATCAATTTTCCTATAATTTGCATCCTTCTTCCTATAAAATAGAAGTAATATTCATGAACCCATGATATGAGCCACTCGTATAAACATTCGAGCTTACAAAAGAATGATAACTCGCATAATTATATAACCCCAACACTCTCAAGTAGCTTGTAGATCAAATTGTCCATTACTCTCTGCCCATTTGTAGTTCACTTTTTTTTTCCTAAAAATCATATCTTCCTTTAGGTCCTTCCAGGATCTCTATGTTTAAAGGTTGAAGTCACTTATTTTGCACTTTATCAGCTGGGATGTCCATGCCCTTCCTTCGATCACCTCTTCAGGGTATTGTATTTCTGTAAACCACTCATGTGGTGTTTCCTCAATCTCCTTCTCAACATTTATAGCTCTCCTTGGTGCCAATATTCCTCTTAATATGGTATCATGCTATGAAAATTGCAATCTTTTCACTACCTTACCTTTGCATGCCTCAATCTCATCTATTCTTGCAAATATTCTATGCCCTAGTGTGCCTTAGCTACAAATATGTCTCTTTGAAACCCTAACCGTGTGAACCTTCCTTCCTCACACACAAAAATGATCAAACACCCTTGCACATGTAGCTCAATCAATTATGTGTCTTAAATTCACTTATTTTTCTGTTCAATCAATGTTCTTTGTAATTTTCACTTTATCACACTTCTTAGCTCGATAACTCAAAGGATACAAGGTAAGAATTAATTTCATATGCACTCCTCTTATACATTTTTCTTTCAAATCTTATCCATTTGTCCAAATTTATTTCTCCTAAACTACCACCATACATGGAATTCATTCTACCCTTTCTCTCTTCCATGCATTGCACCGTATTCTTCCACTCCTTAGTCATAACCTTCGACATGCCCACTTCTTATTGGCCACAAAAATCCTTTCATGATTTTGCTTGCGTTGAAGTACATATCCACTACACTTCATATCAAGTGGTTTCCCATGCTACTACATACCTCGTGTTAAACTACACATCCATCCATCTACGTGTGGTCTTTAATATGAGAAAATTTTCCTTAAACTCCTTCAATCCAAACACTTGTAACCTTTTCTCTACACACACCAATTTGCAACCTAGCCCCAATCACTTATTCTTTTTGATCCACCCCACACTAAAAGTATGTGTGGTCCTCTTCACATGAATATAATAAATGGTAATCAGCTACTAGTGTGTAAACATGATTAATACGACAAAAAAGTGAACTAAAGTGACAAATAATAACAATGATGAAAAGAAACATATATAAAGAAAATAGATTCAAGGGAAACCTAATCTAAATGGAAATACTACCTTATTATAAACACCAAGAAGACTTATTTGTAACAACGTCATTTGTCACTTCAATTCTAGGGATTTTTTTAAAAAAATTTTCCCTTGTTTCCTTGTTCTAAATTCACATAATTTAGAACTAGCATCCATCTAGATCAATCCATCCTATAACAATTAACCATGTGTAGCTGTATGAGTTAGTTTAACTCGATCCCTCATATATCACTCTTTATGATTCAAAGTATACCCAAAGTATACCAATGCTTCCATTTTTAGTTATTTATAATAAAGTGTTTATATTCTCGAGTGTCTACCTAGGTGTCACCAAATAATCCCATCCAACATCCTACAACTTAGATCTAGGTGAAATCATGATAGTGCAACCAACACCTTTGCACTAATTTGATCAAAGTCCGAGATAATTTTTTCCATGCTCCATTCCATGACAACACATTTGCCAAGTGGAAATTTCCTTTCACCAATCACTTAATTACTATTATCTAGATTAGGATCAGACAATGGTGTTATAAACAATTACAAGTCTTGTACAAGGTACAAATATAGATTAACCTACAAGAAGACGTACCACTATGACAACTTAGAATGCCTATGGGAAAGTAAGCATCCCCGTAATGATTTACATCATTTCTATACCACTTCCCTTTTCATAGCCATCCTAAGTTGGCATTGGGGTACGTATCCATGTGGTACAATCCACCTTTGTAACTCTAACGAAGATTTTTCTTAAATGCATTATGACTATCACAATTTGAGGGTCTTGACAAGGCAACTTAGTATAGATGCTAAGTTAAGCAATAGTATCCAATTAATGACTACCATCATTAAATGAATAGGACTACTTATCAGCCATAGTGAGTTGACCTACCGAGGGTCCTAAATTGGAACATCATATCTTATTTCTTTTAAGTAATTAATTAAATCGTGAGATTTTACCCTAGATATCGCGAATCTTGCACCACAAATGAATCATACCTAAGTTATTATCTCATAGTATCCAAATAGGTCAAATGTAGATCCTTGTTGTACTTTACACTACATTCTACCTATCAATTGCAGATTTAAATTTAGCTCCCTGCCTTACATATGTTTTACCAATATTTACTTGTTACACAAATAATGAATCTTTTCCAAACTATGAAAATGATTTTCTCTTTATCAAGTGAGTAAACATTAATCAATGTTGTAATCTACCCATAAACATAGTCATGAAAAACTTACATACTATTCATTAGTTATGATACATTGTATCACTTTCATTATCCATATTAATCAACATAGATTCTATCTTATTGAATTATGTTTTCCAGGTGTACTCTTACACCTTTATGTCAATCATTAGTGTAGACACCTATAATTTAGCCCAAGCAATTTAATTACTTAAATTTCACTAATTATACCCTTTCCCGCATATTGACAACATATCATGAATAAATGCTCATTTTCTCTTCTATCACCATTAATTAGTTACCTTACATTAATTAATTAACTTTTCTATCCATCAAATACACCAATTAATGACCTTCCATTAATCAATCCCCTTTCTACCTATACTAATTAATTAATTATCTTCCTCTTCTATTAAATCAATAAATCATCATTTATTTTATTAAATTCTTTCCATAGTCTAAATCATGCTAATTATTCCTCTAAAAACTTCTATAAGCTTTCTCACCTATTAATTAATCACTTGGGTTCGTTAATAAATTCCCTCAAACCCGATGAGTCACTAAAGGAAAAAATAAACTCTCCTAAGGTTGACTCAACCCCCTTTCAACCATCCTTATCCAAAACTAACTCAACCTAGCTATTATCCCACATGTAAAGGGATGTAGAGATTATTTTATCCATTAGACTATATAAGGATCCCTCCTCCTACCTTTCTATTTACACCTTCACACCTTACATGTTTATAGATAATCTATAGGCATTTCATCTTAGAGCATCTTTCATTTGAGCTAATAGCCTCATTCTTGCATTTCATCCATCCAAGATTTTGGGTCATATGGAGATATTAAAATGGTCTTGTAGCCATGCTTTGATGAGCTTCCATTCCCAAACCCTTGAAGATCAAAAAATCAACATTGATTTTCATGGATCTATCTAGCTTCATTTAGTGTTTTAGTGATCTAAAGAGTATAGATTCTAATTATTAGCATATTACTTTGAAACATATTTCAAGATCTAATGAAATAATGTTGGTATATTAGTATTTTGTAAGCTCTAAGCATGATGGTGCATTGATTTTGATTTAGCTTTGTTTTAGGACTACTAGGTGTTAGTTCTAATTCTTTTTGCATTGCTAACAAATTCATGTATAGATTTGGCACACCCAAAGTGGGACGGGTCCTTAGTCCCTTGGCATTGTTGTTCAATTTTTGTTGTTATTTCAATATTTAGCTAACCCTTGAAATGCACATGTGTTAAATAATGTCCAATTTCTTATGATTTTTCTAATTTTTCATGTGTTAATTCTTGTTTAGGGGTTTTAATTTTATTGGTTGTTGTCAATTTTGAGCTAACATATCAAAAATTTGACCATTTTGAAGTTTTTAATGTTAAAATGACGTATTTTTTATGTCACCCAAGAAAGGGAGCACACACATCATTCTGTGCACATAGGCATAACTCTCACCTTTGTGTTTCTTACACAAGGGAGCACACACACCAAAAGTTGAGCACACACACCAAAAGTTGAGTGCACATGCCAAAAATTGAGCGCATACATCCATGTTCTACTCTCACTATGTTTATTTACACAGGGGAGTGCACACACCAAAAGTTGAGCGCACATGCCAAAATTTTAGCGCACACACCAAAAGTTGAGCGTACACACCAAAAGTTGAGCACACACACCAAAATTTTAGTACACACACCAAAATTTGAGTGCACACATCCACGTTCGAGGTTTGTCATTTTTTCTATGGGGGAGTGCACACACCAAAATTTGAGCACATACACTTTGAAGGGTGTGCACACGTTGAACTGTGTTCATTAGAAATCTTCAGAGGCCATAATGTTTGCTCCCGAACTCAAAACGAATCTATTTTTTTGTGTTGGAAAGGTATTGAAGTGAAATACGCAATGGAAATATAAATTTGGGGTTTTGAGTTACCAAAAATTTAAGGTTTTCATTTTTATAAAACTATTCATTTCTAACATGTCTAAATGCTTTGTAAAATTTGGTCTTTGATGTTCTAACACCTTGCAGGGTTTATTTGAGACTAATTTATATTTTGCATGGTATATTTGAACATACTTTGTGCTAATTTTTCTTGATTAAAGTTAATGAATGTTGCATTTTTGTTTAGGAGGCTAGGATCGTGTATGCTCTTCCCTCGCACCTTTTAGGTGATCTTGGGAATCAAAAATGATCCTACACCTTGTCTATTATTTAGAAAACATCTCATTTAACTTTTTTTTGTGCTAAGGAAATGAATTTCAAGTTGGTTAAAATGAAAAAATGGTATGTTCTTTCATTAATATATACATAGTTGGGCCTTTTGTCACGTATGCTCTTCTCTTACATCCTTGGACAATCTTGAGAATTAGAAATGACATCTTGTCCCCTTTCTTGATTATGGAGAACTACTAACATCTTCGTGTAGAACCCAAAGAGACGCTTGTAAAAGAAAGGAATCTAAACAAATTTCTAACATGTTTCTCGTAGGTTTCCAAATGGAGTTCAACTAAACCACATTAAGATAAATAAGATAAAAAACACACCACAAACATCACACTATATTTGTAGGTTCAGATAAGGGTACGCCCCATCTGCTTAAAACTAGGACATAACCCCTTTGGAATAAGCCTTAAGTTAAAAAAATGGGGTTAGTTCTAGGAACTCTCAAGTAGTTCACACAAGAGGGAACCTTGTGGATGAAACGGGAAGTGCTCCACAAAACCTACTTGGCTAGTATTACCGTTTGCAAGATTTAACATCAAATTTATCTGTATCGCGACCCCAGTGAGAGTACATGATGGACACATTTATTGCCCACTATGCTTGAAGGGGGTAAAGTAAAGTTGAGATACTCCAAGAATTAGTCAGTGTGACTTTTCTTGGAAAATTGAGCTCACTCTTAGATAACTTGTGACACCTAGTTGAGTGAACCACCTAGGAAGCTATCTTTGACTAAGATCCAACTTGGACCATATCAAAACCAATTGAGTTAGGAGCTATTGTTCATCACGAAACATGTGAAGTGTTAATTTTGCTTAGTTTTTCACTTGCCCTAAGGTGAGGTGAAACTATGCCAAAGTGAGGCTAACATTTTTCACCCCTAATTAATCTACTTCCTTCACTTTCTTTTGACACTTTGTTGATCAAAATAAGAGTGACTACCTTTGCATTATCAATTTATTGTTTTCACCACTTTTGTGTCCATTTACACCCATCTGTGTTTGTAGCTAGGTTGTCAAATGTCTAAAGTGTGTGGACACATTTTCATATCATTGGTAGCCTTTTTTATCTTGATACCCAAGTCAAGATCTTCAATTGTATTTAGGATTGTTTCATCACTTGTTTCTCCTTTGAACTGTTATCTTTCTTGTATCTTATTGTCAAAATTTTGATACTTACGTCTTGTTTCTTGCAAACTCGACCTAAGTGTCTAGATTGTAATGTTACGCTATGCACATAGTTACAATTCCTTGGTATAATAGCCTTATTTTTCCTTCTAAAATTACCTTGATTTTGAAAAGTTTTGTTGTAACCTTTGTGCACGTCGTAATAATATTATTTCGATAGTAATACCTTAGTTATCCATAAAGTTTGATTAACATATCTTAGTGGTATTGTTGTGTCGTTCATGTTTGTAACTTATAATTTTTGAGATTTAGGTCTTGATTGGATCTAAACTCGCTTTTAGTATACCTTTCTTGGAAATCATATCAACCTTTTGTTATTACTTATGTCTTGTTCATTTTTGAACTTGGCATAAATGGTGACATTTTTTTGATCATCTTACGTGTCAAACTATTAATTTATTGAATACTTAGGAAATACTCCATTTGACTAATTAGTTTACCAACAAATTTGTGTGATTTTGTCTCGTTTTAAATCAACTTATCCATTTCAGACAATCACTTTGATCCATTGATTCTTTATCATTCATTATTCTTTGGTCATTAATTTGGATTTGTGTTTTGAACTTGCATGATTGTTCCTTGTTTTTATCTTCCTTATAAACTCATTTATAGGACAATATTTTGGGTCTTTTATCCTTTTGATCTTCTTGTTTTTGCCTAAGTTCATGATCCTTTTTGAACACATATTTCAAACCTTGGAAAAAACATTCAAGAAACTTTTGCATCAATCAAACATTGGAAATCTTTCCTTTGTATCCTTTATGTTGCTAAAATTTTGATCAATCCTTTGACATTTATGCCTCCATCCCTTATTGGATTATTAATATTGAGTCATCACCTCTGTATGTTTTCCTTAGCTTCCCTTTTGGAAAATCACACAAGCATCCCCATCTTTACGAAATGTCTATTTGGTTTTCATTATGTTTCCCAAATCAACATGAAACCTTCTTTACTTTGAAGAAATTTTATCATAAAATTTAGGTGTAGACCTTTGAACCCAACACAAGCCAAATATGATTGATTATTGCAAGGTACCTTATACATATGAAAATAAGGAATCAAATTTTAGGCATTCACCTCAAAATACACCCATCATGACCAAACCTCGTTTGGCTCTTCATGCTAGAGAACCCATCTGGGTAACCCGTTCCCCACCTTCATCTCATAGTCAGTGCTATGGTTTGGACACTTCTGATCCAAATTATTATTGAGTTCCCCCCACTCATATTTTGATTCTCGATCCAAAAATTTCCTCTTCTTTTGAGGATTCCAATCCAAATGTTTCCTCCGATTCAAATCCAAACTACTATTCAAATTCATCCAATTGACTCCTAATTCGAGGTCCTACTATTCTTTGCGGGGCCTATATTATCATCACCTAAACAACACTATCCTCCTCTAAATATTTGTGTCACCAAAAATTCTCTTCATCATTCATCTAACACAACTCCTATGTCGCGGTCCTCCCTATCTTCACAGGGCCCTCTTCATCATTCATCTAATGCGAATCCTACATCGCAGTCCTCCCTTTCTTCACAGGACCCCTTTTATCAGTCACCTCAAAAATGAATGATTCCTTTGAAGATATGTGTGACTCCAAATCCCTCCAATCAAACATCTAATACAATTATTGAATCACAATCTTATCTTTCTTTATAGGACCCTTGTTATTATTCATCCAATGCGGTTCTTAAATCATGGCCCTCCGCTTCTTCGCAGGACCTTCTTCATCAATCACCCCCATGAAGTATTCCTTCTTTGAAGATTCATGTGACTCAATATAATTCTAGTCAAACGTCTAAATTGACCCATGCGTCAAAATCTACCAAATTTGAACCTTAATCCTACTATTTTATAGATGATATACCATCGTATAGGTAGGTCCACACAAATTTCTTCTACTCCCGAGACATCTATCTCCACATCTTCTTCATCCCCCATATCATTTTATTCTATTAATCATCATCAAATATATTCTAAGTCTTCCACACCAATTGAACCTCTTTCTTCCACTCAAGCCCTGGTGGTCGATTGACAACTCATATCGATTGACCTCTTTCAAAATGAAGAAACAATCATGGAATTTATAAGGGCACACAAAGATATTCCTTTACCAGATTATGAGAAAGGATTCTCTTTAGACTTCGATGCATCCAAATATTGTGAGGAAAAGGTTGAATCCTTTTATCAAGAAATAGATGAAGAGCCTCAAATAATGCAACTTGGTCCTCCTCTTATTCTCCCATATTCACATTCTTCATTATGTGATGAAACTCTTTGGTCTTGCATTGATGCATGGCTTATCTTCTCATTACCTAATTACTCTTTGTCTATCATAATTCCTCAATCACAATCTCTTATGGATTTAACGCCAAGTATCCCTTTATATTAGTCTAGGTGTGGGTCACCTTCTATTATCCCTCCCTCTATTATTTTTGGGACATTTTTGAGTAGTCCACTATCTTTTATTCTTGGGGCACGTCCAACTAGCCCCTTCTATTCTATGTATGGATCACCATAGGGTAGTCCATCATCTTCTATTCTTGGGCCACATCCTAGTAGCCCATCATCTTACATCTTTGGGTAACATCCTAGTAGCCCTTCTTCTTCTATTATTGAGGCACATCCTAGTAGCCCTTCATCTTCTTTCTATGGCTTACCTCCCGGTAGCCCATATTCTTTAATCCTTGGACCGTATCCTTTTCATCCATCACATTATTATTCTACCAAAGATTGTGGAAAGCCCACCACCATTCCTCTCATCAATTCTTAATATCCGTGTTCTTCTCTCACTTCTTGGGATCAGACAAGTCAAGCATTAGCTTATAATAAATCTAACCACGTTCTTTATAAAGCTAAGATAAAAACTCCGAAGAGCTCCAAAGCTCCCAACAACTAAAAAAATTATAAAATTCAAAATCAAACATGATTCCAGAATGCACACAAATGTACCCATCAAGTATGGTGCAAAGTGCAGAAACCTATGGATAGGGAACTCAAACTCCCACATACGAAACCCATGTTTCAAAATAGATCACAGTCATTTTTTTAGTGTGAACTCACCACGATCATCGATATCGGGGATAATATCACTCTTGATAAACAAACACACTTAGTCTCCCTTATTAAGGAAGTCACACACATCATTGTTGGATCCTATCATGCAGATTGACATTGCTGGTCCCAACTTCCAAAAAATCAACAAAAATCATAAAACAGTTCAAAAATAAAAATCATAAAACAGTTCAAAAATACAAAAAAATGAGAAAACATTACAAAAACAAAATCAAAGGTACAAAGATCAAACATTGCAATCAGGTATTGTGTACACATGGATGTTCTTTCTTCTCTTTCTTTCATATTCCTCTACAAGTCATCCACCATTTTCATCCCTTCAATAATATTTTTGTTATTTTATTTCATACACATTTTGTGACATTTATCTCTATGGTATCTGTTTGACCTTGGTCTTTTATCACCTTGGTAAATTAAAGAACGAATGACCTCTTAGAGATCCTATCACAATTCACATTTAATAAACTTGTTGCAAAGAAATTTTGGATATATTTGTTGACACTAGTCAATGTCGTCATCGCAATCACTTTCATATCCTTCCATCAAGCCATCAGTGGTTCTTAACCCCTTGTAAAGCAAGAGAGATGAAATAAGTTTTCAGAAAGAAAAATAATCAAAATCAATCAATCAAAAAGAAAAAGCTAAAAGAAAAAGCAAATTGATATATAACTCTCTCTTGGGGTATTTCCAATAATCTTTACCAAGGCTATGGATGCCTGGGTGGCGGTGGAGAAATGTACAACTATCCTTCCACAATCCATTCAAAAATCAGCTTTAAAACTACATCATTCCTACACATTGGCTAGTTTCTTTACTTACTATCTATCAACTTTTTCCTTAAGAGGTAATAATTCATTTGTAAATGCACACTCATGATCTTGATGAGTAAACATGATTAGTATGTTACTAAGTGTTTCTTTTTGGACCTTATTCAAACTCTTTCTTTAGTGCATGTCTTGTCTCATGAATTTTTCCTTAGGCTAATGTTTTTTCATTTACCATATTTTAAATATTTTTATAACATCCTCTATTCTTCAAAAATCATTTATAACATCCATGTGTATCATATATCCTCTTTTCCATATTTGTAGGCACTTTTGTCCCCCTTTAAAAAATCAATCACCTACTTCCTTTCTATCATGTGTTTCTTGACCATCTTACATTGTGGGCACCCTTTCTCCCTCATGACTGGAAATATTTTTTTCCTTGATCCCCCTTCTACATGTGAAGAGTTTATATTTTAATACTCCCACCTAATCGTTGGGGCATGTCACATCTTCACTTTCTCATATGCATGGAATTTTCCCTTGTACATCCCATCTATCATTGGGGGCATCCACACTTCTTTGTCTTCCTGTACATAGCTTCAAAAAAATTATAGAAAATTAAAAAAACATTTAAATATGTTTCTAAAAAATCAAAAATAGTAAAAATCACTCTTTGGTTCTCTCTTATTCTTGTGCACAACTCATGGATAATCTTCATCTACCTCCATCAAAAAGTTGGTTTACTTACTATGTCTATACTGGGGTAGAATGATCTTCATGGTAGTGTTTCATGGTGCACATATTTTCATAGGACCTAAGTTTCCTCTTTTATTTCCCTTTCATGTATCCTTGCTTGGGGTACCATATTTTAACCCTTGTCATTAATTCACTTAGGTTGGAATCAAATATTGATAATAAAAACATTGCATCATGTTTCCTGTTAGATTATCTTGTTTACTTTCTTGTATTTCATTGCATTATGTATGTTGCAAGGAGTTAGGAATATTTTACTTTCTTGTATTGCATTACATTTTGTATGTTACATGGATTTGGTGTTTTCAACAATGGACAATTGTTCGTAGTATGTTTTTTCATGTCATTCTAATTTTTAGTATTCTTATATTTTTAATAAGGACCAATGACGTAGATCTTTGGCAATATGATGACACTAAAGTTATTGTAATACACTAGATGAAATCTTTCTCTTTTATTTCCATCTTCATTCCTCTTCTACATCATTCGATTATCAATACTATTCTTCCGATTCATCTAGGGAATCCCGACCCTACCCATTCTTCTATCCATTTCTCTCACCTTTTTCGATCATTGACTATCTTCTTTCATCACCCCAATGACACTCAAGGGGGCATCTCTCACTTCTACTAATTTTTCTTCTACCCCTTCAAAATTTTACCAATCTGCTATCTTTGAAGTGGCGTCGCTTATGCAACCCCAAAGAGGGCAAATATAGACACCTATAATTTATCCCAAGTAATTTAATTACTTAAATTGCACTAATTATATCCTTTCCCGCAAATTGACGACATATTGTCAATAAACGCTCATTTTCTCTTTTATCACCATTAATTAGTTACCTTACATTAATTATTTAACTCTTCTATTGAACAAATATGCCAATTAATGACCTTACATTAATCAATCCCCATTTCTATCTAGACTAATTAATTAGCTTCCTCTTCCATTAAATCGATAAATCATCATTTATTTTATTAAATTCTTCCTATAGTCTAAATCATGATAATTATTTCTCTAAAAAGCTTCTATAAGCTTGCTCACCTATTAATTAATCACTTGGGTTAATTAATAAATTCCCTCAAACCCCATGAGTCACCGAAGGAAAAATAAACGCTCCTAAGGTTGACTCAACCCCTTTCAACCATCCTTATCCACAACTAACTCAACCTAGCTATTATCCCACATGTAAAGGGATGTAGAGATTATTTTATCCATTAGGATATATAAGGAGCCCTCCTCCAACCTTTCTATTTACACCTTCACACCTTACATGTTTATAGCTAATCTATAGGCATTTCATCTTAGAGCATTTTTCATTTGAGCTAGTAGCCCCATTTTTGCATTTTACCCATCCAAGATTTTGGATCATATGGAGATAATCAAAATGGTCTTGTAGCCATGCTTTGATGAGCTTTGATTCCTAAAACCTTGAAGATCAAACAATCAACTTTTAATTCCATGGAACTATATAGGTTCATTTAGTGTTTTGGTTATCTAAAGAGTAGATATTCTAATGCTTAGCATATTAGTTTGATTTCTATTTAAAGTTCTAATACAAGACTGTTGGTAGATTATTCTTATGTAAGCTCTAAGCATGATTGTGCATTGATTTCAATTTAGCTTTATTTTAGGACTACTATGTGCTAGTTCTAATTATTTTTTCATTGCTAAGAAATTCATGTACATAATTACTTATCATACATTCACTTATATCTACCTCCTCGTAGATGTCTTAGATGAGTGATACACTAATATTACTGATTGAATTCTATAATTTTTTAATCAAAACAACCTTATAGACCATTTAAAAAACATAATGTCATTAATTATTAGTGGTTGTATAGTTAACCAATCAACTATACTAGAATACAAAGTATAAGATCTTACTGAAATTTAATCAACAATTATACATAAGTTGAATGCTCCAACTTTATTAATCTATTTATTCAACAACCATTGTATTTATACACACACACACATATATATACCTTTCTTATAAATATATTCATATGATGTGCCCTAATCAGATATAATTACTTTAGTTGTTTACAAAAACCATCATATATATAACATCAATACAATAAGCTAATGTTGAGCCAAGTACTCAATACATTCATATTTGTATTAAAATGATATAACCTTGCATCTTAAATACAAACCATATATGAACCAGGTTTAATAAACATCCTTTTCACACCCAAGAAATTTATGTCACAATGAATATAAACAACCTCTTATTCATTTCTTGAAGTCAGATACAACAAATTTTTCCTAAGATAGAATAAGTCTTATAAGTTTCCCTTTTTGGAACTGATTCAAGTGACTAGGCTAACTTTCCCTTTCATTAATCAAACAATACAAGAGTACTTAATTTGATGATAAATACAACAAGAAACATAATTCATATTTCTCCAATCAAGTAGAATAAATGCAATCTTTACAACTTCATCCTTCTTTCATCTTTTGAGTAGACCATCTACAAAATTGTTAACAATTGTCAGTTCATACGAACTAACATGACAAGATCTATACCTCCCGTAATAACTTATGCCATATAATATTTGCATATAAGAAATGCTGCATTAAGTTAGAGACACTTTATTTATCAAAGAGAGCATAATTCATAATTATAACAATTCCAGAGATCACTTTACATTTCACTGATGTATACTTCACTAAAGTATAACATCCTAAATGTAAACATTCATGTATACTTGTATTATCATTACTTTACTAACTTCATAATATAAAGTTATCATTCGCTATATACTTGAGTATACTTGTAACAAAATTACTTTTATAACTTCATAATACCAAGTTACTGTTAAACTAAGCAATCCCATATTTCTTGCTTAAAGATCTATCAGTCCATATATCAATCAATAGTCACCCAGTTATTGTAAAGTAATGCAAGTCAACCATTCATAACCAAATAGATAGTTATTAGTCAGGATTTATACTATATTATTATAATTTATACATGTATCTTAATCATATCCCTTTCATTTCGGAACAACAAATTACACACTCATTTTCCCATTACTTATATCACTGTTTATACTAACAGTGAACAATCTCAATATCATAAAGTTTAGTTTAGTTATAGTTATACTCAATATTTTGATACATCTATTTGAATAAGCCCTTAACTTTATTATGGTTTACTTGAACCAACCAAGAATATCCAAGCTCAACTTTCCCATGCACAAGACCATCATAATCACATTAAGGTTATTACCATATCACTACTAACACCTAAATATAGGTTCTCGGTTTGTTAGAACCAGGTAATTGTGTTTACCTAAAATTTACGAAGGGAGAAGTGACAAGGTCACTGCCATACTTGAACCTTTATAATGCATACAGGATAACCTCAGAATCCTTCAAAATTGGCCTTCCATAATAAAAAATGGTATATCATTATCAACTCAAAAAGAGTGAAGATTAATCTCACAAGGAGAGAAACTTATAGCCATTATGGTGAATCACGGAAATCGTTAATCCATAAAGTGGAAGCTTAAGCACATAAAATTGATATGATTTCATTTAAACATGCAAGAACAACCCAATTTCATTAATATTAGAAAATACCATAACAGTACATAATGACCCCAATTAAATCACAAGGTCATGGCTATGCCTAGGTTGGGTAAGATTATCATATTTGAATCTTATATATTTCAACACCAGATCACTTATATTTTACTTTTGACATACCAATCCCATCTAGTTATGATATCTCTAGGATTCACATGCATGTACATAGCTGAATGCTATATTGAATGTAACTTCTTAAATGAAAAACTCATATTCACATAACTTAACCAATAAGATCATTCAATCAATCACTATTATTGAATTGATTATGAGTGTAGGTTCATATAAATTTTATAACTCAATCTGTATATATGATACTGATACACTACATACTTCCTTATATCATATATAAGACTTCAAAAATCTCATCCAATTCAAATAGATACTAGTATTGATTATTACCAATCATTACAATATGCACAAGTCAATTGTTCTTGTCTCCCCTTCATATAGTTACTAGTATAAAATAATTCTAACCAATTTGTACAAGTTTTTATACATATCATAACTTGTATCACCCAGGAATCCAATAATTTTGAGTAATTCTTTAGCATAACAATTATGCAAATATTTTAACTTCCCGTAGTTCTTTTATACTATAGATAGTAGTATTTTATAATTCACTACATTACAAATTATACAAGTCATTAGTCCTTGATCCACTTTGTTAGATAATATTATTGTATATTACTAAGACATAATATTTTATACAAGAATCTTAATCACTTGTCCATCATTCTGGGATATCAATTTATATACATACTTTACATTGAAAATGACATCATTGTTTATATTAATAATGAACACCCATAATAACAAAAGACTATTTCATACTTATAGATGAAATTTGCTTCAGGAAGCAACAACATACCATTCATAATTTCCATTACTAGTTCTTTGACCATCCAAGGAGCTCTGGGCACGATTTACCCATGCATAAGGTTAGATTAAATAATAGAATATCATTGATAACGCCTAGGTAGAGGACCAAGTTCTACAAAAATTAGGTCAAAAATTATCTTAACATTCCTGAAGACAAAGTGACAACACAGAAAATGTTTTAAGTCATAAAATGGAAATTTAAGCATAGAAATCATATCGATTTTGTTCCCATAGTGCCACATTTCTGACACAATTCCAAACTGAAAGGATAACACTTAACTCATAAAACATTTGGAAAGTGTAATAGCTTAACATAGATTTAAAAAACTTTACCACATTCTCATTAATACTCGCTTTTAGAGAGTCCCACAATAAACCAACAAGTCACCTTCTTATGACTATGTCAAGGTTGAATACCATGGAATGGGTATGGCTATATAATCCTCCAATCGATTATTACAAATAAGGAAATGGAGATATATCCATTTATATTTGATATCAAATTATGATAACAGTGAAGAGTAATAAGCTTCAACCTTTGTATCGAAATACCCAAAAGAAATATGTTGAGTATTCACAAAAATCATAACATTATAACCCATATCAACTTTATATATACACATTCACATTAAAGAAGAGGGATTCAATATACCCATATCTATAAGCCTTAATAAAACAAACCCCAAGTTTAAGTTCATAACAAAATAGACCATTTGAGATAAACTAATGACTTCAAATATAATGCCACATACACACATTACAATAAAACCTCTAAATATATACCATACTAAATCACTGGAAAATTATTTCATTTACCCTGATCATTCCTATATGAGGATAAAATGATATATGTTCCAGATTTATGCAAAATAACTAACACCCAGAATCACATCACATTACCAAGCTTAATACAAAATTTCGTACAAGAAAATAACAGATGGAGAAACATATCAAGGGAGGGATAGAGCCTATTATGCATGGTAGTGCCTCTTTCTTCTTTCCTTTCTTCTTCCATGTGAGCTTGGTTCCAATCTATCTCCACAAAAAAACCAGAATCGATTTCACAGAGCCCCGGAATCCTATAACTCCCATCCTTTTTATCCATTGATCACAACTAATAATAGCTTCCAAAAATTCCTCCTTCAAATTTATAGAACAAACATGCAATAGTTCTAACATAGATTATCATCAAAAATAAGATAAAAACACCAACATGCAAAGATTTTATGCCAACAATGAGAAAAAACAAAATGAAACAACCACTCAATCCTCTCCTCACAAAATTTCTTATCCATTTCCCAAAACGGTGGTGTTGGTTCAAGGTATAAATTAAATGCATAAGAGGATGGTTAGTCATCCCATCTTTCCCACCACCTTTCTAGTTTTCTAATTGAGTTTAACAATGCCTTAATTCTCGTTAGTCATGAACTTAGATCATGTCATTCATCAATTTGGTAGAATCCTCCATCTTCTATTAACTATTAGTACCAATGCTAGTAGTTGAAAACACACTCCACACCCCTTTGTCCTGAATTTCGAACCATAGGTCATGTAATTTCTTAGGCCCCCACATTATGAACCTTAGGTTAGGCTTGATAATTCAAATAACCACATAGGTTTTTACAAATAGGTTCCTTAATATCTGTGTCTTAAAACATAAGTCCCCCAATAGTATGTTGGCTTCTAGGGTTTAGTCTAGGCTTCATAATTTTAATAACATCAAATTTAGACCATAGTGTATATATATAACTTAGAATAAGTACATGTTTATCTATCAATAGGTATTTAAATATAGAATCCAATGCTTGAATAATATAAATACAAGCCCTCATAACCTTAGCTTATATTAAGGTTAGAGTCATTATCAACTTAGGCTAATCTTGCAGTATTCTTGGAGCCTTGTACAACAAAGTAGTGCCATCACATTTACAATCCATTTTATCATGATGATTCAAGATAATATCCTAGGCCATAATAGACTGAACTAGGATATTATTTTGAATTTCCATCTTGCATAATAACAAATAGGTCCCAGATTAAAGTAGACCAGGCCTATATTTACTAAGGTCATGCTTGTTTAAGAAATAATAATAGTAATCACTTTAGGACTTACCTTATTATTGCCTTTACTTTTCTACTCTTGATTCCATATCACATTATCCAAGTGTCCGAAGTTGCTAAACTTATCAGAATGATCAACAAATCAAAGGTAGGTAATGACAACAATATGATCTCTGTGTTCATCATAAAAAACAACATATCATCAAATACAACATATTAATAATAAAGATATGCAAGTGTGTTATATAAGTAGAGTTCTAGTCACAATGTGTCGACATGTTACAACAATGCACACTAATACAGTCCCAACAAAGAACACCAAGCAGGATACAATTCCATTGAAATGTATGTCAAACCAAATATATGATCAAAGTAATACTGATAATACCAGCCATTAGAATCTTATGTACGGTGGCATCTCTTGCACAATGACCTCCCACAATTCCACCATGAGCTTCTTCCATAATCCCCTCATGCTCATGATCTAGTAGGCACCAACACAAAACTTTATTTTGACCTAGCTTGTATAAATCTCCACCTATCAACTGGTAAGGTGCCATGCATATTACAATTTGTTTCTTCTCCAAGGTCTTCATTCCCTTGGGCATATGTCCAAAGTGCATAAAAAGACAACAATATCTTCCAACTCGATGGACACGTGATTCAATCTAAAGAGTTGTGCATCCAACATTATGTCCTTAATGTTGTGCGCATCATCACCAAAATTGATTCTCGACGAATGATCGTGCACTCGAGTTACTTTTCTCTAGTTTCATAATCAATGTAATCTAAAATTCCTAAAATAGTAGTATCCACCTACAAATGTTCCCTTGTAACATAGGATTATTGACGAAATAATTAAATTCCATATGATCTACGAAGAATATAAACTAGGTAACCAATAAGTATTGTCTAAACTTGTACAAAGTGTGTAATTCATGGATAACTCTTCATGCTCAGTAGTTGTATAATTCTATTCACTGGTGTCAACTTTTTGCTTGCAAAACAAATAGGGTGGTCTACAATTCCTTCACTTTCTTATGCTAACACAAAGTGCCAATCGCCATTTTATAAACATCCACATGAACATGGAAGGGTTTTTCCTTGAAGGAAAGTACAAAATAGGTGCGAGTGGTGAGTCTTACCTTCAGCTTTTCAAACACTTACTATTATACCTTGCCCTAATAGAAATTTCCCTTAAACTTTAAAAGTTCCTCTAGGAGTGCCGGTCTTTGCATAGCCATTAATGAATTTCTTATAATATCCTGTATGTCTAATAAATCTGTGCACTTCACTTTGATTGTTAGGTTCTTCCAATCCCAAGATCACAATGACCTTGGCTAGATCTACCAACAAGCCTTCTTTATAAATAATATGCCCAAGAAAAGTGCCAAAAGGTGTCACAAAGATACATTTCTTAATATTTAGAGAGATACTCAACTTCCTGCACCTCTCAAACATAAGCCTCAAATTGTCACAATGATCCTTAAGATAACCATACAAGGTCCAATCATTGAGACATAGATGTAAAAATGTATGAATGAAGTCTGAAATGCTTGGATAATAATGCACAAAATGACTATAGGCACATTCTTCAATCCAAAGGGCATATCTGTGTATGCACAAATTTCACATTTAGTGGTGAAAGTTGTATTTTCCTAATCTTGTTTAGCAATACACACCTAATTATAACCAAATAATCCTTCGATAAAAGAGTATATATAGCACCCTACAACTCCTTCCAAGATCTCCTTAGTAAATAGGGTAGGAAAATGATCAAAAAAACATGAAACATTTAATTCTCTGTAGTCCACACAGATCGGGTTATCCTCTAATCATTTTTAATACTAATTACCATGGGACTCACCCATTGATTCCTTAATGTGATCAATTATTCGATATTTCAACATATTATCAATTTCTTCCTTCATCTTAACCCACATATTAGGATTCATCCTATAAGGTCTCTTCCTAATTGGGTATGAATATTCTTTAAGTTTTATTTGCATCCCACCTAAAGAATAATGTACTCCTTTTCATTCATGATATTGTTGCGGAAATAAGTTATAAAATTCACACAGAGCACAATAATCTTAGCTACCTCTTTCTTAGACCAATAATCACCAATAATGGCCTCTTTAGGCTCTGCATCTATCCTAATGTTAACCTTCATTTGTTTTCATAGGCTCATGATATGTGTGTACCTTCTCATCTGTTGTGTCTATCACCTCACACGTACCTTCAATATGGTTAACATCCAAGTTGTTTTCCTCATAATCATCATCTATTGTGTATACTAGTTTACCCTTTTCCTTTTATTCCCAGGCATGGACCATTTATTCTTTAGTATCTTCAAGGTCAAGGTGCACCTCCAAATCTAACTCTCTAAACATGTCTAAAAGAATTTCCTCAACATTCATGTTATATCTCAATGTAAGGCACTTCATAATCTACAGTGCTTCATTGACCGAAGGTTTAGTAGAAAAGTAATCAAAAGTATGGATCATACCGAGGTCAATGCTTCCAAATTAACTATTTATGATGTCAAATATGCATGGGCATACCACACGTGGGCTCAGTCACTTAGGATGGTGTAAAACTTATGTACCCAAAGTGATGGTGGTAAGGCTTCCTAACCCTCTATCTAAATTCTCTCACATTCTTGGATGTGGTTCAAATTAGGGGACTTCCCATGGAATTGGCATATATGTGAAGTTACATTTCTTCTTAGAAACCTAGTAGAAAAGGTTATTCTCACCTCTTGCCATTCCAAAAGGTTGTCTTTATATATGGTCCACGAGTGTGCTCTTTGTCCCACAATGGGTATAAACCAACATATTTCTTCTGTCACCCTCATCCTTCCACTGGGATTCCATGAACACAAAAATACATCAAAGTTCCCTTCACCAGTGTACAATGGTACCTTGTTATGACTCAAGATCCGAAAAATGCACGACACGATCACCCGAGTAAAAATATTGTTGATCTCTCACCCAACTACTTCATACATTCCATGCGTCCAAATTTCACAAGCAATACTTGTAGTATCACTAATTGAATGAGAATCATCCCATTGTATCACTCGGATGGATCAACTACATTAAGAACTCTAATTGTATACATGTATATCATGTTAAGGTCTTCTTCACTCAAAGACTCAACATACGGGAAACCTTTGCATCTTTCAAAGGTATAATGAAACACTATTATTTTTTTCAAAACAAATGTACCCTTTTTTGAAGTGCGAATATACACTATTCACATAGCACCAAGAGCACCCAAGTAATATCGGGAAACTATTTACCTCCACAAGCTCCAATACTTCAAATTATCTAGTAAACTTGGCTTCGAATCATAATAGTTGCATCTTTTAATACCCCAATAGGATTATCCCTAGTTATATTTTCCATATACAACACATTCGAAGAAGGCTACAATGGTGGTCTACCTATTTGATTCCAAGAATCCAACGTGATTACATTAACTTCTACGCATTCGTATTTATCGAATGTTTCTCATAAGCCATCCATAAATAACCACATTCAATGTAATCTCTTTATCATACTCATGATTATGGGGAGAAATTTTTCATGAAGCATCTTCCTCTCACACTCTCATCACCTGATCGTGGTAATTTCTCTCTCTACCACTCTCTTAAGAAGGGGATTTTGTTCTCCTAGTGCAACATTCGACATACCTCATTCAAATCATCTACATAATTCTATGGAAGTTCAACTTTCTTGGCTCATTCCATCACGCACACCTTATCCTTCATGTTATGAATCTCTCCTTTTAGATTCTGATAACCTCTATAGTCTCTAGTTAAACTTCTTTTTAAATGTCAAAATATAGTTACTTTGTATTTATCACTTCTTTCTTTGTTATAGTTGACTTATACTTTAGAGGTTCACATGCATGCATAGTCTCAACCAATGTGATAACTAACATAGGTTATAACTCATAATTAATCCTCACATTTGGCATCCATTGATCTTCATCTGCGTGTTATATCTTAGTCATATCGACTCACTTATCTTTCTTGTGCTACTTTCTCATATGCTCATACAAGTTAGGGCATTCTTCAAATTTATGTTGTTTTCCACACCATGAGAAAACCACATTTTGAGGGAACTCACACTGATAATGATCAGGAGATCCACAAGTAAAATAAGTTCCTCTAGGAAATCCTCCTCTTCCACCACCACGACCTTAGCCTCTATATCCACCATGGAAGCCTCTATTCCTATTATCCCCATTATTGCGCCCTTCATTATGTTATTCTCCTTGTTCCTTAGATCCACCTACTACACTAGTTTGGTGCACACTAGTTTCAATGGCTTCATGAATATGATCAATCACTTTGTAGTTAATAGTATCATGAGTATGATTTTTGCAAATTTTACAATACATAGATATATTCTTTCAGATCGTGCACTACAAAAGAGGACATCTACTCACATCATGGTCTAGATGAAAAATCTGTAATCCAACAACATGGCACACATTGATGTGTGATAGGAAAACTATCCTTAGTATGTCCTTTAACCTTGAAATATGTACACCATATTCTACAACACATATCATGAGCTGAATTAGTAGAAATATTCTCTAAGCTGTTTCACCATAGCTATAATGTGTTCTTCTAAGAAACGAGGCTCACACCGGTGTCCACACTCCCAACTACCTCAACATGTAGGGCTACTTCAAAAAAATTCATGGATCTACAAGTCTTATGAGATAGTGCCTTCTGAAAGGAGTGAACATCCCTCTAACAAAACATTATGTATGTTAAATAGGGTGAACATCATAAGACAAATTTGATAAAAAATTTATAAAACATGTGTTATACTCTTGAACACTTTTTACGATAAGACCTTTTTGATTTCCTTAAGAATGTTGATACTCTTATTCTAAATCAAGGATAGGGAACTTGGATAAAAAAACACAGAGTGTAAAGCATCATAATCCATCGCACTCGGTGTGGGTCAAATTTTATTACCAGCCTATGTGTGTGCCCTTGAAGATTAGTAGAAAACTGACTCGCATTCCTATCTCAAGTAGTGATTCCCTTAATATACCATAGAAAATCACACTTTTGCACATATTCTCGCAACATCTTCTATACCTCTATGTTTTAGAAAGTGGAGGGACATCTCGTAATAAACTTGTCAAGGTTGATGCGGGGGTTACTTGGGGATGTGGGCCTTACCGAACATATCCATAACAAGAACCACCACAAATATTTACTCCACCACTAGAACCACCTAATCCACTTGATCCCTGAGCCTTCTAATCCTCTTAATCAACATCCTCAATGAGCACCGGACTAGGGGATGTACTTTCTTGCATCCGACATTAGTACTATAATGAACTCCCATAGTCGTGAAGTTGTAGTACTTCTAGATGTGTTTTTAATGTTTCTTACGCCCACACTTTGTCGATGACGCTTTAGAAAATATCCCCAAATTGGTCATCCAAACATCAAATATGTTGTCTCTTATGATGTCATAAATTTTTTTTACGATGCACTTCTATACTCAAAGAAAAATGATATCTACATGAAACCACTAAATTACCTATAGTCAATAGTTTATCAATAGTTACTTCTAGAACTCAAACACCAAGCATAAGGGATAGGTCATTAGGTGGGAAAATATGTGTGCCCGTGGTCCTTAGTATTTTCTCATCATATGCACTCTCATTAGAATCCATGGGGATTCTCTACTAAAATTTCCTAAGTGGGGAGAGCCACGATGCCCGGCTTCACGTCTTCCACACGAGCTTCAAATCCTTCATAAGATATCATCTTCTACATCTTCACATACTCCTAAATATCACGTTTCTTTGTCAATTCCATCTCTTGCACTTCATTACACTTAAGACTCATTTCTTCTCTTCCTTTCTACCACAAGGTCTACCATATTTCACCACACCTACTCCTTCCTGTGTGTGCAGTGGGATGTTTATCTAGCCATAGGGTGGTTCTCTAAACTCAATACCACCATCAAGATTTTAATGGACAAAGGAATAACATGAATGCAAGATCCTCTTAGTTCATGTAATAATTCAAACTTAGACACTTCCAGAAAATAATACATAGATACAACATATTTCAAAGTATAAATTTGCACAACACTATCCAACTAATGATCTATAACATGTATCCAAGGTTCGTGTGTAGCCTCATTTACCTCTTACCCTATAATCTCTCTTTTAACCCCACACATACTGACCTATCACCTAACATAAGTTGGGTGCTCACTAGAGGCATGCATGGGTGCTGCGTCCTTATTTTTATGTGAGCCTTGTAAGAAGGCTTCACCATTAATGGAGGAATGGCTTGCGAGAAAATAAACAAGCAAGTAATCTAATACATAGGTAGTGGAACTAGTTCTAAGCAAAAATGCACCATGAGATAGACATAAACATCACAACGACAATTATAATCAGATCTGAACCATGAACAACATGAAAACATACTAGGGTTTGGTCCATAAAGACATATATTAGGAACAAAGCCTCATATATTGATTATAATAATTTACAATGGCCATATTACATCAAAAAGGGTCATATCATAACACATACATCAAGCAATAATATCCCAACCCTATAAAATTACTCTATACAGTGAAACCTAGTTATGTTTTTCCATCTTAGCTCTGATTTTAGACCCAATTGCCTATATACATGCCTAACATCATCCTTTCCTAGCATCTTTCTATCAATAACATCAGTAATAAACAACAACAACAACAATGATAACTCCCAACATCACAACCCATAACATTCTTACAACACTTTGGTGCCTCTCCAAATTCTCCTTATCCCACAACATTCTTTCAACACTTCATTATCCTTCCACTCCTCTCTATTTTGGACCTAAACAATCCCTTAAATATAATCTAGATTCTTCCATCACCACCATAGTTTCACCCATGAGCAGATCACATGCTAGGTGGAAATGTGGTCCTCCATGATCAAGTGTTATGCCATCTTGCAAAAGCCTCCACTAACTATAATGATCCTTGAAAAAATATTCCCTTAATGTAATATTATTTCCTTGAGCTCCATGACTCAGTGTGGGGCCTTATCCACTCATCACACCTACTTGAGCCTTCATGTGTTTTTTCTATTATGTCACCTTAGAAATGCGGCTAAGTCTCCAAACCCTTTCCTAATTCTTCTCACTAACATTTTATCCTATACATCTTTCCTTGATAAATTTTATACCTTATTTTCCCTGCGTGTGTGTGCTCTTCCTTTACCTTGGGACTTAGTCAATTTCAAAGTGTCTAACATCACCTCACACTAAACTTGTTGTCCATCCTTAGAAAAAACATGTTCTTCTACAAAGAATAAATAATGGGAAGAAATAATAATCTTCTTCGAATTGTGTCAAATAATTCCATCACTCTGAAGAAGAATTTGGAATTCTTTATTCAAGCCTACTTCAATATTGTTCTAGGTGTCTACCTAATTCTACACTTCTGAAACAGATCCCCTCTCAATGCACCAACTTCATAAAATGATAAACTCCTTGTCCTTAGCCCTTAGAGCATCAATAATGTTTTCCATCTACTTGCTAAGGTCACTGATGCGTCGAACCTCCATATAACCTAGGGATATAATTCCTTCACTTTATTTTTAGTCGTACCCCTTAGGCATTTGATCAAATCATAATAATTATCAAACTCCATAATTATTTTTTCTCGTTATGCCCTATTATTCTTATTCTTCTCTTAAAACTCCATTAGGTTCACCTTATGGGTTATAATTGATATACTTTCCACCCTATCCCTATCCCCATAGTTGTCATAAACAACTTTGGCCATGTGCATCATAGTTTTTACTAAGGCAAGGAGCTTGGAGTACTAAGTTATGGTTTCCTTAATCTTTTCTTTCTCCTCAGACCTCTATCATGCCATAACTCCTCTATCAACTCTAGCGCAAGTGGTGGCTTCTCCATGGTGTGGAAACACGTCACATCCTCTAGGCAGAGAAAAGCTAAATCATACTTTTACTCAGGTAGGCCCAAATCTGGGCATGCTTTGGAATGATGGAGTCTGAGATAGTTTTTTCCTTTTTGTAGGCTTCACACACCTTCAACTTATCTTCTCTCATCTCATCCTTCAGCTATACAATTATGGAATCCTTCCCTTTTATCTCCCTATCTCTCTCTATTATCTCCTTATTATTCTCCTCCAATTCATCCTCCAGGGATTTGATTTTTTTATTCTTCCCAAATAACCAAGCCTCCACTTCTACGACACCTTGTTAAGCACATTACAAAACTATTCATTAGTTAACCGTTGATTATCAAAAATAGAATTTACCCCATTGGGATTATTTGTTTATTATTTCATTCACATCAACTTCAAACTTGGGCTCATCAACATGAGACTTGAAATTCCATGACAATATCTTCCTAGTGCGCATGTATGAGCTACCAATATCAAACGATGGCCATCAAAAGAATTTATCGGTGGGTACATTTCTCTAGAAGCACAATCAAAGGAATTTTCTAGGTCCATTGACATAAGTCACGTGTCCTTGTGCCACTATCGTGCCCTTTTAACTAGTGTGCGTGCTATCGGGAAGTTGATTGCTAGGATGGGATCTTTTCCCATGCTCCCATACTCCTTCTCTGCTTCCTATATTTCCTTTAATACCTTCTCAGCATGTTTCTCCACTTATTGCTCCACCAAGTTATGAATGATGCATGCCACATCCCTTTCCACCGTATCATCTAATTTTCCTCGGCCAAGGGTGGGGTATCCTATGCATTCATCCCCACTTCTTCATTTGCTCCCACATTATGAATGCCTTTCTTATAATCATTTTTACTCATCAAATTCGGGTATATCATGTACAAGGGACTCTTACCTTTCTCACGCTCTTCATTCTCCTCCCCATAGTCATCATCCTTTATGCTTTTCATCTTCTTAGAGTCTGAACTCTACGCCACCTTCTAATTTTCTTTCTTGGAAGTTCCTCTACCACAAGAGACTATTATTTCTCTAGTAACTTCTCTTTAATAGGAGAAAATTACTTTTCAAGTGAATTTTCCTTAACGGGGTTTGTTTCCTCCTTGTGTAGGCACTTGGACTAATGTTTGACCCCTGCAGTGTTGTGGTCTAAACCATAGGCACACTCGGTTCCCTGCTTGTTGTAGTCTCTTCACTTTCTCTCTTTGTCCCTTTCTTCATGGCAGGGTCCTTAGGGATGGATATATCATCCTTGACATATTTTCCATTCTTGAACTTGGACCTTAGGTGTATATAGACCCTTACTTCTTTCTTGCATGGAATAGGTATTGACACGTATTTTACCATATGTACGTCATGGGAGACATAATTCTCCACATACACATTTTTATTAGGGTATACCAACATTATATGAAGTGTGCAAGTACTCTGGTCTATCTCACTAGATCGAATCTAAGTTTCTTAGCCTCTTTAAATCATTGACGATGCTTTGAAAATATTGTCTTTGTGAAGGAAAATGACAATTTACACCATGGGATTTTTAGCCATCTGTCAAACTAAATCTACCTATTTAGAAGTGTTGGTATATGGAAAACTCAACCTCACCATGCACTATGGTTGGTAGCTACTAAGGGATTCTCCACTCCTCAAATGCATCACGCATTCCCTTATACTAGTTCTCCAAGAGCATCTTATGTGCAATAGTCATTATGTCACAATTTTATGCTTCAAACCTCTTTATAGGGAAGGTTCCTCATTAGGGTACTCCTAGACATAGCTATTTGGACCATCGGGAACTCCAATCTCTAAAAACAGAATGGTAATATGGAAATTACCTTACATTATCTCATCCCTGTCATACACCACATATATGATCTCCTTTACAATGAAGGCTGAGAGGTTGTAGATTATTCCCTCTAGAACCTTTTTACAAATATTCAACCACCTCTTATCCACTCGCGTCCAATGCTCTTGTCCATTAACCTTAATTAGAAAGTATGCAGCCATCCTCATAACTAGGTTGGTGATCTTGATAATATCAAAGTAGCACAAAACCTTCTTATACTCATAATGTGGAGCTATTTCCTTGACTGCATCCTTTTAACTCAAATATTCATCCAACGACTCTCCCATGTATATAATTCTAGTATACTTAGAAGTCAACGAGGCAGTCAAGAGCATTCTCCTTCTTGTGAAGTTAGAATAATCCACATGCACATGAGACATCAACCAGTGGTACAACCTGTCAAGTTTACCAAAATATGGAAACTCATAGAGGTTAAAGAGTCCAGCCTTCTCCAATGTGGTTTTCATTGAGTTGTCATAAATAGGATTATCATCTTGTGTCCTTTCTCCCATTAGGTGAACTAATTCCAATGCCATTTCCTTTTCCACAGTGCTTTTCCTATGGTTGTAATCACTTATAGCCATCTTCCGCTTGTCAGACACCCATTCCATCCCCAATAGAATGTCATAGAATCTTTGCATCTTCGTGTACCATATTCATTAAATTTTTTCAATACGATGGGTTTTCATTTTCCCTTGCCCTTCTTCAATGAAAAATTTGATCCCTTCCTTCTTGCCATTTTTCTCATCCGGTTGTTTTTAGTTCTTCCTTTCTTCTTGCTTCAACTCTACTCAATTCCTCCACTTCAATCCTCTCGCAAAATTCCCCATAACCTATTCCCTAGCTCTGTAAACCCTAACCTAGAAATATCTCCTTCTATAAGACAACGTAAAATCCATGGGAATCCACAAAAAAACTTCTCTACTCATGCCTATGTACTCCCTTTCCACTTTGGTTCACAACTCTACTAAATCTTCTGCTACGCACACAAATCTCCACAAATTTATTTTCACAAAGATGCACTTTGGTTTGAAAGATCTCTTCAATAAAAATTCAAGGTAAAAAGAAATAATTTACCACGACCTTCTATTTATAGCTTTTTAATTTCTGCAAAACTCCCATGCCACTTCTATCGACATACAACCGCACTAATGTAAAATTTTTCTAATGCCATCCTTCCACATATTTTTTCCAATGATTTTTCTCCACATTCTATCCTACGTGAAACCCCGTAACCTTCTAGCACACAAGACCACACCAATCAAACCTAGTCCTTGTCACCACCTACCTCATGTTGCTTTGTGCTTTTATCCTTGTACGTGGTTTTTATAAATCTTTTTGACACAATATCCACACATAATCACCTATTTTACAATTTCTCTTATGACCTTACGTGCTTTTAATTTTTCGGTTGGGCCACCAATCCACATCATTTTCAACACTTGCTTCTTACTAGACTCTTCACAGATACTCTCTTTTGACACCTTCCACCCCACACTAAACATATGTGAAATCCTCTATGCATAAAAACCATTTCAAAAAGTAACTAATTACTAAAGTGTGAACACAACCATAACAAAACAAAAAGACAAGGAAAAGTGGCGAATAAGGAAACACATAGAAAGGAAACTGCATTAAGGTAAATCCTAAACTAAATGGAAATACTACCTTATTTACAAACACCAAGAAGAATTATTTATAGTAGGGCTTAAACACACTCCAGTTAAAGAAATCAAGAAACTATGTGCCATCCACCGCTTATAACTAGAAAGTGCCATAATCAAATATGTAAGTGATAGTATATGGTTCCAACTAGTGTACCTTAAGCTTCCTAGGTGGCGTAGAAACTTATAATCATAAAGTAGAACCATCTTCCGAACCTCAAACTTCCTATTTTTAATGTGACAATCATGTCATGCCTTTTCTCTTTCTTTCTCCATCTTCCGACTCTATCTAATAATGGCTTGCCTCTTGTCAAACTCCATAAGTCTATCAATGTGCTCCTCTAATGCTTTTTCATTGGTAACCCCCTGCACATGCAATATGTGGATATGGTAACACAAATTCCATGGGTAGAACTGCCTCCACGCAAAAGCCAATTAAAAAGGCATGGCCTTGTCCAACCTTTTATAAGTCATGTAATATGCCCATAGTACTACTGAGAGACTTTATCATGCAGTCCCTCCTTCCGACATCACAAATATTAGTCAATGTGTGGCTTAATATCTTATTAAACGCATCAATAATTCCATTATCCGAGGGTGATAGGGCATAGTTTTTTGATGTGCCACAATGAGCTCTGCTAAAAAAATTAAATAGTCTCATTTAAGAAATGCATACCTCTATCACTTGTTAAGCTCACAGACATCCATATCTCACATTGATTATATTCTCTCATAAGAACCTAACTGTGTTGTAGCTTTCATGCAATCCTTTATAGGCACTACTTCTACTTCTACCCATATTATTAGATAGTAAATACAAGTGATAGTGTAGCACAAACCTAACCTACTCGTAATTTGGGAAATAAGGCCCACAAATTCAATCACCCATTTTTCAAATGGCTCTGCACTAGAAAAAGGTCTTAGTGACATTTCATCTCTTCATCATGGTTTACCAAGGCACTAATAATGATCATAGGCCTTGCAATATTCTATATAATCCTTATAAACTATTTCCCACCAAAGGCACGTGAACAAGATTTTGTGTGTGGTCGCATTCCCAACATAGTGACCTCCTGCAATTCCACCATGATATTCTTCAATGATTATATTATGCTCATTTTCCAACACACACCGACACAAAACCTCATCTCAACCTAGCATACAGTATCTACTAATCAAAATATAGGGCATGGCATATATAGCCGATTTATTTTTCTCCAAGGTCTTCATTCCTTCTGGTGCCACACCCATTTGTAGGAAAAAATAAATATCCGCTAAGTCAAAGGGCATGCATGAAAATATAAATAATTTTTCATTTGACATCATATCCTCAATGATTTACGCATCCTCACCTAAGTTAATCTGTGATAGATGGTCGGTCCCGGATTACATTTACCCAGTTTTACCATGAATGAAAAGTTGAACTCCTGAAATAGAAAAATCCACCAAAATATGTGCCCTTATAAGACAAGCTTATTCACCAAGTACTTTAGCACCATATGATCTGTGTAAAAGATAAATGGAGTGGTAAACAAGTATTACCTGAACTTGTGCAACACATAGATCATAGATAGCACCTTGTGTTTCATCATGGTGTAAATTTTCTTAGCTTGTGTTAATTTCCTTCTCACAAAACACAAGGGATGATCAACAATCCCTTCTCTAGGTTGTGCCAACACTACTCCTATCACCATACCTGATGCATCAACATGCACATGGAAAGGCCTATCCCAAGAGGAAAGTGAAAAATGGGTGCAGTAGTAAGTTTCTCCTTCAAGGTGTCAAAAGCCATTAGCTATGCCTCTCCCCAATAGAACTTAATTTTATGTTTCAATAACTCTTCCAGGGGCATGAAAATCCATGCATATCCCTTGATGAATTTCTTGTAGTACCCTGTATTCCTGATGAACCCACACATCACGCTTTGACTAGTAGGATCCTCTAATCCCACTATTAAAAAAACTTTCATGGGGTCTACTAGTAATCCTTCCTTGCAAGTAATGTGTCCCAACAACATACCAAAAGGAGTAGTAAAGAAAAATTCTTAATGTTAAGTGAGATACTCAACTACTTTCATATTTCAAACATCAATCTTAGATTATCAAAATGATCTCGAATAATCCAAACACCATCCAGTCATCCGGGTAAACTTACAAAAATCTATGTATGAATTTTCAAAAGGCTCGCACAATAATGCATGAAAACACAAAAGGCACATTATTCAATCCAAAAGGCATGATTTGTATAAGAAAAATTCCATATTCGGTGGTGAAAGTTGTTTTCTCTTGGTCTTCCTTCACAATTCTTACTTGGTGATAACTTGAGAATCCATCGTAAAAGAATAGATCTCTTGCTGAGCTACACCTTCTAAAATTTATCTAGTAAATAGGGTTGGGAGAGGTTCTATGACACATGAAACATTAAGATCCATATAGTATATTCATATCCTTATTCTTCCATCCCTTTTGATACTAATGAAAATTGGGCTCACCCATTCAAATTCCTCAATGGCCTCAATGATCCCAAATTCTATCATCTTATCAATTTCCTTCTTAACCCTTACATGTAGATTTAGATTCATCCTATAAGGTCTCTTCCAAACTGGGTGCACACCCTCTTTTAATTTAATCATCATTTCTCCTAAAGAGGGATGTACTCCTTTTAATTTGTACTACCCACACAGGAGCAAATCTTGGAAATCGAGCAACAATTCAACGACTTTTAAAACCTCCCGGATCTATCTAGTAGTCTCCAATAATAGCTTCCTTGGGTTCTAATGCATTACCAATGTTAAACTTATTTATTTTCAAGGGTTCATTGTAGGTGCATGCTTACTCATCTAATTTTTCCAATACTTTACATGTACCTAAAATATGGTTAACATCCAAATTTTCCATCTCCTCACTATACACTAGGTACATCAACTTACCCTTTTCTATCTCCATGTAGGCATGTTCAAGTTTTACTTCTCCCGATTCTTCAATGAATTGTGATTCCAACTCGGGTTCTCCTAGTAACTACAAAATTTGGTCCTTGTTCATGGAAAAATATCCCAAGGTAAGGCACTTGACTACTTGTAGTGCCTCATTCACCGATTGCTTAGGGATTGGTACTCAAAATTCTAGATGATATCCACCATCATCCCCTACCAATTCCCCGTATGATGATGTAACTCTGAATGGATGTACCAGGTATGTGCATAACCCTACAAGGTGGAATAAAATTTGTGCACCCATAGGGAAGGAGGTAAAGCTTCCATGCCTTCCATCCAAGTCTTCTCACACTCCTGAACATGGCATGAGGCTGATCCCTTCCCATCATAGTCACAAATTTGAGATGGTTCATTGCTTTGGAGAAAACTAATAGAGAGTACAATCCTCACTTCGTGTCATTCTAAAATATTTTCTCAATGTGTCGACCACCATCGTGTCGTTGCTCCATGCTAGGAATAGGTAAGCATATTCCTTCTCTCCACTTAACACTTTTACCGGATTTGTATCTCATGCAAAAATACATTAGGGTTGTCATCCCTAGTGTACTATGGTAACCAACTTCCTCCAAAGCACCTCACTGAGTGAACTCTAAAAACTTGAGTATCAATATCTTTTAAATGCCATCCAACCAACTCATATGTCCCATGCATAAAATTATTACACATAATACTAGTTGTGTCACTTATAGACTAAGTATCTTCCAACTACATGGATCCCTCCCTTGATAGATGAATGACATTGAGGTCCCTGATGGTTTGTAAATAGATTCTATCTAGGTCCTCTTCTCCTAAGGGTTACACATAAGGCACATACCTTCCATCGAGTTAGTGGAATATACATAGGATCCTTATTTTTTTTCAAAGATGATGTACCCCTTATTGAAGCATAAGTCAGCGTTACTTGTGTAACACCAGGGGTGCCCAAGCAGTAATGGGAAATTATCAGCCTCGAAGGATTTGGAACCTCAAAATATCTAGTAAATAGTGCCCTTTGGATGGTTATGGATGCACCCTTCAACACTCTGAGAGGCATGGCATTCATCATATTTTCCATATATAACACATTTGAAGATGGCTGTAATGGGGGTCTCCCCATCTGATTCCATGCATCCAAAGTGAGAACATTAACCTCAGCATCCATATCAATAAATATATTACTTAAGATCTACCCATCAACAACTACATTCGCAGTGTGATATCCTTATCATAATCAATGTTGTGAGGGGTAGGTTAGCATGTAGGACTTGTCTCTCACACCCACCTCTGATGCACTATACTTTTTCTATTAGCCACTCTCCTAAGAGAGGGATAATATTATCCTAGCACAATATATTACACACTTCTTTGACCTCATCCATGTCCTTCTGAGGGACCTCATCACTCTTCTTTTATTCCAACTTACACAATTTTTCCTTCAGACACTGGATTTCTCCTAACAAACTCCTAATCACCTCCATGGTTTCTTGGTACACCTCCTTTTGATGAGTTGGATTAGGATATTTCCCATATAATACCTCTTCTTTTGTAATTAGAGGCATTTTCTTTGGTTATTCCCTAGTGCACGTGGAATCCACCCATGTGGTTACTAAGACAGGTGCCATGATCTAAAAAATGGTACTTGTTTTAAACTTGTACTTATTAAATTTTAAAATTTTAAAACTTTCTGATTGTAAAATTGATCAAGAGTGTTTTGTATCCAATTTTGGGTTTCTTGAAAGCCCAAATTTTGAAAATATTCCAATATGATCAATTAATATGAATTTTCCAACTTAAGTGAATTTATTGAATATAATACAAATCTAGATAAAATAATCACCAACTGAATTTATAATGCACTAAAACTGAATTCTTGATTCCAAAATTTGAAATGTGTATTCATTTAATGGTCCAAGTTATGCATAATGAAAATTTTCCTACAATCCATTTTACCCGGTTATGTGATTGATTTATCAATTAATTAGTTAATCTAATTAAAGATCTTTATCTAATCAAAAAAATTTAAAAAATGAATATGAAAAGGCCAAAACTCAGAAATTTGATAACTGAGTTCACCTGAAGGCTACGTCTTGGGATTCTCAAAAAGAGAATCGATCTATTTAACATCTAATGAAGTATAATAACCCTTCAATAATGACAAAAATATCTTTATACCTACATATGAGCTGATCTATGACATAATGAACTCTGAAAAATACTGAGAAATTGCTCCAAGATCGATCTGTGGATCCTTTATTACTTACAAAGTGCTTATCCCATGCAAATGCATTAGAAAAATGCCTACAAATTGAGATGTACAAAACCTATATGAATTTTTTTACAGTTTTGGAAACTAGAGAAATTATGAGCAATTTGTTTTAGAGCAAGTCCTAATTTGGATCAGAAGTGCCTCAAAATGAGCTTGAATCAAACAACCCTATTTCTTCCTCTACATAGTCTTGCTTTGTCAAACTACAAAACCATTTGAGATCCTTTATCCACACGAAAAGTTGCTGTAGTGAGTCGGTTTGGGTGAGTGAATTATCATGTCGAGGTTGTGGGTTTAAACCTCCTTGCATTTTGGCGGTGTCATTTTTTGTTATCGGTGTAAATATCCCACATTATCATCGGGGAGAGGATTACGGTTTATATAGGGCTCGTCCACCCATTGAATTCATGGATTCGCCCACGTCTATGCCTTTTTTTTACATTCCACAACTCCTATTGAGCTCTAAATGGCTCGGTCACTCTGCATTGTGGTTTATTTCCCGTGAGTTGCATGGTTATACGCCCAAAATGTGGGTCATTGCATTGTTTTTTTCATGTGCCCAATGTAATAATAGTGACAAGCTAGTAGATGAATATGTCACCTTGAGTTTCTAGGGGATTTCTTTGGGTATCCATCATTAAGTCATAAATAATAATGTGGATCCACCAATGTATAAGGAGATATGTCCAAGATTGTCTTCTAAGGTAAGTGGGATAAAATAGATCCTAAGCATTGTGTATTATTAACTTGAATAATATGGTAGTAGATATAACCATATTAGAATGTGATAAAATCTATCCCGAACAAAGTGGTAAATAATATTGATCAACTTGGTGGGGATTTTATCACCCCACCGAACTATCAATATAGCTCGCCAAGCCAATTATCAACTTGAAATGCACAATTAGAGTCCTATAATGAAAAACATAAACTCATAGTGCAAAATTGAACTTGAAATAAAAATAATTAAGATAGTGGTGGCTTGAAAGCCCACCACGTAATCAAACAATATGAAGCTCTCAAAAGGGTTAGGATCCCTTATATTACAAAAGTTGAGCCTTTTGTTTTGTCGAGCCACAACATGAGTCAAAGACTAGTTGAGCAACCTTTTTGTCTTCTTTATCCTTATCACTTGTCATGTATAGATTGGACTATTGACTAGGGTTGACCCATTTAATATGTTAACTTTGATGGGTGATAGAATCTACATACAAACTTTGTTTCAAGCCCAACATAATAGCAGTAAAGGTCTCAAGAAGCCCTTAAGCATGGCCTAGATTTAGGTAATTTTAGGGAAGATTGACATAGTGAAAAATCATCTGGATCACTCCTAACGGTCAGATCATTTTGAATTCAAAATGGAAATTCAATCTGTTGAACTATTTAAACATTATCTCGCATATCACAAACACAAAACCTAGTTTATAGCATGGTAATTTTCCAAAAATTTGCAATGATCAAATGCCAATAAAAGTAACATAACCCATGGCCTGAACTGCAACTGATATGACATTGCAATTGTCATACTCCTCTATACATCCTGATCCTACACTCACCACTGTCAACAATGCAAAATTATAACCTACATTCACAACTTGTTAGTGCAAAATTTGTACATACTATTTATGCATATATTTGATAGTTATAAATATTTAAGCATGCTAATAAGACTTATACATGTGCAAACATCATGCATAACAACAAAGAGTATGTATAAAATGTACACACACAAATAGTGCCTACAAGAAACAATTTGCGCTATAAACACGAGACTAATTTTTTTCCCCAAAAATAGACATCTGATACCCTGATCATGCCCCTTAGGAATAATTGTACATGTTCTGAAAGAATGAAGTTTTTCAAAACCATTAAAAGAGAAATACACCCAAGTATGTTAAACCTATCACCTAGATCTCCCTCTTCATGATACTTCACCAACACCAAAGAATTAATAAATATGGAATTTATTCCTTTTTACAATCAACAAGAATTCTCCAAAACCACTTTTTTAGTTTGCATTTAATCAACAAATCATTGTGCAAACATAAAACTGATAAATTGCTTACCTTTTAAAACAAATTTTCTTGTTTAGGTTGTTTAGTTAATTCATTTTTTACCTGATTCATTGAAGTGGTCAAATTGGTTGGTTTAATACTACTATCCTTCTTAATGATCTTTAATTTTTGTTTTGGATGTAGTTGCCAACATTTGTCAATGACATGACCTATTTTCTTACACTGGCCACAAATTCTTTGATCCATGTTTGTAGGACCCATATTTTTATAAAATTTACCTAGAATGCATTTAGCTAAGCCAAGTTCAGGAGAATGAACTTTCTCAATCTTTTCCAAAGTAAATTTATACTTCCTACACTTGACCACTAAGTGATTAGATAACCCATCAAATGTGCAAGGGTAACTATAAAATATTACTTGCATATAATAATCAAAATTTTCCAATGTAGAAAGTGGATCATTTTGTTTACCTTTTCCCTTACGCTTGTGGTAAACCAAAGGTGGAGGGATTTTTATACCTCTTCATGGTGAATTATTTCTAGATCCTCCTCCTGAGGATGAATCACCTGAAGCTATTAGGGAAACCTCTTTGCTTTGTGAGAAGCTTGTCTTCTCCCAATGGTCTTGGAGTTCTCTCCAATTTCCTTTTTCCCTATAATAACAAACCCCAGTCCTACATAATGAGGATTTTCATCCACCAAGATCGGGTTAGTTATGCTTTGGTTATTCTTACTAAGGCCAATTCCATTAAATACCATATTATTTAAAATCTTAGATCATATACCTTTCGTGTGTTTTTCAAATTTACCTAGCACTACATCAAAATCCAACTTAGCTTTGGGAGAGGAATTAGGTGATGAAATACTCACTATGCATTCATCTGTATTAGTGGATGCATCGACTATAATCTGATACCTCTTTCTTAGCTCCATTAATTTGCAACACCATTAAGAGCTCATCCTTAGATTCTAGCTCTCTTTTCAAAGTGTCAATTTTCTCCTCAAGAGTCAATAATTGACATCTTAGGAAGGAATTTTCTTCTTGTATCTGTTGATTACATGCTTCAAGTTCCTTAGTATTTTCCTTATTAGATAATTTGCCCATGGTTTCCTACACACTTGTACTTATAACTCTACACACCAGAATCGAAGATCAAGCCCAAAAATGGAAAAACCAAACTAAAAAAAATAACTAAAACAAATCAAGAGATAAACCAACTCTGATACCAACATGATCTAAAAATGGTACTTGTTTTTAACTTATACTTAGAAAATTTTCAGATTTTAAAACTTTTACAGACTATCAAACTGATCAAGAGTGCCAGTATCCAATTTTGGGTATACTTGAAAGCCCAAAATTTTAAAATATTCCAATATGATCAATTAATTTGATTTTTCCACCTTAAGTGAATTTACCAAATCTAATACAAATCTAGATAAAATAATCACTAGCTGAATTTATAATGCACTAAAACTCGAATTCTTGATTCCAAAATTTGAAAGGTGCATTCATTTACTATTCCGGTTATGAATACTAAAAATTTCCTTTAATCCATTTTATCCAATTATGTGATTGTTTTATCAATTAATTAGTTAATCCAATTAAATATTTTTATCTGATCAAAAGCTTCTAAAAACTAAATATGAAAATACCACAACTCATAAATTTGATAATGGAGTTCACCCAAAGGCTACGCTCTCTCGGAACCGAAAAAGAGAATCAAGCTATTTAACATCCAATAAAGTACAATAACCCTCCAATAATGACAAAAAAATCTTTATACCTACATATGAGATGATCTATGATCTAAGGAACTCGAAAAATGCCTTATAAGTCTTATGGATCATAGATTTATACATGTATAAATGCATAAGAAAATGCCTACAACATAAAATGTACAATACCTACATGGAAAATGTTTACATTTATGGAAACTAGAGGAAATATTGAGATTTTTTTTATTTTTACACCAAGTCCTAATTCGGACAAAAAGTGCCTCAAAATGAGCTAAATAAAACTACACATCCCCGCTCTATTTAACTACAAAACCCCGAGAGGTTCTTTAACTATAAGATGATCCACTTGGGTGAGTGACATATCCCATCAACTTCGTGGGTTCAAACCTCCCCTTTCATTTTGGTGGTGTCGATTTTTGTTGTGGGTGTAAATATCCCAAATTATCACCGTGGAGGAGGGGATTGTGGTTTATATTAGGCTCATCCACCCATTGAATTTGTGGCTTCGACCATGTCCGCACCTTTTATTATGCGCCACATTTCTTATCGATATGGAAATGACTCGGTCACTGTGTGTATTTTGGTTTTTTTCCCTCATGAGTTGTATGGTTATAAACCCAAAATGTGGTTCATTTCATTACTTGTTTCACTACACTCAAGGTAATAAGGGTGCCGAATCGGTAGATGATGTGTCGTCGCAAGTTTGTAGGGGATTTTGTGGGTATCCCTCACAAAGTGTCATATATAATACTACAAATCCACCAATGTATAAGGAGATATGGCCGAGCTTGTCCACCGAGGTAAGTGGGATAAAATAGATCTTGAGCATTATGGAATATTTTCTTGAACAATATGGTAGTAGATATAACCATATAAAAATGTGATAAAATCTATCTCAAACAAAGTGGTAACAAATAGTGATCAACTCAATGAGGAGTTGATCACCCCACCGAGCTAGACATATAGCTATCCGAGCCAATTATCACCCTAAAAATGCACAATTAGAGTCTGCGATGCATAACATAAAATCATAGAGTAAAATTGAACTCGAAATTAAAAAAATGAGCTCATTTATCTCATGATGGTAAGACATGTTGTGGCTTGAAGGCCCATGATGTCAGCAAACAATATGAAGCTCACAAAGTGGTCGGGCTCCCTTAGTTAAAAAGTTGAGCCTCTTGTTCTTCCTCGCCATAACATGAGTTGAAAATTGAAGGCTTGAAACCATATCAAACAACCTTTTTGTCTTCTTGCTCCTTGCCACATGTCATGTCCAGATTGGACTAGTTACTAGGGTTGTCCCATTCAAGACCTTAACTTTTATCGACGATAGAACATGCTTATGAACTTCGTTTGAAGTTCAACATACCTTTGGAAAGGTCTCGAGAAGCCCTTAAGCATGGTATAGGTTTAGGAAATTTTAGAGAATATATGAATAGTGAAAAATCCTACATATAATTCCAAATCAGTCATGTGCCACCCTAGGCATCCATAATAGATCAACCCACTTCACACTAACCATTCTCGTGCCCCGATTCTTCTTCTAGTTCTGTTTCATGTGATCATACAACTCAGGAAGTTGTCATACTTATGCTTCTTCATGCACCTTGAGCATTGCAAAAATCAAGACACTCACACTTGTAGTGTTTAGTCAATCCACAATTGTAATAGGTCCCATGAGGAAAGCCACTTATTTTCCCACGACCGTTCTACAACCTCTAAAGGCTCTACAAAAACCTCTTCCTCAACCTTCTCCATATATACACCCTTCATAATGACGATCCTTATTCGTGAAACTTTTCCCAATGTTGATCTGGTACACACTAAGATCAATGGCATCATGGATTTGATCTATCAATCTATAGTCCTTTGTATCATGGGTTGTAGATGTACAAATCTTACAATAACAAGACACATTCTTGTGGATTACATGCTGAAAAAATGGTAATATACTTGGATCATGGTCTTCATGATAGATTTCAAAATCCACGACATGATACACACAATTTTCAATGGGAAAATGTCCTTCGTATGCACCTCCACTTTAAAATCCATGCACCAAAGTCCACCATGTGTTTCATGAGCCGAGCTTGTAGACAATTTCTCAAGTTTCTTTGCCATGGAAGAAATCTAAGATATCAAAAATGGACTCATGCTAATTTCAATGCTTCTCATGGCCTCAACAAATAAAGCATCCTCCAAAGCCTTACACAAATCCATCAAATGTTTTTGTGAAATGGCTCACCTAAAGGGCATGGTCAAGCCTCCGATGAACCATTGTGCATACGGGACAAACGGATATCATAGGATAATTTTGACAAGAGAATCTTAAAACATGCATCATACTACCAGTACACTCTCCACCATCCCTTGTTGAATCTCCTTCAACATGCTGATGGTATTTTCTCAAACTTAGGAATGTGGAATTGTGCCAAGAAATCATCACGTAACATGGTATAATCCACTACCATCTGATGGGGGTCATACTTCTAGTACTAGCTATGTGTGCTCACTTTCAACGTAGTTTCTAATTGACTTTCTTTACGATTCAGGGCATGATTCCCTTAGTGTGCCATATCAAATAACATTTGTGTACATGCTTTATGACATCTTCAATGCCCTTGTAATCAGGTAAGTCAAGAGAAATCTCATAAAACAACTATTGATGGTATTGTGGTCCTTGCTCACCGGATCCAAAACATTGATTCCCTCTTGTGTTGCATCCTCCACTAGATCCATTAGATCCACTAGCTCATATCCTTCCAAATCCACAAGATCCTCCTCCAAAGATCAAGTAAAGGTCCCGACATAGTTGTGTTCTACATTCCCACCATTGTATTAAACTACACGCCAATAGTCTATGATGTTGAATCAATTCTAGACGTGATACCCAAAATTTATGTACCCACACCTTGCCCAAATGTTGTACTAGATAGGATACCTCCAAACACCAAAAATGTATGTGTTACTATAGATTTACTAAATGAAAAATTATATCTACTAGGTTTCACTTGACTACAAATACCAATACCATCGGATTAACAAAACTTATCTTAGGAACTGGAAAACTAAGCACAAGGGTCTAGTCACCATATGGTTTAAGAAGTGTGCTTACGACTCTTCTCTTTCCTTTATATGATGAGAACTCTCCGAGAAGTTGAGGGGTTTATTTTCTATATTTTCCAATATGAGGTAAATAATACTTCTCAGGTTCCATGTCCTCCGCATGAACCTCAAATTATTCCCGTAACATCTTCCTCCACAAGTCCTTCACTCCTACACCTGACACCGGCTCGCCAAATCCCTTTCTCGTGCTTCATTATACTTGAGCTGCCTCTCCTCTCTCCATTTCTTCGACAAGGTTTTCCATCTCTTACCACACCTGACTTCCATGCTCGTGCCTAGTGGGAAGATAGCCAACCATAATATGTTCCTCCATGTTCAAAGTGATGATCAAGATCTTAATGGATAACGACATAAAGCACACAAGAATGGTCCTCTTGGCTCCCACAAGAACTCAATCTCAACAATCTCTAGGAAAGGATACATAGAAACCGAGTATTCTAAGGTATAGATAGTCAATTTACCTCTCCACTAGTGATCAACAACATGATTCTAGGTTAGGTCAACATCATGCAGCCTTCGATATTCCTCTTGGGTCTAAAAATGAGGCCTATAGTACCATATCTTCCTCAAAGTATACGCCGACAACCATTCATATAGCTCTACTGGAAAATATAAAAATAATGTCTCATACATCTCATGATACAAAAGTTATCCTCTACCAATTTACGTGCGTTAAACTTAGGTCTAGTGTTTGATCATTGAGAAAAATCATCCTCCATTTTTTTAAGCCAAGTCTCAACACTATCCAAGTTCAAGCGTTCGTCATTTCACACCATTCTTTCAATAGTTTTAAAAGATGCCCCGGTAATGGAACCAAAATGTAGCATCATTTACCTCTTACCTCTAATCTCTCTTTTAACCCTAAGCATGTTAGATTATCACCCAACATAAGTGGGGAAGTCACTTGAGGTGTGCACGCACACTAAGACCCTATTTTATTGAAGCCTTATAAGAATGCTTTTCCATTAATGGAGGAATGGTTTGTAGAATAGAAATAAACATGTAATATAATATAGAGGTAGTGGAACTAGTTCTAAGCACAAATGCACCATGAGATAGACATAAACATCACAACGACATAATAGAATCAGATTTGAACCATGAACAACATGAAAACATACTAGCATTTTATCCATAAACATATATATTAGGAACAAATCCTCCTATATTGATTATAATAATTTACAGTAACCATATTACATTAAAAAGGGTCATATCGGACCATATACATCAAGGAATAACATCCCAATCCTACAAAATTATTCTACATAGTGAACCCTAGCTATGTTCTTCCATCTTAGCTCTGGTTTTAGATCTGATCACCTACATACATGCCTAACATCATCCTTACCTAGCCTCTCTCTATTACTAACAATAAAAACAACCTATAACAACAATGGAAGCTCCCAACATCACAGACCACAACATTCTTATAACACTTTTTGCCTCTCCATTTTCTCCTTATCCCACAATATTATTTCAACACTTTGTTATCCTTCCACTCCACTCTATTTTGGACCCAAGGAATCCCTTAAATAGAGTCTAGATTCTTCCTTCACCACCATAGTTTCACCCATGAGCCAATCACATGACAGGTGGATATGTGGTCCTCCATGATCGAGTGTTATGCCTGTTTGGAAAGCCTCCACTAACTATAATGATCCTCCTAAAGAATATTCCCTTCATGGTATATTCTTTCCTTGAGCTCCAAGACTCTAGGTTGACACCTTATCCAGTCATCAGGCTTACTCAAGCCTTCACATGTTTTTCCTGTGATTCCACCTTAGAAATGAAGCTATGTCCCCAAACCCTTTCCTACTTCCACAAAGCTAACCTTTTCTCCGTGCACCTTTCCTTGAGCACTTTCTACCTTACTTTCCTTGCATGTGCGTGCTCTTCCTTTTCCTTGGGACTTATTCAATTTCGGGTTTAACAATCTACATCAAATAAAGCCCGATACTCTTCCTACATCCAAGTCCTTGGTCTGTAATACCATATTTTCTTTGATGCATACACAAACAACCACTCATATAAATCTATTGGAAAACAAAAAAACCTCATAAATCTCATGATAAATATGTTATTCAACCCACACGCGTGCATTAAAATTAGGTCTAGAACCATATCTTCATGTAAACTAATCTTATCCATCAATCACCCAATCTTCAATAGCCACAAGATTCAATCAATATTCCATTATCATGCAACATCATGGTAAAAATTTGAAAAGAGTTCCCAAGTAATGGAACAAAAATGTAGTCTTATTTTCCCACTCAAAACCCTAGACATGCTGACACATCACTCAGATAGATTTGAGTGCTCACCCAAAGCACGAAAAGGTACTAGGTCCCTCTTTGTTACTATCTTACTAGGGTGCTAACATGTATGTTCATAATAACCATACTCAAAGTGCATATCCCATTCTAACAATTAGATCCATGAACTCAGTTTGAAACACACATAATAAGTAAACATACAAATCACATAAGGATTAATACCAGATTCACCATACAATAACCATAAGTAGAGACATCAATAATCAATATCCATCTATAATGATCCATTATATTAATTCATGATAAACCAATAGCTAAATGCATACATAATACCATCACAAATTCATGCACGTAAAATCATACCAACAACATAACTATGTTTTTCTCGTGTCTCAAAATTGTGCAAAAATACATATATAAGGGCAGAAATTTCCCTTCACCACTCATGCACTCTCAAAATAGGATGCATGCTCAAAATAGCCATGTGCTACTACAAAGATAGCTAAAGAAACATGCAAGCTTTTCCTAATAATAGATTATCTATAATTAACTCTAGTTCTAATCCTATTATTATCTCAAACTCGCCCGACTCTTGATCTTCATCTTTTTCCAAAATACCCTTCGTGTACTCTTGAAGTATTCATGTATTTATCTAAAGTGTGCTCAACAATCCAACATGTTTTTCATTCCGTATATGCAAAAAGATAAGTCGAAACTCTATCTTTCTTAGGCATGAATCCTTAAGACGTAAATATGTCAACCTTCCGTGCCTAACCACATGCCCCCTTCTTCTATGCCATTTTCATATGTGCATTTGATACTTAGGTAATACTTTACCAGGCTAACAAGTTGATTAAATAAAGAGCATGTACAAATTGAATTATAAATTCCCATTACATATTCTTCTTCAATAAAAGGAGGTTAAGGAAAATCATGTGCATAAAGAACAAGCTATATTTTGAGTATAGCTTAGGAACAAATAATTACATATAGAAATGTGGACAAAATGCATCAGAAATGAGATGTTAGTATGATTGGTATCTAGAACACCACTAATGTAGTCAAGCTAAGACTATCCAAGTGTGAGTGGATAGGAGTGGGGAATACATGTAAGGAAGACCGATAAAATGAAGATGCAGAGGCCATATGAAGAGGTAACAAATACACATATGTGATATAGGTGAGGATAGGTAAGTGGGGGAGGAGATTGGTAAATGTGAATCCTAGGCATGCTAAGCCATCATGCATGCAAATAGTTACTTAGATCAAGTGGGTCGAATGGAATATGAGGCCAATAAGAGTCATGTATGAATAGAGTGCATGTGAAGGGATCAAGGCACAAAGTAAAATGAGGTTGGGGAGATGTAGTAGGTGGTAAGATGTCCAACGTATGGATGGTCCCCTAGAAAGGTATCATGGCATTAGTGGAAGGAGGATTTTTTTTATTTGATACTCACCAAGGACAATAGGATTGAAAATATCTTAGAAATAGGATTCATCTATTCCAAGAGGAGTAAATTTGATATTACACAATGTATCATTGTTAAGCTATATGGAATTGACTTTGTCATCGAATCATCAGGCAAGCATCGGGGATAATTTTAGTGGTGAATATTCATAATATGGTGAATATTCCATTTTTGAAAAATTTGAAAAGGTGAATTTTCTAGCACGGGTTAGTGACCTGTTTGCCTAAAAATTATAGTTTAATTTTTTTAGGGTCACTTCACCTACCCTTGAAACTATCCCCTATATAATCCTAGATTAATCACTGTAGAACACTACTAGCTCACTCATACCACCTAGGGGCATATGTATTATCAAGTATAGTAAATGTGTAATAGGAGGGCGAAGGCTATAGATGTGCGAAAAAGAGTTTGTTGACGCGCAATAGGGAGAGTTTGTTGACACACGATAGGAGTGCAGAGGAAGCAGGCACGTGATAGAGAGTTTTTTGATACGTAACATGGAGATTTTGTTGTCATGTGAGCAGAGGGTAGTGGCTATAGATGCACAACAGAATATTTTTTGTCATGCATCAATAAGTTTGTTGTTGCATGATAGCAAACCTCATGTTGTATGATAGCAAACCTCCTATCACACATTAAAAACCTTGTTGACATGTGACAGGAGTTTTGTTTTCACATGACAACAACCTTGTTGATGCATGAAAGAAAATATTCTATCACGCGTCTATAGCCTTCTGTCACACCACTTGAAAATTAGGTGAAAATTTTGCATACATCCCTAAAAAAATTCACCTTCCACCGAAACTAGTTATGGGGATATTCGCCGGGTATTTTCCACCTCCTATTTCCAAGAGGTATCTTAAAATGAACCATTGTTAGCATTATCTTGTTGGATAAAATTTTCAAGGATATTGGAAGGGGTGAAGTTATATGTAGGATTAAGAGGATCCAGGACATGTGTGGTAGTGGTGGCTAGAGAGGTAGACATGGTGGGTGATAGGAGATTAGTAGTATGTGTAGGGATGGATGAAATGCATGTGGAGGTAGAAGAAATATGTGAAGCACTAGATTGACCCACATCATATGTATTGATAGTATGATATGGAATAGGTTGTAATGGAGGTATGGGCATGGTGGTGATTGGGTCTATGTATAAAAACTTGAATGGATCAGGGTCAGTAGAAATGGTATGCTCATAGCCATCATGTAGGAATTTAACACACCTATGAACGATAGAGGAAACAACATGCATTACATGAATCCATGGTCTATGAGTATGTAATTGAACTGAAATGATGTAGTGATGACAAAGAATAGAGTTGGAATGATTTTATGCCCAACTTGTAGAGGTAATGTGATAGTGCCCATGTATGTAAATGGAATCATATTTGTAAATGAAAGTAGAGGATTTATTGATTAACCTTTGATAAATTATTAGTTTCCTAGGGAGAGATAGAGCACATAAATTTATAGTAGATCCATTGTCAATGAGTACACACTTGATAAAAATGGAGCCAATATTAGTGGTGATAAGTAAAATGGCAATGGGATTTCTAGCGAGAAGGAGGGATATCCTCATCACTAAAATATATGACATGTGGTATATTTTTGAGGGATTGAATGAGATGAGAAAAGGAAACAGGAGAATTATTACTTTCAATGTGGATGAAGTGAGGACATACTCTAATATATGAGTACAATCAGGTGCATTATGTAAGATATAATAGAGAGAGATTTTAATCGGTGTATTATTAAGTTTCTCAATGATGTCATAATATTTAGAAGTGGTGAGAGAAACTTTAGAAGTAATAGGTGGTAGGATAGATATATGTGGAGTTGTAGGAGGATGAGTGTAGAAGGTGGTGACTACATTGATTATTAGACCAGACATTGGAGTAACAAAGAGGTACAAGTGTTGAGTACAAACCTACATAAAATCAACAGAGTGGCAAGCGACCATGATAGAAACCCCGGTTAGAGTATAAGAGGAATAAGAAGATTGATCCATGATATTTTGATGCATTCTCAAAATGTAGAGTTAGAGTAGTTATGTTCACCAAATGATTTAATTTAATTTGAATTATATCTATATTATAGAGTAAATATTGTAATAATTGATGTATAAATGCTAAAATATAGTAATGACACAAGAAAAGAAGCATGTAAACATGAAAACCTAAGAAAATAGGAGGGACAAGAAGACTTTTTATTTACGAGTGAACATGAAGTGATCTAGGAAGGTAAAATCACTAAACATACTATAGAAAACATCGTTAATGCTCACGGTAAATTTCTGGAACTCAATAACATGGTAGTACAGGGAAGCCATGGAATATAAGAGGCACCTTAGTGGTGGTGACCGGATGTTGGCGTTGGTGGACGTGTAAATGATTAGAAACTACTTTCTTCTATGTTGTAAGGGATTTGATGTTATCTCTTGTCTGTCTCTTGATATACACTATTTTATCACCCATGGTGCATGTAAAATACAAAATAGAATGTATATCTACACATGTCCACAAATCACATCAAATATAATAACAAATGTGTAGAATGTGTATTCAGACTATCCTCGATGATCACCTAAAGAGTGAACATACTACCGAGTGCTACACTACATCCGAGATCCAACGTAGTTATTATGTGTGTGTGTATAAATGATGCCATAAGATGCAATAAGATTCCCTTATGCAAGTTACACAGTGATATATGATTAGATATAGAATGTAGCATTGCATAGTATGTGTGGATGGAATAGAATAGAATTACCTCCTATGCAGTGTATGTAGAAGTGATGTAGACCTTGTCCTTAAACAGATGCGAGATGGATTCCTTTAAAGTGCTTTAGTGCCTTTGGATGAAAGCCTAGGTGATGATACTAGTGCTTAGTGATTGGTCCTTATTGTTTAGAAGTAAATAAGTATATATATATATATATATATGACTTTGTTGTTTGAATTTCATAATTGATAAATGGAAGGTCGAAACATAAGTGAAAAATATTCCCAAAAGATAAAATAGACCCGTAAAGAGTGAGTAAAGGTAAGAAGGGGTTCGGAGGGCCCAAAGATGGATAGAAATGCCCTGGCAAGGGTGTTCTAACTAGGTGCTAGTGTCTGAGGCCATAAAGGATAAATCAGTCAAGTTCGTTAGGGATGTAGGGTGTGTAAGACCAAAGAGAAAACAAGAAACAAATAAAACAAGTCAAAGATAGTTGTTAACCACTATTTTTATTACTTAGGAATCATATATACATTAGTATAATGTTGTACCTAAAAATACCCAAGTGCATGATTTTTTGTCTACAAAAGGTCTAACAACTTAAATCAGCCATTTCACAAATGGTTATTGAGCTATCACCATTATTAAGGGTATTTCATCATGTTTACCTAGTTTTCTGACCCTTTGATAATGGTTGCATGATCTTTCATACTCTTTAGCATCCTTCAACATATTTTGTCACCATAATCCTACTATGAGAACCTTCCATGCCATATTCTCATTGTTGTAATGTCCACATGCAATAACCTTATGTGATTTACTTAGAATACTTTACTATTCATGATATGTAATGTAATATCTTAGGATTTTGTTGCACCCATTTTTTATAGTTCTCCATTTATTAGTTGATGTGGTGTGAATTTTATAAAAAAATATTTCTTTTGTTGAGTAGTCCAATTATCTCGGTGCAATCCCATTTTGTAAAAATAACATTATGTCTTGTAGTTCATCTTGTTTTCTTTTTATGTGAAGAAATTTTGCATATTTTAGGCCATCTTTATGTGAAATCGGTAATTATAACCTATAGTATCTACCCCTATTTTGACAACTGAAAAATGGAATTATTGAAATAGAATTATCTAGTGACATATCCTATCATGTAGAAACTCCTTATTGAAAAAGTGTTTTAATGTCATATGATGGGTGTATAAAACAAATGGCATTTCCAAAAACTATGCCAAAAAAATTTAGTGCATACAACATTGATAATACATCTCACTCTTTAGTTGTATAATTTTTATTTGCATATGTAATTTTTCTACGTAAAAATATATGGGATGGTCCAAGTTTCCTTCTCTTGGTTGTGCCATGATTACTTTAACTATTGTTTCTAACATGGCTATATTTACATGAAAAGGATTACTCCACTTTGGAAATCACAATATGGGTGTATGTTTCAACCTATCCTTTATCTCTTGAAATTATTTTACTTGCTCAGTCCCTCATTCAAATTCTTTTATCTTATGCAACAATTTTGGCATAGTTTTTGATGAATTTCCTATAATGTGCTTAATGTCCAAGGAAGATGCAGACATAATTTTTCATTTTGGTGTCTCCAGATGGACTATGACTGTTATTTTGGTGATATCAACCAATATCATTTCTTTACCAATTATATGCCCTAATAGTGTGCCGAAAGTCATCATGAAGACACCTTTATTCAAATTAAATGAAATCTGAAAATTCCAGCAACACTCTAACATGAGGCACATGTTATTGCAACAATACTTTACCAATTTGTACACTATCTAGTCATTTAAGTATACCTGAAGAAACTTAAGAATAAAAACCTCGAAGGTTGTCACAACGATGCATGAAAGTTCTATTGGCATATTTTTCAATCTAAATGGAAATACAATGTAACTAAAGGACCCCATTCAATTACAAAGGTAATTTTTTCTTTGTCCTCTTATTTAATTTTTAATTCATGGTCTGTGGAAAACCCATCAAGTAAATGTATATATTTCCTTCCTACGACCCCTTCTTGAATTTATTTTGTGAAAGTTGTTGGGAATGTATCCATAATAAAACTCGAGTTTAATTGTTTTGTAGTTTATAAAAATTCTTATATGCCCACATTTCTTTATATTGATAATCATATAAATCTCCCATTCAGACTCCTCCATTGGTATGATCACTCCATGGATGACATATTTTCAATTTTTGTTGTACCTTACATGTAGATTATGAGTCATTTTATATGGTATTTTGAAGATGGGCTTGAGTCCTTCTACCAACTTAATTTTCATTTTTCTCAACAATGTATGTAAGCTTATCATTTCTCAATAACATGTTGGAAATTGATCTTTATATTTTCACAAGAGTTCAATAATTTTCACAATTTATACTTTTCTACAAAGTAATCACTAATTACTATTTTCAGTTCTTTGTCTGCTTCGATGTTGACCTATATAAATTTCAATGGATGGTCTCGTGGTTGGTCCCTAATTATTATTGTCATTGAATTCTCTAGATCCATAAGATGTTTCTATGTTCAAGTGATTGTTGATCACTTCCTATTCTACTTTCCACATAAATTTTTCTTTTACCTTATGCCTCTAATTTATTTCCAACTAAATTTCATCATCCTCTTCACTTGAATCATTATTAGTAATTGTCTCCCCAATTTTTTTGGGAAGTGCAAGCCCTTTGTCCTTGTTTGTGCTATGATTCTTTCTTCTACTAATACATCATCCCCAATGAGCATGTCTTTTTGTATTTCACAACCAACATACTATGAACACAATTATATGTGAAACCCGGAAAAATTGGGGCTACAAATCCTGTTTCTCCTTACATACCAAAATTAGAGGAACGTTTGTTATGAAGAGTATCTGGAAGGCATGGGAACTGGTCAAACCTCACTTGAGCTAGGTGGGGGATGGTTTTAGAACCAGGTTTTCCATCAACTCACACTCTTTATGGTGGTATCCTATTATTAATTTTCATAATGTTCCCTTTGCTATGGTCCCATGGATTAAAATCCTCCGACTTTTAAAACATGGAATAAAATTACTTCGAGTTATTTTCTGTAAGGCTACCCATTCTTGTAAACCCTGGGTTTTTATCAAAGTGCAATTGAACCTTAACCATGGTGATAAATAATCTATAACAGAAATTCAGAATGTTATACCTGAGGATATGCTTCACAAAATTGGGGTTTCTCCTCCTAATTAGTGGTTGTATGATTGACACTTTCCCACAACAACTCCCTTGCCGATACAAACCCCTGAATTGGTTACCATTTTATAATGGGTTGGGGTGATGCTTCATGCAAACCACCTTCTCCTCCTCCTCTATCTACCATGTTCACCATTATTGCTTAATTAGCTCCTCTATGACTTGTTCTTTGTTCATTTGTATTTTATATCCCATGGAATGTGTATGATTGGTGTGGCATATTTTAGGGTATAAATTCTCCACCTAGTTTTTGATTTGGAAAACTATGTACGTTTCTTGAACATATCAATATAAAAGTTCATTTTAATTAAAAAAACATATCACCTTAATTATGGTTTAATTACTTACGGCTCAGGTACCCCATAACTCTTCACATATATGAAGATGTTAATTATGTTTTTTTACCTTGTAATAAATAAAAACCTTCATACACCATTACTAATTAAAATATGGTACACATAACTTCTATAACTTGGTCCCATTTACTGATATGAATCTATGAATAGGCCATCATCATGCCACTAATCCTTCTACAATGTATGTTAGATGACTGATTCTATGAGAGAGAGAGAGAGAATGAGGACCAACGTAATGCATGCACATCAATGTAGTTGCACTCAAATGGAAATGTAAAAAATATCCAAGTAATCAAATAACAATTAATCACCAAGAAATTGTGCATGCAGGAAAAGGGTCTACTCATTCTCATAGATAAACAAAAGTACATATAGAAGTCTTGTGTAACTCCCATGCCTGGATATTTTATACTACAAAAATAGGAAACATGGGTTACAATCTAAAAATGGAATGTAACTCCCACACAACATATGACACAATGACACATATGAAATATTCTATGAAAAAATATGTCATACATCATATAACTCCTAATGACTCACCTAAAGACCTATGAATTACCTAAAAGAGTTGGCTCACCAAGTGTGAGGTGAAAAATTCCTAATAAACTGATAAGAGGAAAAATAAACACTCACACCAACTCCCCACCTTCATCAAAGCTTAGGTGGAGACATGAAAATCCAAAAATAGAAAGAGGACTCCCCTAGACAACTAAGAAAGATGCATCATATGGGTCTTAACAACAAGGAATGATGAGGTAACCATATACAAACTACAAATTTTTAGAAGAAGAAGAATAAGAAGAGAAGATGACTAGAAATCCTAAAGAAGATGCGTAGCTGGAGTGGACCTCACCCCAAGAAGAGATCACAAGTGAAGAAACATGGATTTAGTGAAGTTTTTGTAAATATGTCTATAACCTGATATGAAGTCCGATAGTACTATAAGTCAATGATGTATTCATGAATAAATTACCAAATGAAGTGCATGTGTGTCTCAATGTGCTTGAAGTGGATTTTGAAAAATTGAGATACGATAAGGTTGTCACAATAAATTATGATATGTTTCCAAAAGTGAATACCAAACTCTATCAAAATCCCCTATAACCAAATAATTTCCATGGTAACATTGGTTTCTCCCCGTATTATTCCTATATAGAGTACATAGTAATCACATTTTACTTCTTTCTTGACTAAATGAAAGGAACCAAACTAAGAGAAAATTTAAATCCAGAGGTAGAACTTCAATGATCAAGATCACCGAACCAATCGGGAACTTCTAATCTAACTAAATCAATCTCTGTCCCTCCCAAATAGTGAATTCCATCAGTACAATTTCCTCTAACATATTGAAGGATCCATGTATATTATTTCCAATCCATCTCATGAGGCTCTTGTATGAATATGGACATGATGCCAACAAAAATGTAATATCTATCCCGATATGAGTTAGGTAGATCAATCTACCCACCAACTGGTGATAAAGGGTAGCATCAACTAAGGGAATGGAGAAATAAAATACTAACTTGAATCTATAAAGGAAAGGAGTGTGATATGGATTACAAATCAGAAATGTTAAACCTAAAAATCAAATCAAGGGAATACCTCGTGATGAGAAATCATGATCCATGAGTTATATTAGGTAATATGTATCCTATGGAAGTATTGAAGTAAACCCAAATTAGTCATGGAGAAATTTTTGGCTAAGGAAGTCTTCATAGAATCAATTATCAATGAAGAGATAGTTGTAATAAAAAAGTAATCAAATTACAAAATGAGGATAAACATGGACTCATATTTATTTTAAATGTAAACATTTTTGTTAGAGTAACACTTAGTCAACCTCGATACAGGAAGAAATGAGTCCATCTTGGCATACTAGGCTTAAGGGGCTTGTTTAAGCTTGTAGATTGACTTCTTAAGTCTATGAATGATAGGGGAATATTAGACATAACACCGAGGTTTTTTCATATATATTTCTTCCTCTAGTTCCCCATAAAGAAATGAACTCTTAACATCCATTTGATAGAATTCCCACATGTTAGAGGTATCTATGGCTCAGGTTAGTTGAATAGAAGTCATCTTCGTAATGGGAGAAAAGGTTTTTGAGTAGTAAACCCTAAGAACCTAGGAGAAAAACCTTAGCTATGAGTCACACTTTATACCATATTGGAGAATGCCACACATAACCTCGGATCAAATAATGCACCAATGAGAGATATGCGACATGAATTTCATGAAGGAAAGACTAGGAAAACACACAAAACTACAAGTTTAAAAATAAAATGAGACAAATTGCAAAAGATGAGAGTAACTCCAACTCAACATTAAGCCTCCATGACCCATGATAACAATAACTTAAGAGAAATGTATAAATATGAGTGTTGTGTAACTCCTCCATATTAATATTCCTAGAATAAGAAGTGGAGTTACATTCTGAAATAGGAATGTAACTCCTATGAAAAATGATGATGCTTTATGAAATATAAAACATGTCATAATAACTCTTATGACACTAAGGATACCTAAGCAAGATGATTCAACAAAGTTGAGGAATTTACAAGTAGGAAAATATGAGGACAATAATATCCTACACCAGCACCCCTCTTAAGTGTAGCTTAGGAGGGTAAAAAGAAAGGTGGATCTTGACAATAAGGTTTGATGAGGTACCCATGTACAATGCAAATATATCATAGATAGAGAAAAGAAAAATCCCAAAGGAAAATACTCCCCCGAAAGAGAGAAAAGAAAAAGTTAAGAATATTAGACGCCCCAAAGATGATGAAGTGATGATGTGGATAGAAGAATTGGGTCCTAATAAAAATTTCATTACATAAAATATGAAATGGGAAGAAATAAAACAACCCGATAAGAATCCAAAATTGGATGAAACATTGATAAAAAATCTCTAACAAGTAAAAATTGGTCCAAAGATCACCCTCCAATAAGAAAAACTTGTTTAAACAAATATGTCCAATATTGTTTTAAAAATCATTCATTAGCTAAGCGGGCACAAAAAAAGAGGGGAAAAATTTGACACTTTGTAGAAGAATAGAGAATTTGTGTGAACATTCCATTCTTAAAGAGTACAACGAGAATCTACAACTACTATAAGGAAGACATGGTGATCCTCAATATGGGATTTGATAATAGGCACCTTTAAAGATACCCATTTATAATGCATGTAATAAATTCTTCTTAGGATAAAAACATGCACTAAATGCACTTATTGTAAAAAGAATAAATGCCACAAATAAGTCATTATGGGGGGCGGGGGTTGGTCTCCTACCAAACTAGTCCCCACCCTCCGGTCTTCAAAAAAATTCGGAAAATGAACCAAGTGATCATCGTCTTCTTCATCATCCATTGCAAAAATCCTCTGAAAATGTGGTAGTTTATAAATTAGTGAATTTTATAATGCAAATAAGACCAATGAGTGGGAAGTTAAAAATGTAAACTTTTTCAAAAGATGACACTCAATTCCCAAGTACCGATCAAAAGTTATTACAATAATGATTTCCCATAAATAAGGCCTATTTTTATTAGTAATAATGGAAAGGCTCCAAGGGCCATACAACCGAAAGATATACAAAACGTTACTACCAAAACTAAGACCACAAAGGACATGAAGGTTAAACAAACTTAACACGACAGGATGAGTAGAAAAGTTAGTAATGAAAACTTCCTCAAAATAAATCAACAAGAATCAAGCCCCGTTTTAAATAAAATTACACTCAAGAATAAAAAAATGCACTAAATGAGGATGGACCTAGCCTTCCAAGTGTCTATTTAAACCGAAACCGAATGTAGATTTCAATGGTCTAGTTTGTGAGGGGTAATTGGCCTCCTGCCAATAGGAGCCTCACACTTCATATTCATTAGGCAAATATAAAAGAAAACAACAAAATTCCTCCTTAAATGATTTTCACCAAATTGACTAGTATTACAAATGCATAAAATGATGATTATTGGAACAATACGGATTTAAATTGGAAGAAAAAGAAAATTAATTACCTAAAACAACCTCCTTTTTATAGACCAAAAATACAAAAAAATATTACCATGTTTTTAGGAAAAATGGTAGTTTTAGATGAATTTTGATGGTGTTGGACCAAATATAATGCATTTTTTGAAGTTATAGGCTCAGATGAGGTGAGGGTAGATAAAAAAGGTAGAGGGGGAAATTATGGCCTTTAAGGAGGCATTTGGGAGTTGAAGGAGGCTTTTTTAGGTTGTTTCCCCAAAAATGCCTTGCTAGAGATGGAAAAATATCCTAGGAAAAAAATTAGCACCCATGCTATATTAGGGTCATAAAATGGTGCTTAGAATAGGAAATGGAGTTCTAAATCTAATATATGGAACCTTATAGGTCTTTTAAGTCTGCATGCTTGAAGAAACAATCTAACTCCTAAAAAGTGTGCAACAACCAGATCTATAGCCAAAAACATGAGAGCATGAACTATTGCATTGAAAAAATCCCTTTACAGATATAAAAATGTGCTAAAAAGGCCTAATCACATGATCAAAGTCTTGCACATTATCTATACAATCTGAAAATCTCCCCAAAATCCTACAAATGCAAGTATATCATTACAAACCAACACAAACCATAAAACTAACTATTGTAAATAATGATCTTAAATGAAAAATTTGTCAAAAAACACCAAAAATATAATACCAATGTATATCTGATACCATATGAGAGAGAGTGAGAGAGAGAGAGGAACAAAAAAATGTTGGCACATCAATGTAGTTTCACTCGAATGGAGACGTAAAAAGATCAAGTAATCAACAAACAATTAACCACCAATACATTGTGCATGTAAGAAAATGGTGTACTCATGTTCATACATAAAAAAACTACATATAGGAATGTCGTGTAACTCCCATGCCTAAAATTTGATAGGTCCTCAAAATAGGAGACGTGAGTTACAATCCAATAATGAAATGTAACTCCCATATGACATATGACATAATGACGGATATTAAAATTTCTTTGAGTAAAATCTATCCTATGTCATATAACTCCTAATGACTCACCTAAATACCTATAACTCACCTAAGTTAGATGAATCACCATGTGTCGGTGAAAAATCCTAATAAAATAATAAGTGGAAAAACAAACCCTCACACCAACAGATTCATGCTTGCTTTTCTTGCATGTAAATCTCCATTATGCTCAAGAACACTTACACATCCTTATTTCCATTGAATGTGGGCTTAGGATGATTGTTTTCCTTAATAAATCTCTTGATATTCCTTCTTATAAATTTGAGTGCTTAGGTAATTGTTATTTTTGGATCCCATTGAATGTGTCGCAATTCCTTCTAATTAATCCATACAAACTATGTGCCAAATTATCACAAGCCAAACTCGTAATATCTAATACCGAGAGAAAGTCATTCCATTTTAACTTTCATTCGGGGTTGGTTTGTATCTCTCTACTCCTCTAACCTTTATATTGTAGAGATGTTTTAGATATGTATATTCTACCAAATATTCAATGTAAGGGGATCTTTGTTTTGGGCCCATAGGAATAATGATGCATTGGGATATGTTATGAAGCTTACATAACACTTTTTGAATCACAGTTGGCATTATTTGCATAGCACTATGGCCTTATAAGGAGCACTCAAAAATTTTATGATTTGGCCAAGGAAATTGTTAGGCCCATAGAATATTGACTAAGTATAAAAGGTGCGTAGGCGCGTAAGGTCCTAGTTAAGGAAAGGCACACAAGGACAAAGCACAAAAGGTAGGGTTTAAGAAAAGGGTTTAAGGAAGCCCGTGGCATGTGCAACACACGTAAACAAAACCAAGGGTTCGAGACTTAGTCAAATTGGATGTTTAGGGAAGAACACATGAAAAGCATGACCTGGTTGTATGTGGATAAAGTGTCGGCCTGGTAACAAATTGGCCTCGAAAGGAGCATGCTGCGGTAGAGGCTTCTATAAGCACATCATGGTATTAAGTGGAAGGCTTAGGCTTGGAGGAGCATGCTCACATGGAGGACCACATTCAGACACTTGGCATCAGATCTGAGGGCACTAGAGGATGAGTTGGAAGCCTAGAAAAGCTATAAATACAAGCACCTGTAGAGTAAACATATATACTTAGAGAGTGGGTGGAGCTCTGTAGAAATACTACAAGAACTCTGCTAGTGGGTAATTGTATTGGGCAAAGAATGTATGGGGCAAGGGGATTGTAATTTTTATTTTTGGTAGCATAGTTACATTAGTCCGGTTGTAATGCATGACTACTGGTCTGCTTCTCTATGACACTCTATAATGGCTCCATGAATGTAATGAGGTTATCAGTTATATATATATGAATATCAATGGTTCCGATGAATACATCTTGCTCATAAGTCTTCTTTCATTTATGTTTATGTTAAGTATGGATGTTCGTATACTTATTTTTGTTATGATACAAGTTATATAATATGTTAAGTACACCATCCTGAAATGATTGTAAGGATCTAAAGGTCATTCGAGCTCTATGGTTCTTATACGTATTAAATCCTTTTGAAATCTCTTAAACACAAATCATAGATGATGTTTCCCACTAAACTCACTTAAAAGAGAGACTCGAGTACCCACACATGCCTCGAGTGAGCACCCATCTTCTATTGGGTGATAGGATGATGTGCATGGGGTTCCTTTCTTTGTGACAAGGGTAAAAATGACTACATCTTGCTTCCGTTTCCAGGACCTCTTTTCAAATTTGTAGTGGGAAATAACACTCATCATGATCTATGTAATGAGTAATGATAGAGAGGTTAACGTTGGAAAGTATTGAATCATAGTTCAAGAGCATGAAGGATGAATTTTCTCATAGATTCAGCACTAGACCTAAGTTCGATGCCGGTAGATGGGTAGAAGAGAACCTCTACCATGATCTCGTATGAATTTTTTTTTTCGTTGCTTCCCGGTGAACTGTATGAATGGCTCTTAGCCTATGCGTCTAGATCAAGTTGGCATAATGGATCCCGTGTGTGGACCAAAGAAGAATACCAAAGGCTATAGAATGTAGATCTAACATGGACCCGTGCTCGGATCATTGGTGGAAAGGAGTATTAGTTAGGTATACTCTGGATTATGCCATTTCCACAAATTCTTATCTGGAGGTTGCTGAGTTTGAGTTTCGTGGGAGCCCAGAGGATAATTTCTACATGTTGTCCCTCTGGCTATGAAAATCTTGATGGTTACCATGAGTTTGGAGGCATTCCCAATGGCTGGCTAAACCATTTTGAGTGCTAGATGAGGAAGCTAGGGTGGAGGAAGATGGAAGATTTTGCGATAGAGAAAGAAAGGGAGGAGAGACGACTCAAGTATGGTGAAACACGTGAAAGGGAGATTGTTAGACAACATGAGGTTGCAGATGTTGTGGAAAGGATTTGAGGTTCACGTAGAGGACGTGGAACTGAGCGAGTCTCCGCGACCCCATCTTGGCAAGCGCATAAGAGAGACCCTTTAGCTTCTGATGAGAGTTAGTCGTGTGGAGAAAGAACCATTGGCACACATCCGAGCCCATCTAGTGATTGGACCCTAGCATTTATTTTTCTAGATTAGGGGAAAATATTGCTAGTACAATTGGTTACATTGGAGGTGATCGGTCTACACCCGGGAGGTATAATTTCTTGTTTGGGCTTTTTATGGTGTAAACACCAACCCAAAGTGTTAGGATTTTTGGGAAAGGTATAGACACACAAGATTTTGGTGCTACATTTGTGAGTAGCATAGGGTATACTATTGGTAGTGGGGCATTGTCATAAACCATAGGTGCGTAACTCAGTGGAAGTGTGGGGACCCTTGGCATGACTAGTTTAGGACCAGTGGATATGGTGGATTTGGTGGTTTAGGACCTGGTGGATCTAGTGGCTCCAATAGTTTAGGACCCGGTGGATCCGGTGGTTCGGGAGGAATAGCAGCTGGTGGGTCTATTAGATCTAGTGGTTCATAACCTGGTTGATCTGGTGGTTCAAGACCTAGTGGACTTGGTGGATCAGGTGGCAGAGGAAACACAGGTAGAAACCAAGGCTCTGTCTCAAGAGGATTCGAGCCCTAACCACCCTAACAAGTTTTCTTTGAAATGTCTCTACATTTTCCCGATTATAGAGGTATTGAGGATGTTGCAGAACATGTTCACAAGTGTGAACTACTATGGCACGCAAAGGGTATCATAACCCCAGAATGGAAGGCTAGTCAGTTTGCAACTACGTTGTAAGGGTACACACATAGCTGGTATAAGAAATATGACCCTCATCAAATAGTGGTGGACTATACTTCTTTAAAGAATGCATTCTTGGCATAATTCCACATTCTTGAGTTTGAGTAGAAGAGCATAAATGCTTTGAAGGAGATTCATCAAGGAATGATAAAGATTGTGCGGGAGTATGATACGCACTTTAAAACTCTCTTTCTAAATTACAATATGATATTCACCCTTCGCAAAGCATGCTCATTGGTTTTTGGAGGATTGATCACCCCTTTTATAAGGGCCTTATCTCATAAAACTTTTATAGACTGCGCAAGGCATTAGAAGATACTCTATGCACCGAGGCTATTGGTAGTGTTGATCTTGGTGTTAGCCCATTCTTGGAGGCTTGGATTATTGTTATTGCCAAGTAGTTGGAATTTTTTTGTGAACTCAACCCATGACACTCGTAGTGGTTTATGGTGCATGATTGTGAAGTAGAGGGCACATTACAGATAGTTTCCCCTAGAGGACATTACACGTTATGGCGTAGATTGTGAAATTTTCATGGGGACCATGATGCAAGTAGATGCCCCTTACTACAACGCACAATTTGGAAGAATGTGTCTTGATCTTGCAAGATGTGCACCTCTACAACCCATGATACTAAGGACTGTAGACTCATTGATCAGATCCATGATGCCATTGATCATGGGGTGTGCCAAACCAGCGTTGCTAGTAGTTCCAAGGGTGATGATCATGTTATGAGGAGCGCGCAGATGGAGGCGTGAGTGGAAGAGGTTTTTGAGGAGGATTCTGGGGTCATGGTAACCATGGAGGAGGAAGGAGTTAGTTCCCATGTGGAACTTGTTTCAATTATAGATCTAAAGAGCATTCCAAATGAGAGTCCGCAGACTTGTTACAGTGCTCATGGTGCGTGCATGAAGAAGCATAATTACGAGGAGTGCTTGGAGTTGTTTGAGCATATGAATCAGTGGTACCGAGAAAGACAAGGGCACCGCAATGGTTAGAATTATGAAGGCATACATACAAAGTGGATGCCTCGAGTAACACAGGATGTAGGTTTGGAGCTTGTCCTAGTAATAATAAGGGCAAAAGTTACGTGTGCATGAGAGATAACAAGATAGAAGAACCTGGTTTCAAGGGAGGAAGTAGTTCATGGAAAGTACCTAGACCCCACACATCAAAAGGAGGTATATCAGGACACCATGGATGTCATTCAGAGTTTACAAGGGGAAATCTAGTGTCTAAAGGAGCAATCTAGGAGGGAGGAACAAGGGAGGAGAGTCGAGGTGCAAAAGGATGACCTGGATGAGGTCAACGAGGTGTGTAAAATGTTAAGGCAAGAGAATATCATTCCCTTGTTAGGATCATGGTTGAGAGAGAAGGTACCACACATTAGAGAAGAGCATGAGAGGTAGGTATTGCATGCAAACCTTCCCCCTCACAGCCTTGACTATGACAAAGAGATCACATTGAATGTAGTTGTAGATGGATGGCTCCTTAGTAATATCCTCATTGACACAAGTGTAGAGGTTAATGTTCTAACTTTGGATGCATGGCATCAGATGGGAAGACCTACGTTACAACCATCTTTGAATGTGTTGTATATGGAAAACAAGACTAAGGTAATGCCCATCGGTGTCTTAAAGGATGCAGCTATCACTATCCAGGGAGCTAAGTTTACTGGGGACTTTGAAGTCTTGGCACTCGCTGGTAGACAATTTCTTAGCACTACTTGGGCACATATGGTGTTACAAGAACAATGCGGACCTTCGGTTCAACAAAGGGTACATCAGATTTGAAAATAAGGAGGAATGAGTAATTATACCCCTGATTGATGGGAAGTTGACACCCTATATTGAACCTTTCGGGAAGAATTTCGGATAGGATATATGTGTGTTCAATCGGGGACCCAAATATAATGCATCCTACTTGATGAGTTATCTAGTTTGAGGATGCTTGGTCAAGATAAGTGATACCACCAATCTAACATGTGACAATTGGGCACATGGAACTTATGAATTGATGGGACAAACAATAAAGGTTCGATGATCAAGGTGACAAAGGGGCGGACAATATGATGCCTAGGAGTAAAGGATATACCTAAGTATTTAGAAGGATCCTTCCCCGAGGTCTTTTGTGGGAAATGGAAGCTTAGTGGAATAATGAGAAGGAATGAAGGGGGATGTTAAGTTATGTCCTACTCGGCATAGTTGCACGGTGGTGGGCTACACATCAGGAGAGGCTTTTGGAATGGCGCAAGGTAAGAATTGTTCTCTCTATTAAATTCTCTAGGAGTAACGTGCCCACCACCATCAAGGACTACCATGGGAAGGAGCCTACCTCTTTCCATATCTAGGAGTGTGAAAGGATCTGGAGAGAAGGCACAAAATATTTTCCACCATCCCTTTAGGTGCACAAGTTGTACTCTACACTACAAGGTTACGCACATGCATGGTACATTCATTCAGAGACACGCCACCAGATAGGGAATTGGAAAGTAGGAAGGTGACTCCAGAGAGTAGAATTACACCAAAACTGAGCACGAGGCATTGTCAATGATCTATGCACTTTTCAAGTTTAGATAGTATCTACTGGCAACACCATTCATGTTTTACATAGACCACATGGCATTAAAGTATTTTGTGAACAAGCCCATTTGAATAGGGTGCATATGTCAGTGGGTATTGTTATTTCAAGAGTTTTAGTTCACCATAGTAGTGAAGCCTATAAAAATAAATTGTGGACCTGATCATCTGTCAAGAATTGATTCAGGGGAGGATGCGCAGAGTATTAAGGAGACAATGCCAGACATGCAATCTGTTTAGGTTGCAGCATGCACCATTGGATTTAAAGGATATTGTGGTATTTTTAAAGGAAGGTGTGGTGCCAGAAGGAATGAAGGCATTAGAGAAGAAATAACTAGCTGTACATGCCACGCCCTACATGTTAGTCAATGGAGACTTATACAAGTTGGGATGTGATGAAGTTTTATGCAGGAGTGTATTAGAGCATGAGCACCTTGCCATCATGGAGGAAGCACATGGAGGAAGTGAAGGTGGACATTATGTAGGTGATGCCACCATGTGTAATATATTAATGGAAGATTTATGGTGGGAAACCTGTACAAGGATTGTAAAGACTATTGTAAAGCGTGTGACCATTTTCATCACATTAGCAAGCTAGGAAAGAGACATGAAATTCCTTTGTGCCCTATCCCTAGCGTAGAGCCTTTGGAAAAGTGGGAAATAGACTTTGTAGGCCCTATTTCACCAGTGGCACATAGGACTAGGTCATGTTATGTCATCACTTACACAAATTATCTGAAAAGGTGGGTAGAGGCAGCCCCAACTAAAGATTGCACAATAACCACAACAACAAGATTCTTGTGGGATAACATTATCACAAGGTATGGATGTCCTTTGAGTTTAACCAATGATAGGGGTAAACATTTCTTGAATGAGACCATGACGATCCTATTAGCAGAGTTCATGGTGGCTCATCACAAGAATACACCCTATCACCCACAAGAAAATGGAACCGTGGAAGCATTCAACAAAAAACTGAGTCATATCCTGACCAAAATTTGTGATGTTGGAAGACAAGATTGGGATGACAAAGTATCAACAATATTATGGGCTTATAGGACAACTTATAAAAGGTTAAAAAAGCCACACCATTTCAGTTGGTGTTTGGTGTGGAAGCTATTCTTCCAGTTGAATTCATGTTACCTTCTCTTGTAAATAGCATGCGCAGGAGGGTTGGATGATGAGCAAGTGTTGAAAGAAAGAATTGATGAGTTAATGAAGCTGGATGAGAGATGATCACTCACTAAGTGGAGCCAAATAGTAGAGAAAGAAAAGTAGAAGGCTTGGCATGATCACCACATAAGAAACAAGAAGTGTGAGGTTGGGTAGACGGTCTTACTTTATAATTCTAAATTTTTGTGCCATCCCGGAAAGTTGAAAGTCCATTGGTTGGGTCCTTACACAATCTCATATAACCTTGATTTAGGTGCGTGCCGATTATAAGCACTGGATGGGACAAAGTTGCTTAGACACTTCAATGGGAGTAGGCTGAAGCCCTACTATAAATAAGTCTTCTTGGTGTTTTAAAATAAGGCAATTTTGTCAGTTAGTTTAGAATTTTCCTTTATGTGTTTCTTTTCTTATGTTTCCCTTTCATGTTGTTGTTTTGTTTTGCACCTTGGGTGCTTTGGTAACCTTATTCCTAGTTTTTGAGAATCTATGAGTGTGTAGAGGACCGCACATAGTTGTAGTGTGGGGTGGAGTAATGTGAAGGAGTGCATGGTTAAAGTTCCAAGGAAGTTTGTGTTAAAAATCTCAGTTGAATGTCTCGGGTGAAAGAGGTGTATGGAGATAAAATATGGAAAAAGGATGGTTAGTGTCTTGATAAAGCTACTTGTAGATCCCACGTACAAAGGAGGAGAAAGTGCATTAAGCAACATGAGGTAGGTGAGAGCAAAAATCAGGATAGAAGAAGTGCCTTCAGAGACTGGTTACGTGCACGCAAGAGTCTCCTATCATGTTGGATTGGTTACACACCAGAAGGTTGGAGGGTTGTCCATGTAGGTTGGGCGTGTGAGTGAAAGTGCTGAAGATGAGCTTTGTTTGAAAAATCCACATTAAATGAAAAAGGTATGGTGGTAGGTGAAGTATCACTTAATGCTCAAAAGGGAAAAACTATAAATAAAGGGGTCAAGGCACTTCATTTTTCACTTTGCATATAAGGAGAACGAAGCACTTTTTACACCTTTGCAAACTAGGGCTTCCAAAAAACTGATCCATGTGAAGAAAAATTTAGAGAGATTGAAGCGTGGGTAACTAGTTAATATTTGTGAACTAGGAGGAAGGGATTTCATAGGTGTAGGGGTTGTGAGAAGGTGCCGTCTTGTGAAGGGAGTATCCTAGTTATGGTTTAAAGAACTAGGGCACGGGTTTAAGTAATTTTCTTCACAAGTTTGAGATCTAAGGTTGGAGAGAGTGAAAGAACAAAGTAAGACATAGTGATTGAAGTGGAAGAAAATGGCACCCATGAAACCAGCTAGTACACCCAAGAAGGGCAAGGGAAAGGGCAAGGGCAAGTAGCAAGAAATTGAAGCAAGCACAAATGAAGAGTGGTATGCAGAAATGTAGTACCTAGATGGAGTGTTGTTGGGGAAGGAGTGGGAGTCCCATCTTAGGGACATGTCTGTAAACTATTATAATAATCGGAAAAGCACAATAAAAGGAGTTAGCACTGGAATTAGTGCACCTAACAAACAAGAGGAAACCAAAGGGTTTGCCCATTTATAATGATGACGTGAAGGTCAAGTTAGAGAAGGTAGGTTTATTACAACTCTTTGAGTTGCCCTACTTTGGGAAAGCTGAGTGACTGTATCAATGGCTGATGTTACATGTGCATGAGGAATATTTCCACTTTGCAGGGTGTAAGATGCACAAAAATCCTCAGCTAATTTCACATTTCACAGGCCTCATCTATGAATGGGATGCATTAGAGAATATATGCTAGGAATGGAGAAGATCATGGATACTATGAGCACGCAAGGTGATGGAATAAATGTTGGGGAGGTGAGTGCCATGGTCGGAGACCTTTGTCAAAGAGCATAGGATAAAGTCGATGCCTTGAATAAATTAGAGGCTGAATTGAAAAAGGATTTTCCTAGTACATTGCAAAGGTGATTCTTTGAGTCTCCCATTATTTCTTCTTTCCCTATTCTTTCATCCCCTTATTATTTTTCCTAGGCATAAGCCTATTGTATTCTCTCTCACTAAGAGGAGTGTTCCTATGGATAGAGAACATGCATAGTGTGGGGTGATGTTGGGCCCCTAGAATATTGACTAATTACAAAAGGTGCGTAGGTGCGTAAGGTCCCGATTAAGGAAAGGCATGGGAAAAAGCACATAAGGCAGTGGTCAAGGAAGCCTATGGCGCATGCGATGTGCGCAGACAAAACCAAGGGTTTGGGAATTAGTCAAATTGGATGTTCATGATAGAACTAGTGAAAATTATGACTGGTTGCGCGTGAATAAGGTGCTCTCACCGGCTATATGTTGGCCAGAAGGAGCATACCTACGGGAGAAGCTTCTGAAGCCCATCATGGTATAAAGTGGAAGGCTCGGGTTCGGAGGAGCATGCTTGCATGGAGTACCACATTCAAAAACTTGGCATCAAATCCGAGGGGCTTTGGAGGATGAGTTGGTAGCCCAGAAAAGATATAAATACAAGCACCTGTAGAGTAAACACATATATTTAGAGAGTGGGTGGAGCTCAGCAAAAATACTGCAAGAACTCTCGCTAATGGGTAATTGTATTGGGGAAAGGATTTATGGGGCAAGGGATTATAATTTTTCTTTTTGGTAGCATAGGTACATTAGTCCGGTTGTAATGCATGACTACGATCTTCTTCTCTCGTGACACTCTATAATGGCTCCATGAATGTAATGAGCTTATCGATTATATATATATGAATATCAATGGTTTCTATGAATACATCTTGCTCATAGGTCTTCTTTCATTTACGTTTATGTTAAGTATGGATGTTTGTATACTTCTTTCGTTATGATACAAGTTATATGATCTATTAATTACACCGTATGGAATGACCGCAAGGATCTAGAGGCCATTATGAGATATATGGTTCTTTTATGTATTAAATCCTTTTGAAATATCTTAAACACAAATCATAGATTATGTTTCCCACTAAAATCACATAAAAGAGAGACTTGGTACATGCATGTGCCTCGGGTGAGCACCCAATTTTCTACTGGGTGATAGGCCGGTGCACATGGTGTTCATTTCTTTTGTGATAGGGGATAAACCGACTACAGAAATGAACTCAAAATATTCATGAAACCTTTCCCGATTATTCTAATAATAATATTCTTTAATACATTGATAGGCATGACTTATGCCTTGTTTTCCATAAAATAACATGGGGAGGATAATTTAGTGCAAGTCAGAAAATTTTGTTCCAAGAATCCATTGTGAGAATATTTACTTCTACTATACTCATGTATCCACCAATATGTATTTGATATGCCATCCATCTATATAGACATCGAATAATAGCTAATGATCAAACTCTTCCATCTTTTCGACTTGACATTTCTCTTTTGTTCTGCCTCACTAGTTTTTTGAGCCCCATTTTCTTGATTTTATGTGATAACCATTGACTCATAAAGGAGTATACACTCCATGTGTAGAAGCGTATAAAATTCTTGAAACTCATTTTTATTAGTTGTTTCCATCTCATGGACGTTAAAGGTTTCATTTTGTATCTACGTGTCTTCTCTTAGGAATTTAATTTCTCCCTAGATCTCCCAAATTATATCTTTTATCTCCCAAAGTATCTCTTTTTACTTCTTACCATCATGATAAGTGTTCCTTTGATGTTTTTATATTGGCTTGATGTCATTTCAGGGAGTGAATTTTTGTACACATGTAACATCCCCTCATATATTTTTTGTACATTTGGTGATGCATTTTACGGTGGGATGATAATTTTTGGTTTCCATTCCTCTATAAGGTTTCATGAAATTTTGATCATTCATGCACCCTTTTAAATTTTTTATTTCATCGGTATACAAATATCTACAAATTTTTCAAACTTATGCTCTTTTTAGTAATACGTGCATACTAAGAATGCTAAAAAGTCACAATGATAATGGTCAGTGACACACACTTGTAAATAAGTTCTTAGTGGAAATATTCCTCTTCCACATCCACCTCATCCTCAAACAATGCATCCTCACATGTATCCATCATACCCTTCTAGAGAATTTTCTATTTTAGTCCTTTTGAGTCTTAAAGACCTTGCTTCATAGATTTGGTCAATTACCCTATAATTAGTTGTATCATGTGTATGTGCATCAAAAAATTTCTAGTAGAGTGACCCTTTATTTTGCATTGTGTGTTGAAACAAAGGAAAAATTCTTGCATCATGATTTCCTTCATATATTTCACATGTTAATAACATAAATTTTATATTTTAGTGTGGAAAAGTATTTTTGTATGTCCTTCCACATAAAAATTAGTGTAAAACACCCTATTATATATCTCTCTAATGCTTCTTGCAGTTAAACTTTATAAATGAGTTAGAATTTAAGTAACTTGCACCTCCATGAAAGGACTAATTCCAATGTCTATGATTCTGATCGCTTCCACACACAAAGTTGCTTTAAGGGATTTACACAAATCTACAAAGCTTTAATGTGAGGGGGAACACCTTAAAGTCATTAGTAACCCTCCTACAAACCATTACACATGTTGATCTGGATTTATCTCATATGATAATTTTAGAAATGAGGGTTTTAAAATGTGTACCATAAGTACACATACTCTTTGTTAGATCCCGCTTGATTTTGTAGACACCTAATTTATGTCGTAAACAATTGTAATAATAAAATTGCTCTTATTTTCTTCTTCCTGTTGTCACACTATAACTAAAAAATTTCTACTAATTAGCTAACATCCTCTTGGATACCAATTAACATCAATTCTTTAGTGAAAATCCCCCTTTAATTAATTAATTACCCCTTTTTATTAATTAATTACCATTTCACAGTCATGTATTTAATTAATAAACCCATGATTAATTCAATCATGCTCTTAAACCAAACTAATTCTACTAAATTCCCTCCACATATCCTCTAAATAGATTCTATAAGCTAAACACGACCTATTAATTAATCCCAATTGATTAATTAAACCTTCCCGAATCTTGTGGGTCATTAATATGTAATTAATCTATTCTAAACATGTTTATTGTTAACTAGAAATATTATTGAATAAGTATCAGTGGCACATGAGAATAGGGTGTGTAGAAAGAGGGTCTATAGCGATGCGCAGAAGTTTAATGAAAGAGGGGCACGTGGGAAAGATAGAGTTGGACTTAGTTGTTTTGCATGTTACGGGCTAAAAATAGACATGGAGTGATGAGCATGCATTGGATAAAGACATGAAGACTTGGAGGATATGAAAAGGATATTTTGGGAACATGTGGAAGATCAAGATTCAAGTAGAGTTTGAGCTAATGATAGGATTATATCTAGAGATAATTATAGATAATCTATTATTAGGTAAATATTGCATACTTCTTTAGGCATCCTTGTAGCGGCACATGGTTATTTTTTGATCATACAATCTATTTTGAGAGTGTATGGGTAGTGAAGGGAAATCCCCCACCCCTATATATATTGAATTGCATGGATTAGTGATGTGAGGGTGAATGTATGACTATATGCAATAGAGTTATGATGCTGATTTATGAGCGCACATGACTTTGTGACAATGTTATGTATGTATTCAGCTACAAGTTTTTCAGAATTTAATATAATGTATCATTATGGTTGGATATTAATTATTGATGTTTCTTCTCATGGTTATTATATGGTGAATTTGGTATTAATATTTATGTGATCTATATGTTCTTTATTATGTGTGTTTCAAGTTAAGCTCATAGATTTGTTTGATTGAATGGGATACGCACTTTGAGATTTGGTTATTATGATTATGCATGTTAACACCCTAGTAAGACAGTAACAAAGAGGTGTACGGTACCTTTGTGTGCTTTAGGTGAGCACTCATATCTATCTGAGTGATATGCCAATGCCTCTAGGGTTCTTGAGTGAGAAAATAAAACTACATTTTGGTTCTGTTTTCGGGACCTATTTTCAAAATGTTTACCACAATGTTGCATGATGATGGTGTATCATTTGACTCTTGTGATTATTCAAGATTGGGTGATTGAGAAAATATTGGTTTGCATGAAGATATGGTTTTGGACCCAATTTCAATGTGTGAAAGTGGGTTGAGAAAAATCTTTATCATGAGATTTATGAGTCATTCTTTTTCTATATTCTAATAGTGTTTGCATGTACGAATGGTTGTCACGTATACATCAAATAAAATATGGTATTACAGACCAAGGACTTGGATGCAGGAAGAGTATCAAGATTTTTTGATGCAGATGAAACTTGGACGCGTGTTGTAGATCATTTTTGGGATGGCATTGTGGCGATTATACTTTAGAGTACACTGTGTGTCTACATATTCTTGTTCAAAATTTGTTGAGTTTGAATTCTTACGTGAACCCAGAGGATATTACCATCATGCTATTCCTTTGTCCATTAAGATCTTGATGGTGGTTATGAATTTAGAGCACCTCCCTATGGATAGCTAAACATCCCACCACATGCAATGTAAAGAGAATGTGTGTTCAAAGATGACGGACCTTGCGATATAGATGATAGTATTTGGAAGAGATTATACGAATATTTATCTCATGCAAAAATTATTGAGACTGAATACACAAAGATTAATAAACACAAAATAATGATATCAATATATTCACACTCTCAATACATAGCTAATATATAGCCATTTACATAGCTAAACAACCTCCTAGAAAATAGGGAGGTGTTACAACAATTAACCCAGAATATTATTCACGGGTATAAAAAAACTATATGCGAACTAATATTGTTATCAATATATGATATAACCGTAAGCATTCTTTGACTATATGGTAACTAATTACCATGGAGCACTATGTATTTCCTAGCATTCCCCCCCTTAGTGCAAACATAGGAGAAAAACAATTACACTTCTTTCGTAGCGTGAGGCTCGTGCGTGCTCATGATCTGGATGGTTTTTTCAAGACAGCTAAAAACCTCAACAAGGATGGTTTTATAGGATATCCAACAACCTCAATAATCATGTTTTTACAGGACACCCAACAACCTCAACAAAGGATGTTTTACAGGACAACCAATAACTTAAATATCATGATGTTGCTTTTCCTTGTGCTTTTATCTGTCCATTATGTTTTTCTTTCAAAAAATTATGTAGGAAACACTACTCACTAATTACAAACTTGAAAAAGGAGGTAGAAATGAAAATGGAACATTGAGATCATGTTCCCCCCTCAATATGAACATTTCACTTATTTAATACAAAATAGGAACTCTGAAATTATACTACACACAACTGAAAGAAATTGCAACTCTAAAATGAAAACAAACTCACACTCACACAAAATGTCACACTTTTGACATAAAATTGATAAATACTATTATAAAAATGATTTCAAATATAACTAACTTATAAAATGATGACACAATGGCAATTTTGACTCTTTTGACAAGAAACTTGACATTGGTACTTTAGACAAGGTGATAGTGACTCATATGACAAGAAAATGACATGACTTCACACTAAAACATTTTACCAGATTTTTTTGAACTTAAGAAATACAAATATTAAATAAATTGTACAATATAGAAATCAACTTAAACCTATGACACTTAATTTTATTTGAAAAAGAAACCTTAACACAACTAATTACCATTTTTCTTGGAGGAAGCCACAAATATAGTGCATACAAGCATGTTACACCAATTCATGAAGGCTAAGACACCCAGGACACATGGAGGTCTATTTGGATAGCTCTCTAACTACAAAGATAAATCAATGTTGCAATCAGAATAATACACATGTCAAATAATATTAATAAGGCCGACCACATGTAAGGAAAACTTGTAGGTGGATCATGACATATCCCATGAAGATTGCTAGACGTCTAATATAGAGTGAGATCTTCTGGTGGGTGTGCCACTGGAACAATGAAGTGGCTGCTTCTGTGATTCTTTTTATCTACTGCATATCGCTTATGCCAATATGACTGGAATCCGGGTGTACTTGTATGTTGATCAGCCAAGAGTCACCAAAGAAACCAATAATAAAAATGATGGTTTTACTTTATAGAACTTAATCCAAATTGGATTAACAAAGCCAATCTGTCTAATAATGAATGCATGTAGAATCTCTAGAAGTGTTATTCAAGTCTTCTTTGATTCTCCTTGGATGCTTTAGATATCAATTACCTTCACCATAAAGCTCATGGAGATCGAATTTTGGTGCCACGTGTCTTGATGAACTATTGGCCCTAATATAGTCTTTGACAACTAAAAAAAAATAGTTGATCCAATAAATTGTGGAAGAGAATCAGAGATTAGACTATGATATGTCATTTACTTTTAGAACCAGTATCTCTACAATGTTCAATTGTACACTTTGTTGATGAGGCCAAACTATGTGGGAGATGCTATGATCTTTAGAATATATGCACATATAATTAAATATGAACACAACCAACTAGATAAAAGATATCTATAATAATTCTTAGAAATCTAATGAACCTCGAATAATCAAATTATACAGATGGGATAAACTATTGGCATGGGTCAATCCATATAAAATAGGAAGAATTGACACGTTGCACTCTGTCAAGGAATGAATGGTTGTAAAAAATAGACCCAAATGCTCAAGCCATACACAGAATAAATAACACAAATACCAACTTAAAGTAATTTTTAATTAATATGGACTGCATATGCAGGGAAATCAAGTACATTAAATCTCCCTTTTGAAACTAAATCATTTTTTTCTGATACCACTTATAGTATTTGGAAGAGATTATATGAAGATTTATTTCATGTAAATATTTTTAAGACCAAATACACAAAGATTAATAAACACAAAATAATGATATCAATAAGCCATTTACATAGCTTAAAAACCTCCTAGAAAATAGGGAGGTGTTACAATAATTTACATGGAATATTATTCACACATATAACAATACTATATGCAAACTAATTTTGTTATCAATATATGATATAACCATAATAATTCTTGTACTATGTGGTAACTAATTACCATAGAGAGCACTATGCATTTTCTAATAAGAGAGACATAGAGAAGAAATGCATATTAAGTATAATGAAGTGTGGTAGAGGGAATTGGTGAAGAAGAGAAATATTGAGGAGTTTGTGGAGTTGCGGAGGATGATGTCTCATGAAGTATTTGAAGCTCATGTAGAAGATATGGAGATGAAGCATCATGCTCTCCCCCACTTATGAAAGAATAGTAGAGAATCCCCTTCAACTTTTTATGATAGCACTTCGATGAAGAAAGACTAAGGACTTCGGGCACACATTTGATCCCACTTGACAACCTATCCCTTGCACTTGGTGTTCAATCTAGAAGTAACTATTGATAAACAAGAGAGTGTAGGTAATCCAGTGGTTTCAGGTAGATATAATTTTCCTTTGAATATAGAAGTGCATCAAATAACATCTATGACATCACGAGGGATAACATTTTTGCTTTAAGGAGGTCGATTGGAGGAATATTTTTGGCACTTCATCAAGATAGAGTGTGGGCATACAGAACATTGGGAACACATATGGAAGTACTACAACTTTACGAGAAAATGGGATTTTAATTTAGTACTATTTTTGGGACACAAGGAAGTACATCCCTTTGGTTTAACACTTATTGCAGGAGATGGTTTAGGTGAACTAGAAGGATCGGGATCGAGTTGGGTGGTTTTTGTGGTGAAGGAAATACTGGTTGTGGTTACGGTTTTGGAGCTAGAGGATAAGGCCCATATCCCCAATAGCCCCCACATCAACTTTAGCAAGTTTATTACAAAATGGTCCTCCACTTTCGGCATATATAGGTATTGAAGATGCTAGAACATGTGAACAAGGGTGAATTGCCATGGCACACTAAAGGAATCACTTGCTTGAGATAAGAATATGAGTTAATTTTCTGCTACTCTTCAAGGGCACAAGCATAATTGGTACAAAAATTATGATCCACACTAGACTACGATTGATTATCATGCTTTATGCTTTACATTTTTAGGAAAGTTCCATATCCCCGAGTTTTAAGAAAAGAGTATCATCGTGCTTGGTGTTAAAAGAGAGATTAGAGGGTAAGAGGTAAATGAGGCTACATAGATGAACCTTGGATGAGTGTTATAGATCATTAGTGGGCTAGTGTTGTACACTTTGTTATACTTTAGAATGCGTTGTATCTATGTATTATTTTATGGAAGTGTGTGCATTTCAATTATTGCATGAACTAAGAGGATATTACATTCGTGTTATTCCTTTGTCCATTAAGATCTTGATGGTGGTGCTAAGTTTAGACAACCTACATATGGATAGCTAAACATCCCACCTTTGCATGCAGGGTAGGAGTAAGTGTGGTGAAATATGGTAGACTTTGCGGTAGAAACGTAGATATAAGAAATGAGGCTTAAGTATAATGAAGTGTGGGAGAGGGAATTGGAAAATAAGCATGATATTGAGGAGTCTGTGAAGTTGTAGAGGATGATGTCTTGTGAAGGATTTGAAACTCACGTGGAATATGTGGAGCCATAATATCGAGCTCTCCCCACTTATGAAAGCACAATAGATAATCCCCTATGGATTCGATGAGAGTGCATATGATGAGGAAATAATAAGGGCTGCGGGCACAAATTTGATCCAAATTGGTGACCTAGCCCTTGCACTTAGTGTTTGAGTTCCATAAGTAACTATTGATAAACATGAAAGTTTAGGTAACCCATTGATTTCATGTAGATATCATTTTCCTTTGAGTATAGAAGTGCATAAAAAAATATGGCATCATAGGTGACAACATATTTGCTATTTGGAGGACCAATTGGAGGAATATTTTCTAGCGCATCATCAAGATAGAGTGTGGGTGTAAAAACATTGGAAACACATTTGGAAGTACTATAACTTCACAGACTATGGGAATTTATTTTAGTAATATTGTTTGGATGCAAGGAAGTACATCCATTAGTATGACAACCATTATAGGAGGTGGATTAGGTGGATCAGGAGGCTCGTGATCAAGTGGATCAAGTGGTTCTAGTGGTGGAGTAAATATTGGTGGTGGTTTTAATTCTAGATATAGAGAAAAAGGCCCACATCCCCAGTAACCCCCACATCAACCTTAACAAGTTTATTATGATATGTCCCTTGGCTTGTAAGAATATGGAGGTATCAAAGATGTTGCTGAACATGTGCACAAGTGTGAGTTGATATGGCGCACTAAGGGAATCACTACTTCAAACAAGAATGCGAGTCAATTTTCTACTACTCTTCAAGGGTACACACATATTTGGTACAAAAAGTATGACCCACACTAGACTGTGATGGATTATGAAGATTTAAACTCTACATTTTTATCCGAGTTCCATATCCTTGAGTTTGAACAAAATAGTATCAACACACTTAAGGACATTAAGAAGGGATTATCAGAAAGCATTCGGGAGTATGATGCATGTTTTAAAAATTTGTTATTGAAGTTTTCTTATGACATTCACCCTAGTCAGCATGCATAGTGCTTTCTTGTCCATGTTGAATCCTTTCGGGAGGGTGCTATCTCATTAGAATTTTGTAGATCCATGTGACGCTTTGGAAGAATCCCTACATGCTAACGTAGTTGGGAGTGTAGAAGCGGTGTGAGCCTGTTCTTAGAGGAACACATTGCAACTATGATGAAACAGTTGGAGAAGATCTCTGCTAATTTAACTCATGATACATTTAGTTGAATATGGTGTACATATTACAAGGTTAAAGGACATACTAAGGATATTTATCTTCACACATCAGTATATGCCATGTTGTTAGATTGCAAGATTTTTTATCTAGACCATGATGTCAGTAGATGTCTTCTTTTGCATTGTGTGATCCAAAAGAATGTATCTATGTATTGTAAAATTTATAAAAATTAGACTCACAATACTATTAAATAAAAATTGATTGATCACATTCATGAAGCCATTGAAACTAGTGTGCTCTATGCTAGTATAACAGGTGGATCTAAGGAATAATGATAATAACATAATGAAGGGAACAATAATGGGGATAATAGGAATAAAGGCTTCCATGGTGGATATAGAGGCTGATGTCTTAGTGGTGGAAGAGGAGTATTTTGTAGAGAAACTTTTTTACTTGCTGATCTCTTGATCATTATCAACACGGATGCCCTCAGAATGTGATTTTCTCATGGTGTGGAAAACAACATAAATTTGAGGAATTCCTAACTTGTATGAGCATATGAGAAAGTAGCACAAACAAGATAAGGGATTAGTTATGATTAAGATACATCGCATATATTGAGATCAATAGATTTCAAAGATGGGGATTAATTCCGAGTTATAACCCATGTTAGTTACCACACATGTTGAGGTTGCGCATACCCGTGAACCTCTAAAGTATAAACCGACTATAAAAAAGAAAGAAGTGATAAATGCAAAGTACCCTGATGTTGAACATCATAAAGAATTTTACCTAGAGACTATGGACGTTATTAGGAATCTACAAGGAGAGATTCAAAACTTGAAGGAGTAGGTGTGTGTGATGGAATGAGATACAAAAAATTAACTTCCACAGAATGATGTAGATGATTTTAAGGAGGTGTTTCAAATATTGCACCAAGAGAACATAATCCTCTCATTAGAAGAGTGGTTGAGAGAGAAATTACCGTACTCAAGTAATGAGTGTGAGAGGAAGATACTTCATGCAAATCTTCCTCCCCATAATCATGAGTATGATAAAGAGATTACATTGAATGTGGTTATTGATGGATGGCTTCTAAGAAACATTCTAATAGATACATGTGTAGAAGTTAATGTACTCACATTGGATGCTTGGAATTAGATGGGTAGACCACCATTGCAGCCTTCTTTGAATGTGTTGTATATGGAAAAATGAACTAGTGATAATTTTATGGGGGTATTAAAAGATGTAACTATTATGATTCATGGAGCCAAGTTTCTTGGGAATTTGAAGTATTGGAGATTTTAGAGGTAGATGGTTTCCCAACATTACCTAGGTGCCCATGGTGCTATGTGAATAATGTAGATTTTCACTTCAAAAAGGGGTACATTATCTTTTAAAACAAATAAGAGTGTCTCATTATACGTTTTACATATGTAAGGGTTTCCCCATATGTTGAGCCTTTAAGTGAAGAATACCTTAACAGGATATATGTGTGTACAATTAGAGATCCTGAGGTAGTTGAGCCATTTAAGGAAGGAGTGATACAATGGGATGATGCTCATTCAATTAGTGATACTAAAATTATTTCTTGTGACAACTAGGCACATGGAATGTATGAAGTAGTTGGGTGAGAGATCAAGAATATTGTTACTCCATGATCATTCCACACGTTGTTCGGTTCTTGAGTCATAACCAGGTACCACTGTACACTTATGAAGGGAAACATGATGTATTTTTATGTGTCATGGAAGCCCTGTGGAAGGATGAGGGTGACAGAAGAAATATGTTTGTTTATACCCTGAGTGGGACAACAACACATTAGTGGACTACACATAGAGACACCCTTTTGGAATGGAAATAGGTGAGAGTCACCTTTTCTACTAGGTTTATAAGGATAAATGTACCTTCACAGATATATGAATTCCATGGGTACATAATTTTCATGCCACCCTAAGCAGCTAAGTTCACGTGTGATATATCCATGTAGATTTGACATGGGAAATAGTTGATTAAGAAGCATTGACCTCAGGTATGATCCATACTTTTGATTACTTTTCTACTAAACCTTTTGTCAATTAAGCATTGTAGATTATGAAGTGACTTACTTTGGGAGACAAAAACATTTTGAGGAACTTATTTTAGACATGTTTGGAGAGTTGGATTTGGAGGTGCACCTTGGCCTTGAAGATACTAAATAAGAAGAAATGGATCGCACCTGGGAAGAAAAGGAAAAGGGTAAACTAGTATACATAATAGATGATGATGATGAGGAAAAAAACTTGGATGTTAACCACATTGAAGGTACATGCGAGGTGATGGACACAATAGATGAGAAGGCATGCACATATCATGAGCCTATGAAAAAAATGAGGTTAACATTGGGACAGATGTAGAGCCTGAAGAGGCCATTATTGGTGATTATTAGACTAAGTAAGAGGTAGCTAAGATTATTGAGCTCGTACATGAATTTCAAAACTTAATTATGTGAGGCTATCACGAATTAAAATGAGTAAACCCTTATTTAGGTGGGATGTGAATAAAAATTAAAGAAGGTGTGTTTTTGATTAGGAAGATACCTTACAAGATGAATCCTAATCTGTGCATTAAGGTGAAGGAAGAAATTGATAAGATGTTGAAATATGGAATAATTAAGCCCATTGAGGAATCTGAGTGGGTGAGTCCCATGGTCATTAGTATTAAAAAGGATTTGAGGATAAGGATATATGTGGACTATATAGAATTAAATGCTTCATGTTTTATTGATCCTTTTCCTACCCCATTTACTATGGAAATCACGGAAGGAGTTGCGGGGTGTGAAATATACTCTTTTCTTGATTGATTCTCTATTTATCATCAGGTGTGTATCACTAAAAAATATCGAGAAAAGACAACTTTCACCGCCTAATGGGAAATTTTTCATACACAACTATGCCATTTGGACTAAAGAATGTGCCTATAGTCTTTTCACGCATTATTGTACAAGCATTTCAAGACTTCATTCATATGTTTTTACAACTATATCTTGATGATTGGACCATGTATGGTTTGGTTAAGGATCATTGTGATGATTTGAGGCTTATGTTTGAGAGGTGTAGGAAGTTGAGTATCTCTCTAAATATTAAGAAATGTATCTTTGCAACACCTTTTGGAAATTGACTTGGACATATTATTTGTAAGGAACGTTTATTGGTAGATTTAGCCAAGGTCATTGTGATCTTAGGAATGGAAGAACCTAACAATCAAAGTTAAGTGCAAATATTTATTGGATATAGAGGGTATTACAAGAAATTTTGTAATGGATATGCAAAGATTATCGTGCCCCTATAAGACTTTTGTAGATCTACATGATGCTTTAGAAGCATCTCTGTGTGTAGAGGCGAGTTGGGAGTGTGGACATTGGATTAAGATAATTTTTGAAGAAAAGATTACAACTACGGAAAAATAATTAGAGAAGATCTCTACTAATTCTACTCATGAGACGCATAGTGGGATATGGTATACTGATTATGAGGTTGAAGGACATACCAATGATAACTTGCCATCACAAATTGGTGCATGCCATGTTGTTGGATTGCGATATTTTTCATCTAGACCATGATTTTTAGTAGATGCCCTCTTTTATAGTGTGTGATATAGAAGAATATATTTATGTACTAAAAAAATTGTAAAGTTCATACACATGATATTGTTGACTACTGAGTGATCAATCATATTCATACAACCATTGAAATTGGTGTGTGCGAATGTTGTAGCAAGTGGATCTAAGGAACAAGGATAACAACATAATGAAGGGCACAATAATGGAGATAACATGAATAGAGGCTTCTATTGTGGATATAGAGGCTGAGGTCATGACAGGGGAATAAGAGGATTTCTTGAAGGAAATATTTTTACTTACGGATCTCTTGATCATTATTAGTGTGAATGCCATCTAAATGTGGTTTTTGCATGGTGTGGAAAACAACATAAGTTTGAAGAATTCCCTAACTTGTATGAGCATATGAGAAAACAACACAAGTAAGATAAGGGAGAAGCTATGACCAAGATACAATGCATAGATGGAGATCAATGGATGCCAAAGGTGGGGCTAAATTATGAATTATGACCAGTGTTAGTTACAACACGTGTTGAGGCTATGTGAGCCCGTGAACCTCTGAAGTATAAACCAAATATACTAAAATAGGTAGTAATAAATGCCAAGTACCATGATGCTAAACATTTGAAAAAAGTTTACTTAAATATTATGGACGTTATTAGGAATTTGTAGAGAGAGATTCAAAGTTTAAAGGAACAGATGCACGTGATGGAACAAGAAAAGAAGGTTGAAATCCCACATAAGGATGTAGATGAATTAAAAGAGGTATGTTGAATGTTATGCTAGGAGAACATAATCCCCTTGTGAGGAGAGTGGTTGAGAGAAAAATACCGCACACAGGTAATGAGCATGAGAGGTAGACACATCATGCAAATCTGCCCCCATAATCGCAAGTATGATAAAGAGATTGCATTGAATGTGGTCATTGATGGGTGGATTTTGAGAAACATTCTAATAGATACAGGTACAAAATGGAATGTACTCATGTTGAATTCTTGGAATCGGATGAGAAGACCACCATTATAGCCTTCTTTGAATGTGTTTTATATGGAAAATAGAATTAGGGATAATCATGTTGGGGTATTAAAAGATGCGACTATTATGATTCAAGGAGCCAAGTTTACTTGGTATTTTGAAGTATTGGAGCTCATAGAGGCAGATAGTTTCCTAGTGTTACTTGGGCACCACTTGTGCTATGTGAATAATGTAGATTTTCACTTCAACAAGGGGTGTACATTAGCTTTAGAAATAAAGAATAGTGTGTCATCATACCTTTGACAAATGAAAATGCTACCTTGTATGTTGAGTCTTTTAGAGATGAGGAATTGAACAACATATACGTGTGTATAATCAAAGATCCTGAGGTAGTTGAGTTGTCTAAGGAAGGATTGATTCAATGGGATGATGCTCATTTATTTAGTGATACTAAAAGTATTTATTATTACAACTAGGTGCATATAACTTATGAAGTATTTGGGTGAGAGATCAATAATAATGTTACTCCCGTGATCGGGCACACTGTTGTTTGACACTTGAGTCATAACCAGGTACCTCGGTACACTAGTGAAGGGAATATTTATATATTTTTTCATTTTGGAAGCCTTGTGGAATGATGAGGGTGATATAAGAAATATTTGGTTTATACCCTATGCGGAACGAAGAAGCGTTGGTTGAATACACACAAAGACAACCTATAGGAATGGTCAAAGGTAAGAATCACCTTTTCTACTAGGTTTCTAAGGATCAATTTAACTTCACAGTATATGTAAATTCCATGTTAAGGATTCTAACTCGTGCCACATTTAGAAGTGTGAGAGACTATGGATGGAGGGTAGGAGGAGTTACCACCATCACTCGGGTATATAAGTTATACACCACCCTAAGCATCTACACGCATGCATGGTATGTCCATGCACAGTTGACATAGGAAATAGTTAATTGGTAAGAGATGACCTCAAATATGATCCATAATTTTGATTAGTTTTCTACTAAACCAAGGGTCAATGAAGCACTATAGATTATGAAGAAACTTACTCTCGGGAGATATTATGAAGGATGAGGAACTTATATTACATATGTTTGGTGAGATAGATTTAGAGGCGCACCTTAAACTTGAAGAGAGCGAAGAATAAGAAATTCTCCACACAGGAAGAAAAAAATAAAAGGGTAAATTGGTATGCACAATAGATGATGATGATGATGATGATGATGATGATGATGATGAGGAAAATGGATGTTAACCGAGTGAAGATATACACGAAGTGATGGACATAATAGATGAGAAGGTGCATGCGTATCATGAACCTATGAAAACAAAAAAGGTTAACATTGGGACAGATGCAAATCCTAAAGAGGCAATCATTGGTGATTACTAGTCGGAGTAGGAGGTAGCTTAGATTATTGAGGTCTTACATGAATTCCGGGAATTATTTCCATGTAGATATTATGAGTTAAAAGGAGTTCTCCCTTATATAGGAAATATGCAAATAAAACTTAAAGAAGGTGTGAGCCCGATAAGGAAAATACCTTACAAGATGAATCTAATATGCATGTCAAGGTGAAATAATAAATTGATAAGATGTTGAAATTTGGTATAATTGAGCCCATTAAGGAATATAAGTGGGCAAGCCCCATGGTCATTAGTATTAAAAAGGATAGAAGGATAATGTTTTGTGTGGACTACATAGAATTAAATTCTTTATGTGTTATCAATCCTTTTCTTACCCCATTTCTTGAGTAGATCCTGGAAGGAGTTATAGGGCGTGAGATCTACTCTATTGCGATAGATTTTTAGGATATCATCAAGTGTGCATAGAAAAGGAAGATTAGGAAAAGATGAATTTCACCATTAAGTGGGAAGTTTTACATACATAGTTATGCCCTTTGGACTGAAGAATGCACTTGTAGTCTTTTCACGCATTACTGTGAAATCATTTCAGGACTTTATTCATAAGTTTTTATAGGTGTATCTTGATGATTGGACAATGTATAGATTGGTTAAGGATCAATCTGAAAATTTGAGACTTATGTTTAAAAGGTGCAGGAAGTTAAACATCTCCTTGAATATTAAGAAATGTATCTTTATGAAACCTTTTGGCACTTTGCTTGGGAATATTATTTATAAGGAAGGTTTGTTGGTAGATCCAACCAAGGTCATTGTAATCTTTGGATTTGAATAACCTAACAATCAAAGTGAAGTGCGTGTTTTTCTTGGTTATATAGGGTATTACAGGAAATTCATTAAGGATTATGTAAATATTTTCGTGCCCTTGGAGGAAATTTTGAAGGCTAAGGGAAAATTATATTGGGGTGAGGCACAACAACATGCATTTGAAACACTAAAGGAAAGGTTGACCACTACACCTATTTTGCACTTTCCTTCATGGGACAAACTATTTCATGTTCATATGGATACTTCTAGGATGGCGATTGGAGCTATGTTAACAAAACTTGGTGAAGGCATTGTAGACCATCCTATTTTTTTTTACAAGAATAAATTTAACTCCTATTGAACAAAATATATAACTACGAGCACAAAACTTTGTATATGATTTATAAGCTACAAAAGTTCATAAAATACTTATTGGCTAAACCTTTTATCTTATTTATAGATCATATGCCACTTAAGAATTTTTTCGACAATCCCATGTTGCAAGGGTACATTTTACAGTGGACACTACTATTTCAGGAGTTTTAGTTTATAGTGGTTGTGAAACTAGGAAAAATAAACTCAGGGCCTGATTATTTTCCAAGGATCAATTTTGGTGAGGACATGTAGAGAATTGAGGACATGTAGAGCATATGCAAAACTTTTTATATTAAATCACGTGCCCATCGAATTGGAAAATATAATTGTATTTTTGTGCACTGGACAAGCGCTTGAGGGAATGAAGACATTAGAGAAGAAATAACTTGCAATACACATGACACCTTACCAGTTGATAGGTGGAGATTTGTATAAGTTAGGTCATGATGAAGTTTTGTACCAGTGTGTACTAGAGCATGAGCATGAGGTAATAATGGAAGAAGATCATGATGGGATTACAGGAGGTCATTATGCAAGAAATTCCACCGTGCGCAAGATTTTTATGGTTGGCCTTCGGTGGGAAATGTTATACAAGGATATTAAAGAATATATCAAGGCGTGTGATCAATTTCAATGCCTTGGGAAGATTGGATCTAGGTATGATATCCCTATGAGGCCTAATATAAGTGTTGAACTTCGATAAATGGGCGATTAACTTTGTGGGTCCTATTTCTCAACCCGCACATAGGACTGATGCACACAATATTATAACTTGTATAGACTATCTAACAAGGTGGGTAGAAATAATTCCTACAAAATATTTCGTGGTAGATATAAAAACAATATTTCTATGGGAAAACATTATCAATAGGTATGGATGTCCATTGAGGTTTAAATTGATAATGATACTCATTCTCCTAATGAGACTATCGACTATTATTAGTTGAGTTCATGGTGGCACACCATAAGAAAACCCCTATCATCCACAAGACAATGGTACTACCAAGGATTTCAACAAAATATTTGGACATATGTTGAAGTAAATATGTGATGTTGGAAGGAAATATTGGGATGATAAGGTATATGTTGTACTTTGGGCATACATGACCACTTACAAAATATTGAATAAAGCCACACCATTTCAGTTGGTGTTTGATGTGAAAGCTATATTTCTTATGGAATTCATGTTGAAATCCTTTATTATTGTGCATGTAGGAGGATTAGATGATGAAAAAGTTGTTGAGGAGCGCATAGAAAACTTGATGCAATTGGATGTACAGTGCGTTATTTCTCAATGGATTCAGAAGAAAGAAAAATTGAGACAGAAATCATGACATGATAGAAATATTCACAATAAGGAATGTGAGGCTAGAAATATGGTTCTTTTGTATGATTCAAAGTTTGTGTGCCTCCATGAGAAGTTGAAAGTTCATTGGTTTGGACCCTTTGTTATAACAAAGATATTGGAATCAAGAACTTTCGATTCTGGTAAACCTGGATGACACTTTCTTTCCCAATTAATTCAATAGGAGTAGGAAAAATCCATACTATAAATAAGTCTTCTTGGTAATAAGGTAGTACTTCCATTTAGATTAGGTTTCCCTTTAATGCATTTTCTTTAGATGTGTTTCCTTTTTCATTTTTATACTTTGTCAATTTATTTCAGTGGTTTTGTTGTAATAAGCACACTTGCATGCTAGTAGATGTTTATTATCTAAGTGAATTCATGCGTAGAGGACCATGCATAATTTTAGTGTGGGATGGAGTAGATAAATGTTAAATGGGACAAGCTAGGAAGAGATTGAATGTCCTCTAGAATATGGGTATGTATAGAAGAATATGGTGTGGGCGCTTGAAGTAAAGGTGTGGATCAAGAAACATTGTTCGGATAGAAGACCACATGTGGAAGGATGGATGCATAGTGTAACATGAGGTAGAAAAATACATGGGAAACTACTTGGTATTAGGCACAAAGGTTTTGTACTTTGGTGCATGGAGGAGCATGAGAGGAGGTCTATGGCTGAGAAGTAGTGGGGGTGCAAAAGGTTACGATTAGGGAACATAAAACTCAACGTGGAAATTTTATTTGTGAAACACGAAAAAATAAAGAAATGTCATTTAATGTTGACTACAACAGTATATGGAGATCAATAAATGTGGTGGAATTAACAATATTTATAATTGGTGGGATTGCGATATAACTTTTACCTTGCATTTTTAAGATTTTGAGCTACGAAGGGTGAGAAAAGAGTTATTTGAGTGCAAAAGTGCATGAGGATCTATTACAGACCTGTCTGGGAATATTTGTTCATGATGTTGGTTAGAGGTCCATCAGAGAGGGTGTTTGAGTGAAGAGAAGTCATGTGGGGGAGAAAATCAATGAGATAAGGTTCAAGGAAAAGCTAGGGCATGTGGGTTTAAGTTACATCAATCGAATAGAGTGTAAGAAGGGTTATAAATTATCACAATGACACCTAAAATAGCACCTGGAGTAGCCAATCTAAGTAAGAAGCAAAAGGAGGTGGAAATAGAATTCGAGGATGCACTCAAGACAAACTTTTCAGAAATGTAGTATCCATAAGGTGTAATAATTGGGTGAGATTGGGAGTCTCACATAAGAAGGAGCAAGGTGAGTGATTACAACCACCGCACCAACACAAACTCAGATGAAATTGAGAAGGAGATGACAAAGAAGAAGTCGTCTAGTGTATGGTAGATGATAAGCTAGTTTACAAATCTACGAGCTCCCATATTTTGGAAAACTAGAAGGAATTTACCACTAGTTGGTGTCAAGGTTCCATGAGGACTTCTTTTATTTTGTTGGTAGAAGGGTTAGGCTCACTTCTCTTTCATTAGAAGGCTTATTGGATTAAAGACCTCGGGAATAGAGATTTTTAGTGACTGTAGGATGTTGTAAACATAGAAGACATTCTTTGAGGAGCTGAAATATTAGAAGGAAGGGCATTTGATGCCCATAGATAAGGTAAAAAATCCATTCATTAAGATTGCAACACACTTATTAACAAAATTTAATGGCTAGGAAATATGGGGCGTAGTGAACAAAATATAGATCTATATTATAAAGAGGATGGTAGAAGGTATTGTCTATAACCTAACATCATTTATAGCTAAGAGTATTATAGAAGAAGCACAAAAAGGGGATAATATTTGTTGGGGTGCTATCCTTTTGTCAATTTTATTTCTTGAGATTGGGGTTCTAGATGACCTAAAGGAAAAAGTTTGGCAATATTTGAAGGAGAAGAAATCACTTGTAGAGAGGTTTTACATGTACACTTGTGATGGATCTATTGGGGGAGCATATAAGAACAGGTTGTAGATATGGTACAAAATGTTATGCAAGGCATTTGAGTATGAATGACACATCCTCAAGGACATACCCCGCACAGTAAAAGGAGAGGTGGAGTTTGCAGTATTTCAACACTATTATGTTGGTAAGTCTAGAATGAAGACATGAGAATGGGGTCCATGGTGAAAATTTCCCCATGCCTTAACCGGAGTGATACTTCAAGCCTTTTTAACCATTTATTAGATGCATGAAAATTAAGGTTTGATGCCAATAAAGTGGATCGTGAGCACCACACTCTTCGAAAGACTTACATTTATCAGGTAAGTCCACATACATAGAAAAAATCATCTTTGATTATCTTTGGGATAAAATCTATGAGTTTGGTGAATTGGAAGGTGGCGGTGGCTAAGGTGCATATCTACCTTATGTCCAAGTTGGAAAAAGGTAAATACATTGAGAATGATTTTAGGCTTCCCGAATTTCCCAAGGGAAAAAAATGGTTGGAATAAGGCATGAGCATGTGCCTACCCCCTACATCAGAAGAAGAATTTGATGAAGAAGTGGAGGATGTTGGCACATTGGACCATGGTTCAAGGAAGAAACCAATCTATAGGAGAAAAGATAATACATGAGAAAAACCCTCCTAGACATGAAGAATTGGAGAGGTGAGAGAGGATATGGGTGTGGTAGGAATGGAGATAGGTGAGGGTGTCAAAGAGCAAAAATTCGGGAGGGTATAGAGAAGGGAAAAGGCCACAAAGTGTAAGTGTAAAACCATTATAGCCACCTAGGATATCACCCTCAAAATCCCCAATGAAGACTGAACCGAGATAAGAAGAGGTGAAGTATATTCCCACTAAGGATAGTGAGGGGGAGCAAGTCATATGAAAGCACATATGTCATTAAAGAGACTTCGGTTATTAATATAGACTCATAAGAGTCTCGGGATGAAGAGATGCAACATGATACATGGGAATTTGAAGAGTGTGAAGTGGTGAGTGGTGCCACAGGTGTAGAGAAAGAAAAAGATAAGGGTGAACCATCCGGTGAGCCTACTAGTGCACATATAGGTGAGACAGGAGAAGGTCCGAGACTTGATGTTGAAGTGCACATTCTAAATGATCATCAGTTTGGGAGAAATAAGGATTAAAAGATGTATAAGACACTTGCACTTGGATACATTAAGGAGCCCTCTAAAATCATTTGCACCGTGGTATCAAAGTATTATGGAGCACGAGAAGCTATATGGGTGGGAGTTAATTGATACGAGAGGTAGTAAACATATGAATGAGGAAGTAACTATCTTGGAACATACAAAATCACATTGATTAACCAAAGTTTGATGTGAAGGAGGACACATGTATGAGGAGTAAAATGAAGAAGAAATCCCAAGCTACACCTTTGGAATGTTATGCCAATAGAGTTTACTAATGAATAGGAAAGTAATGCCTTGAATAAGTTGATAGTTGAAGTGGTGTGCATGAATATAGAAAAATTAGCCACGCTAAGAATGTTGATGGAAGATAATAAGATCCTGAAATAACAAGTAGAGCATTTGACTAAAGGGTAGAAGAAGGAAGGGAAAAAATAGAAGGATATTCTATATTTTGTGGTAGAGATGGGGAAATATATTATCGATGTGCATCCAGACATTGATGAATAGACCGAGCCAACCTTTCAGTCATCCTTGCAATTCTTACAAGAATATGTCCACCTACTAATTAATAATCGAGTTAGAGGAGTGGAAAGATACTAAAGATGATTAAACAACTAAGAAGGAAAGGACTAAGGCAACAATAACAAGTAGAATAGTTGGGTATGACTCTCTACTCCAAGCATTGAAGGATGAAATGAAGAAGAAATACTTAGTGCTAAATACATGCATAGATCTAGAGTCGATCATTAAAATAAGGACATTGGTCCTTTCGCAAAGAAAAATGAAACTTTGGGACAAGAGGAGAGGATGACATTACTAGCGGTGAAGTGTAATGCATTCACAACAACACGAGATTCTCACAATAAGAAGATAAAATAATTTGGGAAACTAGTATCATAAAGAAATGATGTAATGGATGGACTGGTTTCTAGTTTGGAAAATGTTCTCATAGTGATAAAGAAAGAGGGATAATATATGACCTTTGAAGAGATGGATGGAGTGCTTAGGAAATTCATGAAAAGACAAAGAAGGGGCTCAGTGACTAGAACAAGCTAGAAGAAAATATTAAGGATGAGTACCTAAACTTTTATTTCCTACTGAGAAGAATAACACAAGGATGTAGAAGTATTCTTTCATATACAATCACTCTTTACTTCATATCTTTATTATTTGGAAATATATGGTATGAGTACCCATTTCAGGTGGCGGAAATGACATTAGTGTGGATTAATGTTGATTGGAAAAATTATTGACTAAGTATCAGAGGTGCATGAGAATAGGGCACATAGAAAAGAGGGTGCGTAGGGATGTGCAAAAATTTAGTGAAAGAGGGGCATGTAGGGAAAATATAGAGTTGGACTTAGCAATTTTGTATGTTACAGGATAAAAATAAATATGGAGTGATGATCACACATTGGATAAAGACGTGAAGACTTGGAGGATATGCAAAAGGCTATTTTGGGAACATATGGAAGGTCGGGAGTCATGTAGAGTTTGAACTAACGATCAAATTATATTTGGAGTTAATTATGTATAATCTATTATTAGGAGAAGCTTACATGATTCTTTAGGTATCCTTGTAGTGGCACGTGACTATTTTTGAGCATATAACCTATTTTGAGAGTGCATGGGTGGTGAAGGGAAAGTACCCACCTCTATATATGTATTGATTTGTATGGATTAGGGATATGAGGGTGAATGTATGAATTTATGTAATAGAGTTATGCTTTTGATTTATGAGCATGCATGACTTTGTGACTGTGTTATGTATGTATTCAACTAATAGTTTTTCATGATTTAATACATTTTATCATTATAGTTGGATATTAATTGTTGATTTTTATTCTTATGGTTATTGTATGGTGAATCTGGTATTAATATTTATGTGATCCATATGTTCTTTATTATGTGTGTTTCCATATTAAGCTCATAGATTTGATTGATTGAATGGAAAACACACTTTGAGATCTGATTATTATAAATATGCATGCTAACACCATGGTAAGATAGTAACAAAGAGGTACTTCATACCTTTACGCACTTCGGGTGAGCAATCAGATTTGTCGAGTGATGTGCCAAGCACATCTAGGGTTATTGGGTGGGAAAATAAGACTACACTTATCTACTCCTAATTCTATATCTCAGCTATCCCACATTCACTAGGATGTAGAATTCTCTAAAAATTGGAAAATTATACAAGAAATTTATAGTACCTTCTTAGCAAAATACACCATGTCCTCGTAAGACATTCATACCCAGGGGAAAACAATTCTATTATTTGAAGGTTTTCCAAATTGAGAAAAACCCCTACTTGCTAAAGTAGCAAGAGAAGATATAAACATGGATTTTTCTCCATTTTGAGGAGTTATCTTTCTTTATCAAGCTCGTTGATTTTTTGTTACTTATGTTTGAATTGAAAGTAAATACCCACATATATAAATTATATCCACCAAATGAAGATAGGTTTGCATTAGTATAGTTTTTATTTATACATGTTTGTTTATTTCCCTTTATTGCTTTATCTTGATGTATTTATTTAAGAAAGTAGGCTAGGATTTTCTTGGTATTAAGTCCTTTCTTAATTTTTCTAAATTCCTTAGCATACATACATATGACATACCGAATTCTATAACCCTTTGTCTTATGCACATTATTATTTAGTATTACATGCATTTTATCTTCAAGTTCTTTGAATTTTTTGTAAATTTCCATGTTCTTGTTTATCTTTTTTGGTATTTTGTGGTTTTGAACGTTTTTGTAGGTAGTAAAGAGGTAAAGTGCTTCTAAAATTTTATCGTGCTAAGAAAAATCCTTGTTTTTGATGTTTCACCTCATTTGTTAGTGTTAGGAATTATCATTTATTAGGCATATATTTGTTAGTGTGTACATATATTGTTTTGGTGGTTGAAATATTCTAAGTAACTTTAGTTTGAGTTGTTTGTGGAGGTTACATAGGAATCCTCAATTTATGAAGATCCTCTCCTATAAATTTGTATTTTCTTTGGAGATTAATTAATTGGAACATTATTGTGTTAACTCTGTCCAAATTTTAGATTTGGTATTAGAGCAGTATGGGATCTTGAGCATGATAAGGGGAAGATCTGTTGTTTTCTATGGTTTCCCCAATTGATGAATTATATTTTTAATCTTCAAAGCTTTAGGTAGTTTTAGGGAGTAGTTTTAGGCATTAACTCATCTTTGTAGCATTTTTTTATCTTTGTCATTTTATGTTTGATCAGACTTGTGAAATAATAATACATTCATTAGCTTAATCAAGTGCCTATGTGATTCCTTGAGGATTATTATTTTCAAATCAAGAGGAGGAATAAGAGAAAATACCAGTCCATACTTCATGTGTATGTGGGTTACATTTCTAATAAGGGCCGAGATCTATATACGAGTAAGGTGGAAAGGAAATTGGCGTTCAATTTTTGCGGTGGAAGCGTTTTGTGAGTTCAAATCATTCATATCAACATCTCGAAAGCTTTAATCCATTTCGTTTGATCTCTTCAAATCATATGCATCGAAGCTACTAGTTGGTCTTCTCATTGCATAGTATTCTCTAACAATACTTTTGGTGTTTCCCACTCTCCATATGTGATTTGAATAGCATATCACTTCTTATATTCCTCCAAAACTTCTTTATATGACTTTTTAGTGGAAGGACTAGCCGGTTGAGTAACATCGAGACCATGATACTGATTTGGTCAGTCTCCTTCGGGAGGAGCAGATACTTTTACATTTATTTCGTATCTTGGGCAAGATCCGTGGAAGTTCTGTCACCGAGGCATTTCGGATCTCATCAATTCTTTGATGAGTCTTCTCATTATCATCTGTAAAGTAGACAGATTATTTTCAAGCAATTCATTAGTACGCTCATGTCTGCGATGATAGTACTTTTCAAACTAGTGGTATGATCCACTAGTGGTGAACAAAATCATTTACTTTTTGAGATATGACCTCTGGAAGGTGCAGCAGACACGATTCTACTTGTTTCTGTACATGTGTCTCTATTCTTAACTAACATTAGATGCTATGTTATCTATCTTATCATTCAATACTTTTAGTCTTTGAGGCCTTTGTCACCCTTCTTCCGAGTTCAATAGCTTTTAGAACCTTTTCTATCGATGCTAATTTTCTCTATGACTTACTACTTCTTCATGGACCGCTTTGACAGCCTTATTGGTCCAATTGAGCATCTTAGAACTTTCTGAAGGTTCTATTTCTTTACTCATGATCCTCGGTACCGAGAACACGGCTTTGTGTTTGGTGAGAGATATCAATTCATGTGGATCAGCCAGGAAATGAAGTACTACCACTTATGAAGCCATATTAATTCTGGCCCATTTGCGGAGCATATTTCGATGCACAAGTTTCTCACAATCCCGAGCACCCACGAGAAAATCTGTGGATGGATCATGTACCAATGACTTGTGGCTACAGAGAAACACTTTTTCTTTCTCGGGCTCTTGGAGCTTGTTTGAGTTTTCTCCTCTTTGTAAAGTAGGATGAAGTGCTCTTGTGAGATGCACTTACAGACGGTGGCTTCTTGTCAGGCTTCTCCTAGAATCTTGTGCGAAACTTAAGGTGACATTATTTTTCTTCTCTACATTTCTTTGTGGCATTCTCTAACTTGGGCTTGGACGATTGAATAAACTTTTTAGAAAGAGTCCATTCTTTTGGAACTCTAATGTCGGACCAAGAAATGAGCTCAGCTCAATTTTCGTGTTTCTAAATTTGTATGCGTCACCACGCTGCTGCCTTTGGTGACTCCATGCTAATAACAGGTACATAGTGTTAACTAATCTATAGATAACCTTATAGTGGATCGCCAAGGGGCAAGAACCAGACCTCATATGTAAACCGGTTGTTGCTAGATGTAATTTAAGAACATCCTGAAGCAGATCATCCTTAGTTAAGGATACGAGGATAGTTCGGGGAAGACCTCAAAGAAACAGGTCCATTATGCGAGTCCAGATGCTGTATAGCAGCTAGCAAACTATCTTTGAAAGAATCAAATCTTAGATCCATTAGGCAACATAATATAGATGCATTTAAACCACGTCGAGCGGTGGTGTTATCCCTATCTGAACACACCCTACATGTGCAAATTTTTAGGTAGACTGTTTCTTAAGACTCGAATATCTTTCTTATCTATTAAAGGAATGTTATATTCCCCATTACTGGTCTGTGATACTTGTATCACAGATTCTCTTGTCTTAAAAACTGTAGAGGCAATCAAATGAAACCTATTTATCTTTGCATAGACTTCAGAATATGATTTCTTTGGCAACTTCCATTCAGGAATGGGATTTGATTCATCAATCATATCAACATCAGTATTTACTTCAAAAACTTGACATGATTAATTAAATCTTGACTATCGATTCTCGCTAAAGCGACTCTGTCATGTTCTTGACCATTATATTGTTACTTTGCAAGCAAGGAAGCAAGATTGACCAAACGTCGGGCAATATTCGTCTTACTGTTGCGCCTGTCACACGGCGTCTTACGGTTGCGATAGCCACCCGCCAACCTTATTGAAAGTGCTATATAAACTTGCGTTCACAATCGAACTTTGAAAGCAGAACTTTATCGATCTATAAAACCTTTTAATCAATATTTGTTTCAATCTTTCGAATCTTGTTCAGATCTTAAATTGTCTTATAATTGTAATGCAGAAATCATTTGTTTGTCTATGCTCTGAATAGTCCTTAGATCTTTTACTACGCTCTGATACCAATTTAAAACTACTAAGCTCAAGTTCGATACCAATTCAAAACTCGCTTTCAAATCTATACTCGATACCAAATCTCACCAAATACATAAACCAATTTTAAAACACACACATTCAAGAATTCTGAAACCAAGCTGAAACTCGAACACAACTTATCAATTACACTGAAACTGTATTACAAACTGTCAAAGCTTAATTAGAAAGCTTAAAGATCTGAAATATAGTAATATCACTATTACGGAATAATTCTTGTATTACATTCAAGACAATGTCGAAGACATCATCAGTCTCATACAATTCCTCAAACTCACGGAATTCTTTCAAACACAATATCTTAGGCTCATTATTTACTGACAAAATAACACAGACTTCTGTAGTCATTACTTACAGACTATACAAGCTTTTAGCTGTAGGCGATCCTGGAACAATACCTGAAATCTTCTTCGTGTTCTGCACAAGCTCCAGTGTCTCCTCTCTCGACTCCAGCGTATCCAGTGTATTCTCCAGTGTATTGAATGAGATGAGCAAAGTTCAATTTATAGAACTTTGTCAAGGCTTTTCACCTTTGGAGCAGGATTTCCGGTAAAAGAGAACCGGTTACCTGAGTAGCCAAAAAGATGCCAAGCGACAGAAAGCAAAGGACAGGACTGACCGACACGGACAAGTGGGTACAACCCACCCACGGGAGTATTATTAAAGTGCCATGGGTCCACCACGCACTGACCGACACACAAAGGAAAGAGATAAGATAGAATCTTATCCGGACATATTTACACATGGTAACAAGCCTACCATGATAGCTGACAGAAAGTGCGCACTAATAACGCACTAAGGAGAATCAAACCGGACAGCTGGTCCCATATCATCATCACTGCTGGTGGATGATGTGCTGTCTTCACGAGTTGGTGCGGGCTCCAAGTTTCTTTCCAACTGTTCCAACCATATTCTGGATGTAGATGCCGATCCATCACGATCAGGACGTAAGTGAGGTCTCGTCGGGAACAGGTAATGATCTGGTATCCTCAGATCATGGCCAGGTGTAGGAGGATGTATCGCCATTGTGTGATGCAGTAGAATTCTCCTCCACAGAGTTGCATTAGGCCTCTGATTAATGTTCCTGCCAGGAATTACTTTAACATAATAATGGACTTTCACGAACCATGGGATCTTACACTTTGTATCGGGATATTTCTAATTTGTGCTAGGATCAACATTTAATGATGGTGAATTAGAAATTTTGTAGGTAAAAATTTTAACAGAAAGTATTTAAGTGTTTAGAGATAAACTTCCTGTTTCCCATGGATGGTTCCATGTTCCAGAGATCGTATTGGAGCGGATGCTCCTCAGTCCACATCCTCGAGTATTCGAACCTCCAGATGGTGTTATGTCTTAGAATTAGTTGTCTCGGGCGCGAGACCTTCAAGCTGGAAGTGGATCCGGATGTTCTGTTGTATAAAGAGATCGCCATTGCCGATTCGAGCAACACTTGACCATCGGATCTTGTAATGTGTGGGCTGTGCATTAGGAATGTCGGGTCAAAAACCTGCAATTAGTCTCGAGACATTTGGTATTCAATGATCGAGATGATCCTCGGAGACTAATAACCCCTGGGCCTCTCTGCTCATCATATTATCCATCCTTGTGAGAGCATTTATACGTGCTTGGGAATGACGATGGTCCCAGTTGAGCCGTGAGGTTCATGAAAAATCGAGTGACATTCACATTCCTGAAAGCATTCATTTCTCTCTTTGGAAAAGTCTGCAAAGTGCATTTTCTTTCCCGCAATATGCTCCACAGAGAACTCAAGTTATCGAACCATGAGCCCCATCTTTGTAGTCTATTCCATGCTGTTTTATTAGATGGATCTCCGCCATCTAATCTCTTACGTAAATCCTTGAGATCTGACGAGGATGAAGGCTTCGTTCTGAACAAAGAACAAGAAAGCTTTAATGGCTTTCTTGGCAGCAAGCAATTCCTTGTGGGAAGAGTGATAATTCATTTCAGAGCCTTGGAAGGCTCCAGAGGCATATCTGCAAACCTTCTCCTTCCCATTATCAGTTTTTTCTTTCAGCACTGCTCCCCAGTACTGATCACTTGCGTCACACTCAATGATCTTTTTACCAGGCCCTGGTAAAGACATTGGTGGCAAATTGGTGACCTGCTTCTTAATTCTTCGAACTGCTTCTGTCATCTCTGTATTCCAAGCAGGTGCATTTTTCTTGAGTCTTTTATTGAGCAAGACTCTGTCTGCGGCGATGTTCTGGTAGAATCCTGCGATGTAATTAACACATCCCAGAAATCGCTGAAGTTGCTGCTTCTCATGAAGCTCATCTGGAAAGTTCTGAATTTTACTTACAATATGCTGCTGCATTTCAATATTCCCAGAACTTATCCTAATACCAAGGAAATCTATGTCTTCTTTAAATACTTCAATTTTACTCAGAGACAGACATAGTCCATTATCAAAAACAACCTTATAGAACTGTTCTAGATGACCCAAATGTTCTTTTGGAGATTTAGAAAAAATCAGGATGTCATCTATGTATACAATAAGAAAGTCTGAAAGCTCACCAAAGATTTTATCCATTATTTTCTGAAAAATGGATGGTGCTGTTTTGAGGCCGAAAGGCAAGACTCTCCACTCGTACTGTCCTCACGGGACAATAAAGGCATTTTAAACATATCTTCTGCTTGAAAGATTTGCGTGAACCCGCTTTTGAGGTCGAATTTGCTATATACCTTTGAACCTTTTATTCGACTCGAGAAGATCATCTTTCGCGGGATCGGGTCTTTGATCTTGAAGCAATATATTTATTGAGAGGTTTGTAGTCCACGACTAACCTCTTTTTTCCTCTGATCTGCTCACTACGCTTGTTGACATAAAATGCGCGTACACGACCAAGGAGAACTGGATTCTTGGATGAATCCTCCTTTTATCAATTTTTGTATCTCGTCGTGGCATTCTTTGCGTTCTGCTGGAGGCATGCCCCTATGATGGGCTTTGAACTTTGGAATTATCTCCTTGCCTTCAGAGTCCTTTACTAACTGCAGATCAAGATTACAGAAATGCTTTTTCCTATGTATGTAAGCATGAGGATTGTCATTACATACATTCTTCTTAATTTTAGAAATAATCTCTTCAATGCTGGTTTGGCGGTTTGCTTTATAGACTTATGTATCCAGAGATTATTTACTACTTTGCATTTCTCGGGATTGGAACAATTGATCAAAACTATATCTCCTACTTATCCTTTTAGGAGGATCAAACAATATGATATGATCTGGGGTTATCTTGAATGTATGGTGGCTTTCATGAAATCTACCCCTAGGAGACAATCATAGTTTTCCATATTATGTTGATAGAATTCTATTTCTAGAAAAGTTCCTTCAACATCAATCCTTACTCTGGCCATATAATTACTGGACTACTTCTCTTTTGTCAAATCTTATTTTTGTGTGGGTTGGAACTTGATCGATGGTATGGCATCTGTCTCGAGCGGTGATTTCTGCTCCAGTATCAATCATTGCATCAAGCATGTATGGCTTTATATGAGGGATGCATATGACTATAGCTATAAATGGATTTTGAGTACAAATGACTAATAGTGCATACCTCTCTCTACTTGTCTTTTCTTCGATGCAATGTGATGATATGATTCATCCAGATCTTCTTCTGGATTATTCTTTTCCTTTTCTTCTTCTTCCAGCAGCTTGGAGTATTCTTCATTTGGCTTTGGCAATGACTTTTTCAGAAATCTATTCTCGGTTCTTCTCCATTACGTGTATACTTTTACGGAGGTGGATCTGCTTGTCCGGATATGACTGTCCTTGCTCAAATGCTCTATGCTGGAAACTTCTTCCTCCGCGACATCTCTACATGCTCATGACCTTCCTCCTGGTGGGATCTGTCTCTGTCTTATCCTCTGCTGATATGGAGGTCGGATTGGCATTGATTCGAATTCTTCATCAGTGGGAATCTTCATGTTCTTGAAGCCTTGCTTGTTCAACTTCTTGTGTCTCGATGTATTTATCTCATCAATTCTCTAAGCTCTTTGCTTAGAGTCATCTTTTTGCGCAGTGTCCCATGGGGGACAATCGTCATGTATCGATGAAGGCATTCTAACTGTCTTCTCAAGAATTCTGCACTTGGAGGCATCATTGGGTGTGCAAAATTAGTATTCATATTCACACGAAGTTATCAAAAGAAGGGAATGAACTGTACCCACTATATCTGTGCTTTATCGGCTTCATCATCGATACTTGCATGTATCAGATTGCGGTTGCCTTCATCAAGAGATGCATAAGATATATCGACGAAAAGTGTCGAATCGAAACAAATGCATACTCTTCATCATTTATACCTTTTATAGATAAAGCGTTTACCTTTGCTTTACCTCTGTCTGTATCTTTCTTGGGGCACTTATTTGCATAGTGCGGCCCTTTGCAGATGTAGCAGGTTGGCTTGAACTTGGTGTTTGCCAACATACCCGAGCTTTCGAACTTATATTTTTCTTGGCTTTTCTGTATGGAGAATCTTTGAATTTGAATTTCTTTTTTTTTTTTTGCATCTGGGCATCCTCCCCCTTTGAAAATGCACAATCCTTGCAAGAGGATTTGCGGCGAGGATTTATCTCAGATCTGGACAGTGAAAGGCTCTAGAGCATCTTGCTCACGTAAAACATTACCCTGGGCTCTTTGATGTTTGAGCGCTTGTTTGCGCTCCCACTTATCCTTGCAAAGCTTGGCATTCGTCTGATCTATGATCTGATTTAGTGCACCAAAGCTGAGATCTCGCCTGCACGCGAGCCATGCATGGCCTTCTTGTATTGAGTGGCGAAATAGGGCGGAAATGACTCTATATATCGGGAGACGCATAGTCTCGTCATTTATATTGCCGGAGCTGTAGTAGAGCTTCTGCATGAAGCACTGGTATTCTTTCACGCGAGTCACCAAAGGCAGCAGCGTGGTGACGCATACAAATTTAGAAACACGAAAATTGAGCCGAGCTCATTTCTTGGTCGACATTAGAGTTCCAAAAGAATGGACTCTTTCTAAAAAAGTTTATTCAGTCGTCCAAGCCCAAGTTAGAGAATGCCACAGCAATTGTAGAGAAGAAAAATAATGTCACCTTAAGTTTCAGACAAGATTCTAGGAGAAGCCTAGACAAGAAGCCATTGTCTAGAAGTGCATCTGTCAGTAGCACTTCATCCTACTTTACAGTAGGAGAAAACTCAAACAAGCCTGAAGAGCCTGAGAAAGAAAAAGTGTTTCTCTGTAGCCACAAGTCATTGGTACATGATCCATCCACAGATTTTCTGTGGTGCTCAGATTGTGAGAAACTTGTGCATCAGAAATATGCTCCGGCAAATGGGCCAGTAATTAATATGGCTTCAGTAAGTGGTAGTACTTCATTTCCTGAAACTGATCCACATGAATTGATATCTCCTGACCAAACACAGAAAGCTGTGTTCTGGTACCAGAGGACTGTGAGTAAAGAATTAGAACCTTCTGAAAATTCTAAGATGCTCAATTGGACCAATAAGGCTGTCAAAGCGGTCCATGAAGAAGTAGTAAGTCATAGAGAAAAATTAGCATCTATAGAAAAGGTTCTAAAAGCCATTGAACTCAGGAAGAAGGGTGACAGTGCCTCAGCACTAAAAGTATTGAATGATAAGATAGATAACATAGCATCTACTGTCAGAAGAATAGAGACACATGTACAGGAAACAAGTAGAACTGTGTCTACAGACCTTCCAGAGGTCATATCTCAAAAAGTAAATGATTTTGTTCAGCCACTAGTGGATCATACCACTAGTTTGAAAAGTACTATCATCAGTAGACATGAGCAGACTAATGAATTGCTTGAAAATAATCTGTCTACTTTACAGGATGATAATGAGAAGACTCATCAAAGAATTGATGAGATCCAGAAATGCCTGGTGACAGAACTTCCACGGATCTTGCCCAAGATACAGGAAATAAACAGAAAAGTATCTGCTCCTCCTGAAGGAGACTGGACCAAATCAGTATCATGGTCTCGATGTTACTCAACCGCTAGTCCTTCCACTAAAAAGTCATATAAAGAAGTTTTGGAGGAATATAAGCCTTTATTTTTCAAAGATAAAAATGTTAACATGTTGAGTATACAGGTCCGCATCACAGATTCCACAAGATGAAGAGGAACAGTGATTCGAACAGCGGCCGGTGTTCGACGAGTAGATGGGAGAAACATCGGGAATTACTCATCAAGCACACGACATGCCATCTCCTAAGGTACTGAGACTCTTCAACCCAACTTCTATAAGTTGGAATGTAAATCCATAGCGGAGATAAAAGAAATTGTTCATTCCATGATCGGTTGGGGTAATACCCAATACGAAACATATAATAGATCTCCTCGTAATATTGCTGCAACAATTGCTAACGGCTTTGTTGGCATTCTGAAAGAATGGTGGGACTTGCTCCCAAATAAGGAACTAATCTTGCAGGCAGGATATTCTGGTCTTACTGCCGCCATCATCAAAGAGTTCATCGGGAACATTGACGATGATAAGATGATGAACACCGCCATGTTCCTTCGTGCACGTATTTGCGACATGACTCGCGTGAAAGAATACCAGTGCTTCATGCAGAAGATCTACTACAGCTCCGGAAATATAAATGACGAGACTATGCGTCTCCGATATATAGAGTCATTTCCGCCATATTTCGCCACTCAATACAAGAAGGCCATGCATGGCTGCGTGCTGCAGATCTCGGCTTTGGTGCACTAAATCAGATCATAGATCGGGACGACGCCAAGCTTTGCAAGGACAAGTGGGAGCGCAAGCAAGCGCTCAAACATCAAAGAGCCACAGGTAATGTTTTCGTGAGCAAGTATGCTCTAGAGCCTTTCGGCCTGTCCCAGATCGGGAGATAAATCCGCCGCAAATCCTCTTGCAAGGATTGCACTTTTTCAAAGGGGGAGGATGCCAGTACAGTACGTAAAAGAAAAAAGAAATTCAAATTCAAAGATTCTCCATACTGAAAGCCGAAGAAGAAATATAAGTTCGAAAACTTAGGTATGTTGGCAAACACCGAGAAGTTCAAGCCAACCTGCTACATCTGCAAGGGACCACACTATGCCAATAAGTGTCCCGGGAAAGATACGAGAGAAGGGTAAAGCAAAGGTAAACGCTTTATCTATCAAAGGTATTAATGATGAAGAGTATGCATTTGTTTCGATTCTCGATGACTTTTCGTGGATATATCTTATGCATCTCTTGATGAAGGCAAGCGCAATCGATACAGCAAGTATCGATGATGAGTTGATAGCACGAGATAGTGGGTACAGATTCTGTCCCTTCTTTTGATAACACGTGTGAATATGAATACTAATTTTGCACACCCAATGATGCCTCCAAGTGCAGAATTCTTGAGAAGACAGTTAGAATGCCTTGATCAAGTACATGACAGTTGTCCCCATGGGACACTGCCAGAAAGATGGCTCTAAGCAAAGAGCTGAGAGAATTGTGAGATAAATACATCAAGACACAAGAAGTGAACAAGCAAGGCTTCAAGAACATGAAGATTCCCGGCTGATGAAGAATTCGAATCAATGCCAATCCGACCTCCATATCAGCGAGAGGATAAGGCAGAGGCAGATCGGACTGCAGAGGAAGGTTTGGAGCATGGAGAGGTCGCGGAGGAAGAAGTTTCCAGCATAGAGCATTTGAGCAAGGGCAGTCATCGGACAAGCAGATCAGGCCTCCGAGAAAAGTATACACTGAGAATGGAGAAGAACCAGAATAGATTTCTGGAAAAAGTCATTGCAAAGCCGGTGAAGAATACTCCAAGCTCTTTGGAAGAAGAAGAAAAGGAGAAGAATAATCGAGAGAAGAAGATCTGGATTCATCATATCATCACATTGCATCGAAGAAAAAGACAGGTAGAGAGAGGTATGCACTATTAGTCATTTGTACTCAAAATCCATTTATAGCTATAGTCATATGCATCCCTCACATAAAGCCGTATATGCTAGATGCCATGATAGATACTGGAGCAGAAATCAGTCTGCTCAGACAGTATGCCATACCATCAATTGTTGGGTTCCAACCCACACAAAAATAAGATTTGACAAAAGAGAAGTAGTACGTAATTATATGGCGAGTAAGGATTGATGTTGAAGGAACTTTTCTAGAAATAGATTTCTTTCAACATAATATGGAAAACTATGATTGTCTCCTAGGGGTAGATTTCTATTTATAGAACTTTGTCAAGGCTTTTCACTGGAGACAGGGATTTCCGGTAAAAGAGAACCGGTTACCTGAGTAGCCAAAAGATGCCAGAACTGACAAAAAGCAAAGGACAGGACTGACCGACACGGACAAGTGGGTACAACCCACCCGGGAGTATTATTAAAGTGCCATGGGTCCACCACGCACTGACCGACACACAAAGGAAAGAGATAAGATAGAATCTTATCGGACATATTACACATGGTAACAAGCCTACCATGATAGCGTGTGAGAAAGTGCGCACTAATAACGCACTAAGGAGAATCAAACCGGACAGGTTTGGTCCCATATCATCATCACTTGCTTTGGTGGATGATGTGTGTCTTCACGAGTTGGTGCGGGCTCCAAGTTTCTTTCCAACTGTTCCAACCATATTACGGATGTAGATGCCGATCCATCACGATCGGGACGTAAGTGAGGTCTCGTCGAATGTAATGATCTCGGTATCCTCGAGATCATGGCCAGTGTAGGAGGATGTATCGCCATTGTGTGATGCAAGAGAATTCTCCTCCACGAGTTGCATTAGGCCTCGATTAATGTTCCTGCCAGAATTACTTTAACATAATAATGGACTTTCACGAACCATGGGATCTTACACTGTATCAGGATATTTCTAGCTGTGCTAGGATCAACATTTAACAGTGGTGAATTAGAAATTTTTGTAGGTAAAAATTTTAACTGAAAGTATTTGAAGTGTTTAGAGATAAACTTCCTGTTTCCCATGGATGGTTCCATGTTCCAGAGATCGTATTGGAGCGGATGCTCCTCAGTCCACATCCTCGAGTATTCGAACCTCCAGATGGTGTTATGTCTTGGAATTAGTTGTCTCAGGCGCAGACCTTCAACTGGAAGTGGATCCGGATGTTCTGTTGTATAAAGAGATCGCCATTGCCAGTTCAGGCAACACTTGACCATCGGATCTTGTAATGTGTGGAACTGTGCATTAGGAATGTCAGGGTCAAAAAACCTGCAATCAGTCTCAGACATTTGGTATTCAGCGACTGAGATGATCCCTCTGGAGACTAATAATTCCTGGGCCTCTCTGCTCATCATATTATCCATCCTTGTGAGAGCATTTATCTGTGCTTGGGAATGACGATGGTCCCAGATTGAGCCGTGAGGTTCATGAAAAATCTGAGTGACATTCACATTCCTGAAAGCATTCATTTCTCTACTGGCAAAGTCTGCGAGTGCATTTTCTTTTCCTGCAATATGCTCCACAGAGAACTCGAAGTTATCGAACCATGAGCCCCATCTTTGTAGTCTATTCCATGCTGTTTTATTAGATGGATCTCCGCCATCTAATCTCTTACGGAAGTCCTTCAGATCTGACCTGAGGATGAAGGCTTCGTTCTGAACAAAGAACAAGAAAGCTTTAATGGCTTTCTTGGCAGCAAGCAATTCCTTGTGGGAAGAGTGATAATTCATTTCAGAGCCTTGGAAGGCTCCGAGAGGCATATCTGCAAACCTTCTCCTTCCCATTATCAGTTTTTTTCAAAGATGCTGCTCCCAAGATCGATCACTTGCATCACACTCTATGATCTTTTTACAGTGCCCCCTGGTAAAGACATTGGTGGCAAATTGGTGACTCGCTTCTTAATTCTTCGAACGCCTTCATCATCTCTCGTATTCCAAGCAGTGCATTTTTCTTGAGTCTTTATTGAGCAAGACTCTGTCATGCGGCGATGTTCGGTAGAATCCTGCGATGTAATTAACACATCCGAGAAATCGCTGAAGTTCGCTTCTCATGAAGCTCATCACGGAAAGTTCTGAATTTTACTTACAATATCTTTCTTTTGCATTTCAATATTCCCTTAACTTATCCTAATACCAAGGAAATCTATGTCTTCTTTAAATACTTCAATTTTACTCGAGAGCAGACATAGTCCATTATCAAAAACAACCTTATAGAAGCTGTTCTAGATGACCCAAATGTTCTTTTGGAGATTTAGAAAAAATCGGGATGTCATCTATGTATACAATAAGAAAGTCCGAAAGCTCACCAAAGATTTTATCCATTATTTTCTGAAAAATGGATGGTGCTGTTTTGAGGCCGAAGGGCAAGACTTTCCACTCGTATTGTCCTCCTGGGACAATAAAGGCTGTTTTAAACATATCTTCTGCTTCGTAAAGATTTGCAGAACCCGCTTTTGAGGTCGAATTTGCTATATACCTTTGAACCTTTTATTCGACTTAAGATCATCTTTCACGGGATCGGGTGTCGATCAAGCAATATATTTATTGAGAGGTTTGTAGTCCACGACTAACCTCTTTTTTCCTCTGATCTGCTCACTACGCTTGTTGACATAAAATGCCGCGCACGACCAAGGAGAACTGGATTCTTGGATGAATCCTCCTTTTATCAATTTTTGTATCTCGTCGTGGCATTCTTTGCGTTCTGTTTCTTTGAGGCATGCCCCTATGATGGGCTTTGAACTTTGGAATTATCTCCTTGCCTTCGAGTCCTTTACTAGCTGCAGATCAAGATTACAGAAATGCTTTTTCCTATGTATGTAAGCATGAGGATTGTCATTACATACATTCTTCTTAATTTTAGAAATAATCTCTTCAATGCTGGTTTGGCAGTTTGCTATAGACTTATGTATCCAGAGATTATTTACTACTTTGCATTTCTCAGGGATTGGAACAATTGACTGAAAACTATATCTCCTACTTATCCTTTTAGGAGGATCAAACAATATGATATGATCTGGGGTTATACTGAATGTATGACTGGCTTTCAAGAAATCTACCCCTAGGAGACAATCATAGTTTTCCATATTATGTTGAAAGAAATCTATTTCTAGAAAAGTTCCTTCAACATCAATCCTTACTCTGGCCATATAATTACAGACTACTTCTCTTTTGTCAAATCTTATTTTTGTGTGGGTTGGAACCCAACAGTCTGATGGTATGGCATACTGTCTGAGCAGACTAATTTCTGCTCCAGTATCAATCATTGCATCAAGCATATATGGCTTTATATGAGGAATGCATATGACTATAGCTATGAACGGATTTTGAGTGCAGCTAATAGTGCATACCTCTCTCTTGTCTTTTTCTTCGATGCAATGTGATGATATGATGAATCGAGATCTTCTTCTGGATTATTCTTCTCCTTTTCTTCTTCTTCCAGCAGCTTGGAGTATTCTTTTTGGCTTTGGCAATGACTTTTTCAGAAATCTATTCGGTTCTTCTCCATTCGTGTATACTTTTCTCGGGAGGTGGATCTGCTTGTCCAGATGACTGCATCCTTGCTCAAATGCTCTATGCTGAAACTTCTTCCTCCGCGACCTCTCCATGCTCATGACCTTCCTCTGCGGTGGGATCTGTCTCTGTCTTATCTCTCTGCTGATATGGAGGTCGGATTGGCATTGATTCGAATTCTTCATCAGTGGGAATCTTCATGTTCTTGAAGCCTTGCTTGTTCAAACTTCTTGTGTCTGATGTATTTATCACAATTCTCTAAGCTCTTTGCTTAGAGTCATCTTTCTTGCGGTGTCCCATGGGGGACAAGCTGCCATGTATCTTGATCAAGGCATTCTAACTGTCTTCTCAAGAATTCTGCACTTGGAGGCATCATTGGGTGTGCAAAATTAGTATTCATATTCACACGTGAAGTTATCAAAAGAAGGGAATGAATCGTACCCACTATCTCGTGCTATCAGCTTCATCATCGATACTTATTTGTATCAGTTGCGAGTTGCCTTCATCAAGAGATGCATAAGATATATCGGCGAAAAGTTGTCGAGAATCGAAACAAATGCATACTCTCCTTCATTAATACCTTTAACGAGATAAGGCGTTTACCTTTGCCTTACCCTCTCTGTATCTTTCTGGGACACTTATTGGCATAGAGTGGTCCCTGCGGATGTAGCAAGTTGGCTTGAACTTCCGGTGTTTGCCAACATACCGAGCTTTCGAACTTATATTTTTTCTTCGGCTTTCGTATGGAGAATCTTTGAATTTGAATTTCTTTTTCTTTCTGCACTGGGCATCCTCCCCTTTGAAAAAGCGCAATCTCTTGCAAGAGGATTTGCGGCGAGGATTTATCTCAGATCCGGACAGCCGAAAGGCTCTAGAGCATACTTGCTCACGTAAAACATTACCTGGGCTCTTTGATGTTTGAGCGCTTGTTTGCGCTCCCACTTCTCCTTGCAGAGCTTGGCGTTCGTCCGATCTATGATCTGATTTAGTGCACCAAAGCTGAGATCTACAAAGACGCGAGCCATGCATCGCCTTCTTGTATTGAGTGGCGAAATATGGCGGAAATGACTCTATATATCGGAGACGCATAGTCTCGTCATTTATATTGCCGGAGCTGTAGTAGAGCTTCTGCATGAAGCACTCGGTATTCTTTCACGCGAGTCACCAAAGGCAGCAGCGTGGTGGCGCATACAAATTTAGAAACACGAGAAAATTGAGCGAGCTCATTTCTTGTCCGACATTAGAGTTCGAAAAGAATGGACTCTTTCTAAAAAGTTTATTCAATCGCCCAAGCCCAAGTTAGAGAATGCCACAAAGCAATTGTAGAGAAGAAAAATAATGTCACCTTAAGTTTCGCAGACAAGATTCTAGGAGAAGCCTAGACAAGAAGCCATTGTCTAGAAGTGCATCTCACAAGTAGCACTTCATCCTACTTTGAGAGGAGAAAACTCAAACAAGCTGAAGAGCCCGAGAAAGAAAAAGTGTTTCTCTGTAGCCACAAGTCATTGGTACATGATCCATCCACAGATTTTTACGTGGTGCTGGGACATGAGAAACTTGTGCATCGAAATATGCTCGGAAAATGGGCGAGTAATTAATATGGCTTGATGAAGTGGTAGTACTTCATTTCTGAAACTGATCCACATGAATTGATATCTCATGACCAAACACAGTAAAGTGTGTTCAGTACCGAGGATGTGAGTAAAGAATTAGAACCTTCGAAAATTCTAAGATGCTCAATTGGACCAATAAGGCACAAAGCGGTCCATGAAGAAGTAGTAAGTCATAGAGAAAAATTAGCATCCATGGAAAAGGTTCTAAAAGCTATTGAAATGAGAAAAAAGGGTGACAGTGCATCAGCACTAAAACTTTTGAATGATAAGGTAGATAACATAGCATCTCATCGGAAGAATAGAGACACATGTACAGAAACAAGTAGAAGCGTGTCTGCTGACCTTCCAGAGGTCATATCTCAAAAAGTAAATGATTTTGTTCACCACTAGTGGATCATACCACTAGTTTGAAAAGTACTATCATCATAGACATGAGCAGACTAATGAATTGCTTGAAAATAATCTGTCTACTTTACAGATGATAATGAGAAGACTCATCAAAGAATTGATGAGATCCCGAAATGCTGGTGACAGAACTTCCACGGATCTTGCCCAAGATACAGGAAATAAACAGAAAAGTATCTCGCTCCTCCGAAGGAGACTGGACCAAATCGTATCATGGTCTCGATGTTACTCAAGCGGCTAGTCCTTCCACTAAAAAGTCATATAAAGAAGTTTTGGAGGAATATAAGCCTTTATTTTTCAAAGATAAAAATGTTAACATGTTGAGTATACGTGGTCCGCATCACCGAGATTCCACAAGATGAAGAGGGCAAGAGTTCGAACAGCCGAGTGTTCGACGAGCGAGATGGGAGAAACATCAGAATTACTCATCAAGCACACGACATGCCATCTCCTAAGGTACAGACTCTTCAACCCAACTTCTATAAGTTGGAATGTAAATCCATAGCGGAGATTAAAGAAATTGTTCATTCTATGATCGGTGGGTAATACTCGATTCGAAACATATGGTAGAACTCCGCGTAACATCAACATTGCAGCAACCATCGCCAACGGCTTCGTTGGCATTCTGAAAGAATGGTGGGACTTGCTCCCAAATAAAGAACTAATCTTGCAGATCGAGGATATTCGGCCTCCGCCGCTATCATAAAAGAGTTCATCGGGAATATTGGCGATGACAAGATGATGAATACAGCCATGTTCCTGCGTGCCCGTCTTTGCGACATGACTCGAGTGAAAGAATACCAGTGCTTCATGCAGAAGCTCTACTACAGCTCCGGAAATATAAATGACGAGACCATGCGTCTCCGATATATTGAGTCATTTCCGCCATATTTCGCCACTCAATACAAGAAGGCGATGCATGGCATGCGTACTGCAGAACTGAGCTTTGGTGCACTAAATCAGATCATAGATCAGACCAACGCCAAGCTCTGCAAGGACAAGTGGGAGCGCAAACAAGCGCTCAAACATCAAAGAGCCACAGGTAATGTTTTTTTACGTGAGCAGTATGCTCTCGAGCCTTTCGGCTGTCCAGATCTGGAGATCAATCCTCGTCGCAAATCCTCTTGCAAGGATTGCACTTTTCAAAGGGGAGGATGCCAGTACAGAAAAAGAAAAAGAAATTCAAATTCAAAGATTCTCCATACAGAAAGCCGAAGAAAAAATATAAGTTCAGAAAACTCAGGTATGTTGGCAAACACCAGAAGTTCAAGCCAACTTGCTACATCTGCAAGGGACCACACTATGCCAATAAGTGTCCCAGGAAAGATACAGAGAAGGGTAAGGCAAAGGTAAACGCCTTATCTGTTAAAGGTATTAATGAAGGAGAGTATGCATTTGTTTCTGATTCTGACAGCTTTTCGTCAGATATATCTTATGCATCTCTTGATGAAGGCAACTGCAATCTGATACAGCAAGTATCAGATGATGAAGCTGATAGCACAGATAGTGGGTACAGTTCTGTCCCTTCTTTTGATAACTTCTGTGTGAATATGAATACTAATTTTGCACACCCAATGATGCCTCCAAGTGCAGAATTCTTGAGAAGACAGTTAGAATGCCTTCAGTCAGTACATGACAGTTGTCCCCCATGGGACACTGCAAGAAAGATGACTCTAAGCAAAGAGCTTAGAGAATTGACAGATAAATACATCAGGACACAAGAAGCTGAACAAGCAAGGCTTCAAGAACATGAAGATTCCCAGCCTGATGAAGAATTCGAATCAATGCCAATCCGACCTCCATATCAGCAGAGGATAAGACAGAGACAGATCCCGACCAGAGGAAGGTCAGGAGCATGGAGAGGTCGCGGAGGAAGAAATTTCCAGCATAGAGCATTTGAGCAAGGACAGTCATCTGGACAAGCAGATCCAGCCTCCAGAAAAGTATACACAGAATGGAGAAGAACCAGAATAGATTTCCTGGAAAAAGTCATTGCCAAAGCCAGTGAAGAATACTCCAAGCTGCTGGAAGAAGAAGAAAAGGAGAAGAATAATCCAGAAGAAGATCTGGATTCATCATATCATCACATTGCATCAGAAGAAAAAGACAGTAGAGAGGTATGCACTATTAGTATTTGTACTCAAAATCCATTTATAGCTATAGTCATATGCATCCTCACATAAAGCCCTATGTGCTTGATGCAATGATAGATCTTGGAGCAGAAATCGATCTGCTGACGGTATGCCATACCATCGACTGTTGGGTTCCAACCCACACAAAAATAAGATTTGACAAAAGAGAAGTAGTCTCAGTAATTATATGGCGAGTAAGGATTGATGTTGAAGGAACTTTTCTAGAAATAGATTTCTTTCAACATAATATGGAAAACTATGATTGTCTCCTAGGGGTAGATTTCTATTTATAGAACTTTGTCAAGGCTTTTCACTGAGACAGGATTTCCGGTAAAAGAGAACCGGTTACTGAGTAGCCAAAAAGATGCGAATCGACAAAAAGCAAAGGACGGGAGCCGACACGGACAAGTGGGTACAACCCACCCACGGGAGTATTATTAAAGTGCCATGGGTCCACCACGCACTGACCGACACACAAAGGAAAGAGATAAGATAGAATCTTATCCGGACATATTTACACATGGTAACAAGCCTACCATGATAGTTTGACGAAAGTGCGCACTAATAACGCACTAAGGAGAATCAAACCGGACGGTTTGGTCCCATATCATCATCATCACTGTGGTGGTGATGTGTCTTTGTCTTCACGAGTTGGTGCGGGCTCCAAGTTTCTTTCCAACCTGCTCCAACCATATTCGGATGTAGATGCCGATCCATCACGATCGGGACGTAAGTGAGGTCTCGTCGGGAATGGTAATGATCGGTATCCTCGATCATGGCCAGTGTAGGAGGATGTATCGCCATTGTGTGATGCAAGAGAATTCTCCTCCACGAGTTGCATTAGGCCTCGATTAATGTTCTGCCAGGAATTACTTTAACATAATAATGGACTTTCACGAACCATGGGATCTTACACTGTATCAGGATATTTCTATTGTGCTAGATCAACATTTGATGGTGAATTAGAAATTTTTGTAGGTAAAAATTTTAACAGAAAGTATTTGAAGTGTTTAGAGATAAACTTCCTGTTTCCCATGGATGGTTCCATGTTCCAGAGATCGTATTGGAGCGGATGCTCCTCAGTCCACATCCTCGAGTATTCGAACCTCCGAGATGGTGTTATGTCTTGGAATTAGTTGTCTCAGCGCGAGACCTTCAACCGGAAGTGGATCCAGATGTTTGTTGTATAAAGAGATCGCCATTGCCATTCGAGCAACACTTGACCATCGGATCTTGTAATGTGTGGAAGCTGTGCATTAGGAATGTCGGTCAAAAAAACCTGCAATCGCCTCGAGACATTTGGTATTCGGCGACCGAGATGATCCCTCCGAGAGACTAATAATTCCTGGGCCTCTCTGCTCATCATATTATCCATCCTTGTGAGAGCATTTATACGTGCTTGGGAATGACGATGGTCCCAGATTGAGCCGTGAGGTTCATGAAAATCTGAGTGACATTCACATTCTGAAAGCATTCATTTCTCTCTTGGCAAAGTCTGCGGTGCATTTTCTTTTTCCGCAATATGCTCCACGAGAGAACTCGAAGTTATCGAACCATGAGCCCCATCTTTGTAGTCTATTCCATGTCTTTGTTTTATTAGATGGATCTCCGCCATCTAATCTAATCTCTTACGGAAGTCCTTGAGATCTGACACTGAGGATGAAGGCTTCGTTACGAACAAAGAACAAGAAAGCTTTAATGGCTTTCTTGGCAGCAAGCAATTCCTTGTGGGAAGAGTGATAATTCATTTGAGCCTTGGAAGGCTCCGAGAGGCATATCTGCAAACCTTCTCCTTCCCATTATCAGCTTTTTTCTTTCAAAGATGCTGCTCCCGATCGATCACTTGCATCACACTCAATGATCTTTTACCAGGCCCCAGTAAAGACATTGGTGGCAAATTGGTGACTTTCGCTTCTTAATTCTTGAACCGCTCTGTCATCTCTCGTATTCCCAGCAGTGCATTTTTCTTGAGTCTTTTATTGAGCAAGACTGCATCGCTGGCGATGTTCAGTAGAATCTGCGATGTAATTAACACATCCGAGAAATCATCTTGAAGTTGCTGCTTCTCATGAAGCTCATCGGAAAGTTCGAATTTTACTTACAATATATCTTGCTGCATTTCAATATTCCCGAACTTATCCTAATACCAAGGAAATCTATGTCTTCTTTAAATACTTCAATTTTACTCGAGACAGACAGACATAGTCCATTATCAAAAACAACCTTATAGAAGCTGTTCTAGATGACCCAAATGTTCTTTTGGAGATTTAGAAAAAATCGGGATGTCATCTATGTATACAATAAGAAAGTCCGAAAGCTCACCAAAGATTTTATCCATTATTTTCTGAAAAATGGATGGTGCTGTTTTGAGGCCGAAGGGCAAGACTTTCCACTCGTATTGTCCTCCTGGGACAATAAAGGCTGTTTTAAACATATCTTCCTGCTTCAGAAAGATTTGCCAGAACCCGCTTTTGAGGTCGAATTTGCTATATACCTTTGAACCTTTTATTCGACTCAGAAGATCATCTTTCGCCGGGATCGGGTGTTGTACTGAAGCAATATATTTATTGAGAGGTTTGTAGTCCACGACTAACCTTTTTTCCTCCCGATCGCTCACACGCTTGTTGACATAAAATGCCGCGCACGACCAAGGAGAACTGGATTCTTGGATGAATCCTCCTTTTATCAATTTTTGTATCTCGTCGTGGCATTCTTTGCGTTCTGCTGGAGGCATGCCCCTATGATGGGCTTTGAACTTTGGAATTATCTCCTTGCCTTGAGTCCTTTACTAACCATGCAGATCAAGATTACGAAATGCTTTTTCCTATGTATGTAAGCATGAGGATTGTCATTACATACATTCTTCTTAATTTTAGAAATAATCTCTTCAATGCTGGTTTGGCAGTTTCTTTATAGACTTATGTATCCAGAGATTATTTACTACTTTGCATTTCTCAGGGATTGGAACAATTGACTGAAAACTATATCTCCTACTTATCCTTTTAGGAGGATCAAACAATATGATATGATCGGGGTTATATCTTGAATGTATGGTGGCTTTCATGAAATCTACCCTAGGAGACAATCATAGTTTTCCATATTATGTTGAAAGAAATCTATTTCTAGAAAAGTTCCTTCAACATCAATCCTTACTCTGGCCATATAATTACAGACTACTTCTCTTTTGTCAAATCTTATTTTTGTGTGGGTTGGAACCCAACATCGATGGTATGGCATACGTCGCTGCATGCAGCTGATTTACTGCTCCAAAGATCTATCATTGCATCAAGCACATAGGGCTTTATGTGAGGGATGCATATGACTATAGCTATAAATGGATTTTGAGTACAGCTAATAGTGCATACCTCTCTACTGTCTTTTTCTTCTGATGCAATGTGATGATATGATGAATCCAGATCTTCTTCGGATTATTCTTCTCCTTTTCTTCTTCTTCCCAGCTTGGAGTATTCTTCTTGGCTTTGCAATGACTTTTCCAGAAATCTATTCTGGTTCTTCTCCATTCTGTGTATACTTTTCGGAGGTGGATCTCGCTTGTCGGATGACCTGCCCTTGCTCAAATGCTCTATGCTGGAAATTTCTTCCTCCTCGACCTCTCCATGCTCATGACCTTCCTCTGAGTGGGATCTGTCTCTGTCTTATCCTCTGCTGATATGGAGGTCGGATTGGCATTGATTCGAATTCTTCATCAGGCTGGGAATCTTCATGTTCTTGAAGCCTTGCTTGTTCAGACTTCTTGTGTCTCGATGTATTTATCTGTCAATTCTCTAAGCTCTTTGCTTAGAGTCATCTTTCTTGCGGTGTCCCATGGGGACAAGCGTCATGTATCGATGAAGGCATTCTAACTGTCTTCTCAAGAATTCTGCACTTGGAGGCATCATTGGGTGTGCAAAATTAGTATTCATATTCACACGAAGTTATCAAAAGAAGGGAATGAACTGCCCACTATATCTGTGTTATCAGCTTCATCATCCGATACTTGCTTTGTGTCAGAGTTGCGCAGATTGCCTTCATCAAGAGATGCATAAGATATATCGGCGAAAGGCTGTCGGAATCGAAACAAATGCATACTCTTCTTCATTAATACCTTTTAATGAGATAAGGCATTGACCTTTGCCTTACCTTTCTCTGTATCTTTCCGGGACACTTATTGGCATAGTGTGGTCCCTTGCGGATGTAGCAAGTTGGCTTGAACTTCCTGGTGTTTTCCAACATACCGAGCTTTCGAACTTATATTTTTCTTGGCTTTCTGTATGGAGAATCTTTGAATTTGAATTTCTTTTTCTTTTCTCTCAGGGCATCCTCCCCCTTTGAAAAAGCGCAATCCTTGCAAGAGGATTTGCGGCGAGGATTTATCTCCAGATCTGGACAGCCGAAAGGCTCTAGAGCATACTGCTCACAGAAAACATTACCCAGGGCTCTTTGATGTTTGAGCGCTTGTTTGCGCTCCCACTTCTCCTTGCAGAGCTTGGCGTTCGTCTGATCTATGATCTGATTTAGTGCACCAAAGCTGAGATCTGCAGCACGCAGGCCATGCATCGCCTTCTTGTATTGAGTGGCGAAATATGGCGGAAATGACTCTATATATCGGAGACGCATAGTCTCGTCATTTATATTGCCGGAGCTGTAGTAGAGCTTCTGCATGAAGCACTGGTATTCTTTCACGCGAGTCACCAAAGGCAGCAGCGTGGTGACGCATACAAATTTAGAAACACAGAAAATTGAGCCAGAGCTCATTTCTTGGTCTGACATTAGAGTTCCAAAAGAATGGACTCTTTCTAAAAAGTTTATTCAGTCGTCCAAGCCCAAGTTAGAGAATGCCACAGCAATTGTAGAGAAGAAAAATAATGTCACCTTAAGTTTCGAGACAAGATTCTAGGAGAAGCCTAGACAAGAAGCCATTGTCTAGAAGTGCATCTGTCAAGTAGCACTTCATCCTACTTTTCTGAAGAGGAGAAAACTCAAACAAGCTGAAGAGCCCGAGAAAGAAAAAGTGTTTCTCTGTAGCCACAAGTCATTGGTACATGATCCATCCCTGATTTTTCCTGTGGTGCTCGGATTGAGAGAAACTTGTGCATGAAATATGCTCCGGCAAATGGGCCGAGAATTAATTAATATGGCTTCAAGAAGTGGTAGTACTTCATTTCTGAAACCGATCCACATGAATTGATATCTCATGACCAAACACAGAAAGTGTGTTCAGTACAGAGGATTTGTGAGTAAAGAATTAGAACCTTCTCGAAAATTCTAAGATGCTCAATTGGACCAATAAGGTGTCAAAGCGGTCCATGAAGAAGTAGTAAGTCATAGAGAAAAATTAGCATCTATGGAAAAGGTTCTAAAAGCCATTGAACTCGGGAAGAAGGGTGACAAGTGCCTCAAGCACTAAAAGTATTGAATGATAAGATAGATAACATAGCATCTCTTTGTCAGGAAGAATAGAGACACATGTACAGAAACAAGTAGAAGCTCTGTCTGCAGACCTTCCAGAGGTCATTTCTCAAAAAGTCAATGATCTTGTTCAGCCACTAGTGGATCATACCACTAGTTTGAAAAGTACTATCATCAGTAGACATGAGCAGACTAATGAATTGCTTGAAAATAATCTGTCTACTTTACAGGATGATAATGAGAAGACTCATCAAAGAATTGATGAGATACAGAAATGCACAGTGACGAGAACTTCCACGGATCTTGCCCAAGATACAGAAATAAACAGAAAAGTATCTGCTCCTCCTGAAGGAGACTGGACCAAATCTGTATCATGGTCTGATGTTACTCAACTGGCTAGTCCTTCCACTAAAAAGTCATATAAAGAAGTTTTGGAGGAATATAAGCCTTTATTTTTCAAAGATAAAAATGTTAACATGTTGAGTATACAGGGTCCGCATCACCAGATTCCACAAGATGAAGAGGAACAGCAGTTCGAACAGCCAGTGTTCGACGAGCAGATGGGAGAAACATCAGGAATTACTCATCAAGCACCTGACATGCCATCTCCTAAGGTACAGACTCTTCAACCCAACTTCTATAAGTTGGAATGTAAATCCATAGCGGAGATTAAAGAAATTGTTCATTCTATGATCGGCTGGGGTAATACTCAGTTCGAAACATATGGTAGAACTCCGCGTAACATTGCAGCAACCATTGCCAACGGCTTTGTTGGCATTCTGAAAGAATGGTGGGACTTGCTCCCAAATAAGGAACTAATCTTGCGATCAAATGGATATTCGGCCTCACTTTGCGCTATCATAAAAGAGTTCATCGGGAATATTGACGATGACAAGATGATGAACACCGCCATGTTCCTTCGTGCACGTATTTGCGACATGACTCGCGTGAAAGAATACCGGTGCTTCATGCAGAAGCTCTACTACAGCTCCGGCAATATAAATGACGAGACTATGCGTCTCCGATATATAGAGTCATTTCCGCCATATTTTGCCACTCAATACAAGAAGGCGATGCATGGCCTGCGTGCTGCGAGATCTCGGCTTTGGTGCACTAAATCAGATCATAGATCAGACGAACGCCAAGCTCTGCAAGGAGAAGTGGGAGCGCAAACAAGCGCTCAAACATCAAAGAGCCACAGGTAATGTTTTCTCGTGAGCAAGTATGCTCTAGAGCCTTTCGGCTGTCCAGATCGGGAGATAAATCTCGCCGCAAATCCTCTTGCAAGGATTGCGCTTTTTCAAAGGGGAGGATGCCCAGTGCAGAAAAAAAGAAGAAAGAAATTCAAATTCAAAGATTCTCCATACAGAAAGCCGAAGAAAAATATAAGTTGTAAAGCTTAGGTATGTTGGCAAACACCGAGAAGTTCAAGCCAACTTGCTACATCATCGCAAGGGACCACACTATGCCAATAAGTGTCCGGGAAAGATACGAGAGAAGGGTAAGGCAAAGGTAAACGCCTTATCTCGTTAAAGGTATTAATGATGAAGAGTATGCATTTGTTTCAGATTCTGAAAGCTTATCTTCAGACATATCTTATGCATCTCTTGATGAAGGGAAGCTGCAATCGATCTGCAAGTATCGAGATGATGAAGTTTGATAACACAGAGATAGTGGGTACAGCGATTCTGTTCCTTCTTTTGATAATTTCAATGTGAATATGAATACTAACTTTGCACACCCAATGATTCCACCAAGTGCGAGAATTCTTGAGAAGACAGTTAGAATGCCTTGACAAGATATGATGTGAGTTGTCCCCATGGGACACTGCAAGAAAGATGGCTCTAAGCAAAGAGCTTAGAGAATTGACAGATAAATACATCAGACACAAGAAGTCGAACAAGCAAGGCTTCAAGAACATGAAGATTCCCAACTGATGAAGAATTCGAATCAATGCCAATCCGACCTCCATATCAGCGAGAGGATAAGGCAGACAGATCCGACCGGAGGAAGGTCATGAGCATGGAGAGGTCGCGGAGGAAGAAGTTTCCAGCATAGAGCATTTGAGCAAGGACAGGCATCATCTGGACAAGCGAGATCCGACCTCGTAAAAGTATACAGAATGGAGAAGAACCAGAGTAGATTTCTGGAAAAGTCATTGCAAAGCCGGTGAAGAATACTCCAAGCTCTTTGGAAGAAGAAGAAAAGGAGAAGAATAATCCGAGAAGAAGATCTGGATTCATCATATCATCACATTGCATCGAAGAAAAAGACAAGAGAGAGGTATGCACTATTAGCCGTACTCAAAATCCATTTATAGCTATAGTCATATGCATTCCTCACATAAAGCCATATATGCTTGATGCAATGATAGATCTTTGGAGCAGAAATCGATCTGCTGGAAGATGCCATACCATCGATCTGTTGGGTTCCAACCCACACTAAAATAAGATTTGACAAAAGAGAAGTAGTCTGTAAGTATATGGCCGGAGTAAGGATTGATGTTGAAGGAACTTTTCTAGAAATAGATTTCTACCAACACAATATGGAAAATTATGATTGCCTATTAGGGGTAGATTTCTTGAAAGCCAGCCATACATTCAAGTATAACCTTGAGATCATATCATATTGTTTGATCCTCCTAAAAGGATAAGTAGGAGATATAGTTTTGACCAATTGTTCCAATCCCCGAGAAATGCAAAGTAGTAAATAATCTCTGGATACATAAGTCTATAGAAACCGCCAAACCAGCATTGAAGAGATTATTTCTAAAATTAAGAAGAATGTAGTAATGACAATCCTCATGCTTACATACATAGGAAAAAGCATTTCGTAATCTTGATCTGCAGTTAGTAAAGGACTCAAGGCAAGGAGATAATTCCAAAGTTCAAAGCCCATCATAGGGGCATGCCTCGGTAGAGAACGCAAAGAATGCCACGACGAGATACAAAAATTGATAAAAGGAGGATTCATCCAAGAATCCAGTTCTCTTTGAGTAAATGCGCGGCATTTTATGTCAACAAGCGTAGTGAGCAGATCGAGAGGAAAAAAAGAGGTTAGTCGTGGACTACAAACCTCTCAATAAATATATTGCTTGATCAAGACACCCGATCCGGCGAAAGATGATCTTCGAGTCGAATAAAAGGTTCAAAGGTATATAGCAAATTCGACCTCAAAAGTGGGTTACGCAAATCTTTCAAGGAAGATATGTTTAAAACAACCTTTATTGTCCCGGGAGGACAATATGAGTGGAAAGTCTTGCCCTTCGGCCTCAAAACAAAGCACCATCCATTTTGAGAAAATAATGGATAAAATCTTTGGTGAGCTTTGAGACTTTCTTATTGTATACATAGATGACATCCCGATTTTTTCTAAATCTCCAAAAGAACATTTGGGTCATCTAGAACGGTTCTATAAGGTTGTTTTTGATAATGGACTATGTCCGTCTCGAGTAAAATTGAAGTATTTAAAGAAGACATAGATTTCCTTGGTATTAGGATAAGTTGGGAATATTGAAATGCAAAGAAGCATATTGTAAGTAAAATTCAGAACTTTCCGAGATGAGCTTCATGAGAAGCTAAAGCAACTTCAGCGATTTCGGGATGTGTTAATTACATCGCGAGGATTCTACCGAACATCGCCATGTGACGAGTCTTGCTCAATAAAAGACTCAAGAAAAATGCACCTGCTTGGAATACAGAGATGACAGAAGCAGTTCGAAGAATTAAGAAGCAGGTCACCAATTTGCCACCAATGTCTTTACTGGGGCACGGTAAAAAGATCATTGAGTGTGACGCAAGTGATCAGATCTTGGGGAGGCGATCTTTGAAAGAAAAAAAACTGATAATGGGAAGGAGAAGGTTTGCAGATATGCCTCTGGAGCCTTCCAAGGCTCTGAAATGAATTATCACTCTTCCCACAAGGAATTGCTTGCTGCCAAGAAAGCCATTAAAGCTTTCTTGTTCTTTGTTCGTAACGAAGCCTTCATCCTCAGTCAGATCGAAGGACTTCGTAAGAGATTAGATGGCGGAGATCCATCTAATAAAACAGCATGGAATAGACTACAAAGATGGGGCTCATGGTTCGATAACTTGAGTTCTCTGTGGAGCATATTGCAGGAAAAGAAAATGCCTTTGAGACTTTGCCAAGAGAGAAATGAATGCTTTCGGGAATTGAGATTTACGTTATGACAATCCTTGTAGTCAAAATTGGATTATACAAATCTACCCACAAAGTATGTGTTGGTATTTGTTATTCCTAGCCGCTTTATGCACATCCACATCTACATGTCACCATTGAGTTATTAGGTTGGTTTATGGATGCTTAAGATCTACCTATATTATTTACATACATGCAACATTTATGTTGTTAGATCCATTATAGAAAAAAATTTGATAATACTAGAAATTGTTGATTTCACGTGGTGGTCTACTATGAGTTTAGCATGAGTACTCCTTCACTTCCACAATGTTGCCAACAACACCACTCAATCATTAAATCCAGCCATTCAATGATTTCATTTCACTGGTAAAACATATCTTTCACCACTAACATATATTTAGATTATATAAGTTGTGTTTAGGTCTATTGCATATGATTTTCCATCACAATAATGTCAAGAAGAGTATTCAAAGTAGAAGTTGTGGACATTTAAAAGTATTCTATTGGATGTCAATTTTTCAATGTGTAATTTTATTAGTATTCTTATTTTTGGTTAAAAGTCAACAAGGTGTATTATGGGTAAGGATTATGACTAAGTTTAATGGTCCATATAGTGATGAATTTCTTATGTGTATATGTGTTATTTTAACTCAATAAGTCGTTAGGTAATTATATTATCCACAAAGTTGTCAATTGTCAACTTAGTATTACTATAAAAAATATTAGTTTCAACTAATTTTTTTGGTGTCAAGTGTCCATCGAACACAAATTTTCATTTTAATCTTCTTTTCTAAGTAAAAGTATTGTCGAAAAATTTGTGGGTTAGTATAAATTTTTTTAAACATAATTAACTTTGTTTTCCTTACGGACGCATTTTTGTGTTACCCAACATTTAAAAATAAATGATTAAGCGTCATGGTTAGATTCTGTTTGAGATAAAAATTTTATAATAGAGGATAGAGGCATAAGAGGTTAGAGGTCAATAAGTGAACTCTCATATGTAACCAATGATGAGGACACATTTTATTGTGGTGTGAGTATTTGTTTTCAACTTTGCAGTAGTGTGTTTCTTTTCGAGTTCTTATTTTGCATGCTTTACGGATGTTAGAAAAGAGTTGTATTGGAGAAAAAATGTTTTTCGTTGATCCTCTTAATGACGTGATCCTATGACTTTTTACTTCGTTAGAATATGGTCCACTTGTGAATACATTCACTTGCAATGGTGATCATTTGCAATAAGATCTAACTAACATGATTCAGTCAGTTATATGTCTTCAATACAATTTTCTTCTTAGTGTTCATGTGAGGAAATTTCACATTGTGGTGGGGAACATGGAAAAAATGTTACATTTCCATTATAATCCTAAAATGACATTAAAGGAAGCTTCTAGTGGAAGTGGCAATTTCCTATGTTGTTCGAGATTGAGTGGTAGTGATCAATAATAGTGACTGTAATTGAGAACATTGTGATTCTTATAGGAAGTAATGTGATATATATTTCCTATATATGTTCTATTGTGTATTTTGTAATAAGAAAGTAATGAGGCCAAATATGTCTCGTTAATGTATGATAAATGATCTTATTTTACTCTTCTTTTTATCAAGATTGATTGCATTTTGTGACTTTTTTTTATCTAATATAAGTTAGGATGTAATTGTCCATATTTTGTTGATTGTAGTTTGAATGTTTAAAAATGTAATTCCTAACTAAGTGCTTTGGAAATTCAGTTTTGTAATAAAATAGGTCACAATCAGTCAAAAGAACAAAGTATGAAGTGGTTAGTATGTTTTTGGAAGCATTGGTTTCAATACGGCTTAGTTCCGAACTTCCAGACTTAGTTCCGGAACTCCATTACACAGTTACGAGCTCTATCACTTAGTTCCGAAAATTTTGGACTTAGTTTCGGAACTCCATCACTTAGTTTCAGAACTTTCAGACTTAGTTCTAGAACTCCTGCATGTAGCTCCGGAACCCTCACAGTTAGATCTGGAATGATTTCCTTTAGTTCCAAAACTTCTCTAAAGTTCCAGAACCGATGAGAATTTATTTATTCCAACAACATCGGTGATTTAGCAATCATAAAGGGGGGCTAGGAGGAATACCTGTAGAATGTCGAGATGATGATGCGCGCATCGTAGAGAAAGATCAGTGACCGCAAAGAACTCCTTTTGTCTTGGAAGGACTACTCGCGAATAAGAACACAAGACCACAAGATTTTAATTAGACAATAAATGAGGAAACTACCTTGGGCCTGTGAAATATAAAACTTCCTTTCGAAGGTGGTCAGCTTCCCGCTAATATGAATTAACACAAAACTATAAGATATCAATTAAATTGCTTTGTTGAACCGGTAGGGGAAAGGTTGGTTATTGGTTATAGTCGTATAACCGATGCCGATTTATCGATAACCGATGGCGGTTATCGATGACCGATATTGGTAGAGTCTAGATCTCAAGGTTAGTTGTTTTGTGGGGTGGTGGTGTTATTTGGTAGTTGTGTTATTTCAGTAGGTGTAAATGGGTGATATTAGGAAATGAGGTGATGAGAGGTAGATGAATGATGGTTAGATGAAATGGTACACTGGGTAGTGGATTCAGTAAATGGATTTATGAGGACCGTGATTCAAAAGGCATAAGAAATGTTATAATGTAAGACATGCAAGATGTGACTTATCGGGTTTTGACGAAGATGCAAGTTGATCTCCTTTTCGTAAACGCTTCGGTTTCTTCACTTGTCTCTCGCTCTGGTCAAGTGAAGATCTAGGACTCTTGATCACTCCCAATGATCTTCTATTGATTCAAAATCCTTCCACCCCGATCCAAAATGAAATTCCGGTCCTTTGTTTTTGGTTTGGGAGGCCATTTACAGGAACCGATGGCGGTTACGTAACCGACGGCGGTCGAGTAGAACCTGCATCGGTAAGGAAAAAGTAGGCTATTTTTAGTAAAATAGCCCACCTTCCCCGCTTTTCTCCCGAGAGATTAGCCATGCGGGCTTGGTCAAATGACTAGAAGGTCGGTTTTGGGTGTAGAAAGGGGTCATTAGTTATGGGTGTAGGTGTGGACCAAGTTATGGGTCTTAATTAGGTTAGTTTAGGTTAGGGCTAGGTCATGATGAAGTGGCAAAATGAGGTGGTAAGGTGAGGTGATGGGGATTTATCAATTACAAGGTAATTAATAAATAATTGTGTAAGGTTTAGGTAATGAGGTTAGGTTGCGAAATGAGATGCGGGTCACAAGGGGTCGTAAGACACAAATTTGGTGTCTACATTAGCCCCTTATTGTCGTGTAGCTTGTTTTGTAAAGCTGCACGGACAATAATATGAAGTGGTTTCCGTTGTTAAGGGTATAGGTAATCCCCCTCAAATCTATCATAGATTGAGAGAATGTGAAATCAGGGATAGGGTTGATAAAGGGTAAATGGTGTAGAGGGGATGGTAAGGTGGTGGGGTAGGTCCAAGGAAGCAGACGCATGTTGAAATGTAATCGTATGACTAGGGTACATGATTTGACGAGCAAACCAGCAGTGCATAGGCAAAGGTCGATAGTTTATCCAAACAAGGGTGATATAATCCTGGTATCCAAGGCATAGGAAGTAGCTCCAAGGTATATAACAGGTAAGGTACAGGAACGTTTAGGCATGTTCGGCAGTACCAAATGGTTGGTTTGGTTGAGATAAACGTCACGGTCTAGGTCTAGGCAAAGTTGGTCGACAGATCAAGTCAAGGACCCTAATCATGCTAAAACACAAACAGGTGAGCTCGATTGAACAAAAAACTACAGGATGGGTGGATAAAAGTGTATGGTGTTGATTTTAGGTAAGGTATTGAGGTGGTACGGCCATGGGTCGGGCCAGGTTGTTGGGTTGCGGCCTTGGCTCGGGCCGGGGGGGTAGGTTGAGGCTTTGGGTCGGGCCAAATGGTTAGGGTGAGGCCGTGGGTCGGGCCGAATAGGTAGGTTGAGGCCTTGGGTCGGGCCGGTTAGGTAGGTTGAGGCCTTGGGTCGGGCCGAATAGGTAGGTTGAGGCCTGGGTCGGGCCGAATAGGTAGGTTGAGGCCTTGGGTCGGGCCGAATAGGTAGGCCGAGGCCTGGGTCGGGCCGAACAGGTAGGTTGAGGCCGGGTGGGTGGGCCGAATCGGGCCGAAGGGTAGGCCGAGGCCTGGGTCGGGCCGAATAGGTAGGCCGAGGCCTGGGTCGGGCCGAATAGGTAGGCCGAGGCCTTAGGTCGGGCCGAATAGGTAGGTTGAGGCCTTGGGTCGGGCCGAATAGGTAGGTCGAGGCCTGGGTCGGGCCGGTTAGGTAGGTTGAGGCCTGGGTCGGGCCGAATAGGTAGGGTGAGGCCTTAGGTCGGGCCGAATAGGTAGGCCGAGGCCTTGGGTCGGGCCGAATAGGTAGGTTGAGGCCTGGGTCGGGCCAACAGTTAGGTAGGGTTGAGGCCTTGGGTCGGGCCGAATAGGTAAACAAATGGTGTTCAGCAAAGGTGGATATAGGCGATATGTGGTTAAAAAGGGGCAAATGGTAAATAAGGGCAAAAAAATTGGGGGAAAGTTGGAAGAAAAACCGATGTCGATTCTACATGACCGATATCGGTTAAGGGACCGATACCGGTTCATTAGGGCAAAATGAAACCGATATCGGTTAAGGGCGAAAAACCTATAAAAAGAAAAATACGGCTTGTCATTGTCACTTGTGTTATTTGAAAACCAAATTGATTTGTCTGACGTGGAGAGTTGAGATTGGAGGTTTTATTGAGTGAGGTGGAGCTATTTTGCTAGAGGAGTGAGTTGTTTGCGGGCCCGAGTGAGGAGGAGGCAGCAGTTGATTGGTCGGGACCCAAGCAGAGATCGAATCGAGCTATGGCACGTGCAGAGGAGCAGGAGGGGCTGGACCACCTGGACCACCACCACCCATCCCACCAGACGATGACGTGTCATCGCTGGGTAGGTTGGAACTCTTTATTTTGTGCATTTGAATGGTATTAAGCTAAATTGGGGTTTGGGTAGAATTTACATGTTTTAGAAAATAATGAGTAAATGGACGTAATTTGAAAACGAAGAGGATAGATGGGTAAAATAGGGCAAGGCGGCTGGGTGGGTAGGTTTTTAGGGTGTTTGGGTGGGTAGATAAGTAGAAAAATGCAAAAATGTGGGTGGGGGCGCGCGCGGGGTTCGGCCCGGAAATGACAAATGACCGATGTCATCGCTTCGACCAAGCATCGGTCGCAAAATTTAGGGGCGGGTGGTCAATGGTGGTTGACCGCCGACCTGGGCATTGACCGGACCGGTGGGGGGAAGAGGGCCGTGGTCGGTTGTTTGGGACCGGTACTAGTCCGTAGTGTTTGTGTTGTTTTTGTTTTGGTGTGTTTTGTTTGTTTTTGTTTTGGCTTGTGTGGATTTATTGGGGGTTTGTGTGGGTTTGTTTTGTTTTGGGGTGGGTGGGTTTGGGTGGGTTTTTTGGGTTTGGGTTTTGGGTTTGGGTTTGGGTTTTGGGTGGGGTTGTTTTGTGTTGGGTGTGTTTTGGGGTGTGGGTGGGGTTTGTTTTGGGTGGGGTGGGGGTTTGGTTTTGGGTTGGTTTGTTTTGGGTAGATTTTGGGCTTTGGGTCGGGTAGTGGTTTGGGTGGGTTGAGTGGGTAGATATGGGATTTGTATGGGTTGGGGTGGGTGGGTTTTGGGTGGGTGGTCAAGGTAGGTTCACAGAGGGGGTGGTATAGAGTTGGGGTGTGGTGGGGGATAAAAGGGGGTTTAGAGGGTAAAGTAGATGTTGTGATAAAGAGTAGGTCTAAGGATGTGGGTTGGTTTTGCAGGCACGTCAGCAGTTGACGATGCGGGATAGGATGCCCCCGCTGTTGGTGCGGATGCGGCCACACGTATCTGCGGCTCATTGGGTGATCATGCGCGAGGTGGGACTCGGCGGAGTCCAGCGATACAGAGCTATTGATAGAGATCACAGCCTGATGGTCGCCCTCATCGAGAGATGGGATCCGGCGACCAATGTGTTCCATCTCCCGACCGGGAGATGACTATCACATTGGAGGATGTGTATCGCATCCTTCGACTGCCGATCGAGGGAGAGGCAGTGTTCCAGGTAGATTCGGAGACGGCGATGGACAGCATCCTGCAGGTTTTTGGAGATGCAGCCGCGCTACTTACCTATCACAGCGCGAGTATCGGGTATGGTGACATGTACCGTGCGCACCGACACGAGACACGACTGGCCGTGCTGATGATGATTGGGATCACCTGCTTCGCCTCCCGGACTCAGAGGGAGGCCGTTTTCCATGGGCATTGATGGGGGTGTTGCTTGAGATGGTGGAGGAGCATACTTGCTATGCGTGGGCACCAAAGCAGTATCCGTGCAAATGCATAGAGAGAGCTCTCGGGGTTATCGCCGGATGCGGCGATTTGGTATTTGTTCGACTTTTTACTTTTCATCGTTGGGCATATGAGCACATCATATGCATCGACCAAGAGGGCTGCCCCAAAGCAGCTGTGGCCACAAAGTATATATACGATACGGCTTTCAGAGGTGGTTGGGAGTCGTGGGGCAGCCACGAGCAGTGCTTGCGGGGAGAGACGTTGCCTACTACAGGCATTTATTAGAGGGCCTGACAGCGGTAGATATTGTATGGAGACCTTACAGAGGTCATCACCCTCACGGAGGAGCCCGCTTACAAACAACGCTCCGATCCAAGACACATTCGGATAGCAGGACGGAGGCCGGGAGAGTACGAGAGGATACCCCTAGAGAGGGTACGCAGGCAGATGGGGCTGCGACAGGACGAGCCACCTCCCTTCCCTCAGTACAGGAGGGATGATGTAGAGGCCCCACTACCTGCACCACAGCCCTTGGATCTAGATTGGGTTGCTGAGAGGCCAGCAGATGACACAGTAGATGATGCTGGTCAGACAGAGCATACATGGTGGTGGGCTGGTCGAGAGCTGGCGAGGGTAAGACATGCCCGCACACACCATGACTTGGCACATGTGGACAGAGAGAGATCAGCTCAGGGGTCAGGTGCAGCTCTTACAGGGCAGCTTGCATTGCGCACAGCAGCACGTAGATAGGGGTCTTACAGGCAGGCAGCCTAGCCCAAAGTCAGTGCACAGCACATAAGCACACCACCACCAAAGAAGACAAACCACAGCACAAAGCAGTAGTGCAGCATGTGCATGCAAAGAGCATTCAAGAAGAAGACAGTACGCAGCACCACCGTGGCCACAGTGCACCAAACAGCGAATGCACCAAAGACAAAGCTCGTGGGGCATTAGTATTAGGTGCCAGGGGACCAGCCCCAGCTCCTTCAGTGGCTCGAGAGTGCTATATGGAGGTTAGAGCGGAGGCCCGATACTATCAGGATATTCTTGATGGTACCGGAGTTGAGTATCAGCCTTATGCAGCTCATAGAGCAGAGACCTCTCACAGCCAGAGATCTCAGGGAGGTGCAGCCACAGCCGGCGTGTCTGTGACAGGCAGGAGGCGAGAGGCACCACAGGGACCAGCGGGGAGAGGTGCTGAGGGTGGTGGGGAGAGCTGAGGGAGCCCGGCATGGTTTTTGTATTTGTATAGATATGGGCACCGGTCTCGCGAACCGGTTATGTTTATAGAGGCCTGTGTGCCTACATATTACTCATTTATTCATTCATTCATTTATTGTATACCGGCTTGCGAGCCGAGTACGGGTTGTACAGTTGGTACCGGCCTGCGAGCCGAGTATATTTTTGATATGAGGGACCGGCCTGTGAGCCGAGTCGAGATTATTGATAGTTATTGCAGCCTACGTGCCGGCTTTGTTGGATTATGAGATCACAGAGGCCCCGATGCAGGGCACATTGTATATTTGAAAACTTATATATATATATAGAGATGATGTTTTGATCCACATGTTGTGTTCAAAATGTTTTTAAGTATTTTGTCGATGGTTTATGATATAGAATGTATGATGAGTTTAATTGACATGTTGATATATGGATGATGTGTTATATGATGAAATGTTGCATGTTTTGGTGCTGGTTTTGGGACATTGTTATATATGTATCTGATGAGTTGGATCCAAATGATGTATAGATAGATAGTTTTTTGTTTTGTTTTGGTATCCTTAGTTGATGACTTGTTTGTTTTTGTAAAATAGATGATGTTAATGAAATTGTAATGATATGTGTGGTGGATGGACAAATATGGATAATGGTGATGAGATGCAGGAAAAGAGGCGGGCGCGACAAAAATTAGGTAAAAAATGAAGAAAAGAACCATGTTTCAAAAAGGCAGGTGTATAACCGATATCGGTTAGATAACCGACGCGGTAGTTAGTAGACCGATATCGGTTACATAACCGATACCGGTTATTTAGGTATGAGCTTTTCTAAAAATAAAAAAGCTAGGGTGGCAACTTAAGTTCTAATTTTGAGAGCCATGCAAGAAGTTAAATACGCGAACGCGACGCTTTTTGACGACTGAGACAGGTAATTGCATGAGAAATTTGAGTGATAAGGAGAAAAGAGACAGGGAAAGTGAATGTGTTCTGAGATTCATGCGTAAAGGTGAATTTGAAAAGGGTGGTGATCATGGCGTAACGAGGAGAAGCATCCAAAGCAGCAGCAGGACGAGAGGGAAGACAAGGGCCACCTCAAGCCGCCGCAACCCAAGAGGTAAACGTTTTGGTTGTGATTTGATTTCTACATGTTTTGTGAATAAGATGGGGGAGAGTATGTGGGTAGATATGAGAAAGAAAAGATGATAACAAGGGTTATAAATGAGGTGAGTGTTACGTGGTAGGTAATCAAGGGTTTCGGGTATGTCTGTGTATACAGAGAGGAATAAACGAGCAATTTATTGTCGTAGGTGGTTGTTTAGGCAAGGTGTATGAAAGTAACAGTGACCGATATCGGTTAGGGATAACCGGTATCGGTTACTCAACCGGTACCGGTTAGCTGTAAACGATACCGGTTGCTGTAGGAATTTCCAGAATTTGAGAAAAAACCCGGGGGGATTTGAGGAATTGAATGGTTGTTTGTTATTTGGATGTATGCAGGCAGAGGCAGGGTTGAGGATGAATGATAGTGTACCAGCACTGTTGTCACGAATCCGAGCGGATGTAACGCCAGCTGAATGGACATTGATAAATCATTTGGGGTTAAGTGGAATCCGCTATTATTCACGAATCGCACGTAACCATGCTATGTTACAGGCGTTGATTGAGAGATGGAATCCTGAGACAAATACCTTCTATCTGCCAACAGGGGAGATGACAAGAATATCGAAGATGTGTTCCATATTTTGAGACTCCCTATTACAGAGAACCAAGATATCGTGCATTACCTAGCAGCGGCGCGGGGGAGCGATAACAAAGCAGATTTGGTCCATACGCATGAGATTTGACACAATGAGGTTTATCATTTACATATGGGATAATGTATGCAAAGACATCCCGAGGAGACAAGGTTAGCAGTAATATTAATGATAGCGGTAGGGTATTATGCATTACCGAGGGCGTATGGGGGAAGATTTCCAAAGGCATTGATGTGTGTTATCCGGGGAGATGATAGAAAGGAACGTGACTTTTGCATGGGCACCGCATATTAAGTGGAGTTATACAGGGTTTATGGGCTTCAGAGGTGAAATCACAGACGACACGGATTGTTCATACTTATTACATCGTTGGGCCTATGAGCACATTGTTTGTGTGCGACCAATAGGCCGATCCATCCAAATGTGAGAGACCGGAGTATAGAGGTTGGGATTCAGATGATGGGTCCGCATGTAACAAGAGGCAAGATCTCAGCCGTGACGGGTGACATTGAGTATTTACAGTGTATGGGAGAGGGTGACGATCATGGATATCTCGTTGGAGGCCTTACGGAACTATATGGTGGTAACAGAGAAATAGCTAGCCGAGGAGTTGAGGGGTGTAGAGCGATTGAGGTGGATCGCAGGCACAAAGCCGTGAGTATGAGAGGATTCCTAGATCGCGTGTGTAACAATTGGGATTTGTGCAAGACATACCGCAGCTTATAGACCATATATGAGGATCGATGCCGAGGCAAAGATTCTCACCTCCCCGCCAACACCTCCGTAAGGGCCAGAGGAATAGCATCGATCGCAGGTAATGGATGCAGAACGACAGAGGCCTATAGGTTATGGTGGGTAGCAGAGCTGCGAGGTACGTGATCGCCCCGACATAGCCGTGATTACAAAGCAGAGAGAGATCGTCTGCAGCAGAGTTTAGTTCAAAGCAGCTCCAAACGCAGTGAATGAGGCAAGAGGATTGTTAATGGTCATGAGTCACGAGGGAGAGACTAGAGCTGGATTCCTCCATGAGAGGGCGTATTCATATGTTACAGGAGAGATTGGCAGATCGCTGGGTGGTACCAATAGCAAATGTGGGTACCTTGAGGACGAGAGGCCTCGGCGAAAGGCGTCGACGATCACGATCATCACCTGGCCTCGGGATGAGGCGTGAGGGTTTAAGTAAATGTTATAGAGGTATAAAATAAAGATGTCAACTCGCGTGTCGATGATAGAGAAGATGTATTTGTTTAACATCTAAATAAAACGAATATGTATGTTGATTTGAGTTATAATAATAAGAATGTTTGTGTTTTGATTTTCGGTGTTTTGAAAAAAGGATAAAGAGGAATGTGATGAAATAGAAATACACAAAAATATTTATATTTACCACACATGATAGGTTATGGTAGGGGATGGTCGAGCTAACCTTGGGAGACCCCATGTCTCCGAAGTGCTGCCTACATAGCCCATTGCACAAAGCAAGGAGGGGCCTCAGACCGATGTAGTTCTCCCTTAGGACCAGGGAGAGGTGAATTCAGGCAATTTAGGTATGGTTAGGTGATTGGTTGGTTGGTAAAGGTATTGATAGTAATATTGGTAAGGTAAGGTTGATGGTGTTGGTAATGAATTGGTGATGTTGTAAAAGGTACAAGAGAAGCGAAAGTTAGCCTACCCAAGTGGTAGGGAACCATGTCCTGATTAAGATCAACACACAATCCTAGATGCGAGGCAAAAAGGAAAGAGTGCTCCGTAGGTGAAAAGAGCTAAACAAACCACACAACGTAGAACGAGCTTGAAGCCCTAGGTACCGTGCATAGACGAGAAGTCAATAGGTGAAAAGAGTTGTATGATCACAATATATCGGGTGTACGTTACGTCCCTTGAGTTGAAACAAATGGTGAGGTGAGGTGGATGATATAGCTGAGGTACAGAGAACTTGTTACAAAGTGAGTGTTCTGACGAAAGAGAACCTACCCTAAATAGACAAGTCCATGACCCAAAAAGTTCTTTTGAATGAGGCTTTTATTTGACTGAATATAGACTGATCGATGCGGGAAGTCTACAAGGGATATTGATTGTACTATTCTTGAGGTCTTCACAAAGCTGATCAATGCGAGAAGCTTCTGATAAAGGCTGACTGTGTATAGCTGTCCTTCGAGGGAGCAGTCTATTTATAGTAGCAGATATGATTTTAATGCATAGTTGTCCTTCGGGGGAGTAGTCTATTGATAATAGCAGCAATAGTTCGGCATATAGCTGTCCTTCGAGGGAACTATATATTAATTTAGATGACTAGATGTTCTTTTGGCATGAAGCATCTAGTTTAGTAGGAAGTTTGACTCAAGAAAATCCCATAAGAAGGTGGTATTTTAATACTTTGAAGTCATGGACTAGACTAAAAAGGGGAAGGCATCGTTTGAGGGGAGGTGAGAAGTGAGCTTGATTTTATTTGGAGATGTAGGAAACAAAATGTATGTAGCGGTAAATGAGCTCAAGGGACGAGCAGTAGGTAGATAAGAAGTGATATAACACTAAATTCAACAGTAGAATGGTCGAAGATGCAAGGCATTAAGGGGTTCAGCTAAAGTTTACCATTGCGAAGCTAAACGATAAGTGCCTGATCCATAAGTGTGAGTGATTATATAAGGCCCAATCCAATTGGGAGCAAATTTTCCACGTTTGCTCTTTTCTAGTTTGGTTACATGTTGATTCTCTTTGAGGACAAGATCACCAACCTTAAAGGCGCTCATGAAGTCGCTTATCATAAGCACGCTTGATATGTTTTTGATAGATTTGGAGGTGATCAAGAGTTGTAAGACGACGCTCATCAAGAAGCTCCATTGGGCTAACCGCTCTTGGCGGAAATCATCGCTGGTGAGAATATCCAAGAGATATTCTAAGGGAGGGTATTTGTACTTCGAGAGGCAGGACAGCCTCGGTACCATATACCAAAGAAAAAGGTGTGGCATTAGTGGAGGTACGAATGCTAGTACGATAAGCCCAAAGGGCAAAGGGAATGTGATCGTGCCAATTTCTTCCGGATTCATTGACAACTTTCATGAGGATTTTGGTTAGAGTTTTATTAGAAGATTCAGCCCACCATTGGCTCTCATGGATAGTAAGGCGATGAGAAACTAAGTTTGATACCAAAGTTGTCACAAAGGTCTTGAACAACTTGTTTTTAAAAGATTTACCATTATCTGTTATTAGGCGATGAGGAATACCAAAACGACAGATAATGTGATGGTTAATGAATTCGACAATTTTTTCCTTTTTGATCGAAACGAGTGGAATGGCCTCCACCCATTTTGTGTAATATTCGGTGGCTGTGATTATCCATCGGTGACGTTGTGAAGAGGACGGGTGAATCTCACCAATAAGGTCTAAACCCCATTGTGAGAAAGGCCAAAGATCTCGTGCGACCTGCAGCGGATGGCTAGGAGTATGTTGAAGGTTAGCATGTTGTTGACACATAACACAACGCTTAACATATTCGTAGCAGTCGTTATTGAGAGTAGGCCAATAATAACCTAGGCGAAGGATTCGTTTAGCCACGGCAAGGCCACTAAAATGTCCACCACAAATCCCATCATGGACTTGTTGGATGGTATAGGTGACCTCCGCGCCGGTTAGACAGCGAAGGAGGATACCATCAAAGCCACGTTTATAGAGGAGTCCCCCCATGACAACATAACGCGAAACACTTTTAAGAAAAGCACGTTTGCCGTTACTAGTAAGGTCAAAGTGGGAGAAAGAGAGATTGTAAGATAGTCGTGAAATTGGTGGTACCAGGTATCCTGCGAATTAGTAGACACAGTATTTATCATACAAACTACCGGGGTTGAGTAGGATGGGGCAAAAAGTTGTTGGACCACGACGAATAATTCAGAGTCAGTTGATGAAGCTAGAATTTGCGAGGCTAAGCAAGCCATAGTATCCGCAAATTTGTTAGTGGAGCGGGGAATGGTTTGGATAGAATAGTGAGTAAATAAGGCTAGAAGTGAGTCCACGTAGTATTTGTACTTTTGAAGTTCCTCATTTTTACATTGGTAGATGCCCATAACTTGATTGACTACCAATTGAGAGTCGCCAAAAATATTGATAGATTTGATACCTAAGTGTATCGCAACTTGGAGACCCAGAACAAGGGCCTCGTATTCCGCTGTATTATTAGTGCAGGGGAAATCAAGCCGGAATGAAAGAGGCATAGGTTCAGCATCAAGAGGGATGAGAACAACGCCGGCTCCTCCACCGCGCTGGCATTTAGATCCATCGAAGAAGAGGGTCATTTGATACGACTCTTCCCGAGTGAAAGAGTGGCGATGAGTTCGTCAGGGAAATTAAAATTGGTGAATTGTTCCCTGTAAAGGGGCTCCGCAAGTTGGTCTCAAGATGGTTTGTCCTTTGATTGATTTCGGTGGATAAACTCAAGGTCGAGGTCGGCGAGGAGCATGAGCCATCGAGCGATGCGTTGGTTTAGATGAGGTTTGGCATACATATAATGAATGGGGTCCGTGTTGGTGATGACAAAAGTTTTGTGATTCAGGAGGTAATGTCGGAGTTTGGTGGCTACGAATGATAGGGCTAGGCACAATTTTTCTACATGTGTATACCTAGTCTCGTAATCCACGAGGGTATGACTTATATAATAAACGGCCTGTTCTCGACGTGCCGAGTCCCGATGTGCGAGCATAGCTCCTATAGCATGGTCAGTGGCGGAAAGATAAAGGTAGAAAGGGCGGTCGTCCTGGGGTGGGATAAGCATGGGTGGTCTGCAAGAGATAGGATTTGAGAGCTTCGAAGGCTTGGTGACACTCCTCACTCCATTGAAAGGCAACGTCTTTTTTAAGAAGGTGATGAAAAGGGTGACATCGATCCGAGAGTTGGGAGATGAAACGCCGGATGGATTGAAGTTTACCCTGCAAACTACGCAATTGTTTGAGGTTTTTGGGTGGGGGCATTTCTAGGATAGCTTTTACTTTAGATGGATCGACCTCAATGCCACGCAAAGAGACGATAAAGCCAAGAAGTTTTCCCAAAGAACACCAAAGACACATTTCTTTGGTCAAGACGAATGAATATTGCAACAAGCGATCGAAAATAATGGTTAAAACATCGAGATGTTCACCGCGATGTTTAGATTTGCCAAGTAAGATCATCGACATAATCCTCAAGGATAGTGTGCATAATGTCATGAAAATGTAAGTCATAGCCCGCCCGATAGGTAGCACCAAAGATTCTTAAGGCCAAATGGCATGACACGATAATGTAAGGTTCCCAAGGAGTTATGAAGGTAGTTTTTTGTGTTGATCGGCAGGGGCAACCAAAATTTGGTCAGATCCTCGAAAAGCCATCCATGAGAGAAAGCATTTCATGACTCGCAGTGAGATCAACAAGTTGATCAATACTGGGAGGGGGAAGTCATCCTGGGGCAAGCGAGGTTAAGGTCTCGTAAACTGTGCATATCCGAAGTCCCCCATCGCTTTAGTGACAGTACGATGTTAGAAATCCATTGAGGATAGTCAATAGCAAGATGAAGGAAACAGAAAGAAGTCATTGAAGCTCTTCTTTGACCAAGAGGGCAATGCGTGGATGCATTTTTCTCAGTTTTTGTTTGACTGGTTTGGAATCGGGTTTAGAGTGATGTTATGGATGGCAATGGTAGGATCAATTCCTCGGCATGTCAAGATAGGACCAAGCGAAAGCTTGGTTACGAGCACGGAGGAAAGTAGTAAAGGTGACTTGTTCTGATGTGTTAAGGGATTGTCCGATCTTCACAATGTGAGGATCCTCCTCCGTGTGGATGTTGATTTCTATAGTAGACTCATTCAACATGGTTTGGGTTTCAGATGGTAAGGCTCATTGAAGATAGGAGTCATCCGCCCCAAGGTAAGTGAGGATGGAGTCATCATCCTGGCACTCAACAACATTAATCAAAGGTGAATCCTCTTCGATCATGTCTGGATATAGAAGGGGAAGAGAAGATGGGTCCTCATTATCGCGTTGATAAGTGAGAGGACCTATGAAGATAGCATTTATGAAAAAAAAAAAGTTAGGAGGGATAGATTCAGGGTCTATAGATTCTGTGGGTGATGATGGCAAAGTGGGTGATGATGGTTTGGTAGGGGTGACGTCATCGTCTTCTAGAAGACAACTGACACGTGAGGTTCCGTCGATGTAAGTGTTTCCAGAAATCCGAGACCACTACGATCATTATGTTTGCGTGTGGTGATGGGGATGAGCGTATGTCGGCCTTGTTCATAAAGACCAAAACCAAAGCCTTTCCAAGCACAGCGAGTCAAGAAGGTGAGGGCGAAACGACGATTTGTCAAGTATTGAAAATCGGATTGGAAGGGAACCACACCAAGAGGAGGTTCAGGGGTAATGGAGGATGCGTCAACACCCCCATACGTTAGGTTGGTGCGGCAATGGGGTGGTCCGTAAGAGATTACCTCCCCCACACGACGGTCATAGTTAGGATGGGCATGTACATGTCCGTACTCCTGTGGGGTATGGAAAGAACTAACGTTATATAGTGATACTCCCCAGCAGAAGGCGTTGAAAAACATCTACTAAGGGGTCGAGGTTGGGATGTTATAGTCATGGGAAGGGAAGTGGTTTTTGCGACGGTGGTTTCATCAGTTGAAGGCGTAAGTGTGGTTGAGGTGGATGGTTGAGGCACATTCAAGAAGATGGTTGGGTTGAATGAATGGGTGTCTTGATTGGTACAAGCACATCGTTTGGGCGGTATAACATATTGCAGGTTTTAAAGGGGGGAGGATCAGCTTTTACGGTGTAGGACTTCCCCTCGTACTCAAATTTTATGCATCTATGTAATGTTGAGGGAACGCATCCCATGGCCCGGATCCAAGGATGACCTAGCAATATATTATATCGAACTCTCCTCAAGGACATAGAAGAGTTCGGGTAAAGTACGTGGTCCTACCCGAATGTTGAGGATCACGGTGCCTAAGGTAGAGGTAATAGCGTCATTAAATGACCGCAACATGATGGGGTTGGCACACATGCAACTGGAAGGGATATTCATTTGTTGGAAGGATTTTGAAGAGATGATGTTTAGCTAGCACCCGTCAATCATAACACGACGCGTACCGAATGTCCCGGACGTAAGCGAGATGAAAAGGGCAGGTAGGATCTTCGTACCAAAGTCGATAATTTCATCTTCAGAGAAACTGACTGCAGCAGCTTGTGGTACAGAGACAGAAGTGGTTGGGGCGGTGGGTTGTTTGGTGAGAGAGGCAACATGATTGGGTGTTAGAATAGAGGTAACAGGCAAGGTTTCATTAGGTAAAACCTCTATCCTGAAGAATTTCAACGAGAGCTTGTCGATGAGATTCAGAAGTCTGAATGAGATCATATAGTGTCATTTTTACGGGTGATTGGTGAAGCTGTTTAATCATGGCTCGATGGGCAGCTCCATTAGAGACGGGGTAAGCAGGTCCACGAATAACCACTTTGGGTGGTGGTGCAATCGGGATGTTGGACGGAGAAGGAGAGGACGCAGGTGTGCTTTCTTTCGCTTTCTCATTGTTTTTCTGCGCTCGAGTAGCAACACTAATCATATTAATTTCGTAGACCTGAGATGAGGAAGATGGTTGGGATAAATCATGGTCTTCAAGAGGTGGGGTTGTAATAATGACAGATCTTGGTGAGGCGGGGACAGATGGTATAGGAGAGGGAATGGAAGCTAAAGGTCTCTCCCTTCGTAAGTTGTCTTTCTTAACCTTTCTATCTGGGAGAGGTGACTGACGAAGGATGGTTTTTAAAGCTTTGCATCCCTCCACATCATGTCCTGGTGTGCGGTGATAAGCGCAGATTTTAGACTCATCATAACCTATAGGTCGAGGTTTAGATGGGTCATAAGGTCTAAGTGGGGGTAGGGAAATGGTCGCATTCTCTACTAACATAGCAAGGATTTTGGCGTAAGATCCTTTGAGTGGGTCAAAATCAGAAGAGGATGAGGGTATTGATTGTCTGGATTTCGATAATGTTTGGGTATGGTTGGTTCGTGCGGGTGGTGGTTTAGCCAAGGGGTGTTGACACGCGGTTTTCACTAAATGTGGTTTCTTTGGCGCAGAAGCTACATTCAGCTGGTTAGATGATAAAGCTACAGATGACGTGGTAGTGGGACACAACCACGGAGAAAGGGGAGTAGCAGAGAATAAATCCTTTGATGATGGAGTTTGTTTAGGGTTGATTGGTGGACCGGATGCGTGGGGTGATAATGTTGATATACCCTTTGATCCCTGTATGGGTGCAGAAGGCGTAGGTCGTTTTGAAGAAAACGCAGGAGGTATGATATATTGGTGCAAGGTGGAAGGATGAGGTCCCAATATGGAAGGTAGGTATGACGATGATGGTTTTGATTGTGATAGAGGCACGGGTTGAGTGTGTCTCCTAGGTGGCAGGGCGGCTTTATTTTTGGACAAATCTAGTCGCTTAGGCGGGTGTGTTAGACTGGGTATTGGTGAGGTCCCAAGTGTAGGGGAAGATTTGGTTAGGTTGATAGAGGTGGATGGGATATTGAGTATAGATACGGGGGGTGAGAGTGAGGACATAGGCATTTTGAGTTTCTGTAAACACTTCGGGTATATGGTAGAGGTATCGGGATCGGTCATCTGCATTTGAGTAGAATAGGGAGTACTCAAACGTTCCCATAGGATTCGTCTATCTTCTGGAGAATGACAGTCTTCAGGTTTGAATTGTAAATTTTGTACGGAAGAAAGGTGGGTTGTGATTCCGGTCCACTGTGGGTGTGATACAGGGGGTAAATGAGGCACTGTATCAATAGATGTCAAGAGGTCAACCGGTCGTTGAAAAGATTTAGGCGATGAAGAACTAATAGGTAAGAGGGCATGTTTGAGAGGATCCGTCATGGTTAAAGAATTTGGTGATGTCGGTTGCAAGAGATTCTTGTCTAAGGATGTCAAAAGGAGTGGCGTGCCTTCCTCTTGTGCAAGCAAGAGGGGTAGAAGGAGAAACTGGGAAATAGATAGATTAGATAACATCCGTTCACAATCAGCAGGGATGTGGTATAAGAAGACTCATCGATGGGAAGAGAAGTCTGGGCAGTTAACTCCTTTATGGGTAAAGGAATGATTTCACTTTGGTTCGATGGTGGTAAAGGAGGTTCGGGCTCCTGTGTTAGTGAAGAGGCTTGATTCAAAATTTTCTCGATAGAGGCTTTGGGCTGGGTATCAAAGACTGCATGGATCTCATGAACACTCTCCTCGGCTAAGATATCCTGGTTTACGTTGCTGTTGGAAGAGTGATTCGGGAATGGTTTGTTGAAGATTTTCAAATTTCGGTTGGCAGGGGCATTAGGATTATCGAGGGTTATATCCCCTGCGTCAACCATTTCCTGCACTATGTTTTTCAACATCTTGCAGTTTTCATGACTATGTCCTTTTACGCGGTGAAAGTTACAGAAGTCATTTTCTTTGTACCAGGAAGGTATACGCGGGTGGAGTCAAACCCAGAGTGAGGTTTAACAGGAGGCAAAGTGATAGCTCCGGCTTTGAGCAATTTTTCCAAGATGACGCCATAGGTTTCTCCTAAGGGAGTGTAATTGATGGGCTCGGCTTTGTACTTATAGGTGGTTTTTGGTGGAGTATTGGACGGCGCTTGAGATTTGACCATCACCGCGTGGACAGCTCCTTTTGATTTAGAAGAAGTGGACACGTGAGGAGTGGTGGTATTTGGTTTATTGGTAGAATCAGGAGTTCGGAAATTGGGGTTTTTGTTGCGCAACCGCAATTTCTCTTCTTCTAAGGCTCGAATTTCTAGTTTCCGAGCCATGGTAAAGGCCTCATCAAATGTGCGGAAAGTTTGAATTTGAAGAGTAGGAGAAATGTGCTTAGCACATGCCCGCGTGAAAAGTTTGATAAGTTCAGCCTGAGGCAAGGCATATGTAAGTTGGTTGATAAGGCCGCGCCATCGTCCGACGAAATCTGCGATAGATTCGTCTTCGAATTGTCGAATGGCATAAAGGTCGGTGATGGATACTTTCTTAGCAATGTTAATGGAGAAGTGATCCAAGAAAGATTGGGCTAGTTGGTTAAAAGAGAAGATTGAGTGCTGGGTTAAAGCACTGTACCACTCCAAGGCGGGTCCTGATAAGGACATGGGAAATGTGCGGAGTAACAAGGCATCATCATGGGCAATCAAATAACAAGCATGTCTAAATGATCGCAAGTGTTGTTGAGGATCCTCTTTACTATTAAAATGAGTAAATTTCGGCAACTCCCATTGAGGAGGATATGAGTGAAGGGGGGGATAGAAGGGTGAATAGGCTCTCGACAAACTTGCTCGTATGTCAAGGCGCTACGACTTCCCAAATGTAAGCCTCCAGATTTTGCATTTTGTCCATCATTTGTTTAATTAGATCAGTAGTTGGATGAGATGATGGTGTGGTTGTGGTAAACGGAGGCAAATTGGGCCAAGGACCACCGCTAGACCCTGGTGGGGTTAAGTGTTGATAAGGTGTGGAGGATGAATATGTTGAGGCAACCGAATAGGGATGTCCCATATAGGATGTTGAGGTCACTGGATACGTGTATGGGAATGAAAAGGTAGGTGGAGCTTGAGAAGGAAAGCTCGTGTGGATAGGTGGCAGAGAGCAAGTCATGAACGGAGTAGTCTGCAAGAGAGATGAGGTAGGGGCAGTCGGTGGTAATGATATGTGGGGTCCAAGATTAGCCAAAGGAAAGCCAATCTGAGTCGTATGAATCTCTGAAGCTGTCGGATTGGGAGATGGGGCTAAAGGTGCAGGAAGCAAGGCGGTGTTATCAGGTGGAGTGGGAGCTAAATGAGCAGCTATACTAATAGGCATGCCAACAAGGAGCTGACCATCAGGCGTACGGTCAGGGGCATGAGACAAATAGTATTGTACAGCGCTAGGATTAGCATCCAGAAACTTGGCAAAGTCCTTATCTCCCACAGGAATTTTAGGAACCTCGCTGGTATCCGTAGGATTCCCCACAGAATGTGAAGGGGGTGATTCAGGCAAAGAAACAGAGCAAGCATGTGAAACCATGGCGGTGGCTTGCTTTCGAGTGATAACAACCATGGACAGGAGTTCACAGTAGGGTTTCAATCTGTCAGGAATAGAAACAAACTCAGACTGGTAAAATTGGTAGGTTGCTGGTTTGTCAGGAATTGGAAAAGACAGTAACCGATATCGGTCTAGTAACCGATGTCGGTTATACTATAGCCGACGTCGGTCAGGTAACCGATGTCGGTGTAAGAAGTCTGGGCTAACAAGATATAAAAAGGCTGCTAATTTGATTTTTAACAACGTTTAGTATACTTGTCCAATTATTGATCACAGAAGACAGAGTATGAGAAAGAAAACAGAACTAAAAACAAGCAAGATGCACACGCAAATCCAGAGATTAACCCTAGGGTTAATTTTAATTATCGTGGGCTTATGCCTTTAGACGTAGAATGATGTCAGAATCCTAAACAAGAGACTTAGGGGAAATGTCAAGTTGTTTTGGCTTATAAAGTTACCTCAATCGGGTGGAGGAATACCATGAAGAAAAGGGGGGATGTTTGAGCTGTTGTGTTAATTGTGAAGTGATTCGGTATGTGTTGTGCAGTGAATGTAAGATTAATTTCCTGTCAATACCGTGGATATCACCCCCACGTGTACGACCTGTTACTTAATCTACGTTCACTAGAATTGAAAAAACAAGCAGGAATGCAATGCACGTGTTTTAAACCCAAATCAAAAATTATGTTCGATGAAGCAAGAGAGATGACTTTCACTAATGCAAAACTAGGAAAGCAAGACAAATTCTTTACGAAATATATAACAAAAGCAACAACAGCAAGTATGCTTCCTAAAATGAAAATAAGCAAGAGAAACAGAAACCCAAAATGGGTCCCACCGGGCGTGCCAAAATGTTTCACTCGGAATGTTTCATTCCTTTTAGAAACAGATAAGGGTTGGGGCTAGGAGGAATACCTGTAGAATGTCGAGATGATGATGTGCACGTACCGTAGAGAAAGATCAGGTTGACTGCGAAGAACTCCTTTTTGTCTTGGAAGGACTACCTGCAAATAAGAACACAAGACCACAAGATTTTAATTAGACAATAAATGAGGAAACTGCCTTGGGCCCAGGAAATATAAAACTTCCTTTCGAAGGTGGTCAGTTCCCTTGCTAATATGAATTAACACAAAAGACTATAAGATATCAATTAAATTGCTTTGTTGAACTGGGTAGGGGAAAGGCTGGTTATTGGTTATAGTCAGTATAACCGATGCCGGTTACTGATAACCGATGGCGGTTACTGATGACCGATATCGGTAGAGTCTAGGATCTGAAGGTTAGTTGTTTTGTGGGGTGGTGGTGTTATTTGGTAGTTGTGTTATTTGTAAGGCTGTAAATGGGTGATATTAGGAAATGAGGTGATGAGAGGTAGATGAATGATGGTTAGATGAAATGGCACACTGGGTAGTGGATTCAGAAATGGATTTATGAGGACTGTGATTCAAAAGGCATAAGAAATGTTATAACAGAAGACATGTAAGATGTGACTTACTGGTTTCAAACGAAGATGCAAGTTGATCTCCTTTGCTGTAAATGCTTCTGGTTTCTTCACTTGTCTCTGCTCGGTCAGGTGAAGATCTGGGTTCTCTTGATCGCTCCTGATGCTCTTCCTTTTGATTCAAAATCCTTCCACCTGATCCAAAAATGAAATTCCGGTCCTTTGTTTTTGGTTTGGGGAGGCCATTTATAGGGAACCGATGGCGGTTACGTAACCGACGGCGTTCGAGTAGGAACCGACATCGGTAAGGAAAAAGTAGGCTATTTTTAGTAAAATAGCCCACCTTCCCTGCTTTTCTCTCGAGAGATTAGTTGGCTTGGTCAAATGACTAGAAGGTCGGTTTTGGGTGCGAGAAAGGGGTCATTAGTTATGGGTGTAGGTGTGGACCAAGTTATGGGTCTTAATTAGGTTAGTTTAGGGTTAGGGCTAGGTCATGATGAGGTGGCAAAATGAGGTGGTAGGTGAGGTGATGGGAATTTATCAATTACAAGGTAATTAATAAATAATTGTGTAAGGTTTAGGTAATGAGGTTAGGCGGGTCACAAGGGTCGTAAGACACGAATTTGGTGTCTACAATGTATACATAGATAAATGCATAGAGAGATGGAAAGAGACAAGTACATTTTTGTAATGTAGAGCATTTTATCAATAAAATAGCCATTTATGTTTTAAGAGTATATTAAGTTGTCAAATCTTGTTTAAAGGAGAAGAAAGGGCCCACTCTTCCAAGAATCAAAGATCTTCGTTTTATTGGTATTTATATTTCTAGAGCAAATAATATAGATATATTAATTCTATAAATGCTTTTGATTACTCAAGTTGAAATTGGTCGGATACTTGTTCCTAAAGGTGTTCTAGATTAGATTCTTCTTTCTTTGCAATCATCTTTCTTCATTCTCAAATTTTGTGTTTATTTACAAAGAAAGTGTGTTTATTTCTGTAACGTGTGTTTACTTATAGAAATCTATTCCATTATGCAAATGTGTGTTTATTTCAAGCAATTTATTTCTGCAAAGAGTGTTTACTTCCAGTAAGTTTTCATAATTTGATTTCAATAAGGTTTTGGCCAAGAAATCCTCAATAAATTGAGAAAATCCCCTAGAAAATATATATATTAAAAAAATAAATACCTACAGATCAATTACTAGACCACTTATATATCTTGTTACATATAGCTTCATACACCACCCCTAGTTTGTATATGACATCAACAAAGAGTTTATTAAATGAAGGGAATAATGACATGCATCATTTTTAGCACTATTTCTAGGGAACAAAATAGTTATAATTGTCTAATTAGGTGTTAACAAGAGACGCCATCATACATCTAGTAATTGGAGGATCTTCCCCTGTCATCATAAAATTTATGAGTAGACCAAGAGACTTTAAGGGTCGATTCCTCCCAAAAATATGTGAAAAATAATCATCATCTTCTCGATCAAATAAGGAAGTTGATCAAGAATTAGAAGTACCATTTTCTCTGTTAAGCACAAAGAAGAATTACCACCTTTGGAATTCTTAGATCAATCACTAGAAGGAAGTAGAACCTTTAGAAAAAATATCATATCCCAAGACCTATTTAGAGAAAGTTTTGATTCACAATTGAGTAGTCAACCTCCTACTCCTAACTTTTCACCTTCCCCAAAGCAAATTACATACCATATTGATTGGGAGAAAATTCTAGAAGGTACTATATAAATGGCATGAGAAGATGAAAGAGAACCTGATAGGACCTTCACTTATCCAATTCAATTGGATGATGATGATACACCTATGAAAAATATTTCACCTACACATTTACCCACATTTAGAGGGATGTCATCTGAAGACCTTAACCAATTTTTATTTGAATTTAAAGTATTGTGTCAAACTTATGATTACAAAATAAATAATTAGAAACTCAAGTTGTTTCCATCTACCCTAAAGGATGTAACAATGAGGTTGTTTATGGGATTAACATCTAATTATATTACCACTTGGGCACAAATGGAAGTTTCCTTCCTAGAAAAGTATCAAGATTACTATAGAGGGAGGAATAGGATAGAATATATTTTTTTAAATCAAGTAGGAGGGGATGAGAATATGGAATATTATTTAGATAGATTCCTCTTTGTGAGCAAAAGATGTGGATTTTTACTACAAGAAGAGTTAAGAAAAACCATTTTTCTTAAAGTTCTAGATGATGAATCAAGGGAGGCACTTGATCTGATGGGAGGTGGAAATATTGATCAAATAAGAATGAATGATATTAAAGACATTTGTAGAAGCTATTCACGAACAAGGGGTGGACCTAGAAAAGGAAAAATAGTTAAAAATTTAAACCCAAATATGAAAAAACTAATGGATGAATTGAAAAATTTCAAAACAGACATTTTAGTTCAATTAAGCTCCACCATGGATGGATTGTAAGCTAAAGAAAATGCTAAAACTGAACCATTATCTATGTATTGTCCTAGATGCAAGAAGAATCATGCAATAAGAGATTGTCCCCTAGATAAGACATAAATGTGTCTTATCTATGAATCTAGGGACCATGAGAGTAATGCTTGTTCTCTTCTTCCATTTATTAAAAATCATCTTAAACAAAGCAGCATTCCATCCACATCAGAAGAAGTAAATTTTGTCCAGAGACAACCTAGCTAAGGGAAGTTCATGCCCAGGTCATTTCTAACCCCTGAATGATGTCATGGGCAACTTAGACAATGCCAAAAACTTGGGGACAACCACCTTGGGCACCTCAACCAACATGGAATCCTCAGGATTGGGTAGGTCAATCTTGGTATGCCCAAGGACACCAATAACCATGGTCTGGTCAAGGAAACCTGAATGCTTGGTCATAACCTAGGTGGATCCCTAATAATTATGTTCAAGGAAGGACATATCCCAATTAGAATCAACAAGCCATAATGGGTTCCCCAACAAAAATTCACAAAATGAAAATGTGGTCCAAACCCAAATACCAGCACAACCAGTAGAAAACCCAAGAAACAAAAAAACAAATCATGTCTACGAAATAGAACTAGAAAAATTAGTTGATTTGAATGTCATGGATTGTAAGGATATTCAAACTAGATATGGAAAAATAATCAGCAGTCCACCTATTATAATCACTGAGATGATAGAAGAAACTGAAACCCCTAGTACGGTTGTTCCCAAGAAGGTTGAAAAAGAAAAAGCTAAGGAGCTAGATAGCAAAACTACTGAGACTCCATTTCTAGAGGGATTTAAAGAATCCATAGAGACTAAGCAATCTGAGTTGGTATATGAATTAAGAAAATGAAATATTGAAATACCATTATTCTACAAGCAATTAAGGATATTCTAGAATTGAACAAGTTAATCAAAATGCTATGTTTAAAAAGACCTAGAAGGAAGAAGCAAGTACCTAGGACTATTAAGGTAGATGGGAAACTTGCTGATTTATTAGTAGGAAAACTTTTTCTTCCCAAATATGGAGATCCTGGAAGTCCTATTATTTTTATCTCTATAGGGAATAAATATATACATAATGTTTTGGTTGATTTGGGAGCAGCTATAAATGTGATGACAGTGGACACTTTGAAAACATTACCATTAATAGGTATACAACCTACTAACACCATATTGTAGATGGTAGATCAGTTTGTAGCAAAACTAGAAGGAGTTATTGAAGATGTAGCAATTATGGTGGAGTCATGGGAATATCCAGTTGATTTCCTTATATTGCAGACAAAAGGTAAAACACTTGGTTATCCCATTATTTTGGGCAAACCATGGTTAGCTATAGTTGTTTCTTTAATTGATTGTAGATCAGGTGATATGACTATCTCAAATGGTAATAATTCTAATAAAATATCCTTATATCCTTTTACACAACCTTCTATTGATAATCAAGAACAAATATGGGTTGATGCTCCACGATAATAATAAGAAAAAACCATCTTCTCTGGCCATGATCACATTGTAGGATCACATACGTGAGGTAGAAGATATTATTAATCAACCATTTAATGAATATCAATTATCCTTGGAGTAATCAGAACAGTTCTGGAACCTACGAACTTAGTTCTGAAACCATCACATTTAGTTCCGGAACCACACCAAAAATAATTCCCTATCACTGTACGTAATTTCACTCCAGAGGAATGATATTTCTCTTGGGGAGAGGAAGAATCGGTAGCTTTTTCCAAGATATCAGGAAATGGTGAACAATTTCTCTAAAGCAACAGTGACGAGGAGTTCAACCTACAACAAGATAAGTATCATAACTTTACCTACTATCCTTTTTCCAATATTCTGTCTCAAGGAACTTTTAGATATGTTGCTACATATCATATGTTGTTACCATATGCATGTCCACTAAATACCTTAATGGAACCCTTTCAAAAAATCAGTTCATCACACATTGGAACCAAACATGTTGAGATTGAGTTGGGTAAGATTTTGAACATAAACAACTGGTTGAAGAATGATGAAGAAGATAAATTGTTTGATGTTTTGAAAAATCATACTCGAGATTTTTCTTAGACTACTAAAAGATATAAAAGTAATCCATCCAAGTATTTACACTCATCACATTTATACTAAAGAAATTAGACCGAGTTAGGGAACCTCGGATAAGGATTAATCTAACCTTAAGAGATATATTCAAGCAAGAAATTGAAAAACTATTACAATTAGGTTTTATCTACCGTATCTCGAGATAGTCATTGGGTGTCTCCTCTTGTAATTATTCCTAATAAGAATGGAAAATGGAGAATTTTTGTTGACTATAGAGAACTAAACAAAGCCACACTAAGATATTATTTCCCCTTACCATTCATAGATCAAGTCCTAGACAAACTTGTAGGTAAGTAGTACTTTTCCTTCTTGGATCGATTAAGTGGATATAATCAAATTAGAGTTACTACTGAGGATCAAGAAAAACTAGCTTTATATGTCCATGGGGTACCTTTTTCTACAAGGTATTACCATTTGGATTATGTAATGCTCCAACAACTTTCCAAAGAGTTGTATTAGCAATTTTTGCAGACCTAACAAATTAATGTGTAGAGGTATACATGGATGATTTCACTATACATGGAGATGCATTTGATGATGCTTTGAGGAATTTAGAAAAAGTATTAATAAGATGTGAGCAACAACATCTGTCTCTTAGTCATGAGAAGTGTTTGATGATGGTTGATGAGGGGATTGTATTAGGACACCACATTTCAAAAAGAGGAATTCAGGTTGACCAAAACAAAATCAAAATTATTTCAGACTTACCTATTCCTCAAACCCCCACAGATATCAAGTCATTTTTAGGGCATGTTGGATATTATAGGCGCTTTATCAAGGATTTTAGTAAAATTTCTTCCCACATGTTTAACTTGCTTACCAAGGGCTATGAATTTATTTGGGATGAAATATGTCAGCATGCTTTTGAGGAAATCAAAGAAAAATTAATCACTTCCCCAATATTGAGAGGAACTAATTAGGAAAAACCTTTTCACATTCAAACAGATCTGCATGAAATAACTCCATTAGTGCAGTTTTGGGATAGAAAGATGAAGAAAGGAAGATGTATTCTATTTATTACCTCACTAAAAATCTTACTCCCACTGAAAGAAATTACATTACCACTAAAAATAAATTTCTTGTTGTGATTTATGAAATTAATAAATTCATAAATTAGATCATAGGGTACAAAATATTTGTACATACAGATCACTCAACAATTAGGTACTTAATGAACAAACTAGTGGTTGGAGGTAGGATAATTAGATGGTTATTACTTTTACAAGAATTTGATATTACCATAGTAGATAATCTAGGGAAATCTAATGTGGTAGATGATTTCTTGTCAAGACTGATCACTACAGGGGAGAAAGATCCAGTTAAGGATAACTTTCAGATGAACAATTGTTTTCTATTTCAGCTGATACACCATGGCTTGATGATATGAAAAATTATCTTGCAACAGGGAATTTTCCTCCTTTCACTAAGAAACAAATGAAAAATTTGGTCAAAACCAGTGCACAATTTATATGGTTGAATGGAATGTTGTTTAAATGTGGTTCTGATTTGGTTTTATGTAGGTGTGTGAGAGAAAATGAAATATTTTAAATACTGAGGGAATGTCATGATGAACCAATTGGAAGACACTTTTTAATGACAAGAATATCTCACGAAATACTTAGGTAGCTATTATTGTCCATCTTTGTATAATGATGTGTAGAGATATATCAAGTGGTGTGATCCTAGTCAAAGGATGGGGCATCCAAATTTTACCAATGAAATGCCTCTGCAAGCTCAAGTGGTGATTGAACCATTTGAAAGATGGGGGTTGGATTTTGTTGGTCCTTTAGTCCTCCTTCACAAGTAAAGGAGTAAATTATTGTGTGTACTGATTATGTGACAAAGTGGATAGAAGTGTAGGCTTTAACAAATGTCACTGAAGAAGTAGTTGCTGATTTCCTTTGACACAAAATTATGGTAAAGTATAGTTTCATATCGGGGCCACAATTCATTTCTAATATGATTTAAGCCTTCACAAATCATTATTAGATCAATCATAGGAGGTCATCTCCATATCACCCACAAGCAAATGGACAAGCTGAAGTAACAAACAAAGAATTGGAAAAAATCCTTACCAAAATAGTTGAATCGGGAAGAAGAGATTGAGCAAAGAGATTACTCAGAAGGCGTCTCGGGCCTATAATACAACTTTGAACACTACAACAACATTTTCACCATATGAGTTATTCTATGGTAAAAGGACCTTGTTACCTATTGAATTTGAACTGTAAACATTGAGGACAACAACTAGAATAGGTATTGAGTGGATGCGAAAAAGGAGAGAATTCTTCAACTCAATGAGTTGGATGAGTTAAGGATGGAAGCACTTCAATGAGCACAGAGATAATCCAAGATCAAAGAAAGTAATGACATGACACACATATCAAGAAGTAGAAATTTAAGTTAGGAGATTGGGCATTACTATTTGATTCTAAGTACCAAAAATTCAAGGGAAAGTTGAGAACCAGATGGTTAGGACCCTATTAGATTGAGAAAATATTTGAAAATGGTTCTATTCAGTTACTTCTCATTAATGGTAACAGAAGGAAACTTTTGGTCAATGGACATATGCTAAAACATTATAGGAAGCATCGTACTAAGGATGAATTCTTGAGGCAGATTGAAGCAAACAAAGAATTTTATCATATGGAAGAACCTAGTTCTTCCAAAATGATCAAATAATCAAATGGATAAATCCAGAATAAAGGAAAGAGAATGAAAACTAGTGAATGGCATTCTCTTCCCAAAAAAAAGAAAAAAAGGGAAGGAATGAAAACTAGTAAATGGCGTTCTCTTCCCCCCAAAAAATATTTCTCTCATAGATCAATTGAAAAATAGAAATGGTAGTTGATCTCCTCAAATAAATGGCTAATCCAAAATAAAAGGAACTTCTTTGAAATTCCAACTTTCTTTTCTAACCATTTTCCTTTTTTGTTTCACTTTTAGGAATGACGAGTCATCACGATGAGGGATCACATCATCAAGGATGGTAATTATGTCTTTAATTATTAAAGGTTAGATTAAAATTTCACATGTGTGATTGGATTTTATTTAAAAGTGGCATGATCAGTCATCTATTATACATTATGATTAAAAGAGAGTAATCATGAGGGTGATTTTGGTGGAACAAAAGTGGCGGCATGTTTATAATGATCTATCATTTGTGTGGAATAAAAAAAGGGAAGAATAAGTTACCAAAACAACTTCAAGGAAGAAGCATAATAATTAAAATTACATTCCACAGCTAAACATAATAGGTTCCGCATGACCAAGCACAATAGGTTCCGCATGACCAAGCACAATAGTTCCACATCTAAACCCATCTGTTCATGAGATAAGAAAAGAGTTATGTAGCCAATCCAGGTAGAGAAATAATTCAAAGGATAATGAATCTGAATCACCCTCTTTACCATGGGGATTAAAAAGAAGTTGGAACCTGAGGATGATACCCAACTTCTTGCAGATGAAGAAGTGATAGATATCTTTGAACAAGTAGGGTGGTTGGAATTCCTGAAAAAGTTCTTGAAGTATAATGACAAATTGGTAAGAGAATTTGTTATAAATTTAGAACAATCCAAAAAAAGGATATAATATTTTAATTCTTTTTCTATGAAAACAATAAGTAATGTATCTGGTGTGCCAATTGTGCATGTCCCAAATCCTGTCAAAGGGACCTTAAAATAATTAGTTGAAACCCTACTACAAGAGGGGGAAACAAAACCCCAATATATTTACAACACTAAGAAAATCATAAAATGGGTCAGAAGGGATAGCTTTCCCAAACCCTTTGATAGAGTGGCATTTTGGATAGTCAAGTATTTAACTTGTGATGGTCAATTTGGGTCGGTAGGAAGAGAAGTTTAGAAGATGCTCATACATCTTAGATATGGAGCTACAAAACTAAAATATAAAGTAAACCTTCCAGGGTTTATTTTTGACTCCATTCATACAATAGCCCAAAGGTATTCCTAGGGTGTTGGAACAATCAGACATCATGGGTTAGTTCATTTGGTGTGTCAACACAATTTTCTTGCAAAAAAATGGAGAAGAAATATGGAAGAAATTTCTTAACAAGTTTAAGAAAAACCCTGATATTATCGGGAGAGTAATATCAACTCCTTTTTCTCCTACAACTAATTTGGAAATTAGTGCCCCTATAGTGGAAAGGAAGGAAATAGGTGGGGAGACTATACCAAAAGTAGAAGATCTGGAACAAGAATTTAAACTATAGAACCTACTATACCTTTAAAAGAAAATCCTTCCTCTGCAATAACTACAGAAAGCTAATATCTATCTCGATAGTGACACTCACCTAGGCAAGAGCAAGAAGTGAAAATTAGAAGAATCTCTAAAAAAACCTAATTTTGAACAAACCTGAAGCTCCTCAAAGAAGAATATTTCATAAGAGATCTAGAGAAATTCCAGAGGCGATGAAAGAACATGACAAATTGGAAAAAGAAGTGTTGATATTTTGTGTAGCATGGCCATGACTCCTCCTAGACCAAGCCAAACTGAGATGGATAAAGAAGATGAGAGATTTGAGGAATAGGTATTTCAAGAATTGGGTGAACCAAAAACACTATCACATGAAGAAGAAGAGTTGGCATCGTGGAGACAGAAGGGAAATTTCCTTTGGTAGAAGAGGAATGCTTAACCCCAAAGAAATTTCAGAGAAAGAAGAGAAACAATAGGTTAGGCAGTGCTCTGTTCTTGTCCAAAGAATAACTCATTATCAAAGAAAAGGATGAGGAGTTGAACTTCCTAAAAATCAAGTTAGAACAAAGAGATATGCTCATTGGGGAACTAACAACTCAACTCATAGACATGAATGAGGAATTAAAAAAAGTTAAATGGTAGATGATGGAGAAAGAGGAAGAATGTAAAATTTCCAAAAGATAGAGTACTATGTCAATAGTCTCTGCACATCTGAATTAACTTATTGGCCACTCAGCGGTTATGGAATGATACATGTAGGAAAATCGGTGAAATAAAAACATCTAATGAGGATTTGAGAAGAAATATGTAAGATGTAGTCATTTTTACTCCTATCACAAAAGGAAGGAACCCCATGTGCGTTGGCCTATCACCCAAAAAAAAGTGAGCACTCACCCAAGGCATGCATAGGTACCGAGTCTCTCTTTTATGTGAGTTTAGTGGGAAGCATCATCTATGATTAGTGTAAGAGTTCTTAGGAGGGAATTTTAAGACAAACAAGAACCATAGGGCTCAGAACGACCTCTAGATCCTTGCAGTCACTTCGGACCGAGTGCTTTAATAGAATCTAGAACATATATTATAAGAAAAATAATTATACAAGTATTCATACATAGCATGAAAGGAAAGAGAAATCATATGAGAGAAAAGTGCATTAAAACCATTGATATCCATGTCTATTTATAACAGGTAACCTCATTATATTCATTGATTCATTATAGAGTATCACAGAGAGTAGACCGCAGTCATGCATATCTCTTGATGTATGTAACTAAGATAACAAAAAAAAAAAATTACAATTCCATGCTTAGTACATTCTTTCCTAATACAAATATCCACTCACATGAGTAATTTTGCAAAGCTTTACTCACTCTCTAACCCACTATACCTCTTACTTCTAGATATATCTTTTACTCCACAGGCACTTATATTTATAATTTTCCTACACTACCAACTCACCTTCCAGTGTCCTCAGATCTGGTGCCAAGTGTCAAATGTGGTCCATGTGAGCATGCTTCTTTAGGCCTGAGCTTTCCAATTTACCTCATGATGTTCTTCTACAAGATTCCATTTGGGGATGTTTCTTTCCTGGGCCATCCTATTGTTAGGATGACATCTTATCAACGCACAACTGATCATTATTTTCTCATGTTTTTCCCTAGGTTCTCAAATTGACTAAGTCTTGAGCCTCCTTTCATGCATCGCGCGTGTTATGTGCTTCCCTAAGCCTTTCTCTCATGCACTTTTTCCTTGCATGCATTTTCATAACTGGGACCCTGCATGCCCATGCGCCTTCATACTTGGTTAAGATTATAGGGGTCCAACATCACCCCACACTACACCTATTCTCTGTCCTTAGAAACATTTCACTTGACCAAGATGCATGCTATCTAGGGAACCAATGAATCGTCTTACACTTTACAAAAATAATAAGGAATGAAATAATCGGGGAAAAGAACAAAGAATGGGGGGGAGCATCAACTCAACAAGCTAGGAAAATCCTTCCCAGGTCTGCCTCTAACTTATTCCATACTCTGACCTCACCCTGTGCCTTCTGATAGAGGTCTCCCACCAGGGTGCTCACTTCATCAAAACTCAGGACAACTCCCTGGGTGCCCAAAACATCCACAATCTACTCCATATATTTTCCTGTGTCCTCAAGTTTATCCATCCTTCTAGTGATCTAGGGGGTATAATTCCTTTAGTCGGGCCTTAATTGAGCTCTTTGAAGCTTCAATTGCCTCTGATTTCTTCTCTACTTTGGCCAGGACCCTGTCTCTCTCCACCCTATTCCCCTTGTTCTTTTTTTGGAACTCTTTTAGATTTTCTTCAAGAGTGGCAACCAAGGAGCTCGCCACCTTATCTATGTCCGTGCATGTATCATATGTAGCTTCTGCAGACTGGGTAGTGACCTTAACCTCCATGAGTACTTGGATGTGCTCTATAACGAGCGCTACCACCTTCAACTCGGTCCTCCGTTTTTAAGTGCATGACCACTTCTTGATGAGATTCGGGGCCAAGATCCATCTCTCCATAGTGAGAATGCACGTTAGGTCTTCCATACACTCTAGGAGGGATGAGAAATTTTGTGGAGGTGGCACTAAGTCCAGGTGTTTCAAGAGGATGACACCCTTGATAGATTCTATTTTCTTGTATACTTCCTGTACCTTTAATTTTTCTTCCTTTAACTCGCGCTTTAACTGTGCACTAATCAGTTCCTCCTACTTCAAGCTCTTGGCCTTCTCTGCCAGTTCTTCCTCCTTCCCTAACTTCACCTCCAGCATTCTAATCCATTGTTGTTGTGCACAAATAATCTAGCCTTGGTCTTGGCCACAACCTTGTTCAGTACATTGTATATTTCTTCATCTGAGAGCTCCTAAGCATTCACTAAGGGATTGAACCCCTTAGACTCTGGGAATGTGATGAGCTCTCCTTGGCAGACTTTGAAGTCTGGCTCATCAATGTGGGACTCGAATGCCCAAGATATCATCTTCTTGGTTCGGGGTACGACTGTAATTCTCAAAAGACCCCATGGCTATGATCCTTTCCATGGGTATGGTGATCTGGAATCACATGCGTAACACCTTCCTTACGTCATCAACATAGCCCATTACCTGTCTTTGTTTTGCATCTAGAGTTCTTCTACATGAGCATGTACCTTTGGGGAACTTTATTGTCGAGTGGGGCCTCCTAGGTTGTCATGTTCTTTTCAATGTTCTCCTCCTTCCCCTCCTTCAACACTATGTCCATGCTATGCTCCAACTCTTGGTCTACTAAGACCTCAAGAATTCTTTGTGCTTCTCTCTCTGCCACCTCCATGATCTGCTCCTTTGTAAAACTTATGGCTCCCTCCTTTTCCCTGGCAACCTCCTCATCCTCCATGTCTTTGGTGTCTTCCTCATCTTGTGTGCCCTTGCGCCATGCGAATACAAACTCTTGCTTCTCATCTCCACTCTCCTCTCCTAAGTCATAGACACTAAACACATGTGGATCTTGGCCTTTCTCTATCTCTTCTTCCTTGCCACCATCTTCTTCACTTTCATCCCCTCTTCTACCCATGTATTTCTCAAGTTGTCGAGTTGCCTCCGAGTTAGCTTCTTCATCAACCCTCTACTTTTTCCTGAGAGGTGGCTCTTGATCAGGGGATTCGGCCTTATCTTCTTCCTTAGGAAATTCTTCCTTGGAGATAGGTTTCCTAGGTGCCTCTACCTCTAGCATCTTCTCCTTCACGAAGACTTATTTCTCCACATGTAAGTGCTTGGCTTAGCACCCATGGATGGCATGCTCACTATCTAAGCAATCTACACAACTGGTGCTTCTTCTTCTCCTCTCCCTCTTTTCTTAGACGTTGGCTTCTTCTTCCCTAAGGGGTCTTTAGGTATGGAGACTTCATTCTCTAGATACGTGCCCTTCTCAAAATTTGGCCTTATGCATAAGTACGCACACGTTGTTGATCCTCTAGCGATGGGTAGCGTCATCGGCCTTGTCATTTGAATCTCATGTGATACATACTTCTCCACGTATGCACGCTTGCCACCAGGGTAATTCAACTTCTTTCTCATCTCCCTATGTTCCCGGTCCAGCCTACCTAGTTCTAGTCTTAGCTTCTTTGACTCTTTAAACCTGTTCACTCCCGCTTGGAAGTATTGGGTAGTAAATGCGAAGGGGAGCTTACACCAAGGGCTCCATGATTCATCTATCAGCTTGAATCTACCCAGGTAGTAGTGTTGGTAGACCTGCAAATTCAGCTTCTCCCTCAGTGGCTACTGGGAGTTGTTCAGGGATTCTCCACTTTGCCCCAAATGCATTCCTCAGGCACATGTACCATTTTTCTAGCCGCGCCTTGTGGGGTGTTGTCATTGTATTGCAGGCATATTTTTCAAACCTCTTTCTTTGGAGAGGATCCTCGGTGAGGTACTCCCATAAAAATTTTCTAGTGCATCAGGCACCCCAATCTCCATGAATAAAATGGTGAGCAAGATGTTTCCAAATAGGATCCTGTCCCCTTCCTTCGCACAACTGACAATTTCCTCTACAATGTATGTGGATAGGTTATATATAGTTCCCTCTGCAATCTTTCTATAGACATGTAGCCAAGGTTTGTTGACTTGTGTCCATCTTTCCTGGCCATTCAACTTAGTCACCAAATGCATGGCCATTTTCATTACGGGGTCCTTGATGTCTGAAATGTCATAGTACCACGACCCTTTCTTGCAGGCATACTTGGTGATGGTCTCTTGAATAGCTTCCTTGTCGCCAAGGTCATCTTCTAGGCTATCTCCCTCACATATGAGGCCTGTAAATTGTGAAATCAGCTAGGGAGTCACACGCATCTTGCACCCTACAAAGTGGAAGTAGTCTTCGTGCACCCATGACATCAACCACTGGTACAGGCGCTCTGGCTTTCCAAAATAAGGCAACTCATAGAGTTGCAACAGCCCTGCCTTCTCCATTTTAACCTTAACATCATCATCGTATATAGGAAAACCCTCAGGTGTTTATTTTTTGGTGGGGCATACTAATTCCAATGCCATTTATTTTTCTATTGTGTTTGTGTGGTGATTATAGTCACTAACAAGTACACTTCTCAAGTGGGATTCCCATTCCTTCCCCATCATCACCCCATCTGGGTATTGCATCTCTGCATACCATTCTTCATTTGTGTCTACCATAGGTTTGGTTGTTTAGCCTTGGCTTTGCCCTTTCCTTTCTTGGGTGCCATGGTTGAGGTATTTTTATCACTCCTACCCTCTCCTTGTTATTCTATCTTACTTCTTCCAATCCTCCAATCTCAGATTCGTGATACAACTCTTCTACATTGTGCCCTAGTTTTTCGAACCCTAACTGGGATAAAATATTCACAAGACAACATTTCTTCACTCTCTCCACGCCCGTGTAACCCCTTCTAGTTCACAAATTCAAACTGGCTACTTCAATCTCACAAATCTTCCTTCACTCGATCGAATATGAAAGCCCTAGTTTATGGAACTCGCTTATATCTCAAACTCTTCTATTTTGCAAGGTAAAAATGAGAGTGCCCCAACCCTTTACTTATAGTTTTTCTCTTTTCTAAACATTAAATGCTACTTCACCTACCACCATACTTTGTTCATTTAATGTAGATTTTTCAAACAAATCCCATCTTCAGTACCTTCCCTTACGCGCCCAACATGCACAAAAACTCCTCCAACCTTATAGCATGCAACCAATCCAACCTGACAGGAGACTCTTGTGCATGCATAACCTGCCGAAGGCACTTCTTCTTTCTTGATACTTTCTCTCTCCTACCTTGTGTTGCTTTCAAATGCACTTTCTCCTCCTTAGTATGTGGGATCTATAAGTAGTTTTACCCTGGCACCAACCATTCTTCCATCTTCCTCTTTATATACCTCTTTCAACCCGGCTACTCAACAAGGCTTTTCAACACAACTTCCTTGGTACTTTGATCACACACTTCTTCACCTTTCTCCACCCCACACTTAAAGTAATGCACGGTCCTCTGTGCACTTACAAATTCTCCAAAAATAACAATAAGGTTACCAACGCCCAAGGCACAAAACAAAAAAACAACGTAAAAGGAAACACAAGAAAGGGAAAATGCATAAAAGAAACTTCTAAACTAACTAGCAAAACTACCTTATTTACAAACACCAAGAAGACTTATTTATAGTAGGGCTTCAGCCTACTACCATTGAAGTGTCTAGGAAACTTCATCCCATCTAGTGCTTATAACTAGCATGCACCCAAATCAAGGATGTATGAGATTATGTAAGGACCCAACCAATGGACTTTCAACTTCCCAGGATGGCACAAAAACTTAGAATCATATAATAACACCATCTACCCAACCTCAAACTTCTTGTTTCTAATATGGTGATCATGCCAAGCCTTTTGTTTTTCCTTTTCTCGCTATTTGGCTCCATTGGGAAAGTGATCATATCTCAATTTTGTTAGCACATCAATTCTTTCTTCCAACACTTGTTCATCAACTAGCCCTCCTACACGTGCTATTTTGCAGAGAAGGCAACATAAATTCAACCATTAAAACAACTTCCATACTAAACACCAATTGAAAAGGTGTGGCATTGTTTAGTCTTTTATATGTTGTCCTATAAGCCCATATTCATCGCGATACCTTGTCATCCCAATATTTTCTTCTAACATCACAAATCTTGGTCAAGGTATGACTCAGTATCTTGTTGAATGCTTTTGCAGTTCCATTTTCTTGTGGGTGATAGGGCGTAGTCTTGTGATGAGCTACCATGAACTCTAATAACAGGATCCTGATGGTCTCATTCAAGAAATGTGTACCTCTATCATTGGTCAAACTCAACGGACACCCATACCTCGTGATAATGTTTTCCCATAAGAACCTTGCCAATGTTTCTACCATGTAATCTTTAGTTTGGGCTACCTCTACCCACCTTGTCAGATAATCTATGCAAGTGATGACATAATGTGACTTGGTCCTACACGTTATCAGTGTAATAGGTCCTACAAAGTCTATTGTCCACTTTTCAAAAGGCTCTGTGCTAGGAATAGGGCGAAAAGGCATATCATCTCTCCTTCCTAGTTTTCCAATGCACTAAAAATTGTCACATGCTTTATAATAATCTCTCTGTAATCCTTATACAAGATTTCCCACCATAAACCCACCATTAATATCTTGCGTATGATGGCATCACCTGAATAATTCCCACCCACACTTCCTTCATGTGCTTCCTCCATGATGGCTAAGCACTCATGCTCTAAGACACACTTGTGAAAAAATTCATCACGTCCCAATTTGTATAAGTCTCCACTGATTAACATGTAGGGCACGACACGTATGGCCAACCACTTCTTTTCTAATGTCTTCATTCCATCTGGCACCACACCTTCCTTTGAGAATACTAAAATCTCCTCTATATCTCGAGGGAATGCATCGTAACCTAAACGATTACTTGTCTAGCATTACTTCCTCAATACTCTCCATGTCCCCTGAATCAATTCTTAATAAATGATCGGTCCACGATTGCTTTTCCAGGTTTTACTATAATGGTGAATTCAAACTCTTGGAACAACAACACCCATCGACATATGCATCCTTGTAGAATAGGATTTCTCACTAAATACTTCAATGTCATGTCGTCGGTGTTGAACGCAAAGGGTGTTGCCAATAGATACTACATTAACTTGAAAAGCACATAGATCATTGATAATGCCTCGCGCTCGATTTTGGTATAATTCTATTCTATTGGTGTTAGCTTGCTACTTGCAAAATAGAGATGATGATAAAAATCCATTCACTGGTGTGTAAGCACTACTCCAATGGTGGTCCCCTGAGGCATCTACATGAACATGAAAGGGCTTTTCCCAAGAGGGAAGCGTTAAATAGACACGGTAATAAGCCTATTTTTAATGTATCAAACACCCTCACTCGTGCCTCTCTCCTCAATGGAAGGCACTTTTATGTCTAAACAACTCATCTAATAGTGCAATGATCTTGGCATATCCCTTAATGAATTTTTTGTAATATCCCGCATGCCTAAGGAATCCACGCGCTATGCTCTGGCTAGTAGGCTCCCTTAACCCCACAATAATTGCAACTTTAGCGAGATCTACCAGCAATCCCTCCTTACATATGATATGCCCCAATAAAGTCCCAAAGGGTGTAGCAAACACACATTTCTTAATGTTGAGGGATATCCTCAACTGCCTACACCTCTCAAACATTAACCTCAAATTTTCACAATGGTCTTTAACTAGACCATATATTGTCTAGTCATCCAAATAGACCTAAAAAAATTTATGGATGAAGTCTTGGAATGCTTGCACCACTATGCACAAAAAGATAGCTGGTGCATTCTTTAACCCAAAGGGCATGACCGTATATGTAAAACTTCCCCACTTGGTGGCGAAAGTTATCTTTCTGGTAGTCCTTTGTAATCCAGACTTGGTGGTACCCTGAAAATCCATCCGTAAAGGAATAGATTTCACACCCAATGACTCCTAAAATTTCTTCAATTAAGGGGGTTAGAAATGGATCAATGACACAAACTGCATTCAATTCCCTATAATCCACACAAATTCTAATCTGCCCATCCTTCTTGATGTTGATTACCATTAGAATTATCCACTCGATTCATCCACCGCCTTAATGATCTTAGAAGCTATCATTTTGTCTATCTCTTCCTTGACATTTACATACAAGTTGGGATTCATTCGCTAGGGCCTTTTCCTAACCGAGCACACATCGTCCTTTAGTTTTATCTTTAGCTCCCCAAGGAATGGTGAACTCCTTTGAACTCATGATACTGCATGAAAATAAATCCTTAAATTCACACATCGGATCAATGATTTTGATACTTCCTTCTCTATCCAATAATCCCCAATAATAGATTCCTTAGGTTCTTCTTCTGAACTGATGTTAACTTTCTTCATCTTTAAAGGATCATGGTAGGCACACGCGTGAGCATATACACTATTCACTACCTCACGCATCCCTATAGAATGGCTAACATCTAAGCTTTCCGATTCCTCTCCATCAATCACATATACCAACTTTCCCTTTTCTTTTTCCAAACACACATGCTCAAGCTATAACTCTTTTGTTTCCTTTTCTTCTTCAAAACACACCTTCAATCCTGGTTCACCTAGTAATTCCAATAGTCTATCTTCCATCCTAGCACTATCCCCATGGTAAGGCACTTAATACCCTATAAGGCCTTATCAACCAATGGCTTGGTACTCCAATATTCAAAGGTTTGAATAAGGTCAGTTGTGTGTTCTTACCAATTCCTTTTTTTGGCAGCGTGTCTCTGAATGAATGTACCATGCACGTGCTTTACCGAAGTGTAGAATATAACTTGTGCACCAGAGAGGGATGGTGGTAAAGCTTCGCACCTTCTCTCCAAACCCATTCTCACTCCTGGATATGGAAAGAGGTGGTCTCCTTCCCATGGTACTCCTTGATGATGGTGGGTACATTGCTCCTAGAAAATATGATAGAGAGAGTAATTCTTACCTCACGCCACTCTAAAAGGCTCTCTTGATGTGTGGCCCACCACCGAAGCTGTTGTGCCAAGTAAGACATAACTTAACATCTCCCTCCATTCCTTCTCATCCTTCCATTGAGCTTCTTCCCCCTATAGAAATATCTCAACGAAGGCTCCTCCTGAATACTTTGGCAGTTATTTTCCTCTAAGGCACATAACCATGTGTGCCTTTAATACCTTGGTCACCAACCCTCTCAACTACCATCCCATTAATTTGTAAGTTCCATGTACCCAATTGTCACATGCGAGACTGGTGGTATCACTCACTGACTAAGAATCTTTAAACTGGATAACCCCGTTAATATGGTGTATCATCTCAGGGTCTTTGATTGAGCACACATAAATCTTGTCTAGAACTTCATCCCCTAATGGTTCAATATAGGTTGTTGACTTCCCATCAACCAAGGGTATAATGACCTATTCCTCCTTATTCTTGAGTCCGATGTAACATTTTTTGAACCGAAGGTCCGCATTGTTTTTGTAACACCAAGGACGCCTAAGTAGTGTTGGGAAATTGTCCACCTCGGAGAGCACCAAGTCTTCAAAGTCTCCAGTAACCTTTTCTCCCTAGATAGTAATAGTTTCATCCTTCAAGAAGCGATGGGAATCACTTTAGTCTTGTTTGCCATATACAACACATTTGAAGATGGTTGTAATGCAAGTCTTCCCATCTGATGCCATGCATCTAAAGTTAGAACATTAACCTTCACACCTATGTCAATGAGGATATTTCGAGGAGCCATCCATCTACAACTGAATTCAACGTAATCTCCTTGTCATAGTCGAGGCTATGAGGGGGAAGGTTCACATGAAAGACCTATCTCTTGTGCTCTTCTCCGGTGCATGGTACCTTCTCTCTCAACCAATATCCTAGTAAGGAAATGATATTCTCCTGCCTTAGCATTTTACACACCTCCTTGACCTCATCTAGGTCATCCTTTTGTGCCTCGACTCTCCTTCCTTATTCCTCCCTCCTATATTTCTCCTTTAGACACTAGATCTCCCCTTGTAAGCTCGAATAACATCCATGGTGTCTTGATATATCTCCTTTTGATGTATGCGGGGTCTGGATACTTTCCATGAATGACCTCCTCCCTTAAAACTAGGGTTTTCTGTCTTAGTACCTCTCTTGTGCACACAGATTCTACCTTTTTGTTACCAAGAGTGGTCCAAACCTTCATCTCGTGTTACTCAAGGCATCCACTATATATACGCCTTCTTAATACGACCATTCCTTTGCCCTTGTCCTTCTAGTGCTTCCGATTCATGTGCTCAAATAATTTTGGGCACTCCTCATACTTATGCTTCTTTCCTCACCATTAGTATTGCAACAGTCCGGGAACTCATGCTTGTAATGTTCTATAGATCAACAGTTGAAACATTTTTGTATGGGAACTCACTCCTTCCTATTCCATGGTTACCTCAACCACATAATCCTCCTTGAAAACCTCTTCCATGTGCACCTCCATCTATACACTCCTCATAATAGTGATCATTATCCTTGGAACCACTAGAAACACTGGTTTGGTGAACCCCATGATCAATGACCTCATGGATCGATCAATGAGTCTACGAGTCCTTAGTGTTATGGGTTGTAGAGGTGAAAATTTTGTAGTAACAAGATACATTCTTCTTGATCGCACGTTGCGTAAGGGACATCTACTTACATCATGGTCCCCATGAAAAATTTCACAATCCACTATCAAAGCACGTACCATCCTCCAGAGGGAAATTATCCTTAACGTGCCCCTCTATTTCACAATCTATGCACCACAAACCACTATGGGTCTCATGGGCTGTGTTCACAGATAATTTTTCCAATTGTTTTTCCATAGCAACAATCTGAGCCTCCAAGAACGGGCTAATACTAGTATCAATACTACCAATAGCCTCGGCATGTAAGGAAGCTTCTAATGCTTTGTGCGGGTATATAAAAGTTTTATGAGATAAGGTCTTCTCGAAAAGGGTGATCAATGCTCCAACAAACCCTTTGTGCATGCCGAGAAGGATGGATATAATGTGATAATTTAGACAAGAGAGTTTTAAAGCATGCATCATACTCCCGCACACTCTCTGCCATTCCTCATTGAATCTCCTTCAAAGCACCAATGATCTTTTGCTCAAACTTAGGGATGTGAAACTCTACCAATAATTCATTCTTTAAGTTAATATAGTCCACCACCATTTTATGAGGTTCATACTTCCTAAACTAGCTATGCACATGCCCTTGCAGCATGGTTGCAAAATGACTAGCCTTCCATTCTAGGGTTGTGACACCTTTTGCGCACCATAGCAGTTCACACTTGTGAACATGTTTTACAACATCCTCAATGCCCCTGTAATATAGAAAATGTAGAGACATTTCAAAGAATACTTGAGGTGGTGGCTAGGGTCCCTATCCTCTTGAGCCTGAGCCTTGGTTCCCTTCGTTATTTCCTCCACCACCTGATCCACCAGGTCCTATGCCTCTAGAGCCACCAGATCCACCAAAGCCACTTTGGGTCTAATACGGCTGTAGGAGCTGTGCCAAACACCCTTATGGTCCCACTAAACTATGTGCTTGATGGTCCGTGATAACACTCTGCTACCACTAATTTATCCCATGCCACTCCCCGATACAAGACCAAAATCTTGTACACTAGCTCATTATACAAAGACTCCTTCAAATACTAGAATATGTGTAGCCATAGAAGAAGGGACCGTAAAATTGTATCTCTAGGTGTGGATTTATCCCTTCTACCGATATCAACTAGGTCAATAACACTTCTCTCCAGTTTGGGAAATCCAAGTGCGGCGCTTGGTCCTTTGGGTGGGTTCAGATATGCACCAACGACTCTCCTTTCTTCATGCGAGGAACTCTCACCGGAAGCCGAAGGGGTCTCCATCACACACTTTCCAAGATGGGGTAGTATGCAGACTATTCAGTTCCACGTCCTCAAAGCATGAACCTCAACTCCTTCCCATAACATCTATCTCCATAGATCCATTACACTATTAGCTTCACATTGTCTAACAATCTCCGTTTCATGTGATTCACTATACTTGAGCCATCTCTCTTCCCTCTCCTTCTTTGTCATGATATCTGCCATCTTCCTCTACCCAAGTTCCCTTACCCAGTGCTTAGAATGGTTTAGCCATCCATTGGGAAAGCCTCTAAACTCATGGTAACCATCAATATCTTCATAGGTAGGGGAATAACATGTAGAAACATTCCTCTAGGTTCTCACAAAAATTTAAACTCAACAATCTTTGGATAAGAAGACGTGGAAATGGTGTGTTCTAAAGTGTAACTAGTCAGTACTCTTCTCCACCAATGATCTACAGCATGGGTCCACGTTAGATATGCATCCTACAACCTGTGATAGTATTCTTTAGTCCATACATGCAATCCATAATGCCAACTTCATCTAGACACATAGGCTAAAAGCCATTCATATAGTTCTCTTGGGAAGCAGAGAATAAGGTCTCGTACAAATCATGTTAGAGGCTCTCTTCTACCCATCTACGTGCATTAAACTCAAGTCTAGTGTTGTATCTCGAGAAAATTCATCCTCCGTGTTTTTGAACCAAGATTCAATAATTTCCAATGTCGAGTCATTACTCATTACATGAGATCATGATGTATGCTATATCCCACTACAAATTTGAAAAGAGGTCCCTGGCAATAGAACCAAGATGTAGTTATTTTTACTCCTATCACAAAAGGAAGGAACCCCATGCTTCTTTGGCCTATCACCCAAGAGAAGTGAGCACTCACCCGAGGCACACATGGGTACTAAGTCTCTCTTTTATGTGATTTTAGTGGGAAACATCATCTATGATTAGTGTAAGATTTCTTAGGAGGGAATTTTAAGACAAACAAGAACCATAGGGCTTAGCCTCTAGATCCTTATAGTCACTTCGTATTGAGTGCTTTAAGAATCAGAACATATATTATAACAAAAAGAATTATACAAGCATTCATACAAAACATGAAAGGAAAGAGAACTCATATGAGATAAAAGTGCATTAAAACCATTGATATCCATGTCTATTTATAACAAGTAACCTCATTATATTCATTGATTCATTACAAAGTGTCACAGAGAGTAGACCATAGTCATGCATATCTCTAGACATATGTAACTAAGCTAACAAAAAAAGAAAAATTACAACTCCATGCTTAGTGCATTCTTTCCTGAATACAAATATCCACTCGTAGTAATTCTGCAGAGCTTCGCTCACTCTCTAACCCGCTATACCTCGTACTTCTAGATATATCTTTTACTCCGTAGGCACTTGTATTTATAATTTTCCTACACTGCCAACTCACCTTCTAGCATCCTTAGATTTGGTGCCAAGTGTTGAATGTGGTCCATGTGAGCATGCTTCTTTAGGCCTAAGCTTTCCACTTTACCTCATGATGTTCTTCTAGAAGATTCCATCTGAGGCATGCTCTTTCCTAGGCCAACCTATCACTAGGCTGGCATCTTATCCATGCACAACCGATCACACTTTTCACGTGTTTTTCCCTGGGCACTCAAATTGACTAAGTCCCGAGCCTCCTTTCGTGCATCGTGCATGCTATGTGCTTCCCTAAGCCTTTCTCTAACTGGGACCTGTGCACCCACACGCCGTCATACTTGGTTAAGATTATAGGGGTCCAACAAAAGATGAAAATAAAGAAAGAAAGGAATGGGAAGAAAATTTTTATAAAGAAGAGGGAGATAAATTTAAATGTCTTGTAAAAATACAAATGGTTTTCATAATGAGTGAAAAATTGCTTGCATGCAGGTGACCTTCTCCTGCATATAGTGTGTTTCTATAAGAAAAATTCATTCACTTGAAAACTATCAAGAATTGAATGTTTCCTTCCACATGAAATAAAAGATGAACCGAGTTCATGACAACCTATTCTTCAGCCAATGCAGAGTAGAAAAATCTTCTCTGCAAATTAAATCTCTGCAATCTTATGCTAGAAAATAACACAGGCTTCATGATCAATTTATATGTGGGAGAAATCCAACTCAATGCATTTTTTTCTATTCTTAAAAATCATATTGCATGGAAGGAAAGGGATTCTGATCATCTATTGAAATCTAGCTCATATGGTCTCTGCATGAGGGCTCGTTATGGTAAACCATCTTCTTTCGTTAAACATTTTAGAACCCATGCCTTTGATATATGGTTCAAGACACATTATCTTGCCATTTTACAGAAAATTATTGATGCCTTCACCTTTTATGAGGTGGAAAAATTTGAGGAGATTTATGATGGATGTTTGTAAAGATGGGAGGTTCTTATAGTTTCCTTGAGGAGAAGGGAAGTAATGTCTCCCACAAATTTGATCGGGTGTCTAAAAAGAGAAAAATATTTATGCACACTAATCCCTCAGATCAATGAAAAGCACAGGATCATATGCATGGGAATGAGAACAAGGCCTCCCCTTCTTCCCACTCCCATGTATCTATGGAAAATAGAGAACCTAGAGATCCCACTCAATTTGAGGAATGGAAGAGGAAAGTAGAAATAGGATCAGGGTATAGTGTTTCTAAACTAAAACATTGGGATATTTAGTTTCACCCATTTGACCTGAGCAGTCAATTGGAATGCAGAATACACAACCCAAGGTTTGAAGAATAAATTTTCTAAGAGGACTTACAAACAAGTAAGTACAGGGGAAATGATGAGGCTAGAATATGTCTCATTAATGTACAATAAATGATCATATTTTACTCTCCTTTTTATCAATATTGATTGAATTTTGTGACCTTTTTTAAATCTAATATTAGTTAGGATGTAATTGTCCATATTTTTTTGATTGTAGTTCTAATGTTAAAAAAATATATAATTCTTAACTAAGTTCTTTGGAAATTCAATTTTGTAATAAAACAGTCACAATCAATCAAAAGAACAAAGTATGAGGTGGTTAACATGTTTTTAGAAGCATTGGTTTCAATACACTCGAGTTATGGAACTCCATTACAAATTTACGAGTTCAATCACTTAGTTCTAGAACTTTCAGACATAGTTCTAAAACTCCATCACTTAGTTCCAAAACTTTTAGACTTAGTTCCAAAATTGCTACATGTAGCTCCGGAACCCTCACAGTTAGATCTAGAACAAATTACTTTAGCTCAGAACTTCTCTAAAGTTCCAGAACCGATGAGAATTTATTTATTCCAAAAACATCCAGTGATTTAGCAATCAATGATCCTTTCAATTAGGAGCAGATTAGAATATTTCCAATTCTTCATACTCACAGATCTAGGGATAACTATCATACAACAATACGTCTAGCCATGATCCAATTCAACATCTATTTTAGGCATGATTCAGTTCTATACGAATCGGTAGAATAGTTATGGATGTAAATACACTGTGGAAGAATTATATAAATGTAGACCTGGAGATAAATAGTACTAGAGAGATATATGTATACATAGATAAAGGCATAGAGAGATAAAAAGAGACAATATGCTTTTGTAGTGTAGAACATTTTATCAATAAAATAGCCATTTCTATTTTGAGAGTATATTAAGTTGTCAAATCATGTTTTAAGGTGGAGCAAGGGCCCACTCTTCCAAGAACTAGGATCTTCGTTTTATTGGTATTTATATTTATGGAGCAAATAGTATAGATTTATTAATTCTATAAATGCTTTTGATTACTCAAGTTGAATTTTTTTGTATACTTGTTCCTGTAGGTGTTCTAGATTAGATTCTTCTTTCTTTGCAATCAAATTTTAACATTTTTAGATTGTGTGTTTATTTACAAAGAAAGTGTGTTTATTTCTATAATGTGTGTTTACTTACAACAATCTATTCCATTATGCAAATGTGTGTTTATTTCTAGCAATTTATTTCTACAGAGAGTGTTTACTTCCAACAAGTTTTCATAATTTGATTTCAATAAGGTTTTGGCCAAGAAATCCTCAAGACATTGAGAAAATCCCCTTAAAAATATATATATATATATATATATATATATAAATAAATAAATACCTACAATCAATTACTAGACCACTAAGATCTCTTGTTGTATATGACTTGAGACACCACCCTGGTTTGAATATGACATCAACAAATAGTTGATTAAATGAAGGGAATAACAACACCCATAAATGAGGTGTGATTCCTATATACATCCCCGATGTATAATCATGGTGGCAAATAAAATCACCAAATTAGGCTATTTCATGGATCTTTAAAGGTTTTGGGGTATGATCTAGAAAACCACACAAGGTGGATAGTTGGTGGGGCTTGCTCACATCAAGGTTTTGGTAAGCTTCGTTTAAAACCATAGAAGGAAAGATACTTTATTTTGATCAAGATCATGAGTCACATTGTAGGACATGTTTCACAGGGGTGATCCTAGTGTAGATGAGTGTGCGGATGTTTTCCCCATGTTTGCACTAAGGGGGAGAATGTTAGGAATTATCATTTATTAGGCATATATTTGTTAGTGTGTACATATATTGTTTTGATGGTTGAAATAATGCCTAAATTTAGTTTGAGTTGTTTATGGAGGTTTCATAGGACTCCTTAGTTTAAGGAGATCCTCTCCAAATAAATTTGTATTGTGTTGGAGATTAATTAATTGGAAACTTATTGTGTTAACTTTTTCTAAATTCTAAATTGAGTTTTTAAGTTCTTAGCGATCACGTCTACATAGCCAATGACTTCACTTCATCCCGTGACAACCTCTCCCTATGTATTTTTTTCTCTATTTTGGACATGTTTGATGGGTTTACTGTAGCTCATGGAGGTTTTGACTTGTTACAATGGTTTTATAGTCTATAGTGGTGACTTTGTGTCGATTAGCGATTTCATTATGTTCTATAGTGACCTCGACCTATAACAATGAGACTCTTTTAATCTTGTAGCGGTCTTGTTCTCGTTAAAAATGACCAACAATTTTTTAACTTTTTCTCATCTTCTATCATTTTTCTTTATATTTGTTACTTTTTTAGAATTTTTATGAGCATTTCACTTTTATTTTATCAAATGCTTATACTTACATGCTTTTATACAATTTTTTGCTAAAATTATGAGTACTTATTATTGTGTGTTTTTGCTTGAAGGAACCTTTAATAAACAATTGTTAACATGAAAAATAGCTTACAACTAATTAGAAAGAGAAAATTTTCATCAAAAATAGTATTCGGGAGTGAAAAAGAAAGGTACAATTAATAAGTAGAAAAATCACCATTATGTTCAGTAGTATTACCTTGTCCATTAGTGGCCTCACAAAAAAATTTCACCAGCCTCACTTTGTATGGTGGCAACCTTTTTTTGGAGTATTTCTTATACCAAGCAACTAACTCACAAAATGTTTATTAGCCTTGTGATAACTCATAGCGGACTCACTATTTAGTGAAATCGCTCTAGTAAACAACAACCTCGTGATAAAGAACTTAGTTTTTCACTTTGTCTCACTTTTTTTCTTATATTTCATTTGGAGTTAATTATTGTTGTGAAACTACTAATTTTTATGTGTAGTTTGCTATATTCGCTTTCCAAAGACTATTACTAAGACAAAATAAACAAATTAAACAAAAATATCAAGTTGTGTGCACATCATTTTATGTTGTTTTACTTCACATTTTTGTTTCTTTTTTATTAAACAATGAAAAGTTTATTCATATTGGCTTAGTATATGGGATTAACCATATTTTTAAAAACTTATGTTATTTGTTAAAGGTTGAAAATATTGGGTTAATTGTTTCCTTTACCATATAGGCTTCTTGAAATTTTTTTATATATTGGATTAATTTATTTTAAACCATTTTATAAGTGTGTTTGTTTCCCTTTGAGATCTTTTTAGATTCTTATTTATACATCGTTTCAACTACGTATGATCTTTCCACATGATAAAAGGTGATCTTGGAGAGTAGAAATAGTTAGGAAATTTATATTTTAGTAGGGTTCCATGCTTAGGACGTCATTACCTAAACATTTGGACCAATCCCATGTGTAAGAGGGATATATTAGTTTATGGTAAGAACAATCAATTTGGTGCTAAGGGTTCATTGTTATATGGATCATATGAAGTGAGGGTGGAATTTTCCTCTAATACTTAGGCCCTAGAATGTATCCCGGAAGAAGTAATTTTTTTTGGTGAAGATCCATTGAAATGAATGGAGTAAAGTGGGGGAGGGGAGGATTTGACCCTTTAAACCATCTTGCATAAAAATTTTACTAATTTCAAGGACTTGTGCCCTATGTAATGAAAGGTATATGGAGGATGCCTTAACAACTTATTTATCATAGATAGATGGCCATTAATTATGGATAAGTTTTTATTTTCTTGACTCCTTCCCAAACCATGTTTGTGAACAAAGAACAAAACAAGATACTTTTCCCAAATTAAAAGTTGTTTGTTTACACAAAACCTCACAAGGAAAAATTCTATCTAATTTAAAACCTTGTTTTAGTGATAAAATAAGCTGAAAGTATTTCTAAGTTAAATTGTGTGTTTTTCACATCAAAACCATATTCTTCATTTAAAATTTGGCCTCATTTATCAAATGTAACAACTTGAAACTCTGCCAAAATTTGACCAACCATTTTGACCTTCACACTTATACTTGTTTTCAAAAATTGGGTAATAGTTAAACTTGTATTGTTATGCTACCCAAATTTCCTAGTTTTAATTAGAAATTTTACAACATACAAAACTAGGAAAAAAACCATTTCTATTCATTGTTCTACCGAAATTTCCTAGGTATTCTTAGAAAATCTACGAACTTAAAAACTACAAAAATGAACATTTAAAATTGTTACGTTGCTAAAATTTCTTAGTTTTCCTTAACCAATTTGTGAACCCAAAAAAGGAAAATAACTATTTACAACCATTAAACTATCAAATTTTACCTATATGTCCTTGGCAAAGCTCAACAAACATATTAAAATTGCAAAATATCCATTTTTATCCGTTATGGTTTTTTTTTTTTTTTTTGCTTATAATCCCTTTATAAACTCATATAAACATACAAATGTTTGCAAAACATTTGGTTTGCAATTGTTACATTATCTAGATCAACCTAAGAGGTCCACAAATACAAACACATTAATTACAACAATGTAATCAAGATTTACAATTCACTATGACACCTATTACTAAGTTAGGATACACATGATCTGAATCTAATCCTTTCCTTTGGGATCCTCTATAATAGTCCTCTAATGAAAATATTTGTTTTATTAATCATAGTGGAGGAGAAGAATAATGAATACATGAAACATTTGAATACAATCCAGCTCAAGTTGATTACTTTCTTTATAAAAAAGGGATTGATTCATATTGTGCTTGGTCAAATTAGGTGCTAATATCCCCTCATAATTTGATCCAAACTTTTTGACCAGTATGATTAGAGAAGAGGAGAAATAAAATCCTCATTTTATAAATGTTGAAGAGATTTTAGACCCAGGACATGCATCTACATTAGTAAATCCTAAATGTCCCAATGATGCATCGATACAAACATATATTCCCGAGAAGACTAAAAATGGAAACCACGTAATTTTTGTCAAGATAAACCATGAAAATAGAATAGATAGTGAGGAACCCCTACCTATATTTTTAACTAAAGACATGATGGTTTACTAACAATTGCAATCCCTTAGTCGTTAATTTTTGGGCTTAGCTTTCCACGTCCACATAGAAATACATAAGGTCACTCATACAAAATAACCCAAAGTTAGATATGAAACACATTATATGTAGAACCATAGAGTAAAATCCTATAATTTGAACTGTACTCACATACCTTTCATGCCTTTGAGTGGAAAATTATTTTACCAAGAATGGAAATCCATGAAATATGTGTTCATTGGCTTACAAGAAAATAATAGTGGGCACACCAAGAAATATTGGTTCTAACAAATATGTCCCTACTCCTTTGACAAGGAAATTTTACTTTCCCCTATCCACCTAGTTTTGATTGCCTACAAGTATTAAGAATATTTTGGAAGAGGTGACCCTAGAGATCATGTGAAGGAATTATTCATTCCTTGCCAAGAAAGCCATATATATTGATAGTGATCTATTTTTCTTGTTCCCACAGTCTTATAGGTAAGAAACTTTAATGGTTTCTCTATCTCCTGAAAGGGTCAATCTCTACTCTTGCAAACTTAACATAAATATTTGTTCACCTTTTCTCATTTGATAGGAAAGTGACATTACTATGCTAGATCTATGCAATGATAAAAATGCAACAATTAAAACTTTTCAGATTTTTTACAATGATGGTAAGGTTTAGCTAGTCATTTCCCTTGCTTGATTCCAAAGAAGTAACTCGTAAGCATATTTTTACCTAATTTGCATCTTGAGATTTATTTTCATTTGAAAATTCATTCAGCATGTACTTTTGAAGAGGTCATTGAGAAAGGTATCCAGATCAAAAATTACTTATTAGTTAAAAGGGTTTTAAATACTTTCCAAAGAGATTACTACCCTAAAGGTATCAACAAACCTAATTTTTACGACAAAAAGAAACATTTCGTAGGTGATGAAATTATGGATCCTAAACACATTCAAGTCATCCATTTAAAACTTTCTTGGGGATTACCTAAAACAGAACAAAAACATAGGGACTATAATCTACTTAGTGAGTGACTATCCTTGATCCTTCAACAACTTAGTTTGACCAAGATGGTCAAATTACCTTATACAAAACCTTTCAACGATGATGCTCCTAAACTATCATAGTAAAAATCATGAATATTGTAAATATCATCATGTAAAAAGACATAGAATGGATCTATGCATGAAATTAAAAAAACTATATTCAAGATCTCCTAGATCAAGGATACATATAAATTGACACACAAGAACCTAATAAAGTATCCAATAATTAGTTTGGTAAATACAATGAACATTTTCCTAAACATAAACAAGAAGTAGAATTGAAGAAAGATCACAGTTAATCCTCATAGGGTAAAAGTACCAACCATGTTGTCTCGATGACATCACATCTATTCGACTCTCTAATTGGATATATCCACCCCATCATTAACCATTGTTACCACTATCAAAATGAAGTCTTAGGATTGTTTTGTTGCAATGTGACAAAATCACATTGTTATCCCAGGACCTCTCTATCTACTCCTTTAGATGGTCATTATGATCTCTTAGAGATGGTTGAGAAGAAAACCTCCAAGATTTCTATCTTATATCTTCTTAAGATATCTACTGTTCATAAAGACATCCTTTATAAGAAAATTTAGGAGTCAAGATTTCTTAAAAACATTAAACCTTCGTACTTCCAAGCCTTGGTTGTAAAAATCACCCCATCTAAATAGATTTGTTTTAGCTAAAATTATACTCCAATGGATACATACACTCATAATTTACCCTTATACATCAAAGTGATCATTACCTATGATAAATTCAATTGAGTTCTTGTAAACAACAGATCCATTTTAAACATTTGCACTCTAAATATTGTTATAAAAATAGGTAATACCGATATCAATCTTGAGCCAAATTTAATCATTATTAAGGCTTATGTTAATGTAGAGGGAGAGTTGGAAGGAACCATTACTTTACATATGAAATTTGGGCCTGTCACACATGAAACTAGATTCCATGTCATTGATTTGGAGCTTCCTTATAAAAACTCCTTAGACACCCATGGATTCCTACCATGCATGATCTCCCCTTAACATTCCATCAATGTATCAAATTACCTTATCAAAAACAAGAGCTTATGATTCCTGGTGACCCAAAACCCTTTGTACATTATAGAGCATTTGTTGGACACTATAAAAATCCTATGAATTCCTTTTTAGAGGGATTCCTGTTGAACTTGATTCAGAGGCTCTTACCTCTTGTATCTATCCTAATACACTTCAACCCAATGTATTTGGTGCATCCACCTTTGCATTACCCTTTCCTGTATGGGAATCTAAGTTAAAAATCCTTAACATCGGTTTTCTAGAGTATGACCTCCAATAGGCCCCCATGTCCAATATCTTACTATCCTTAAATACACACGGTAGGCCCAAATTTCAGTTAATAAAACACACGATCACAACAACCTTGAAGATTTTATACTGGTTGCATCTTAACAGATGAAAGTTTGGATAAAACTTACACATCCCAATCACTTGATGAGAAGATGATGTATTCAATAGAATATTAAGGTTATGAGTGTGGATTACATGGACAAAGTGTGTGATAACCTCTCATGACACAAGAAAATATGGATAAATATGGTGTTCGTATAGAGCCTTATGACACACCATCTATAAAAGTTGACTCCACCTCTTACGAGTGTGAAGATAGTATGACTCCCTTAGTCTTATAGGTTATATTGGTTATATAGTGCCAAATTTTAGCTTACATAACCTATATTCTTGTCATATGTCATTCATTTATGATTTCATATGTATAGTAGGTCAGCCTTGGTATTGGCCAAAACATAGTAATGGTATATATAGGTGGTATTAATGAGTAGTTAATCATCAAATTTAACACTTGAGTCTTACTATATGGTCCGGAGGTTTCCCCCTCGAAGTGCATAAGCTATTATACTTACATATTATGATCCTTTATCTACAATTTGGTTTTCTTTAGCTTTTTATTGTTGTTTATATTCACATTTATTCAAGTAATTTCATTACAAGTGATATAAGAGATTGTTCTCACCAAAACTACTTCAAAACCCTAACTATGAATATTTGGCTATATCTCAAAACTAGTAGTGAATTTTTCTACAATAGTTTTGGTGGTGTTGTGAAATAATTTAATTAAGATCCTCTATAAAGTTTACACATTTGGGACTTGTTTTGTAAAATTTATATCAATTTTAGTTTTTTCATAAATCAGATTCCTAGGTTGTAATTTTGGGGATTTTTTCAAGTTTCTTACATTTTTGGAAAGACTTCCAAAAATTATCTAGGTTTTGTTCTCTATGTTTCCATATATCTGGATGATAAATTTACAAAACCCCAAACCCTAAATTTTTACCCTAATCCTTGTATCTCAAGAACCAAACCCACATCAGATCTGGTAGATAAACTCTAGGCCAAGGGAAAGGTCACACAACTCTAGGAATGGCTCTAAATAAGGAAGATATGGATTTGGAATATTTAGGTTCTAGAATATTTGAGGTATTCAATCATCTTCAGGAAAGGGTTAATAATATGGTGAGTAAGAATGACCTCAACAATGAGCTTCATCTACTAGAAGGTAACCTTAAGGATCAAATGAAGATGGGGTTTGAATCATTATGGAAGGAGATGATTCTCTCTCTTTCAAGCATGAATAATATCATGAATTCCCATTCAAGTCACATGGGTTCATCGAGTAATGAAAAAATAGATCCAAAACCAACCAAGGATAATCCTTCACACATATGGTGTGGTATTATTCCAAAGGTGGAAATGCGTAATTTTAAGGGAAAGGATGCACTCGTTAAATTAACCAAATGGATAATTTATTTGATCTACATAAGATCGCATTGGGATAAAATCGACCATGGAATCTTTATATATTGAACTTGACCAATTTTTGTGGTATCATTGGTTATGTGCTGAAATGAAGAATAATGGTCTTAGTGTCACATGGAAATTTTTCATGAAGAGTTATAAGCTGCACTATAGTTCTAGTGTGTCAGAGAATTACTTCAACCAATTATAAAAGTTATGGAAAACATGATCAATAAAGGATTATGTTAATTAATTCCAAAACCTATCCTTTTACATGGATAATATTACAAAAGGGTATTTGAATGACCTATTTCTTGGGGGTATTAAGGACCACATTGAGCATGAGGTGTGCATGTTTAATCCAATCAAGGTTTCTAATTCTATTATCATGACATGTAGGGAAGAGGATAAATTTATTTCCAATAGAATGTAGAATTTCACTAACATAAAATACCGTAACACCTTACCACCATTATAATCTCATCTAATTAAAGTGAAACCTCAAAAATTTGAGGAAAAATGAGAAAAAAATTGTGTTTTAATTGTGACAACAAATATGGACCAGGTCATAAATGCGTTGAGAATAAATTGTTCTATGTTTAAGGGACCTAAAAGGAGGAAGAATATGAGGAAACATCAAGTTATGAAGTGAGAAAACTACGGGAATAATTTAAAGAGACTTAGATGACTATCTCATGTCATGCTTTATCTAGTATTAGCACTCCATAAACCCTTCAGGTCATGGGTTACCTTAAGAAGTATAAGGTTACAATATTGATTGATTTGGGGAGGACACATCATGTCATCAATAACAAGAATAAATTATCTCACCTACCAAACACCTGAATTTCAAGTAATGATTGCATATGGTGGCATAGTCCAATGTTCATGGAAATGCCATAAAATCAAATTTATGATGGGTGACTACACAATGGAGTCCACTATGTTTTCTATTCCCATGGGTGAAGTTGATATTGTCTTATGTGTTCATTGGCTCACAACTTTGGGCACCATAGAGATAAATTTACAAGATTTTTTCATGCACTTTCATTCTGAAGGAAGAAAATTTGAAATTTGAATACGATAGGAAAAAAATCCTTAGGTGGTTTGTTTTCACCAAATGCATATGATTCTTAAAAGGGGGATGAAGGATTTGTAGCATGATTGTTATCCATGGAAGTTAAACCAAAAATTACCGTAGCACATCCCGATATTCGAGAAGGTTATTGATAACAATTAATTTGTATTTGAGGATCATAGAGGATTACCTCATAAATGAGATCATGGTCATTCCATTCATTAATTCCAGGAAGCCAACCCTTAATATTATACCTTATAGATACCCATATGTGTAAAAGAGTGAGATTGAGAAGATGGTTGAGGAAATGTTGGAAATGGGTATTATTCATCATATTCGGGGTGATTATTCTTATCTAGTGGTGATGGTGATTTAGAAAGATGGAAGGTAGTGCATGTGTTCGGACTACGTAAAACTTGTTAAATACACTTTCAAAGATAAGTTTCCTATTTCTATCATTGATGATTTGTTAGATGAGTTGCATGGCGCAGTTTATTTTACAAAATTATATCTTCATTCTAGGTATCAAAAAATTAGAGTAAAGAAAGAGGATATTCATAAGACAACCTTTAGAACTCATCAAGGGAATTATGAATTTCTAGTGACACCTTTTTGTCTTGCTAATACACCATTTGTATTTTAGAGTTTGATGAATTTTTTATTTTGACTATTCTTACGGAATTTTGTCTTGGTATTTTTTGATGATATCCTAATCAAAAATAAATCAAGGGAGAAACATTTACATCATGTAAATACAGTCTTTGAAGCCCTAGAGAAACATCAAATATATTGGGTAGATCAAGCAATGGAAGAATGGAAAAAGATGCAGAGACCTAAAATCTCATTCAAAATCTCTAGAAAGATCCAAACATATCCAAGAAATTTATATGGAAGGGTAATATATTGTGGTACAAGGACAAGTTTTATTTATTTAATAACTCTACTTTTAAACTCCTTGTTCTAACATAGATTCATTCTTCTCTATTAGGTAGCCACTAAGCATCCTTGAAAACTTATTATAAAGTTAAAAGTATTTCTTTTAGGAGGGGTTGAAAGGAGTTGTTAAAAGAAAATTTGTATAATGTTTGGTGTGCCAACATAATAAGGGTGAAACCATTAAGACACCATGTCTCTTACCACCTTTGTCTATTCCTAGCGAGAGATGGGAAGATGTATCTATGGATTTCATCATAGGATTTCCTAAATCAAAAGAGAAAAGCATCATCATGGTCGTAGTGGAAAGAATTACCAAGTATGATCATTTTTGTGCACTCTCTCATCCTTTTATAGTTAGTAAATTTTCCATCTCTTTTATGGACACAATTCAAAATCTCCATGTAACACCTAAAATTAGAGTAAGTGATCATGATATGATATTTTCAAGTAACTTTTGGACTGATTTTTTCTCTTGTTTGGGTACCTAATTTGCCCAGAGTTATTCTTATCCTCTCCAATCAGATCGCAAAATGAGGTGGTAAATAAATGTTTTAGGGTTATCTTTGATGTTTTACTTCTGATAAACAAGAATGTTGGGTGCAATAGTTACAACTTGCAGAATAGTGGTATAGTATTTCATCCAAAATATATCAATTTTGGAACTTTATGTGTACCACCCCATCACTCATCTCTATCTTGAAGGTAAAAAATAAGGTGAGAGAAATTTAAGATCACATTTACAACCAACATGAAGAACTATCTAGCTTGGTAGAGAATTTGACACGACACAAAACCATATGAAGAAACAAGATGATCAACACCGCATGATGAGTGAAGCTTTAATGTGGGAGACTTTGTTTTTATAAGATTAAAACCATATAGGTAGTTCTCTTTAAAAAGTAGAAGGATGATAATAAAATTGCACTCAAATACTATGGTCCTTACCAAGTGTTGTAGAAAATGAGTAGTGTGATAGATAAGTTGGATCTCTCTCAAGGAAGTAAAATACATCCATTCTTTAATGTTTCTTACTTAAATAAATTCATTGGAAATCACATTTCAACCCATTTATTTCTTTCTAAACTGGATGAAGTGGGATGGATCATATTGGAACCTAAATTTATTATTAAGACATGCACCAAAATACTAAGGACCATAGTCATTACCAAGTATCTGATCAAGTGGAAGAATATGAATAGTGATGATGTAACATGAGAAGATGAAGCATTTTTGCACCAACATCCAGGGCTAGCCAATATTGGGGACAATTTTTCTTAGAAGGGGAGGGGAATGTTACTCCCTTAGTATTAAAGGTTATATTGGTTATGTAGTGCCAAATTTTGGGTTATATAACCTCTCTTCTTTTCATATGTCATTTATTTATGCTTTCATATGTTTAGTAGGTAGACCTTGGTATTGGCCATAAAATAGTAATAGTATATATAGGTGGTAGTAAGGAGTATTTAATCATCATATTGATAATTTGAGTCTTATTGTATATTTTGAAGGTTACTCGCTTGAAGTGGCTAAGTTATTATACTTGCATATTGTGATCCTTTATCTATAATTTGGTGTTTCATTATTGTTGATATTTAGATTTATCCAAGTAATTTCACTACAGATATGTCTTTTGGATATGGAACTAGACTAGGGTCTCCTCGTGGTCTCTATGAATACCTTACCTAAATGAATATATTTTATGATACCTCAATTTAAAACTTATCCCCTTCCACCAATTAAATTTATATTTAATACCCTCCCTCATTGATTAGGACCAACAACATCATATACCAATCAATCTATTTCAAAATGAGGAAGTAAGCACATAGTTAATGGGGCTACGTGACGGCATCCCCATTGGTATCATAAGAAGGGATTCTCTATTAACCTTGATAAATATATGTACTTTAGGGAGGAGGCTGATTTTAATGATCAAGAAAGGAAAAATATGCTAAAACATCTTCAAAAAAATTTCAAAATCTTGTAGTGAACAAATCTTTGAGGCACTTTTGCAAAAACAATGTCAACAACCAAAAATGGATCATATAAGTGACCATTCTATTGGTGAAAATCTCACCAAGACAACAATATAGGAAGAAATCAATCTCCTTCCTAATGCTATGTATATGGAAGATGGTTCTAAGTTATTGGGTGACAAAACTATTGAAGTCAACGTTAACGAGTAAAGGAACAACCTAAAATTGTCAAGTTAGGAGTTTTTGTTAAGTTGAAAGAACATAAAACTTTACTATGCTCATCAAAGAATTTGTTGATGTGTTTTTTTGGTCATATGTAGACATGTTAGGCTTAGATCCTTCTTTGATTCTACACAATCTAGTTATTCATGAATATGCTAATCTAATTAAACAAAATCTCCGTAAAAATAATCCACATGTAATGCTCCTAATCAAATAAGAGCTTGAGATATTTCTAGTAGTGGGGTTTATAAGACCTATTGACTATTCCGAGTGGATCTCCATTATAGTTCTTGTTCATAAAAAGTTGGTTAGAATAAGGATTTATACAAATTTCAGGGATATCAATAAGGCATATCTTAAATAGGATTTTCCTCTTCCTATTATCGACATGATTTTTGATTCCACCGTTGGTATTGAAATTTTATCGATTGTGGATGGATTTTTTTACTACAATAAAATCAAAATAGTTGAAGAGGACCAACATAAATCTACCTTCACCACCGCTTGGGAACTTTATGTTATTAGGTGATGAATTCTGACCTTAAGAATTTAAGAGATCATATATGCATGTCATGACTATTATTTAATGATATATTACACTACATCATAGAATATTACATGGATGACATTCTAGGAAAGTCTAAAACATGCATAAAACACCCAAGTAATTTTTCATCATATTTTTGAGTGGATTTTGAAATATAAAGTCAATTTAAACCAAAAGAAATATTTGTTTGGTGTCATATCAAGAAATTTATTGAGCTTCCTTATTTCTAGAAGAGGAATTGAAGTGGATATTGAAAAATAATATCTAACATTTAAATTCCTCCTCCTACAAGCATTAAGTGGCTTTCTGATTGCGGGATTGTAAAATCCATGTTAGCCATAGATTTATCTCCCAAATTGTACACAAGTGTCATTACTTCACCCATATCCTTAAAAAGGATGTTGACTTATAGTGGGGTCTTGAATTACAACAAACCTTTGCAAAACTAAATTAGTACTTGAGCTAATCCCTATTTTAATCCCTCTTACCCTAGGTGAACCATTTTTGTATACATTTCAGCTACCCATTTTTCTTTAGGCATTCTCTTAGCATAATATGATGCACAACATAAAGAGAGATAAATATATTTTGTTAGGTGCACATTGATATCCTATGATCTAAACTACCCACATATTGGAAATGCATGTTTAGGTGTTGTCTTTGCTTTCCAAAATCTTCTCCATTAGTTGTTCAATAATAAGACCAAGTTCATATCTAAAGCTTACCCGCTTAAGTATATATTATCTAAACCCACTCTTAGCAACAGGATATAAAAAAAAATCATTTTACTCAGTGAATTTGACCTTGAATATATCAATTAGAAAGCATTTAAAGGTCAAGTTCTCACCAATCAAATTATAGAAGCACCATTACAGTCTTGATCCATTGAGTCTTGAATTACCTATTGCAATCTGTCCTTTTTGTTGAAGATTTAGATGCTTTGAAAATTTAATTTTATAGGTCATTCCCATTTCAGGGCTTAGGTTTGTGAGTCATTATTATAACACTAACTATGGATCTTATTCCTCGAGCTTTTAGAATTGGTTTTCTTGCACCAATAATATTATGGAATATGAAGCCCTTATTGTTGGTCTAAAATTCACCATTAAATGGAATATCAAACAATTTTAGGTTATAGGTGACTCACAGTTGATTATCAAATAGGTTACTAATGAGTACAATGTCAAGGATGAAAATCTTATTCCCTATAAATGTATGGTAGACAGTTTGAAAGAATATTTTATTTAGATCACCTTCCAATAGATCCCATGACTACAAAAAAATAAGTCTGCAGATGCCATGAATACTATTGGATTTATTTTGCACTTATCTCAGATAGTAGTGAATTCCATTTCCTTGTCGAATATCTTATGGTACCTACTTACACCATGCCAAAATTATGTTTGGTATGTGTGGTTGTTGACCCCCTTTCCCCTTGGTATGTGGAAATTTATAATTACTTACAAGATAATACCTTCCCATATAAAATTTCCCACACCCAAAAACGTAACCTTATCCAATGCATAAAACGTTATACCCTCCTTAGGGTAACTCTCTATCATTGAGGATATGATGGGACCTTGCTATAGTGCCTCAATTCAAAAGGGTCTAGTCAAGATACCAAATAGATGCAAAAAGTAATCTATGATGTGAATAATATTAGCACGATTCTAGAAAATAAAAATCAATGTGTGGGTTATTATTATCCTACTATGGAAACAAATTGTTGTCAATATGTGTGAAAATGTGTCTTGTGTCAAAAGTATGACAAATTGATTCATGCACCTTGTCTATCGTTATAACCTATCACTACACCTTGGCTATTTTCCAAGTGGCGGATCAATCTCATAGGGAAGATCATGCCTACTTCATCTGATTTCCATAATAATATCATCAAAATAATTGTATAATTTACAAAATGGGTGGAGGTTGTCCCTCTCACTTATGTAACTTGTGCCCAAATATAAAAATTTATCATGAACCACATAATTTGTTGTCATGAAATTCCTTATGATATTGTCTCTAAAAAATGGTAAATATTTTTAAAAAAACACGTGAAGATCCTCTATTACCACTTCAAAATACACCAAATAAATCTATCCCTAGCACCCTCCTATCACCCTCAAGGTAATGGGAAAGTTGAGGCCACTAATAAAATTATTGTTTATATCATGGAGAAGTTAGTAAGTAAAACAGGTAATAATTGGCACCTCCACATCCATCCGCCTCATGGGCTTACCATACTTCCATTTTCCCACCTACAAGAGCCACACCATACTCCCTTTTCTTTGGAACTGAATCTATTATCCACTTAGATATCAATCTTCCCTCTTTGCGTATATACTTGAAATATTATCTAGATTATTAATAGGATTATAGTGTGGATAGGCTTACAGAGCTTGAGATTCTTGATAAAAATGCTTCCATGCCTTGGATCATGTCAAAGTGTATCAAAATCAAATCGATATTAGTTATAACAAATGCATTATCTCTTGATAATTTTAGGTTAGATATCCTTTTCTTAAAATTTTTATTTCAATACAACTAAGGAACAAGAGAATAAAGGAAAATTTGAGCCAATTAGTTATGGCCATATATTGTGGTGGATAAATTTAGTTCAGAAAATTATAAGATTGATCACCCTGGTAGTACAAATATTCAAGATCCCATGATTTTTTACATCTCAAATATTTCTACACCTAATATCGGATGTAGATAATTCAAAAAATAAAAATAAAAAATAAAAAACTGAAAAAATGGTTTAGCCAAACAGTTTCATGAAAACTAGTTTCTGGTTGCATGAGAGGATTATCTTGTTCACAAGTACCTCATTTTTGGGGGCATGACCAATCCTTCCTATCATCCACGGATTGAGTTTTTAATCCTTTTGAGCTTGTACATTTAGTCCTCGACCGAATTGTCCTATTCTTGTATATTTGTTCATAAAATTTCCCTTGTATATTCTCAACTCTTGTTTGGGGCATCTTGGTGTGTTTTTCTTTTATACATAGTTTGGAAAACCTAGAAAATTTTAAAACATTGAGAAAACCTTGAAAATAAAAAAATTCATCCAAAAACATTCGAGAAAACATAGAAAATATAAAAAAATTCAAAAAACTACAAAATCCATAAGCATTCGGATAACCTAGAAAATCCAAAAACATTCCAAAAACCAAGAAAATACAAAAAAAATGGTAAAGCCTAGAAAATCCAAAAGCATTTAGAAAACATAGAAAACCTAGAAACTCTAAAAACGTTGGTAAAACCTAGAAAATCCAAAAACATTAGTAAAACTTAACAAATCCAAAAACATTGAAAAATGTAGCAAAAAACCCACAAAAATATCTAACACAAAAACACTAAAAATAAAAAATTGTGTTACAATAAATCCAACTTTAGCACTCACGAGTTCTAGGGCATGACATACAAATCATCTTGTGATCTTCTCTCACCAAAAATTTTACTTGTTATGTATATCTTTCCAGCATATATCATTTCTCTCTGCATAATCATAGTGCAAGTTTTCTTCTATCAAGACTTCTACATACTTTATCCATTCCTTTGCATGTATCCTCACTTAGGGAATCATCTTAACCCCTTTCATATAGCTACAATTTTTTTTTACTGAATCTGAATACAAAAAACATTAGTACATTTTCTTAAACATTGCTTGTTTAAGTGTATTGGCTTGTAATTAATTTTTTTCTTACTTGTTTGTTTACTTTATAATATTGTATTTCTTTGGTATTTTTCTTTGATTCACTCTTGGAACATCTTAAAAATATCAGTATTATGGATTCTATTTTCATTCTACCTTTTTATTGTATTCTTACACCAAATAAGAGGTATTTCAAGCCATAGTAATATACAAGTGAGTGTGATGGGTGTGATGGAGGAACAGTGAGTGTTGTGTTAGTGGTTTTGGCTATAGAATATCTATTTTCTTAGCCAAATCTGGTTGTGAAAGGGCTAGTTATTGACTCGAATCGGATGGTTGAAAATGCTCACGTAGTTTGAGATAGAAAAGGTATCCACACCTATTACTTGGAATAAGATTCTCAAAGAACCTCCAGACAAGAATGTGGGTCCTCAATCACCTACAAAGGTGTAGTTCATGAGTGTAAAGGATAAGGAAGGCATGACCCACCTTAGTGTGTTAGATGGATGTCTGTATCGAGAATTGGGTAAAGTGAATCTTTCACTCGTTGGTAAGTTTCTGGGCTCTAGACCTAATATTGATGCTATTAGGAAATGGGCTCTAAGAAAGTGGAAACCAAAGGGAGATCTAAATATTACAACCATGTCACAAGGTTTCTTCTTGGCTAAATTCAACCAGCAGGTTTATTTGGAATCGGTGCTTGGGGGGCCTAGTGTATGGATAATATGGGTATTTTTAAAAAATATGGTATCCAGGGTTTGACCCCAATACTAAGAATATACACACCATACCTTTTTGGTGTAGACTTCTTGGTCTACCCCTTCAATTCTGGGATGATGAGATCTTGTTAAATATTGCTAAATCTATTGGATCTCCGATTGGGCTTGATGGACCAACAAGGAATAGATCCAGACTTGCTTATGTAAGATTCTGCATTTCTTCTGAAATGGAACAGGAACTCCTAGAGCATATCATTTTATAGTCAAAATTTGGTACATGGAAACAAAATATTGAATATGAAACCTTTCATTTGAGGTGTAAAAATGTCATAGAATAGGACACTTCACCAGAAAATTCCCAACCTTAGCCAAGCACAAGGATGAAGGGTTACTTCAGGAAAATATGATGGGTAAAAATGATATGGTAAATGATGGATCTGAAGAGGCACCTAAAATAAGGAAAGAGAATGAGCCTAGGATCCCAACAGATGGTTTTGAAAGAAGGGAAAAAGAACAAATGGAAATGATTACTCTAAACCAGCTAGATCTGAAATATAAGAAAGGAAAAAAGGGGTTCTGAACTCCAATCAAGAAACCTCTGGTTTGTAGGAAACTATGGTGCCCAAAAACTCCAGCAAAAAAACCAATAGGATAATTCCCAAGCGCAAAAGGAGATCTAGCAGTGGAAACACCTGTGAAGGTGATTATGGAGGTTGATGAAAATAATCCCACAGAAGAGTTAATCTTATTTCTAAGGATATAGATTACATGTAGGACATGAAAGATTAGATGATGAATTGTGTAAATGAATACAAATCTAAATTAGTGATAGAAGGGGCAAAGAGGGGTAATAATGATCCCTTATATATCATAGAGGAAGAGCTACACGAGGAAAAAGAAAATAAGGAACTAAACCTCCTAATGGAGGAAAACATCTCTATGACATAAAATCTCTCACCTAAAGGTGGTTCACAGCCATACAAGGATCAGGAACAGGGAGAAAATGAGGAGGGGGAAGTCACACAATTATTGGAAAATGCACTCTCTAAGGATGGTGTTGATTCGATCAATGGGTTTATAGAGGTTAAATAAAAAATAATGAAAGGATTTGAGGAGATAGCAGATACTCTATATAATGATAAAACAAAATAGGAAACTGGGGAACCTCAACATCCAAAACAACTAGATTGTCTACTAGAAGGATAGTAGATTTTGGAAGCAGTTCTAAAAAGGAAGACCTTCAAAGAAGGAACTCAAAAAAAAGAAAATAGAAAAATATATTGTAGATGGAACTCAAAGTCAATTGAGCCATCTAGAAAATTCATCCCCCATATTATTTAGATGAATATAATCTCTTGGAATATAAGAGGGTTGAATGGGATCTCTAAACAAAGAATTCTTAAAGAGTTAAGACTTTCAAGTAGACCTAATATTTTGATTTTGTAGGAAACTAAAATGAAATCAAATATCCTTGAAAATTGTAAAAAGAATTTTGGGATAACTTGGAAATTGTTGTTGTTGATTCTCAAGGAGCTTCAGGTGGTTTGGCTATTTTCTGGGATAAAAATCTTCTTACTAGTATGGTGATTTCTAACACCAACACCCATCTTGTTGTTAAGTTTCATGCTATTGATAATAATTTTACTTGGATCCTTTCAAACATCTATGCACCTAATATTGTAAATGGAAGAAGGAAGCTTTGGAATGATTTAAAGCTCTTTAGAAGTCATCATAAAAATGACAATTGGCTTGTTATGGGAGACTTCAACTCCCCTTTAAATCCTAGAGAAAAGCAAGGGGGCAATTCTAGATATTCCAATGGCATGGATGAATTTTTTGATTTTGTCTCTGTAAATCCTAGAGAAAAGCAAGGGGGCAATTCTGGATATTCCAATGGCATGGATGAATTTGCTGATTTTGTCTCTGACTCAAATCTCATGGATGTGGAACTTCATGGTAATCAATTCACTTGGAAAAATAGAAGAGTGGGCAGTGACATGATTCAGGTTAGACTTGATAGAGAATTTATCTCTTCAATTGGATCCTGCATCAAGACTTTCATCTATCCTCTTTACCAAGAATTGGTTCAAATCATAATCTAATTGTTTTAAATCTTTTCAATTGGGCTAAACCAATATGGTGCTCATTTAAATTTGAAAAGATGTGGATGGAGCATGATGACATCTCTGATCGGATTAAAGAATGGTGGAATTGGGATGGAGGAGGAACTACTCAATACAGATTAATTTAGAAATTAAAAAATGTTAAAAAGCAAGTTAGAATCTAGAATAAAGAAGTTTTTGGAAATATATTTGAAAGGAAAAAGGAGTTAAAGAAAAAACTTTAGGAACTGGAATCTCAAATAACTGCAAAGGGCATGTCATTGGAGGATCAGTTTATGAAAAAAATGTTTTATCCGAGCCGCTTTATGGTCTCATAGCAAAGTAGGGAAGAAACTTTTTGGAGGCTTAAATCCAGGAAATTTGGCTGAAAGAGGGAGATAGAAACACAAATTTATTTCATATGACCACTATGAAACATAGATCTTGCAATAGGATAACAAAAGTTTTAAAAGGAAATGGTATTGTCATCAAAGATCCTAAGGATATAAAGGTTGAAGCTCTTAGATTTATGAAAATTTTCTCAAGGAGAATAGTGTGGATAATGAAGAGGCTGCCTCTTTTATTTTAGAGGCCATTCTGAATGATAGAATAGATGAGAAAAGATTCAAAAACCTTTCTAAAATAGTCACTTTGGAGGAGCTACAAAAAGTTGTTTTTGCTCTTGAAGGGGATAAGGCACTAGGTCTTGATGGTTTTTCTGCTAACTTTTTTAGAAGTTTTAGGAAATATGCTTAAATGAATTATTAAAGGCAGTGAATGAGTTCTATAGAACATGTGTGATCTCTTAAAAGAGATGAATAAAAACCACATTCTGCTTGCTCCAAAAAAAGGGGATTCTAAATATTTTAAGGACTTCCGCCCCATTAGTATGGTTAATGTTATCTATAGAATATTTACTAAGATTATTGCAACAAGACTCTAGACTATTCTTGGTAATATGATCTCAAAGCAACAAAGTGGATTCATAAAAGGGAGGATTATTCAAGATGGGGTGATTATGGTGCATGAAATTATTCATTCAATGGATAATAACAAAAAAGCTAGCATGGTAATGAAACTTGATATGAACAAGGAATTTGACAAAGTCTCTTGGAATTTTCTTGACAATGTTCTGGATAAATTTGGTTTTCACAATAAATTTAGAAAAATTATTAAGGCTTGCATTTCTACAGCTAGATTTTCTGTGGTGGTTAATGGGGAGCTAGTGGGCTTCTTTGCTAGTAGTAGGGGATTAAGACAGGGTGATCCTATATCCCCTTTACTCTTCATTCTAATGGCTGATAGTCTTAGTAGATCCATTACCAAATCTATTAATGAAGGGATTTTAAAAGGAATTAGGCCTACTTCTACAAACCAAATAGCTTCACATCAATAATTTTTTGATGACACAATTCTACTTTTGATGGCCTCTATCCTTGAAGCTAAGGCTATTAAATCTATTCTGAAATTTTATGAGGTTTCCTCAGGGAAAGAGATAAATTTTGATAAGAGTTCCATCTTCTTCTTTAATACTCCATTGGAAAGAAAAAAAATAATTTCTCAAATTTTGGGGTGCAAAATCAATTCTCTACCCACAACATATCTAGGTCTTCCCCTTGGAACAAAAGAAAATTCTACCACAGTTTGGAATGGTCTACTTGAAATATTTCAAAAGAAAATGGTTGGGTGGAAAGGGGCCATACTATCCAGTGCTAGAAAATGTCTTCTAATCAAAAGCACTCTACAAAATTTACCTATTTACATTATGTCTCTATATAACATTCCTATTGTTTTTAGGGACAAAATTGAAAGAATTCAGAAGCACTTTTTATGGCAGGGAACGAAGGAAAGATTCAGATATCACTTGGTGGCATGGGATCAAGTATGTACACCTAAAAGAATAGGTGGGCTAGGCATAAATGATATCAGAAAAATGAATATGGCCTTAATTGCAAAAATGGGTTGGAGAATGCTTACTGAGGAGCAACCTTGGATTGATTTAATTAAGGCCAAATATCTAGCTCAACAAAAAGTAACTTCTTTCCTTTATGATGGTCAGCTACCTCAAGGTTCTATTTTTTGGAATAATTTGATGAAAATTAGGGATTTCATCAATCAAGGTTGTAAATGGAAAGTGGGAAATGGTATGTATATTCAAATTTGGAGTGATAACTAACTAGATTTAGTTTAAATGATAAATTTGGCCATGTCAAATATATTTTAGAGCACAAGTATGGAACCAAAGTCAAAGACTACATTGAAATGGAGGGTAATAGAAAAATATGGAAGCAACTTAAGGTGGAGAGGAATGATCTAAATTCCATAATATCCTCACTTCAAGAGTAGCTGGATAACATACCCCTAAGTCAAATTGATGCCAAGGATGAACTTGTTTGGAACAACTCATGTGATGGAGAATACACTGTCAAATTAGGATACAATTCCTATTTTGAAAACATACATTGTGATTTCAAATGGAGCAGGATTTGGATGCCTGAACTTACTCCCAAAGTAAATTTCTTTTTTTGGCTTGTTCTCAAAGGAATAATTCTCACAAATGAAAACCTAATCAAGAGAGGATTTATAATGCCAAACATGTGTTGCCTATGCAAAAAAGAGGCGAGGACATTAAACATCTTCTTTTACATTGTGAGTTTGCTTCAAAGATTTGGAGTTATGATTTCTCAAATTTAAATGTTTGTTGGATAGTGCCAAAGGAATTTCTTCAAACTTGGATACATTGGGATCCTCCTTATAATCACTATATTGTTAGGAGATTATGGAAACTAGTTATGCCCCATATTATATGGAGGATTTGGAAAGACATAAATGACATAATATTCATAAACAACATGAAGACATGTAAAACAAGCTATAATAAGATTGCTAATGTAGTTAAAGATAATATTGAGAGATTTAAACTTCCCAAGAACAAGAATTATCCTAAAGATGAAGAGTTTATTCTTTCAAATTGGAAGATTGACATTGAAAATGTCCGAGAAATGGAGAAATCCAACCATTGACAGATCTTCAATTCATTGGACCCCTCCTCCTAATTGTTGGTATAAACTCAATTTTGATGGAGCCTCAAAGGGAACCCAGGGAAAGGTGTTGGTGGAGAAATAATTTGAGATCACAAAGGCTTTTTAGTTGCTACTTATGTTGGCAGAATGGGAAATCAGACCAACCACTATGTTGAAGCTTTATCAACTTTATGGGGTCTAAGAATTGCTAAGGAATGCAACATTCAGAACATTATTGTTGAAGGGGATTCCTTGAATGTTATAAATCATCTTAATCAGATGCATCCTCCAAGTTGGACTATTAAATATTTCATTCAGGAATCTATTAATATATGTCACACCTTCAAAATTATTAAAATTGGACATACATATAGAGAGGGAAATAGGGTGGTGGACACCTTAGCTAATTATGGTACCAATAATAATTTCATCACTTGGAATAATGAGAAAAACATCCCTATTGAAGTACAAAATACTATTACCAAGGATAAATATGAGCATCTACATCTTATGTAGAATCACTAATGAGATTTCGTGGGATTTAATGGAAAAGAAAGCTAGCACATGTGAGAGGAGTAATTATATGTACAGTCATCAAAATTCGCATTCTCCTTAGACTTGTAGTTGGAGGATTAAAAACTGGTCTAGGAAAGACAAAAGTAACTTGTTTACAGGTGGTTTTAAGTAGGATAATCACATAAATCGCAAAGGAAGGAAAATGGGGGGAGCTCCATGTCAAGTAGAGCCCAACTGTGATCCCACTTGGAAGGATAACATTGAGCTGTGGAATTATCTTCAAATGGGGGGTGTCACTAGTTTTATCGAGAAAATCCAAGGTCACGACTAGAACATTTCGGTGTGGTTTTCTATGGATTGGAAAGAAAGGAAGGTTAAGTATGGTGGGAAAAGAGTGTTGATGAATGAGGAACTCATTGCCAAGGTTACGGGTCTAGCCTTGGATGGAATCAGGTTTTTTAGCAAAAGGGTAGACAAAAATGTTGAGGCAAAGAAGTTTGCTAAAACAGGGGAGGAGCTCCTCTTTGTTATGGTTGACATTAAGGTAAGTTCCATACCAAAACCCTTTGATGAAATTACTAGAATGATGGTTGGTTTATCTCCCTTGAAGGTTGGTACATCACTATCCCCAAAAAACACTTGATTTTTCTTAATCATTTTAGGAGAAATTTTGTTGTTTACTTCCTGCACTATCTCCTAAATTCTATGGAGCATTCCATTCTTGACTTTCAAAAGTGTACTAGGAAATTCCCCTCCACCAGGGGCTCATCTTTCTCCTTCACATGCATTGCCTCATCAATTTTCCTGCCATTCTTGCTACCCCCAGTGCCCTGCCCAATTTCATGCACAATATGCCCACTGTTAACCTAACCACCACTCCTAGTCTCAGAAATGTCAAGACTAAGAACCCTTCATTATCTAAAGTGGCCCCTTCTCCCCCTGGTTGTGTCCTTAGGAGAAGAAAGGATTTGGAAATTGCTCACAATATTCTACACATCAGTAATGCAAGACAAGATAATGATACTCAACAAGAGAGGGAAAATATTCTCCTCAGAATGGAAATGCTAGAAAATGAGGTGGAAAGTATTAAAAAATATCTTCATGAGTTAAATAAGAAAAAGGGAAAAAGAAATATGAATGAGGATGATGGTATTGGGACAAATCAGACTGATGAAATATATAAGAAATTGAACTCCTTGGATAATAGAATTAGGAAATCTAAGGATAGACATGATCACAATATGGCCATCTTCAAATCCATGTGTGATTTTCTTGATCAACTGGTCAAAAGCATCACTATGCTGAGTGGAGTCCCTAAGGAAATTTGGGGTATAGAAAAGAAAAGAAACTAGGTCATCTCACAACTGAATGTAAAAGACCCCATGCATGTCACCACTCTAACATTTTTTACCTCTATGTCGATGATCAAAACAAGAATTGATAGGGCTTTGAATAAATAACACCTTCTGGGTAGGATGTAAGTGTTTAAGTTGTTGTTTTGTTGCTGATAGTATGTTGTTTTTTATGATTTTTAGTTACGTTTTATCCTGTCTTGATTTTCTTAGTAGATTCTCTTTTGATCTGTTGGACTTACTGTAGTATCTAGATTTTGATCTTTTTTTGTTAATTTTTCATGTTTATCTAGTTATTGAGCCTCTTTTGTAACAAGGTATTGTCCTTTCAAAACTATTTTTCCATTATTAAAAAAATATACAAGTGACAACATAATTTTTGCCCCTCATTACATCAACCCATCTTAACATATTCTAACTAAAACATTCCTTTACTCTACTTTGTTGACCATGACATATAGGTGATGTAATAAAAAAACATAATCCATCAATTAAAACAACAACCAACCAAGCCAAGTTTCAATCCCCAATGTTTGCGTTACGGAAATGTCCCCGACTAGTATGACATATCAATCACAACAAATTAATACAACTAGCTCATATCTAGGAAATAATAAAACATACATAACATCATCATCTACTAACCACAACTAATCTTCTCATACATTCAAATACAATCATTTATCCGAACATCATAATAAAATGCTAGACATCTATCATGAAATAACCAGTGTCAAAACATCATAATAAAACTCGTAACATAGACATATCAAAAATCCAAAATAATCATTTATATATATGAAGATGCCAAAAGGAACTTGATTTTACAAAAAAATAGTCTATAAAACATTTTATATATCTCATCATGATACAATAAAAATCCTAGATCTAGATGAGTCAACTATCAACATGACTCTCCCTAGATTTTGACTACTAGATGGCCCTAAATAAGGTGAACATTACATTAATCCTCCTACTACGGCCTCTAATGATGACCCGAGTGGTGCCATAATTAAAGGAGTACCCACCGAGACCCGTGATCTCGACAGAGGCCGATGATCTTCATGATTGGATCATTCATGATCTCTATGAATATATTTAGCCCTCGTGTCCACTTTGGAATGGAAATCTCATATAAGGTATTTTAATACATGGCATATCCCTATAAATTCATGATGTGATATATCATATTAGTCACCCCTTGTTCTCTAGACATTGAATGAACTACATCTCACCCTCAACGTAGTCACTACTCTATTGCTTTAGTATTATCCCTCTTTGTGCAAGTTGTATCTCGCTCCACTACAAGGACATACCTCTCTTGGCATAAGGATCATGCTTTGTAGTGTGGATATCACTCTCCCTTCATGTCACATCCCACTATGATATATATGTGTTTCACTTGGTGGTTATTTGGATCAATGTAGAACTGATTCGGCTAACCTCAATTATCAATAATGTAATCTATATATCTCTATCTATATTAAGATTCTAACTAACTAGACCTGCTATCTCAGTCTTGTGGTATGATATCTCCGTGATGAACACTTATACCACTCCCTTTAAAACTTGTGTTGTTCCCAATAAACCAAACGTTATGTTGAGAACTAGTTGTGGTGTCACTACTATGGTACCTAGAGTTAGGTATGCAATAGTAACTCCAAGAGTTTCCCATCCACATCCTCCATCCCCACCATTTCCTCTTGGGTTTTTCCCCACTCATCCCATCCACCTATTAGGGATGCACTCACATCTACTATAGCCTCATATTCTACATCCCAAATCCCTTCAATCCCACTCTTGCTATCTCCACTCCTTAAATATTTTCTCATAGAAAAACCACTTGTTGCACACCGCCCCGCTCCTTATTCCTATTGATAGTAAGGCCCTGCTAGCTATGAATTCTCTACACCACTTACCCTTAAATGATCCCCTAACTCATACTATGATAACCCATACTATATGATGTATTTTGTCATGCCTTGTGCCATGTAAGGATGTAAATTTCACCATACTTCAACCATTTCCTTGGCCATATTCAGGATTCTCCTCCTTAAAATAGTCATCCTAATAAGTCAAAAATAGTAATACCACACCCAATATTCACCAAAGTGGTATTAAGATCGATGATGTCTCTCTCTCTCTCTATATATACCATATTGTAACAACCAAAGTGTGGCCTAATATTCTGCTATGGTAGCTACGCCAATCGTAGCCCCCATATTCATATATTTTGAGTCACATGTGCACATGCAACACATTAGGAACAACTTTGTGTGTATCCAAATTATTTGAGGACCCTATTTCAATTATATCTCTCTACTAAATTTTTTTATGGTTGACTAGATAACAATTTTTCCTCATGCAAGCCAACTCGCATAGGTCTTGGGCTAATCTCACATGACTAGATATGATCTCAGGGTAATAGTTACACAAATGATCTCATCGATCACCCATCGTATGCTATTAACTCCTTATAGCTATGTCAACCCCTTCTTGATCAGATTCACCCAAAATATCATGGATCATCATCCTTTAAAGGATCAAATTAGACTAGTGGGCATCCCACTGCAATATGTTCCATGGCACGATCTATAGGAAGGTCATATGTCCAATACTATGGCCTCTGTGTACTACCAAGTGTAGATTCCTATAGAGCAGAGCCAAAATGTGGTATCCCCATGTAAAAACAAGGTGTTGATCCTCCATATCCATGATCACTCTCATGTTACCAAATACTATGTATCACCCACTCTTATCAAGAAGCAATATGCCACCGACAAGATCCATCAAGATAAGAGGAAAATCAGTAATCATATCTTGGTGAAAAATCTCACCTAGTACTATGTTGGTCATCGACATATGGGCAAGTTGGACTGTCCTATAGTTGGGATCATCTCATAGTCTATAGTGGTAGTGTCATAATAGACTAGATCCCGATAAAAACAACTATAATATCTTGTGCATGTCCTCGAAATCCAATGTCATCTCCCTTATTGGGAGCTAGAAAGTGCTCGTATCTAAGTTCCATATTTATGTTAACATAGTCAACAATGGCCTATCTACCCATAATTTTGGTATAGATGCTACATAGTACAAACCCACATAGCCAAAAATAGACTAGTCATACACGATGCAAAGTGTCACTAATATCGCAACATGTGAAATTGACACTAATGGAATTATATGACTCCAAATCACTCTTGTAATCACAAAAATCACATTTAGAATTAGCCAATTTTACAAAACCTTGTGAAATTCATCATAAATAATAAATAAAGCTACATTTTCAAAAATCTATTACAAATTCTAGTAAAATCAACGAGGTCACCACTTTATAGGAAAAATTGCCATTTTTCGACGAGGTTGCCACTATATGGGGAAAAATTCTAATTTAAAAAGGTCACTAAAAATTAAAACTCACCACTAGTTGTAGTGGATCTACCATTTTTGCAAGATCACTACTACTCATAGTGAATTTACCATTATATAAGTAAATTCATAAATATTGCTATGAACCCGCCACAACTTAGCGCAAATCCATTGAAATTTACAAACATCAATTTCAATGGCCTTGTATTCCCTAGGTTTTATGGAATTTATTGTAACCAAGTCAAAAATTTCAAAAAGAAAAAAATATCTACAAAGCATCACCTACCTAATCCCTGTGTTTATGAATTTTTCAGTACTCTTGAATTCATTCTACATGGTGTAAGAACTCGGGGACATAATATCTATATTTTGTGATCCTCTAGAGCTCTTTTATACTAATGGAGAGGGTGGAAATGACTTGTTTTCACCCCTCCCTCTCTATATATAACACTCTTTGTGATGGTTTTGATGCTGCGATGGATTTTTGACCACCACAATGGGGTTTTCTTCTGCCATGATCATTTTTCTCAACTTATCAAGAGTTAATCACCTTCTTCTATCACCCCAACAATGCTCAAGGGGGATTCATCCATCCTACTACCTTTTATTCTACCCATACAAAATAAAAAGGTGTACTAAATCTTTGAAATGACATCACTCACACTACACCACATTAATAAGCGGAAAATGTAGACACCTAGTTTATGCCATAGAATTTTAATACTAAAATTACACTAATTGTGTTCTTTTTGTGGTCACACTATAATTAGAAACCTTCTACTAATTAGCTAATATTCCCCCATCTTGGATGCCACTTAATGTAAATTCATTAGTTAAAATCCCCATTTAATTTAATTACCCTTTCACAATCTTGTATTTAATTATTTAACACCCTTATTAATTAAATCCTACTCTCAAATAGTTTACCCTAGAGGTGAGGAATGTGGGTTATATGTGGGAGGTCTCAGGGTCCATTCCCCCAATTGGCCACCTCTATATCTCATTATTACTCAGCTAAGAAGTACTAGGCAGGTAATCTTCTTCAGTGGTAGAGGTGGATCTTGACATGGTGCCAAGCTAGCTTGGTGTTCAATACAACAAAGGTTAGGGGCAGGAAATAATCCTTTGTTTAGTATGATGATGTATTTCCTAACATTATGGCATGAGACGTAACAAAACCACTTTATTTAACTGGTAGTGGTGTAATAGTTCATGGATCTCCTTGTAATTGGGAGGTCCAAGGTTTGAATCTCCTCTCTGTGTTAAGGTGGCTACTATCAATGGTTTGGATACGCTGGTGATATGGCACCAAAATAATGTGGTTTAATAAGTGGGCTAGCAAATATCTTAAAACTTCCATCCTTAGATGGTTCCATGGCAGTGTGTGGGCTGGTGGTGCTATAAAGGGCTAGGGCCCTCTCCTAGGTAGCCTAATAAAAAAATTCTACTCTAAAACCTCTCTAATTATACTAATTTCCCCATCTCCTCTAAATAGATTTTACATGCTAAAAATGACCTATTAATTAATCCCAATTTTTAACTAAACCTTCCCTAACTCCCATGAGTCTTTCATATCTAATTAATCTCTTCTAATTATGTTTACCCACTCTTAATTCTACATCTTCATTATCCCACATTCACTAGGATGTAGGCTTCTCGCAAAGTGGAAAGATATATAAGAAACCTAATACCTTCTTTCTAAACTACAACATGTCCTTGTAAGACATTCATACTCAAGAAATCGTTTATATTATTGGAAGGCTTACTATATTGAGAAAATCCCCTAATTTCTAAAGTATTAAGAGAAGATCCAAACATGGATTTTGTGCCATTTTGAAAAGATATCTTCCTTTATCAAGATCCTTGATCTTTCATGGATTGTGTTTATCTTGAAAGGAAATATCCACAAATAAAAAGCACATCCACCAAATGAAGTGAGTTTTACATTAATATAGTGATTATTTGTGCAAGTTTAATTATTTCCCTTCATTACTTTATCTTGATGTATTTTTTTAAGGAATTACACTAGGATTTACTTGGTGTTAAGTCCTTTTTAAAATTTTCAAAATTATTTAGCATTCATATAGATTTCTTTGAGCGATGAGATACTCTATTTCTCAAACTATGGTATATCAAATTTCTTTACTACGCTGGGATTTATTTGATTATAATCCACCAAAACTTGTAATTTTTCATGCTTCTTATACAAAGTTTGGGCACAATCCAACAATGTTTTTGTGAATTGGATGGATTTACACTCGTAAGAAATAACTCCTTTTTCATGCCAAATTAGCTCACAATTAATGAACATGTTCGGAAACATTTTCAACATGAAGATATTCTCCTAAGTGTAAATACATCTCATAATATATGTTGGGTGAAATTTTTTCTCATGTGGTATTCAAAACTCTCCTTTATACTCGTGCACCTACCATGGATAACCAAGGATTACCACTAGCACTTGGCATGGTAGTTTAAATGGTTTTTTGTAAATTCACACTCCTGTGATTTCCTTCTGGTGATTGAGTTGTTATATTATCACTCATTATCCAAAACCATTGTACTTCTCGGATTTTTGGATTATATTGTATCCTTTTCAAAGTATTGGTATTAGTGACTGAATGAGATATAGATAAATATTATATAATGTTTCCTTTGTCTTTGCCATGTCTACTTCCTTATCACTATTTGTTTCAATTAACACTTGATCTTCTATTCATGGTGGTCCAGCTATATAAGAAGGTGCAATAGGTTGGATTAGGATGCAATATGCATTATATTATGCTTCTTTGTGCTTCGTAGTTCTTGTTACCTTAGCATGTGCTACTTCTTCTTCCATTACTCTTCATCTTTTCTTTCTCCTTCATTCTGTAACCAATACCATTAGTTTCACTCCCAATTCTTGAATTTCAATCTTCTTGATGAATTAGTTCACTATCTCTTATTGCTTTGTGCTTTTTTTTCTTCATATTACGTTCTTCTCAAAGTGTGTTCATATGAGGTATATATGCTACAAATAAAATTTTTCCCTTCCTTCTTATCCTTACATGTGTCTCATGCTTGTGGAATGTTTAGCTATCTATTGGTAAATTCTTGATACCCACATCTACCATCAATAAATATGAAATGGAAATTGTTTCAAATATGATCCACATGGTTCTCAAAATAATTTAAACTGGGCTTCTTCTATGCAATAAAAGGTAGATACCAAGTATTCAATAATATAGTTATAAATTGTACCTTTCAACTAATAATCCACAACTTGCATCTAAGTTGTGTTGTGTTATATAAGGCCTTTTGTGCACTCTAGAGTCTAGGGGTGCTTCTTTCCCAAATTATAACTTTTTCCCAAATAATAAGATACTACCAAACATAAGTTTACTATAAGCTTGCAAAATAATGTCTCATAAAGTTCGTTTAAGGGATTCATTTCCACCCAAGTCCTTATGGAATAGTCCATTTAGCTAGGATGTGTTTGTGTGAATGTGTCTCCAATAGCGTGTTTCAGATCTCAATATTTCCTACTTGAGTCTCGATAATTATTCTTCCACCTTACCATCCCAACATATTTATGATGGTCATGACAATGAAAAAAATGTGGTGCATCTAGCTTTAATTTACCGAACAATTCTTATACATGCAAACATGTAATTTTTCTAGCACACACAAGTGTCCTTTACCGCTCATGCCACCATATCATGCAAAAGAGGGAACATTGATGCACTTACTTGAGGTGTGATAGAATAACGGTTCCACCATGGTTAGTATTATAGTAAGGAAATAATTTAGTACCTAATACCACATTTAACCATATATCAAGAAATTTTCGGATTAACACACGTAGTGATTTATTTAATCCGTAAAACCCCTCATTTCATATTGATCATTTAAAACAATACATTAACTACCTCATTCTCTCTTTGTACACAAACTATTATATTTTCAAACCTAAAATAAACCCATCAATAGGTATATATACTAGTTAGGACTTTCCTTTCACTAGTCTTACAAAATATATTCTTAGCTCTTGATTTTTTATATCTACCAGTTAACTCTTAAATCATGGTTGTGGCAAGGATATATGCCACCATACCTTTCCTTTATATGGTAACTCTTCTAGAAAACCCAAGACTAAAATTATCCATTACTTTATTTAATTCTCTTTGTACACTATATTTTATCTCCTATCTCTAGTTCTCTCTACTTGTTTATGTTCCATCTCCATGCAAGTAATTCAAATTATTAATTCCTTTTATATTTATATTCTTTCTATTTATGGTGTGTTCCCTTGTTCTTGAATGTTCATGCCTTCAACCTATGTGTCTTCTTGTCCTCTTGTGAAGCTTTGTGTTTCCTTATCTCGAATCCTTTGTGATTATCACTAAACTTTGGGGTGTTGAGTGACCTTTCCAAACACATTATTCCTAGATTCCCTGTTATCCTTGTGTGTGGTTCCTTCCATATTTGTTCTAAACTATGTAATGTGTATCTATATATGTGTAGAAATATTGTAAATGTATGGTAGAAACTATAAAAAACTTAAAATTTGAGTACAAATGCCCTCTGTTTAGGAACATATCGAGAGGTCAATACCGTACCATGGTTTTGATTATTCTATATGGTTTTTAACATGTTTGAATTCTTCCACATTTCAGTATCTCTGAATTTTTCTGAGGATCCAAACCCTCGTAGAAATTTTTTATTATATCCTATAATTTGTGTGTATTTGTATAAATACCCCATTGAATGCCCATTCTTTTGAGGCATGTGTGATAACTATTTGAGCACACAAGTCAATATAATAGATGTGTACCCACGTACTATATGCATAAAAATGTGTATAAGGATGTGGAAGGTCGGAGTGCTATCCAAACATGAAATCTATACAAGTAAAAGGGGTTATGCTTGGTGGAAACCATAGAGCAAAAAATAAGCAATATGCAAGATGAAACAGTCAAAACCACGTGTAAAGAAACTAGTAACTATATATAATAATATCAATCATGTCCTACTCCATAGGAAAACAAGTGTGTAACTAACATAGTAATCATGTCATAATTCATAGAAAAGACAAAAATGTAATCATCGGTTTATGCCGAAACAACAAATTAATAATATAAATGTGTAATCAAGTAAGTAAAAACATATTAAAAAACATAGTCACATATAGGCATGAAGCCACAAACATGGGGCACCAAAAATATAAAAAATACAATAAGAGTAGATGACACAATGTTCCATAATCATAGAAGTAGGTGAATACATGAAAAGTAGGCATGAAACCACAAAATTGGACACGTAGGGTTTCACAAGACAAGAAAGGATATAAGGCTATATAAAGAAAAATAGTCATATCATCATAGCAGATAAATTCATGCAATAAGAAATTAATGAAATCGCTTATATAAATAAGTGACAATAGTGTAGAAATCATGTGTAAAAACTATTAATAATAACAATAGAAATAATATTGATAAGTTATAATTACACAAGACACATATTGACTCCATTGATCCAATATATAAAAATAAACATGATGAGGAAGGTGTAAAGTAACATGTAATGAAATAAAATCACTTGTAAAAAGTGGAGGGATGCCTATAACAGAGTAGTATAATGAACTAATCTAGCTCCTATAATCATGTATCAATCTATGAGTTTCGGGAATCAAGATCAAAATACCTCATGAACACATGCGTGTAAAACGTAGATATGTTATGTATAATATAAATGTAACCATTATCATTTATAAAGTAATAGATTAGGAAAAAAATAGGATTGGTATTATTTTGTATTTTTCCTCATATTTGATTTTTTTATCATGTGATTATTTAAATGCTTTTGTATTTTTTATAAATATCTATGTATAAGAAGGGGATAACAGAAGAAATTTGTACTCATCGATAAGATAATTTGTGTCAGGGTCAAAATAAATTATATCTAAGAGGGGAAGATACCTAGGGGTAGAGATGTGCTTGCCATTATCCATTATTTGTTAGTACTTGATGAACTGAATCATGACACAATAATGTTTTTGAAAAGTTAGTGTCCAACAATCGTGAATGATTTAGTTATGGGGAGTTTTCTAGTAAGATGGTTATGACACCTTCAATATTTTACATAGTAATATTATCAATAAGAGATTTATAATGATTAGATTCATGTCCATATATAAAGTGATATTCATTGAAGGGGTGGTCTATGTTTTGGATGTCCTTTAATTATACTAATGACATAGAGATGGTAAATATAACAAGTTAAAATATAAGAGGATGGATAACAATTCCTATGGAGTATGGAAGTTGGTCCGAATGGTGATAGAGTGAATAATAGGTATAGGATCAAATGTGTTGATAATGTAGTATAGTGGATTAGAAGGAGCTATATGAAACGTATCGTTGCTAGAACATACACTAGAAGGAGAGATTTATGATGAGGTAGCTTTAATCTTATAATGGCCAAGAAAAATAGATGTAAAGAGAAAGTGAAACATAGATTCATCTTTGTTGATGGGGTTAAAATTTAGTTGTTGGAGGTTATGATTAGAACTTCAATGCTTTCAATATTGTTATAAGAGGAAACATCCTTGTTATCTTCGGAGGTGCACATGTATTGAGTTAAAGTAGTGGTTATAACTTATTATGATTAGTGACATCATTACTAGATTTACCTATGACACAGGCGGAAATATGATCCATAGGTATGGGTTGTTATAGGGGGTTATGACGGGTAGTTAGGAAGTAGAAGTATCAACATGACAATATTTGAAGGGGTCAAGGTCAAAAACCACTATGTAATCACATATGTCATTTATAAATTTGATACATTGATGCCTAATGGGTGAGACTTATTGCAAAGTATGGATTAAAGGATGACATAACAAGAGATTGTTGTAGATCAGTCTCCATTATGTGGAAAGTAGTGAGAAAAAATTTTGAACATAAAAAAATATCAATAATAATAATTCCTAATGTATAATGGGTAATGTTATAAAATCTCCATATAGTGCTCACTATCATGTTAATAAAATGCATAAAAATACCCATTTTCTTGAGAAATGAACTAGGAAAATTACTAAGACTAGATAAATTATCAATTAGTGTTGGGACCCTATTTTAATGGCTAAGTAAGAGAAGGCAAATGGGCACACAAGGCCTAGTTAAGAAAGGGCATGCAAGGAGAAAGTGTGTAGGACGGGGTTCTAGAAGGTTTCAATAGAACAAGTGGTGTGCGCGCAAGGCGGGAAAAAGGTTTCAAGACTTAGCCATATTTGACACATCAGGCTAAACATGAGAAAAGTGTGACCTAATTGCGCATGTGGAATGGATAAGGCACCAACCTAGTGACAGTTTGGCTTAAGAAGGAATATGCTTTGCAATGGAAGTTTCTAGAAGATCATCATTGCAAGGAGTGGAAATATCAGCTTAAAGGAGCATGCCCCCATGGAGGACCACATTTAACATTTGGCGATGGATTTGAAGCCACAAAAAGGAAATTTGGAAATTCAAGAGGCCTATATATATAAACGCCTAGAAAGGAGAAGTGTAGTGGATAGCCGATATAGATTGGTAGGGACAGAGCTCGTAGGTATAATTAAAGGAACTCTATAGGGTTGGGTAGAGATCTATAGGAAAAGGATGTAATAAGGGGTTGGGATTGTAAATTTTCTCTTGAGAACTGATGGGTATAAATCTAGCTATGATGTATGACTTTGGTCTGCACAGCTGTGGTAGTTTGTAATGGATCCAATGAATGTAATGAGGTTACCAAACTTTATTGAATATGATTATTAATGATTTTGGTCCATATTTATAGCTTACAGTTCTAATTCATGAATTTTTATGGAATAAATATAAATCCTTATGCATTTCCTTTTGTTTTGGTTCCTATCGATAACTGTTAAGTACCATCTGATATGGGATGACTGCATTTGTCTAGAAGCCATTCTGAGTTCTATGATAAATGTATGTCTCATTTCCACTCAATATTTTTAAAGTTCCTATCATAGATGATGTTTACCACTTAACTCACATAAAAAGAGACTTGGAACTCACCCATTCCTCGTGTGAGCACCCAACGCCCTTGGGTGATAGGTTGACACGCATGGGATTCCATTGTTCTTTGGTGGGTGTAAAAATGAATACATCTTGGTTTCATTTTTGGGACCTCTTTTGAAGTTGTAGTGGGAAATGACATACATCATGATTTGTGCAATGAGTGATGATAGAACGTCTAACTCTAGAAAGTGTTGAATCATGGTTTAAGAGCACGAAGAAAGAATTTTCTCAAATATTTAACACCGGGCCTAAGTTTGATGCATGTAGGTGGGTAGAAGAGAACCTCTACTGTGAGTTATATGAAACATTCTTCTATTTCTTCCCAATAGAGATGTATGAATGGCTCTTATCATATGTGTCCAAATCAAGATGGTATTATAGATCGTGTGCATAGACCCAAGAAGTGTACCAGAGGCAAAGAAGATATAGATTTGACATGGAATCGTGATATGGATCATTGGTGGAAAGGAGTCTTGAATAGCTACACTGGAATATGCTATTTCTACCTATTATTTTCTAGAAGTCATTGAGTTTGAGTTTCTGCGAGAGCCCAGAGAATCACTTCTATGTGTTGTTCCTTTGGTGATGAAGATCTTGATCATTACCTTGAGTTTAGAGGCATTTCTGATAGCCAACTAAACATTTATGAGCACTGGGTGAGGAAGCTAGGGTGGAGGAACATGGCAGACATTACGACTGAGAAAAAATTGGAGGAGAGACGACTCAAGTATAGTGAAGTGCATGAAAGGGAGATTGCTAGATAATGTGAGGTTACAAGTGTGATGGATCTATGGAGGAAGATGTTGTGGGAAGGAGTTTAGGTTCACACAAAGGATTTAGAACTTGAGAAGTCTATTCTACCCCATCTTGGCAAGCACGAGAGAGATGCCCCTTCGGCTTCTGATGAGAGTTCATCATGTGGAGAGAGAAGAGTCATTGGCATGCATCTTAACCCACTTAGTGACCAAACCTTGGCACTTGGTTTTCCAGATCAAGGGAGAAGTACTATTAACCTTGTTGGTATTAGTGGAAGTGACCGATCTACACCTAGGAGATATAATTTCTTATTTGGGACTTCTATGGCTACACACTTTATTCCAATGTTTGGAGGAATTTTTGACAAGGTGAAAATACACAAGGTTTGGGTAACACATCGGGGAGTTATACGGGGCATACATCTGGCAATGGAACAATCTTGCTAGACCATTGGTGCACAGTTTAGTGGGACATTGGGGACACTAGGCATGATTGATTTAGGCCCATTATTGGCTGCAGGAGGGTCTAGAGGTGGAACTGGTGGATCGGGAGGCATAAGACCTAGTGGATCTAGTGGATTTGGTAGAGGAAACACCTGGAGGAAACCAAGGACCTAGGCTAGGAGGACAGGGGCCTCAACCACCCCCTTAGGTAATCTTTGAAATGTCTTTACACTTTCCAGACTACCAGGGCATAGAGGATGCTACAAAGCATGTTCACAAGTGTGAGTTGTTATGGCATGTGAAGGGGATCACAACCCTGAATAGAAGGCCGATTAATTTTCTATGACGGTGCAAGGGAACGTGCATAGCTGATATAGGAACTATGACCCCCATCAGATGGTGCGAGACTACACTACATTGAAAAATGCCTTCCTATTAGAATTCCACATCCTTGAGTTTGAGCAGAAGAGAATAAACGCTCTTAAGGAGATATAACAGGGAATGGAATAAAGTGTGTGGGAGTATGACATGTGGTTTAAAACTCTCCTATAAAAATTTTCATATGACATTCACCGTTCACAACATGCTCAATGGTTTGTTGGAGGGTTGATAACACCTTTCAGAAGGGCATGATCACATAAGACTTTCACATACTGCGCAAGGTGTTAGAAGTTGCTCTATGCATTAAAACTGTTAGGAGTGTTGATACTGGTGTTAGTCCATTTCTAGAAGCTCAAATCACTGTTATGTCTAAGCAGCTACAAAATGTTTCTGTGAACTCAGCCCATGAGACTCACAGTGGAATCTGGTGTATAGATTGTGAACTAGAGGGGCATGCTAAGGATAATTGCCTCTGGAAGACAATATATACCGTGTAGATAGATGGTGTGAGATTTTTCATGGGGACCATGATGCGAGTAGATATCCCTTATTACAACACACAATTTGGAATAATGTATCTTGCTACTGTAATATCTGCACCTCTACAACCCATGATACTAAGGATTGTAGGCTTATTGAATAGATTCATGATGCTATTAATCTTGGTGTGCACTATACTAGCCTTAAAAGTAGTTCTAAGGGTGATGAATGCTGTTATGAAGACCACACAGATGGAGGCATGCATGGAAGGGGGTTTTGTGGAGGATTTTGGGGACTTGTTAACCATAGAGGGGGAGAAGTGAGTTCCCTCAAGGAACCTATTTAATTTTGGATCTATAGACCACTACAAGTGCGAATGCCCATAACTATCTCAGTACTCATGGTACAAGAAGAATACAATATATGAGGAGTGCCTTGAGTTGTTTAAGCACATGAGTCAACAGAATTGGAAAGACAAGGGTGCTACTAATGGTAAGCATAAAGAAGGATGACACATAGTGGATGCCATGGGTAATGCATGAGTCAGGATTGGAGCCTATTTTGGTAACAACACGAGTAAAAGTAGCATGCGCCAAGGAAATACCAAAGCAGAGGACCCTAGTTTCAAGAGAAGAAGTGGTACATGGGAAGTACCTAGACCCTACTCATTAGAAGGAGGTATATCAAGAAACCATGGATGTCATTTAGAGTTTACAAGGAGAAATCTAGTGTCTAAAGGAGCAGTCCAGAAAGGAGGAGCAAAGAAGGAATGTCAAGGCCCCAAAGGATGACCTAGATGAAGTTAAAGAAGTATGTAAGATGCTAAGGCAAGAGAATATTATTCCCTTGCTAGGAGAATGGTTACGGGAGAAGGTACACATGCTAGAACAGAGTGTGAGAGGTAGGTCTTGCATGTAAACCTTCCCCCTCACAGCCTTGACTATGATAAGGAGATCACCTTAAATGTAGTCGTTGATGGGTGGCTCCTTAGTAATATCCTCATTGACACAGGAGTAGAGGTCAATGTTCTCACCTTAGATGCATGACATCAAATGGGAAGACTGCATTATAACCATCTTTGAATGTGTTGTATATGGTGAACAATATAAAGGAAATGCCCATCGATGTCTTAAAAGATGTGGCTATCACCATTCAAGGGGCCAAGTTTACTAGGGACTTTGAGGTCTTGGCACTCACCAAGGTGGAAAACTTTCCAGCGTTGCTTGGGCGCCCTTGGTGCTACCAAAATAATGTTGACCTATGGTTCAATAAGGGATACATCAGCTTTGAAAATAAGGAGGAATGGGTCATTATACCCCTGGCTGATGGGAAATCAACACCCTATACCGAACCCTTGGGGAATAAGTCCTTGATAGAATATATGTGTGCTCAATTAGGGATCCTGAGATAATTCATCCCATAGAGGGAGTTATCTAGTTTGAGGATGCTCAGTCCATAAGTGACACTACCAGTATAGCATGCGATAATTAGGCGCATGGGACCTATGAGTTGATCGGACAACATTTAAGAGGATTGGTAACCAAGGTAACAAAGGCACGTGCAAATCGGTGCCTAGGAGAGGGGGAAAAATACCAAGTTACTCAGGAGGGGCTAATCCAAAATATTTCTTGTGATAAATGGAGGCCCATTGGAGAAATGAAAAGGAAAAAGAGAAATTATCAATTAAAACCTACTCAAAACTTCTAGGCTTTGGTGGGAAACACATTGGGAGAACCTCTTAGAATGATGCGAGGTGAGAAGTACCTTCTCTATAAGGGTTTACAGGAGTAACCTACCCATGGATTTAAAAGACAACCATGGTAAAGAGACCACTTCCTTCCATATCCAAGCATGTGAGACATCCTAGATGGGAAGCGCAGAAGTATTGCCACCTTCATTATGGGTTCAAAATTTGTACTCCACCCTGCAAGGTTGTACGTGTGCATGGTATATCCACTTAGAGACACATCATCAAACTAGTAATTGGCAAGAATTGGTGGCTGATCTCATTCAAACATTCAAGTATTGGAGTACAAAGCCATTAGTACATAAGGCATTGTAGGTTGTCAAGTTCCTTACAACATGAGATAGTGTTATGGTGGAGGAAAAATACAAGAATTGCTAGGTGAACCTGGCCGAGAGGCATGATTTGAAGAAGAAGAAACAAAAGAGATACAACTTGAGTGCATGTATATGGAAATAGAAAAAGGTAAGATGGTGTATGTTATTTATCGGGAAGAGGTAGAAAACTTGGTTGTAAACCATTCAGTAGTGACGAAAAAGTCATAGATAGTTCTGATGAATGGGCACATACCTACCATGAACCTTTAAATACAAAAATTTTTAACATCGGCTATGAAGCAAAACCCAAGGAGGCTATCATTGGAGACTATTGGTTGGAGAAATAAGTCTCTAAAATCATTGATCTGTTACATGAATTCCAATATTTGTTCCCACGCGGGTACCATGAGCTTAAAGGAATCCACCATTCCTTGGGGGAGATGAGGATAAAGTTAAAGGAAGGTTCGTGCCCAATCAGGAAGAGACCATACCAGATGAATCCCAATTTGCACATAAAGGTCAAGGAGGAAATAGACAAAATGATAGCATCAAGTATCATTGAGGCTGTGGAAGAGTCGAAATGGATAAGTCCAATGGTGATTAGTATCAAGAAGGACAAGAGGATAAGGATCTATGTTGATTATAGGGACCTGAATGTAGTATGTGTCATTGATCCTTTCCCAACAACATTTACTGAAGAAATCTTAGAGGGAGTGGTAAGACATGAGGTTTACTCTTTCACAGATGGATTCTTGGGCTATCACCAAGTAATGATTGCAAAGGAGGACTAGAGGAAGATGAATTTTTCCACTGAGTGGGGAATTTTTGCCTATATGGTCATGCCTTTTGGATTGAATAATGCACCTATTATGTTCTCACACATTGTGGTGCAAGGTTTTCAGTACTTCATCGATAAATTTCTTCAAGTTTACTAGATGATTGGACAAAGTATATGGGTTAGTGAAGGACCATTGTGATAACTTAAGGTTGATGTTTGAAAGGTGTTGGCAATTGAGGATATCCCTCAACATTAAGAAGTGTGTTTTTGCTACCCCATTTGGAACCTTGTTGGGACATATCATATGTAAAGAAGGCTTGTTAGTAGATCCTGCCAAGGTTGCAATAATTATGGGACTAGCGAATCCTACTAGTCAAAGTACAATGCATGGATTCCTTGGAAACACGGGTTACTATAGGAAGTACATCAAGGGATACACCAAGATCATTGTGCCTTTAGAAAAGTTACTTAGGCATAAGATTACCTTCTTTTCGGGAGAGGCACAACATAAGAAATTTGACACTTTAAAGGATAGCCTTGTCACCACGCCCATAGTATGATTCCCCTCTTAGGATAAGCCCTTACATGTTTATGTAGATGCCTTAGGAACTGCCATTGGATTAGTGCTTTAACATCCTAGTGAAGGGATTGTTGATCATCCTTTGTGCTTTGCAAGTAGGAAGTTGACACCAGTGGAGCAGAATTATACTACAACTAAGCACAAGGCATTATTAATGATCTACACACTTCACAAGTTCAGAAAATATCTATTGGAACCCATTTTATATTTTACACTTACCATATGGCATTGAAATACTTAGTGAACAATCCCGTTCTACAATGGTGCATATGTCGTTGGGTACTATTGTTCCAAGAATCCAAGTTCACAATGGTTGTCAAATCGGAAAGAGTAATTCTGGACACGATAATTTTTCTAGAATTTATTTAGGGGAGGACACACAAAGCATTGAGGATACCATGCTAGATGTACAACTATTTAGGTTTCATCATGTGCCCTCAGACTTATAAGATATTGCACTATTTCTCAAGACAGGTATAATGCCAGAAGGAATGAAGGTATTGGATAAAAGAAGTAAGCTATATGTGACACACCCTACATGTTGATTAGTAGATATTTATATAAATTAGGATGTGTTGAGATTCTACGTTGGTGTGTGCTAGAGCATGAGCACCTAGCCATCATAGAAGAGGCACACAAAGGTAGTGTAGGTAGGCATTATGCATACGATGCCACTATACACAAGATATTAATGGCTGGATTATGGTGTGAAACCTTGTATCAAGACTACAAGGAGTATTGCAAGGCATGTGACCATTGTCAATGCAAAGATATGAAATGCCTTTGCGCCCTATTCCTAGCACCGAGCCATTCAAAAAAAAATCTATAGACTTCGTAGGCCCTATTGCACCAGCCACGCATAGGACTAGGTCATGCTATATAATCACGTGCACAGATTACTTGACAAGGTGGTTAGAAGCAACACCTACTAAGGATTATACAATAGCTACTGTAGCAAAGTTTCTATGGGAAAACATTATTACAAGGTATGGGTGCCCTTTGAGTTTAACTAGTGACATGGGTACACATTTCTTAAATGAGACAATAAGGATTCTATTAGTAGAATTCATGGTGGCTCATCACAAGACTACCCCTTACCATCCATAAGCAAATGGAACCACAGAGGCATTTAACAAAATACTAAGTCATACCCTAACAAAAATTTGTGATATTGGTAGACAAGATTGGGATGAAAAAGTATCATTTGTTCTTTGGGCATATAGGACAACCTACAAGAGGTTAAATAAAGACACACCATTTTAATTGTTGTTTGACATGAAGGCTGTCCTACCAGTTAAATTCATGTTACCATCATTGTGTATAGTGCGCACGGGAGGTTTAGGAGATGAAAAAGCACTTTGGAATAAAGAATTGAAAAGTTAATGTAATTGAATGAAAGACGATCACTTGCCAGGTGGAGCTAGAAGACTAAAAAAGCTAAATAAAAGGAATGACATGATCATCACATTAAGAACAAAAATTTTGAGGTTGGGAAGATGGTATTACTATATGACTCTAAGTTCTCCACCATCCTCGGAAGTTAAAAGTCCATTGGTTGGGTCCCTACATCATCTCGTACATCCTTGATTCAGTGTGTGTCAGTTACAAGCACTAGATGGGACGAGATTGTTAGGACACTTCAATGGGAGTAGGTTGAAGCCCTACTATAAATAAGTCTTCTTGGTGTTTGTAATAAGGCAGTATTGCCTAGATAGTTTAGGATTTCCTTTAATGCATTTTTCTTTTCTTGTGTTTCCCTTTCTTGTCATTTTTATTGCACCTTTTGCATTGATAACCTCATTAATTTTTAAAAAGGTTGTGAATGTGCAACGGACCATGCATTGTTTTAGGTGGGGTGGTTTAATGATAAATAAAGTGTAAGATGCAAAGTATCAGGAAGGATTGTGTTGGAAACCCTGGTTTAATGGCCCTATTAATGAGGATGGTTGGTGTTAGGATAAGACTACATCTTGGTTCCACGTACAAGGGAGGAAGAAGTACCTTCGGTGCTGGTAACACATGCATAAGAGTCTTCTATTAGATAGATTTTTATGTGCTAGAAGGTTGTAGGATTATCTGCACAAGGTTGGGCGCATGAGTGGGGGCGCTAGAGTGTGGCTTAGTGGAAAAATATGCAATAAGTGTTGAAGTACAGTGGTAGGTGAAGTAGAATTTAATGCTAAAAAGAAAGCAGAATGAATAGGAGGTTGGGCACTTCATTATTGACATTGTGAAGAAGAGCTCTTGTGGACTAGGGTTTCTAGAGTTGATATGTGTGAAGAAAAGTTTGAGGAATTAAGGCATGAGTGACTAGATTTGTTCTGCAAACTAGAAGGAAAGAAGTTCACGGGCATAGAAAAATTATGGAGAAGCACCATCTTGTGAAAGAGGTTATTCCAATTAGGGTTTGGCAGCTAGGGCACAAGATGAAAAGGATTTCTTCACAAGTTTGAGGTCTGAGCTTGGAAAGGGTAGAAAAGCAAAGAAAGTAAGAGAAGTTGAAGTGCTAAGATAACCTAAACCATGACACCTAAGAAACCAACTATATCACCTAAGAAGCCGAAGGGAAAGGGCAAGGGAAAATAACTAGAAATCCCCGTAAGCATGAATGAATAATGGTACATAGAGATGCAGTACCTAGATGGGGTTTTTCTCGGGAAGGAATGCGAGTCCCATTTAAGAAAAATGATGGTGAGTGATTTCAACCATTGCAAAAACATGAAAAAAGGAAATGGCATTGGAGTTAGTGTGCCCGATAAACAAGAGGACACCAAAGGGTTTACCTATTTATACCGACAAGGTAAAAGTAAAGTTGGAGAAGGTGGGATTGTTGTAACTCTATGAGTTTCCTTATTTTTAAAAACATGAGTGCCTCTATCAATGGTTAATGTCACACGTACATGAGGACCACTTTTACTTCGCGGGGTGCAAGATGTGCATAACTCCTCAGCTGATTTCAAAATTCATAGGCCTCATCTATGAAGGAGAGAGTATAGATGATGACCTGAGTGAAAAGGAATCCATCAAAGTAACCATCACTATATATTATTATAAGAAGGGGTCATGGTACTTTGATATCGCAAAGATCCTAGACCCTGTCATGAGAATGGCCATATGCCTGGTGATAAAGCTAAATTACCAAGAAAGGTGGATGCAGGTAAATAAGGCCTAGTTAAATGTGTGCAAGAAAATATCAGAAGGCACCATCTACAACTTGTTTTCCTTCATCGCAGATGAAATTATCAATAGTGCATAGGAAGGAGACAAGATACTCTTTAGAAATTTCCTCTTGATAATTGTGTTTTTAGAAATAGGAGTTCTAGATGTGGCAGATAAGTTTTTTTGGGAATATCTAGAGGAAGACCCCTTTCCGTGAAAATATTCGTAAATTATGAGCCCGACTAAAAAGCTGCTCACAAGGCATGCCTAAAGAAATGGTATAAATTCTTAATGGATGAATTCGGGGTAGATTAGAGGATCTCGGAACAAGCGATAGTGGTCGTTGATAGAGAAGCCAAATTTTTAGTGTACCAGCACTTCTACATTGGCAGATTTAAGCTAGTAGATGAAACTATGAGCCCCTGGTGCAAACTCCCCTTCTCTTTCACAACATTATATTTCCAAGCGGGGTAAACTGGTTTATAAAGGCCAAAAGACTAAGGTTTGACCTTAGTGAGGTGGATCAAGACCACAAGGAGTTGTGCAGACAACTCGTTTACCCCAAGAAGTGCACATACATGGAGAGGTATGTCTCCCATGAAGTTCGAATGACAAATCCACAGTCTTTTCCAATAGAAAGAAGAACCATGGCAAGGGTATATCTACGTATAAGACCAAATTTTAAGAAGGACACATACCTAGAATGTGATATCTCCATTCTTGAAGACCCCATGGGAAGAAGGAAGCCCGCACCAACAAGGAAAGGAAGAGAAGAGGTGCAAGGGAAAAAGGCACCAAGTTTCCAAGATACACCAATGGTGGGTGCCCCAGGGACAAGCACTAGGACTAGTACTTACACGCACAGGAAGAGGTCCCTAGTTAGAGAGGAGGTGCTAGAACAAGAAAATCCTATCACAAAAGAGAAATCACCAGAGAAGGAAGAAGAAAGAGAAGAATCTCCTATATTGGAATCCCTAGTTAGGAAGAAACAGAAGGTGATGGAGGAGGCGATTCGAAGTACATGGAGATCTTGGAGGCCTACAGAGGTGAGAGGGATGAAGAAGAAGAATATGAAACTAAAGGATCCCAGGTGCCACCAATGTTTAAGGTGCATGATTCAAAGGAAGAAGGCGAGGAAGAGAAAAATGATTATCTCTTTATATAGAGGAAGGGAAGTGAGGAGGGGAAGGTTCACAAGATAAGGGAGAAAGAAAATAGGTGAGTATGAAAAATCAGACTCCAAGCCTCACGCAACAACTTATAAATGAGGAAATAGAAAAAGAAGTGGCAAAAATCATTGAATCCTTGGTAGTGCAAGAGTTGGAGTGCAACGCTGAATTAGTAATGAATGAAGATAAAGAAGAAAGTGTGGGAAAAGATCACAACAGCACAGGAGGAGGCCCCAGTTTGACGGTATGTATTCCTAAGGGCACACACATAGGAGGAAGATGCATGGAGATCTAGAGACCAAGAATGGACTATATTGATGATCCAAACAAGGTGTTGCATGCGTGTTTCCAAAGCATCGTTCCAACAGAACAAATCTTGGCCATGACATCATTTGATGTGGAAGGTGCCTACCTACGGACAAGGAAGATGCTTTCATGGGCATTTGAGTCCCACCTCGATGAGCCCAAATTCAAAGTAAGCCAAGGGGCATTGATGGAAGTGTCGAAGTCTAAAGGAACCAACCCCTTGGTGAACACTCAACAACTATTTGACGAGGAAGTTTGTAATGTGGTGAAAAAAGTATCGGTCAAAATTCAAGCCAAGCTCTTCGAGTGGAATGATAGAGTAAAGGTTCTAGAGGCAGAGCTAGAGAAGAAGGATGAAGAGCTCCTAGAAAGAACTAAGGAGTTAAAACATGAAGAATTAGTCAGTGCTCAGCTAAGGTGGGAGTTAAAGGAAGAAAAGGCAAGGGTATGTGAAGTATCCAAGAAGGTGGAGATGATCACAAGTGCTATTATCTTGAAGCATCCAGACTTGACTCCAACCACCCAAAAATATGAATCAAGCCTACAGTTCCTAGAAGATCTAACTCATGTCCTCACCATGGAGAGGAAACCTTTGGCACTAGAGTCTGCAAAAGAGGCATTGGCATGCCAAAAAAGGAGGATAGAATGAAGGTGGTGGAAATTTTTTCTCAATACAACAAGATCCTCGCCAATGTAAGGGCCACCGCATTGGTAGCAGAAGCTACCTATGACAACTATGCAGATAGAGATAGAGTGGAAAGTATCTTGGTCACCACTTATGAGGCGAGCTCAAATAATTTCAGGAAAAGAACAAGGGGAATAGGGCTGAGAGGGATAAAATTCTAGCCAAAGTAGAGAAGAAATCAGAGGCTATTGAGACCTTGCGAGGCTCAATTAAAAACTGGCTTAAAGAATTATATCCATAGATCACTCATTGGATGGATGCGCTTGAGGATATGGGCAAGCAATTAGATGAGGTTGTCAAAACTATGAGTACCAAGGGAGAGGAGTTGGGTTTTGATGAAGTGAGCACCCTGGTTGGAAACCTTTGTCAACAAGCACAGAACAAAGTGGATACTTGGGATAAATTAGAAGAAGACTTAAGGAAGAACTTCCCTCTCCTCTTGTAGTGGTAGTGAGTTTCCCCTATTCTTTCATTCTTCCCATATTCTTCATTTCCATCATTCTTTTCACTCTTTCTTTATTCTTTGAGGACATGTTCCCACGGATAGAGAACATGTGTAGTGTGGGGTGATGTTGGGACCCTAATTTATTGGCTAAGTACAAGAAGGCACATGGGCGCACAAGGCCTAGTTAAGAAAGGGTGCGCAAGGAGAAAGCACATAGGATAGGGTTCTAGGAGGGTTTAATAGAACAAGTGGCACACACACAAGGCAGAACAAAGGTTTCAAGACTTAGCCATATTTGACACATCAGGTAGAACACGAGAAAAGCGTGACCCGACTGCACATGCGGAATGGATAAGGTGTCATCCTGGTGATAGGTTGGCTTAAGAAGGAATATACCTTGTGATGGAAGTTTCTAGAAGACCATCATTGCAAGGAGTGGAAATCTCAGGCCTAAAGGAGCATGCCCCCATGGAGGACCACATTTGACACTTGGTGATGGATCTGAAGCCACAGAAAGGAAATTTGGTGATTCAAGAGGCCTATATATACAAGTGCCTATAGAGGAGAAATGTGGTGGATAACCTTGAGTTATAGATTGGTAGGGAAGGTGCTCTGCAAGTATATTGCAAGGAAATTTGTAGGGTTAGGTAGAGATCTATAGGAAAAGGATGTAGTAAGGGGTTGGGATTGTAAATTTTCTCTTGAGAACTGATGGGTATAAATCTAGCTATGATGTATGACTTTGAGTGCACAGCTGTTGTGGTAGTTTGTAATGGATCCAATGAATGTAATGAGGTTACCAAACTTGATTGAATATGATTATTAATGATTCTAGTCCATATTTATAGCTTATAGTTATGATTCATGAATGTTTATGGAATAAATATAAATCCTTATGCATTTCCTTTCTATTTTGGTTCCTATCAATAATCTATTAAGTACCATTCGGTCTGGGATGACTACATTTGTCTAGAAGCCATTCTGATTTCTATGATAAATGTATGTCTTGTTTCCACTCACTCTTTTTAAAGTTCATATCATAGATGATGTTTCCCACTTAAATCACATAAAAGAGAGACTTGGTGCCTGTACATGCCTCGGGTGAGCATCCGAGTGCCCGTTGGTTGATAGGAAGATGTGCATGGGATTCCCTTGTTCTTTGTTGTATGTAAAAATTACTACAATTAGTTCCTTTGTGATAAAGTAATCCCCAATTTTATCTATAATCGAAAGAGGTGTGGAGGAATCCTTTCTCATGGTGTTGGGGATTCTATAGGGATAAATATTATAGCCTTATCTATTACTTTGAATGTGTTTATGATAGAAGAAAAGGTAGCTATAAAGGGATGAATTGTAATGTTTCATATAATATATCCTTTTAGAAAGGTGTTTTGTGTAGTAATTTGAGAAAATATATCTTATTGGGGGTGTTATTAAGTTAGTCAAAGATATAAAATATATTAGAGGGAATACTAGGCCATGTATTAGGTTTTATAGGTTGGAGAGGAAATGGTGGGTTTACCACGATAATTGTTTAGTACAATGGGTTGTGGCAACATTTACATTATAAGCCATAGGGTAAGAAGAAAATTTATGTGGATGTTAAGGCTTATGAGGAAGATAAAAAACTTATAAATCAATGTATATATGGTCTTATTCACTCATGAAACAATTAGAACCATCATATATTCACTTTTAGAATATTAGAGATGGGTGTGGACCTAGTGATATGTATGGTAACCTACGGACAAATGAGGAAATGAATCTCTAGGTTTGAAATGACGATCATAGAAAATTAAAGGAAAAGGTATGATGACTGAGAATATGTTGTGAATTTGAAGAGGAAACCCTAAGGAAACTATGGGTTGGTAAATACATTTAATTTAGGATTCAGGTTCACCAAATGTGTCCACCCTAATTAAATTTCTATAATTAGGTGTAAGGATTAGAAAAAAGTAGACTATTTTGATCTAATTAACATCCACCATAAATTATACATGATTAAAACAATTCATTACAAATTGAAATCAACTAATAAATGGATAGATGATAAGTAACATGTTCAAAATACAAGAGAAGAGAGAGATATAGCTTGTTTAATAAAATTATAGAATAATATTGATGTACTAGGTAGTGAAACATGAGATTGTAGAACTTTGGATTCTACACATAAGATTATGGAAATGGAAAAATTATAGTTTCAGAACCATACATGATTTGTATGGTGTATAAATGAGTTGTATGGTACATGAAAAGGGTTTTATAATCTTGGACTAGAAAAAATTTAGGATATAAAACTTTCTAGGTGTTTTTCCTATTTTGATATTACATTTTTCGTGTTACGATCCTCTTTTTGCAACCTTAAGATGACTTGTGATGATCTACTGATAAAGTAGAAACCATAACAATATATAGAACCCTTCATTAGAGGATTAGTAAAAAATTTAGATGTGTGTGTGTGTGTGTGTGTGTGTGTGTGTGTGTGTGTGTGTGTGTGTGTGTGTGTGTGTGTGTTATTGAGGTTGGACCACCGGGGGTGGTTAGACTTCTAGATGCTTTGAACCAATTTTAGTTTTGAACTATATATCCTTGATCTAGAAATGAGCATCATGTAGCTCTCTAGGTAATTATGTAAGTATATAAAGCTAACAAACCCCTTAGGGGTTCCTAAAGGAGTGTAGGACAAATACGGAAGGAATTCACATGCATCAAATAGTTGTACTTCACCAAAATGTAGGAGTTGTGAGATTGAAGCAAGAAAGCTTTGTAAATCAATTTGCATGCATATGAGAGCTCAAGATTTGAAAAGTGGAGTGGAATGGAAGCCTTAGCTTAGCTTGTATTGTCTTATCATAGATCAAAAGAGGTGGTGTACATATAGGGGAGTGAATGTGTAACTCCCATGTAAGAGAATATTCCTCCATAATGGAGAAGAGGAGTTACTTTCCCAAATGGGAATGTAACTCCTATGACACACCTACACATATGACAGATTCTGTAAGATAATCTGTCATAACTAAGATGACACCTAGATCTGTGTCCACCTAAGTGAGATGACTCACCTGGTCAGGTGGAATAACACTAAATAAGTGAATAAGTATACCACCTACACCAACACCCCCCCTTCATCGTAACTTAGGATGAGGCGGAAATTCAAAAATGAGAAATGGGTCCTGACACAAAGCATGACGAGGTACCCATGTATAAGAAGAAGTCCCAAGCAGTGAAGGAAAACCCAGTGGGAAAAACATCCACCACAAGAGAACAACACACTCTCTAATCTAAGAAAGATGCCAAAAATTGGTCCTTGCCATAGATGAGCCTGAAAAGGTACCCATGTACAAAGAGGCAATCTCTCGGAAAGAGAAGAAGAGAGAAGAAGAGGGAGACGAGAGGAATGCAGAAGATGCCATGGATGGATCTAAACTCACGTAACTCTAAGAAGTCTCCTAGAAGAATGTTGATGATGAGATTCTCTACCTCTAGGATCGAAGAAGGGCCACCCACACCAAACTATGTGCCTACCCTTAGGAAGGATAGAAATGATGTGCTTAGAAGTCCGCCCACTCCACAAAGGAAAGGCGAGGGCAAAAACACAAAGAACTCGAGTGCGGTGCATGAAAGTGTGACATAGTTCTAGCGGCGAGTGCCAAGGAACCAAAGGTAATGTCATGAGTGCAGAACTATCAGAGTATAAAAGAGGAAAACCATGGAAAGGATGTCCAAGTGATGTGAAGGGAACAGAACATCCTCCATAATAGAAAATGGATACACAGCTGAGGGTGGATCAATGAAGGTCTATGGAAATATGGAAGTGACATGATTCCGGAAGGGGCACTCCAAACAACCAGAGATAATGAACTCCTTTGAAACACCTCTAGATGGATGAGGGAGATGTATTGCATCACAAGTAGACTCTGTGAAAAGATGACTAAGGTCAAGTAGATACTCGTCCTAATGAGGGGGCTCAACAAATAGAAGAGTGATGTATGATAGGTATGAGTCATCCAATGAAGGTAAAGGAGTGAAAGGGGCCTCACACACTAGAAGTGGAAAGGAGGTTGGTGTAATGATGGTGTGAGACTGAGTAGGAGACTGCTTGATATCTGATGAGATGTGGGGGTGACAATAATGTACGGAATAGTGAGAGAGAAATAGGAGAAGAGTCCTTTGTAGTACTCTTGACATCGAAGCTGGATGCACAATCCTCGTCATGAGAAGTATAACCAAGCAATCCTGTGGCGGTGGAAGCTGTCATCACACAAAGAAATGGAGGAGACAACTGAATCAGCAGTAGCAACAATGGTGGCAGTATGTGAAGGGTCTCCATACTGAGGACCTGAAGAATTCTCTAGACATGGTGAGGTGGATGCGAGTTTGCCACGTGAAACCAGAGAAATCTGGAGACATGCATCATCATGTGACCAAAGATGTGGTCGCAAGTGTCAAGGAAGTCCTCCATATGACGATGATCGGTGGAGTGCAGGAATTGGCCCAAGTAAGAAGGCTGAAAGACCCTTGTGGGCGAAGTATAGTTCCATGGAAGCACGCCAGGATGAATAGTTCTCTCTCCCGGTGAGAAGTGGTGGAGGCTATAAATAAATCCTATGATGCTCATGTATGGAAAGAGCACTCTCCATGATGAAAAATGCAAGATGCAAAAAATCAAGACGTCAGACTCGGCCGATAATGCGTCTGCGTGTGAAAGCCCAAGAGTACAAGCAACCCCCCCAGAATGCGGCACTTTATAAAAGTAGTGCGTTTACAAAATTGGCAATGCCATCACGTAAAGTGTGGAAAATCATGCAACTTTTACTAAAGAAGTGTTAAAAAATGAGCAGCGAGTCAAAATTTATATCATTAAAATGATTCCCGCAACTGATGGAAAAATGCACTGATTAACTGCAAATGGATTAAAAAAGTGCACGAAATGGGTGCAAAGGGTATCATGTGGGTACTTGTTGGAAATGGCACAAAATTTTAGGTAGAGTTTGTTTTGACTGCGAGGGGGGATTAGCCTCCTGCCAACCCCCCGAACCTCGCCCTCTGTCTTCGACGCTCATAGGAAGGTATTAAATACAAGCAAAAAAGTAGTCTAAAACTTATTACATGCCATGAAATGAAATGTTTTTATTTAACCACCTTTAGAAATTAAAAATGGAGGTGGAAAGGAGGGGTCCCATGTTGGAAATATCTCTTTGACTAAGGTACATGCGGGTAGAAAACCCGAGTTGTGTGTGTAAATTTGCAAGGCGACAAATAGCAAAATGGTTACGTTACGTGCCAATGCTTTAGAGCGGTGGAGCCTCTTTTGGTCCATGTGGCATATACCAATAAGGGTGTTGAAGGAGAGGTCGCTGAGCTATTGGGAGGTGCTACAAGTCTACCACATGTCAATCTCTGCGGATGAGAATTTGCCTTAGGTAACCATTTCGAGAGCGAAGGAGGAGCCATTTTAAAACATATACTCCCGAGGCAATGCCATGAAGAGTGCCGAGCATCTAGAGACAACACACTAATGTCGGGAAAAGGTGGAAGCAGCTGGTGGTTTTGAAGCTATAGCCAAAATGATATCTTTGAATAGCTCGAGTTGTAGGATACAGGGACAATGAACCAAGTAGTCGCGGTAAGGAAGGACGAACAGACCAAGCGGGTGGTCGGTTAGAATAGAATCCAAAAAAAGTCCAAAAAGAGATGAGCCACTATTAAAAACATTTTATCCAGAGCTTCTTATATCATTGAATGTAGAGAAAGGCATGTCGGTGGAGAAATACACAAGGCATGAGCTACGAACAACAAGATAAATGAGTACAAGGATAATGAAAAGCTCTATGGTGCATGAGAAAGCGAGTTGAACACATAACAATAAGCCACGGTCGTGAAAAATGTCCACACAGGTAGACTGAGCCAATAGTGAAAAAAGCAAATCACATCGAGAATGAATGCGGAGTGAACCAAAGAGCCGGAGGAGTTGAGGCAAGGCCACGACAAGAAGGGCATAGTGGAAAAATGAACCCCACAATCGACATAATTATGATCCACGAATCTGGCGAACTAGTGTAGTCAAGGCACAAATCACAACAAAAATTGGGTCCAACAATGGTGAGGGCGGTGCATAAATTTCAAACCGATCAACGATCTCCTAGGTAACTTGAACTGTGTAGGGAAAGAAGTATCAAATAGCGAGCATGAGGTCCGCGGTCCAACACGAGCATGAACTAGGATGGCAAAGGAAGGTGCCACCTAAGCGGTCAAAGAAGGGTTCAAAAAACTAGAAATACAATAGCCCTCAGAAAACACCTCCAAATGCGTATGCAAACATGAAGAATCAAGTTGTCAAAGACACTAAACTTAAAAACACTAGAAACTCAAACATACGAAGAGCACAAACACATGAAAAATACACCCATGGAATCTCAAAATATGTAAGTAGAGCACGTGCAAAAGTGAGAGCTTGCACAAGCAACTACACCATGGAGCAACGATGGTGAGCAATGTGATTCTCGGTCCCCATGCTCGATATCATGAAGGAGTGTAGGACAAAGACACGGAAGGAATTCACATGCATAGAATAGTTGCACTTCACCAAAGTGTAGGAGTTGCAAGATTGAAGCAAGAAAGCTCTGTAAAGTAATGTGCATGCATATGAGATCTCAAGATTCAAAAAGTGGAGTGGAATGGAAGCATTAGCTTAGCTTGTATTGGCTTATCATAGATCAAAAGAGGTGGCGTACATATAGAGGAGTGAATGTGTAACTCCCATATAAGAGAAGATTCCTCCATAATGGATAAGAGGAGTTACTTTCCCAAATGGGAATGTAACTCCTATGACACACTTACACATATGAAAGATTTTGTAAGAGAATCTGTCATAACTAAGATGACACCTAGATCCATGTCCACCTAAGTGAGATGACTCACCTGGTGAGGTGGAATAACACTAAATAAGTTAATAAATATACCACCTACACCAACAGTTCCTTTGTGTGTCTTGATATAAAGAAAGAAGAACCATTTAGTATATAATGTAGCTAGTGCAATATTATTGAGATTAAGTGTGACTCAACTATGTTACCCAACCCTTGTGTTGATTCAAACCCTTATTCAATTCTTGTGTTGGATTTTATCTTTCTTAGGAAATGGATCTTTGATATTTTCATACTTGTAGATGGGTGAAGCTAGAATCCTTAACCTAATTGAGTACTTTAAACTCATAGTAGGGACTACCATAAATTATGTGTAACTAGTTTGAGTAGATTTAGGAACTGTTTGAGTGATATTGGAATGATGTTTACAATAAGATCTTGTAAGAATTCTAGGTGAATTATAATATCATAATGAATTACTTATATAGACTTTTGTAAGTAAAATATTATGATAAGGTCAACCATAGGGAGATGAAGTGACCCAAAGAATGATTTAGTATTAATAACATATTTAATGATTGAGAAGGGGTAGGTCCATATTTAATAACATATTCATCCATGACTGGACCCATATCCTGATCCTTCCATAAATTTTTGATAGAGAGAGAAAATCCTAAAGTGAAAGTTGTGCAATGAGTATCGGATGGGGTATGCCTATTTGATTGAAAATATTTCTAAAATATTCAATAAAACATGATGTAAAGATAAGTAAGTTATAGAATGTCTAGAGAGATGATGATATTAGATTCCAAAAGTGTTTAGTTTTTGTTAGGAATTTTAGTGTATAAATAATGCTCTGATTATAGATCTACCACATTAAATTATTGATAATTATAGTTTATTAAATGTAGTAATTAAAAAATAGATTGGGATGCTTTTATTACAAATTATAGAATGTAGACAACATGAAATATAAAGTAAATGAACACAATGACACAATATATAAGTGGAAAAATTGTTAAAGGTAAAAACCCACCGAGAATCAACGATATTTATTAAGAATTATACTTCACACAACACTCCCACTATTTCCAAAGATCCACTTGTAGTTACACCTTCAAGAAGGGATTACAAATTGCCTCATACATTCACTCATGTGTTTTACATCATTCACATCATGTATCTATAATCATCTCACACATATAGCTCACATTCATATGTCACACTTGATATTTCACATGTGTGTCCCCATATATCAATCTCTAATGAGATCACCTTGTTTTATATAAAGTGGGTGACCTATTTTGGGTCACTCTTATATTTTAAACACTACAAATAATAGTAGTAGATCTACCATGATTATATTTTAAATTTAAGCTATAACAAAAACATATCGATGCGAGTCTTTGGTGTGTTTCTAAACAAGCGATTTCTCGCTTAATATTATAAACCCAACACTCCCCCTTAATGTTAAGTAGGAAACATTAAAATTTTACTTTCCATGTTAAAAAAAAGGTTTGTTCAATTAATAAATACCAAGTTTATTTTTCGTACAAAAGGAATTACAATCCATAAATCATCAAGTGATTTAGGCTAGCATAAAAAAAAACACTAGTTCTGCAGTATTTCATGGAATTAAACAAGTTGTGGACTAAGTGCAAGTGTTATGTAGATTCTGTAGTTTCTGATGAACTATATCAATTTCCCATAAGTTTTCAACTCCACAAGTACACTACTATAGTGTTACGTGGGGTTTGCAACTCCATGGTACACTACAACAATATGACATAGGTTTAAGCAAACCAAAAACAACAGAAATAGTGTCATGGTTTTTAGAAAATATGTGGTACACTAATTTAGTGCTTTGTAGACTTCAAGAAGCCACAACATAAAGTAAGTATCCTATGAGTTTTGTAAAAACCACAGTACACTGGAAAAAACCTAATTCTCAAGATAAAGTGATTAAGGATGAAGTCTTACATAAGATCATGGAGTTTTTATAAAACAAAAAACCTCTCATATATAATTCTTCACTGTTGGGGATTACAAGTAAACTTCACATAACATGAAAATTTACTTAAACAAAATGGAAATAGTATAGGGAGTATCCAATTTTGACACAATCAAGTTGTTAAGAGACATAATTGCACAATAAAAAACATGAAACATACTCATTTCTTATTTCCCCCTTAAGGGAAGCTCGAAAGGCCGAATCTCATATGATTCAGAGGTGAAGATAAACATCATTTAGGTGATCATAATAGATAAAATATGAAATTTACAACATGACACGAAATTTATAGAATTTTGGACTACACAATGGCTTGGTAAAAATGTCTACAACTTGTTCTTCAATGGAGAAGAACTTGACATCTATGTTACTATTTAGAAATTTCTCTGGATGAAGTACATATAGATCTCCATATGCTTGGTTTTTTTATGGTGGACTACATAGTTTTCAAGAGAAATACAACTTTGGCTATCACATAGAAGAAGTGTGCTTCCTTTGATGCCCATGTGAAGTTCTTCTATCCATATTTTGAGCCACATAGATTACCTTGCTACTTCCATAACATTTGTATAATCTTCTTGATTATGAGAGATATATATTGTTGGTTTCTTCTTTCTACTCTAAGTTATTGCATATACACCCAACTTCAAAAATGTCAAGAACTATATTTTCTACCTATAATATCATCAGCATGGTAAAAGTCATTATAAACAAATTAACATTATCAAAACAATAATAATAAATACAATAATTGATTTTAGATTTTATATACCTTAAAATATTGGGACAATTCCAATTCTACAGAAGATATATCAGGCCTATTGATAGTCAAATAAATACAACTACCAACATGTTTTTATATAAAGTAGGATTAAATTTATCACAAAAAAGTTTTGGATCTAATTTAACACCAAATTCCATAGGAATAGAGACATGCTTATAATCAACAATATTGAATATTTTAAGAAGATTATAATCATATTGTGATTGATATGTAATAATAGATTTGTGACTTTGACAAATAACCATGCCTAGAAAATGATTCAACGGTCCTAAATCAGTCATTTAAAACAATTGTCTTAATTTCTCTTTGATTTTAAGAATTAAATTATTATCACTACTAGTAATCAAAATATAATCTACATACAATAACATTATAATAACATAATTGTTTTCGGTTTGAACAAGTAAATTATTTTCAACAAAGTACTTATCAAAACAAATATCTTGAAAGTAACTATTTACCTTAACATACCAAGGTATAGGAGATTTTTTAAGACCATAAAAATATTTCTTAAACTTACAAACATATAATTATTTTTCGGAGTTCTTGTTGTTGCAGGCTCACAGCACCCTGGATGCAGATCAGGCTTCTAGGTTGATCACTCTAGCATCCAGTGTGATTGCACAACATGGAAACCTCTCTCCAAGTGTGGGACTTGTGAAACTGAGAGAGGAATCTCCAGATTAGAGGCTGGTTCCTCAAACTCCTCTGATTTAGATCTAATGCTTGCACAACTATAGAGGTTCAGATCCTAATCCTACTCTAACTTGCAAGGAGACAGGGGTAGAAGTGCAAGAAATTGAAACTAACTAAAGATGGTGATGCACCAAAAGGAGTGGTGAAACATAATTGTCATGCAAATAGACACAGACCAAAGTTCACAACATAAAACATACACAGACTGATAAGGTATAATTTAGGATCTGAAATGAAGCAAATAATACAAACAGAGGACTGAAACCCATTCACAGAGCTTGCATTATCATTTCAGTGTCAAAAACATGCATTACACCCTCAGAGAGGTAAAAGAAAACTATTACAATCTTTGGAGAGGTCTGATCCTTGCCTCAATCACTTGCTGGAGGTGAAAGAAGAAGTCTGCTATGCCCAAAAAAATGTTTTCCTTTTTTGAGCCAAATCTACCTTTTACATTACATGGGTCGAGCCTAGGAGACAGAAACGTACAAAAAATGTGAGAGCCCATTCCTTCTTGACTGCAGGTGCATTAAAACGGCATGGGGGACCTTACAAACCCATACCCTATCATTTTGACTGAATTACAGGAGAATGCGACCCATTCTGCATTAAATCTGGTCGCTGAAATGTCATTTCTGGCCATGAACACGTGTCAGATCCGTTTCTCAATTTTCTCTCTCTACAATGCACCAAAATTCAAGATTAACCCCAGAATCATGTAGATAATTTCATAAGATTTCCGTTGATATAAATAACATGAAAATCCAAGCTCTGGATCAAAAGATATGGAGATCTGAAGATTTAGGGCACAAAACAGGTGAAACAGATTTTTAAATTTCTTCCCGCGCTCTGCCACCTGGATGACACGTGGCATGCATTGATTGGTCATCAGGGGCGCGGGGCAGACCTTTACTTTTAGCTTTTGGGTGAACTTCTTGCCAAATTCTCTAACTCCTCCCGAGCTCCACATTCCTTGCTCCATAGGACACGTGTCCTCTTTTGATTGGCTCGGGCTGACCCCTCAAACCTTGCCCTTTGAATTTTGGACTTTTCTCCTTGTGACACGTGTCATGATTTGGTTGGTCTGCGGGTCCGCGGCTGGCTCTATCCGCGTCTTTTGTGTCCCTTTTTCCTAGATGTCCCAAAGTCTTTATGCTGGGACAAAACTTCTGATCCACCCGAAATGGGCTTCCCTGTCCCTTTTCTGCTGGTGACATATCGCGTGATCTGATTGGCTCTTAGCTTTTTCGGCTATCCACGTCTTCCACGTCCCTTTGTCTCGAATGTCCAATGCTTTATGCGGGACAAAAACTTCGATCCGCTGAAATGGGCTTCCCCGCTTTTCTGCTTTGGTGACACGTAGTGTGATCCGATTGGCTCTCGGCTTTTTCGGCTATCTGCGTGTTCCGCGTCCCTTTGTCCCAGATGTCCCAGTGCAAAATTTCCCCATTTCAGCTGAAATGGCTGGTTCACGTCCTTTGCATCTTCTTGTCCCAAATTTCCTAGAGCAGTTAGTCAATTTTCTTCTCCTTGGCGAAGCGGCTTTAGCTTTCGCTTCCCGCGCGTCCCGACGGCCCGGATGTTCCTTTGCTCTGCAGACTGCCTGGCAGCCTTTCGGCCGATTCGCGCCCAGATGTCCCTCACATCCTGACCGTTGCGAGGACTAGGACTTAGCCATTTTTCATGATTTTTCCTGGCCCAAGCTTGTTTTCTGCAACTTTTCACATTTTCTCAGAACTTGCTCTTTTCTTCTTCGGCCAGGGGAGTTAGAAAAAATCTGAGGGGACCCTAGAAACATGATTTTTGCCCGAATCAATCAATTTTCCTGGGGCTTGAGAATTCAATGCATGTTATCAAAATTTACTCTGGGGGGTGAATTTTGGATAACAATTGGTGACTCAGCGGGGGTACCTACCTGCTAGGTGAAAAGACCAGTAGCCAGAAGTAGTCCATTGGGCATGGAGTTATCAAACATTTAGTTTAGAATCCCAACTGACTAAGAATGTGTAAGGAGGAAGATGGAATATCACCTGATGAAAGCAAAAGACTGCAAAACATCTCCATGGACAACAAGCTGTGCCAAAGCACTTAGGGAAAACAAAACTAACCTACAACAAAACAATGTGCACAAGCACTTGGAGGAAATAAAATATAATCTAATATTTATAGAGGTAGTGAACTTCCCTCAAGAAGAAATGCTTGAGATAGATTCCATTGACTAGAATCTGTAGTTCTTCACCATCCAATGAGGCCAATTGGAAAGCATTGCTGTTCTTGCACTTTGTGACCATGTATGGGCCACTCCAAATGGCATCAAATTTTGAATTCCTTCCCGGTTTTGCTCTATCCACATCCCATTTTAACACTAGATCTCCAACCTAAAAAGATCTATCTTTGGCCTTCCTATCAAAGGTCTTCTTGATCAAAGCTTGATCCTTTTCCATTACTTGGGATGCCTGGTTTCTGATCTCTTGCAGCTCCATCAACTCTACATACCTCACCTCCATGGGCTCAAACTCTAGCAACTCCAGCTGCTTCATGAGTTCCAACATTGGCAACTCAAGTGACATGGGAAAGATTGCCTCTCTTCCATAAACAAGCCTAAATGGAGAGTTACCTGTGGATCTTTTGGGAGTTATCCTATCAGCCCATAAGGCTGATTTCAGTTTGGTATGCCAAGACCTCTGATTCTCATCAAGAGTCCTCCTAATGATCCTCAACAAGTTCTTGTTTGTAGACTCGGCCTGGCCATTACCTTGAGGGTAATAGTTCGATGAAGTGCTTAGGTAAATACCATTCTTGACAGCCCACTCAGTCACCCTAGATCCAATGAATGCCAATGCATTATCAGAGATTATTGTAGCAGGTACACCAAATCTGGTTGTTATTCCCTCATAAAAGTCTAAGATGCTAGAGTCATTTGCCTCTTTGAGTGCTACTGCTTCTATCCATTTGGTGAAGTAGTCTGTGGCTGTCAAAATCCATTTGTGCCCTTTGCTTGAAATGGGATTAATGACTCCGATGAAGTCCAAACCCCATTGTATGAATGGTTGGTCAACTGAGATTGGATGCAATGGGAGGGCAGCAAGTCTCTCTTTTCCGTGAAGAATGCACAATTCTTACACCTCTTGATCCATGCATAGCAGTCACTGAAGATTTTAAGCCAATAATAACCAGCCTTCATGATTTTTAGAGCTGTCACTCTTAGTACAAAATGGCCACCAGCTGGTCCACCGTGAAACTCTTCCAACACCCTTTGAATCTGATTTTTGATAATGCATCTCAGCAGCACTCCATTAACATCTTTCTTGAACAAAACTCCATCAACAATGGCATACGGAATAGCCTGCAACCTGAAGTGTCTCCTTTGGGTCTTGTTCATCTCTAGGGGCACAGGCCTGTACCTAGGAAGTGTATAATGCCTTGGGTCCAGCAAGGAGTGGGGGAAGCATTGTCTTCTTCTTGATTGCCACTTGGCTCATGGCTATCTTGGACTGTCAAAACAACCTCTTCTTTGTTGCATACTTCTTTTTGCTTCCCCAAAACCAGCTGCTCACACAGTCCTTTCCCTCTTACCAGCTTGGTGACCTTGATCTCAATGTCATATTCCATGACACGGGTGATCCAACCTACCCTTTTCTCATTCAAATCCTTGTTGAGGAGGAAGTCCTTAACTCCAGCATGTGAGACCAGCAACTGGACCTTGTTGTTTGAGATTAAATGCTTGAATTTCTTCAAGCTTCTGATTACTGTAAGCACATGCTTCTCAATAAAAGAGTACATCACCTCATAGTCATATAGGCTCTCGGGTGAAGAAGGCAACCAAGCTGCTCATCATTATCTTTGTTTCATTGCTGTACTAGAATGGCAGAAATAGTGTCATCACCTCCAAATGCATAGAGGATGAAATCCTTGGAGAATTCTGGGTTGATGAGAGTTGGTGCTTGAGAGATAGCTTCTTCGATTGCTTCAAAACTCTCCTTGCCTTCTGATGTTGACTTAAAAGCCATGCTCTTATTTAACATTTTGGTGATGTGCTTGACAAGGGCTGCAAAATCTGGGACAAACCTGCGGACAAAATTGATCCTTCCCAAGAAGCTTTGAAGAGCCTTCTTGTGACTTGGTAATGGTAGTGCTCTTATGGATTCAACCCTCTATGGATCAATTGCCGGTCCCTCTTTCGAAACAATATGGCCTAGAAGTTTCCCCTCATGATCCAGAATATGCATTTTTGGGATTCAATGATGCCCCAAATCTTCTACACCTCTAAAATACCGCCTCGGATGAAAAAGGTGATCCACCGCATTTTGGAGAATACATTGATGTCATCAAGATATATCAAAATTATTTTATTGATCAACCCTTGAATGCCATATCCATTTCCCTTTGGAAAGTGGCTCCAGCATTTGATAGGCCAAATGGCATCTTCTTATAGGCATATGTTCCCCATTTGGTTGTGAAGGTGTCTTGAATCGATCTTCCTCCCTCACCATAATCGATTATAGCTTGAGTAGCCATCAAGTAGTGAAAACCTTTACGAACTAGTTACAACTCGCAATATTTGCTCCATGGAAGGGAGTGGATAATGATCCTTGAGAGAGGCTCTATTCAAATCTCTCGAAGTCGACACAACCCGATCTCTCCATTCTTCTTTCTAATCGGGACTAAGTTGGCGACCCAACTTGAGTGTTTGATGGGGAAGATGATACTGGCCTCAATAAGCTTGCTTAACTCTTTTCTCATGAGAGGTTCAATATGGGGATTCATTGGCCTTTGCTTTTGCCTGACAGGCTTGGATTCTGGATCTAGCTCAATAGTATGTTATGCCAACTTTGGGTTGAAACCTCTTAGATCTTTGTAAGTCCAAGAAAAGACATCTGGGAACTCTTGACAAAGCTGAACAAAATCAGATTTCTTTTGTGAGGTACTTACTTTGCCAATCTGCAATGTTTTGCCTTCTTCCACTAAAATAGGCTCTGAATCTTCACCCTTTACTTGAATGTTTGCTTTCTCCTTCCGGAATTGATCATTCAGGTTGAAGATTGACTCCAAGGTTATGAGGCCTTTTGGTAATTTGTTAGTTCTCAGCTGCACCACTTGGTCACCATATCACGATGCGGCTTGTCTTGATTCCCGGTGGAGAACTCAGCTTCTTTTTGTAGGAAATTAACAATTTGCTAATCATTCTTGAAGACTTGCCAACTTGTATTGTTATCGGAACAGCTGGTCTCACAACCACTTTGATATGAGGCTGAGATTTTTCACTTTTGATATTTTCTACAACGTCAAATGCAGCCCCAATTGCTGCCAGTCTATTAGTGGCTTCATTCTTTTTTCTTGGGATGGAATTGATGCTTAAAAGCTTCAAAATCTTCAATAAGATCCCATACCCGATTTTTGTAGTTCTTCAACAGATCATTTTTGGAAGCATTTTTTCCTTTGACTTGGTTTACAATCAGCTCACTATCACCAAATACTTGTAACTTCTTGATGCCTTTCTTCTTTGCCCAGGCAATCCATGAATTAAGGCTTCATACTCAGCTGTGTTTTTTGAGCAAGAAAACTGAAAACGGAAGGCTGAGTAATACTTTATACCTTGTGGTGAAATGAGCATAGCTCCTCCTCCTACACCTTGTCTACTCCTTGACCCATCAAAGAAAAATTGCCATACTTCATTCTTGTCTTTGTGATACGGCTTGGTGATGTTGGGGAGAGGTTGATTCTCTTCATGTAAACAATAAACTCCTAGTGCAGATTCTTCTACTTCTTGATAGGGATCAAAAGCATGTATCTTGTTTTCCCATTCATCAAGAGTTAGATCCAGGATACTTCCAACCTTGGTGTCAGCCTCATCAGTGCTAGGGTGATCTTCTTGATCAAATGCTGAGCAATTGGCATTAATCTGACTTGGAGTGTAAGGCTCAATATGGAAGTTTGCAATAGGTTCGGATCTGATTGTGGCCTTAGTTCCATATCTTGTTCTGAATAGCATGTGTGACCAATCAGCAGACAAATACCCCCAATCTTGGCTATGAAGTCCCTTGAAAAGCAAAGGGAAAAGAGTGGTGGAAGGTCTATGATTGATACATCTTGTAAAACAACAACATTTGGACATGCGTGCAAGGTAAGACTCAAATTTCTAATCACTCCAATCATTGCTATTGCTGTCCCATCTAATTGCACTACTCCTTTAGATGTTATTTTCATACTGGAGCCCTAGCTGATTAGCTATCTCTGTTTAGGCATTACTGAGCTACTTGCCCCGGAGTCTATCATGTAATTATGTACTAGCTGATTTCTAATGATTAATGAAACATAGAAAGGAGGGGGCTTTAACATTTTACCTTATTGCCCTCCATGACTTCCTTCAGGTTGGGCAGCATTTGTAAGCACTTTGTCTTGCATCTGAACTTGTTGATTCGAAGTTGGCCAATCCTTCATGGCAGCTTGTAGCAGATCTCTTTGGCCTAGGATAGATAGGGATTCCCACATTGATATGTTGATGTTTGTCTTCTTCATCTGATCAATGATACTGAATGGTGATGAAGGATCTCTCTGTTGTCCCTTGGTTTGCACATTTACTCCTTACACGTGGGCAGCAACAGCTGGCATTTGAGTTGGCCTAGGGGTTGTTCTTGGCTGCCCTTGTGCATTTGAAACTGGACTTTGCTTGCCAATCATTTGTGGAGCCGTGGAAGGTTGTGGATTGGTTAGGGCTAATGGCTGTTCTTCACCCAAATTTCTCCTCTTTGACCTTGTGTTGGCTGCAACACCTTGAGAAACTGCTTGATTCATGCCACATAAATCTTCTGCTTGCCAGTTCACCAATGTGGTGTCATTTGGGGCTGATTGTTGTTGGAATGTTTCTTATTGTTGACTATTTCCTTGACTGCCCTCGCCCTCCACACCAGTAGTTGTCACCATTAGTGCTTGATTAAGAGCACCATTGAAACACATGGATTGGTTATGAGGCTCGTTGCATGGAAAACACCAATCATATTCCTGAGCAATGTTGTTCTGTGTTGGCACTAATGCCTTAGAGGCAGATATGGCATTTGGATTATAGGGCTGGAATGGTCTATTGGCAGGAGGCCTTGTTTGATTCATATTTGTAGCTAGATTAGGTGGTCTTTGTGGTTGGTATGGTTGTCTATTAGGCTGAGCTTGGGGTTGATAAGAAGGTCTAAAACCTCGAGCTTGTTGCCTCTTGAGAGTAACTAGCTCATTGCCTAGGTTTTGCAATTGCTTCATGACCTCTTGAAGCTCATTTGGGGCACTTGGAGATGAAGTGGAAGCTTCATTTGAACTCTGATTTCTAGGAGTGGGAGAGGGAGCCAAATTAGGTGCTTGACTAGTGTTTGGGCTCTCTAAACTTGGAAACAATGGCATGGGAGGTCTAGGGGCAAGTTTGCCAGCTTGGATTAAACAATTTTCAGCCCTAATGGCAATGCTATAAGCCATAGGGATAGTTATGCCTCCCATGGACTGAATCAACATAGAAATATTAGAATTTAAAGCTTTGAGATAGTATAGAAAAGCACCTTCTACTGTTGGCTTGACTGCCACTGGAATCCTCTCCCAAGTTTTTTGAAATCTAAAGTTGAAATCGGTCAGCTGCTCATTGGGAGCCCTCTTGATGGTTGTTAGCTGCTCCAAAAGAGACAAGTTGTCTCCCTTCTCTCCAAATTTCTCATGAAGTGCAATACACAGCTGATTCTAGTTTGTGATAGAACCAGCTCCAAGGCTCCTAAACCATTGTAATGCTTTACCCTTGAAGGAAGATGCCAGTAACTTGATAGCCACTTGCATTTCATTGATTTCATGAATTGCACAAAGGTTAGCAATATCTTTAACATGATCACCTGGAGTAGTCTGATTTTCTCCAGTGAAGTAGGGAATGTTCTTCAAGGCTACAATAGGAACTAGATGTTGTGCATTGAGAGCAAGTGGGCTACTACCTGTGAAGTTGACGTAGGGATTTTTCTGAGCCATTCTAATTGGTCTTAAAACCCTTGTTGATTGAATGAAAGGCCTACCAGGTGGAGGAGTTGAGAGAGTTTTGTCTGGTGAAGATGGAGACCTTTAAATCCTTCTTCCTCTTTGCCTTTTCCTTGGAGATAATTGTAGGTATTCAAACAACACTTCTTCTTCTCCAACTCTTGACCTTGTGGTGATTCTTCTCATGAGTTTTCAGGCCTGCACTTGGAACCAGCTGGTTCTTCCCCTTGGAGTCACCAGATATGCAAATAATAGCTCTTTTTAAGCAAGAAAAATGTAGCAGATGCACATCAACCCTGCTGCAATAAAAATGAGACCTCTAGGTCCCACCGGGTGTGCCAAAACTATTGTTGCAGGCTCACAGCACCCCTGGATGTAGATCAGGCTTCTAGGTTGATCACTCTAGCATCCAGTGTGATTGCACAACATGGAAACCTCTCTCCAAGCATGGGACTTGTGAAACTGAGAGAGGAATCTCTAGATTAGAGGCTGGTTCCTCAAACTCCTCTGATTTAGATCTAATGCTTGCACAACTACAGAGGTTCAGATCCTAATCCTACTCTAACTTGCAAGGAGACAGGGGTAGAAGTGCAAGAAATTGAAACTAACTAAAGATGGTGATGCACCAAAAGGAGTGGTGAAACATAATTGTCATGCAAATAGACACATATCAAAGTTCACAACATAAAACATACATGATGATAAGGTATAATTTCATATCTTAAATGAAGAAAATAATACAAATAGAGGACTGAAACCCATTCACAGAGCTTGCATTATCATTTCAAAGTGTCAAAAACACGCATTACACCTCGAGAGGTAAAAGAAAAGCTGTTACAATATTTGGAGAGGTCGATCCTTGCCTCAATCACTTGCTTGGAGGTGAAAGAAGAAGTCTCTGCTATGCCCAAAAAATGTTTTTCCTTTTTTGAGCCAAATCTCGCCTTTTACATTACATGGGTCGAGCCTAGGAGACAAAAACGTACAAAAATGTGAGAACCCATTCCTTCTTGACTCGCAGGTGCATTAAAACGGCATGGGGATGTTACAAACCCATACCCCTGTCATTTTGACTAAATTACAGGAGAATGCGACCCATTCTCGCATTAAAAATGTCAGCATTTGAAATGTCACTTCGGCCATGAACACGTGTCGAGCCATTTCTCAATTTTATCTCTCTAGATCGCACCAAAATTGAAGATTAACCCCTTAATCATGTAGATAATTTCATAAGATTTCCATTGATATAAATAACGTACAAATCCGAGCTCTGTATCAAAAGATATGGAGATTTAAAGATTTAGGGCACAAAACAGGTGAAACGGATTTTTAAAATTCTTCCCGCGCTCTGCCACCTGGATGGCACGTGGCATGCATTGATTGGTCGTCAGGGGCACGGGGCAGACCTTTTACTTTTAGCTTTTGGGTGAACTTCTTGCCAAATTCTCTGACTCCTCCCCGAGCTCCGCATTCCTTGCTCCATAGGACACATGTCCTCTTTTGATTGGCTCGGGCTAACCCCTCAAACCTCACCCTTTGAATTTTGGACTTTTCTCCTTGTGACACATGTCATGATTTGGTTGGTCCGTGGGTTTTCCGGCTCTATCCACATCTTTCGCGTCCCTTTGTCTCGGATGTCCCAGTGCTGTCTGGGACAAAAACTTCCGATCCACCTGAAATGGGCTTCCCTGTCCCTTTTCTGCCGCTGACACGTGGCATGATCTGATTGGCTCTCAACTTTTTTGCTATCCGTGTCTTCCACGTCCCTTTGTCTCGGATGTCCTAGTACAAAATTTCCCCATTTCGGCCGAACTGGCTGGTTCGCGTCCTTCACGTCTTCTTGTCCCAAATGTCCCAGAGCAGTTAGTCAATTTTCTTCTCCTTCGGCCGAACCAGCTTTCCGCATCCCGACGGCCCGGATGTTCCTTTGCTTTGCAGACTTCCTGGCGGCCTTTCGGCCGATTCACGCCCGATGTCCCTCACGTCCCGACCGTTGCGAGGACTAGGACTTAGCCATTTTTCATGATTTTTCCTGGCCCAAGCTTGTTTTCTGCAACTTTTCACATTTTCTCAGAACTTGCTCTTTTCTTCTTCACCGGGGAGTTAGAAAAAAAAATCTGAGGGGACCCTAGAAACATGATTTTTGCCTGAATCAATAAATTTTCCTGGGGCTTGAGAATTCAATGCATGTTATCAAAATTTACTCTGGGGGTGAATTTTGGATAATGATTCTTAATTTCCTTGAGGTTGATGCATATAAATTTATTCTTTCAGGTCACCATTTAAATAGTCATTTTTGAAAATTCATTTGGTGAGTCTCCCAATGATATTGAGTTTACTCAGAGATAGGACGATTCTAACCATTCTCATTTTTGTAAGAGGAGTAAAGGTTTAAACTAATCCAAACTATGTTTTTGAGTAAACCCTATAACAACTAATCTAGGATTAAATTTTTCAATCTTGTCGGTAGAGTTATATTTAATTCTATACAACCATCTAGAACATATAATGTTTCTTTTAGGAGGAAGAGGGACTAATTACCAAGTTTGATTCTTGATTAGAGAATTGTACTCAGCTTTCATGTATGTAATCCATATTTCATCTAGGATGGATTATTCAAAATATTGAGGTTCAAACTCATAAATAATAAACAAGCTATGATAAGAATGTTGAGTGCATGTCATCTTTCTCAAATCATTAGGCTGAGAATTTGAAATCAGATTTTTATCCCATATAGGAAATTTTGACTAAGACAAAGATTTAGAATAATCCCGCTCAAGGTATACATCCATTAGGTCAAAAGAAGGATGATCTGTATTTTTAAATCATTTTCCATATTGTCTAAGGGGGATTATTAAATTAAAGAGATTCAAGTTGAATATGAGTGAAGAGAGGAAGTTTGACATAATGGTTTCTCTAGAACAAGAATATTCCTATTATTTGTGATCACATGTTTGATTGGATCATACTTTTTTTATGAATTCCATATCCAAAACAAATGCAAGAGTAGGAGGTAGGATCAAGTTTTTGTCTTTTAATTTTAGGAATGAGAAGGGAAGCAAGACTACCAAATATCTTAAAATGAGGGATATCAAATTTTTATTTGGTACATACTTAATGAGGTGTAGTTTGATGTAAATATTTATATGAATTCAATTTAGAATATGAAAAATAGTGTTCATAGCTTCAACCCAAAGAAACTTAGGCACATTAGAAGTATGAAGTATATTCTTGGCCATTTATATGATTGTTTTATTCTTCCTTTCAACTATGTCATTTAACTGAGGAGAATAAGGAGTGGTTAGCTCTCTTTAAATTCCACTAGACATAAAAAATTCAATTTTTTTTTTTATCAATGTAATCACCTCCATTATCAGTTATGATTCTTTTAATTTTCATATTAGTCATGTTTTCAAACAAGGCTTTAAACTATTGAAACTTACATAATATATCGAGACTTTTTATTAATGTAATAAGACCAAGTAATTAATGAAAAATTACCAATAAAAATAGCAACATACGAGGTTCCTCCTAGACAAGGAATGTACAAAGGACCTCTTACATCACTATGAATTAGCTCAAGCTAACAAGATGAATTGGACTCATGATGTTTGTGAAATGGTTGAACATGTTTCTTACCATATAAGTAACTTTCACAAGTTCCATGGTCTGATTTTATGTTAGGAAGACCTACTACAAGGTTAAGGCGGGACACATCATACAAAATTTTAAATTTTGTATGCCCAATCCTTTCATGCTATAATTAAAAAAATCACAAGAGGAAAAAGAAAGAAAAGACTCAGCAAAAAATCCATCAAAAATGTACAAAATATTCTTTTGTAAACCCTGTAACAATAAATTTACCAAGCTCATTCTTAACATACCAATAACACAAATTTATTGTTTTATTTGCTTAATTTATAACAAGATAAAAGGTACTTATTTAGATTAAGAACAAATAAAACATTCTTAATGATGCCATTTCATAAGATAACATTGCCATAACATTCAGACTTGATGACTGAATTATCACCTAGATAGATATTCTCATGAAAATCAACAACATCAGATACAATATCATACATGTATGTCATATGTCTAGAGGAAACACTATTTAGGATCCATTTAATGCCATTAGAGACTGAAAGGTCAAGTATAAAGAGCAATATTTTTATGAAATTATTGGATTGTTTGTTAGTGTGATTATGATTTTAATTCTTCTTCTTATTTTTATTGTTAAATTTTTTATTCTTAGCATTGTTATTAGAATTTGTAGAATGAAAATTATATTTTTAATAACCAAATTTACCACAATTGGTATAATTACCATCAAAATTTACCTTAAACTTATGATTATTCCTATTGTGTTTAGGTTTAAAGTTGTATTTCTTATTTATATTGTTGTTATTATAATTTTTAAAAGAATTATGATTTCGGGAGAACAATTCTTGAGAGGCATTCTATTTTGAGTCAAATTTATCCATAACACTCTCTTCTTGGATACACATATGAGAAGTTAAGGTGTCTAAATTAGGTAAATCATCTTCATTTTGGTATTTAGAATTCAAAATGGAAATATAGTTTCTAAATTTCTCATGAATGTTAATATGAATAATGAAGTAAAGCAACTTATCCTGAAACAATTCACAATTACATCCATCCAATTGAGCTTTAATGTTCTTAATTTTATCTAAGTAATTAAAAATTTTCTCATTAGCTTTCATAGGAGTTGTGAACAATTCCATGATCAACTTGATTATTTTAGAGAGGTGGTTACCTTCATGCATAGTTTGCAATTGGATCCATGCATCAACAAGGACTCCATGTAACCTATATATAATAAAAACTCATCCTTGATGCTTTGCAATAGGATTGACATGGCCTCTTGGTATTTTTTGGAGAAAACACTCAAGTTATCAGGTGAATCTTGTCTTCTAGTGGGTTTCCTCTCAAAACCACTAACTAAATCCCATAGCTTTCTATCTATAAGGATAGCCTTAATCCTGATTATTTAAATATTATAATTATACCCATTTAAAAGTTGAGATTTATCCATAGAAAAATATAAGAGCTATCCATTTTAAATAAAAATTATAAAATAGAATGTTGGGCACTTTTTAGAAGTTACAAAGACTCGGTCCAAAGAAATCGAGATGACAATGAATTAAAAATCAAATGAAAAAACTTGTAAATTGATAAAAACACTTAAACAGGTGAGAACACCTGTAAGTAAGACCACACAAAAATAAGGAGAAAATGGGAGAGGCCACAAGGAAATAGGAGGAAATTATATCCTTTTGAATAAATTGACAGGACATGGGACTGGGCATAATATTCTATGGGTTTTAAGTGTTCGTGGAAAATTAAGTTGAAATTCAAGGAATAAAAGAAAATCTATGAGACACTGGAAGAAAAAAAAAAACAAAACAAAGTTTGCGAGACACTGGAAGTCCATGAAACAAAGAAAATTCTATGAGACACTGGAATTCCATGAAATAAAGAAAATTCTATAAGACATTGGAAGTCCTTAGAACAAAGAAAAGTTAAAACAAAGGAAGGGGTGACATAAGCGAATCCACAAAGAAAAAATATGCCATGAAGTTCGTAAGATGTCGCATAAGAAGAAATTGTTTAAAGAAGTTTAGAACCCACATTACACTTGAAATTTTTAAAAACTAGAGTTTCGTGGGTTTTTAAAAAGCTACGAGAGACTAAAAATTCCATGTAATTATAGAAAATCACAACATGACTAAATGAGAATGTTGTGAAGCACATGAAACAAGGCCCACGAAGCTAAAAATGCCACGTAAGACTTAAAAACCACTGTAAGAGATACAAATAATTTAGAAAAGACTTAAACTATGTTGTTGAACAAGGAAAATTATGAAGTGAAGATCATGAAGGCTAAAAAGGATTTAGAGGGATAATGATACCGCATAAGATTGTGAAAATGTTGTGAAAGGTTAGGAAAGGTCGCATAAGACTTAGTAATTGAAAAAGTTTACAAAATCCTCAAATATGCTGCAGAAGATAGAATTTTTAGCCCACTATTCAAAAATTCTAGCATATATTCAAATTTTCCATAAAGGCCTATAAAAATCCACGAATGCCAGGAAAACCTTAAATGAAAACTTTGGATGATAGAAAACACAAATCCATACATAAGAAGGATTTGAGGAATATATAATATATTTAATTCATTCACAAATAATTTAGTGGGAATTAGTGTTTTATACCTAATAAAATTGAAGAAAACTATTAAGCAAGCTCGGGTTTCACAGATCTAAGAAATATTCAAGTTTCTTCACACTTGTAATAAAAAATAGTCAAATCTATCCTACACATGCATAAATAAAAGCTCCGATACCATGTTAGGAAATTTAGGGTATAAATAATGTTACATGTTATACATCCACCACATTATATTGTTAGGAATTATAGTATGAAATGTAGTAATTAAAACATAGTTTAATGATGTTTATATCATAGATTACAAAATGTAGACAACATAAAATAGAAAGTAAATGAACAAATATAAGATATAATTGGGAAAACCATGAAAGGTAAAAACCCATTGAGAATCACTTATATTTATTGAGAATTTAATATCAGCTAACACTCCCACTATTTCCAAATATCCACTTCCAGTTACAACTTATAGAAGGGATTATAAACTACCTCATACATTTTATCATGTTTTTAACACCATTCACATCATGTATCTATAATAAGCTCATACATATATCACGAATTCATATGTCACACTTGATATTTCACATGTGTGTCTCCCTTGTATCAATCTCTAATGAGATCACCTTGTTTTATATAAGGTGCATGACCTATTTTGGTTCAATCTTATATTTTAAACACTTTCAACAATGATAGTGGATACACCATGCTTATATTTTAAATATAAGCTATAAAATAAAAACATATAGTATTTTTGGGTTCCTAAACAATTTGTTTCCTACTTAATATTATAAACCCAATTTTTTTATTGAAAAATATACAAGTTCAAAATTTACATTGTATAAGGACAAGTTACTAGATATTAATGTCTACATACACCATTGTCATGTGATTAAGATGTTGTATTTTCTTTAAATCAAGCATTTTCCATTCCTATATTAAAAGGGGATAATTTTAGTAGTTGAAATATGGTATGTTCACTTGGTAATGTATCATTTAAAACTCATATTGACATTAATCCCATTTTTAAAAACTATCTGAAATCCTAGTCCCTTTAGATGATAGATATTATCATGCTAAGGTTCTCATGAATAATTGAAAATGCTAAAAAAATTATATTCAAACTGCCACTTGTCTTATAATTTATTCCCTTCACATTATATACGAGTTTGACCATGAATCTATCATAGCTTCCATGATCTTGCCCCATTCACCTCTAATAGTCACTTTTTCAAAAGAGTAATTTGGATTAGTCAACCCAAGTGGTACTTTTGGATTCTTTGAGTGGGGAATCATAAACATGGTCACATATAAATACACATTCATCCTAATATATTAGGGACATATTAGTATCCTCTATTATCTCACTTTAATAAGGTCAAGAAAAAACTTGTATTATTCTATTCCTTAGAGAAACCATCATAATAAGCTATAATTTTTTTGAACTTTTCTATATTGTTTCAATATATCAAACATGAGAATAAATTAAAGTATCAAGTGGATGTTACCAAGTGTGAAGGATGGATAAATGGATCCATCATTACTATTATTGTATATAGAACATGTCTTATCATAGGGTTGACATAACTACATGTTATTTTATCCTTCTTCGAGTAGTGTTATGTAACACAACACTCAACACATTATAAGTGATGCGGTGAAAAAATCCAACTTAGTCATTACTAATCCCTTTTTAGGTCTTAAAAATAGAGGACAAGTTTCAAGAAAGTATAAGCCATATATTAGAATAATATAATATTCACACAAAATGGATCACAAGATTCAAACTAAGTGTGCACCTAAAGAGTACAAGTGCATAACCATAAGGATATGTTTGACTATGAAGGTGTCTAAAAACTCATGAAACCATCATGGATGGAGTTCCTAGGCAGAGATATAGTATGATCTATAATGTGAAACCATGATCCTATTTTGTACACATTCTAAACACATTATCACATAGTATGATCATATAATTTTAGTTCTTCTATATAATTCTAAAATGGAAATTGTAATTTATTTATTTATCATTATAAATATGTTGTAAAATACAAGAGTAACATATTTGAGGAATGCTAGGATTGTTTTTCTCATTTTGAATTATCAATATTGCATAGTATATTAAATTAGGTCACAGACCTTAATTTTTTACTACAATTTCATGTAGTATATATGATAGAGTAATATAAAATTTTCATCTTATTAGAATCTTTAAAAATTTTTCATTTACTATTATAGATGTTATATTTCATATTGACACCTATTTATATAATCCCTAAATTAGATATCTCTTGTTTATTTCCTAATGGTATTATATTACATTTAGCTCTTATTTCAACATCTAATGACACCCTAGATGGAGTGAGGTTATAGATCTTATGTATCCTTAGTGATGGTGTTAAAATTCCACTTTTAGATCCATTACAACCTCCTATGCACATAACACTTGTATAAAGTATTAGACCTCTTTAGGGACTATCAATATAAGCATGTGTTGTGATGTATGAGCATCTAAGCTCACAAGATATCATGTATCAACAAAAAATGGTTAAGTCAATTTGTGTTGTTGGAGGGATAAATTATGTTTTTGGAAGATGGCATAAATCTAGTTGAAGTTATAGAACACTCACAAAAACTATGGAAGTTGCATAAGTCTATTAAAGCTATAAACTATTATGAAATCTACAAAACACTACGAGCCTAATTGGAAGAAAAGAAACTAAATTTAGTTGGGAATAATAAAATATTTTTCAAATCCAAGAGAAAATATGGAAAGCCATGAATAACCACAAATATTATTTGACGCCCTTGTAAAATCCAATCTGGTTATACTTTGATTCATATAATGGGTCCCTTTGTATTTTTCTTTGTGTTAGTCTATAATTTTATGAGTCTAAAGGTAACATGTAGCTAAATTCAAATTAGTATTTAGATGGCTTGAATTACTATATAAAAATATTATTTTTGTAGGAGGGAGATAAGATATATAACAATGAAGCTTAGAGATCAAAATAGATTGCAAGTTTTATAAGAAAGTCAATTTTATTGTTTCTTCATTAAAACATATATTGATATTGCATCATGGTAATCCATCTATGTGTGTTACTCATATGAGTAATTGAATGAATCTTATTATCTTGTTTATTTTGTTTATTTCTTATTTGAGTTTGATTATGTAACTTAAATTATATATATTTCATTCTTAATTATGAGGGATACATGGTATAAGGTATCTATTCAATGGGAAAATGATGTAGTAAAAATAAAACTTGGTCCTTTTAAGAGTTAGAATGATCAAAACTCCAATAGGATTCAAATTAGTCCCTTCATTTTTCAATATCCTCAAAACACTAGTCCAATCATTGTTAAATCCCACCTTTAAAATTGTACAAGAGCATTAAAGTGTTACTATACCTTTATTGTGTAGAAATTGTCCTTATTTAGGCTTCTTCCCAAAATAAAGTTCTAGCTTGTCAAGGAACTCAATTTACCTTGGCTAAAATTACTCCTCTAAGAGTTCAATTGTCCCTAGAACAACTAATGGAACCTCTCTGTATTCTAATAATCTTACTAACTTTCAACTCTTCCTATTATCTTACACTAGTCATAATCCCCTTAATTCTAAAATGCCTCAGAATTAGTAGTGGATTAAAATCATTTCACAGTCAATGATAGAGTTTTCATAACATCTAATGTCCTCCTAGAGTTAGTATATCAACATCGATGGGACCCTAATTCATGAAATACCTTTATCAAGATTGTACTATTGGTCACAGTTACCACCTAGCTTATTAATTCCTTACTAAGACATTGTCAAGGTTATCTAATTAAATAAAAACTTTCACAACCAATTCTCAGGATTTCTTAACCCTCATTACCATCTCCTGGTCATGTTCAAGGTTTAGGGTTCAAAATTTACTCAAAATGACATTTCTTATGCAATCACTATGTTTATTAATGCCAAATGACTACTACAATATTTATGTCAAGAAATTTTCATTGATTTTGAAATGTAAGGAAATAATTTCTTTTTCAATAGGTTTATGACCCTTTGAAAAATATTATTCCTGAATTTTATGATTTTTTGTGGGTTAAAACTTTATTTTGGCTGATATTTCTTGAAAACCCTAATTTCAAGGTATCTTCTAGAGTAACTTCTTGAGAGGTGAATTTCAATTGGTTTATTCCCTTTTTGAAATATTTTTGAGTCTATGTATTTTAGAAATATGTACTCACCTAATAGAAGCTTCCTAATCCATCCATTTTTTTAATACTCCTAAAATATGATTGTAATTTGAGGTATTGTGCTATGTTTTCAAGAGGGCAGGTATGTTTCATTTGTAAGGGTTTAAATAGAAGACCAGTCAATATCCTCATGCAAGAGCTTCGATATGTTTCTATTTACCTACAACCTTGGCGTCAAATAGATCATCACCCTTCTTTTTCAAATTTGTAACATCCTCATTTTAAGACTTTAATACAAGGAATTTGTTTTTTATCATAATGTTTCACTGTTCTAAATTCACATAATTTAGAACCAACATTAATTTAGCCAATCCATCCTACAATAGTAAACCATATGCAATTATTATGAGTTGGTATTAAATCAATACCTCGTATTTAATTTCATCAATGTGTATACTAAGTATACTTTTGGTTCCCTTATTTATTTAGGGTCATTCAAGTGTTAATATCTAAAGTGCATATCTGGGTATCTATTATAGATAAACCATCTGATATCATACATCTTTAGTCTAGGTGAAATCAAGACAACGAATTCAGTAACTTACGATACTTTGTCCAAATTTTTGAGACATGTATGTCATACTTTAATTCATATATGACATACTTGTAGAAAGAAATATGTCTTTCACCACACTTGAAACTGTTATCTAGACTTGGACTTACTTGATTTGCATCAATCACTTCCAAGGTCCTGTGTTAGATACTAATTAGGGATAGTTCACATGGGTTAGTGCTGATAAGTTAGCTTAGGGTGACTAAGGGAAATTAAGCGTATCCGAATTGACTTACATCACTTTAGATCCACTTCCTTCCCCATAGTCATCATAGGATGACATCAACACTAAGCCATACTCCTATCACAAATTGGTGTCTAAAATTTACCTGGATCCAAAACTTTATGATAGCTATGTTTCGGGGAGCTAGGAGAATTATCGAACCATATTAGTTTCTCCATAGTAACCAATTAATGACAAACATTATTAAATGGGTACTTTGTGCAACAACGACTATACTGTGATATCCCATCGAGTTCCACTAAATGGAACATCATATCTTAACAAGTTCATTAGTTCAATTAAATCATAGCTTTCTAATATTACCCTAAGTTATTTTAGTCGATAGGTGTCATACCTAAGGATTAATTAGGGTTTGAAACAACTTTCCTTTAAGTAAGGATAGTAAATGTTTAATCAATTAAGTACAGGTTACAGATTTAGATCTGCATTATGCTTAGTCATGAAAGCATACCTTTTTCATTAATTAGGTATAATTAGTTTAAGTGTCATGTTATTATTTCAGTTGTATTTAATGTAGGACAACAATCATACATTATCTTTTAAACATGCTTATTCCCTTAGGAACCATCTTATCTATTCATAACTATTATGTTTAGGTATGTTTTCATACTTTAAGGAGTGAACATATCTAATCAAGCATTCAGCACATATCACATTCAATCATAAGAATAACATTCTTATATCATTAGCAATTGACCTTTCATTATAATGTAGTTATATCCAATAAGCATCATTTTATACATAACTACATTATAATCCCTAAGTATATCATTGTTGTTTTATTTATATAGAAGGTCATTTAGATAATGAAACAACCTTAATAATTCCCCTTATACTATCTAGGAACAACTTATTATCACTTAAGTTACTTAGTTAATAAGCCATTATTAACTCAAATATAGTTGATATTCATTTACATAAGGCATCATTACTTTCAATAGTTTAGACCTTATGTTTGATATAGTTTGCAACAACTAATGTAAACTACCCTTTTTCTTTTCAAATGAAATAATGACTAAGTTCAACACTTTTACAATCAATCACTTAAAGAAGTTTATAAGACAATGTAACAAAATGAACCATCTTTATTTAGTACCAAATTCTAATATAAAAGTCCTACTTCAAACAATTTAATCAACAATTCATTTTCGAATAGTTACAATAAATGGCCATTAGCCTTTCTTATTTCTGAAAAAAGTACATCCAATAATGAATAATACTATCATTTATTCAAATAAGATTTATTCAATCAATAGAACAAATGCAAACTTTTAAACGTCTTCCTTCTTTCACTTTTCACGAAGTCCATCTGCAAGATTGTTAGCATCTATCAGTTCATACAAACTGAGCATGATAAGAACTAAATATTTAGAACAACATGTTCTATCTAATAATTTCATAAAAGGAATGCTACTTTTAAATGAAATTATTATAAGGTTAAAAAAGAATACACAACTCTTTTGAACATTCAACAAAGGCATCTTAAAAACATCATCTCAAGAATTTTAAGATAAACTAAGTATCTCATTCAAGAAATTCCCAATAAGTATTAACTTAATTCTAATTTTAATAACCCAAAAATTACAAGTGATCACAGTCAATAAAATTAATGCAAGTACTAGTAAAATAACATTACGGTCATATAAGCCCATACAAATATAATTGTAATCTTATAACTAGTCAATTAAAATCTGCATTATCATAACTTATTAAGAAATTATTTATACTTCATCTTAACAATACCTTTTCAAGTTTTAGTAAGAACTTAATCATATTATCTTAACTGCTATATCATATAAGTTAGTAAACAAATAACTTATTCTTATATTAGTTAAGTATACTTCTCATTATAACAATTTAAGTATAGACTACATACAGTCATAGTGTAACGATCTCACCTCTTAATATATTATAAACACAATATTAGATCAACATTCAAGTTATGGTTTAATCCCATACTTGTTCCTATTCACTTAAATTATACTTTAGTCGTGCATACTTAAGTACTAAAAATATGATGATCAATCTACGACCAAACAACCATACTTAATACAAGTAATGGATCAATATCTTAACTGAAGAAACAAATTGGAAGTGGAAGAAGAGGTATGTCATTCAATCTCAACTGGGTGAAGAAAAGTTATATCAAAATATAATCACTTCATAACAACCTAGGATTTAACTACCTCTAAAAAAATTTCATCAGTTCATTGTTGTCTAAACCCATTTAACAATACCATACAGACAATAGATTCTCTTAAAGACTCAAGGAGCCTATGGCTAGATATCAACCTAAATATACATAGCAAGGAGTTCACAAAGATCCAACATATAGTTACAAATCATGAGAATGAGTTTATGTTTGAAGATCATATTGTATCATAGTTAAAATGACCTAGAATCCCATAGTCACGACTTCACATGAAACCAAAGGATAAAAGGTCTAACACACAAATAATCTAACCCTTCTTGTGTAATTGTTCAATAGCCAATTTTCTACATGTTATGTAAACATAAATACTATCAACCTAGTTCAATTCAAAAGAGTGAATACCAAATAATGAATAACTCAAAAAACCAATAAGGGATCGATTCAACAGATTAGTTCCATTAATACTTAAGCCTGATAAATTGAATATACAGTCGATACAAGTCAAATCGACTGATAATAAAATTCAAACAACATGTAGATTATTTTTAGAGATAAAAAAATCCCAACACCATATGAAGTTGAGATAATGAAGGAGAAGAAACATAAAACCTAACCCAAGTCACATTCATAGTAACAACAAGCTTCAGGATAAACCTAGTTTAAGCAACCCATTCACTAATCTCTGCAAAGGATAATTTTCAACAATGCAAAGTATAGTCCCCCAAAGTAGAATGTAAATTTCTATCCATAGATTTTAAAAAAAAAAAACCTAATACTTCCATAAAATTAATCCATTTGTACACAGTCAAAACTTACACTCATAACTAATAATAAATGAACACAATGATAATAAAGAGAAAGTAATGGAAGAGACACACATATTTTCCATTTTTGAAACAAATATAAAAACCCATAACCATAAAACCATTTTGAAATAAGATCAAAGTTCCTTTCATGAAGCCATTCAAATAGAGCATATTATTTTAAAGAGTTAGAGCCTATCATTCCTGGTAGATATCCTGCAACTTTCTCTCCAAGCTCCACGAGTTTTTCTCAAAGCTTGCACACAAAACTCCATACAATGATTCAAACAAATTCCATAGAAATATGGCTCAATCATGCCTTAGAGACCTCTTGAAGTCTTTTTATAACCTTATCACACATTTTATAGCTCTAAGAATCACAACAAACTCAAAAACAAACCAAAATTCCTTCAAATTTCAAATTGGCACCTTTTGGAGGGAAAGTGCCTGATTCAAATTTTGAAAAGGCTAGACACATTCTTACACCACCTAAGGAATGACCATTAGGACCCATATAAACACTAACAAACAAAAACTATGATGTGCAAGTCTTATGTACATGTTTAGGGAGGATGCTCCTGCATTAGAAACCTAACCCCACATGCATCATTTGATATCAAAGAAATGTTTTATTTACTTATGAATTGAGAAAATGTGGATATTGGTAGTTTTTTCACATTTGCAAGTGTGCATAGAAAATAATTTCATACATCTTCTAATAGATGATTATTAGGTAGAAGGTGTGAGGAGTAAATAGAAAACATCAAAGGTTTCCCAAATTTTTTAGTGTAAGTAGAAAATGATTGTGGACATATTCCAATAATAATATTGTTGGGAAGAATGTGTGAAGGTTACAGAGGTCAAAAATGCTAAGGAAAAATACTCAAGGAATTATAAAAATTGATGAGGACTATGCAATCCCATTTAGAAGCCATGGAAGCTACATAATTCCAAGATTTTTTTATGGAGTATTATAGTGATATTAAGGTGGGACCTACAAAAAAACCATGAATGAGGAAGAAGAATAATTGTAAGTTGAGAGAATAGATGACATGTGTTTATACAAAATTGGTAGGATGGGAAGTAATCCTATATTAAATACCATGAATTATTTTGGAAGTTTGAAACTAGTGTATCTCATTGATTAGATAATTAATTATTGGGAGGTATTTTGAGTATGACGACATGGAAGATCCTATGAGAATCAAGTTTTCCTACACAAATTTGAAGGTTCGTACATCTTTCTCGTGGAATTATATCCAAAAATGAAGTTAAAAGAGGAAAATCAAACATCATGACATGTGATGGGATGGTGGCAAAGCTCAAGGAAAAAAAAAAAAAAAATCTCATGGATTATCAACTCAATTTTTAAGAAGATGAAAAACACATGAAAGAGATATTTCAATGTGAAGGAATATACTTGATGAATTTTTAATGACTCACCATTCAAGTAGGACAATAAAAAGTATGGACAATAAAATATTATATGGATATATATATATATATATATATATATATATGAATGGATTATAGATTGTGATTTAAGATGAATTTGGAATGATATAAGTGTTATGTAGAGGAATCCTATCATTATGTATTGAAGGTAGAAGAAAAGTTGGCACATAATTAGAAAAGTTCTATGTGAGGAAAAATAAAGACTACAAAAGTCCACATATAGGGTGGTGACAAGAGAAACTTTTTAAATAATAAAGGTGAGGAAAATTTGATACCACATAATGAATGAACACCTAGAGAAGGATGAAATACATCTAAATAGAAGAGAATCCTTTGGATGTGAAAGACGTCATGGATTGAACACCACATGTTATAAGTGTGGAGAAACATGGCATGTATATTTCGAGTTCGTGCACACCTAGAGTGATGATAAGTTTAACAATGTAAGTGTGCACATTGTGAAAAATAGCGAATATGATATGTAAAGTTGGATATAAGACCCAAATGTGGGAGAGGTACTGATGTTAAAGAGTGTATTTTTGATAAGGAAAATTTTAAAGGTCCCTAAAAAATACTTAGAAAATATTTGGCGAATTTGTGAAAAATAGATTTTGCATAGATGGCGAATATCAAGATATCACAACATCACTATTAAATGCTACCAGATGGTAGATTTTTTATATGCTACAAGATGGTAACATATTTTATGCTACCGTCGATAGCATATAGGTATGTTGTCGGTCGGTGGCATAAAAGTGCTCTCGACCAACATCATATATGTATGTTTTCAATTTGGTAGCATAAATATTCTACTTGGATGATAACATATTTTATTCTACTGGTCGAAACTATACCTATATGCTGTTGGTTAGTAGCATAAAAATATGCTACTGAATAACTATATTCATGTGAATTTTATGAATTTCTATTTCATGGGGATGGCAAAATAACCCATAAAATTAACTTGTACCCAAAATTTTTAGTGAACTAGTCCTTGGACCAACCCTAAAAATTCACCAATTTCAAATATCAAAAATGACAATATTTGTGAATTAACGAAGATTCACAACTAAAAGTTTCCCTAGTTTTGAAACCACAAAAATAAAATGTTGGTCTTGAATAAAAGAAGAGTTTTTTTAGAATGGTGTGTAGATCAATAGGTAAGTCTTGTAAGATTATAAAAGACAATAGAAGAACTACCAATTTTATTTCGAAAGAGACAATAGAAAACTTAGGGTTGAAGAGGATTAAGAATACTAATCCATATGTAGTTTAATGGTTCCATAAGGGATGCTAAATTTTGGTGATTGAAAAATGTTTTCTTAAATTATAGATAGGGAGATATGAATATGAAGTTCTATGTGACATAATTCTTATGGATGCATGTCATGTGATATTTGTAAGGCCGTGGTAGTTTGATCGAGAGGTAAAACATGATAGATGTGTAAAAACCTATAAGGTGATGAATAATGGGAATACGTACACTTTAAACCCAATTATGGAAAATATTTGGCGTAGTGGAGTATGGGCCAAAGGTTATATTGATTATAGGTTTAATTCAATTCATGAGTGAGAAAATAATGCATGTTTTATGCTAAGAATGAAACTCATGAAAAGAGGGAATATATGTACAATTATAAAGAGAAATGAATTGATGTCATGAGAAGTAAAGAAAATTTTGGAAGAATTTTTGGTAGTGATTTTGAGCGAGTTTCCTTAAAGGATACCACCTTTTTGAATATAAGTCACTTTGTATGGATTTGATCTCAGGATTGAGAATGTTAAACAAGGTGACATACAATAGGAAACTACAATAAGACGAAAATATAGAATGGAAAGGTCATAATTTGAATTTAGAATTAATCAAAGAGAGTCTAATCCCATGTAAATTAATATTATTTCTAACAAAAATAAAGGTGGTGAGTGATGTATGTGTATATATTCCATAGCCACAAAAAATATCACCATTAAATACAAGTTTGCATTGTAATGAATTTTTGATCGGTGTGATATTTTTAGTAATATTGATTTAAAAAGTAGATACCATAAAATTTACATAAGAGATGGTGATGAATGGATTATTGCTTCAAGACACAAGAAGGATTGTATGAGTTCTTATTAATTCTATCCAAATCGAGAAACACACCAAGTACTTTTGTGAGGTTGATGAATGAAGTTAGCAATAATTTTTTTGAAAGTTTGTGATAATTTTGCTATCGATATTATGATATTCAATAGTATGTGAGAAGAAACCTTTTTCATATAAGGAAAGTGTTATAATGGTTTATTGGGGAGAATTTGTTGATAAATTTGAAAAAGTACAATTTTATGTAGGAAGAGTTTGTATTTGGGATTTTTATTTCTCATGAAGGTTTGATTATAGATCTAGAGAAGGTATTTGTAATAGCAGATTGGACATCATAGTAGAGTTCTCTTGAGGTATATTTTCATTGGTTGAAACTTTTTTAATAAAATTCATCAATAATTTTAGTGGAACATGTGTTCCTATCATAGAGACCATGCAAGGGGATTGAATGAAGTTTTTTGAAACATTGCAACATTGTCAATTAACCGATGAGAAACTTGTAGACACTCATCAATATATTTATGGAACTTTATATTGTGGCTTGTTTTGAGAAATTTGATTTTCAAGAAAATAGTGTTTCTCTCTCCTCTCTCCTCTCTCTATTTCTCTCCTCACCGGTTAAGAAATCAAGTGAAATTAAATGAATGTATCTTTTACTCTATCTTTTTGCATGTTAACTAGTATAATATTGTGAATGGAAAAAATATGAAAACATGAATTATGCTAGTTTTTGGGTAGATACCATGCCAATAGTTTGTGTTGACCCTATAGTGGTTACAAGTATTGAGACAAGGAGATAGTGAGGTATACTTTGGTGATTTCATAATAACATGTTATTTGAAATAATGTAATTGTATAGGATATATAAGCAATATTGTATTATAATTTAAAGGTTGATTATTAAATTTAGTGATGAGTGTGAAATTGTTAGCATTTGGGGTGTTTTGAAAATGTATTTATGATGTACATTATGTGTATTGGGTGGTTATGTTTTCTTATTTTTTGGGGTGAGGTTTCATCATTTATTATTTGGAGGAATAAAGAGTAGATAGTGAAGGGAATAACTAGGGAAATGTGTGTTGTCTTGGAGGAACCAAAGGAATTCGTGGCTAGTCTTAGTAGAGGGATAAGTGTGTGTTATAATGGAGAGGTAAGGAGCCTATAAAAGTTGATGTGGTGTGTATTATTTAGAGAAACAAAGGATAACTAGGATTCATTTTTGGAGTGATAAGGAGTAGTTGCAATGATGAACTATCCCCTATGTAAACCTCTTAGGTAGGCTTGGCAATGTGTGTCATCTTTCCTTGTGATGTCAATAACTTCTCATCTTTTGGTACACGTGTGGGTCCATGTTGGTATAAATTTCTTGTGTGATGTTGAGTTATCCTAAGTGATCCCATGTGGTGTTGTGTAATAAGTAATGAAAGTCAAAAAATAATTCTTTCGATAATTTTACCATTGTAATTGTGTTCAATTTTGTGGGTATTACATTTGGTACAAGAACGGAGGTTCATGCTCTCAAACCTATAAGATAGTTGGTTTTGTGATGATTATGTATGATGGTGGTGGAGGTGGAAGTGTAATATGATATTATGTTGTGATGTGACAAGCATTGTACTTGTGAGTGTATCAATGTACATGTTGTACACACCACTTAGTGTGGATTTTTATGATGTTAACATGTTTTGTGATAAGAGTATTCACTCTCTCTTTCATGAATTAAATTTTAATCTCACATGTGATGTAACACCTTGTTATATGAAAGAAATGTTTTTGTGGACTATAAAATATTTTTAGTGTCTCATTATCATGTGATGTAACACCCTACATTTTCATTTTGTTATGTTGTGAAAATAAGTTGTGATGTATTAAATAATTTGTAAAAGTAAGTTGAATAGTGTTGTTATGAAGTTAGGTTACATGTATACATATATAGATTTTATGTAGATGTATATAGACATGTGCATAGTTATATATTCATCACCGTACACACACTCGTCACCTTACATTTATTGATTACTTAGTGATTGTAACTTATTGTTGTACTTGTCTTGGATGATTTTACTCCACCTTATTTTTGTATGCAGAAATTTCACAATGATTAGAAAATATGTTAAATTTTTGTACTTTGTATTATTTTGGTTATAGGAAAAAAATTATGTTTTGATGTTCCCAATAAGGCATTAAAACCGATCTTTGTTGTTTCTTAGAAAAAGGGTTTATAAAATGTCAACAAGGTAAATGTTACTTGTTTGATTATCTTGCTTAGCAATGATTAATAACGTAATTTATTATTGTTGATATGTTGACTTTGACCATTATTGCATTGGTTGTTATGAACTCTGATCTCCTTCTCTTGCTTAGCATATGGAAATGAAGTATTGCATTGATTGTTTTAATTGGTCATTGACCATATAGCAATTGTGAATGAAATATGACTGTGTTTAAATGTTTATTAAGTGGTTATAGACCATAAGAAAATGTTGGTAAGTATAATTTTTAAACTAAAATGGTCTTAGAATATAAAATGATGGTAATGAAATGTTTACATTTATAATTAATATGGTCCTTGACCATATTGTTGAAAGCATAATGAGTAATTGATTGGTCAGTGACCAACATCATGCAAAATTGGTAGGTTATTATGTTTTATTTGATCTACATAGTCTTGGATCACTCATTCAAACCACCATATAAGTTGCATGGAAACTTTATAAATAGCAGTAATTAAATAATTACAAACCGAATAATGCATGGTGAATGGAAAAATATGCATGACATGTGAAGTTATGGGGACTTAAGTGGAAATTTAAAAAGGTTGGCTAGAAATTAATGGCATTTATATTTTTGGCACGTTTTAATGGAAAAGAGTGTACATTTCATAGAAATCCAAGGAATGCAAAACCCATACGCATTTTCAGTTATGGATATTTTTTTCCTATTAGAGGAGAGAAAATTAAGGAAAATGTTTAAGTGAATGCATAAATATGAAGCTATTTCTTGGTAATTTTAATTTATAAGAAAAAAATTGGAAATATTCTTGTTGTGTAGATGTGTTGGGGCATTGCATGTTTCAAGAAGAAAAAGAAAGGAAAATTGACTTAAATGCATGGATTTTCTTACTTAATACTTGTTTTATTTTGTAATAAAGGATCATGATATTATTTTCCTACATCACTTATAAATTTGAAAAAATATGGAAAATAAATAAATATCAATATGCTAGGTTATTTTGAAATATGGGTATAAAAATTAAGAAATTCTATGAGGTATATACATACATATTTTCATTTATATTCAGATAGTTGGGTTGTAAAGAGGGCAATTTGGGTATGGAATAACTATTTTTGAGATATTGCAGTTTTATATCAAGATCTGGTAGAAGTTATGGTTGTTTTGTTTGGTTTGAATTCATAAATCATTACCTAAAATATTCATGGAAAATGTGGAGAAAAATAAATAAGGAAATGGGTATTTTGGTGAAATGAATTTTACTTCTTGCTATTGCATTTTCATGGATGATTTGATTTTCGAATTTAGTTTACAATACATAAAGGAAGTTGATTTGTATTGTAAACTTGAAACCGAGAAGGGGGATGAATCAATGTTTGATTAAACTTTTGAAACTATTTGAGATTATTTAACAATCCAAAATTGAAGAAATCTTAACTATGAAAAGGCATGAACATTCAAACATGAAAGAGAGAGATAGGGAACACATGTGAACATAGTATGTAATGTGGAAAAACCTTAAAGGGAGAAAAAACCACTTAAACTAGATAAATAGACTTAGAAAATTTTTCCTATCAAATTTCAAATGATTTCATTCGTGAGCATATTCTCAACTTGAGGCTATAGCCCCAAAATTTCATCAAGGAACTACTTAACCTCATACAAGCATGTACTTACTTGGAAGCTATAACTCCCAACCTTCAACCAAGATTCTACATGTTTCTTCTGGATGATACAACTTACAAGGAGTAATCTTATCTCTCTTTCCAAGATTCAACTTAGAATTCTTCAATATTTTGATCACACTAATGTTTTTGTCTCAAAAAATAATAGTTACCACAAGATTAGCTCATTCTTCTTTTGTTTTCATTCTCATTCTCTTCTTGATTTCTTTGCTACAAACCTCTATCATACAAGGATGTTTCCATACGCATTTTATTGTCATATTTAAATTCTTCAATATGTTGCATACTCCTTTATTTATAAGGCTATTCTCATAATTTCATTCTTTTCATGATAATCACTTGTTCATTCATGTGCACCTATGCATATTTCTCTACATCTCGAGATAACCATTTCATTTTTCAGCTATGTCATTAACCTCTTACCTACACTTGAACTCACATATTTGGTCTCAATAATTCAAGTACGATATAATCGTGTACACATATTTGTTTTCTCATACTCTTATGACTCCCTATGTTTATTACCTCACATAATCTTCAAGTAAAACCATACACTCTTCTTCATAATAATCATACACTCATACTCTTATTTTCTTCTTTATCAATTTTATCTCACCATAGTCACCTTAAAGGAACCCATATTTACAACATACATTATTAGGCTCTCCAAAGCTTCAACACTACTACAAATTCTAAAAAATTAGCTTTTGTAGACTATGCAAATATCCTACTTTTGACTTTCCAACTTCACTTCTAGTAACTCCTCATTTTTCCACATGACAAATTGAGTAAGTAAGATGAATAAATTTCATTGTAACTAATTTTTGATGTCATAAATAAATCTAACATATTTATGATATAATTTTATAGTGTGTATAATTTCTCCCGATTCTTTAAATTCAAATGATTGGGGATGAAGACTTCTGAACTTTCTTACACTTGTATCTTAACAATCAATATTCCATTTTAGACCTATGCTCTATCTTATAACATACATAATTTTACTACCCCTAAATAATTCTTACTTCGTATCTTAATAAAATATCCTCCATGTGTACTCATATAAGTGAAACATGACACATACCTCTATGGACTCTTACCATTGCTTATCCTTTGCCATTTTGAGCTTTAAACTTCATTTGAGCTTGTGGAAGCACATGTAGTGTTACGACTAACACTTACAGTCTTAGAACTTGAAGAATAATGAATTTATTTTCTTATAACATGTCATATGTATGTGATCATGATATATACATGGTTTACAACTTAGCTATAAGAGGTTTGAAGAAAATTACGTCATCAAGCAATCCGTATAACACTTTCTTCACAACTAAGAAGAGATTTGTATCACCGAACTCAAAACACCAAACTATAAAGTGTCATAATCAGGTTATCTCTATATTTAAAGCTTGAGGATGGAGCTTTATATATTTTAGTACATCTTCAAACAGCAATATAAAGTAATCTATCCCTATTTTTCTTTGAAACCTACAATAGATCGGGATATGTACAATTTTGTATGCACAAGCTTGACTCCCTTAAAAGTTGATAAATATAATATAGTAAATTTCACATATTGGAGAGGCTCTTTGGGAGTGCTTTATAATAATAATAACCCCTAAGAGGTAAGAGTACCACCACACTATTCAAGGAAATATGATCTTCAATAGGGTATACATAGTTTAACTCACCGAGTCTTGAAATATTGAAATATTTGAGAGAATCACATGAATACTCAATCAACCATGACTTTAAGGACACTTTTAAGAGATAAGGAGATAGTTTCACAACTCCCCAAATCCATATAATACATGATGTCATGCAAACAAGGTTAGGTTTTTTCATCCTTTAAGATGTATATTGTTAGGGTTTTAAGAACCAAACCATCAATCATAGTTTGAAGTCTTATAACCTCTTAGATTTAATTTTTCCATCACCATAACTATATGATCACTTCAAATAATGATATTTCTTCAAGTTATAAGCATTCACTTGTAGGAGAGCATCATGATTTTAGATCAATCATACTTACCACCTTGACTGTCACAAAAGGACAAACCTAGTCTTGAGCATTTGATGATATACTAAATAAAGACTCTGCCCAAAAAATTTGACAATTTTTTTTTATATTACCTTCCCTTTTTCAACTTTCATTTCTAGGTGCAATCGCTAAATAAAGTTAGAAAATTTGTGAAATTCATGTAGCTTTGGGACTTAGTGCATTGTTTGTTTAGGAAACACATGATAGTCCTATATTATATGTTTCTTGCTATCAAGACATCATTATTATGACTATAAAAATAAGGGGAATTTCAAGAGAAACCCAATCACCAATTCCGATGACTTTAATATAGATATTTCAAGGAGAAAGTAAACACAACACCTAACACAGTTTTCTTGACAATACAATACAAGATAGATTAGAGGCAATGTGATTTATACTTCAAAAATCATATCAAGAACATACCAAGAGCTCCATAAACTTAAAATTGAACTATAGAATATGATTATGATAATTTTATTTCTCAGTAATAGCATTGTACAAAACTACCACGAGTGTACCTTTCAACCACTATGACTGAATATACACCACTTCCAAGAGATGAGTAAGACTTGTACAGAAAATACATGCTTAAAGAGCACCAATGGAATAATGTTTATATGGAGAGAGCCTTATTACACTCTGAGTAGTTAAAAACCTTTAAATATTTATTTGGTGACAAAAACCCTCATTTTATGCCTATCGTTTCAAGAAGGATGCTGAAGAGAGAAGAACACTATTAGTTAAATGAATAGAATTTATTTGTTTTTTCTCCAATTGTCCTATAAAATTTTGAAATTTTTAGTTTTGGAGTTATCTTAAAAAATTCATTATATTATTTGTATGAAAAAGGATTCATAATTTTTTTACGATGCTAAAAAAGTTTGCTTAGTTTACATTTCTCAAAACCAATTTTGGTAAAACTTGAATAACTTACACACACTTCTTTAAAATTTGTTAAAACTTCATATGAAGCACTAAATAACATCCATATACATTATCAATAACTTTTTTTAATCATAAATGAGCATGTAAAACCCATAAAAATATCATTTAGTTCATCTTTCGGTGTTGGTTCTCAAAGGTAGTTTTGTGAGAACTTGAATTTTTCCTCCAAAAGATAAAGTAAGCACAGAAGTTTCTCCTACATTATCTAGGAAGTGTTCTTGGAATCCTACAATGATTACCTAGGATTTTCATGGTCTGCATTGAGATCTTACACCTTTTTAGTGTCTAGAACTAGGCCTAAATGGGTTAGTTCCAACCATGACTTGTAATACATGACTTGATGATAGCCGTATAAGACCTTTAACATTTTTTCAACACCATATAAGAAATGTGGGACACTTGATAAAGGAAAAAAAAAGCTTTTGCACACCTCTAGTGGGTACCTACTTCACTGACCAAGCTTGCAACACATTGAGGACATCTTGAAACCACTCAAAATCCACTCTGTGAGCTCCAAACATCATTGATAAGGAACTACCAATAAAAATGCATGCCCCTTTCTTAGCCTCACTTCACAAATTACACCTTTACTATCAATTCCATCCGACATCATTGACAACACCAATGCATGAGGTTTCAACAATCTCCCTCTTTGTCATTGATGACAAAAAAATCAAAACATTTGATGGAAAAATTACACATTCATCTTCAAAGCATTCATATATATATATATATATTCGACAATAGTCTCCCCCCTTTGAAATATATAAAAATCTTCATGCATTAAACAACATGATCAACTTGTAAATAAGTCTTTGATAAAACATATCCTTACCTCAAGAAGTTACCCCTTAGATTTGAATCACTACCTTGCAAATTATATGTTGAATGGATGCATGGATGTCTCCCAAGAAGGCTCAATTATCCCCCTGAACCCATTCTCTTCATATTCAGGTATCTCACTTCGTCATGATAAAAAAAAGTTCAAATTTACCTTAAGCTAGTTGGTTTTTCTCTTTGGACCTTACATCCCTGAATTAGCTTTTCAATGCCTTGTATCCAATCTTTGGATATCCATAGAAGTATATGTGCATCATGAAACAATATCATGCAACTCCCCTAGGATCATTTCATCCTTATTTATCTACAACTATAATAAATAAAGCACTATCCTTGTATTCAATTCATAGAGATATGTCAATCAAATCAAACCATTCTGGATAACTTGTTCAATGTTTTCTATTTAGTTTTCTTGTCCATTCATTGATTGAAAAATAATAATTTCCCCCCTTGAATAATACCATATATATCCATTACATTTTCATTCTCTAGTCTCTCTAGTTTTCTAGGACACTTCAATTTCACTACTGATAATTCTCAACCATTTCCCTTGTTCCAATAATCCCTTTAAGACATGTGGTCAATTATTGTTGTCCACAACCTTCTATGAAGCTTTGTCCACTTTATAATGTAGGATGTTATACCCTCATGTAGCCTATTATCCATAAGCCTTTTAGTCTCTAATTACCATGCACCTCCTAAAACCTAATCATGACCTTTCATTTATATTTTAAATTCTCTTTCATGCCTCCTAACCTCTGTACTTATTCAATCAAGACCCTTAAAAATAACTTATTCATCACTTGAATTTATTGCATTGTCATTTTCCTTAACAAACATGTCATCTTGATTTCCCTAATGGCTTAAGGATATGCTTGAAGATGTCAATCAACTTCCTTGTCATAAATGCATCTTTCTGACCAATAGGTCATTAATTTTGACCCATTATAACCTGCACCAAACTCATAGTGCATGGGAACTTCAATATTGATCTTCACCCAAACTTTGGACTCTCTTCTCACTAGCTTGTGAGAATTCAAGCATAATTTTCCTTATTTATGACAAATGATTGAAAAAATTTCCATATTTTTTCTAAGCATACTTTGATTATTTTTCCTATTTTCCACATTTTTCATCTAGAGTAATTAGACATAAGAAAAATTAAGCTCTTTCAAGACTGTACTAGTTGTACAACCTGTTAGTGCATAATCACAACACCCCCAAATGGACTTATTATGAGTGGTTAAAATAGGTCATTCAGTGTGATTGAATAAAATTCGATCATCTCTCAAGTTGTGGGACTTGCAAACTTGAGATGATCCTCCAGAGAAAGTTGGTTCTTGTTCCTAAACTACCTGCCACAAGCTACTCTAATGCAGGCAAAGCTAAACTATCCTAACCTAACCATTCCAAGGAACTAGAGAGAAAATGAGAGTGAAAGAAAAACTATACTAAAGTAGTGATACGAAATATAAGGAAAGGGGTGAGATAATCTATTGAGGGAGGATGAAACAAAGGAAAAAGGGAGATGGGAAGGTCAGATAGAAGTGACACAAACCCAGATCCAAATCCATGATAAAAACTCCATGAAACACATCACCTACACCTGTAAATGTGAAATACATGCATAAGGAACAAATTTGAAAGGGAGAGGCACGAGAAACAAAAAAATAATGCAAAGGGTTGAAGAAACACCACAAAACACATTTTTATTGCTCTTAAAGGGTGCACAAACCATTACATTTTTGCTCAGAGGCACAAATCCGCTTGCCAGTGTAGGAGAAGGTTTTTACTTAAATGGAGTCAGAAACAAATTTTGACAGAGTTTCCCTATGCCCAGAATGTCTCTCCCACTTCTCAAATGAGAAGTGTTACAATATATAGAAGTTTAGAATGATGAAAAAATAGAGAGAAAGGAGGAAAATGGACCCTATTTTGAGAATTCAACCACCCACCATTAATGCCCTACAAATCCACCTATAATCTATCAAATCTGCCTCTCCATGTCTACTTTGGCATGTTGGAGAAGGAAGAATAGCAAATCAAATCAAATCTGGGTTGTTGAAACAATCAAATCCTATATTGATGGCTTGAAAGATGTTTTCCCATTTTTCACCCACCAACACCTGCTAAAAATGATATTTTATGCTTCCATGGCATAGAGGAGGTCAAGATCTTTCCAATGGTGCCAAATTTGTTGGGTTTCAGGAACTAGGTTGAAAGATATGTCTATTTGAATGTTTCAAGTTGGGTCCATACAAAAATGGTGAAAACCAAGTTAGCAGAATGGGTCCATGGGCCCAAAACTCACTTTGTGCCTTTTGACACCAAAATACAAAATGCAAAAATCGCCCCATAGCCCCGTAATTCACTTTTTGGAAAAAAATCATCTTTGGGCCCACCAGCCCACATTTTCATTTAGGAAAAAAATAACTCCAAGGCCCACCATCCCGCATGCAATTGTGGCTTGACACATGGCTCCACTAGGCATTGGTAGAGGTGCAGCTCATTTTTTCACTTTACGCCTTCTCGGGAACAAAGTTCAAATTGCCTCTAACGACCCACCTTCCCGCTTTGACTTTTCAACATGGACACATTTCCCTTTGTGGGTCTTAGGATTTTTCTTTGTTTGGATTTAAGATCCCCCGTAGGCTTGCAGGCCCGAAATTCACTTTGCACCCTATTTGCAAAAAGAACAAAGTTACAAACTCCCCACAGACCCATCGAACCAAAATTTACTTGTGCAAATTTCCCTCTTTGGGCCTGCCAGCCCACATTTTCCATTTAGGTTCAAAGTCTCAATATCTCCCTCTACCCCTCCTCTCTACACTATCAAAAACCCTTAAAAACTCTTGTCGGTCTACTTCTAGGAAAAAATTCCTTCCAAGGCCCGTTGACCCATAACTTACAAAATATGAGGAGTTAGAAGGACTTCTTTATATTTTTGGAAAGGGGAAGAAATTTCCTATCTGATGAAAATGTTTTTAGGAAACCTTAAGTGCTTAGAATATCTAAAAAATTATATTGAAGCACTAAAGGAGGGAAAATGGGTGCAGTTAACCAAAAATAAGCATGAGCTTATTTTGGATAACAATTGGCGACTCATAGGGGACATCTACCTACTAGATGAAAAGATCAGTGGCCTTGAAGCATCCATTGGGCATGGAGTCTACCTGGTAAACACAAATCTGATCTGAACTTTAAAAATTTGATCCCTGAGCCACTTGGAAACCACTGAAATTGGGGTTGATCTCTCCAAATGCCATTTTCAATGTACTGTGCAAGAGAAAAAAACACCATGACACACTATGTACAAAATTGGAAATCATACACACCCCAAGTGGGATATGTAGAGTGTGTAAAATCACTTCTTCTACTGAAATCAAACCTACCTACTTTATCTTAATGAGAGAGAAACAGAGTTCAAACAAATCCTGTAACTGACAGGAGAAGTAGCTTCGCTTTCTCAAAAGGGGCAGCCATGCAAATGAGTTGAAACTAAATATGGCTGCTTGCATGAGTGAAAAACTGACTATAAGCTAGTTCTCCACCCAAATCATCAAGGTGTCAACTGGAAATAGGGAAAATACATCTTTTAGTTTCTCTACATTTAGATTGAAGAGGTATTGCAGCTGATCCTTGGTACTTTGAAACTCATCCTCATGCTCAAAAGTAAGCATGATTGGTTTTGGCTTCTCCCTTGGCTCCAATGAAGCCAAGTACCTGATTGGGAAAGGTCTGATCCTTTGAATTTTCCCACTGCTATGATATTTAACTCCAAGAATGGAGTCTTCTGGCAGATCTTCTTGGATGGATGGTGTGGAAGAGATGATGACATCCTCTTGCTCTTTCTTTTCCTCCTCTTGTGAAGAACATGGAAGATTCCTATCTTCCAACCTTGGTTCCAGAGGGCTGTTGTGAAATATAGGTTGTTGTCCTTGAATGCTCTCCTTCATGGCAGCAAGCTCATGTACTTGGAAGGTGGATGATGGAGGAGAAAATGATGTGATCTCCATGGGATCTTCTCCATCAAAGAAATCCTCTAAGTTAGATAGATAATCTACCTCCTTATTGTCATGTTGTATTGTCTTAACCTCCTCCATGGTGTCCTCCTAATTTGAAACTTGCTCACCATGGTTCCCCTCATCTTCAAACATGAAGTTTGAAAGCTCAAACTCTTCTTCAACATTAGGGTTTGAAGGGGATGAAGTGGGAGGAAGAACTGAAGGTTCTTTTGTGGCCTACTCTGTACTTGAAGCCTCTAAACTATATGGTTCTCCTCCATTATGGATTCATCAATCAAATCAGGACCTTCAAATGAAAGCAAAAAGTCTTCAACAATGATTTCTTCATCAAGTGGCTTTAACTCTGATTTTATTTCTTCCAGTTGCTCCTTTTCAATAGGAATTGGAACTTATTTTTCTTCTTCCGCTACCAAATTAGCCTCAACCACTACTGGATCTTCAACCCCGGTCTCCTCTCGTAGGCTTAACCATCAAAGGGACCGTTGTAAACCCAAATCTGAGAGCCCAACTCTTCAAATTTTCTATCATTTCTTCTCTGTTGGGTTCCCCTTCTTGTTGTCCTTGGCTGGTTATTTGGCTTTCATCTCCCCAACATGGATTTGGTAATGCAAAAGGAGTAGTAGGTTGAGATTCAACCAATTTTATTATTTTTTGTGGTGGAGAGGGAAGTGGAACTTCTTGTTTATTTAGAGGGAATGACTGCTTGGAAGGGAAAAGGGAAGAAGAATTAAGATGAGATGGAAGACTAGGAGATGGAGAAGAGAAATCAACACTTGGGGCAGAAAGTGAGGGGCTTGACTCTTGACATTGCTGAAATGATATTGATTGAGAAAGAGGAAAATAAAAGCTATGAGGTGGTGGACTTACCCATTGACAAGGTTGTCTTGTATCCAACTCATAAGCCTCAATCTCCTCATCCCATTGTGCAAGTTGAGGTAGTACTTCAACCATGAAGTCAAGCTTCTCCTGAGGGTTGTAATGTCTTAGAAAAGGGTTGACCCATGGACAAGGTGCTCGCAACCAATCCTAAATGCCTTCATTTGTATTGTAGCCCTTGATTGAACCATGTCAGCCTCCATTTTTTGAATCTTTTCAGTAGATTAACTTCTTCAGGTGTGGAACTACCTCCAAAATCTATATATCCATGCTCTGTAATAGCTGTATAGTTTGGAAAATGACCAAACTGATTTGAATCTGGGTCACCTAGATATCCATAGTGCTAATTTTCATTGTGAAACCTTTCTAGAGGTGTATTGAAGTAACTTGGAGATGGATTTGAATAACACTATTGCTGCTGCAAGTGTGAATTCCAAGATGGAAATGAAGTCATGATTACACAACCTCATGGAATGGAAGAAAATGAAAGATGTGGAAGAAAATGAATGAAAATGGATGGAAAAAGGTCTACAACTTTAGAGATTGGGTTGTTGACCAAATGGAGTCACCAGATGTGCTTTGCATGTGCCTCCAAAGGCTGAATCTGACCAAGAAAACATCAACTTGATGAAATGAAGTGGTAAGGTGCTTCAAACACTTACCACCTGGGTGTGCCAAAATTGTTAGTGTGGTCACACGGTGGTTTAAGATTCACTGTTGATAATGAGACACCTTGGAAAGATGAGAAAATCTAACCTCATTGTCCCACCGGGTGTGCCAAAACTGTTAGTGCAGAATCATAGCACCCCTAAATGTCGTTGTTGTAAGTGGCTAAAATGGGGCATTGGGTGTGATTGCATAACATTGGATCATCTCTCAAGCTATGGGATTTGCAAACCTGAGATGATCCTCTAGAGAAATTTGGTTCTTGTTCTATACTACCCGTCACAAGCTACTCTAATGAAAGAAAATCTAGACTATCCTAACCTAGCCATTCCAAGGAACTATAGAGAAAGAGAGAGTGAAATAAATCCTACACTAAAGTGGTGATACATCATAGAAGAAAAGGGGTGAGATACTATGTTGAGGGAGGATGAAATAGAGGAAAAATAGGAGATGGGTATGTCAAACATATGTGACACAAACCCAGATCCAAATCCATGATCAAAACTACATGAAACACAACACCCTACACCTGAAAATGTGAAATACATGCAAAGGGAACAAATTTGAAAGGGAGAGGCTTGGGAAATGACAAAATAATGCAAAGGTTTGAAGAAACACCAAAAACACAATTTTATTTCTCTTAAAGGGTGCATCAGACCATTACATTTTTTTTCGAGGTAAAAATCCACTTTCCAGGCGTAGGAGAAGGTTTTTACTCAAATGGAGTTGGGAAACAAATTTTGATAGAGTTTCCCTACGCCCAGAATGTCTCTCTCACTTCTCAAATGAGAAGTGTTACAATATATAGAAGTTTAGAACGATGAAAAAATAGAGAGAAAGGAGGAAAATGGACCCTGTTTTGAGAATTCAACCACCCATTATTAATGCCCTGTAAATCCACCTATAATCTATCAAATTTGCCTCTCCGTGCCTACTTTGGCATGTTGGAGAAGGAATAATAGTGAATCAAATAAAATCTGGGTTGTTAAAACAATCAGATCCTATATTGATGGCTTGAAATATGTTTTCCCATTTTACACCCACCAACACCTACGAAAAATGATATTTTATGCTTATGGCATAGAGGAGGTTGAGATCTTTCCAATTGTGCCAAATTTGTTTGGTTTTGGGCACTAGATCGAAAAATATGTCTATTTGAATGTTTTGAGTCAGGTCCATACAAAAATGGTGAAAACCAGTTAGCAGAACGAGTCTGCAGCCCAAAATTCACTTTGTGCCTTTTGGTACCAAAATACAAAATGCAAAAATTGCCCCTGACCTCACAATTCTTTTTTTGGAAAAAATCATCTTTGGGCCCATCGGCCCACATTTTCCATTTAGGAAAAAAATCACTCCAAGGCCCACCGACCCACATGCAATTGAGGCTTGACACGTGGCTCCCTAGGCGTCGGTAGAGGTGTGGCTCATTTTTTCACTTTACGCCTTCTTGGGGCAAAAAGTTCAAATTTCCTCCAACGACCCACCTTCCCACTTTGAATTTTCAACATGGACACATGTCCCTTTGTGGGCCTTAGGAATTTTTCTTCATTTGGCTTTAAGATCCCCATAGGCTTGTCAGGCCCAAAATTCACTTTGCACCCTATTTGCAAAAAGCACAAAGTTACAAAACTCCCCATAGACCCGCCGACTTGAAATTTACTTGGGAAAATTTCCCTCTTTGAGCCCAACAGCCAACATTTTCCATTTGGGAGAAAAGTCTCAATATCTCCCACTCGCCCCACCTCTTTGATTGGCAAAAGCCCTTAAAAACTCCCTCTGGTATGCTTCAGGCTAAAATACCTTCCAAGGTCTGCTGACCCATAACTTGCAAAATATGAGGAGTTAGAAGGACTTATTTATATTTTTGGAAAGAGGAATAAATTTTCTATTTGATGAAAATGTTTTCAGGAAACCTTAAGTGTTTATAATATCTAAAAAATTGGATTGAAGCACTAAAGGATGGAAAATGGGTGTAGTTAACCAAAAATAAGCATGAGATTATTTTGGATAACAAGACCATGATCATAATCATGCCAAAATTTCAAGTTGTGTTGTAATATCTTCATGTGTAACACCACTTTATTACGCTTCTCAACTAGGGAATTTTTTTCACTAACTCATTTTATTCCTTCAATGAATTTAACATGCAACCATTAAATTCCAACACACAAGATTTAGAAATTCTCTTAAGTTATCTTATGCTGAAATGAGTAGCATCATTTACAACCCCCACTGAATTATATCAACATTTGTTAATAATCATGATGCCTTCAATAATTGATAGCTTGCAGTAGATCAATCCAACATTAATTAATGTTTATAATCTAATAGGACAAGCTATGCTAACCATGTTCAACTACAAGGGTTCATATCCTACTCGATCCCCTCAATTCTACATCTGAGCTGATATACTCAGTATATCATTTGGTTAAACCTTATTATAGCCTGAGATAACTTATGATGTCTTCTTAGCTTCCTTAAAAAAGCTACTATCACAACCATCATCTTAATCTCGACAATGTAGCAAAATAATCTGGTGAACATACAATGCATCTAGTTACAAGCACTACTATGGCCATAGTTATTTGGTGGTGCACTAGCAAGCTGAATTCAAAGACAACACATAATCCTATGGAACCTATCTTCCTTCAAATCACAACCATTCCAGTCATATTCATCATGATTTATTTCCATTGTTTAGATTATTAAGTTCAATAATCATCACTTACCTAATCATTAATTTCCATGGGGTTTAATTATGACAAATATAGGCATATGTACCACTTTATGGGTTTCCAATGTGATTTCGTACTTGTCATTATATCTCCTTTACATATGAAATAAAGTATGCCTCAAAAAGTGGCAGATTAAATCTCATAGGTTTAACAGAGCATTTGATTATATCCTCTTTCCTAAAAAAATTGTTTAACATGGATCACATTATCTATATCATCTAATTCATTGTAATGTGTTTATTTTGTTAACAAGAGTGAGGGTGTCATATGTAACTCACTATATGGCTGACATGATTCTAAATTTCCATCTATTGATACTTCATAAGGGTGGTGTACATGTATCCATCCCTTTCTAGTTATCGAACTTGTATTTTCAGGTAACCATATCTTTAATTCCCATTTAAAACTTAGAATTTATGCCTATGATCTTAAATATGATCATGGATTTATTTGATCTCTTTTATATATCCTCAACATAATCCTTTTGGTTCCTATGTTTATATGGTAATTATACCCTTGTAAACTTCCGAATTCTTGTATTCAAGTTATTATCATGTTCTTAAGATCCATACCAATGTTTTAGAGTTCTTAGGATAACCTTATTCAAAAGTATAGTTTTCCCCTACGACATAAAACATATGTCTCGATCATTTGATATTTCCTAATAATAAAAAAATACTTTATAATCATGACATGATGGTTAGTGATACTTAAGAAAGGTTCCCATAGTTATTACTTATCCACAACAATTGTTTCTCTACTTAATATAGTAGTACTTGAGGTTTTATTCAATTATTTATATAAATATTTGATTCATCTCAATATAGCAATCAATAATTCCCAATTTTTTGTTAAGTGAATTACATACTCATAGAGACATATTATAAATAAGAAATAATAATTCATTATAATCCAAACACTTGGTTTACAAAAGAAGTTCACAAATAGGGTAACACCTAATCTCATTGATTTGATTAACAATTAATAATTTTTGAATCAATACCAATTACATATTTGTAAAGAGAATAATCAAGAGAGATAATTTACATTAGACACAAAGTAAATTTTATTTTAATCATGAGGTGCATGTTTTACCTTTAATCAATGTAAATACATTCCTTTCATTTGTAATCACAAAAAAACAAGCAAGGTAAACCATCCCATTTCCTTATTTCTCAACTTGATAATTTTTCCCACAATCCTACAAATTGAGAAAAATAACATATATTCATAGGTTATTTCATGTGAACTGGCATGGAACATATTTACTCCATAATGTTACAATTATAAGAAAATTTAAAGTAGAAACCGGTACCTTATTTCCTACGAATATCATGAAATAAAATAAAAAAGTAAAGCATACAATAAATTCTTATATTCACCATGTTATTGGTCGATTTGATCTCACCCATCTATCCAATGTATGCCCTCAAAAATTCTCTCTAACTAGTTTGACCATGCTTAAAACATATGCTCTAAAGTGTGATCATACTAGATGAAAATAAAAATATTTTGTTTAGTGTGTGAATGTAATACTCATGTTGCCCTTAAATATCCCTATGAAAAATAGATCATGGATCGGGTTTGATCTTGAAAATTTTCCTTGTATATTATCCTATGGACCTTCATTGCAAATATCTTATTTTTCTCTATCACTTGAAGATACGTGGCATGCTTCTATTAGTTACGTTGCAGCGGGCACAATTTGTAAAATTTTACTATCTACGTAATAACTACAAAATGTAAATTTAGCCCCAAGGCTCGATGAATATTCCTACAAATATTCAAGTCAAAAAATGTAAGAAAGAATAATTGACCCTACTCCCAAAGAGGTATACGTGTCAAAAGATGATTGGAGCAGATATTTGGGTCAATGATGCATTTTTGATGACGAGTTGATGAAGTGTAAAATGCAATAAAATATCTAAATCCCATTAAGGACACGTGGTGTATTCTCAACAAGGGTCAAAGAAGTGGGGCTTCAGGTCAACTTGGTAATTTTGTGCCTAATAGGAAAATATAAAGATGTACAAAAAGGTCCTGTGAATCCATTACCTCTAATATTTGAACATGTGTCATGATCTTAACAAAAGTAAAGGGAGGGTGCTTGGGTTAAATGTGTAAAATTGTATGCATCTAAAAGATCGGATAAAAGTGAAAAAGACACCGTGAGCGTGCAAAACACCGCATTAATCCATGTGGAAAATAAAAATTCAAAGGAAGGATGGATGAATATGATATGATGCATTTCTAGCTACCACCATTAATGTATTTTTGCATGAATTAAAGAAAAATTATTTTAAGTATTCAAACACTTCAAGATTTGTACTATTGCATATGAGGATTTGGATGCCCTAGCTATCGAATTCACAAAGGAACAAAGTGAAATAAAATGAGAAGCATAAATTTAGAGCTAGAGGATTGAGATTCTAAGAAGCAAGGGAAAATTACATAGACATTTGCACGGAAAACTGGTAAGGATTATACTGCATTCATATTTCTCATTATTTGTTCCGTAATTTGCAAAGAGGTAAAGGGAAAATTTAGGGCATAGAAAAATGAATTCGTTGCCATCGGGTTTTCAAGTCACATCTGGTATTACCAGTGACTTAGATAAAATTATAGACACAGACTTGATGAATGCTGATTTGAATGATTTTTGCAAAGACTCAATAGCCCAGATAAAAATGAATTCATGGAAGAAATCAAGGCTAGTAACATTTCCTAGTTGGTGTTATACCTCCTTCAATAAATTTTCCTAAATTGGTAAGGATTTGTGCTATGAACTATAATCTAGAGAAGAGGGAAGTTTTGGATGGGAGTGGTGAGGCAGTGTTGACTTTAACACCCAGAGCTTTTAGGTTAATGATGAGATTCGTAACATTCCCATTTTGAGAATTTTCAAATAAGGGAAATTTTTTTAATAATGTTCACTTTCTAAATAATCCTAATTTACAACACACATTCTAATCCAATCAATCTCATCACAAAAACCATATACAACTATAAATGACTTGGTGAAACACCGATCTCTCATTCCATGACTCGGTATCATCGATATCTCATGTTAACTTATTGATTTGTATACGGTTTAAACATGGTTCCCTTACCCATTTGGGGATATAAAATGTTCTGTTTAAGAGGCCTATCTGAATATCTATTACCAATATTTATCTAAAATCCTTCTTCTTAAACTAGGTGACATAGTAAAATGCAACCAACAGCTTGCGATACTTTAGGAAAAGATTTTAAAACATATTGTTCATGTTTGTATTCCTAGATGACATACTCCTCAAATAGAATACATCATTTAGCCCACTTCATTTGTTATCTAGAATGGTCTTCACTAAATCTTGTTAGTCCACTTGTTCAACGTTTAGCCCTAGCCAAGGTTAGCAACATAGTCTAGTGTGGAGGAATACTCATGTGATAAAGGTTACATAGACATACCCAACCGACTTAAGTTGATTGCGTGTTTCTAGTTACCCTAAGTCATAGTGAGTTGACCCTAACACTAGATCATACCCCTAACTCTACCTAGGGCATAATTATGACCAAGTCATATTTATGTAAATCTAGATTATTAAACTCTAAAGGGTGTTGTAACATGTCAACTATAATATAGTATCCTCATGAAGATCCAAGTCTTCATGAAGGTACTACATTGTAGTTGGCGTGTGCTAACATCTGATTGAGCTCACCTCATTTGGATGAACACATCATGGAAAGAAGTTAAATACTTATTAAATTTTCCTTGTTAAGGGTTAATTATAGTAGCCCTACGTAACAATAGGTTCATTAACCATTAGGGTTTCAAGTAAAAGCTGTAATTAGAGTTTGTATGCAGATATATTTGCCTCCTAACCATTTCATAATTTTTTATTTTTAATCCATTAACATTTTAATTTATGTTTCAAATAATAGATTCAGCATACATAACAATTTTTTTATTTACTCACCAACCCAAGCCTTAGCTTACATAAGATTAGATAAAGTTATTTTTATATTAGAATTCAATGGAATGAAGTCTAATCTCTTTTATGTTCCTTCTTCTACATTCCTAATTCTAGTTTAGGAACTCATATACAGGAATCACACCTTCCACTATCAAAGACAAATTTTGGATTTATTTCCAAGAGGTTTTAAAAATATTCTAATAATCATTACAGGAAGTTTCCTTCCCTTTTTCCTATAAAGGTTTAATGTTCATATAAAACCCCATATTATTTTATAGGTTATTATCATGGTTCCATTTACTCACATACATTGTTTTAGTAAGGCTATAATAATTTAGTCAAATTTCCAATCACATATGTCAACTTTAATAAGTTAAATTTAATTAAGAGAGTAATACATTTAGTACCCTTAACCTTTATTCATTTTAAACCAACCCAAGAGGGTATATTACAGATATATAAAATAAATAGAGATAAGCTTCTCATTTTCATTTGCAGAATACCCAAAAATATTACACATCAAATTCAAACAAATCCACAACTCTTTCGTTCATCAAAATGGGATTCATACATTATAAGTTCAAACACTTCAGACATTTCTAGTGTCAAAAAAACAACAAGATCAATGACAAGGGAAAATTCCTTTTCCAACAATTACATTTCAATAATGATCCATATTTCATCATAAAAAGATCAAGCCTCTTTGATAAACAAAAGTAAAATCCTAAAAGATATTTTCTCATATCATCACTTACTAAGTCCATCTATGAAATTACTAGCATGGGTCCGTTCATCGAATTGAGCATGATAAGCACTAAGCATTAAAATTATGTGCTTTTACCTAACTATTTCATAAAGAGAAATAGGCTTTTATGAAACAGTTAAAGCTTTACGAAAGACATACCAAAAAGTAACACTAGTCGAAATGAGAAAGAGAGATAAGGTGATAAACCATATCATCATTAAGAATAGATCGGGATATAAAAATTCAACTTTAAACTATTGAATACATAAAAAGAATTAAAACTTAATCCAAATAAGTATTATTTCATAAAAATAAAAATTGTTTTTCATATACTTCTTTACATGATTCACTTCTTAATTAATCCAATCTAACATGAGAAGATACTATCACTACTATCTCTTCGAGAATAGATCTGCATTATATGGATCAATAGTACATTCATATCAACATTATTTTACCTAATTCCATCCTAAAATATAAGATGCCAAGTTCAAAGAAAACATAGGAACAGGTTAGGATGAATCAACAACATATTTAGTAAAGAATTTCTAGTTTAAGAATCCTATAACTCAATATTCAAAATTAGAAATCAATCTAAGTTCTAGTTCATCACTAAATAGTTTTCGATTAAGGATAGGATCGACTTGGCATGCAACTAGAAGAAAAAACACATTCTCCAAATGAGATATGTCATTACCAAAGTTTAAGTCAAAATAGACGAATGGAAAGATTTAACAATCAACTAAAATTCCCTGCATTAATTCAAATATTTTTCATCAAACAAAAGACTTCACAGAATATTTTCAACCAACCACAATAATCCTTCTAATTAACCTAAGATTTAGCTATATGTTCAATCACCACTAGACTTACTTCTACAAAAAGTCCCAGTGAAGGTGTTGGTGTTTGAATTAATCTCACCCTTATTCGGTTAATATTTTCCATCACTATCTACTATATTTTTCTACTTTCCCTGTTGAGGTGCAGGTCAACTTTGTGTTTTTTCTATGTATGGTTTTGTCTTTCCTCTTTTTCATTTGAAGATCATGTTTGAATGTGAATTATCTGGTAGTTTCTTACAGGGAAGCCACTGTCTTTTAAGTCCTAGAGTTTGAGGGATCACTTGTAAATTTCTTCTAAGCATTGTCTTTTATTTGCATTCTCTCTCTCTCATTACCCGTTGATACTTGGTAATTCCCAATTGATTGCAGTGTGGTGGGTCAAATTTACAAACTCGTAATTTTCTTTCACATTCAAAAAGTGTGAAATTGACCTCGTCACCCTATAAATGTTCTCTGAATATTCATAGTCAAAAGGTGACACAAGTAATTTCTCAATTAGTGTCAAGGAATGTACATGTGTCATAACTGGAGTGGATGTGGGGAGGCAACAAATATTTTTACCTTTTCACATTTATGAATAAAGGACTAAATGTGTAAAATTCGTGAAGGCCTCAAAAGACATGTGGCTACTTAGATGCAAAAGGTGGAGATGCGGGTCACCAGGGAACTCAAGAATTTTTGTTTGAAAATGAAGTGAGATAAAATTGTAAAAAGTGTCGCAGCCCCACTATCACTCAAGTGCAACCACATGTCAAGCCAATATTGAAAACCAAAAGGTGGATGGGTGGTTAAAGTTTGCCAAAGATGTGTAAATTCTCTAATGCTACAAAATTACAAAAGGTGTCCTCGAGCCCATATTAGTGGTAAAACCCCTGGATGGGGAAAAATAATTATTATTTTTGAAGTACTTGAAATTGATTAGCTTCCAGAACTAAATTTCCATGTACAAAGGGAACCAAGGCAAAAAAAAATATTTAGGTTTACTTGGATATCACACGGGAGGTGTGGCACTACATGGAGATGTGTGAAGCCGCACTTTGGAGGCAACACTGGTTCTTTGGTGAAGAAAATTTCTTCTCCACAATTTTTCTTCCTCTGCAACCTCTCTCCAACCTTTCCAAGAGCTTCAACCAGCTTTGTTACCAAATGTAAATAGGGATGAAAGCCTATATAATTATATTAATCAATGGAATCAAAATACAATAGAGCAGGCTATAATATTTATACATATTGGATAGCCTAGATACAAACAAATATGAAGTTACAACTATGCAACAACAAACTAAAATACAATAGCTTCCAAAATACATCCAGAAGCACAAATGAATAAAGACATAATTGTTATAACAACATAACAATTATACCCGTGAATATAACAAGAAAAATATGGCCAATAAAACCATATAACATTATACAACTAATTCATATAATGTAATAATTAATTATACAATGCATAATTAATTATCTTAAGAGTGTCGAGCCAGTATTGAAAACCAAAAGGTAGATGGGCAGGTCAAGTTTTCCAAAGATGTGTAAATTCTCTAATGCTACAAAATTACAAAAGGTGTCCCCAAGCCCGTGATAACGAAAAGCTTCATTCCATGTGGACGACTTATTTTTAAAATTGTGAATGACGGATTGAATGGTCATGATGCATTGTATTTATTTCTCGCTGCCATTAATGTTACTATGTAAATTTTAACATTTTAATCTACCTTGAGAAATAGAGGTTGAAAGTAGTCAAGGATTTTTTTGAAAATCCTTTGTATGGAGGAATTCTACATAATGACTCAAAATTTTCCAAGTCCCGAAATTCTGAAAATTTTCATCTTTTAGATTTCAGAGATTTTCTATTTCAGAGTTTAAATGGCATGGGTTTGAAATTTGGTTCCAAATCTCTCGAAGCCTGAAATCCTAAAAGTACAAATTTATGGACTTTTGGGATTTTGGGGTTTGGAAAATTTCATTCAACAAATTGGCATTTCTTAACTCAGAGTTCCAAAGTCTGAAATCCCTAAAGTATGAATTGTTAAAATTTCAGGATTTTGGGTATTGGAAATTTTGGTCGCATTATAATTAAAACCCGTTTCAGACTTCCAAAGTTTGAAAGTCTGAAAGTCCAAATTTTTAGAATTTCGAGCTTTCATGTTTGAGAACTTTCGTGGTCTTTTTGCATTTTCTACTTTCGGACTTTCAAGTCCAAAAGTTTGAAAGTTCGAAAGTCTAAATTTTTAGACTTTCAAGATTACGAGTTCCAGAAAATTTAGTTGCCAATTAACTTTTTTCATCTCCTAATCTCTGAAGTCCAAAACCCCGAAATTCCAAATTTTGGAATTTGGGCTTTGTTTCGTAATTTTAGAAATCCTTCATGCATTTAATTTTTCACCAACCCCGTACGAATCAGATTTTTTTCCATTAATGTTGGGTTTTCTATTTAAACTCATTTTTTACTTGTCATTTTTACAAGAGAAATTTTCTCTAACATTCTGTTTACTTGTACCTCTCAACGTCATTTTCTAGGTATTTTAACTTGGTTATTTTCTTTTTGGTTTAAGATATGTTATTTTTGTTTTTGTTTGTTTTCTTTGTTTCCTCCTCTACATGCCTTTTGAAATGAAAAAGTCATTGCCCACCATGTTTCTACGTTTGAAGTTTCCACAGGCATTCAGATTTTTCAAGTGTTCCTCTCAAATTTTTATCTCTCAGAGCTTCTCATTTTTTCAAGATTATGAAGATCAGCGTTTTTTGACAAAAATTTCCCCTCATTTCAAAGATCTGACAGATTTTTTCTTTTCGAAATCTTGGAGCTTCTATCTTTTCTTTTTCAGAGATTATCATTTCGATATTTTCAATTTGGGTTTTTGGAAGTCAAGTTTTGAACTTTTTGTTTTAGAGAAATTTTTCAAAACTTTCATATTTGGAAAAAAATTCAGAACTTTCATCTTTGGAGAATTTTTTTGGAACTTTCTGTTTTGGAGAATTTTTTTGGGAATTTCGAGTTTTACCTCTGGGAATTTTCAGTTTAGGTTTTGGAAGCTAATATTCTTCAGAATTCAAAACTTTTCTTTCAGAGCATTACACTTCAAGTTTCGTACTTCTCTTTTTTAGGTTTTTTTAAAACTTCGGATTTCGTTAGGAATATAAAGTTTGATGTTTACTTTTACACCAAAGGGAAAGGAAAAGATTAAGTATTCATTTCTTGGAGTTTCTCCTCACTCCTGTGTATCTTATGACTTAGGGAATATAGGGGACACCGACCTAGGGAAAATTAATTTTCCAGATTTTTGGGAAAGAGTAAAGGCTCCGAACAAGAAAATTTTTAGAACTTTCTATTTTGGAGAATTTTTGAGATTTTTCAAAGTTTTTCTTCGGGAATTTTTCAGTTTAGGTTTTGAGAAGATGATATTTTTTGGGAATTTGGGACCTATCTTTGAGAGCACCGCACTTCATGTTTTGGACTTCTCACTTTCGTGGTTTTTTCAAACTTCAACTTTCATTCTAGCATATAGAGCTTGATGTCTACTTCTACATAAAAGGGAAAAGAAAAGATGAAGTATTCATTTCTTGGAGTTTCTCCTCACTCTTTCCTATCTTCTGACTTAGGGAATATAGGGGACACCGACCTAGGGAAAATTGATTTTCAAGATTTTGTGGAAAGAGTAAAGGCTCTGAACAAGAAATCATAGATGAAGGCCATTTATGATAGTGGGTTTTCCCTTGTTACTAGTTTTCCCACATCCATGCATTTACCAGATTTTTTTAGCCATGCCATCCCACTTTGAAAAATAATCCATGTTAGTTAGAGATGATGATGATTAGGTAGTAATATGTTTAGACCCATACTTCTTTTAAGATCAGATCAAACTTCACGACGTTGAAGATTATGCCACAATTTCACCAGAATAAACAGTAGAACATTAGGACAAGGAAGAGGAAGTATGCCCAAAAATTCATGATGAAAAATTATCTAGTAAAGAGCTTTACCAAATTATCTAAAACCATACATCGTTCGATTTTATTCAGGAGTTCAACAATCTTATTGTACTACTAAGGAGAGTTTTAGGTCTTCCTTTTGCAAAATAATTCCTAGTAATGGATGTTCTTGTACATCACTACCATCAAGAAGAATAACGAGTTTATCCGATGGGGGGAGCATATTAGTAGCTCCATTTTCTATCAATTGAGCAAGGTGCTTTCCATAAAGAGCTTCTATATGACATCCTTCTTGGTTTATGCTACCACTACTATGGGAGATTTCTCTAGATTGAATACTAAAGGTATTCGTGGCACCTCCCAAATTTATGATTTCTATCCACAACTCACACTGAGTGAAGGGAACAAACATTTTTGAAGGGTCAATGATGCCTTCTTTATGGTTATCCTCTACCATTTTGACAAGGAGTTATACAACCAAAGGATTTTTTATGAAGCCTTTAAAGAAGTGCGTGAGTGGGGAGCCATCTATTTGTTTCCTACATTCACTTACATTCGGGTTCTAGGCTTTATAGGTGCCCCCAAAAAATTTCCAAGGTGTCCCACTGATAAATGGGTTTTACTGGAGTTGGTCAACAATTGTTGGATTATCACCAAATTCAAAACAAATGCCACAAATGGGAATGCACTTCCCTATTTCAATTGGTAGATATACCTGCCCGAATATTCATAAGGCCAAAAATGTGGATGTAGAATTGGCCAAAGTGACCTTGTGAACCTTTCATCCACAAACTAGTTTTGATTATTGGGGTAAATTTGGTGAAACAGGTCGGTCCAGTGCCCACGTGCCCCAATTGGAGGATATTTGGATTCATTTTTGGGATGAATACATCATCTCGACAAAGGGATTATGAGAGGTTGATCTTAGATGAAGTTCAACAATTTGGTTTGGCCGATGTCCCAAAGGATGCTCAAGATAATGATGAGGTTTTAGATGTGACGTAAAAAATGATAAGATTACTAGTCAACAATTTCCCTAGATTGATTGGTATGTAGAAGAATTTCGTAATACAAAGGAGAGATCGGGCCCATTCGTAAAGAACTTAGAGTTGTTTGGAAACTTTAGGAATTTCACCCAAAAGAGTAAAATAACCTACAAGTATAGAGGCCCCACCAACCATGATCCAATCAACACCCACAAAGGGGAAAAGGTCGAACCAAAAACCCATCTAACTCCCAAAAAAATTGCATTTGTTGTTTGGTCGCATCTCTCTCAAAGGCTCCTATTTCTAAGGCCAAGTCTCCTGAAGCACCTTTCACAGAAGTTTCTAAAGTCAGTGACTCTCCTAGCATCTCACAAGATCCATCACATCTTCTTCCCCCTCCATTTTCACTTCCAATATCAGCTCCTTCCACTTCCACAATCATTTCTTCCTTCATGTCTCCTTCCATGGCCCAGGTTTTCTCATCCCTTCCAGTTCTCTCAGATGGAGAAACTATTGGGTCACTCATTTCTTCTTCACTTCCCTTAACACTTCTATTTCTCTCCACCTCATTCCCAAGCATCATTTTATCAACTCCTATGGTTTTCCTTATGTCCACCCCGTCCATCATGGCCACTTCTACCCAAATACCAACTAATGTTTCTAGTGCTCTTACCATATCTAATGTTTCAGGTATTAAATCTACTGACCCATCTTCATCAAAATTAGATATTCCTGAATGGTTGTTTAGACAAACTACAAAGTAGAAGAAAAAGGTGCCTCTAGGAGATGTCATAGATCTCAGTATATTGGATCAGATGCCCAAAAGATAGGCCAAGAGGCCAAGAATTGTTTCAAGTCTGACAGTGAATCCATCTGGAGAGTGAATTGTAGAGGTTACTACCCCATTGAGGGAAAAACTAAAGAGACAATTATCTGTGGTAGATTATCGAATCTCTCGATTTTCATTGGGAAGAGATACTCATGAAGGAGCCAAACAAGATGTGCACACTACTCTTAGGGCTTTGCTAGAAAAATATGACAAAGATAAGGCCACAAAATATGAGCTCAAACTCAAGGTCGAACAACTCACTTCATTATTATGTAAAGTAACCCAACCGACTCCATCTATCGAAGTCTCAACTACTATGGCCATGATAGTTTCTTCTACCATCGATGACATTTATTATCATGAGCTCAAGAAACTAGGCTAGAAAGGATATTAGTAAATGGATGGATTGAAGCGCATAGTGTAGGAAGCTAATCCCTTAATCAAAGAATTTGTCAAAATATATAATGATCTCGTATGTTGGGAAGTTTGTTATTTACAAAATGGATGAGGATTTTCTTGAAGATAATAATAATTTAAATTTAAATTTGGCAACGTGGAGTGAGATCAGAGAAGAAGACGCTAAATTTCTTCTTCAGGAAGAGGTGATCGATGATGCCTCAAATTTATTTGAATACCAAAAGGCCATGGAATTCTGGTGCCAAGTATTGCAGGATTTGATTAAGAAATTGGAAGATAAATGGGTAGAAATCACGGATGCCCTGAATGACATCTCTAAAGAGTTTGATATTGCTAATTGAAATTTTTTCAACGAAAACATCGATGTTATTCTAGAGAATAAAATTATGGAAAATTTCAAGTATTTGGTGAAGCGTGATGATGAGGTCACTAAAAATTTCAGTTTGCATTGACCATTTGGTCTTGTGCCAAAATTTCATAGGGAGGCTGAAGAAAGTTACTAATAAACTTCGAAGAGTGCCAACCAAGATCACAAAGGAGATCAAGATAATAGATGTAGTAAATCACTACACATGTGGGCTTGGAGATGAAGATATTTATGTCCAATAATCAACTGCTTCATTGAGTATAAGCATCAAATGATTGTATGGGAAGGAGAACAACAAAAACTTGCAGGAGATGAAGGTGTATTTGAACCAAGCCAAAGATGAGAGGCCATGGAGGGTCAGATCCAAGCTCTAGATTGGTCAAGTTGCAGAGTTTGTTGACTCAAACCCTTGCAAACGAATTTTCTATTTTCATGGGATCATGTTCCCTTAATTTAGTGACATTTCTATTTTTAGAAAAAAATTAGTTAAGGGCCCAGCTGTAATGGCTCAGCCTAAGAACTTATAAATAGTGGAATGCTTCAAGCTAGTAGATATAGATTTGTTTTGAGTGAGGTTGCTCTTCAATCTTGGAAGAGTGCTTCAGATAATTATAAAAGACCTTTTAATTATATTTAGAGTTATGTCATACAATTGGGAATCTAATTTATTGTGTTGATTGGTTAATCAATGTTTTCTTTATGAATTTATGATTCCTAAGTGTGATTGATTATCTTACCTTTATTTCTCGGTTATCTCGATTCATGTTGTGAAGGAATAATGCGATTATATTTTATGTTAGTTATGAAAACCTTATTTTCCTTCTGTATTAATTTATGTCATCACTATCCCTAATTACAGAAATAGATTTTTTACATATGCATGTGTTGTTTCCTCATGATAAATTAATTGTGTGTTGAATCCAATTTAATCTATCCTTATGTATGATAAATTTTAATGAAGGAATGTACACCCCTGGTTTGTGGTATTTTGGACCCTTTCAAGTTTACGATAGGTGAAGGTAGCTAATGATGAAAGCATCCCCTCCACACTAACCCTTCCAAATATTAAACATCCCTTAATTTGGTGCATCACCACCCTTAGTATAGTTTCATTTCTACAAAATATCTTCCTAAAATCATAAAGATGTTAGCTTAGGATTAGATGGTCATTCTATTACACTAGGATTAGTTTAAGAAGAGGAATCTATCCTTCTCGGTAGGTTCACCTCAATTCCAAGTCCCACAACTTGAGAGGTGATCCCATGTGTCCCAATCACACCGAACATCCTATTCAAATTTTGGCCATTCGGAGGGTGCAATGATTTAGTGATAACAATTTTTGGCATGCCCGGTGGGATGAGTTGGTACTTCTCTTCTCATTAGCATAGATCAAAGTACTGGTGACTCTATATCTCTGGATTCCAAACCTTAGTGCATTCACTTATGCATAGAATTCAGACAAGAGCTTCTTCAAAGCATGGAAGTTATCAAAGCATATCAACCTTTCTAAGTGTCTCCTCCCAAGAGAAGAAGTAGAAGTATTTTAACACCATCAGTTGTAGCTTCATCTCATAGAGGTCATTCAAATCCTCCATATGGAAGGTTTCCTCCATCAAGGAACAATCAACCTCTTGTTATAATGGCATGAAACCAAGTTTTCCCCCTTTCAATGCAAGCAAGTCCAATTCAATTGGCTCAACGTGACCCTATATACCAGATTCGACACTCAAAATTTTATCCTTTTATATAGGAGAAACTCATGTCACTCCCATAGAAAACATTCTTTATGTAGCCAACATCTATGCAGTACACAATGTCAGAGAGGATAATGTTGCTATCAGACTTCAAGCCACTTCTTTCAAGGGAAAATCACTTCAATGGTTTTGAGGGTTATGTGTCGGCAGAATAACCACTTGGGATAAGTTAGGAGAGAAGCTCTGTAAATAGTTCGAAGACAAGAGTGATAACCTATCACTCTTAGAATAACTCACCACCATAAAGAGAGCTCCACAGGAGTACATGAGTGATTTCAATTTCTGATTTCATAGGACGTGGAATAGGATTCCAACACTCATCAAGCCCTCTCCAAACAATGCATTTCTGTACTATTTGCGAGCCTTGAATAGCAATGTAGTAGTGATGATTCAATCCATGGGAGGGACTACATTACCTAATGCTTATGACATAGCCATAAATGTGGAAAATTCTTTGATCCAGATGGAAAGATAGCTTCCCCGACCACCCATGACATTTTCTTTAGATCTTACAAATAATCAGCCTATCATTGTGCCTATTCTAAACATCTAATCAGCCTAGCTCAATCAGCCCCAAACTCTTCAAATGATCTATTTGAAGTAAAATCACTACTTCAGACCTTCGGAAATGAGCTAGTAGTAATGAAAAGGCAACAATCCCAATATTCTCGACTGTTTCAATCATAATATCAAGAAAATCGCCCTCCCTTTCAAGGAAATAATCAGGCCCAGAACCAGGTTACCAGCCAAGCATCAAACGTAAAGCCTTTAAAATTCCAAAACCCTTCCATTACTAGTTCATCTAAAGTCATAGTTATAGTCCAGAATAACCTCATTCAAGATTATGAGTGGTGCTACACTTGTTCTCGGCCTCACAACTAGATATTTTCCCAAAAGGAGTTCGAGTTAGACCCATATGGTCAAAAGCATATTTTCTCAACTTGAATCATCTGCTGGACCATCCACTCAAAAATTCAAGACCAACCTTCTAACAAAACTACACTACTAAATTAGCAATAAGAAGAATTTTTTGGATTAAATACTAATGCCTCCACTATAACATCTAACACACGTTCCAAGAAAAGGGAAATAGACCCAAAATCTTCCAAAATAGATTAGGCGTCTACTTCTCAGTCCCCAACACATATATCGAGACAACAAAGGCACAAGAAGGAAATCGCTGGAAGTATCCATGGATCAGTTTAGAAAAAGAATGGGACTTCAAGTATCACGATGCCCAATAGGAATTTTCTAAAAGAAGAATCCAATGCCCCAAAAGGTATTAGCAAAGTGGGGGTGATTCTGTTCAACATCGTGGAGAAAATGAAGAAGACCAATTTGAGTGTCATGATGTGGGATGCACTCTTGATTCCTTCTCAGAGGAACTTGCTATGGGAGGATTTGAACAAATTTGGCACTACCAACAGATCATCAGGTCAAGAAGTCAAAGTGGAAACCAACTTATTCCAACTGAAACAAAAGTATATGCTAAGCCCAACAAGCCTCCACCATTCTATATCTCATTGATAATTGGTGATCATTGGTACACAATTGTATGATTGATTCTAGAGCTAGTAGTTCCATAATGCCCAAACAGATAGAAAATATATTAGAAATTCCATATACTCCAATTTCAAGAGGAGTTTTTCAACTAGAAGGTACTGTAGTCCAATCTATAGGGGTCATTAAGGGACTTCATATTACTATCCATGCATGTCCTAGCTTGACATTCATGCAAGAAATATCTGTTATTGATCTCCCTCCCCTTTTGCATTTTCTTATCACAGAATTCATTGCCAAGATGGGTGGATATTTGTCATCAGAATGGTCACATATTATCCTTAGAACTTGGTACAAGACAAAGGTGACTATAAGAGATGAACCTATTTATCGTAATCATGTGGAACCATACACCACCAAACCCATAAATGTAAATTATGCCATTAGTGACCCAAATGAAGAAGATGTAGATCATGAGCCAACTACTCTCATGGAGGAAGTTCTTGACACAAAGTGCTTGATGAAGTAAGTATCAACCACCAATATGATCCTTATGCTGATTTATTAGTAGATGAAGAGTCAGGTTTGCTACTTCTAGAAGAAATAGGGTTGGGTACATATTGCATTCATGAAGAAAATACCATCATACCTCAACTTGTTAAGACATCAAGCAATACAAAGGGACTGTGGAAAATGTTTTTGATGGATCACAAAGTAAAAATGGATCTGGTGTAGGGGTTATGTTGATTTCTCCAAAAGGAGACAAATATTTCTCTTCCTTTCGGTTGCAGTTCAGCTACACTAATAATGTTTCGAATATGAAGCTCTTATACAAGGAATTCAGTTGGCCCAAAGAAGAGGAATCCAAACCTTGACCATCTTTGGTGATAGTGAATTGGTTGTGCACCAAGTTACAACCGTAGTGCATCAAAAAATGATCTACTGAGGTCATATAAAAATTGGGTTTGGGATTTGATAGAATATTTTGAAGCTTTTGGAATTCATGTAATTCCCAGGAAGAAAAATCAAGATGTTGACAGGCTAGCTACTATTGGCTCTTAAGACGATGTACCTATGGAAATCATGAAATAAGATCAGTAGATAGTCAAAATGGTGGTCCATCCCACAATACCAAATAATGTAAGTAGCTGGAAGGTGTTCGATAGTGATCAATAGATTGTTCTCTTCCTATAGCAAGAAGAAAATTTTACTTCCAAACATCAAGATAAACTTCAAAATTCTTACGGTGATCAGATTATACAACTGAAAGGAAACAAGCTACCAAAAGGCCTAGTTACATTGGAATCCATTTTCAATTCAGATGATCAAGCAAAAAATCAGAGCATCTCAATTATGGTGGTCAAGGAGGAGGATTTTGAAGAAGTCGAAGGTGGCAAGTGAATTTTTTTAAAAGTTGATAAGGTATGCACTACTCAGGAAAAGAAATCTTTCATTGAACTATGTCAAGAGTATCATGATATTTTTTCATGGAGATAAACAGAACTACGTGGGTTCAATCCTGGTTTAGCTCAACATACCATCAAGATAGACCCTAACTCTAAGCTATTTCATCAAAAATAGAGGCCGATAAACCCTAAGATTGAGACACTAATGAGGAAGGATCTGAACAAGCTTATCGAGGCTTGCATAATTTCTCCCATCAAAAATTTCTTATGGGTATCCGATTTGGTGCCTATAAGGAAAAAGAAATGAGGATTTTTTTTGTGCGTAGATTTTAGGGATTTAAACCGTGCCTCATTAAAGGATCACTACCCCCTTCATCGATGGAGAAAATCCTCCAAACTAGTGGCAAGGCCTCAGAGGTTCTCTTTGCTTGATGGATATTTAGGGTATAATTAGATTCTGGTCCAAGAATTTGATCAATTCAAAACATATTTCACTACTAAATGGGGCATGTAAACTTACAACAAGATTCCATTTAGATTGTCTAATGCATGAGCTAATTTCCAAAGAGCCATGGATATGGCCTTTAAAGGACTAATCAATGATATTATCTTGGTTTACCTGGATGACATAACTATCTATTCCAAGTGTGTTGAAGACCATATCACACATCTGAGAAAGGTTTTTGAAGATGTAGAGAATTTGGGGTCTCACTGAACCCTAAGAAGTGCATTTTTGTAGTTCAAGAAGGAAAATGTTGGGACATATTGTTTCAGTGGAAGGGCTATCAATTGATCCAGCTAGAATCCATTCCATTATGTCATTATCTCTCCCAAGTCACAAGAAAGGTCTCCAAAGTTTCCTAGGAACCATAAATTTCATGCGGAGGTTCATTCCTCAATTTACAACATTGGCTAAACCACTCACGACCATGCTAAAATAGAATATTCCCTTCTCATGGAAGAAAAATGGGAGGGAGAGTTTTGAGGCCATCAAAATGGCCATTTCTTAGGCTCCCACACTGGTCAATCCTAGGTTTGACAGGGATTTCATTCTCTATGATTTCGCAGGACAGGAAAGTATTTCAGGGATTCTAACCCAGCAAAATGATGACTGATGGAACAACCAATCACCTTTTTCAGTCAGTCTCTTAAAGAATACGATCTCAGGTATTCTTTCATTGAAAAGTAGGTCTTCACATTCATTCGAGCTCTAAAAAATTTTAGGAACATGTTATCCAATAACAAAGTACATTTGATGGTTTCCCATCCTGGTGTCAAAGATTTTTTGTTGAACAAAGAAATGAATGATAAGTGTGCAGGGTAGATCACAAAAGTAATGGAGTATGATGTACACATTAAAGTCACTAAGCTTGTCAAGGGCAAAGGGTTATGCCAGCAGTTGGCTGCAGACATGGAGACCAAGGATGTAGAGGGTACCACGCTCCTAAACACCAATGAAAGTGACTCTTAAGATGATTGGTTAACAAATATGCAAAATTTCCTTCTCTCAGGGGTATATCCTCCAAATATGGATAAATTCTAATGACGTACTTTCTATCTCCAGTCCATTCCATATGCCTTGGTGGACAACGTCCTTTTTGAAAGGATTTGAATGGTGGTCTTCTCCGCTGCATCAAGCCGAACAAGTGAACATGATATTGGATGAGTTCCATAGTGGCCTCCAAGGATGGCATTACTTAGTACAAAAAACCACTACCAAGATCATGCGAGCCATTTACTACCGAATAAACTTGTTTAAGGATGCTCATTTTTGGGTAAGGAAGTGTAAAGAATGTGCTCTTTTCGTGGGTAAATAGAAGTTGATAGCTCTTCCATTGCATCTTGTTCGGTGGATCAACCCTTCATTCGGTGGGGGTTAGATTTTATTGGAATTATTAATCTTGTCATCTAGTGAAGAACATAAACGGGTCCTTACTGCAATGGATTATTTCACTCACTAGATAGAAGTGGTGGCATTGAAGGAGAGCAATGAGAAATTTGTCCTTGAATTTTTAGAGAATCTAATGACAAGGTTCGGTGTTCCATTTACCGTTATCTCTGACAATGCAATGGATTTCCTTGGGTTAAAGATAAGTGAATGGGTTGTTAAGAACATGGTCTACCTCAAGACTTCATCTAACTACTATCCACAGGGAAATGGGTTGGCTGAATCCAGTAATAAGAATCTCATAAGGATCATCAAGTGTACAATGGAGGCCAACAAAAGGACCTGACATACACAACTTAAGATAGCCCTATGGGTGGATCGGATAACACCTAAAAAGGCCATCGGGGTTTCACCTTTCATGCTTGTATATGGAAGGGAAGAAAAACTCCCACTTTCTTTGGAAATACCTTCCTTGGACTTGGCTTATCGGCTCGAAGTTATGGAGAATGATGCCTTAATAGTGAGGCTTGTTGAACTCATGGAGCTGGAGGAAATTTGAAACTCAGCCATGCACACATTAACACAACATCAGGCTCAGGTTAAGAAATATTTTGACAATAAGGTATCTAATAGGAATTTTCAAGAGGGAGATCTAGTCCTCAAATGGGATGAAGATAGGGCCAAGCCAGGAAAGCATGCCAAATTTGACACTCTCTGGAGTGGGCCATACATCATCACAAGTTGCAAAGAGGTGAATTCATTTCATCTATCCAAACTCAATGAAGAATAATTTCCCATTCATGTGAATGGGATACATCTCAAAGCTTACTTTTGAGATTGTTTCACCATGTACAGTGTTCTTTTCTTTTCCTCCAAGTACTTTGCACATCGTTTCGTTTTCTAGTATGTTTCTGTTTGTTTTTCTGTTTTGTTTTTTATTTTAGGAATCCTTGCCCAATGATTTTCTTAAGGCTATTGGTCTCAAAGCTTAACAGGAAAGCTTTCCCTAGAGGTCACCAAAAATGTTAACATTATAATCTACCTTGAGAAATAGAGATCGAAAGTAGTCAATAAAATTTTGAAATCCTTTGTATGGAGGAATTCTGCATAATGTTTCAAAAATTCTCCAAGTCTTGAAATTCAAAAAAATTTGCTTTCAGATTTCAGAGATTTTCTATTTTGGATTTTAAATGGTGTGGGTTTGAAATTTGGTTCCAAATCTCAAAGCCCGAAATCCTGAAATTCCAAATTTTGGACTTTTGGGCTTTGGGTTCGAAAATTTTCATTCAACAAATTAGCATTTCTTAACTCGTAGTTCCGAAGTCCGAAATCCTAAAAATATGAATTTTTGGACTTTCGGGCTTTTTGGGTTTTGGAAATTTTTATCACATTATAAGTAAAACCCCTTTTGGTCTTCCAAAGTCTAAAAGGCTAATTTTTTTGAACTTTTGAGCTTTCAGGTTTTAGAACTTTCGGGGTCTTTTTTGTGTTTTCCCCTTTCAGACTTTCGAAGTCTGAAAGTATGAAAGTTCAAATTTTTAGACTTTTGGGCTTTTGGGTTTTGGAAATTATCATTTCCAATTTGCTTTTTTCGTCTCCTAATCTTGAAGTCTGAAACCTCGAAATTATGAATTTTCAAATTTTGGGCTTTCGGGTTTCACTTTTGAAATTCTTTCATGCATTTAATTTTTCACCAACCCCATACGGATCATATTTTTCACCATTAATATTGGGTTTTCTATTTAAACTCAGTTTTTACTCGTCATTTTTACTTGACACATTTTCTCTGACATTCCATTTTCTTGTACCTTTCAACGTCATTTTTGAGGTATTTTAACTTGGTTATTTTCTTTTGGTTTAAGATCTCTTATTTTCATTTTTGTTTGTTTTCTTTGTTTCCTCCTCTGCATGCCTTTTGAAATGACAAACTCATTTGCCCACCATGTTTTTACATTTGAAGTTTCCACAAGAATTCAGATTTTTCCAGGGTTCCTCTCAAGTTTTTTTATCTCTCAGAGCTTCTCAGTTTTTCAAGATTCTCAAGATCAATTTTTTTGGAAAAACTTTCCCCTCATTTTGGAGATCTGGTGGAGTTTTTCTTTTCAAAATCTCAGAGTTGGTATCTTCTGTTTTTTGGAGATTATCATTTCGGAGATTTTCAATTCAGGTTTTTGAAAGTCAAGTTTTCAAAACTTTTTTTTTTAGAGATTCAAAACTTTCATCTTTAGAGAAATTTCCAGAACTTTGATCTTTGGATAAATTTTTGAACTTTAATCCTTAGAGAAAAATTTTGGAAATTTTTATTGCAAAGAAAATTTTCAGGAATTTCAGAGTTTTCTCTTTGGGACTTTTCAGTTCGGGTTTTTGGAAGATGATACTTTTTGGGAATTCAAGATCTATCTTTTAGAGCATTACACTTCAAGTTTCAGACTTCTCTTTTTAGGGTTTTTCAAACTTCAGCTTTCATTCCGGCATATAGAGCTTGATGTCTACTTCTACATCAAAGGGAAAAGAAAAGATGAAGTATTCATTTCTTGGAGTTTCTCCTCACTCCTTCCTATCTTCCGACTTAGGGAATATAGGGACACTAACCTAGGGAAAATTGATTTTCCATATTTCTGGGAAAGAGTAAAGGCTCCAAACAATAAATCATGGATGTAGGCCATTTATGACAAATGGGTATTTTCCTCTTTACCGGTTTTCCCACATCCATGCATTGGCAAGAGTTTTTTTAGCCACAACATACCACTTTGATAAAGAATCCATGTCATTCAGGGATGATGATGATAAGGTAGTAATCTATTTGGACCTAGACTTCTTTGAAGATCTGCTCAAACTTCCCGATGTTGAAGATTATGCCACAATTTCACTAGAATCAGTAGTAGATCATTGGGACAAGGAAGAGGAAGTATGCACAAAAATCATGATGAAAAATTATCTAGCCAAGAGCTTCACCAAATTACCCAAAACCATGCATCGGTCAGATTTTATTCAGGAGGTTAGTGATCTTATTGTGCTACTAAGTAGAGTTTTAGGTCTTCCTTTTGTAAAGGAATTCTAGGAATGGATGTTCTTGTACATCACTACCATCAAGAAGAATAATGAGTTTATCCGATGGGGGATCATATTAGTAGCTCCATTTTCTATCAATTGAGCAAGGTGATTTCCACAAAGAGCTTCTATATGACATCCTTCTTGGTTTATGTTTCCACTGCTATGGGAGATTTCTCTAGATTGAATACTAAAGGTATTCACAGCACCTCCCAAATTTATGATTTCTATCCACAACTCACACTGAGTGAAGGAAGCAAGCATTTTCAAAGGGTCAATGATGCCTTCTTTATGGTTATCCTCTACTATTTTGACAAGGAGTTATACAACTGAAGGATTTCTGATGAAGCCTTCAAAGAAGTGCATGAGTGGGGAGCCATCTATTTACAGTTCCCTACATTCACTTACATTCAGGTTCTAGGATTTATAGGTGCCCCCAACAAATTACCAAGGTGCCCCATTGATAAATGGGTTTTACTGGAGTTGGTTCGACAATTTTGGATTATCACCGAATTTAAAACAAATACCAAAATCGAGAATGCACTTCCCTATTTCAATTGGTAGATATACCTTCCCGAATATTCATAAGGCCAAAAATGTGGATGCATAATTGGCCGAAGTGACCTTGTAAACCTTTCATCCATGAACTAATTTTGATTATTGGGGTAAATTCGGTGAAACAGTCAGTCGGTCAATTCCCACGTGCCCCAATTGGAGGATATATGGATTCATTTTCGGGATGAATACATCGTCGAAAAAGGGATTATGAGAGGTTGACCTTAGATGAATTTTGGTAGTTTGGTTTGGCTGATGTCCCAAAGGATGCACAAGATAATGATGAGGTTTTAGATGTGGTGTACAAAAATGATAATATTTTGTCAACCATTTCCTGGATTGATTGGTATGTAGAAGAATGTTGCAATACAAAGGAGAGGGTGGGGCCCATTCTACAGAGAACTTATAGTTGGTTGGATACTTTGGGAATTTCACCCAAGGGAGAAGAACAACCTATAAGTATAGAGGCCCCACCAACCATGAGCCAATCAACACCCACAAAGGGAAAATTTTGACCAAAAAACCCATATGACTCCCAAAAATATTTCATTTGTTGTTGGTGGCTCATCTCTCTCCAAGGATCCTATTTCCAAGGCCATGTCTCCTACAACACCTGTGATAGAAGTGGTTGAATTCAATGAATCTCTTTAGCATCTCATAAGATCCATCACATCTGCTTCCCCCTCCATTGTCACTTCCAATATTAGCTCCTTCCACTTCCACAATCATTTCTTCCTTCCCATCTCCTTCCATGGCCCAAGTTTTCTCATCCCTTCTAGTTCTCTTAGCTAGAGAAACTATCGGGTCACCCATTTCTTCTTCACTTCCCTTAACACTTCCATTTCCCTCCACCTCATTCCCAAGCATCATTTTATCAACTCCTATGGTTTTCCTTATGTCCACCCCATCCATCATGGCCACTTCTACCCAAATACCAACTAATGTTTCTAGTGCTCTTGCCATATCTAATGTTTCATGTATTAAATCTACTGACCCATCTTCATAAGCATTAGCTATTCTGAATGGTTGTTTAGACAAACTCCAAAGTAGAAGAAAAAGGTGCCTCTAGGAGATGTCATAGATCTCAGTATATTGGATCAGATGCCCAAAAGATAGGCCAAGAGGCCAAGAAATGTTTCAAGTCTGATAGTGAATCCATCTGGAGAGTGAATTGTAGAGGTTACTACCCCATTGAGGGAAAAACTAAAGAGACAATTACTGTGGTAGATTATCGAATCTCTCGATTTTCATTGGGAAGAGATATTCATGAAGGATCCAAAAAGATGTGCACACTGCTCTTAGGGCTATGCTAGAAAAATATGACAAATATAAGGCCACAAAATATGAGCTCAAACTCAATGTTGAACAACTCACTTCATTATTACGCAAAGTAACCCAACTAACTCCATCTACCAAAGTCTCAACTACTATGGCCATGATAGTTTCTTCCATCATCGATGACATTTATTATTAGGATCTCAAGAAACTAGGCTAGAAAGGAGATTGGTAAATGTATGGATTGAGCGCATACTATAGGAAGCTAATCCGTTAATCAAGGAAGTTTGTCGAAATATATAATGATCTGTAGGTTAGGAAGGTTACTATTTGCAAAATGGATGAGGCTTTTTCCGAAGATAATAATAATCTGAATTTAAATTTGGCAACATGGAGTGAGATCAAAGAAGAAGACCCCGAATTTCTTCTTCAGGAAGAGGTGATCGATGATGCCTCAAAGTTATTTGAATACCAAAAGGCCATGGAATTCTGGTGTCAAGTATTGTAGGATTTGATTAAGAAATTGGAAGATAAATGGGTATAAATCATGGATGCGCTAAATGACATCTCTAAAGAGTTTGATATTTCTAATTTCAAAATTTTCAATGAAAACATCGATGCTCTTCTCAAGGATCAAATTAAGGAAAATTTCAAGGATTTGGTGAAGCACAAAGATGAGGTAACTAAGACTTTCAAGTGGGAATCCATTGACTGTTTTGTCTTATGCCAAAATTTCACAAGGAGGCTGAAGAAATTTACTAATAAGCTTCAAAGAGTGCCATCCAAGATCACAAAGGAGATCGAGACAGGTAGATGTTGTTAATCACTACACATATGGGCACGGAGATGAAGAGATTCAAGGAATTATCAAGCACTTCATTGAGTATAAGCATCAAATGGCTATATGGGAAGGAGAACAATAGAAACTTGTAGGAGAGGAAGGTGTAGCTGAACCAAGCCAATGCTGAGCAGCAATGGAGGGTCAGATCTAAGCTCTAGCTCGGTCAAGTTTGCAGATTTTACTAAGTCAAACCCTTGCAACAAATTTTCTATTTTCATGGGAGCATGTTCCCTTAATTTAATGACATTTCTATTTTTAGATAAATGTTAGTTAAGGGCCCAACTGTAATGGCTCAACCTAAGAACTTATAAATAGTGAAATACTTTAAGCTAGTAGATATAGATTTTTTTAGTGAGGTTACTCTTCAAGCTTAGAAGAGTGCTTGAGATAATTGAAAGACATTTTAATTATATTCAGAGTTATGCCTTGAAAATGGGAATTTGATTTATTGTGTTGAATGGTTAATCAATGCTTACTTTGTGAATTAATGATTCCTTAGTGTGATTAATTATCTTGCCTTTATTTCATGTCTATTTGAAGGAATAATGTGATTATCTTTTATGTTAGTTTTGTAAACCTTATTTTCCTTACGTATATATTTATATCATCATTACCCCTAATTACGAAATATATTTCTAACATATTCATGTGTTGTTTCCTCATGATAAATTAATTGTGTGTTGAATCCAATTCAATCTATCCTTATGTATGATCCATTTTAATGAAGGAACATATGCCCCTGGTTTGTGGTATTTTGTACCCTTTCGAGTTGCAATAGATGAAGGTGGTCAATGATGTAAGGATCCCTCCACACTAACCATCTAGATATTAAAATCCATTAATTTGGTGCATCACCACCATTATTATAGTTTCAATTCTAAAAATATCTTTCCTTAAAACTCATAAAGATGTTATCTTAGGATTCTATAGTCATTTTATTACACTAGGAGTAGTAATTCATTTAGTTTAGGAACATGAAGCTAGAATTCTTTGAAGGTTTACCTCGATACCAATTCCCATAGCTTGAGAGGTGTCCCAATCACACCAAACATCCTATTCACGTTTTCACCATTCAGAGGGTGCAATGATTTGGTGACAATAGTAAATCAAGGGTGTTTTCAATCCTGTGAAAGCTTTCATCTTTATTTATGAATTGGATTGGTTTTTGTTGCTACCTTTGTGATTTTTGTGAAGAATTATCACGTCATTAGCTGTGGAGCTCAAATTGTGAACCTGAGGACTTAATAAGTTGTTGGTTTGGGTTTAAATTTCTCAAGGACTCATGTATTGACTAGTAGGAGCTTCGAAACTCCTATTTTTCTATTTCAGTGGTAGGTTGGTTTAAAGGAAAGTTAGGGTTTTTGAATGATGAAAACTATGCCATCTTCATTTTTCAGTTACATCTGGGGTCACTAGTGATTTGGAAAAGATTACAGACATGGACTTGATGTGTGTTGATCTAGATGATTTTCTTCAGAGGCTTAATAGTCCCCATAAGAGTGAATCCCTTAAGGTAATTCAAGACAGTCGTATTGCTTTAGCAGGTGTTATTACCCCAACAGTTCTTTGCCCAATTGGTATGAAACTGTGCTATGAATTATGATCATAAAAAGAGGGAAGTATTAGATGGGAGTAGGGATGAAGTTTTTAATTTGACACCTAGATCCATTAGAATAATGCTAAAGTTTCTGTAATCACCAACCCAATCACCATTGCCATCAAATTAGCTCTGCAAGATTATGAAACAAAGAAGAAGGACTATGTCAAGATGATAAATACAAAATGGCTTATTATGAAGAAGACAATGGCTAGAATCCCTAAAAATCTAGTTAGGGCACAGTTTGTTGAGGAGGTTAAAGATTTCATTATGTTTCTAAGTTGAATGGCAGGTTTAGAAACCACAAATGAATTCAAAGAATGGATGAATACATACATATGGATTATTCTAGAGAGAAAAGGGAGCATTTGTTGGGCCACCTTTATTGTAGACACACTCCATGATCACATGGTCACTCTAGCAGCAAAAATTGAGATGGGAGATACTGTAGACCTTGAATTTTATATGATGACATATCTCATTTATAATGTTGCAGGAAAAAAACGTTTCCTAGGTCTGTCACCACGTGCTGACTTCAAGAAATGTCAAATGCATGAGATTTTTCTTGATTACATAATTAGTTAATCGTAGTGGAAACATAATGTTGGTTAATGATTCATTTTTCACACCAATCATTTTAATTTTTAGACCAGAGTGGGGACAATACAAAATTTCTGAACAGGCCAGACATGTAATTTTGGAGTATGGGTGCTACTTTATTCAATATAAAAAGTTTACATACATAAGAGTTAGTGGCTTTGAAGGTAGGCCTTGTAAGTTTCCCAAATATGTTGATGATAAACTAGTTTTATGTGAGTTGGCAAGGTAATTGACACCTATACACAAGTTGATTTCTAGAAGGCATAAAACAAATATCAAATTCCCAATTAGAATTGGAAGGTATTCATGCCCTTCCATCATAAAGGCTAGATTGATTGGAGATGAAATGAAGAAATTTGACATGGAGAAGTTTGAGGCAAGGCCTAATTATGACATTAGATGGGTGTTTAACAACATTGCAAATACCTTTGAGCATGAGCCCCATTTCGAGGATTACTGGATGAACTGTAGGGATGAGGAAGAAGTCAAATTAAGGGATTTTTCCGAATGACTCTATCACAGATAATAGACTACAAAATTGTGGTTATCCCAGAGGGGATTATGGATGATCCACACACAGTGAGAAGATTTTATATTGATCAGAAGGTGGGGGATCATCCTGTATCTCCTCTAGACTAGAATGTGGTAGAATCTGATGATCCTTATTTAAGAATAGCTGATGTAATGAGGAGGATTGTAAACTAGTTGGCCCAAAAGAACATTGATCTTTCAATCCAAAATACAAAAATCCTAAACAACTTCAGAAGTTTGGGAAACCTGAGTGAGGATATTCCACCCCTAAGGGAGGACATAGATAGAATGGACCCACTGGGAGGAAAGGCCCCTCAATTTCCATCCAAAAGGCCTACTCCTGAATTCATTGATGAGTGGACATCAACCACTAGCGGAACTGGAACTTTTATGTCAGTTCTCATGTAAAAGACTAAAGAGATGATTTTAAAGTCTATGGAGAATTCCCCCATTACTTTTGCAGTGCCAATTCAGGAAAAGGGGAAAGGTTTGGCATCACATGTGGTCCATGAAACATAGTGTTGAAAAGTTAATGAGTGGAGCCATTGCAAGTGGCCATATTCAGTCTAAGCCACACAAGGATGAAAGAAGAGTAGCACCAGATTTAAAAAGGTTTGAGAGGACACACAAAAAACACAAGGTTATTCACCAACCAGTCTTGGTAAGAGTAGGTGCCCATACGCCTAAAAATTTCAAGCACCAGGATATGGTAATTGATCCCCCAAAGTTTGAGAAGAGTGTTAATTTCTAAAAGCAACATGATGCATCACTGCCACATGTGGAGCAATCAGATCCTCCAATCCCACATTTTCCCTTTATGGAAAATATAAGGGAATGCACTCAGTACGAGTTTTCAAGGAAGTATTGTAATTAATCTAGTAGACAATTGATTTATTACCCCAGGTATGAAAATCTCTGAAACTTTTCTTGCCAAGGATATAAATGTACCTCAGTTGAAACAATGCATGAATTTGCAAAGTTCCAAACTGATGTAATTGATGTTGATGTTGGTGAAGGATTTTCCATGTTGGATGCACTTAATTTATTTGTAGATGAACCAATATTGACACCAGTGGGTAGCATTCAAGAAAGTAAAGAATTGGAAAAAGATATTCATGTACCAACTACTGAAGTGGGGATCCAGGAAACTGAATTACTTTCCCTAGGACAAATGGTTTTGGAATTGGGTAAACCAGAGTTGTTTGTTGAAAAAGATATTAATATTGAGTTATTAGTAGAAGAGGTTATATCCATTTCTGTTGAGGTGACCAAGACTGATGACCTTCCTCAGGAGGGAATATTTTTGAAGAAAAATTAAAATAACACAAGATGCAATTATTGATGAAGAAATCATTACTGGTGAGGATTTACAACCCTTAATGGGAAATGTAGAGTTGTTTCAGAGGAACAACCTACCATGGCATTTCTAGATACATCATTAGAACATGAAAAGGGTAAGGTGGCAACTCAACAGACTTTGGGAGAGAGAGAGCCCACAACCCAAATTTTGGTACAAGAAAGTGTTGGAGAAGAAATTGACTCCACTATGGTTTCAACTGAAGAAACAAGGAAGGAGTTTCCCTAAATGTTGATACAATTCAAGGAAAAAATGATCAATCTAAAGTTCTAGACCATGAAAAAGAGCATCCAAAAGAATCAATAGCACAGGGTGAGATTGGCATAGGGACCATCAAAATAAGTAATCAAGGAACAGACACAATCATTGGTGCAAAATGAACAAGAAGTATCCAAACAAATGATAGTTGTTCCTGAGAAACTCCAACAGGAATCATAAGAGACAAAAGCTATAAAATTTGTAGAAAAGGGATGGATCAGTGAGTTGATTTCAAATGAAGAAAAAATAGGTCCTCCCTATGCAAGCTATTGACCTTACTACTCTGTCTTTTCCAAAGGTAGTAAGAGCCTCAAAAAGGGCTAGGACCATCACAAAAACCCACACTGATTCATCTGGAGCAAGGACCTTGGAAATAACAACCCCTTTTGAGGGTAAAACAAGAGAAGACATAACAACTGATGATTATAACATTCAGATTATTCCCTTGGGAAAACCTTCAAGGGAACAATTAAAGCAAGGAGTGTTTGAGGTAGTGAATGATCTTCTGCAAAAAGTTGATGAAGATGGAATGACAAAAAGGCAACTAAAGGAGCAAGTTAAGGCCTTGAGTTCTTGTTTGCAATAGTTGACAAGGAAGACTAGTCAAACACAAGAAAGTGCCTATATAAACACCCCTAAAGGAATGAATAAGGTAAACAAGGTTGTCAAGAAGGTTCAAGCAGTAGACACATGGATTGAGAAATTGACCAAGAGGGGAAAAGAAGAAATTGTAGAGGCTAGGTCAAAATATAAAGATCTAAAAAACATACTCAGTGAAATTGATGAGATAGTTGAACAATGTGACAATGATATCTTATATTTTGAAGGTATTCTTCCCAAGTTGGACCACATTACCCAGCTTAGTGATGAGTTGGTTGAGAAAGAAGATATTGTGCCTTTAGTAGTCAAAGGAAGCCAACATGATATTGAAGAATTGTCAAAAATCATAGTAGATACCTTGAATGAGATCACAAAAAATCTTGAAATCAAGAGAAATTAGGTTGATGATACTCTTGATGCTATTGACTTAAAATTAGAGGATATGGTCATTGATAAGTTCAAAAGAGTTATGGGGATATGAAGATTGATTTCTTACTTAATTATTTTGAAAGGAATGTTTTGAAAGATGATTTCTCCTACGAAGTCATTAAGACCATGAGAAAGATTGAGAATAAAATTGTAGAGTTAAAAGCAAGACCACTGGAATAATATAAAAATGGGCCATTGCATTGATGCAATATCTAGGCAAGCACTAATTTTCTAGCATCATATAGGACCAGATGAGGATACAAAGGATGACAAACATGCTTAGACAATTGAAACTTCTATTACATGGGAATTAATTGTTTCTCTGAATTTTATTGTTCCTTTATTTCAATTGAAAAATGGAAGAATGCAGTAACACCATATTTACTTTGATGAAATTAACATACATTTGGATAAGCATGTAAATGATTGATATTGTTATGCTTCTTGCATTTTGAACAAGGAACAAAATGGGGTTCTATAGGGGCCCTTGCCCATGACAAAGAAAGATATATACATGCCAGAAAGAGAAACAATGAAAGGAAGAAAACATCTAGGCATTCTTTAGCTTGACTTCATAGTTTCCCTCTAGCAGGGGAGATTGTTCAGTAGTTTTTTTTCCTCATCATAAAATCCCTTGATCCTTGTGTTTTCTCGAACAAAAATCACCGACCCTTCCAGTCCCAAGACATTCCCATATCCATCAATGCCTCCAAAGTCATTCTAGGATGACTCATGATTTGCTCCAGTTCAACTTTCTTCTATTGAGATGACACCCAATCTAAAAGATCCAGACCTCCTGTGAAGAATGTCATCTTTCCTTTCCCTTTGTGAAGGGTCGACATGCTTTGGGATTGAGTTGAGAGGGGACGCCCGAAGTTGTTGGAAGGGTAAGTATTGCATGTTTTTGACTAGGCTGATTGTGAGGCCTTGAACTTGACCCAACCTCCCATTTCCTTATGAAAGGTGGATTATCTTTTGGAGAAGGAATTGGTTGAGGGCCCAAAAATTCATGCTCTTCCTAAGGAGCATGATGCATTAAGTGGGTGGATGATCAAATAACAAATCTCCCCTATTGTCCCAAGCGGAGGAAATGGCTTCCCTTGAATGGTGAGTAGACAATGATCAGTCCTCCTCTCCATCTGAGATAACAATTGGAGGTTGAGGTTGTGGTTCACCTTTCCTTTTCCCTAAAGATGACCCTGGTGCTGAAACTGGTTGTGAAGGCATGGTATCTACTTTCTTTTTCTCTAGAAAATTGATCCTTTTATCCAACTCATCTATTTTTGGGAATTTAGAGCCTTTGTGTCAATGGAGGATTTATCATACAACACATATGATTCCTTGGGAATCTCTTTTGATAAAAATCCTCATCACATAAAAAGGGACATTGAAAACTAGTTTTCCCAGAGACTTGAGGTCTTCTCTCAACCCAATATCTTTTTAAATCTTTGGGAGATTTCATGTTCTCCCATCTAAAAATATGGAAATACATAACCTAGAAGGCTGCAAACATAGGATTGATCTCAATATTAACCTTGTAATAAGTTCCAACCAAAAATTTTAGTATGTTAAAAACCCTCTGGTGTCACCCGATGCACATTATAGATCAATTAGAGCCCTAACAAAAGCTTCATCAGGACCGCTTAAATTGAAAATATGATTTAAGTCCTCTAAAGAAATCTCCTTCAAAGCTATGAGCTACAAGTACCTTATCCATTTTCTTTGAAATTTCTTATACTTAGAACAAGAAGGAAAGGCATGATGATAATGAAATTGAGCCAAGTTTTATAATGAAAAGGAGACATATGCTTTTCATTTGATGCAATCTATTTGATGAAATCAAGGATATTTTTTTCAATTTGCACAGAGGAGAATTTAAGAATTAGAAAAGGTTAGGAGTGAAAAGAGATGGTAAATCAAGGTAATTTGACAGAAACTATGTGTGTAAATTAAGTCAATGAGACGTAAAGTAGAGTGTGTGGGGCTCATGGCAGATTATTGAAAAGTGAGTATAAATATATGTCATATTAGTTTCATCTAGAATTGTTCAGAGATTGTTTGAAATGATTACCTAATCAATATCAAGTAAGAATGATTAACCTAATCTATCGGAAGTGATGACCTAATATCCCATTGGAGCACTACTGAAGTTGATTGAAAATATAGGTGATTTGTACACACGGAAACTTTAAAAGAAAAACCTTTCTAAATGCCATGTTCTAGAAAAAAATTTTAAAAGGAATATTCTTGGGAATATTCATACTTTTAGGGGGAAATTTAAAGGTTAACAAGTGAAGGGGGTGATATAAAAGGAAAAGGATAATCACAAAAAAAGGGGTTAATTTTTCTGATATTTATTCAAAGAAAAGAGAAGAGAGAAAGCCGAGAAAAGCCATTTTCTAAAGGAACTTATTTGAGAAACCAGTTATTTCTTGTGTATCTTTGAAATTGATCATGTCAAGATGGTTGCAAGTGTCCAACCATTGATAAGCTTTGAGATTGTAAATAAACTTTCCCTTGCTGATCAATTTGAAAAACCTTAAGTAATTTGTGTTAATCATGAACCATGTTGTGTCTACTATCATTTTGAGATATCTTCAAATAGTTATCTGTGTTCTGTTACAATCTTATATTAAGAATCCCTCTAAAATCACACAATATCTCATCCTTGTGATAGTATTGTGGCATTTGCAATTACATTATGAAGAGAGTTTTCATTTCATAATGCAATAAACGATTTAAATTCACTTTACTTTCATTTCAGTGATATAGATTATTTGTCATTTTATGAGTGTATCATAAGTGTGATAGATCAGGGACTTCTGAGGTTTAATTAAGTCTTTAACATGAGTTCTTATGTTAAATCCTTGAAGAATGTATGAAGCCATGTGTCTTTGAGCTTTCATAGATGCACAATTTTCTAGTTGAAGGTTCATCCTGACTATTTGAAGCCATTTTTCATTTTTCTTTATAGATTCTTCAACATTTGTTAAAAGCTCTCAAGAATTTGGTATAATCAAATTTATCCTGCTTAACTTCCCAACCATAAATTTCATATTCAGTGATATATCATACATGAACCATCCTGTTTACACTGTATATCCACAAATGCTAAAGAAGATCATTAAATTTGTCCATCCTTTACCAAAATATGTAGATGCAATCAGTTTTTATCATTGTCTTTAGTGACCTAGACCTTGTCTAGAGAACATCTTCATTCTCTAAGGTGACAACTCGTGAGAGTTAGGTTATGTTGTATTGACCATGTTTTCTCAAGGTATCCTTCAAAATACTGCAAAGGAAGAGTCAAATATTGTTAATCCATTGATATTTTCCACTAACACAGGTCACAAAATGGGTCCTCTCACCCTAGTTGAAGGCATAACCTAAAGTAGTAAGGGTAGGTCAAACTCTTAGAACAGTGATACCCAGTCCTTTCTAAACTAGAGTGATAAAGAGTCATCTAGAATCCATCCTTGGCTACAAAATGACTCCTATTATGATTTTTTTATCTTTAAGCATCCTGATCAACTTGTGATGCTACTCGGCCAATGGAGGGATCAATTTGGGTACAAACACTGAACTGACACCATTTCAGGGGACTATTTATGAAAATACATATGGACGTCGACCTATGGTAATGATTTGTATGAAAATATGTTGTTTAAATGTCATCATTTGTTAAAATTTGTGAGAATTGTATGAGATCGGGAGTTTGTTGTGCAATATTTTCTAGTTTTAGTAAATGTTGCACTAGATTGTGTGGATATTGATAAATATTGACAAAGGATGATTAGATCCGTCAAGCTTTGTAGAAATTGAGTGTTGATAGATAGTTAACAAATTACTTACAGTGCTTTAGCATATCTAAGGTGAAAATCCTTGGTGGTGACTCCGTATTAGTTTATAATTCTTGGCAATTACTAGTGTCTTAAATCTTTGTCAAGTATTTTTTCATTAATATTCACAAATTTGGAAGGAAGAAGATATTTCTTTACTAGGGATCCTACTAGAAAGTTATTTCCAAAGCTTGGGAAGGTAAATTCAAAAGGAAGATGAGTTTGGAGAATATTGGGAAGTCAAGAGTCAAAAGAAAAGGTAGTACCAATTCTAGAAGGTGATCAACCTGTAGTTGAGGATTACCCTACATCTTTAGATAATTTTGAATCAAATAGTCCTCGTAAAAAACTAAATTCTCCAACTGGTGAAGGGCCATCATTTGTGTCTGAAAAATGTATCCCCCATTTTTTCCCTTCATCATCCAGGACTGATAGGGTGTTTCACGAAACTAAATCATTAGAGGATATTTACTTGGAAAGTTATACTCCTGTGCTCCAAAGGCCCTTGGTCCCCTATCATTTTGATTCCCCTATAGGATCACCTCCTCAAGATAATATGGCTCATCCCCACCTAGACCACCTTTTTTTGTCAATACTTTTGGACCAATAAATTTTAGAGGCATGGCTAGGTATCCTAATGTTGTACCCCAAGATGTGAGGAACAAGCTGCCTAAATTTTAGGGAAATAATGCCATTATTGGGGATCAACATTTGATAATTTTTGTTAACATGATGGAGTATTTTGAAATTGATTATGAGGATGTGTACATAAAATTATTCATTCATACTCTTGAAGAAGATGCACATGACTGGTATAAGGATTTACAGACAATTCAATAGACTCATGGAATGAGATGAAAAATGCTTCAGATTATAGTATGGGGATAAGACTAACCCAAGGTTCCTTTTGTCTGAATTTGAAAATATTAAAAAGAATCCCAATGAGTCTGTCTAATATTTTAATACCATATTCAATAAGACTCTGAATAGATTACCTATAATCCTGAGGCCAAGTGATGAGTCTTGTTTAATCAAATATTCTGATGCCTTTGAAAAAAGGATGCATACTACTTAAGAGACAAGAACCCTGGAACATTAAGGCAGGCTTTCACTATGGCCTTGCAAATTGAAAATAATATCAAGGTAGTTGGAAAACCTCCTAAGAGAGAAGGTGTCAAACTAATCAACCTTGATAGACCTCAAGAGAGTAAAGCAGTTGATCTGGAGGAGGTCGTGAAGAATTTGGATGGGGCGGTTAAAGAAATATCATACAAGTTGGCTAGAGAGGAAAAAGGGATAGCAAAAATATCTCAAGGTCAGGATAAACCACAAAACCAGGATAGATTTGGAAATCATCCTAGAAATGATCATAGGTCAGATGATAGAGGAAAGGGGCCCATGGGATCAAGTAATAAGAAACCACAACTTAGAGAGAACAAATTGGTCCTAGATCCTTTGACTGCCAGGGTTTCTACGGTGGAAGAATCCCACATTATTGATTGGTGTGATAAGTGTTTCTTACCACACTCCCCATGTGATTTGAGTAAGGAGGTTGAAGAGTTAAATGATGATGAATCTTATGGTGATGTGTGCATGATGGGAAGCCCATAAAGTTCACAACAGAGGGATACTTGAATTGAGTTAATAAGTGTTAGGATTGTTCAGAGTTTTTGGGATTGCATTCACCGAGTATTACCTCTCTCACATGATTATGGTGTTGAGATTAATATGGTACAAGATTTTGATTTAATTAATCATGATTTTGAATACTTATGGGCCTTAATGATTAAGAAGTATGATGGGGGAATACCTTTTGAGGAAGATAGGAAACTATTCATGAAGGTAGTAGTTGTGTAGGAAAAGGAACATAATACAAGAATTAGAGTTATCAAAGGGGAGGTCCCGGGAAAAACCAAAAACTCCACTACTCACTAATATCCCTAAGAAGGATACATTTAACAAAATCCATGTTGTTCGAAATAAAAATTATACCTCAATTCATGCCCAAATCTCAATTACTATCTTGTTACCAAAAGGAATCACAAATCTCCCATCCAAAACTTCCTTACCAAAATATGTTCCTGTGACATAGCCTTGATTTTGAGTCAAATCAAAGTCTTTGTGCCTATTTTTGAATTTCTCAGAATCCGACCATAGAAAACATGCATTTGAGTACTTGGGATTTAGAAGAGATAACAACCCAAGGAAATAATGTGAATGGTGTGGATCTTCCTCCTATCATCGTAGAGCTCAAGGTACCACAGGCCCTGGAAGAGTTGGGAGAATCACCAAAAGTATACTTGGGTACTTCACTTGTGGAATCTCAACTTGATGTTGATCCTTTTTATACCACTCGATCATCAAGGATAGGTTGGTGCATAATTATATGTTTGATTCGGGAGCTTCATGCAATGTGATGCCTCTTGAGGTGATGAATGAATTGAACATCAAAGTAACAACAACCTTTGGAAAATGCACAACTATGGATTCAAGGGAAGTTCTTGTGATTGGATATGTCAAAGGATTAATAGTGCAATTAGCATCTTACCCTGGAAAATCCTTAACTATGAATGTGGTTATTGTGGATTTCCCAGCCAAATGGGGCATGATCTTATCAAGGAAATGGGTTGCTAGTGTGGGTGGAAGTGTGCAAATGGATATTTCATATGTAACCATACCATTGGAAGGAAATATTGTAAAGTTATATGGTGAAAATAATATGCTACATCTGATTGAAGATCCAAACAATGCTTCGTATGAAGTATTATATATAGATGTAGATGTTGAAAATTTCATTGGTTATGTAGATTTCAAGGAACATGAAATTGATAAATGCAAATTCCCTGAGAAAATTGGTTCCCCTTGGACTTTGATGTTTGATGGAGATTGTTCTAATTTTGGAAATGGTGCTAGTATTGTATTGATATCCCTAGATAAGAGAGAGTTCAATTTTTCTTTTAAACTCTAGTTTGAATGCACTAACAATATTGCAAAGTATGAAGCGTTGCTTTTGGGTTTAAGGATTTCTTGGAGATATGGTATTAAAGACATTATTGTTAAAGGGGATTTAGAATTAGTAGTCAAGCAATTCCACAAGTTGTATGTAACAAAGAATCATAGAATGAAGCAATATAAGCATGCAGTTTGGGATTTCATTGAAATGTTTGACTCCTTCAACATAGTGTACCATGAGAGAAAATAAAATGTTGTAGTAGACAGATTGGCAGTACTAGGGTCTAGGTTTGAAAATTGCATGTGTCTCCATATTGTGAATATGACATTGAGGTGTTGACAAGACCATCTGTCCCTGATAATGTCAAGCATTGGCAATTTTTTGAAGATGATGCCCAAATTCAAATATTTTTACAAAATAGGGGAATTCAAAAATCAAAATGTGGATTGGGAGCCAATGGTCTATATTAATGAGGGAAGAGAAACCTTGTTTGGTAAAGATATTATTTAGTTGAAGAAAAATACCATTCCAAGAGGTTTGGTTGTGCTTGAGTCAAACTTTGATAATGTTGATCACATTATTAGTAGGCATATGTCAGCTTTGAGAGATGTGGAAGAACACAACCTGGGGATGGACAAAAAACCTAGGAGAATATGGCTAGGTAGTAACTTGAATAAGGAAGAAAAGGGATCATATGTCCAACTGTTGAAAGAGTACAGGACTGCTTGGCATGGTCATATTCAGAATTGAAGGCATATAGGGAAGACCTTTTCTAGCATGAAATACCACTAGAAGCTAATGCTAAGCCATTCAAGAAAAATCAAAGACCAATCAATCCACTTCTTTCCCTCAAAATGCAAGAAGAATTAAAAATTTAAGGGATGGAGGTATTATACAACCCACAAGGTATTCTTCATGGGTGGAAAATTTAGTGCCAGTTCAAAAGAAGAATGGAGATATAAGGTTGTGTGTGGATTTTAGGAACTTGAATAAAGCATCAATCAAAGATAATTATCCCCTTCCCAATATGGATAACATGTTGTAGTTAGTTACTGGCTCAAAATTATTGTCCACTCTGGATGGATTCTTAGGATATAATCAAGTGGTGGTGAAATAGTCAGAAAGAATCAAAACCACTTTCACCACTCCATGGGGTACTTATGTGTATGTAAGAATTCCATTTGGTTTGATGAATGCTAGAGAAATGTTTCAAAGAGCTATGGATGTAGCATTCTCAGGATATATAAATGATTTCATTGTTGTGTACCAGGATGATGTGACAGTATTTTCAAGAAGAATAAGTGATCATTTGCAACATCTAGAGAAAATGTTGTTAAGGTGCAAAGAGTATGGAATTTCATTAAATCCTAAAAATTCCACTTTGGGGTTCAGAAGGCAAAGTTGTTGGGACACATCGTATCTAAGGAAGGGATCATGATAGACCCTGAATGATTAGAAGCTCTTGGAAAATTCCATATAACCAAAAAAGGAATTCAATAATTTATTGGACAAATAAATTTCATCAAGAGATTTATTTATAACTTTTCTGAAATGACTATCCCCATTACGAGTATTACGAAATGGGAGGAAGAAGTTATTCAAGCTTGTGCTAGGATTAAATAAGTGTTACAAAATGCCCCTGTTTTTTGCAGCTCCCGATTACAAGAAAGCTTTTTAAATGTTTTCTTTTACTTCTGTAAATACTATTTCCTCTGTACTACTACAAAAGGATGATGAAGGAAATGAAAGGCCAATTGATTTCTTTAGTAAGGCACTTCAAGGAGCAGAATTGAAATATACTATCATGGAAAAGTAGGCTTTCTCTTTGGTGAGAGAAACAAAATATTTTAGACCATATATTTTGAGCTCCAAGATCACAACCTATGTTCCTCATACTATGGTCAAGGATATTCTATCATAAATGAAAATCTCAAGAAAAAGGTGTCAGTGGGTGAAAAAATTACAAGAGTATGACATGGATATTCAAACCACCAAGTTAGTTAGGGGTTTAGGGTTGGAAAAGATAATGGCAGAGAGAAACCTACAGGTAATGGAAATAAATGAAATTGAGGGAGAAGATATAAATGTCCATGAAATATTGATCAATTCAACATGGTACAAGGACATCATGTTCTATCTTAAGAATTTGGAATGTCCTAGACATTTGAGTAAAAATTAGAAGAGGGAACTTAGGTTGGCTGTTGAGAAATATATTATCACTGATTATGGACTGGCATGGAAGAATCCTGAAGGGATTGATGGAAGGGTATCTACTCACAAGATTGTAAGAGTTGGTTATTGGTGGACCACACTTTTTAAGGATATAAATTTATTATTCAGAAGATTTGAGAGTTATCAACACTTCTCAGAAAGATTGAAATCCTCGGGGCTCTCCCTTTACAACCAATATCAGTCAAAGCTCCTTTTAAGTAGTGGGGTATGGAATTTTTGGTGAAATCTTAGATCCTTCAAGTGTAGGCCACAAATGGATATTGGTAGCTACTGATTATTTCACCAAATGGGTTGAAGCAATTCCTACTAAGAAGGCAACTCACCAAATTGTTATGGATTTTGTTTTAAATCACATAATCTACAGATTTGGAGTACCTACCAAAATAATTATTGATAATGCTATGAGCTTTCGAGCTAAACCCTTAGTGGCCATGTGTTAGGAGTATGGAATAAATCTCACATATGCATCTAATTACAATCCCCAAGGTAATGGGCAAGCTGAATCAAGCAATAAGAATTTGTTGAAAATAATCAGGAGGAGAGATAAATAAACGAAGATGGGGTGAACAATTGAAGTTTGTTGTATGGGCTGATAGAATTACTATTAAGAGAGCTACTGGAAAAATCCCCTTTGAATTGGTGTATGGAACTCAAGCCCTCCTTCCCTGCATATGCAACTATCTTCCTACCAATTTATTTGAAAAATTGAGGATCAAGAAGTTAGTTCATATGATGCAAGAATAAATCAAATTGTTGAATTAGATGAAGTAAGAAGAGAGTCCCATCAGAGACATTTGAAATTTAGGAAAAGTTGAAAAAACTATTTGATAAAAAGGTGACCCCTTGAGTGTTCAGTGTAGGAGATCTTGTATTACTATGGGATAGTAGACATGAGGACAAGGGAAAACATGGAAATTTTGATGCATTATGGATGGGTCCTTACTCCATTGACATTAGAATTGGCGAGAATACCTTTTTATTAAAGGATTTAGATGGAGAACTACTTGAGTTGCCTGTTAATGGCAAGCACTTAAAGCACTTTCTTGATTGATCTCTCAAAAGTGAGGTACACACTATTATACAATGTACAGTTTTCCTATTTGTTTTTCTTTGTTTTTTTAGTTTTTTTGTGTTTGTCTCGGTCCCTAGTGACCATTGGTTTTGGGTTTCTCGATGTGTTTTCTAATGGGTTGGTTTTTATCACCTTTTTTTCGTATTGGTTTTTTGATTTTACGGACCAATGGATTTTGGCACATGGTATGCTTTTCTCTGTACCATGGTTTGTTCTTGAGGCACTCACAAGGAGTGCTCATCCCCAAGTCGAGTTGATTTTTGTGCTTGAATTAGTCTCCCCCTTATTCAGTTAATATTTGTCATCATTGTCGATATATTTTTCTACTTTCCCTATTGAGGTGCATGTTAAATTTGTGGTTTTTCTATGTATGGTTTAGTCTTTACTCTTTTTCGGTCAAGGATCATGTCTGAATGTGCATTATCTGGTAGTTTCTTATGGGAAAGCCATTGTGTTTTAAGTTTTGGAGTTTGAGGGATCATTTGTTGTAAATTTCTTCTAGGTCTTGTCTTTTATTTGAATTCTCTCTCCCATTACCTACTGATACATGGCACTTCCCGATTGATTGTGGTGTGGTGGGTAAAATTTGTAAAATCGTAATTTTATCTCGCATTCAAAAAGCGTGAAATCGACCCTGTTAGCCAATAAATGTTATCCAAATATTTGCGAGTCAAAAGGTTACGCAAGTAATTTCTCAATTGTTGTCTAGGAGTGTACATGTGTCATAATTAGAGTGGATGTGGGGAAGTGACACATATTTGTAGCTTTGCACATTTATGAAGAAAGGATTAAAAGTGTAAAAAGTTCCCGAAACCCGTAAAAGACACATGGCTACTTAGATGCAAAAGGAGGAGATGCAGTCACTGGGAAATCAAGCATTTTAGTTTGAAAAAGAAGTGAGTTAAAATTGTAAAAAAGTGCCACACCTTGCTATCACTCAAGTATGACCACGTATCAAGATGGTATTGAAAACCAAAAGGTTGATAGGAAGATCAAGCTTGCCAAATATGTGTAAGTTCTCTAATGCTACAAAATTACAAAATGTTTCCCGAGCCCATGAAAGCAAAAATCTTAATTCCACGTGGACGCCTTATTTTTAAAATTTCAAATGATGGATTAAATGGTCATGATGAATTGCATTTATTTCTTCCACCATTAATGTTGCTACAAAAATCAAGGACATTTTAAAGCCTGTGAATGATTTCATCTTTATTTACCAATTGGCTTGATTTTTGTTGCTACCTTTGTGATTTTTGCAAAGAATTATCATGTCATTATTGTGAAGCTCAATTACGAACCTATGAGACTTAAGAAGTTGTTGATTTGGGTTTAAATTGCTCAGGAACTCATGGATTGACTGGTAAGAGCTTTGAAACTCCTATTTTTATCTTTTAGTGACAAGTTGGTTTAAAGGAAAGTTAGGGTTTCTAAATGATGAAAACTATTCCATCTTTGTTTTCAGTTGCATTAGGGGTCATTAGTTATTTGGACAAGGTTACAAACATGGACTTGATGTGTACTGATCTAGAAAATTTTCTTCAGAGGCTTAATAGTCCCCATAAGAGTGAATCCCTTAAGGAAATTCAAGACAGTCATATTTCTTTAGTAGGTGTTATTCCCCCAACAGTTCATTTCCCAGAATTGGTATGGCATTGTGCTATGAATTATGATCCTGAAAAGAGGGAAGTATTAGATGGGAGTGGGGATGCAATTTTGACTTTGATGCCTGTAGCCATTAGAATAATGCTAAAGTTTCTTGTAATCACTAACCCAATCACCATTTCCATCAAATTAGCTCTGCAAGATTATGAAAAAATAAGGACTATGTCAAGATGATAAATACAAAATGGCTTATTATAAAGAAGACAACAACTAGAATCCCTAAAAAGCTGGTTAGGGCATAATTTGTTGAGGAGGTTGAAGATGTCATTGTGTTGCTAAGTTGAATGACAGGTTTAGAAACCACAAATGAATTCAAATAATGGATGACTACATACATATGGATTATTATGGAGAGAAAAGGGAGCATTTGTTGGGCCACCTTTATTGCGGAAGCACTCCATGGCCACATGGTGACTCTAGCAGCAAAAATTGAGATGGGAGATATCTGCAGACCTTGAATTTTATATGATGACATATCTCCGAGTGATGATCCAAGGTAATGTTGTTCTGAAATAGGGAGAGTTTATAAAAAATGAACCTAGATTTCTCAATCCTAGTAGTGAATTAATTCTACATAAAGGAGGTGAATTTTCCATTTATATTAAGCAAAATTATGACAGTATGTATCATGCTCGGTAGATGTGTATCTATTCAAAGTAGATGAATTATTCCCTACTACAAACATGATTTCCCAAGTCATAAGAGTACACCGTCTTAAGACCAAATCACCTGTCAACATTTGTACCTTCTAAAGTAGAAGTCATCTTAGGTACCTGTCATGCTAGGGGCATTACATGCCTCCCTTATAAAAAGAATTATCCTCCTCACGATTAACTTATTAAATAATTCCAATAAGGAATATAACTAATTTATAGTTCTTTCATTTATAAGTTCATAATAGAACCATATTTGAGAAATTCAAATTTCATAATTATTCATCATAAAAATAGTTGTTTCAATACTAATCATTAAGTATCTCCCAAAACTGGTAGGTTTATTGATATACTAAGAATACAATCTTCAAGTTTCATCAATCAAAAAAATTAATTCTGTTCAAATAAAATGGAAAAACTAATTTCATTTCTTCGAGGTTTTCCTAGGTTGCACTTTCTTCGTTAAACTGGTCTCACTGGACTTTCCATTGACTTATTTTATGATTCCTTAAGTGCAACTAGTGAGTTTCTAGCACTCAGATGGGTTCAACCACAATTATTCTTGGGTCTTAGACTGCAAGGAATTCCAATTTAACACATGTGATAAATCTGAAACGTATTTCTTCAGTAAATAAATATGGAAAACATCATGCATTTGTCATAAAGTGGGAGGTAAAGCTAAATGATAAGCTACAAGGTTGATTATTTTAACAATTTCAAAGGGTCCCACATAATGAGGTGATAACTTGGTATCCTTGCTAAAATTTATAGAACTCTTTTTTGGTTTAACCCACAAAAGGACCTTCTCACTAAGTTTGGATTTCTTGTCAACCCTTTTAAGTATGCATAACTCTTTTTGCTATCTCTACTGACTTCAAATGTTCAAGAATCATTTTAACTTTTTGTTCCATTTCCTTAAAAATTTCAGGTCTGATTACCTCTCTGTCCTCAATGCTATCCTAGCTAACTGGCGTTCTACATTTCCTTCCAATAATGCTTCAAAAGGTGCCATTTTTAGAGAGGTGTGATACATGTTATTATAAGAAAATTCAACTAATGAAAGATACTCTTCCCATTTATATTGCTGGTCCATGCAATACATTCGTAACATATCTTCCAAAACTTGGTTGACTCTTTCAGTTTTCCCATTTGTTTCCGGATGATATGTGGAACTGAAATTCAGCTTAGTCCCTAGGGCTGCATTAAGTTTTTTCCAAAATCTAGTTGTCATCCTCAGGTCCCTATCCGATATGATCAATTCAGGTACTCCGTGTAGTCTAAAAATTTCATGCACAAATCTTTTTGCTAAAATAAGTGAATCACCCTTAAGATTACCAATAGTAAAATGTCCTACTTTTGTTAATTTATCAACAACAACTAGAATAACATCATGTTTATTTCTTGACATAGGAAAACCTTATACAAAATCCATGCTAACTACTTGTCATTTATACTGTGGTATATTATGAGGTTACAATAAACCAGTTGGGTGCATATGTTCAACTTTAACATGCTGACATTCTAAGAAGTGTGTCACAAAATCAATCACGTCCTTTTTCATCCCTTTCTAGAAATATTGTTTTTTTATGTCAGTAAACATTTTTGTAATGTCGGGATGTCAAGTAAAAGTACGTATAATTATGAAATTCATATAACAATTTCTTTCTTAATTCATTTAACAAAGGTATGTATACTCTATTTTCAAACCTCAATATTCCTTCATCATCAAAGTGAAAACCTTTATATCTCACATCATTTGGATCTATAGCAAGTGCTATTTTTACTTGCTGAAAATAAGAATCAGATTCAATGACGCTTTTTACTTCATCCTTAAACTGAGTTCTCAATGTTATAAGAGTGGAAATATGCTTCCTATGACTCAATGTATTTGTCACTTTATTTTCCTTTCCTTTAATATAACTTATGTCAAAATCATACTAAGATAGAAATTCTAACCATCTTCGTTGTCTTGCATTCAGATTTGGTTGAGTGAAAATATACTTCAGCCCAAGATGATCAGTCTTTAGTTCAAAAGGTCTACCAAGAAGATAATGCCTCCATACTTGAAGTGCATGAACAATGGCAAAAGCTCTAGGTCATGTGGAGCATAGTTCAATTCATGTAACTTGATTTTTCTACTCTCATAAGCTATAACATGCTTGTTTTGCAACAAAATACCTCGAGAACCTCCCTGAAGCATATGTTACTACAGTAAAGTCTCCATTAGGATCAAGTACAACCAAAATAGGTGCAGATGTTAATTGATCCTTTAGAGTCTTAAATGCATATTCACATTTTTCATTCCACACAAATTTCTTATCTTTCTTTTGAAACGAAGTGATTAGTGCAAAGTGACTTTTGAAAAATCTTTAACAAACTTTCTATAATAACCAGAAAGACCCATGAAGATTCTAACTTCATGTACATTCTTAGGTGTAGGCCACTTTGAGTTATTGTAACAATTTTTATGGGGATCTTTGCTATTCCATCCTTACTTATAACATGACCCAAATAGTGCACTTTTGTCTCATAGAAGGAACATTTGGACAACTTACCATACAGTCTTCTCTTTCTTAAGATTTCCAGAACTATCTTTAAATGCTCATGATGCTCATCAATGTTCTTAGAATATATGAGAATATCATCTAAGAATACAAGCACAAATTTGTCCAAGTATTCTTGAAAAATATTATTCATTAAATTCATAAAGTTGTGGGTGCATTTGTCAACCCAAAAGGTAAAACTATGAATTCATAATGCTTGTACCTTGTTCTAAAAGTTGTTTTATTAATATCTTCATCCTTGATTCTTAAGTAATGATATCCAAATCGAATATCTATCTTAGAATACACTGATGCACCATGCATCTGGTCAAATAGATCATCAATTTTAGGAAGTGGATATATTTTTTTGATTGTTGTTTTGTTCAACATCCTATAATCAATGCACAATCTAAGTGTTCCTTCTTTATTTTTCACAAAATTACCGGTGCTCCCAAGGCAAGACACATGGTCTTATTAATCCTTTAGAAAATAATTCTTATAACTGTGCCTTAAGCTCTACCAATTCAATGGTAGTCATTTGATATGGTGCCTTGGAAATAGGTTCCATTCCTGGTTGATTTCAATTTTGAAATCAAATTCCCACTTTGGCGTGAGAAGAATAGGTAGTTCCTCAAGAAACACATTGCTGAAATTTTGTAACAATGGATATTGTTCAAGAAATCACTACTTTCATTGGTCATTTCAGAAATTTTACTGCATACAAAGTGTAGCCTTTGTTTTTGGCCTTTTTTAGTTACATAGCTAATAATTTCCTAATTGAAATCTCACATTTTATCCCTTGAATGTCTGTTGTTTTCTGCAGTCATCAAAACAACTAATGTTTTTCAAAACAATCAACCTTTTCCTTATGTTCAGCTAGTTAGTTAACACCTATGATTACATCATAAGACCCCAAAGGAGAAACATAAATATCAACTTCAAGTGGAAAAACTAGGTAAGTCAAGGACTGCTCAAAAAGACACATACTAACTGTGTGGACAACATTATTTCCATAATGTACAACCCATGATTTATCCATTTTTCCAGCTTTTATTTTTAATTTTGAAGCTAATTTAGTAGAAATAAAGCATTCAGTAGCTCTAGTATCAAAAAGTATAGTTATAGGTATACCAAATAACTTACATGGCACTTCTATAGGCGTAACTTGTTTTTTAGCCTTGTTTGTCAACTACTGTAACATGAATCTTATGTTGCTGATTTTTATCATCCTTCCTCAAAGGACACTGATTTGCATAATGATCCTTGCCACAATTGTAAAATCTCCTATAGGTCCTTTCTTAGGCTCAAATTTATTTCCATCCTTAGATTTATCATTCTAACCCCCATAGGACTTCTTTCCGTTATTATTGTTCTTGAAAAAGTTGTTTTGTACATTAGAAAGGTTTATTTACTACATTTTTCTTGTTATTATCATAAACAAATTTTTTTTTCATACCAAATTTCTTCCATGGCCCCTTTTTTGGGTGCAAGGGTCAAAGAAGAATTTGGAACTTTCTTTCTAATTTCTTCTTTATGGGCAGAGATTGCTTTCAATTTCTTCTCTACCTTATGGATTTTTCAACAACCCCTTCCATGGTGGTTGGGTTTGAACATCCACTTCACCACCTATAATGGGATTTAGCCCCATAATGAATTTTTGTATCATAAACTTCTCATCAATCTGATACTGAGGCACGTACTTGAGAAGCTTAGTAAATATCTCCCAGTACTTTGTTACAGTTAACTTTCCTTGAGCTAAGTTCTGAAATTTAGTCATTTTCTGATCATAGTAAAGTTATGGCAGCCATCATTTTCCTAAAATAATTTTTAAATTAATCCCAAGTGACATTTGTTTCATCAATGTTTAACTTAGCCTTTCGGTTGTCCCACCAAGAAGATGCCTCATGGGAAAGATGATAAGCTCCCCATATTGCTTTTGTTTCCTCAGAGAAGTTCCTTATTGCAAAGTACTTCTCCATTTGTTGAGCCAGTTTTTAGCTCCATCTCCTAGTGTAGTGCCATCAAACTTGGGTGGACTTATCCTTTTTATGTCAGATGCCAACCTAGCCTTTTTATTCTCAGGCTGATTAGGTGCATTTGCATTAACATTTTCTGCATTATTGTTATCAATGCCAAATTCCCAATATTGGTGTTATCCACAAGGGGTGGCTGATTGTTATTACCAACATCTTCTTCCTCCTCCTCATTGCCCATTACTTGTTGTTCAAGTACAACTAGATGATCTCTTGTGTCCAATAGGGAAGCAAGGATCTCATCAATTTTTTGGGAAGTAGTTTCTTCTCCACTAGGTGGTGGGTTGTTTTGCAGCATTTCATCTCATTCTAACCATTTTTTGTTAACAAGAAAATTTAAGTTTTTATCAGATTATGGACACAATAGGTCCAAGAGCTACAAACCTTCACTTTGATACCAAGATGTAACATTCCCATTTTAAGACTTTAGAAATAAGGAATTTTTTTAATAATGTTCGTTGTTCTAAATAATCATAATTTAGAACACACATTCTAAGCCAATCAATCTCATAATAGAAAACCATATGTAGTTGTAAATGACTAGTGAAACACCGATCTCTCATTCCATGACTCGATATCATACCGATCTCTCATGTTAACTTATTGATTTGTATACTATGTATACTTGGTTCCCTTACCCTTTTGGGGTATTAAGTGTTCTATTTAAGAGGCCTATTTGAATATCTATTACCAATATTCATCTGAAATCTTGCTTCTTAAACTAGGTGACATAGGACAACGTAACCAATAGCTTGTGATACTTTGGCCAAAGATTTTAAAACATATTGTTCATGTTTGTATTCCTAGATGGACATACTCATCAAATGGAATACGTCCTTCACCCCACTTCATCTGTTATCTAGAATGGTCTTCACTGACTCTTGTCAGTCCACTTGTTCAAGGTTTAGCCCTAGCCAAGGTTAGCAACATAGTCTAGTGTGGAGGACTACTCGCGGTGACTAAGGGTACATAGACATACCCAATCGAATTAAGTTCGATTACGTGTGTCTAGTTACCCTAAGTCATCGTGAGTTGACCCCGACACTAGATCATACCCTAACTCTACCTAGGGTAGAACTGTGACCAAGTCATATTTATGTAAATCTGGATGATTAAACTCTAAAGGGTGTTGCAACATGTCAACTACAACATAGTATCTCATGAAGACCCAAGTCTTCACAAAGGTACTATACTTTAGTTGGTTGTGTGCCAACATCCGACTGAGTTCACCTCATCTGGATGAACACATCATGGAAATAAGTTAAATACTTATTAAATTTTCCTTATTAAGGGTTAATTACAATAGCCCTACTGAACACTAGGTTCATTAACCATTAGGTTTCAAGTAAAAATCTGCAATTAGAGTTTTTATGTAGATACATCTACCTCCTAACCATTTCATAAGTTTTGATTTTTAATCCATTAACATTTTAATTTATGTTTCAAATAATAGATTCAACATACATAATTGTTGTTATTTACTCACCAACCCAAGCCTTAGCTTACATAAGATTAGATAAAGTTCTTTTTATATTAGACTTCAATGGAATGAAGTCTAATCTCTTTTAAGTTCCTTTTTCTACATTCCTAATTCTAGTTTAGGAACTCATCAAGAGGAAGCACACCTTCCACTATCAAAGACAACTTTCAGATTTATTTCCAAGAGGTTTTAAAAATAGTCTAATAATCATGGAAGTTACCTTCCCTTTTTCCTATAAAGGTTTAATGTTCATATAAAACCCCATAGTATTTTACAAGTTATCATCATGGTTTCATTTACTCACATACATTTTTTTAGTAAGGCCATAATAATTTAGTTGAATGTCCAATCACATATGTCAAACTTTAATAAGTTGCATTTAATTAAGAGAGTAATACATTTAGTACCCTTAACCTTTATTCATTTTAAACCAACCCAAGAGGGTATATTACAGATATATAAAATAAATAGAGATAAGCTTATCATTTCCATTCACAGAATACCCAAAAATATTACACATCAAGTTCAAACAAATCCACAACTCTTTCATTCATCAAAATGGGATTCATACATTATAAGTTCAAACACTTCAGACATTTCTAGTGTCAAACAACAACAACAAGATCAATTAAAAGGAAACTTCCTTTTCCAACAATTACATTTCAATAATGATCCATATTTCATCATAAAAATATCCAACCTCTTTGATAAACAAAAGTAACATCCTAAAAGATATTTTCTCCTTTCATCACTTACGAAGTCCATCTGCAAAATTACTAGCACGGGTTAGTTCATCGAACTGAGCATGATAAGCACTAAGCATTAAAATGATGTGCTTTTAGCTAATTGTTTCATAAAGAGAAATCTGCTTTTATGAAACAGTTAAAGCTTTACAGAAAGACATACCAAAAAGTAACACCAGTCACAAATGAGAAAGAGAGATAAGGTGATAAACCATATCATCATTAAGAATAGATCAGGATATAAATAGATTCAACTTTCAACTATTGAATACATAAAAAGAATTAAAGATTAATCCAGATAAGTACTATTTCATAAAAATCACAATTGTTTTTCATATACTTCTTTACATGATTCACTTCTTAATTAATCCAATCTAACATGAGAAGATACTATCACTACTATCTCTTAGGAATAGATCTGCATTAGATGGATCAATAGTACATTCATCTCAACATTATTTCACCTAATTCCATCCTAAAATATAAGATGCCAAGTTCAAATCAAACATAGGAACAGGTTAGGATGAATCAATCAACATATTTAGTAAAGAGTTTCTAGTTTAAGAATCCTATAACTCAATATTCAAAATTAGAAATCAATCTAAGTTCCAGTTCAGCACTAAACAATTTTTTCGATTAAGGATGGGATCGACTTGGCATGCAACTGGAATCAACAACACATTCTCCAAATGAGATATGTCATTACCAAATTTTAAGTCAAAATAGAAGAATGGAGAGATTTAACAATCAACTACAACTCCTGCATTCATTCAAATATTTTTCATCAAAAAAAAGACTTCACATGAATATTTTCAACCAACCACAATAATCCTTCTAATTAACCTCAGCTTCAGCTATCTATTCAATCACCACTGGACTTACTTCTACAACAAGTCCCAGTGAAGGTTCAATGAAACAATCCCACTGGACAACTCCCTTATCAAGAATGAATCAAAAAGAGAATCGAAGGAGAGAGAGATTGTAAATTCAACGTTCAAAGCAGGATTAGAAAAAGAGCATTCTATAAACAAGAATACCAACAGTCAAGTCCATTCTCTACTGCCTTCTAACATATTTCCCAAACAGAAGACAATCAAAGATCAAAATGAAAGACTATAGTCCCGAAGAAGGGAATAAACTATGAACCATGAACATCCATTAACTTTCATTATTCAAAGGGGTAGTAACAATAGCACCAAATCCAGAAGACAACAAGTAAACATTTCCTCGGACATGGTGGAGGAAGGAGAGAATTATCAGAAGAGTAATTCTTAACAGTCCTTCTATACCCAAGTGAAGAAAAGGAAACACGATCAAATACGATAAAGCTAAGCCCCAACAACATTCCCTAAACAGAGATACATGTGCCTTCTTTGGAGAAAGAACCAAAACAAGTTTGATGGCCTAAGGCCAAGAAAACAAACTAACAATTCAACCACTAATGACCAAGTAACTATTCAAATTCACAAGTAGATAACAACAACTGTAACATCAGTGAGCTTAACCGAAGATAACTTCTCCTTCTTCACACTAATTACATCAATTTCAGGAGTTACCCAAGTTCCCAAAAGAATAAACAAACAAAATAACACTCCTTTAAATTAACCTTTTTCGAGCAACAATTTCCTTTCAAGGAGATAACACGGTAAACCTTCCAATCCTTTATTGGTGAACGAAAAAGCTATAACAAGTCTTGACAAATGAAAGCTTCCTACAAGCCAAACTCAGAACATTGTGTTTTACTCAAAGACCACCGAACGGATGAGTGAAACAGGAAAGTTAGCACAAACCTAGAGTCACAACCACAGAGTGATAAAAGGAAAGTTAGACAAAATCACAAGTATTTAGCATTCCTTCAAACTCGCAAGAATATGCTAAACCTAGAGTCACAAAAGTTTATTTGAAAGATTCATTCCAGTTCAAACATTAGACAAGTTACTTAACATTTATACCCTGAAGTGTTTTCACAGAGGTGATACCAGATCTCATCCAATCAGTTCTAAATTTAAGAAATTGAGTTGCCCACAAGTTTAACACAACTCAACTAGAGTACAACAGTTACAACTTCTTCTCCAATGCAAACAAAAGTTAAGCATAACTTAGAAATTTCCAAACAAGGAATTTAAAACCCAGAACAAATCTTCCATCATAACAATGGAATCAAACAAAAAAACACAGTGAATAATACAAGCATCGAAAGAAAGATCATAACATTCAACAACAACCCATTTATTCCCAAGAGTAGAGTTATTTTAATGAAACATTTAAGTAAAATAAAAACAACTTAATGGGTAGATCCTATCATGCCTAATAGAAACTTTTCCTTGATTGGCTGAAGATTTCCAAGTAGAACTCTAACAATTTCCTCTTCACCATTCCAGAAGAAGATATCTAAGAAACTTCAATACCTTCTTCTTTTCCACAAATGTCAACAGAACCCTCAATACTTTCCCATTCCTTCTTCTTATAGTTTTTTTTACAGATTCCAAAAATAGCTCAATGTAATGCAAAAATAACCAGTCATGCAAGAATCGATCTGGTTGAAGGATAGAAAAACATCATGTAGAGCTTGAGCTCAAAAATAAACCAAAGAACAAAACAACCATGCAAAACCCCTCATGCATTCTCCTAGGTGGTTTTTCACCAAATTCAAAAACATTAAATGCAAAGGATAGATAGTTCCCTCCTTTTCCATGCCACCGCCATCTCCATTTTTGGTGAAGACTACATTAAAATTTACATGTAACTAAATTTAGTGGAGATGCCAACTCAGATCTTTCCCAAATTTTCCATTGCCCATGCCAAAGTTGGTGGTAGGGAAGGATAAGAATGAATTAAATATCATTTAATTACCTTGAAACCGATGCCACCGACCACCCAATGTTCATGTGTTCCATAGGCCCCTCAAGGTTAGCCACCTTTTAAGTTAGATTAACATTAGCTTAGGAAATCAACATAGGTCTATAGGTAGGTTTCTAGGTTAAGTCCCATCATCCTAATTTCAAAAGATCAAAGAGACATAGGTTAGGCTTAGTTCTAGGACATAATCCCATAGCATTAACATATAGTTAAAAATGGGTTATCATTCAAGCAAGCATCAAAATCCATTAAATGAAGAACCAACCATGACATCAGTTTCCAACATACTGTAGGGTTTGAAGACCTTATTAATTCTCTAGCACATTCGGAATCCAACGATCAACTGATCTAATAGACTTGGTCATTTCGAACACAATAATTAAGATTTAAAATAATACCTTGGATCAATGGAATTGATCCAAGGTAATGTTGTTCTAAAATAGGGAGAGTTTATAAAAATGAACCTGGATTTATCAATCCTAATAGTGAATTAATTTTGCATAAAGGAGGTGAATTGCCCATTTAAATTAAGAAAAAGTATGAAAAATGTATTTGTTCAATAGATGAATTATTTCCTACTACAAACATGATTTCCCAAGTCATAAGAGTACACCGTCTTAAGACCAAATCACCTGTCAACATTTGTACCTTCTAAAGTAGAATTCAATTCATGAACATATTTTAGCACTAACTACAAAAATAAAAATGGGTGGTACTAGGGAGCTTGAGTTTTATATGATGACATATTTGATTTACAATATTGCAGGCCATATGCATTTTACTAGCCTTGTACCACATGCCCCTTTAAAAAAATAAAATGCATGAGATTTATCCCCAATTACAGTTGAGTAATTGGAAAGGAAATGTGAGATTGGTGAATGATGCATTCTTTGCACCTATCATATGCTTATTCAAACCTAAGTGGGAACAATACAAAATATTAGAAGAAGCTAGGAATGTAATAATGGAATATGGTTGATTTTTTCATCTAGTATAGATTGTTCACCTACATTAGAGCCAGTGGGTTTGAGGGGCAGCCATGTAAATTTCCAAGATATTTAGATGATAAGATGGCTTTGTGTGAACTTTCAAGACAACTAACACCAGTTCACAAGTTGATTGTTGGGAAACACAAAACAAACATCAAATTTCCTCTTAAAATTAGAAGATACTCTTTCCCCTCCATTATAAAAGCTAGATTGATGGAGGAGGAGATGGAAAGATTTGACATGGAGAAATTTGAGGCAAGATCTAACTATGATATTAGATGGGTGGTCAACACTACTTTGGGAAATTATTTTGAGCATGAACCTCACTTTGAGGATTATTGGATGAATTGTAGAGATGAGGAGGAAGTTAGACTCAGATATTTCTCAAGGATGACTCTCAGACAAATCATCGATTTTAAAATTATTGTGGTACCTCAGGGAATTGTGGATGACCAACAAACAATGAGTCAATACTATATTGACCAAAATATGGAAGGACAACCAATGGATCCCATAAAATGGGATGAGGGAGATTCAAATGATCAGTATAATAGGATTGCTAATGTGATGAGGAGGACCTTGACTTGGCTAAAAGGAAAGAGTATAGATTTGTCCATTCAAAAAAAGGGTACTTAATAAATTTAGGGACTTGGAAAATTTGAAGGAAGATCTTCCCTTTTTGAAGGAAGGGGCTAATAAGATAGATCCTTTGGGAGGAAATGCCCTAAATTTCCTTCAAAGAGACCTACCATAGGTATTTTTGATGAATAGACTACTGCTGCTAGTGAGATTGGGACTTCCATGTCTACTTTAAAGCAGAAGACAAAGGAAATGCTTTTAAATTCCATGCAAAATGTTCCTATTACTTTTGCAATGCCCATACAGTTTAAAGGAACTTGTGTAACTAAAACAGAACCCACACAACAATATTAATTAGGGAATCTAGTTCAAATAATATAATGAGAGGATCTATATCAGATGTGGACCCAAAATTTTTGGTACAAGGTGCAAAAGAAAGGGAGGCACCAGATATTAGGAACTTTGAAAGAACCAAGAAGAAGGTTAAACTTATATTTGAACAATGTTTTGAAAGATATGTCGGTGGCCATGCATCAAGGAAGCACAAGCATAGATGTTGGGCCCTAAAATATTAGCTTAGTATAAGAAGGCACGTGGGCGCATGGGACCTAGTTGAAAAAGGGAACGCGGGTTGAAGGCGCATAGGGAAGGGTCCTAGCAATAGGTTGTAAAATATATGGTGCACACGCAAGGAAAAAAAGGTTTTTTACTTATCTATATTCGACATCCTAGGAAACACACGAGAAAAGCATGACCCTTATGGATAAGGTGCTGGTATGGCGACTGTGGGATCAAAAAGGGAATATTATAAGAATGTGATGGAAGGTTCCAAAAGACATCATTGTAAGGAGTGGAGAGCTCAAAATTTTGAAGGCATGCTCCATGGAGGACCACTTTGACACTTTACGACCGATGTGTAACTTCCGAAAGGCATGGTGGTGGGTCCTAAGGTTATATAAAGCTCCCAATAGAAGATAGATATAGATAGAGAGTGTGGAGAGTAAGGACGAGAGAAATGGAGGTGATCCCTAGAAAAAACTAATGGAGGATGTTATGGGTTAGGGATTCAGATAGCTCTATAAGCGATGGCACAATTAGAGGGATGGGTATGCATTCTTCTTTTTTTTGCAATACGGTGAGTGTAATGTAGTTTTGGTGCCCAATTGACTCTGCATTATTATATAAGGGTGTGTCATGATCTCAGGGGATTGTAATATGGTTATTGAATCTATTAATATGAATATAATGCTCTATTATAAATCATCTATGTTTTCCCTTTCTGTATGACCCATTTTCATATGTTGTTTGTTATTTCTCTTTCTAGATGCAACAAGATAAAAACTCATTCTCGGATCTTAGAATTTGGCATGATTATTTTCTATTCATTTCCATTTGAATATCTATTATAAGATAATGCATTCTCACAAGACTCATATAAAGGAGAGACTCAATGCTCACGCATGCCTCGGGTGAGCGCTCAGTACCTGCTGGGTGATAGGTCAATGCACATGGGATTAGACTATTGGTCTAAGGGTATAAAATAAGACTACAATAGATAAAATCAGGTGATTGATCATCCTACTCTAAAAGAGAAAAAAATTACCTTCTTCCTTGGCTCACTAGGTAACACCACCACTTAATCAATAGACACCCCAAGTTAATACAATTGTGCAACAAAGCAACCTTATCTCCATTTTTATTTCTAGGAGTAGTAGTTGAAGTTATCCATGAATAGGTAGCCCAAAGTAATCTCTAACCCATTATACAGGTAGTTCTATGATTGAATAGGGTTTGAATAAACTTGATGCAACACCATTTGAAAGTTTGAATGTCCCTCTCTTTGACTAACCACATGAACAAACAAAGATCTTGATTGAAATAATGGACATAGACATAATCAAGATATTCTGAACTCGAAAAATTTGATGTATCATTCAAAACACATATGGTAGAAGGTCCAGGTGTTTTCCAGTAAAATGAAGGAGTAAAGGAACTTACCCATTTTCCAGTTGTTGAGCAAAAAACCCAATGCTAGAAGTTTATATTCAAGGCCAAACTATTTAGAGAAGATGGTAAATCGTAAACCGAGAGGATTTCTAATGAAGTAATTATAGATATTGTGGCACCAAACAAATAAGATCCTCAAGAGGAAACAAAATTCATCAAAATTAATGAATCACCTCAAAAGGTAGATTCTACTAAAGACAAAGTTGTATAAACTACAAACGAAGACACTTTAGAGGTGAAAATTCATAACAGTCAAAGTGTAGACCATTTATAAAGGTGAAGGATTAATTACTTGAGGTCATCCTACTAAGCCATGAAAGGAATAATTGAAATAGAAAAAGGTAACTAGCATACCCACTCATGAAGATGTTTCCACTAGAAAACAACCTCTAAAGGAGGTAGATATTGCAAAAAGAGATGAATTTCCTAAAATGAAAACACTAGTCCAAGAGGTTCCAAAGGAAACTATAAGAGTTATGGCTACCTAAGTTGAGGGAAAAAATAAATAACATGATCCAAATGATAATGTGACTCAAAATGAAATCAATCAATCCCAAGTCCAAGATCAAGGAAAGAATCAGTTGGAGGAAATTCCAAGAAAGGATGAACCCAAAGAGTCAACATTGGGAGTAGACAAGGAACAACAAGAAGTTCCATCGGTGCAAGAAACATCTAAGAAATTGGTTTTTTCTATAACAAACCCCAACATGAATCACAAGAGGTAAAAGTGGGGACTAATCTCACAATTGGTTTGTTGAGAGGTTTGGTCTCGAAGAAGAAGAAGAAGATATTATATCCGATAAAGTTATAAATATTACAAATTTGATTTTCCTAAAGCCCCAAAATACTCCAAAAATACTCATGTAGATCCATATGGATCTAGAACAATAGAAGTGGTAACCCCACATGAAGGTAAATAAATAAATGATATAACATCAAGTGATTATAGTGTCTCAGCTTATCCCTTTGGGAAAACCCTCAAGATAAACATTGAAACAAGAGGTTTCAGAAGTAGTCCAGGGCTTGTTACATAAATTGGATGAGGACAAGATATAAAAAATGAATTTGAAATAACATGTAAGGTCTTTGAATTCATGTTTACAATAGCTAGTGGGAAAATATAGTGAAAGTTAAGAAGATATCTCTACTGTTACTCCTGAAGTTATTGGACATATTGAAAAGGATACCAAGAAGGTTAAAGTTGATGATTGGGTAGAAAATTTATTTGAAAAAGGGAAGAAGAGATTTGAGAAAGCCATAATGAAATATGGAGAGCTTAAGACCAAGCTCAGTGAAATTGATGAGCTAATTGAACAATGTGACAATGAGATTTTCTATTATGAAGGAATTCTTCCCAAGTTGAACCGTATCACTCAACTTGATGAAGATCTAGTTGAAAAAGAAGGAATTGTGCCACTAGAACAAATGGGAACCCAATATGTAATCAAAGATCTGGATAAAATTAGGGTTGAATTTTTAAATGAAGTCAAAGAAAATATGGAGACAAAAAGGAAATGGGTTGACAAAGGCATTGACACCATAGATATGAAATTAGAAGGTATGGTGTTTGATAAATTCAAAAAGAGTTATGGTGACTGGAAATGGAATTCCTAATCAATTATTTTGAGAAAAACATCCAATTTGAAAACATTTATTATGATTTCATTGAGACACTAATGAATTTATAAAGAAAAATGACATATTTGAAAGAAAATCCATGGGAATACAAGCAAACAATGGGTCAGTGTGGAGAAACATTCAACAGGACGACACTAATTTTCAACACCACATAGGTCCAACTAAAGAGGATGTAAGGAAGTTATTTCAAAGATATGATGCATATTTTGAAAGGAAACAAAATGAGGATAATGACGATGAAGATGAATATAAAAATTTGAAGACAAAGGAGAAAAATTAGGCTTATTTTTCTTGAACAAATTTTTCATCTTATTTTAATTGTTACTCTTGTTTCATGAAAATTGAACATTATTTTAAATTTTTGTTTCAAATATGAATGTAATTTGATGAACCACATTATATATTTATATTTATTTGATATATTTTTAAATATACTATGAAGCATGTAAACTAATGTAACTATTTGACATTTTGGTATTGTGGAAAAAAACAAAATTGGGGTTCTATAGGGCCCCCCATGAAAAAAGTTACATAATTTTTGGAAACTATATAAAAAGAAACAAGAAAAGAGAAACCTAATCATCTTCCACTACAAAATCCTCTCTACAAAGAGGAATTTTCTTCACCAGCCTATTCTTTCTAAGAACAAATTCCTCTATTCCCACTACCATTTGAACAAACAAAATGTCTCTAGCAAGGTACGAGACATACCCAAAGACATGAGTTCATCAATAGTTGTCATAGGACCATCCAACAAACTAAGAAATTGTGATCTCCTCTCATAGGAGGAAACCCATTCAGTCATGTCTAGACCTCCTTTAGGAAAAAAAAATTCCCTATTTCTTTGAAAGTGAAGAATGGATTGGCAACTTGAGCCGGTAGTGCAATAACAATTGATCCTAGAGAAAATTTAATTAGGAGGCTTGGAACTAGACTCACCCCTACATTTCTTCAAAAATATGGGTGATGCTTGAAGAGGTGAGAAGGTATGGTCCCTGATGGTTTCTTCTCCAATATTGAAACATGTTTCTCCAGTTCATTCATCCTATGAAAAAGAGTAGGCACAATACCTAATGAAATTTATCCATCAAGCATGTAGGAATCTAGAGGGATCTCCTTCACAGTTAATACTTCTCTACAAATCAAGTGACATGTATAATTAGATATGCTTTTCATAGAAGGCCTACTCACAAGCCAAAATTTATTCAACATATAAGGATTCTTTTGATGTTTTAGTCTGAAAAGATGAAAATACATCATCTAAAAGGTAGAAAAATAGGACTTGTCCTGATAAGCCTTCTAATCAACGCTACACGAATAGATGAGGTGGTCAATGGCCCTTTGTAATCTTCTAGGTCAAGAATGTTGAATAGAATCCTTACAAACGACTCATGAGGGCTTGATAGATCAAAGATTTGGTTCAAATCTTTAGAAGACATTTCTTGTAAGCTAGATGCAATTGCTACTCCTGCCATGTCATCAATAAGAGAAAATCACTATATTTTTCACACTCAAAAGGATGTATGTTTGAGAAGGGAACAACATGCATTTATAAGAAATTAGAGGTGGAAAAGATGAGTAAATTATAATAATGGTGAGATGACCTGTAAAATCTATATGTGATATTAACATAGAATAGATAAGCTTAGAGTAAGTTCACTTTATTCGAGAAGATAACATTTAGCTTGATATGACATGATCCATGTGGAAAAAATCATCCTAGAAAGACATGAAAATGAGTGTGTGTTTCCCAAGATGGATTCTCAAAAGGTAAAAGGGATTACACATCAAATAAAATCACCTGGAGGCACTTAGAAATCATCAAAAAGGGGTCTCTCTAACTGCTTGAAGGGATAAATGATTAAAAACATCAAAGAAATGACATGGCATCCTAATCATTCTAGGAGAGTGAAAAACGTGAATGACTCATGATTCTTCCACTTGGTAACATAAAAAAAAATATTTTCAAGAGAATAAAGATGGATTAGACTATGTGTTGTAAAAGAAGAATATTCTTTAAAGATTCATGATTTTGGGGGAAAAGAGAAAATGAGTGAGGGATTGAGATTGTATAAATGCGATGAGGATAATCTTGCATAAAGGGGGGTTAATGTTTTTTAATTTTTAGAGAGATAAAGGAGAAGACCAAGTTGTACTTCCTTAAGCTGAACCGATCTGAGATACCTGAGTTTTGTTCATCCATTCCCAAACCTTCTTGCTAAGATGATTGCACTATACTGATCATTGGTAGACATTGAGGTCATAGGTGTTGTGTCCCCTTGTCGAAGTGTTGGAGTTTCTTGAATAAATTTGTGTGTATTCTCATGAGAAATGTTTTTTGTTTCAAGATGTGTTACTTTGAATCAATTATCTACATTTCTGTTACAATATTATATTGTTAGTTTCTCTGAATTACACAAAGCCTTATCTTAAATAGTGATAATTTGGCAACTGCAACTACATTATTGATGGAGCTTTCCTTCATGTTGTGGTAAACAATTTTAAATTCAAGTTGTATATGTCTGATTTAAGATCTTTGTTAGTTCTTGAGGGTATCTAGAATGTATTTGATAAAAATTATCAGTATTTTATTGAGAATTTATCATGATATTTTATGTTTAGGTTCTCAAATTTTGTGTGAAATCCTGTGTTCTTGGGCCTCCATGAATACAAACTTTCTAGTTGAAGGAATGCTTTGGATTGTGTGATCTGTATTTTGCATCAAGAATCAATGGTTTACAACATTTGTTAAGGTTCATTTAAGTATTTTGTATAATCAAATTTATCCTGCTTAACTTCCCATCCATACATCAAAACCACAACCAATAACCATTTGATCCACCTAAATTACCCATGCTTTCACTGTTTATACACAAATGCTAAGGAAATCTATTATTTCTTCCCATCCTTTATCAAAAATATATAGAAGCAAGCTAGAACTATCACTATATTTAGTAACCCGAGCCTTCTTTAGAATACATCTACATTTTATAGTGTGACAACTCATGAGAGTTAGATAATGTCTGCATTGACCATGTCTTCTTGAGGTTATTTTTTTCACCTACCTAAGAAAGAGAGTCCAAATATTGTTGTTCTATCCATTTCTTTCATAAATATAGGTTAAAAAATGGGTCCTCTCACCCCTGGTTACAAGAAGAACTTAAATTAGTAGGGTAGGTCATACCCTTAGTGAGGTGTTATCCAACATTCCCTAAGTCAAAGTAAAAAGAGATTTTCAGATCCATCCTCGGCTAGAAAATGACTAAAATCTAGATTTGTCTCTCTCTAATAATCATGTTTAACTCGTCAATGCTACTTAGCTTACAAGGTGGGACTGATTTTGGTACCAACAACCTCATGGCATTGTTGTCGGGAGTATGTTCTACAAATTCAAAGATATATCGATATCTGGTAACATATTGAGTATGTTTAGATGCAAATACATGATATAAACATTATCCTTTGTTAAGCTTTACAAAAAATGGGTGTAATCAAAAACTATTTTCTTGATATTTTCCTAGTATGAGAAATCTTTCCATTAAATTGGACTTAGTAATGGGTAAATACTTATAAAGGATGCTAGTATTTGTCATGATTTGTTGAGATTTAACATTAAGTTTCAGTTGACAAGCTTTTGCAATGAATTACATGTCTAAGGTACAAGGCCATAGTGATAACTCCACATTATTCATAAATTTTGGTAAGTACTTTCCTCAAGCTTCAATTACTATAATTTATCATTAAGATCTTTAAATATTAAAGGAAGAATGTCCTTCTTCAAGAAAGATCCTAGTAGAAACTTATTTCCAGAGTTAGGAAGGACAAAACCAATGAAGAAACAAGTCTGGAAAGCCCTTAGAGATCAATTATCTTGGGAGAAAGTAGTGAAATTCATCAAGGGTGATCAACCTTTGATAGAAGACTATTCTAGTTCTTTAATGTTGGATCAAATAGTCCTTACACAAATTTTTACACTCTAACTAGAGAGGGTCCTTCATTTTAAACTAATAAGGGTATTCCTCATCTCCCTCCTCTATTACTTAGAAGTAATAGGGTGTTTTGTGATTCTGGATCATTAAAGGGCCAATAATTTGAAGATCATACACCATTACATCAAAGACCTCTGGTTCCCCATCATTTCAACCCACTTATTGTAATAGCTCCTCAAAATAACATGGCTGACCCTCCACGTAGACATCCCTTCGTTGTAAACATATATAGACCTATAGATTTCCAAGCTATGGTGGGTTATCCCAATGCAGTTCCAAATTATGTAATGATCAAATTACCTAAGTTTTAATGGAATAATGCTATTGGTGGTGACCAACATCTCATGCTTTTTATTAATATTATGGAATATTTTTAAATTGAGCATGAGGATGTATACGTGAAATTTTGATTCACACCTTAGAAGAGGATGCTCGTGATTGGTATAAATATTTATGAGCTAACTCTATTAACTCATGGGATGAAATGAAAAATGAATTTAGATTACAATACGGGGACAAGGATGATACTAGGTTTCTCCTCTCAAAATTTGAAAATATCAAGAATAATCCCAATGGACTGTCTAATATTTTAACACACCGATTAAAAAAACTTTGACTAGATGCTTATAATTTTAAGTCCAAGTGATGAATCCTACCTGATAAAATATTTTGATGCCTTTGATAAGAAAGCTACATATTATTTGAGGGATAAAAACCCTGGGACTTTGAGACAAGCTTTCTCTATGGAAGTACAAATTGAGAACAATATTAAGGCAGCAAGAAATCCTCCTAAAAGGGAGGGTGTCAAGTTGGTCAATCCTAAAATCCCAGGAAAGAAAGGGAGTAGATCTGGAAGAAGTGGTTAAGAATCTAGCAGGATTAGTGAAAGAAATTTCTTACAAGATTGCTAGGGAAGAAAAGGGGATATGTCAGAATTCTCAGGCCCAGAATTAACCTCAAGGTCAAAATAGATTTGGTAATAATCCTATAAGTGATCATATATCATATGATAGAGGGAAGGGGCCCATGGGATCAGGAAATAAGAAACAACAACCAAGAGAAAACAAATTAGTCCCTAATCTATTAACTGCTAGGGTGTCTTTGGTTGAAGAAGATCATGTGATTGACTAGTGTGATAGGTGTTTCCTCCCATATCTCCCATGTGACCCTATTGAAGAAAGTGACGAGGTTGATGACAGTGATACCTATGGATATGTTTATATGATGGAGTGCAATAACGAGTTCATAACAAAGAGACACTCTTGTTGATTTGCTAAGTATAAGGACCGTGGAAGGCTTCTGGGAGTGCATACAACGGGTAATTTTTGTCCCTTCCACTACTAATTTGGATGTTGATATGGTTCAAGATTTTGAGTTTCCCAATCATGATTTTGAGTACTTAAGGACATTAATGATTCAAAAATATGATGGATGAATTCCTTCTAAGGAGGATAGACAGATCTTAATGAATGAAGTGGTTTTCCAAGAAAAAGAGCATAATCTAAGAAAAAAAAATTTGAAGGGGGAGGGCCACAACCTAAGCCAAAGAATCTTATCCTTGCCAATATCCCAAAATATCCCATTAAGAAAGATGTTTCGAACAAAGGCCTAGTTATTACTAATAAATCTAGTGCCTTTATCCCCGCCCAAGCCATGAATAACCTCATACCAAAAGGAAAGAAAATTACCCTACCTCTTAATACAAAATTACGTAAGTATACCCCTATGATATGGATCAAATTTTGAGTGAGATCAAGGTTATTGTACCCATTTTTGAGTTGCTAAGAATCCTTGACCACAAAAGAAGAGCATTTGAGTACTTGGGGTTCAAGGAGGAAGTAATTTCCTCGGGAAAAGAAGTTAATATTGTTGATCTCCCTGTAATTACATAATTGGAAGTGCTAAAAGAATTGGAAAATTTGGGGAATCCCCTGAAGTATATTTAGGAACCTCCCTTGTTGAGTCTCAACTTGATGTTGATCCCTTTTACACTACTTTGATCATTAAAGACAGACTTGTTCATAACTACATGTTTGATTTAGGAGCTTCATGTAATGTGATGCCCTTGAAGTTATGAATGAGCTAGATATCAAAGTAACAACAACCTTTGGAAAGTGCACTGCTATGGATTCAAGATAAGTAATAGTAATTAGGTATTTCAAAGGATTTGTGGTGTAATTAGTAACTTACCCTGGTAAGTTTTTAACTATGAATGTGGTTATTGTTGACTTTCCTAAAAATGGGGTATGTTGTTGTCAAGGAAGTGGGATGCTAGTGTGGGAGGAAGTGTGCAAATGGACATGTCATATGCTACTATACCAGTGGAGGGAAATATTATCAAGTTGTATGGGGAGAAGAAGATGTTACATTTGATTGAAGATCCCAACAATGCTTTTATGAAGTACTATATACAGATGTGGATGTTAATAATTTTATTGGGTATGCAGATTTTGAGGAGCATAATATCAATGAGAGTAAGTTCTTTGAAATAGGTTGGTACCCATTGGAACTTAATGTTTTATGGAGCTTTCTTCAATATGGGAAATGGGGTTGGGGTTGTACTTATAACCCCAAGCCAATATACTTTTAACTTTTCCTTTAAACTGAAATTTGAATGCAAAAAAAATATTGCAAAATATGAGGCATTAATTTTGGGTTTAAGAATTGCTCAAAGATATGGTATAAAATAAATAGTTTTTAAAGGAGACTCAAAGTTAGTGGTCAAACAAGTTAGAAAATTGTATGCTACAAAAAATCCTAGGATGAAGCAATATAAGCATGTATTATGGGATTTTATTGAGATGTTTGACTCCTTGAACATTTTATACCATGACAAAAATAAGAATGTTGTAGCTGAAAGGTTGGCTTTCCTTCCATCTAGGTTTGGTAATTACACAATTTATCCTTACTGCAATTATGATGTTGAAAATGTTTCTAGACCATCTGTGCTAGATAGTTTGAAGTATTGGAAAGTATTTGATGATGATGCCCAGGTACAGAGGTTTTTAGTAAATGAAGGAGAATTCACAAAGAAATGTATGGAGTGGGTAACTATGGTCTCTATTTGTGATGGTAAAGAAATCATGTTTGGTAAGGATATCATTCAGTTAAAAACCAAAACCATTCCTGGGGGTTACGTGCTTTAGAATCCAAGTTTGATATTACGAGATAGGGTGGTTCATAGACACATCTATACTTTACTGTATGTTGAAGAATTCAATTTTGGAACTAAGGAAAAGCCTAGAAAATTTTGGATAGGGAAAAATTTTGGTGAGGAAGAAAAAAAATCTTATGTTGATTTGTTAAAAAGTATCAAGACTGCTTAGCATGGTCTTACTCATAATTAAAAGCATATAGGGAGGATTTATTTCAACATGAAATACCTTTGGAACCCAATGTTAAACCATTTAGGAAAAAATAGAGGCCAATTAATCCACTTCTCTCCCTTAAGATGCAAGAATAATTAACAAAGTTGAGGGATGGAGGGATAATACAACCTACAAGATATTCTTCATGGGTGGAAAATCTAGTGCCAGTAAGAAAGAAAAATGGAGACATAAGGCTATGTGTGGATTTCAGAAATTTGAACAAATCCTCAATCAAAGAAAACTATCCATTGCCTAATATGGATAACATGTTACAATTGGTCACTTTGGATCTGATTTGCTTTCTACATTAGATGGATTCTTAGGGTACAACCATGTGGTTATGAAGCAATCAAAGAGGATTAAGATTGTTTTTACTACTCCATGGGGTACCTATGTATATATGAGAATGGAATTTGGATTGACGAATGAAGGGGATACCTTCCAAAGAGCTATGGATGTTGCCTTTGCAACTTACATTAATGACTTTACAGCAGTATATCAGGATAATGTAATTGCATTCTCTAGGAAAATAAATGATCACCTTAGCAATGTGAAAAAGATGTTGATTAAATGTAGGTAATATGGGATCTCGTTAATCCCAAGAAGTTTCATTTTGGTGTTCAAAAAGAAAATTTATTGGGACATATAGTGTCTAAGGAAGGGGTCATGATTGATCCTGAGAGAGTGGAAGTAATTAGTAAAGTTCCTTTCCCTAAAACTAAAGAGAGGATTCAATCCTTTTTGGTCAAATCAATTTTATCAGGAGGTTTATTTCAAATTTTTCTGAGATAACTATTCCTATAACAAGCATGATAAAAAGGGACCAAATCATCAAATGGGAAGAAGAAGCCATCCAATATTTCAATGGAATAAAAGAAGCATTGAAGAATGCCCCAATATTGGCAAGTCCTGATTATAAAAAGGTTTTTCAAATATTCTCTTTTGCATCTGAAAACACCATTGCATCAGTGTTATTGAAAAATGATGATGAAGGGAATGAAAGACCTATTTCCTTTTTTAGTAAGCCTTACAAGGTGTTGAATTAAAATATACCATCATGGAAAAGTAGGCTTTTTCTTTGGTAAGAGCAACTAAAATTTTTAGGCCTTATATTCTAAGTTCCAAGATTGTAGCCTATGTTCCCATACTATGGTTAAGGACATTTTATCATAGATGGAAGTTTCTAGAAAAATATTTCATTGGGTGAATAAGTTACAAGAGTATGATATGGATATACAAACCACTAAGTTGGTCAGAGGTTTGGGCCTTGTAAAGTTGATGGCAAAAAGTAACTTATAGGTAATGGAGATTAATGAAGTTGAGGAAGGAACTATGGATGTTCAAGAAAAAATAATCAACTCCACATGGTATAAAGACATAATATTTTACCTCAGGAATTTGGAGTGTCTAGGTCATTTAGAAAAAAATTAGAGGACACTCAAATTGGCCTCCCAAAATATATCATAACTAATTATGGGTTGGCTTGGAAGAATATTGAGGGGGTTCTTTTGAGGTGTATCACAAAGGAAGAAGCTCCCAAGATTATTGTATAATTCCATGGGGGAGTATGTGGAGGTCACTTTGTTGGAAGAGTAACTACTCACAAGATCTTGAGAGCAAGGTTACTAGTGGCCTACACTTTTTAAATATGTACCCTTGTTGGTCAGAAAGTGTGAAAGTTATCAAAGGTTTTCAGGAAGGATGAAAGTTCGTGTGCTTTTCCCTTATAACCAAAGTGTCAATAAGCTCCTTTCAAAAAATGGGGAATGGAATTTATTAGAGAGATCTTAGATCCCTCAAGTGCAGGGCACAAATGGATACTAGTAGCCATATATTATTTCACCAAGTGGGTTGAAGCCATCCCCACAAAAAAACAACTCACCAAATAGTCATGGATTTCATTTTGAATCATATAATTTGTAGGTTTGGAGTACTTGCAAAAATAGTTGCTGATAATGTTATGAGTTTTAGGGCCAAGCCACTAGTAACTATGTGCCAAGAATATGGGATCAATTTGACATATGCATCCAATTACAATCCTTAGGGAATGGTCAAGTTAAGTCAAGTAATAAGAATTTTCTCAAGATAATTAGGAGGACATTGGAGGTTAATAAAATAAAGTGGGGTGAGAAGCTGAAATTTTCTTTATGGGAAGATAGAATTATTGCTAAAAGAGATACTAGGAAAAGTCCCTTTGAATTCGTTTATAAAATTCAGGCTCTTTTACCTCTACATATGCAATTGTCTTCCTATAAGTTCATACAACAACTTGAAGATGAAGAAGTGAACCCCTATGAAGCTAGGATTAATCAGATAGTGGAGTTAGATGAAGAAATAAGGGAAACTCACCAAAGACACCTTAAGTTTAGAGAGAAACTCAAGAAATTATTTGATAAAAAGGTGACTCCTAGAAATTTTAATGTTGGAGATATTTTTTTTTGTTGTGGGACAATAGGCATGAGGATAAAGGAAAACATGGAAAATTTGATGCCTTATGGATGGGTCCTTATTCTATTGACATAATAATTGGTGAGCACACCTTTTTCTTGAAAGACCTAGATATAGAATTTGTCGAGTTTCTGTTAATGGAAGACATCAACAACATTAAGGTGCGCGATTTTGTATAGTGTATAGTCCTATTGGTTTTTGTTCTTGTTTCTATTTTTTTGTTTTGTTTTTATTTTTATTTTCTTGGTCTATAGTGACTTGTTGCCCCGTTATCTCGGTATGTTTTTGTGATGTACATTGGTTTAGTTTGATCTTTTGTATTCTTGTAATGACTTAGTAACCCAATCAATTTAGGCACTTGGTATGTTTATGTTTGGTTTGTATCGTTCTCATGGCACCCACATGGGGTACCCATTTCTGAGTTAGAGCAGGTGTTAGTTATCGATTTGATTTCACCCTTCTATCCAATGTATGCCCTTGAAAAATTCTCTCTGATTGGTTTTCCCATGTTTCAAAACGTATGCCTAAAAATGTGACCATGTTGGATGGAAAAAAAAAAATTTGTTTAGGGTGTGAATACTCTTTTTCGATCAAGGAATTTAATAGTCATGTTGCCTGTGAAAATCCCTGTGAAAAATTGATCATGGATCGGGTTTAATCTTTAAAATGTTACTTGTATATTATCCTTTGAACCTTCATTACAAATTTAATATTTTTATTCGTCACCCAAAGATACGTGGCATGCTTCCATTATTTGTGCTGCAATGGACAAAATTTACAAAATTTTACTATCTACGTAATAACTACAAAATGCAAATTTAGCCCCAAGGTTGGATGAATATTCCTACAAATATTCAATTCAAAAAATAAAAGAAAGAAGAATTGACCCTTCTCCCAAAGAGGTATATGTGTCAAAGGATGATTAGAGTGGAGAGTCGGGCCAATGATGCATTTTTGATGAGTTGATGAAGTGTAAAATGCAATAAAATCTTTGAATCCTGTCAAGGACACGTGGCATATTCTTAGCAAGGGTCAAAGAAGTGGGGCTTTGGGTCAACTTGGTAATTTTTTTGCTTAATTGGGAAAATAGAAAAATGTACAAAAAGGTCTCATGACTCTGTTACCTCTAATATTTGAACACATGTCATGATCTTAACAAAAGTAAAGGGTGGGTGCTCGGGTCAAATGTGTACACTTGTATGTGTCTAAAATATAGTACAAGAGTAAAAAAGAAACCTTGAACCCGAAAATCATCACATTCATCCACGTGGATGGTCCACATTCAAATAAGAAAGGTAGGATGGATGGCTAGGATGTGACACATTTATGGTTGCAATCATTAATGCATTTTTGTACGAATCAAAGAAAAATTGTTTGAAGTATTCAAACACTTCAAGTTTTTCACTATTGCATGCAAGGATTTGGATGCCCTAGCTATAAAAATTCACAAAAAAATGAAGTGAAATGAAATAAGAAGAATCTATTTGGAGCTATAGATTGAGAGTCTAGGAAGCAAGGGAAAATTGCATAGACATTTGCATGGAAAACTGGTAATGATTATACTGCATTTGTATTTCTCATTTTTGTTCTACAATTTTAAAAGAGGTTGAAGAGAAAATTTAGGGCATAGAAAAATGAATTCATTTCGATTGGGTTTTCAAGTCACATCCGGTATTACCAGTGACTTAGATAAAATTATAGACATAGACTTGATGAATGTTGATTTGAACATTTTTGCAAAGACTCAATAGCCCAATTAAAAATGAACTCATGGAAGTAATCAAGGCTAGTAACATTTCCCTAGATAGTGCTATACCTCCTTCACTACATTTTCCCAAATTGGTAAGATTTTGTTCTATGAACTATAATCTAGAGAAGAGGGAAGTTTTGGACGAGAGTGGTGAGGTAGTGTTGACTTTAACACCCAAAGATTTTAGGTTAATGATGAGATTACCAATAATCAAAACACCAGTAACCTTAAGCATTGAATCATACCTTAAGGAATTTGAAGCCAAAAATAAAGATTATGCCAAGGTTATAAACACTAAGTGGTTGCTAGTAGATAAGAAGGTAACCACTAGACTCCCCAAAAGATTGGTTAGGGCACAGTTTGTGGAGGAAGGAAAGATTTAATTGTGTTGCTAAGTAGGATGGCTAGCCTTGAAAAAAAAAATGAATTCAAGGAATGGATGTGCCCATATATGTGGGTTATTTTAGAAATAAGAGGGAGCATTTGTTGGGAAACCCTTATAGCTGATTCAATTCATGAACATCTTTTAGCACTAACTGCAAAAATCAAAATGGGTGGTAGTGGGGAGCTTGAGTTTTATATGATGACATATTTGATTTACAATAGTGTAGGCCATGTTAGGTTGTGGAGCCTATTTTCATGTGAGAAAGTGTTGAAGAATATACACTAAGAGTATGTACACTTTCCATAGTTGTATTTCTGGGGTTTGGGGTCGAGATGGGCCATGAGTGGCGGTCCCAGTAGATAGGGGTTCAGGCACAGCCTCAAAAAAAAAAAAAAAAATTGTGCGTTAGAACGTGCCTGATATATACGGAAATGTGATTTTCTCATATGGGTGGGTTTTTTGACCCATAGGTTTATGGGAAGGTTTTGGCCCATGGTTTTGATACCCACAATTTTGTAAAGCTTCTTAAGTGGTTGTATATTTATATAGTTTTGTGCATATGGTAGATATAATGTAAACATTGTAGATGTGTTTTGAATTCGGATGTGAATTCTGTAGAGTTTGTTGAGCATAGCTCCAAACGGATCTAGGTATTGTATTGAGAGATTGGTGGCTTGTAATAAAATCTAAGCAAGTGAATCTTTGTGGACGTAGCCCAAATTGGGTGAACCACGTTAAATATTGTCTCTTTGTGTTGTGTTATTTTATTCTACACTTTTATTTGAGATCTGTAATATTTTTAGCATATTAGTTTCTACTGTTGCAATTTTGTGAGGGATTATTCTGCATATTTTATCCCTTATTTCCTAACAATTGGTACCAGGTCCTGGTTTGGCTAGTTGAAGTGTTGAATCACAGGGAAATTTTTATCTTGAGTGGGAGCTATGGCGGATGATGGAAGATTTAGGGTTGATAAATTCAATGGGAAAAATTTCAGTCTTTGGAAGATGCAGATCAAAGATTACCTTTACCAGAAGGATCTTTATATTTTGTTGTCTGAGAAGGTGAACAAACCCTTGACCATGATAGATGCGGAATGGGATTTGCTAGATAGGAAGGCATTTGGGACAATCGGCACTTGGGACAATCACTTTGTGTAATGCATCTTCGGTATTATTTAATGTTTCAAAGGAAAAGACTACAAGAGAACTAATGGATGCATTAGGGAAGTTGTAGGAAAAAACCTCTACCTCTAATAAGATATTTTTAATGAAAATTTTGTTTAATATGAAGATGTCTGAGAATGGTTCAGTAGCAGATCATCTAAATGATTTTAATATGGTTGTAAATATGTTAGCTTTGGTTACAATAGAATTTTATGAGGAAAGTAGGGATTTATTAGTTATGTGCTCTTTACCTAAGAGTTGGAATAGCCTAGTAATGGTGGTAAGAAACTTGGTTCTAGCTAACTCAAAGTTGAAGTTTGAGGATGTTGTAGGGGTGATTCTAAGTGAGGAAATGTGAAGAAAAAGCTTTGGTGAATCTTCTACTTCAAGGAATGCTTTGACAATGGAAACTAGAGGGAGACATAAGAATAAAGGAAGTGTGGAAAATCAAAGGATCGGGAAAGGTCAAAATCCAAAAGTAAGATAGTATGTTAGCACTATGGAAAGTCTAGGCATGCAAAGAAGGACTATTGGGAGCTTCGGGACAAGAAGAAAACAAGGAGGAAAATGTGGCAACGGGTAATGTATGTCGGGATTCTTTGATTTTTATTTGCATAATATTATTGAATCTTGGGTTTTAGATTTGGGGACTTCTTTCCATGGTACTTCACATAGGCATTATTTTGTTGATTATGTTCAACGAGATTTTGGGCATGTTTTTCTTGGTGATTATGAGCCTTGTAGCATAGTTGGAAAAGGTTCTGTTTAGGTTAAGATTCAAAATGGGAATACTTGGTTATTGAAGGATGTCAGACATGTGCCTACATTAAGACGAAATTTTATATTGGCAAGGTAGTTGGGAAGTGATGGTTGTACTATGATATTTACAGTAGACTCTTGGAAGGTTATCAAGGGTGCTCTTGTGGTGGAAAGAGGTAAGAAGGTTGGAACCTTGTATTTAACCACTTATAGAACTAATATTTGTAATCTTGTGGCTTCAGAAGTAGATACAACATTGTGGCACTATAGACTCGCTCATATGAGCCATAAGGGCATGGAGATCATAAAAAAAGATTTTCCGGATATAAATAAATAGGTTTGGAGTTACGTGAAGACTGCATATATGAGAAGCAGTAAGTAAGGTTTCTCAAGGTTGTTGTAGACACTAAAATTAGGTCACACTACCCTTTGGTCCCTCGACAAATAAGCACCCTTTCTTACATTTACCTAGCCATGACCCCCCTTCACCCCACTAATATTAATTTAATTAATCTAATTAAATTAATTCATTATCCTCACCATATTTATTATTTAAATATCTTAATTTAAATAATATCCACACATACACTTCACTTAGACACCTCACCAAGGCAACTCAACCTAAGACCTATTCTCAGTAAGTTGTCATAACTAACTAAGACTTACCCAAACCCTAAAAATCAATGCCTACATTCCCTCTAACCACATCCCCACATGCTCATAATAAGCTCCCAGTCTAATCCGTAGGATAACAGCATGAGATCTAAGGAAATCAGGTGGATCTCCCTAGTTTATTAAACCTAGGAAATCCCGCCTTGACCGATGTTAGTTACCCCTAACCATTGTCGATTAAGCCAAACCACCATCGGTTACCCCTTTTAACCCCTAAACTACCTTATTCTCAAGGTTGGAAAAAATTGAGAGAAGGTTGATGAGCAAGAACACATCTCAGAGAGATAACGCATCTTTAGAGAGAAAATTCCAATGAAAACCCGCATGCAAGGAAGGAGATTGAGCATCTTCTCCTACACAGCCATCCCAACCATGATCTGATCTATCCAAGAAAAGAGGAGTGTACATGCAGCCCATGAAGAATCTTTCTTTCAGTTGGTGATCACTTACAACCTTCAAACCCCTCATCAGCACCCCCATCCCTCACACATAGGCATTCAAGACAAGAATCTAAGTAACTATAACATTATACTTTCCTGGTTTATTTCATTTTATCATTCATTTTTTATCTTTCCCCTATTGACCTTCTCCAACATTTTCACCTCCATATACCCATTAAAACCTCGCCAAATCCTACTCCAGTAACCCAATATTTCACCCCGACTCACCAAAGTCCTTTGTGTAATCACAAAGGAGACCACAACTTGTTCTGTGATATTTCTAGATCTCACAGTAACCGGCACTAGTTACACCTAACCGTTGTCGGTCACCCCTGACCGACACCGGTCTCTGTATTTTCCCACACAACCTAGAATAGAGACCTACCCACAAAATTTCATTTTACCCTCATTCACCTGTGATCTATCTATGACCTCTGTCAAACCTGCAGAACCCAGAACCAATCATTTGACCTTTGGATTCTATTCTAGCTTATCCTATTAGATTATATTTATTTTCTTATTGTGTTTTAAGTGAGATACCTAAATAATTTAAAATTAAAATAGGATTTACTTTTTTATAACACTAAATTGTTTAAAATAAAGTTGGATGATGACCATCTAGGAAGTATCACACTTCCCGCATCTAGCATACGCTAGGCGGTTCACCGCCCATATTGTTTAATTCCTTACGGTGGTCTTGTATTCATTACATGTCGTTCCTCCTAGAAAAAGGAAGCTTTAATGATCAACTCGTGGATTCATAAGTCATACGCACGTAACAACCCATCAACCAAAATTTGAAAAGGTATTCCTCCTATGCTAGTTACCCTATCTGTTTCGTCAATTCTTTAAAGAAACAATCTAAGAATTAGGTGAAACATTTTGGCATGCCCAATGGGACCCATACGGGGTTCCTTGCATTTCATTCATTTGTAGGAAAACATTGTGGGTTTTTTTCCCTTTCGAAAAAAGCGTACACACTAATTTTCTTCCATGGTGATCCACCTCTTCTTTCTATTTTCTCTAAAGGAAACTTTTTATTTTCGTGTAATTAAAAAGAACCATTTCTTCATGTTTTTTGCATTGTAGTGAAAGAGCATCCCTCTTCCTCTTCATCTTATTGTGTCATCCAATTTCACATTTTTTATTTGGGTTTAATAATAAGTGCATTCCATTCTGATTTATTGTATTAGCTCACATTAATTAAGGGCAACCTATATCTTTGGAAGTCATGCCCCGGTGATGGTTGACAAACGAATCATAGAAAAGAAATTCTATCTTTTTCTCTTTCTCTGAGTCTTACCAAACCACACAAAAATTCAAAATACATATATTCTTAAACAAAGTCCTACTTGGAAGAAGCTGTAGGTGATCACACAATCATAGCATAGTGGGAATTCATCTCATTTGCTCTGTCAAATAATACTTTAGAGTGAAGCCCACCCCCACCATAACATACCCGAAACCTCACGTTTTAGATCTCCTTATTTGTAGGAAGCCATCCTCACCAAAAACTCTATTTCAAAATTCATGTGTCAGTCCCTAAATAGCATAAGCTTAACAAACATAATAGAAAGGGCACTCCTAGGATCACCTTAGTTTTTTTTCTTGGCTTGCATTTTGAGGTGAGAGATCATGTTCGTCACTTTTTTGTTCATCCTTTCATGCTCTTCATCAAAGCTAGTGTATTCCGGCTTCAACTGAGTGTGCTTGGACCATATCATCATCATTATAAGAATTATGGGTCTGATTCTACATTAGATTTTAATTCACAACCACTTTCTTTCATCATTGTTTCAATTTCACAGTAACCGTCATCGGTTACCTCTGACCGCCATTAGTTATATCCAACCGATGTCGGTTCCAGGTCCTTTTGCTAACCTACTCAAAAGGAAATTTTATTTCACTTTCTTCCACTTTTCACAGTCCCTGTCACTATCATTATTCCCATTGGCATTTCAAACATCTTTAGATTTGGCATACCTGTCAAATTTTACCTTTTGCCTCACTTTGTTTACTCTTTGTCATTTTCTACAAGATGGGCGGTGGTTACCCCTGACCGGTGTTAGTTTTCCCTAACCGGGATCAGTTAACCTATTTCACATTCTAGCCACCAATTAGTACTTAACCCAATTTTTGTCACTAGATTCACTGTTCCTACTTGTTCTCGGGGTCATTTACAGAGAAGAAACCCTAGCTCGATTAGTATTGGTTCACATGGTGTGACCAAAGACAAGCAAGTGCACTCATATTTCATGTCATTTGTCAACCACTCTAACCTATTCCTTCACCAACTTTCATTTAATCACCAGCCATGGATCCCATCTAGCTATTACTATTGCTACTAGGTTATGAGGAGTTTACACAACTCCTTGACCAAAACCCTGCCACCTTGCAGTTTTACCTTTCCCACTCATCCACTCGAGACACCTTGGGGTAGTTGATATATGGCATGCCCGTATCTATCCCCTCAACTCTCGTACCCACTCCCGTATCGGCCCCATCTAGCTCGTGCTACCCACTTCGACCTTACCCCTAGTTGTTTCACGGTCGGGTCTATGTCCTATACCCGTTATGACAGTGTCATGTATGCTACCTCTGTGGCATCCATTACATCCACCGTATCCTTGACAACTACCCCAAACACAACCTCATATGCCCCTAATGTCTCACACATACTTGTAGCTACATTACAACCTCCAGTGTCGGTGACCCCTACCCCATTTCAGAATGTGGTTCTTTCTATTCCACAATCATTAGCCCCTATTGCCACTAGGGTTACCACGACCCTTCCACCCCCATATACATACTATCAAAAACCTCCCATTTCATCCATTATACATTCAGTGCATGTACCCCCTTGTGTCACTACCTTCTTCTCCACCACCCTACATGACAGCCCCATACACTGGAGTGTCACCCCCATTATATTGCCAAAACCAACCCTCTCACACTACAGGAGGCATCCAATCATCACAACCCACCAATGACTTAATTAAATTAATGTTGGACAAGATGCAGATGTTGGAGGCATCAGTTTCTAGCTCCCACAACACTCTCACCTATGATGATATTTTCAATGAGCCTATTCACCCATCCATTCCTATCTGTTCATACCCTGTACATTGGGAAATGCCTAAATTCAATCATTTCAATAGCAAAGAAGACCTACAACAAGTATTTGCAATCGTTCAAACATGGGTGTTATCTGATCACTCATGATGATGCCTTGCTTTTGAGAACCTTTCCCATATCCCTCACTAGACTTCTAATAGATTGGTATAGTAGGTTACCTAAACACTCTATATTCTAATTCAATTAGGTAGCCCAAGCCTTCTTGGATCATTTCTCTATCAATATCATCAACAAGGTTACCATGACCGATCTAAATGTCACACATCGGTATGAGGACGAATCTATCACATATTTTTTCTCTCACCGTGTGCACGATTAATCAACTTACCTTCCTACTGCCATAAAATGAACTCATCGAGATATTCACACGAGCTTGTGCTAGACATATTTCACCGACCTTACAGTTGAAACCTTCGAACATTTGATGAGGAATTCACTATAGCACAAAAGTTAGAGATTCGAGGCCATCGAAGAGAAGAAAATCCAGTTATACAATAAGAATTTGGCATTCAAGTCAAATGATACCTCTTATTCTTCCAAACCACAAACTAATTATTCAAAAGATAAGGGCACCGCTAACATAGTGGTACTCAAGGCTAGACCAACTCATCCGTCAAATCAGGCTACCCCCTCATCTAGTCTCTCACTGTATAGACTTTTCAATTCGAGACGAGAGCGGCGAAAATATACCCTAATTGGGGAACCTTACTCTTCTATCTTACAAAAGATTGTCAAATCTAGTGCCATCACCCTTCCACCTATAAAACTACACATTGGTTTTTACCCTACTCGCCCCATGCTCACATGGTATAAAGAACATGATTTCTATAACTATCATAGAGTAAAGGGTCATAGTGACAACAATCGCATCACCTTCAAAAATAATTTCCAAGAAATGATCGAGAAAGGCGAGTTAACTATAGATAGTCCCAACACCACCCCTAACCAAAACCTACAAATATTCAAAAACCATTTCCCAACCATGCCCCTTCATCCAATAAAACCGGTGAGACATCAATCGACGATACCCATACCCACGAGGTTCATGCTATATTTAATGCGGTACATGTAACCTCCTAATTACCCCATATTCCTTCCATAGAGGAGATCCTATCTCGAAATACTCCTTCCACATTGGAACCAACCTCTCGTGTTCCTTCACCAATAGAGGAACATCTTTCATCTCCTTCATCACCAATGGGGGCTCTTCCGCTAACGTTGAGCCCATCTCACCCTGGCTTCACCACTTAGAGAACCTTTACCGACAATACCTCCTCCACCCATAGAGGAGCTCCCATTATCTCCTCCACACAAAGAGGAGCACCCATTGCCTCCTCCACCAATAGAGGAGTGCGCATCTATTCCTCCACTTATGGGGAGCTCCCATCATCTACTCCACCTATCATAGATCCAAATGAGATACCTTTGCCTCTTGGTGAGCATTCTCCATCAGCTACCCATAACCCCACCAACCTACTTTTGGCTCTATTACCCACGAAAGTTGAAGCTAGCCAATTCCCTATCTCTAAGACACATTTTACGGGAATTGTCATTAGATTCTCACCGAATCCACCTACAAACATGTCGTTCTCACATTTTGGTGATCATTTAGATTATGTGGATAGGGCTTTACTATGAGGGTGCCTCTTACTCCCGTCTCAACACGAAGATATGATATGCCTCGTTGATACCTACACTATCTATTCAAACACATTTTGACCAATCAAACCAAACACAACCGCCTCTGTTGCAACCCCTTCCATGATAATTTTTAGCACTCAAACCACACCCTTACCCATAATCGACCTACATCTAAACCCAAACCCACACCTACAATATTTGCCTCAACTAAACCTATTACCACTTTACGGGTCACCCCGACCACTAGCCTCACTCATCCACATATTACACTAGATTTAGCTACATCCTACAATGTCGATACCACACCTAGTCCGACACCCAAACCAAAGAAACAAACTCATCAACATCATATACCAACTGCACCAATCAAACCCAAATTTTTCTCGTTTGTCTTAATACCCTGCTGCTCCCTAACATGGTCAAGAAACCTTCACCCATCCATAAACCAATAACACAACAACCCTTTCCTTCCTCACAAACCTCTAACCTACCCAAGCACACAACACGACTTACACCCAAACCTACGGTCTTTTTACCACCAATACCTCCAATACCCTTAGTTATTGCTTCACTACACACTATACTTTAGTCATTGTCCTTCACACCCCAAGTACGACTCCACATCATCTACCTTCACAACACCCCGTTATCCCCATGGGTAACTCACCCTCTTCCTCCATCCGCTTCTCCATCTAGACCTCATACACCCACATCACCTTTACCCGAGAAGGTGCAACAAAAAAGTAAACTCCACTACCCCACAATAAGGTAGTCAAAACAACCACACACCCTCCTACCCGTCCATCCACTTTACCCCTATACAAACAAACATGACCAATACCTAAAACCACACCAAAGCACCTAAAACCGTAACTCGACCCATTCGTACTCTTCCAAAAATAGTTCCTCGAAAATCAACCACACCTACACGAAACCCACATTCACTTCCCATTTTGATCCACTAGTAGGGTCCTATGCCAAAATTTTAACCAACCTCCTCGAGACTTCTATTATCACATTACCGCCACTCCATCCTTACAACCCCTTAAATCCAAACCAAAAGGGTTTAATGATACTAAAATTTATGCATACCATCATGTGCCATGGCATGATGTGGAGAAATGCAAGGCCTTGAAAACCGTCCTTATCCAATTATGTCCACTAGAAACCAAATTTGATGATGACAACCTTCTTGACGAGGATCATGTTTCACCGACACCCATTTCCACACTACCCACTAAACAACCACAACCTCCACCCTCACCACTCCTAGAGTCACCCTCAAGATTTGAAATTAACATGGTTCACATCAAAGAGCTTTCCACACAACCACCCCAATGTCGTTGCACCTAGCTCACCTCACAAGGATTTTCTCCTCTAGTAGGTTTTTTCCCTTCATGTCGTTACACCACTAATCCTAAACCTTCTCCATTTGCCAAATCCCCTCAAATCAACATGATTCATGTCACTACATGTGCATAAAAGGGTAAAGAAAAGGTGGTGACCTACCAACCAATCATATACCCAACATACCATCTGCACCCATACCTAAACTAACTATCTGTGACCCCACGTACCCCATCTCTAGTGGTGTCACACATCGCTTTCATGCTCAAACAATTACACCAATCTCCCCGCAAAATTTACTTATACGACCTCATCCAAACCTTGGAATCCCATCATAAAATCTCATGGACGTTCTTTAATCTATTAAGGTTTTACCTAATGACCCTACACCCATAGTCTCCATTATCATACCCCATCATGTAGCCTCTCTCACAAAATTATCACCTTCATCCTCACCCCATCTTGTTCAAAAAGTGGCCTCCTTATCTTCTTAGAGGAGGAGATCACGTCACACCAAAATGATGACCCAGACCCAGCCCTATTCATCTTTGTCCACATTGATGACATAAGGGTACATTGTGTGATGATTGATGGAGGTGATAGCATTAACATAATTTCATCCCATGCATTTTCTCAAATGCGCATACCTAACAATTACATGCATAAACATCTTGTCATGTTGCATTTATTCAATGACACTATCACATCCACACTAGGCACTCTCATCCTCCATGTTCACATGGGCCCCGCACTATTCAGAATTGTTTTACATTTTTGAGGGTAATTCCAATATAACTTCTTATTTTGTAGACCCTAGATCCGTGTCATGGGTTACGTTCCTTCCACTTTGCATCGTTGTGTAAATTTTGAACACGAAGGAGACACTTATACCATTCTAGCTGACCCATCACCTTTCAAAACAAGCAACATGTTGTATTGACCCAATGATGTGCTCATACCTGTCAAGATGTCTACCTTTGCAACCAATACCACTTCACCTACACCTCCACCTACCAGTACATCCGCTACTTTCATTACACATACCTCCTCCATTCCTACCACTACTATAACCTCCACAGACAACCCATTAGATTCCAAATTTGTTAACTCCACCTCTGCATCGACCTCCAACACATCATCCATTCTAGCTACCTACTTACCAACCACTAATCCCTTGGAAGGTTTTTTTCAACACCTCACTCTAGGGGAGTACCACCTATATAGTGTCAACACATTCCTTACTCTGTAGGGGTATGGAAGCCTTCACCAACACCCTCGCTATGATCATCATATAGGAGAACACCTCCTTTATGGTCCTCTTCATCTTCATACTAGTCTTAACTATGGGGGACTTGATAATACCACTTACACACCTGAACCACCATCACAAACCCGCCCATTTTATGTTGACTTCCAATCACTTACCAATCACTGTTTCACCCACACCTTCCTATACCACTGTGCATGGAGTGGTTTTGGTTTTGGATTTTACGAGCAAGGCCACCATACCATTATTCCATGTACCACCGCAAACATAGCGACCATAGTGGTATCAGATTCCTTGAACCTCCTACCAAATAGGCCCACATTGAACTCATTGAGGACCCTAGCCCTTCTCCACCTTCATCTTCATCACCACCTTCACCCACTCCACTTTCATCACCACCCTCACCAATGGAGTCGATGGGTCCTGAATCTATCCCTCCTAACTTATTTTTTTCATAAACACCATTTCCTTGGGGCCTTTGACTTATAAAAGTGAAGGTGAGGCCCCTTCCACTCTTCCATTCCTATATCTTGAGATGATCGATGACAACACACCTACAATTAATGTCGTTCAATGTTAGGATGATGAATCCATACTCACATACCCCAGTGCGGGAAGACTCATATATTCATCGATCATTACCCTCTCGAGACGCAAACCATGTTGAATGAATTAACTATCGAGATCAACATTCATACTTAGGACGATCGGCACATCCTAAAGATTAGACAATCTTTAGATTTTTTGAATAAGAAACCATCACTTCTTTCCTCTAAGATCATAAGCATGCTTTCACTTGGTCTTACGTAGACAATCCCAAAGATTAACCCCACTATAGTGGTCCACAATATCAGTAACCATTTCGATGCCAAACCTATCAAACAAAAGATGAGGAAAATGCACCCTCACATTTCTCTTTTCCTAAAAGAAGAACTTCAAAGTGCCTTCTTTCCATAGCCTTCATCTTACCCATTAATTATCCTCGTTGGATTTCTAACATTGGCCTTGTTACTAAAAAAACAGGTGGACTCAACATTTACACCGACTTCGTGACCTCAACCTAGCCTACCCGAAAGATGACTTTCCCTTGCCTGGTATTGATCAACTGGTTGACCTCACCACTGGTCATGAGATGCTCTCACTCATGGATGGCTTCTTGGGTTATAAGAAAATTTTGCTTTCCCCAAAAGATCAACACAAGACCGAATTCATCACCCCTTGGGAACCTTTTGCTATCGTTTCATGCCTTTTGGCCTTATAAACACTTTGGTGCCACATATCGGTGTGTTATTACTTACATCTTAAATGATATCATGCATTGCATATTGGAAGATTACGTGGAAAATCTCTTGGTCAAATATAAATGTCACTTTGAGCACCTCACCATCCTCAACACCATCTTTGATCGCCACATTAAATATTGCATCCACCTTGACCTAAAAATTTCTTCTTCACGGTTCTCTCGGAAAGCTCCCGGGATTTATTATTTCCCTCCATGGTATAGAAGTTGACCTGCTAAATTCAAGGCCATCTTTGAAATGCCTCCACCTACTAACCTTCACCAACTCCGTCACCTACGGGGGTCAATTATAGTCCATTCACCATTTCACTTCACAATTATCTAATCGGTGTCAACCATTTCATCATCTGCTTAGGAAGGATGTTCCTTTAAATGGGATGATGACTGCCACAAAGCTTTTGAGGACCTAAAACAATACCTTCTCCAACCACCTGTACTCATTCCACCTAAAGATGATCAACCTTTTTACCTATACATATCCGCTATTGATCATTCCTTAGGAGCCATGCTCATTCATCGCGATGAAAAACACAAGAAGTAGGTGGTTTATTACATAATAATTACTCTTTTATACTATGAAACCTGATACAACCATCCCAAATTTTTTTTCTTACCATTAGTTATCATTTCCACCAAACTCTGCCATTACCTACTCAACCACAAAACCTATGTCGTGACCAACACTGATCCCTTACACTTAATGTACACCAAACCTTATCAAAATCAGTGTGCCACATGATGGCTTATGATTTTATATGATCTTGACCTCAAATTCATTCATAAAAAGTCCATCAAGGGCCAAGCTATCACCGACTAATTGGTGACACACCTATTTCGAGGATCAACCTCTAATTTTGACTTTCCGATGAGTCAATTGCTACTCTTTCCTAGTTGAACCCCCTTACCAAATGAAACTTTTCTTCGATGGTTCCAAGTGTCGGCGTGGGGCGGGGATGGTATTATTCTCATTCCTCTAGATGGTGAATCCATATATTTTTCTTTCAAACTAGACTTTAAATGCACCAACAATATTACGAGTATGAAGCACTCATACTAGGTCTCTAAGCCATTTATGCCCTAGATGTTAAATCAATTAGCATCTTTGGTGATTCATAATTGGTCATAAACCAAGTCAATGGTATGTAAAAATTTCATAATGAGATACTTAAAAGTATAAACAACATGTCGACATACTTTTGACCACCTTTGATCATTACACCCTTCAAACTATCCCGCATTCAACCAACAAATTTGTAGATACCATGGCCTACTTAGCTTCCCAAATACTTGTTTCCCCACCGATTCCAAAATTTTTGTCACTTTGTACAATGCCTCCATTCACCTTATTATTTACCTCATGATGTTTACTCAATCGGGAACCGACACCCCCGACTGAGTGACCTTTTGTATAAACAATACTCCGACTACCTTTCTCTCTCCATCTTATCTCCCAATCTCACCCGTAATGCAGGACAACGCGCCTTCCTTAAAAAGGTCTCTTTTTTTTTTAATTTTTGGGGGACTCCTCTATAAGCACAACTTTGATGGTATTCTCTTATGATGCCTCACAAGTTCTGAAATTCCTTATACCATTAAGGAGGTTCATGATGGCATATGTGGAGGTCACTTTAGTGGCCTTGCTATTGCTAAGTTTATTATTCACCTAGGCTATTACTGGCCGACCCTTAACCATGATTGTTGTGACTATGTAAAACATTGCATAAAATTCCAACAAAATTCCAACCTTCATCTTACACCCAGTCATGCCTTATAGGTCACTCGTGATCTTTGACCCTTCTCTCAATGGGGTTTGGATCTTGTCAGAGAAATCAATCCCCATTCTTCCCAACGCCATCAATGGATCATAACTACTACCGAATACTACATAAAATGGGTGGAAGCTATACAACTCATCTCCACAAAAGATAAGAAAATATGTGAGTTCATTAACCACCATATCATTTTCCACTTTGATGTCCCTCATCACCTCATCACCGACAATGGAAAACAATTCAAAAAAAAAAAACATAGCAAAAACTCTGTGATGCCTTCGACATTAATCTTAGTTTCTCATCACCTTATTACCCAAAAACCAATGGCCAAGCTGAATCCACTAACAAAAACCTCAACAAAATTTTCATGAAAGTGGTTGACGATAATGCAAAGGATTGACATACACACATTACTTTTTCCCTGTGGGCATACCGCACTAGTATTCACACTTCCACCATAGCCACACCATTTTCTCTGGTCTACAGTACAGAGGTTGTTCTGCCTCTCAAAGTATAGATCCCCTCACTCTGCATTTCTCTCCATGACATCCTTACTGATGATGAATTTTGTCAGGACCACTTAACACAACTAGAGTTATTATACGAATGTCGTCTTAATGCTCTGGATCACCTTCAAGTTTACCAACAACATATCAAATGTGCTTATGAAAAACATGTTCATGAACAAACCTTCCAAGTTGGTGACCTTGTATTGAAAAAAATCAAAAGGTAACCAAAGCGAGAAAAAAATTAAATGGGCTAAATTCACTGCTAATCGGCTTGGACCATACATCGTAACTCATACTTATGGATCAGGTGCCTATCATTTATCCTCACTTGATGGTAAACCTGAACTTGAGCCCCTTAATGCATTACATCTTCGACCATTCTATTGTTGACTCATCATCCTACCTCACCCTTTTTCTCTTTACAAGCTCATCCCTTGAGCGCTATCCACTCCATACACCTCCCTAACGATTAAACAAAAATCATGTGAGTACCTATCACTTGTTGTCTTCTCTTGAATATGTGTACCATGACACTACACATATCATGATTCTCATGGATACTTTTCATCTACCTTTAGATAAAATCCCATGGTCATTCCACCTTTCCTTTTGAACAAGATTCCTATCCTCCACCTTTGTCTTGTCCATGATTTCAAAGACCTCACATGGGACAAAACTCCTTGAGTTAAACTTCTAATAAAAAGATGACTCCCTCAAAAGGACATCTTCCTCTGGACAAAATTTCTACTATAAATAGACTGCTCCCTCGAAGGACAGCTATGTGAAGCTTATAACACACAAATTTTTTTGAGAAAATAGAAGCTTCCCGCATCGATTAGCTTCAGGAAGACCTCAAGGAGTACCATATTATTTATCCCATATAGACTTCCCGCATCGATTACTCTATCAAAACAAAAAATGTTATAGTCACGGACTTTCCCATTGTGACTGAGAACCCCTTGCCCAAAAGCTCTGTCACTCAAAACATATAAAATTAACTACCTTTCACCCTCCTTATAAATTCCACTCTCATTGTCTCAATTGCCTCAAGGGACATATTGGAATTTATACATTTTGTGATCCTATGACTACCTTCATTATAGAACAGTGAATCATGTAATTCCTTCGGATCTTATGTTCATCAGACCCCTCCAACGTATGATCTACTCGGTATGATCCTACCCAATCAGGTGGCTTTATTACCCCCTCTTATCTTTTAACCATCTTTGTTTACATTTTTATTACCTTATATAGGACTTGGTCCTCGACACTTACCTTTTAGGTAATCCTCCCCTTTCACCATAATCACCTTCTCCTACATCATTTTACCTATAATCTACCTACACCTATTAAACCTAAACCCACAACATGCCCAAAAACCTACAAACTCATTTTCATATTCTTCCCTAGCTCATGGGAGAACATCATTGGTCCGAGGTCCCTTTTTCATCGGGACTATGTAGGCAGCACTCCGAGGACATGGGGCCCTTGGAGGTTATCTCTACCATTTTCTACCCTAAAACAATTCATTAACTAGGCCTAACTCACCATTTACATCACATTTCACTTAGTTCCCCTTTTATAACAAAATTAGAAAGTAAGCCAAATACATAACAAATTTCTTACCACAACATACATTTATTACACCTACCATCTCTCTATCATCACTATGCATAGATTATACCACATCTCACATATGACCCATAGTATCATTCATTTCCAAAATAATGAATCATAACCAAACTTGACTCGATTTATGCCTATAACCCGACTTGATCCATGCCTAACCAAACCCGACTCGATCCACGCCTAACCAAACCTGAATTGATCCATTCCTAACCAAACATGACTCTATCCATGCCTAACCAAACCTAAATCGCTCCATGCCTAAACCAGCATAATTCCATCATGCCTAACTCACCTAATTTTAATCCACATTAAAGTAACAAATCCATATCTCATCTAACACAAGACATAAACTAGTGTCTCATAAACACATCAAAACATCAAAAATACCATGTATCTCATCATATAAATCAATAAATGTGTGTCTCAATATACATGTCTACCTCATCATGTCTATCATCTCAAAAATGTTGGCACACGGGTTGATATACAATACAAAATGTCATCGGCACGTAGGCCGGTCTCATATATATAAAACAAATGAATCAATCAATACAAATCTCTTCGGCACACAGGTTGATATACAATACAAAATGTCATCGGCACATAGGCTGGTCTCATATATACAAAACAAATGAATCAATCAATACAAAATATCTTGACACAAGCCGGTATATGCTCAAAATATACAAAAATCACTAGTATACATCATAAATCAGGCGACTACATCTCATGCATCTCACCAGATGTCCTCCATCTCTATGTCACCTACACCCTTAGCCTCTTGTGTCCCTAATGGAACCTCACCTAGTGCTGGTCACCGTGCACTTGTGGCCTCTCCCCGACAAGCCAAGGAGCTCATTGAACTCTTGTGCTCTCCACACTATGTGTGAAGGATCTCATTCTCTCACTAGATGTTTGTTGTTATTTGTACTCTCTATAGGATAGGAATTCTATCTCTGCCGCCATGAGCTGATCATGATAGTATCTCACCTCAACTAGGGAATCACGTAACCTAGATACATGCATGGTCTATGCTGGTCCCATAGGTCTCGGGCCCGTGTGCCTGCCATGCAACGACCTACCTTGTGCCATCCTGTGAACTAGGACTAGCTCCCTGTGCCTGTGGTGGTGCCCCTGCCCCTGTGCCTATATCTAGGCCTGTAAGGCCCCAATCTATTTCTAGGTTGTGGCCAACTAGACCTATAAACCTACCACTTAATCCAAAGTAAGGCTATCACCGACCATCTCTATCTCCATCTCATCTATCCTCTCCCTCTGCCATTTGGTCTGCAGATTGGCCACTGTACTCGTAGCTCCGCTACCTATGCCTTTGACCCTTCTAGCTATGTATGCGTAGTATACCTATCTAGGTAATCAGTGTTACTACCTACCCTGTAGGGTGCCTCTCTGCACTATGATGGTAGCTAAGTTTGGCTGCCCCGATCTAGGTGGTATGGATCATAAGCTGCGCTTACCCACCAGCATGTCTCGTACCTTTACGTACATCGACGTCATATATCTACCAATCCTTTGGCTCCTCCTCCTCCCCTGTAGGAACTCTAGGCTGTGGTATAGGTAGAGGCCTCTCCACGTCATCTCTCCGATACTGTGGGAAGGACAAAGGAATATCTTGTACAAGCCCGAACTACCGTCGGACCCTGTCTACTGGGATCATCTCATCCTCCCCGACACGGTGACCCTATATCCACCTCTCTAGCTAGAGCTCAGCTAGCTCCTCATGCATGTTCCTATATGAGGGAAATCTAACATATGGCCTCCATATAATGTCCACTCTAGATATCCCCTCTAATGACTTAGAAAATTGGCCACATCATATGTCATCCTATCCGTTCTCCTCTCTCCTAAAACCGACACCCATCTCCTATATCTCAGCCACACAAATCTCATTTGGAATTCATATTCTTGGGGCATCCATATAGGTCACACACAAACTATGTGCTCATAGGCCCAGTAGTGTAGTATAAATGTACAACACAGCTAATCTCGCACTGTTGCCCATATGCCCGCAACTCTTGATATAGTTACACCAAGAATGTTGGTTCCCAGGAAAACTAGGTCTCCTTTACTATCATATCATGGACCACCCCCATCAGTGATCATGAAAATCATCCACCCTCTACATCTGGCAGTGCATAGTAGCACACTACCTCCATCAATAGAACCAATAACCTTGTCTCATCCAGACGGGCTAGGTACATCTCGCCATAGCTCAAACTGGTGTTATGGAATCTCAAATCTTCTGCCCCCTCACCAAATACTATCCCGATCAGCTCCTCTAAGGCCTAGAAGGAGATAGAGTAAACTTGGGCACCTAATATTGGTAACCGCAAAATCTGGAACACATCCACTAGGTGATAGTCATCTCACCCATCGGAAGGTGGAACATGTTGGTCATGGAGTCCCATCTATCGATGAGCATGACCATCAACTTGGGCTTCGAAAAAACTTTTCAGTAGCTCAATCCCACTCAATCCCACTACCTCCACATGTTACAGCTCCAAAGGGGTCGCTAAGCCACACAATGTCACCAGTAGAGGCGGAACCCTATCCCGCATGTGTAACTACACTCTCCCCTGCATCCAATCCAAGCATGACATTAATCATGACCATATTCACCAATTATCATTACCCTCCACCCTATTTTTACCCTACCCATCTCAACTACCTAGCCTACATCACTTTTTTACCCTTGTGCCTAAAATCTTGACTGGTACTAGTTTATTCGAGTGACTTCAATCACCTTTACACCGGCATCAGTCACATGTTTGGTGACCGCATTATCAGTTCATCTTTACCAACCACGATTATTTTTTAAATGGCATCGGTCACTTATTTGGTGGTCGATCCGGTTCTACCCACCGATGCCGACCAAGCTTGACCATGACACTGGTCACTATTGTGGAAAATTCCATGACTTCCCAAAACCCCCTTTTTAAAAAACTCTCCCACTTGCCCCTTTTACCCCACCTCAATGACCTGCACTACCCCAATACCGTACCCACCCCACCTATATAATTTACTACCCTCCCCCTCTTTTTCCCCGTCATTCCCCCATACCCACATTTTATTTTTAACCACCCAAAAAAAACAAAAACCCACAAAAACCTTAAATAACAATACTCCACACTTCTAATCTATTTAATCAACACTATAGAGTTAGGCACTTACCTCGTCGCGCTACCACGCCGTCTCGGTGGAACATCGGCCACTTTTTTTCGGTGGTCGGCCCCTGATCCTCGATAGCCTTTGCCATCACTGAATAACTACTCACAACCTCCAACCAATCAACTCTCTCACCCTGATCCTGTGGACCCGCTACTCACCAACCCAACCCTCATCAAATCATTGCCCGACTCACTTTGTCTTGTTTCCTCCAAATACTTTTCCCTATTTTGTCTCTTTTTGTCATTTCTTCACTTCACAAATACCAAATGAATAATAAAAACATGGATTTTTGTTTTTATACCCACCTATCCTAACCAACATCGATTATCCTTGACCGACATCGGTCGCATGCCCTACATAACTATCATCGTTTTCCTATACCAATTTCAGTTATCCATGATCGTCATTGGTCACCCTCACCTACACAAAGTGCCCTTACTTTTCCATTTTACCCTACCCTTTACCCCTCCCCACATGTACCCAACCTATTTACCTTACCTTTTAGACCTCCTCACTTGCCTACCTACTCTTGTCATCCTTTGGGGACTCGTTATTTTAACCATATCTTGGCCTTACCCATGTTGTGACCTAGATATTTGGACATGGACCATCACTAGTGACCTTTGACCTCATGTGTTCACTATACCTTATGGTACTATTACCCGTGTTTATTGACCTAATGAAATTACCTAGCCTATTGTCATGACCATTTATCCCGACCCTACCTTTGGTGTACCGAACAAACCTAAATGTTCCTGCACCTAACCTACATTGTGTTTATCGACCATATCCTATACCTTGATATCTGGATTCACTTCAACCTTGTTCGAATCAACCTATCAACCTTAGATGATGTAGAGTTTTCTGCTCTTCAACCCGGTAGTGTCTGCGGTTTATACGTGTGCGTGCATTTGATGATTGCTACCTTTTACCCTATCCTATACCCTCAATTTATGAGTATAACTTTCACTCTTTTCCCATATACCCACCAACCTTTTCCTCACATTTACCTTTTATCATACCACTCACCGCTTTAGCCTATTGCCTCGTCAGGCCTAGTTTGAGGGGATCACCTTCACCCACACATGGGGAAACCACATCTTATTTTTGTTAGCGCTGCTTACCAATGCAAGCTACGTAACAAAAAGGGGAAAAATGTAGACAATAAAATTAGGTCACACTCCCCTTTGGTCCCTCGACAAATAAGACCCTTTATTACATTTACAGCCATGACCCCCTTCACTCCCACTAATATTAATTTAATTAATCTAATTAAATTAATTCATTATCCTCACGATATTTATTATTTAAATATCTTAATTTAAATAATATCCACACATACACCGCACTTAGACACCTCACCAAGTCAACTCAACCTAAGAGCTATTCTTAGTAAGTTGCCATAACTAACTAAGACTTACCCAAACCCTAAAAATAAATGCCTACATTCCCTCTAACCACATCCCTGCATGCTCACAAGAAGCTCCCAGTCTAATCCATGGGATAACGGCATGAGATCCAAGGAAATCAGGAGGATCTCCCTAGTTTAGTAAACCTAGGAAATCCCACCTTGACAATGTTGGTTACCCCTAACTGTCCATTTGGTTAAACCAGGACCACCATCGGTTACCCCTTTTAACCCCTAAACTACCTTATTTCTCAAGGTGGGAAAACATTGAGAGAAGTTTTATGAGCAAAAACATAGCTAAGAGAGATAACACATCCTCGAGAGAGCAAATTACGGTGAAAACTTGCATGTAAGGAAGGAGGTTGAGCATCTTCTCCTACACAACCATCCCAGCCATGATTTTATCTATCAAGCAAAGAGGAGTGTACATGTAGCCCATGCAGAAGATTTTCTTCAGTTGGTGATCACTTGCAACCTTCAAACCCCTCATCAACACCTCTATCCCTCACACACAGGCATTCAGGACTAGAATCTAAGTAAGTATAACATCATACTTTATTGGTTTATTTAATTTCATCATCATTTTATCATCCATTGTTTATCTTTCCCCTATTGACCTTCTCCAACATTTTCACCTCCATATACCCATTAAAACCTCACCAAAGCCTACTCTAGTAACCCAATATTTCACCCCGACTCACCAAAGTCCTTTGTGTAATCACAAAGGAGACCATAGCTTGTTCTGTGATATTTCCATATCTCACAATAACTTGCACCGTTTACACCTAATCGTCGTTGGTCACCCTTGACCAAAACCGGTATCTATATTTTCCCATATAGCCTAGAATAGAGACCTACCCACAAAATTTCATCTTACCCTTATTCACCTGCGATCTATCTGTGACCTCTTTCAAACCTACAGAACCCAGAACCAATCATTTGACCTTTGGATTCTATTATAGCTTAGCCTATTAGATTAGATCTATTTTATTATTGTCTTTTAAGTGAGATACCTAAATCATTTCAAATTACAATAGGATTTACTTTGTTTACAACATTAAATTGTTTAAAATAGTGGACCTATAGCCATCTATGAAGTATCACACTTCCCATTTAGCATACGCTAGGTAGTTCACTTTGCCCATATTGTTTAATTCCTTTCGGTGGTCTTGTTTTCATTACGGTTAGTTCCTCCTAGCAAAAAAAAAAGCTCTAATGATCGGTTGTAGATTTTAAATTCATACCCGCACAACAACCCATCAACCAACATTTGAACAGGTATTCCTCTTACGCTGTTACCCTATCTATTCTATCCTTGCTTGAAAGAAACAATCTAAGAATCGGGTGAAACAGTTGGACCTCCAAAGAAAGAGAGGAAGTTAGATCGATGCATTCTAATGTATGGGGCCACTGGGTATCATCTCTTGGGGTTCAAGTTATTATGTTACTTTTATTGATAATGCAACAATGAAAGTTTGGGTTTATTGTATTAGAAATAAATATGATGTATTTGACACTTTTGTTAAATATAAAGCCTTGGTAGAGAATAAAACATGTCTTAAGCTAAAATTTCTCAAGTCGATAATGGAGGGGAGTATAAAGCAGCAATGAATTTGATGATTATTGTTCTAAGAATGTAATCCATAGACAAAATATGGTTCCAAGAAATCCACAGCGAGAATGGGGTGTCGAAAGGATGAGCGAGAACAATAATGGAATGTGCTTTAGGAGCATGAGGTTACATGCAGGACTACCTCTTTCTTTTTGGGTAGAATCGGTGAGCATAGCTATGTACTTGATAAACAAAGGACCCTCAAGTGACTTGGATGGAGGCATACTCAAGGAGGCTTGGTATGGTAAGAAATTTGATTATTCATTTCTTAAAGTCTTTGGATGTGAGGTGTTTTTCCATATAGAAAAGGATGATAGGACCAATCTAGAGGCTATAATAAAAAATGTACTTTCATTAGTTGTGGTGGTGATGAATTTAGATATAAGCTGTTAGAGTATTAAGGATAAGAAAATCATTTGATCTAGGGATGTAGTCTTTAATGAGAAATTCAAGTATAAGTAGCACTTGTAGGAAGATATGGAAGAATCCAAGAAAGAATATGCAGCAGTAGAGGATCTTCCTGGATGGGAAAGTGACACATGAATCAGTTTAGGAACCTCCTCAATAGGAACCCCAAACTCCTATATTGAGGATGTCTTCTAGGGTAAGAAGATAACCTAAACATTTTTCTCCTTCTATTTATTATTTATTACTCACTGATAGTGGAGAGCCAAAGATCTTTGATGAAGCAATGCAAGTAGATTCCAGGAAGAAGTGGGAGCAAGCCATGGATGAGGAGCATCAGGCTCTCATGGAGAACCAGACATGGGATTTAGTGAAGCTACCTGAAGGAAAAAGAGCATTATAAATCAAGTGGGTGTTAATATTCAAAGAGGAAGAAGGAGGAAATAAAAGTTACAAGGCCCGATTGGTGGTCAAGGGGTTTACATAGAAAAAGGTATAGATTTTGATGAGATTTTTTTCTCCGTAGTAAAAAAGACTTCTATTAGAATAATTATTTGAATAGTTACAGCAAAAGACTTGCACTTAGAGGAACTTGATGTAAAGACTACATTTCTCCATGGTGATTTGGAGGAGGAACTATATATGCAGCAACCAGAGGGCTATGAAGTCAAAGGTAAAGAAGAGATGGTGTGTAAAGGCGAAGAAGAGCTTGTATGGCTTGAAACAAGCTCCATGTCAATGGTATAATAAATTTGATAGCTTAATGATAGATCAAGGTTATATTAGATTTCATTCTGACCATTGCATGTATACAAAAAAATTTGAGGATGAAAGTTATATTATCCTTTGTCTATATGTGGATGACATGTTGGTTGTAGGTAAAAACATGCAGGAAATAAAAGTACTCAAGAAGTAGCTAAGTGAATCCATTCCTATGAAGGATTTGTGGGCAACCAAAAAAATCCTTGGTATGAGGATATCTCGAGATAGGAAGGAACAAAAGCTGACTTTATCTCGGGAGAGTACATTAAGAAGGTCTTTGAGAGGTTTAATATGCAAGATGCTAAACTGGTTGGGACTCCTTTGGCAGGCCATTTCAAGTTATCAAAGGAACAATGTCCCAAGATAGAGAAAAAGAGAAACCAGATGTCCAAGGTACCTTACTCATCAGTGGTTGGTAGTTTGATGTATTCCATGGTGTGCACTAGGCCTAATATTGCCCATGTAGTGGGAGCGGTGAGTAGATTTATGAGTGATCCAGGTAGAGATCACTGGCAGGTAGTAAAGTGGATCCTTCAATATTTGAGAGGGACCATGGGGACAGTTTTGTGTTATAGTGGATCAAACACCACTTTGTGTGGTTATGTAGATTCAGATATGGCTGGAGATGTAGACAACAAGAGGAACACAACAGGTTATGTTTACACTATAGGTGGGACATTAGTAAGTTGGATTTCATGACTACAGAAGTTGGTGGCTTTGTCAACCACGAAGGCTGAGTATGCTGTTGTCATAGAGGAAAGAAAGGAAATGATTTGGTTACAACAATTACTTGAGGATTTGGGGCATAAGAAGGAGGAGGGAAATTTACATAGTGATAGTCAGAGTTTTATACACCTAGCTAAGAACTCTACTTTCCACTCTGGGGACGAAGCATATACAGTTAAGGTACCATTTCATTAAGACAGGTTTGGAGGAAGAGAAGTTGAAGCTGGAGAAGATTCATACCAATTAGAATCCTGTAGACATGATGACCAAGGTGGTCACAAGGGAAAAAATAAAGTTGTGTTTAGCTTTGGTTGGTCTTCACAAAAACTAGTGAAGGGTTGAGAAGCTTTCTCAGAGGAAAACTAGTCTCAAGTGGGAGATTTTTAGGTTGTGGAGCCTATTTTTCATGTGAGAAAGTGTTGAAGACTATACACTAAGAGCCTTGTAAACTTTCCATAGTTGTCTCATTGGGGTTTGCGGCAGGCCGGGCCCGAGAAATAGCCCCGAGTAGCGAGGAGTTTGGGAGCACAACCCCCCAAAAAAAATTGTGCCTTAAAACATGCACGATATATCGGGAAACATGATTTTCTCATATGGGTAGATTTTTTTACCCATAGGTTTATGGCATTACGATTTTGGCCCATGGTTTTGATACCCATGGTTTTGTAAATCTACTTAAGCGGTTGTCTATCTATATGGTTTTTGCATATGGTAGATATAATGTAAACATTGTAGATGTGTTTTGAATTTGGTGTGAATTTTGTAGAGTTTGTTGAGCATAGCTCCAAATGGATCAGGTATTGTATTGAGAGACCGGTCGGTTGTAATAAAATCTAAGCAAGTGATTCTTTGTGGACGTATCCTAGATTGGGTGAACCACATTAACTACTATCTCTTTATGTTGTGTTATTTTATTCGCACTTTTATTTGAGATCTCGTAATATTTTTGGCATATTAGTTTCTACTATTATGATTCTTTGAGGATTATTACGCATATTTTATCCCTTATTTCCTAACAAACCATAGTTGTTTTCTGGCCTTATACCACATGACCCTTTCAAACAAAATAAAATTCATGAGATTTATCCCTAATTACAATTAAGTAATTGGAAAGAAAATGTGAGATTGGTGAATGATGCATTCCTTGCACCTATCATATGCTTATTCAAACTTGAGATAAAATATTAGAAGAAGCTAGGAATGAAATAATAGAATATAGTTGCTTTTTAATTCAGTATAGGTTTTTCACCTACATTATATCTCATGAGTTTGAGGGGCATCCATGCAAATTTATGAGATATTTAGATGATAAGATGGATTTGTGTGACCTTTCAAGACAACTAACACTAGTTCACAAGTTAATTTTTGGGAAAATAAAAACAAACATAAAATTTCCTATTAAAATTTGAATATACTCTTACCCCTCCATTATAAAATCTAGATTGATGGAGGAGGAGATGGAAATATTTGACATGGAGAAATTTGAGGCAAGATATAACTATGATATTATATGGGTGGTCAACACTACTTTGGGAAATTATTTTGAGAATGAACCTCACTTTGAGGATTATTGGATGAATTATAGAGATGAGGAGGAAGTTAGACTTAGATATTTCTCAAGGATGAATCTAAAAAAAAATCATGGATTTTAAAATTGATTTGGTACCTCATAGAATTGGGGATGACGGTGGACAATGATTCAATACTATATTGACAAAAATATGGAAGGACAACCAATGGCTCCCATAAAATGGGATGAGGGAGAGTTAGATGATCAGTATAACATGATTTCTAATGTGATGAGGAGGACCTTGACTTGGCTAAAAGGAAAGAGTATAGATCTATCCATTCAAAACATAAGGGTACTTAATAAATTCAAGGACTTGGAAATTTTGAAGGAATATCTTCCCCTTTTGAAGGAAGGGGTTGATAAGATAGATCCTTTAGGAGGAAAGGCCCCTCAATTTCCTTCAAAGATACCTACCATAGGTATTTTTGATGAATGGACTACTGCTACTAGTGAGACTGGGACTTCCATGTCTGATTTGAAGTAGAAGACAAAGGAAATGATTTTAAAGTCCATGTAAAATTCTCCTATTACTTTTGCAATGCCCATACAGATTAAAGGAACTGGTGTAACTAAATCAGTAATCCCAACAAAATATTAATATGTGCATCCAGTTCAACTAAGAAAATAAGAGGATCTATATTAGATGTGGACCCAAAATTTTGGGTACAAGGTGTAAGAGAAAGGGAGGCACCAGATATTAGGAACTTTGAAAGAACAATGAAGAAGGTTAAACTTGTATTTGAACATCCCTTGGAAAGAGATGTTGGTGGCCATGCATCAAGGAAGAAAAAACATAGAGATCCTGAGGTGATTGATCCTCCTACTCTTACAGAAGAACAAAAAGAGTAGTTTCTTCCTTGGCTCACTAGGTAACACCACCACTTGATCAAGAGACACCCCAAGTTAATCAAATTGTGCAACTAGTACCCCCATCTCCAATTTTATTTCTAGGAGTAGTAGCTGAAGTTATCTAGGAACAAGTAACCCAAAGTAATCTCTCACCCAATATACTAGGAAGTTATATGATTGAATAGGGTTTGAAGAAACCTGATGCAACACCATTTGAAAGTGTGAATGTACCTCTTTTTGACCAACCACATGAACAAACAAAGAGCCTGATTGAAATAATGGATATAGACATAAGTGAAGAGATTCCTATACTCAAACCATTTGATGTATCAGTCGAAACACATATGGTAGAAGGTGTAGGTGTTCTCCAGTTAGATGAAGGAGTAAAGGAACTTACCCATTTTCTAGTTGTTGACTCGACAAACCCAATGTTATAATTTTTTGTTGAAGGCTAAAATATTTTAGAAGTAGGTAAATCTAAACCTCAAAGGATTTCTAGTGAAGAAATTATAGATATTGTGGCACCAAACAAAGAAGATCCTCAAGAGAAAAAAATTCACCAAAATTTATTAACCACCACAAAAGGTAGAATCTATCAAGGAAAGAGTGGTAGAAACTTCAAAGGAAGCCACTACAGAGGTGAAAATTGATAACAGTAAAAGTGTATAGACCATTGATAAAGGTGAAGGATTAATTACTGGAGGTCAAATTCTTTGAGCCATGAAAGGAATAATTGAAATAACAAAAGGTAACTAGCATACCCACTCATGAAGATGTTTCCACTAGACATCAGCCTCTAAAGGAGGAATATATTGCAAAAGAGATGAATTTCCCAAAATGAAAACACCAATTTAAGAGGTTCCTAAGGAAACCATAGGAGTTATGGCTACCTTAGTTGAGGGAACAAATAAATAACATGCTCCAACTGATAATGTGACTCAAAAGGAAATCAATCAATCCCAAGTCCAAGATCAAGGAAAGAAGTAGTTTGAGGAAGTGCCAAGAAAGGATGAACCCAAAGAGTCGGTAAAATTGACGAGTTAATTGAACAATATGACAATGAGATTTTCTAGTATGAAGGAATTCTTCCCAAGTTGAATCTGTATCACTCAACTTATCAAGATCTAGTTAAAAAAGAAGGAATTATGAAACTAGAAAAATGGCAGCCCAATATGCAATCGAAGATCCAACTAAAATTAGGGTTGAATTTTTAAATGAAGTCATAGAAAAGATGGAGACATAAAAGAAATGGGTTGAGAAAGATATTGACACCATAGATATGAAATTGGAAGGTATGGTGTTTGATAAATTCAAAAAGAGTTATGGTGACCTGGAAATGGACTTCCTAATCAATTATTTTGAGAAAAAAATATGAGTTGAAAACTTTTATTATGAGGTCATCAAGACACTAATGAATTTAGAAAGAAAAATTACAGAGTTGAAAGCAAAGCATGGGAATACAAGAAAAGGATGGGTCGGTGTGGAGATGCATTGAACTAGATGACACTAATTTTTCAACACCACACAAGTTCAACTAAACAAAATGGAAGGAATTTATTTCAAATATATGATGCATATGTGGAAAGGAAACCAAAGGAGGAGAAAAATGATGAAGATGAAGATACAAATGTGAAGACCGATGAGAAAGCTTAGGCTTATTTTTCTTGAAAAACTTTTTCATCTTATTTTAATTATTACTCTTGTTTCATGAAAATTGAACATTATTTTAATTTTTTTTTCAAACATGAATGTAATTTGATGAAACACACTAGATATTTATATTTCTTTGATATAGTTTCAAATATACTATGAAGCATGTAAACTAATGTAATTGTTTGACATATTTTGTATTGTGGAAAAAAGTAAAATTGGGGTTCTATAGGGGCCCTAGCCCATGAAAAAAGTTGCATACATTTTTGGAAACTATATCAAAAAGAAACAAGAAAAGAGAAACCTAATCATCTTCCACTACAAAATCCTCTCTGCAAAGAGGAAGTTTCTTCACCAACGTATTCATTCTAAGATGAAATTCCTCTGTTCCCACTACCATTTCAACAAAAATGATGTCTCTAGTCATGGTGTGAGACATACCCAAAGAAGTGAGTTCATCAATAGTTGTCATAGGACCATCCAACAAACTAAGCAATTGTGATATCCTCTCATAAGAGGAAACCCATTCAGTCATGTCTAGACCTCCTTTAGGAAAAAAATTTTTCCTTGTTACTTTGAAAGTGAAGGATGGATTGGTAGCTTGAGCTGGAAGTGCAATAACAACTGATCCTAGAGAAGATGGAGTAGGAGGCCTAGAACTAGACTCACCCCTACATTTCTTCACAAATATGGGTGATGCTTCAGGAGGCTGAGAAGGTATAGTCCTTGATGGTTTCTTCTTCAATATTAAAACATGGTACTCTAGCTCATTCATACTGCGAAAAATATTAGGCATATTACCTAATAAAATTTCTCCATCAAGTGTGTAAGAATCTAGAGGGATATCCTTCACAGTGAATCCTTTACTACAAATGAAGGGGCATGCATAATTAGATACACCTTACATAGAAGGCCTACTCATAAGCCAAAATTTCTTCAACATATCAAGAGTCTTTTGATGTTCTAGTTTGAAAAGATGAAAATACATCATCTGAAAGGAAAAAATAGGACTTATCTTGATAAGCCTTCTAATCAACGCTACACGAATAGATGAGGTGGTCAATGGTCCTTTGTAATCTTCTGATTCAACAATTTCTAATAACATCCTTACAAATTCCTCATTAGGGCATGATAGATCGAATATTTGGTTCAAATCTTCTGAAGATATTTCCTTCAAGATAGACGCCACTACTACTCCCACCATGTCACCAATAAGAGAAACTCACCATATTTTTTCACACTCAAAAGGATGTAAGTTTGAGAAGGGAACAACATGAATTTATAAGAAATTAGACTTCAGTTATATGAATGCATCCCAAGAAGTATGACTTAGTAATTAGTCAATCTTGACAACATAGAGGAGGACAACATAGATCTTGAGACTTCTTGACCACACACTCTTGGAATCCAAACTCAATAAGGACACTAAATTTTTTTATGAGAACGATAACTTTAACATGGGACTAAAAATACATTCCGTAAATTTGGCATACCTTGGCAACATGTTGGAGACTCTAATAAATAAATATTGATGTAAAATTTCATTTAGGAGTATACTTTGAACCATTCAATCAACTTTATCATGGATAATGCTTTGATTTTTAGGTTGGTAGACTAATGAGGAATGAAGCTTTCTTCTTTCAGGTTAGTGTATTCCTTATAGAATCCTAGATAAGGCACACCACCTTGTGAGAACACTTAAAAACAAGATATAGTCATCAAAACAACATGATGACTCAATCCTTTCTCTTCTTTCCCTTACACCATCGTTTCGCATGTCTTTTTGTCCTAATTGGATGGCTATAAAACATATAAGATGTAACTCATATAATTTTTCTACCACAACTATATGTAATAATTCTTCTTGGATTTCATCATCTTTTGCTACCTGGATTGAGCTTTCTTCTCCTATTACTATCATTTCTTGTCTTGTCTCTTCATCATCTTCCCATGATAGTTTCTTGTCATTCTTTGTATTTTCAAGATTAGAGTTGGTTTCCTTGACTTTGTATATGTACTTAACTTCCTTAAATTTTCCATTATTTCCCTTAAAAGTGGATGACTTGGTCTCATTCTTAGAGTTTTCATTTACCTTGAATACCTTTTTTCTTACCTTTTGGATGCATTCATCTTATATCTATATCTAAGAGACTCATGATAGTGTCTTGCAAAATTCCCTTGCCCATGACAGTTGAAACATACAACATGGTTCTTGCCTCTTGAGTCTTCTTCTTCCCAAAAATAACTTAATGGTTCTTCTAGGAAGTACTTAGCTATGTGACCTTTTTATTTGTAATTGAAACAAACTATATTATTTTCATATTCAGTCCTATAAACTCTCTTTAGGTTTTCTTTGTCTATTTTTCTCATACATTCCCTTGCTTTATGTCCAAAAATGGCATGAAAAAAAAAAATCCATGAAATTTAGTTGAGACTCTCCTTGCATTTAGATGCCTAATGGTCTTCTTGTGTTCTTTGATATCATTCTTGATCTCATAATTTCCTTGACATGATACATGGATTGACTCACCTTTCAATTCCTTTTTCCTTTCTTGTTCTAGTTCCTCCCTTAGATTCTTCAATTCTACACTTAGTTTATCACATTCTTCAACCTTAGCTTTGATAGTTGCTTGACATGGCTCATGAATAGACTCATGCTTCAATTCATTCTGATTTTCTTCACTTTTGAAACCAAACTAGGATGTCTTTGTTTGCATATTAGGTCATAAAGATTGCTTGAAATTTCCTCAACTCCTTGATATATCATCAGTTTCTTTTTGTCTTGTTACGGCTCATCCGTCGGGGTATTTAATTCTTTTTCTCTTTTCATTCTCATTATCTTCTTAATTTATTTTCCAAAAACGTCTATCATATAAGGTTTCTTCCATAAAAAAAATATTTTCATACTTCACTTCTTCAATATGTTGCATACACCCTAATTTGCAAGGCTATTCTCATACTTGCATTATTTTCATGAGAATCACTTCTTCATTCATCTACACAGGTGAAAATTTCTCTACATCTACATATCACCATTTCGTATCATATATACATTCAACCTCTTATTTACACTTGAACTCACATATTTGGTCTCGGGACTTCAAGTATGATCTAATAATGTAATCAGCCTTGTATACTTATAATCCTATTCAAATCCCTATGCTAATTGTATCACATAATCTTCATGTCAAACCATGCACTCTTCGTCATAAGGATCATACATTCATACTCCTATTTGCCTCTTTATCAAGTTTATCTCACCTTCTTCACCTTCAAGAACCTATCTTTGCATCATACATTATTAGGCTCTCCCAAGATTCAGACTATTACAATTTCTAAAAAATTAGATTTTTATAACATGCAAAGATCCTAATTCTAAATTTCCAACTTCCCTTCCAATAACTCTTCAATTTTCCACTAGATAACTCGAGAAAGGAAGATGAAATAAATTTAATTGTAACTATGTTTTGATGTCATAAATACATCGACATACTTTTGATGTACCTACACACTTTGTTGACTGGTTCATGATTATTTAAATTCAATTTATTAGTGATGAAGACTTTTGATATCCCTCACACTTCTATCTTAACAAATCAATATTCCATTTTAGACCTATGTTCCATCTTATAATCTACATACTTTTACATAATCCTTCTTGAGTAACTCATACTTTGTAGCTTAAGAAAACCTTCTCCATGTGTAATAATATAAGTGAAACATTACACATACCTCTAAGGTTTCAAACTTTTTTGAGCCTGTGGAAGCACATGGAGTGAAAATGCTAACTCTTATAGTCTTGGAATTTGGAGAATAATGCATTTATCTGCTTATACCGGGTGATATAGCCATGATAATCATATATGTTAGAATTTGAGGATTCTAATAAATATGGATTTAATCAACTTACATATTATATAATGTTACAATAAATATTTAAATAAAGATTACATCATAACATAAGTAAATAAAGAAATACTTACAGGAAATAAATAACACATGTGACATAGTAGTTATAGTGGAAAACCTCAATAGGGTAAAAACAACTTTGACAATAACCTTTTTCTTTAGAGAAATTATTTTACATCCATTAAGATCACCTTTTCCTTTGAAACCCTATTTACCAAGGGTAAAACCAAATCACTTGATTTACACACCTTTGATATATTTCCCGAATATATCAAATGAGGACCTAAAGTCCTTTTTATATAAGGCGGTCGATTGTGTCTCCGACCCACCTTTTCAACCTAAAATGGTTGACACATACACCTAGGTTTATAATATTTAATATTATAAATATAATGATTTCATGATATAAAATATTTAACCTAAAGTATATACCTATGTTAGCATATTTAATAATAGAAATAGAAATATTTTATATTATTAAATATTAACCTATATATTAGTGATGGACCCATATACATTAAGGTTTGGTCAAATCACTTAATCATTATGTTCCAACACTCCCCCTTAATGTTAAGTGGGATAACATAACATATGCCAATAGATTACTTTCTTGTGGTACACTACAAGATTTACAATCCTTAAACCATAAAGGTTTTCGGCTAGCATATCGGTTGAAGGAATTATAACACCTTCATCATACTCAATTTACCTTTTGCTATAAAAGGATTTGGAATCTGAAATATCATTCCATGACTAGTGGCTAAGTATGATTTGTGAGTTTTACATGTTCTCACGGGTTCTCATAAAGGTTATTCAACCCAAGCATATGGGAACCTTTTACAACTAAGGACTTCCTTAACAATATGCTTGTACTAGATGTTTACCAAGTAAAATCAATAGCACTAAAGATTTTACTAAATACGCCTATAAAATATTTCTACAATTCTTTCTAAAAAAGTATCCAAGGAGGTATACATGCTCGAAGGTCTTTTTACACTTTCCCGAAGGTATTTCTTATACTTTCCCAAAGGTATTTTATAAATTCCTAAAGGTATTTTAACAAAAACCAAGTTCCATTAGAAGGTGACATTGTCATGCACACTCCCCCTCAATGGAAACATTGACACCAAGATTTTTACGAAAGTGAAAAAACTTTCTAGCGCTCGGGGACTTTGTGAAGATGTCAACAACCTAATTTTTAGTCAAAATGAACTTGAGATTTATGTCATCACTTAACACCTTCTCATGGGTGAAGTGTATATGTATCTATATGTGCTTCATCCTCTAATATTTAACTGGATTTTTAATCAAAATTAAAACTATTACGACCACATAGAAGAGAAATACTTCCTTTAACTTCTATGTATATCTCTACTAACAACCACTTTGTACCCACATGGATTCTTTACTTCTTCCATTGCAATTCTCTACCTCAGTAGAAGAAATAGAGACTGTTGATTGCATTGTTTATTCCAAGTAATGGTTCATACACCAAAACAAACTTGAACACATATCCAATATATTTTATAACAAAACATTAGTATGGTTAGAATCAAAAATCCATATAAGATAGCATTTTCATTCTTAGTGTAATGTAACCCATAATTGATTATTCCTTAAATATATCTAATTTTTTTTTGCAAGATTCTAATGATCTCTAAAAAATTATCCTACATAAACCTTAAAGTAATTCCTATTGTATAGGAAATATTTGGTCTAGTTATAGTTAGATAAATCCAACTATCAACTAAAAATGTATATAAAATAGGATCAAACTTTTTCATACGAAAATTTAGGGTCAATATTTATTCCAACTTCCATTGAATTAGAAAATGGTTTATAATCAATCATAAAAACTTTTTAATACAATGGTTTCATATTGTGTTTTGAAAAATAACAAGAGAATGAAATACTGATCATACAAAGAACATGATGTGAGAGACCTAACTCATTCATTTCAAAGTACTACTTCAATTTCTTTTTAATCCTAGGAATTAAATCAAAATTGTCACTAGTCATAATCAAATCATCAACATATATACATATAATTATAATATGTGATCCTTATTTCTTAATGAATATATAATTGTTAGAATAAAAATTAACAAAACCTAATAGTTTAAAGAAGGAAAAAAATTACATACCAAGCTTTAAGAGCTTGTTTTAAACCATACAAGGATTTCTCAAATTACAAACATAGCTTTCTTTACCAGTTTCTTCAAATCCTTTAGGTTGAAACATGTAAAGTTCTTCTTTTAAATCGCAATTCAAAAAAATATTTTTCTTATCCATTTGGTGGATTTCCCACCTAAATTGAGTGGAAATTACAAATAAGGCCCTAATAGTACTCATTTTAGCTATAGGGGAAAATTTCTCAACATAATCAATACCTTGGGTTTGATTAAAACCTCTAGTAACAAGTCTAGCTTTATGTTTGTTAATACTACCATCAACATTATACTTTACTTTGTATATCCACCTAGGCCATATAATACTTCACGGATCAGGTTCACAAGGTAATTAATGCATGGTACATATGATGGCTTCGTGGTATTTTCCTAAGGTTAATAGGATTTGAACTTTCTAAAATAGATTGAACCTAATTTTATTTCTTATCTAGGAAGATAAGAGTTTCAAAAACATCTATAACATCTAAACATTATCATGACTATTTACTAAATTAGAATCAAAACCATTATTTAGAAGCATTTAATGAAGTAACTTCAAGAGAAGAAGACAACACATGTAAATATTTCACTAGATTATATCTATACATTTCATATAAGCTTTAATAATTAACATGTCCTCACCTTTCATGCCATAATTTTGAATTATTCAAACTCGAGATATAAAACAAGATGCGAGAAGATAAATCATAAAAATATACGAGACCATTTCTTTGATTTCCTTTCAGCTATTATACTCTCATTACTATCCTTGATATTCCATGTATCCTTCATGCATGGATTCTATTTGTGTCCATACCTCTTTATGATTTTTGATATTACCAAGGTGTAGAAGGTACTCATCATTCAAATTTTACAAAATCATAGAAAGAGCCTCTTGCATTCGTTGCAAGAATGCATTCATGTTATCTACAATTTCTTGACGACCGGTGGGAGAAACCTCATATCTAGAAACAATCGTCCAGAGTTTCCTTGCCATAAATTCTGTTTTGACCCAAATATTGTAGTTAGTTTCATTCAGGATCTAGGTTTTGTCAAGACAGAAATAGCTAGATGCCATTATTTTCCTAAACTTGTAAAACACACCCCATTATAATATATAATGTACCATAGAGTTAGATACATATTTATCGATAATAAAAATAACACTTTTAATAGAATTAGATCTAAATTTTATATATCTAAGGAAACTATTTCATCATCACTAATTTTTTCATTACAATGCATTATAATTAACCTCCATGATCAAAATAATAACTCGCAATATAAAGGGATTTTCCTTATACCCAATATTTATATAAAAATATTACCGACCATATAGAAGTGAAGAGGAGACCCTTAAGAATGCATAACAACTTCAAATTTCTGAAAAAAATTAATGTAGACAAAGATCGACCAACTTAAATTTGAAGTCTAAATGACAATCATAATGGCTTATTTTTTGGTCTGTCGTGACGGTCATTTGACCATCAATTTTAACACAATGAAAATTTCATGAAAACTACAAGATTAAATTTGACGTCTAAATGACCATCAAATTATCTTATGTTTGGTGTATCAGTGACGATCATTTAATTGTCAAATTAAATGAAGCCAAAACTTGTTGTGTATTTCGAATGTGAAATTCCAAAATTTCTTCTTCGTATAATATTAGTGAGGTTATATATTAATACAATATAATATCCTATTATAATTTATAATATAAAAATATATACACTTTTTTAAAAAGAGGTATATAGTTTATAGAATGTAAATAAAAAACAACATATAGTTCATAAAAATTATAAACTCGTAGTATTCTTTTTATAAAATAAGACAATGACCGGATAAAAAGCATTGGCCACGTGGTATGTAATTATTATTTTAGGTTTTTATAAACATAAACTATGCCAAGGCATCCCACATTAATATGGCATGATAATTTGGAAACATAAGTTATGATATTAGTTTTTTTTTTAATTAAACATGCCATACTTACCAATGCCACATGAAAACCCTAAGAAAATGCCATATGATTTACAAAAGCGCTTTAGGTTTGAAATTTAATTTTTAATATCTCACTTAGAAAAAAGAATGTGTCCGCTTTAGAGTTGAAGTAATTTTTACAGTTTAGGTGTCCATTTTTTTTTTTTTAATGAACAATTAGAGGATTAAACTTAGTAATATTGATTACTAAGGCCACCAACCTTAAACTACCCACTATTCACCATGTCGGGCATCAAGATTAAAACAATGTTTTATAGTTTAGGTATGTTCAAAACATTTTTTTATGGAGCCCATACGAATGGGGTAGTTATAAACTATAGTATAAGAAATATATAACGGATATATTTTTCAAATTATATAAATTTTAATATGATGTTTATATAAGTTATTATATAAATTTTATCGTATATATTTTTAATTTAAAAAATATAGTTATAGATTCACTATAAACTATAGTTTTTCAAATCAAATTATTTTAGAGAGGTCCAAAGAACATGGGTATGAATTTATCTTCCGAAATATTTAACTGCAAACATTTGAAATTACGAGAAAACATGAAAATTATTTCATATAGTAATAAATCCTTTCCTTTTCGAATGCGATTTTCACACAGTAAATATTTGAATCTCCTTTCACCTATGCACATATCAATCTCCAAACAAACATTAATTCCATATAATTTATAAAATGTAAATGAAAGTAAGAATAATATCATATTACATCTCCCCTAAAAAAATTAGGGATTTAAAATTGAAAAACCCTAAAAATTTTAGGGAATTTAATTACACAAATGTAGTGCCAAAATAAATTGGGGAAAAAGAGAAGGGGAATGGATACTTTGAAATACCCTTTCGGGTTGGTTGAAAAAACTCGTACAAATTAAATAAATAAATTACAAAAAATTTTATCTTAATTTATTTAATTTACCTCACTCTCGTTACCATGTTAGAATTTGAGGATTCTAATAAATACAGATTTAATCAACTTACATATTATATAATGTTACAATAAATATTACATCATAAAAAAAGTAAATAAATAAATACTTATAGAAAATAAATAACACGGGCGACACAAAGTATTTATAGTGTAAAACCCCAATAGGGTAAAAACCACTTTGAAAATAACCTTTTACTTGAGAGAACTTATTTTACATCTAATAAGTTCATATCCTCCTTTGAAACTTTATTTACTAAGGGTAAAACCAAATCACTTGATTTGCACACCTTTAATATATTTTCGAATATATTAAATGAGGAGCTAAAGTCTTTTTATATAAGGTGATTGGGTATGTCTCCCGACCCACCTTTTCAACCTAAAATGGTTGACACATACAAATAGTTTTATAATATTTAATATTAGAAATATAATGATTTCATGATATTAAATATTTAACCTAAAATATATACCTAGGTTAGCATATTTAGTAATAGAAATATAAATATTTCATATTATTAAATATTAACCTATATATTAGTGATGGAACCATATACATTAAGGGTTTTCCAAACCATTTAATCATTATGTTCCAACAATATATACATGGTTTATAACTTAGCTACATGCGGTTTGAAGAAAGGTAGGTCATGATTCAATCTATACAACCTTTCGTTCATAGTTAAGAAGAGATATATCTCAATGAACTCAAAACACCAAACATTACAGTTCCATCATCAGGTTGTCTCCATATTTCAAACAATAGGATGGAGCTTTATATATTTTAGTACATATTCAACAAGAAATATAGAGCAATTTATCCCTATTTTCCTTTGAAGCCTACAATAGATCGGGATATGTAGAGTTTTATATGCACAATCTTGGCTCCCTAAATAGTTGAGAAAGATAATATAATAGCTTTCACATCTTGGAGAGGATATTTGGGAGTTATTTGGAACAATCATAACCATTAAGAAGTCGAGTACCACCACACTTTTCAAGGAAATATGCTCTTCAACGGGGTATACATAGTTTAGCTCACCGAGTCTTTAAATAATGAAATGTTTGAGAGAATCACATTAATACTCAATCAACCATGACTATAAGGAAACTTTCAAGATATAAGGAGATAGTTTCATAGCTCCCAAGATCCATAGAATTCTTGATGTCATTCCAATAAGGCTATGTTTTCTCATCCTTTAAGATTTTACGTTGTTAGTGTTTGAGAACTAAACCATCCTTCATAGTTTTAATGCTTATAACACCTTAGATTTAATTTTTAACATCAAAATAACTGTATTATCACTTCAAATAATGATCTTTCTTCAAGTTCTAAGCATTCACTTATAGGAGAGCATCATGATTTTTGATCAAGTGTACTTACCACCTTGATTTGTCATCACAAAAGAATAGATCCAGTCTCAAACATTTGATGATATACTAAAGAAATATTCTTCTCAAAAAATTTGAGATACAATTTTGAGATTCCCTTAAACTTTTCAACTTTCATTTCCATGTGCAATGACGAAAAAAAGTGAGCAAAGTCATGAAATGCATGCATCTATAGGATTTGAGTGTGTTGTTTATTTAGGCAACACATGACAATGTTAGATTATGTGTTTCTCTCTATCAATACTTCATCATGACTATCCAAAGTAGGGAAATTTCAAGATAAACCCAATCAAGACTTCTAGTTACTTAATTTTATAGATTTCAAGGAGAAAGAAAACACAACACATAACAAAGTTTTTTTGACAAGACAATACAGGGAAGATTAGAGGAAATCTACTTTATACTTCAAAAATCATCTCAAGAACATACCAGGAGCTCCATAAACTTAAAATTGACATGTAGAATATTATTATGATAATTTTACATCTCATTAATATATTTGTACACAACCACCATTATTGTACCTTTCAAGCATCATGATTGAATGTACACCACTTACAAGAGTTGAGTAATACTTTTATGGAAAATACATGCTAACAGAGAACCATTGACATCATTTTAACCTAAAAAGAACCTTATTCAACTCTAAGTAATTGAAAAACATTAAAACTTACTTCTTGATAAACAAACTCATTTCATGTTTATCATTTTAAGAAATATGCATGGAGAGAGAAGAACATAGTTAGTAAAATGATAAGAAATTATTTGTTTCTTATCCAATTGTCCTCAAACTTTTTGTAAAAGTTAATTCTTCTAGTTCCCTTAAAAAATTAATTATATGATTTATCTGAAGGAGATTGATAATATTTTTTTATTCTAAGAAGATAGGGTGCTCAGTTTACATTTCTCAAAAACCCAATTTTGGTAAAAATTGAATAACTTGCACACACTTATTCAAACTTTGATGAAATTTAACATGAAGAACTAAACAAAATCCCTCTATATGATACATAGATTTATTTTTCTCATAAATGATCCTGTAAATCCTAGACCAATCTCATTTTCCTCATCTTCCACTACTAGTTCTCGAAGGTAATTTTTGTGAGAACTTTATTTTTTCCTCCAAAATCTAAAGTAATCCCTGAAGATGCTCGTACATGCTCTAGGTAGTTTTCGTATAATCCTACCATATGCACATAGGATTTTCATGGAATTTGTTGAGCTCGACACCTTGTTAGGGTCTAGAACTAGGAATAAATGGGCTAGTTTAAAGTGTGACTTGTAACAATTGACTTGATGATCACCCTATAAGATCTTAAGAACCTTGATACACCATATCAGATCCATACGAAACTTGATAAAGGAACACCGAGATTATCCACACCTCTAGTGGGCACCTCCTTCACTAACAAATCCTGTAACAGTGAGGTCATCCCGAAAGAACTCGAAACCACTTTGTGAGCTCCAACCATCATTGAGAAGGCAATACAAATAAAATTTCATCCCCCTATCTTAGGCTTACTTCACCAATCACATCGTTTCCATCAATGACAACACTAATACACCATGGTTCAAGAATTTGCTATTTTTGGGTATTTCATATAGGTATTATATGGTATGGTCTTGCAAAGATAATCTTGCATCTAGACTAATCAACCTCCTGTAATTAGCAATAGTTTTATCTCAAAAATTATGGAAGATTGTCTAAAATGAATCTAGTTATGGTGTTTTGATTTTCTAAGCATTTAATTAAATAATAGTCTTGTGTTTTTTATTTAAATGATGAAATTTGAACCATTATTTGATGGGTATTTGTTTGTCAAATTTATTGAATTATTGAATACTTATATGCCCATAAATAGCTATTTTATGTAGACATAATATGAGTTAAGTCCTTATCATGATGTGGGTTTAGTTTTGTTGAAGTCTTGTCTTGATTTGAAATTGATTTACTGTAGAAAAATGTGAAAACATCTATTAAAATATAAATATTGTTGGCGCTTTATCCTTCCACTTTTCTCACCCATGTGTTACACTTTGATTTTTTAATTTGGTTGACTTACGGGTCCATACGTATATGATAAAATAATACATCCCTTTGTATCTTTGGTAAAACAAATGTTGTGCATTATCACTTATTATTTATTGTTTAAATCCATTACGGGAATGATAGATCAAAGAGTTCAGCTCTTACAAACTCACATGGGATGATAGAATCCCATTTAAAATTACCGATATGCTCGATAGGGAGGAATCAATGTTGATACTTGTGGTAGATTATTGTGAATAATTAGTGGAAAATGTGTTATCTGGTTGTCTCTATCTTTTCTAATGTGGAAGATTATTATTAACTTCTTAAGAGATGTAATCTCTTAAAAATGACTTGAAATATTTTCATATATATATTAGAAATATTGTGAAAATAAAATAATTGCACAATAGTTTAATTAAAATAAGTGTGGTATAATCATTACAAGAAAATTAGAATGATATGTTATTGTTTGTGTATAAATGTGGGGAACTCCTTGGAGGGAATGTGAAAGTGCGTATAATTAGATTGTGATATTTACCAAATGTCATTGAATAAATTGGTTGGATATATTTAGTTATGATTTGTTTGAATACCATGCATTCATCCCTTAGGAGGTTTAAATGAAAATTTGGTTTTCTTTTATAAGAAGTTAACATCATTCTTATCTTTTGATGACAAGATTTGGAACATTTTTGCATCATGATTTTATCAGAATATAAACAAAAGTGTTAACCATTTACAAATATCGATATTGATGATGGTAGTTACATTATGTTACATCATTTTGTTTGTTGAAATAAATATAAACTTGTTCATAGAGATATGAATTTCACTTGATATCATACAAGAAAACCTTATCATGAAGGTTGAACCTTAAATGATTACTCCTTTGCTATTGTTATTGTTAAGGACCTTGAAATTGAAGTATTTCATAATAAACTTATGAATGACAATTAGTTTTTAACGATTGTTGATATAACCTTCTACACTTGTTAATTACATTACAAGTTATTTCCACTAGAAGGGTTGTCTATTATTACCTTTTCTAGAATCATGGTTGGAAACCAAAACGGTTTTGATAGCTTCATAATGCATTATATCTTTCTAGTTCATTAAGATATAGTTATTTGATGAATTAGGAAGCTTATATGTTATCGTTTAAGAAAAAATATCATATTAATTTATGTCAAATTAAAGAAACATGTATACAATGTCATTCGTTGAAATGACCATGTATATGCTCTTAAAATACAATTTCATTTGATATTAATTTGTTTAAGATATTTGTATGAAATGAAATTTTTTTAATAAAATGTGAAAGTATTATTTCGCGGTTGAATGAAGGAAAGATGGCCTATTGTACCTATCTAATTATCTATTAATAATCATTTCCTAAACATGTAATAAATATATTAAGTATTACTTTAATACTTATTGTTTTGGTTTTCATAAGCTGTGAAAAGTGAAAGAATTGTACTAGTATTTTACAACAAAGTATGTTTGTAATATGATTGAAGTTATATTGTGAAATTATATATGCTTTTATGATGTCATTATAATTGAATAATTATGTTAGTAAAAACATATTTTGAAGATGAAAATCATATAACAAAACTAAGTAAGGTACTATATAAGATACTACTGTACTTTTGAAATAAAATATATCGTTCATTAATGATGACAAACATATGAATTTATGTACCATGTTGTTAAGAATTTAATTGTGCTATAACATGTGAAAAATGATTTATAGACCTAATCTAAATGAAAACTACATGTTGCAATAGTGTAATATAACTTGATCAATTATAATATAGTGTGAAACAGATAAATGACATGATGACACCATGAAAAGTCAATAGGGTACCTTATTAGACTTAAAAGGATTAAGTGTTGATTTTAATACAATAGTGATTAAATATAAGTTACCGATTCATTATGATAATCATGACTGATTTTATAGTGTCCTTACAGGATATTCAAAAGTGTTGTTAACATACAAGGTGTAGACACCCTAAAAATACATACATATTTCTATCTCACTTTTATCCAATTAGAATTAATTAAATTAATTCCATCATTCAAATACTCCCTTTTAGAATTAATTAAAATTAATTTTATTACCTAAGCTATATTTACGCCCTTTAGAATTAAATAATCCATCCAAATTACTCCATTGCATTAATTTATCAAGTAACAGAAGTTGAATACATAATCATAGTAACCAGAGAGTCATGCGCGCTAGAAAGTTAGGGCAACATAACTCTATATTACATACCTTGTATAATACATGGTCTCCAAAACTATGCAGATCAATTAACATATATAAGGGTAAGGACTTTTCCTTAACCTGCCATGCTTTTAAAAATAGACTACATGCCAAAAATAGCCATGTGCCAACAACTATATGATTTTACAAGAAGGTTAATAATAGATTAATCTATAATTAATCTATATCTTAATCATATTATTAGCAAAAAATATGCATGACCTTTGATATTCCACTTTGCTACAAAAATATCTCTTGCTTCACCGTGAAGTATTATTCTTTAATCTATTGTATGATCCACACTCCAACCTTATTTTCCTATTTTTAGCCCATGTTAGGTAAAAATGGATAAGTCCTGAATGTTTCCTTTTTAGGAGCACACATCTCGTAACTGTCCTCGGTGTGCTTCTATACCCTACTTTGTGCATCTCAACCTTCTACACATTCTTCAATACTTAGTCAATTTTCATCATCCCAACATTACCTCACACTAATTATGTTACCTTCCTTGGAAATGGGGTTTCTCAACTTACTTCTCCTAACATGAAATTCCCAGTCATGCCCCATAATTACTTCCCTAGATATTGTATTTATGAAAACCCTCCTTCAGGTGCATCTTCAACTTCCACCTTTGGTTCATGCTTCTTCTTGCCTCCCGTAGTTTCCCATGTGCTCTCTTAGGTGCTATTATGATTTTTATAACACTTCCTTGTGTTTGTTTCACCTATGTAACTCCAAACATGTATGCCCTAACTGAAATTTGGGTCCCTTCAAACCCTAACTCCACGAACTCTCCCTTAGCACAACTTTCACTAGCTAAAAGACCCTTCCAATGGAGCTCTGTTATGGCCATGTCCAAATATCAACCGCTTTGTTGTTTATACAATTTTTCTCACACTTTGTATTTTTTCACACTCCAAAACTCAAAAAATCAAAACAAGAAAGGTAGAAATAAAATCACAAGTACCAATTTTTATAGATTTTTCAAAATTTTCCACATTAGTTTTTCCTCACCTACCACCAAAAGCAACTTTATTTACACTTTTATGTTTTTTTCATGTTTTTACTACTTTTTCCACTCCCCATTTGTAACCTTTTGGCTCTCCTACCACTTCTCACCCATGGACCTCCTTACACTCACCTCCATACACCAAAGTACATCAACCTATGTGTCTTATACCAAGTAGTTTCCCATGCTTCATCCTACCTTACGTCACTTTGTGTGAACCCTTCTCTTACACGTGGCCTTCAATTTGAGAAATTTTCTTCATTCCTTATTATCACCATCCTCATTATTTTTAGAACCTTTCTCTCTAACAAATGCCATTATCATATGTAAGTGCATTCATTTACTTCTTAGTCAACCCTTAGCACCACCAAATTTTCACTTCTACACGTACTTACAATCCACACCACATTAAAAGTATGTGCGGTCCTCTGCACATGAACTCAAAAGATAGTAATAAGATTTCTTCACACAAGCTTGCTTATTACAACAAAACACAGAACTAAATTGAAAAATCATAACAACAATGAAATTAAACACATAAAAGGGAAATATAATATAAATGGAAATAATGTCTTATTACAAACATCCGTAAGCCTTATTTCTAGTAGGGATTCACCTACTCCCATTGATATAACTGGGAAATATATTTCCATCTAATGCCTACAATAGACAAGTGCCCAAATCAAGTATCTTTGATACTAAAAATGGTCCTAACCAATGAAATTTGAGTTTCCTTTGGTGGTGTGTAAACTTAGAATCATACAGAAAACCATCTTCCCAACCTCAAACATCTTATTCCTGATGTGCCTATCATGTCATTTTTTCTATCTATCCTTCTTGGTCTTTCGAATCTAACGTGCAATAACGTGTTGCTCATCTAATTGTATCATTTTATCAATCCACTCTTCCAAATATTTCTCATCACCTAGTCCTCCTGCGTGCACAATACACAAGGATGGCAATATAAATTCAATAGACAATACATACTTTACACCAAAACCAACTAAAAGCATGTGGCCTTATTCAAACTTTTGTATGTGGTCTTTATATGCCAAAAGTACAACATACACTTTATCATCCCATTCTTTCCTTCCAACATCACATATTTTTGTTAGTGTTTATCGTAAAAATATTCTTTAAAGCTTCAGTAGTACCTTTGGCCTGTGGGTGATAGGGTGTGGTCTTATGGGGTGCCATAATAAACTCTTCCAATATAATCCCGATTATATCATTTAAGAAATTAGTGCTCGTATCACTTGTTAGAATTAATGGACCCCATACATGTTGATAATGTTTTCCCATGAAAGTATTGTTGCTATAAAGGTTTTGTAATCCTTTGTAGGTGATTATTTTTCCCACCTTGTCATATACTATGTACAAGCTCTAATATATTGGACATCATTCCTATGCATGGGTGGGGAAATATGGCCTACAAAGTCAATAGACCATTTCTCAAAAGGTTCAGGACTTGCAATAGGCCTCAAAGTCATCTCATCTTTGGTTTCAGGATTCCAAGGCACTGAAACTTGTCACATGATTTGACATACTCTTTAGTACCCTTGTAAAAGGTTTCCCACCAAAGTCCAACAATCATAATGTTACGTGCGGTGATATCTCCTACATAATGACCACCTGTAATTCCACCATGAGATTCTTCCATAATAGCCTCACACTCATGCTCCAGAACACACAGGTGTAAAACTTCATCATGACCTTGTTTATACAAATATTTTCCTATCAAATGATAAGGTTCCGCACATATTCTAAGTTGCTTATTTTCTAATGTCTTCATTCCCTCAAGTGTCCTGTCAAAGTGTGTAAAAATACTACAATATCCTCTAAATCTACCCTTGTAAAAAATGATTGTTGACCAAATACTTAATTTCCATATGATCTGTAAAGAAGATAAATGGTGTCACCAATAAGTATTTTTTGAACTTGTGTAGTGCGTAAATTATGGAAAAACCCTCATGCTCAATAGTTGTATAATTTTTCTTTGCTGGTGTCAAATTCCCACTTACAAAAAAAAATAAGGTAGTCCACCATTCCTTCTCCTCATTGCACAAACACTATGTTGATTTCCATACTAGAAGCATCAACATGAACATGAAAGGGCTTATTCCAAGAAGGAAAGCTAGAAAATGAGTGTAGTAGTAAGCCTTTCCTTCAATGTTTCAAACACCTTATGTTACACATCACCTAATATAATTTTCCTTTAGCTTTCAACAATTCTTCCAAAGGCATGTTAATATTTGCATATCACTTAATAAATTTTCGTAATACCCTGTATATCCCAAAAATCCATGCACTTCAATTTGATTATCGGGTTCCTCAAACCCAAGATCATAGCTATCTTTGTTAGATCTACCAACAAGCCCTCTTTACATATAATATGCCTAAGTAAAGTGTTAAAAGGTGTTATAAAAATATACTTTGTAATATTCATATAGATGTTTAAGCTGTCGAATCTCTCAAACATAAGCCTTAGATTCTCACAATGGTCCTAAAGTAAGTCATAAATAGTCTAATTGTCCAGATACACCTATAAAAACTTATGAATAATGTCTTGAAATACCTGTACTATAATGCATGAGAACATCATTGGCATATTATTTAGTCCAAAGGAATCAATGTGTATGAAAAAATTCCCCACTAAATGGTGAAAGTTTTCATTTCTTGATCTTCCTTTGCTATGTGTACTTGATGATATCCTAAAAACCCATTTGTATATTAGTAGATCTCATGCCCTATAACTCCTTCAAAGATGTCTCTCTGTAAATGGTGTGGAAAAAGGATCAATAACACATGAAGCATTTAATTCTATGTAGTCCACACATATCCTTATCCTCTCATCCTTTTTAATACTAATGACCATAGGGCTAACCCATTTAGATTCCTCAATGGGATTAATTATACCAGAATTGAGCATTTTATCAATTTCTTCCTTCACCTTGACATGTAGATTAGGATTCATCCTATAAGGCATCTTCCTAATCAGGTGTATGCCTTCTTTAAGTTTGATTCTCATCTCACCTAAAGAAGGGTTTAATCCTTTTAACTCATGATAGCCCGTCAAAAACAAGTCCTAAAATTCATGTAGGAGTTCAATAGTCTTAGCCACTTCTTGCTCCAACTAGGTTTTTTTAGTGGAGAATATTCATAATATGGTGAATATTCCATTTTTCAAAAATTTGAAAATGAAATTTTTTTGGTGCGGGTCAATGAAATATTTGCCTAAAAATTAAAATTTAATTTTTTTTAGGGGTTGGATTTGCCTACCCTTGAAAATATCCCCTATATAATCCTAGATTGTTCACCAAGTAGAACACTACTAGCTCACTCATACCACCTGGGGGCATATTTATTATCAAGTATAGTAAAGCGATAAGAGGCGGATTCTATAGCCACATGATAAAGAGTTTGTTAAAGTGCGAGAAAGAGAGTTTGTTGATGCGTGAAAGGAGGGTGGAGGCTATAGACGCATGAAATAGAGTTTATTGATGTGTGACATTAAGATTTTGTTGACATGCGAAATGGAGAGTTTTTGACATACAATAGGATGGTGAAGGTGCAGATGCACAATGAGAAGATTTTCTATCGTGTGACAAAAACTTTTCACGCGAAAATAAACCTCTTTTCATTCATCAACAAGGTTTCTAATGTGCGACAAGAGGTTTTTATTGCATGAAAACAATTTTATTTTTGCATGACGATAAATCTTGTCACATGTCCGCAGCCTTCTGTCACACCACTTAAAAATGAAAGCTTCTTTGAGGCAAAAATTTTGCATAAAAACCCCCAAAAATTGTCTTTCCGGTGAAACCAATTTTAGGGATATTTTCAGGGGTTTTCCACCTCTAATTTCAAGAGGTGTCTTAAAATGAACCCCGGCTCCAACTAGTTGTCACTAATAATGGCTTCTTTAGGCTATACATCTATTCCAATGTTAACCCACTTTTTTTTCATAGGCTCATGATATGTGTGCACCTTTTCATCTTCTATTTCCATCACCTCATGCGTACCTTTACTATGGTTCACATCTAGGTTATTATCCTCATTATCATCTTTATATATCGGGCATACCAATTTATCCTTTTATTTTTCTTCCTAGGTGTGGACCATCTCTTCTTCCTCAGTCTCTTCAAGTTCAAGGCATGCCTCTAAATCCAACTCTCCAAACATATCTAGTAAGAGTTTCTCAATGTTTGCACTATCTCCCAAAGTAAGGTGCTTCGTAATCAATAGACTGCAATTAGAAGGCTTAGTAGAAAAGTAATAAAAATTATGAATCATAGCTGAGTTCATCTCCTACAAATTAATTGTTTATATTTTCAATTATGCATGAACATATCATGCACTTTCGTAGATGCTTATGGTGGAATAGAACTCATGCACTTGAGAGTGATGGCGGAAAGGCCTCCTGTCCCTCCATCCAAAGTCTCCCACAATTTTTAACGTGATGTGAGGCAAGGGAATTCCTATGAAATTAACATATTTGATAAGGTAAATTACTCATTAGGTATCGAATAGAAAAGGTGATTCCAATTTATTGCCTTTCCAAGAGGTTGTCTCTGTGTGTAGTCCAACGGTGCATGCATGTCTCGCATAGAGTATATACTAGAATATTTCTCTTTCCTCCTTCATTCTTCCATTGGGCTTCTATGGCATGTAAAAATACATCATGGTTCCCCTTATTAGCATCTTGAGGTACTTGGTTATAACTCAAACACTTAACCATACGCAACTCTGATCATGTGAGTAGTTGTGTTCTTGATATCTCACCCAACTAATTCATATGTCCCATGCACTAAGTTATCACAATATTTGTGGTATCAATAACTGACTGAGAATCATCCCATTATATCACATCTTCCTTAGATAACTCAACTACCTTAGGGTCTCGATTATGAATGCATATATCATGTTTAAGTCTTCTTCGATCAAAGGATAAACATACGAAACATACTTTACATCTATTGAATGTATAATGACACATTCTTCCTTGTTCTCAAGATAATATACCCTTTATTGAAGTGAAAATCTACATTATTATCATAACATTACGGTCACCCAAGTAATGTTAGGGAACTATCTGCCTCAGCAAGCTCTAATGCTTCCAAGTCCCCAAAGTAAACTTGGCTCCCTCAATTGTAATATTTGCATCCTTTAGTACTCCATTAAGATGAGCCTTAGTTATTTATGCCATATACAACACATTAAAATAAGGATGTAATGGTGGTCTTCCCATTGATTCCATGCATCCACCTTGAGTACATTAACCTACACACCTGTATCTATCATACTATTTCTCATAAGCCATCCATCTATGATTGCATTTAGTGTAATCTCCTTATCATACTCATGATTGTGTGGGGAATACTTACATGAAGTATTTTCCTCTCCCGCTCAATACTGTGTGTGGTACCATTTGTCTCAACAAATCTCCTAAAAAAGTGATGATTTTCTCCTTACGTAACATTCAACAAGACCTCCTTTAATTCATCTACATCCTTCTGCGGTAGTTAAACCTTATTTACTCATTCCATCACGAGACACCTACTCCTTCAAGCTTGAAATATCTCCTCCAAATCCCTAATAAAATCCATAGTTTCTTGGTAAACCTATTTTTGATGTGCAACATAAGTATACTTTGCATTAATCACTTTTTTATTTGTTATAGTTAGCTTATAATTTGGAGTTTCATGTGCCCGCATAGCCTTAGCACGTGTAGTAACTAAAACCAGATGTAACTTAGGGGTAAGTGTTACCTTCTACATCCATTGATCATCAACATCACATTATACCTTTATCATTCTCGTGCCCTTGTATTATTATTTTTCTTTCTCATGTGCTCATATAAGTAAGGGAATTATTCAAACTTGTGTTCTTTTCCACACCGAAGAAAACCACATTCTAAGAACACTCACACCGATAATGATCAAATGATCCACAAATACAAAAAAATTCTCTATGAAATCCTCCTCTGCCACTTCTATGACCTCGACCTTTATATCCTCCACAAAATACTCTTTTCATATTATCCCCATTATTGCACCCTTCAATATGTTTCTCTCCCTATCCCTTAGATCCACTTGCCACACTATTTTAGTGCACACTAGTCTCAATGGCTTCATGAATATTATCAATTAATTTTTTTGTAAATAGTGTCATGGGTATGAGTTTTACAAATCTTACAATACATAGACATGTTCTTCTAGATCATACATTGTAAGAGGGGACATCTACTTGCATCATGGTCCAAATGAATTTTTTTAAAATCTAGCAACATGTCATGTACCAACTTGTGAGGAAAGATATCCTTAATGTGTATTTCAACCTCACAATATGTACACCGTATTCTGTATACATCTCATGGGTAGAATTAATAGAGATATTTTCCAACTATTTCACCATGGCTGCAATTTTTGCTTATAAGAATGGACTTACTCAAGTGTCCACACTTCTAATTGCCTAACCGTGTAGAGATGCTTCCAAGGTGTTGTGTGGATCCATAAAGGTCTTATGAGATAGCTCCCTTATGAATGGATTCAACAATCCACCAAAATCCACTTGTACATTTTGACTAGGATTTGTTTCATAACACAACTTTTTTAACAAGTTTTAAAATGCACGCCATATTATCGAATGTTTTTGATAGGCCTTGTTTAATGTCCTTAAGTGTGTTGATACTTTTCCGTTCACATTATAGAGTATGGAACTTAGCTAGAAACACATAATGTAAAGCATCATAATCCACCACGTCGATGTGGGTCATACTTTTTATACTAGTTATGAACATGTCCTTAAGAGTAGTAGAAAACTGACTTACTTTCCTATCTAAGGCTATGATTCCTTTAGCGGGCCATAGAAACTCAAACTTGTGTACATGCTCTACCACATATTTGATTCCTCTATATTGTGGAAAGTGGAGGGACATCTCATAATACAATTTTTATTATTGATGGGGGTGTGGACCTTTTCCGGCCAATCCGGATCCAAAGCCCCCACTAGTATATCCTCGACCACCAAAACCACCACGATCCACTTGATCTCGATACTCTTGATCCTCCTCATATAGTAGGAAACAAACTAGTGGATTTACTTCCCTATGTCCCAAATGTAGTGCTAAAATGAAATCCCACATTCTATAAAGTTTCAGTACTTCCTGAAGCATTCCTAATATTATGTGCACCCACACACTATCCTAATGATGCGCTAGAAAATATTCCTCCAATTAGTCCCCCAAACAATGATGATTTCATCTATGATGCCATAGGTGTATGTGTTGTCTGATGCACTTCTATATTAAAAGGAAAAGATATCTACTTGAAACTATTGGATTACCTACACTTTCCTACTTATCAATGATTAATTCTGAGGCTGGAACACCAAGCACAAGAGCTAGGTCACCAGGTGGGATTAGATGTGCACCCATTTTCCTCAATATTTCCTCCTCTGATGTGATCTCATCAGAATCTTAAGGGATTATTTTTTTTACTTACATAAGTTGGGGAGATCTTGATGCACAGGCTTTATGTATATCACATGAGTTTCAAATACTTTGTGAGACATCATCCTCCGCAACTCCACAAACTCCTCAATATCACGTTACTTCACCAACTCATTCTCTTGCACTTCATTATACTTATACCACCTTTTCTCTCTCTTCCTTTATGCCACTAGGTCCACCATCTCTCAAGACACTTTCTCCTTCCCCTGTGCATGGTGGTGGGTTTAGCTAGCCATAGATAATCTCTCCAAACTTAGTACCACCATCAAGATCTTAATTTTCAAAGGAATAGTGTGTATGTAAGATCCTCTTGGCTTGCACAAAAATGCAAACTCAATAACCTTTGGACAAGAATACATAGAAACAACATACTCCAGAGTATAACTAAGTACAACACTAGCCCACCTATGATCTAAACCATGCGTCAAAGGTTCATTTGCATCAAACAAAGTATGGTGATCCTCTTGCATCTAAAAATTGGGTCTCAGTAACTCCATTTTTTCTTTGATGCGTATCCTAACAACCACTTGTACAATTCTATGGGAAAAGGATTAAAAATGTCTCAAAGAGCTCATGATATAGATTATCTTGCACCCAATTTCACGCATTGAAATCAGGTCCAGAACCGTATCTTCACACAAAATGAAATTTTCCTTCATCTAACCAACTTTCAATGGACATAAGAGTCAATTGATATTCCATTATCCTAAAACATCTTGACAGACAGTTTGAAAAGAGGTCCTAGTAATAGAACTAAAATGTAGTATTATTTTTCCCACTCGAATGCCTAGGCACACTAAAACTTCATTCGAGATAGATCCGAATGCTCACCCAAAGCATACAAAGCTACTAGGTCCCTCTTTTGTACTGTCTTATCAAGATGTTAGTATTCATGTTCCTATAACCCATTATCAAAGCATACATTTTAGTATAAACATCAAATCCACGAGCTCAGATGGAAATGTAGTTATGAAAGAAGTATAAAGATCAAACTATTACTAGAATGAGATTCACCATACAAATACTATGATCAAATACATCAATTACCATAATCCATACACAATACTTGATTACATTAATTAATCAAGTAACGAAAGTTGAATACATAATCATAATAACCAGAGAGTCATGCACGCTAGAACATCAAAGCAACATAATTCTACAATACATATGGTGTCTAATACATGGTCTCTAAAAATATGAAAATTAATTAACATATATAAGGGTGGTGACTTGCCCTTCACCACCCATACAACTCAAAATATATTGCATGGTCAAAATATCCATGCTCCAATAGCTGCATGCTTTTACAAGAAGGATAATAATAGATTAATCTATAATTAAACTCTATCTTAATCCTATTATTAGCACAAACTATGCATGACCTTTGATCTTCAAAATTTCTCCCAAAATAGATATTTATTCAACATTAATTCTTCTACTTTAATCCATTACATGATCCATACTCCAACCTACTTTTTCTATTTTTAGCCCGTGCCATGCAAAAATGGTTAAGTCCTTAATGTTTCCTTCCTAGGTGCTTACCTCATTAACATGCCCCCTGTACATGCTTTTGTACCCCAATTTGTGCACCTTAACCTTCCACAAGTTCTTCATACTCAGTCAATTTTCAACAACCCAACAAGATGGTCTCTTTGTGAGGAGAATGTTGAGTCATTTTATCACTTCTTTATGGAATATAAGTTCACATTCCAGGTTTTAGTGGATTTATTGAATATATTTAACATTCAACTCCCTCTTCTAGGAAGTCTCATTAAATTTATTATTTAATGGAAATATCCATTAAAATATTCTCTAATCAAATTGATATGGATATGCACTTTTCCTTACATCCTATGGGCATCTAGAATGAGAGGAACAACATAATTTTCCTAAATAAGTCGGTTGGAATATCAAATATGGTCAATAAAGTTAGGAAAAGTTTGAGGGATAACATTTGGATCCATAAGCACAAGTGGGTGGATACATATTCTAATGAGGATATAATGATTATCCAAACCTTAAAGACCAGTCTGGTTAAATTTGGAGCTAAACTTGAAATGAAGAAGGATATAATCAATTTGAAATGGAAGACACCCCCAATGGATTGGTTTAAACTAATCCATAAACTACGTAACTTTAACAATTAGCATATCACTATGCTCGTGAATATGAATGAAATATGTGAGTTTTTATTAAAACAATTATTGTGCAATATAAACCACAATCAAACTGTAAATTGAAAGGAGAAGAGACAAGAACAATTAAAGATTTATCTGAAAAAACCTAATGGGAAAAACTCCGGTGGATGATAAAATTATCCCCCTTCACTATGTAATCTCAAAATGATACAACTTACTACCAATTTGGCATTCAAGAAAGATGAGAATCCTTCTAATTGTATCTACTTTCTCTCAATTCTCTCAAACAACAAGAACTCTTCAATATGAACAAACAAGACAAGAATCTAACTCTCGAAATTTACTCATACTTTTAATTCACCCAAAAACACTTTCTCGAATCCTTGGAAAAGCTTGTATTTATAGATTCTCATCTCAAGGAAGCATGGAGAATAAAAATGAATGAATTGGGAAGCTCGAACATTTGTAAATTTTGAGATCCCACATTTCTAGATCGATAATTACAAGACCGCTAGTGAACGCAGACCACCGACTTGATTACACAATAGCCGCTCTACATAGAGCATTATTTATGTAAGCATTGGGGTGGTCACATAACTTGTCGATTGAATTCCCCGAACATAACATCAAATGGACTAAAACTATCATTCGGAGGTTTCTAGATAACCCCAACATGACTAGACCATTTTGTGAAGACATAATGCACCGATATCATGTAGGGAAAGTATCATTTATAGAAATTACAAAGAATTAGAATTTTCCTAATCCATTTTTGGATCATACCTCCCTAATTTGAGGCTTTTAAGTCTGTAAAAGCTTCAGGGACTGATGAGGTGAGGAAATTTCTTCCTTGTATCTTCTATGGAATACCACTTGGCCTTGGATGGTAATTTCAATTTCAATCTAACAAACCACTTGTCCTACACTCCTCTTTTCATTGTCATTTATTTCTATTTTAAAACCATATCTTCCTCAAATTATAGCTAACTATCTAGAGAAATATCCTCAAATGATGGAAGTAATACCCCTTCTTGTTCATCATCTAATAGGGAGGGCTCAAAAAGACATAAGTTTTCAAAATTTAACACTAAATAAATCTTCGTATAATGAGGCAAATCAAAGTGAAATGAATTCTTACCCACTTGTTCTAGAATTCCAAATGGGCTATAACAAAGAGGCTTGAGTTTCTTAGCTTTCCCTTGTCTCCAACAAGGAAGGAATGCTTAGTCTTATGATGATCATTTTGTACTTTGTACTTTGCCCGTGACTTTCTCAACCTCTTATATACCTACGAAGGTGTATTTATTGAATCTTCTCAATGAAATTCTCATATTTTTGGATCTCGGTTCCACTTTCTGTTATCTCTGCATGGTAGTCTTAAAACAAAATCAAAAGAACTCTTAGGAAAATAACCAAAACATGTTTCAAAAGGAGTTCGACTAGTCGAATCATGAAATACCCTACTATAATAATGTTGGATATACACCAAGTTCTCATCTTAGGTCCTTGGATGTTTCTAGTTATACCATTGCAAGAGTTGGACCAAGGTACGATTCACCACCTCCATTTTACCATTTATTTGTGGATGAAAGGTGGTAGACCTTTTCACCTTTATATCTATATTTTCCCTTAAAGTAGACCAAAACGTCCCTATGAGCCATGAGTCCTTGTCTAACAAATGGAACTAGGCACACCAAAGTGAACCCACAAATTAGAAAAAAAAATGTTGCATCACTATCCTTAATGGTCTTTTTTCAAGGAATAATAGTAAAAAAATTTCTAAATTGAACTACAATGACAAATCTATAATCATGACATTTTTTGGTGGTAGGAAAACCTCCCAAAAATTCCATGGATATAATTTCCCATGGTTGGGAAGGAAGCTGGAAACAACATAGATAATCCCAAATTCCTATTATTAGGCTTACTTGTATTGCATAAAACACAACTCATGGTGAATTTAGAAACTTCGGTTTACATGTTTAGCAAATACACATACCTCTATAACTAAAATATAGTCTTTGTCACACCAAAGTGACCAGATACCATAGAAGTGTGTTCTTCTATCATTAAATGTACTCTTTCCCTCCCAGGAACACAAAGTTTCCCATTATTATAGAGAAACTCATCATGGAAATAGTATTCCTCTCTAGGTGTAAATCCATCGTTTGGAGATTTCTGCTCAAATATCTCCGTAAGATCTAGATCTGTCCCATAGCCTTCCTAATATGCTTCACACACAAAATGCTTAAGAAGAGTTAACATGACCACAACTAAAATAAAAGGAGGTCTAGATAACATGTCAGCCAATTTGTTAGTCACACATTTTTATATTTAATAAAAAAATGAAACTATTGTAAGAAACCCATCCATTTATAGTGCCTAGATTATTGAAGTTTACTTTGAGCTTGCATATATTGAAGAGGTTAATGATCCATATGAATGATATTTTCCTTACCTACCAAATAATGTTTCCATTTATTGACTACTTGGACAAGAGCATACAATTCTTTGTCATAAGTAAAATAATTCCAAATTGCACAGTGAAACAACTCAGAGTGATAACATACCGAACTACCTCCCTAAAGTAGGAAAACCCCTATAGCATAGTCACTGACATCAGTTTCCACTTTAAAAGGTAACTGTAAGTTAGGTAAGGTGAAAACTTGAGCGTGAATAATTTTATACTTAACTGAATCAAAAGTAATATATTGTTTCTTACCCCTATTATCCTTTGAGTGTAGTGGTGTTGCTATGACAGAGAAGCTCTTGATGAAATTCAGTAAAAATCTTGAACTAATCCAACAAAAATCTTGGTCTGTCACAAACTTGATGGTGAATACCAATTCTAAATGTCCTCTATCTTTTCTATATCAATCCTCAACTCTCCATATCCAATCACACGTCCTAAAAAGATAAGTAATTATTATCAAAACTTGCATTTATTTTCATTCAAAACAAGTTGGTTCTACATAAGTAATTGCAAAACTTGACGCAAATGATCAATATGCTCTTCATAAGTTCTACTAAAAACTAGAATGTAATCCAAATACACAATAAAAAAATCAATAAATAACCTCATTACTTCATGAAGGTAGATGATACATTGCATATCCCAAACGGTAATGCCAACCACTCATATAACCCTTTCATGGTTTTGAATTTTATTTTCTAGATGTCCTCTTCTTTAATCCTCACTTGATGATATCTAGACTTCAAATCTAGCTTAGTAAAATATTTAGTATGTTGTAACTGATCTAATAAATCATCAATGAGAGGAAGAGGGTACTGGTTCTTAATGGTTATTTTATTTAAATCCCTATAATCAACACACATTTTGCATGAACCATCTTTAATAGGTACTAAAATAATAGGATAACCACAGAGAGAAGTGTTAGGATGGATTATAACTTGTTCAATCAAAGATTGTAACTTTTGTTTTACCTCATTGGCATCTTTCAAAGATTACCTATATAATCCTAAGTTCGGAAGTGGACTATCGGGTAGCAAATGGATCTCATGCTCAATTTCCCTGACTATGGGCATCCCTATAGGTTCCAGAAAACCCTCTTTGAAAACCTAAACTAAGCTGTCCTATTGGTGCACGATCTTTATTAGAAAACATGCTACCAGTGGTTTTAGATGTAACAACCTCATCATCTGACATATCCCTCAACATAAGTAATGAAAATTTACCACTAGCATTAATGAGATTTCAGGATTCGTTGGAACTTACCAAAGATATCTTCAAATCTCCTAAATAGGATGAAATTATGTATCTCTTACCATCCTTTACCAAGTGGTACTAATTGAACCTCCTTATGAGGATAACATCCCTCACATACATATATGGGCTGCCAAAAACTACACCACACACATCAAGGGGAAAAATATCCACAGATAACACGATCAATAAACCTTTTTAAATACCAAAAGTAATCTTACACTACTTCTTTACCTCAATTTCTACACCTTTCTTTACCCAACCCAAAGATTACAGACTTGGGTGACTGAAATTTTCCAGCTTCAACCTTTCCACCAACTCTTTACTAATCAAGTTATCTTGATAACATGTATCAAAAAGATCATCCACCTTAGTTTTATTCACTTTAACCTTTGAATGAATTTTTTTGTTAGTTAATCTTCCTAAGAAATATTGTTACTACCCAAACATACCTATCTATGGATGGTAGCACAACACATAGCCTCATCTACCTCTTCATTACAAAATACTTCCTCTCCATAGAGGGAATCCATGGAATTATTCTTATTCTTTTTATTCTTGAAGGGATGTAATTGCGGTGGAGCTTCCAACACTTTTCTTCGAATTAAGTGTCCACATCACAATGCCCACATTTAATTTTAGTATCTTTTTAAGAAATAGAAGAAGCATCTTTATTACCCTTTCCTTTCCATTTGTCCTTATATTTGGTGTCACCTTGCTTATATGAAGCATGATGAAAGGTAAATGAACTATATTTCTTGTCCATCTCCAAATAGTGATCTTGCATACAAGCTTCATCTAAATCTGAAAGCTTGGCCAAGAGGAAGGGTCTACTCAAATGGCTATTAAATCCATTGATATACTTTATAAATAGGTCTTGGTTTGATACATCCTTTCCCATCTGAATAGATTTCTTCCAAAACTCACCAAGTATACTCTTGCATAGTTTGACCTTGTTTATACGAGATATCGCAATACATGGACCTATCTTCCTCACAAAAATAGGATAAAACTTCTTTTAAATTAGCTTCTTAAAACCATCACACTTAGTAATTGGAGGAATATTCATAACAACAAATGTATGAACATAAATTTCAAACCATGTTAAAGCATGTTTGGTTTATTTTAACCGAGCAAAGGAAATCTTCCGACTTTCATTAATTTGATGAAAACCAGAATATACCTCTAGTTGAGATATCCAATGGTCTATATTCTCAACATTCACATCTCCATCATAAGGCTCAATTTCGATCTTATCCTCTGCTTTGAATGGAGGAGGTATGAAAATGGCATGGGGGTAGTTCTTCTTCATGTTCTTCTTGTGTCTCATGTGAAACACCAAACTTATCCATGAGTAGTCCCATGATGGACTACAATTTCCCGATGGATAAGGAAATAATACCCATATCTTTGAATATACTTGTCACATTAGCCTCTAACTTGTAGAGACACTCTTCACCACTATCCTCTGCATAATCTCTTTGAGCCATCTCTTGCATTCCTTGCTTCCACTTATTTTTAGAAATATCTTCTTCAAAAGGAATAATGATACCTTCACCACTTTCTTTTCCCTTCTAGGTAAGGGTCATCTAACTACATTGTTAACAAAATTTAACTAAAAAAATACTAAAATATTAACTTCTTTGATACTAACTTGATCTCGTAAATTACTTAAATTTAATAATTAATGAGATCACTATGCTTAATGTGAATATGAATGAAATATGTGAGTTATTTATAAAAAAATTATTGTGTAATATCAACCACAATCAATCTACAAATTGAAAGGAGAAGAGATAAGAACAAGACAAGATTTATCCTGGAGAAACCCGATGTGGGAAAAACTACGAGTGTTTGAGAAAATTAGTTCCCCTTCACTATGTAATCTCAAAATGATACAACTTACCGCCAATTTTTCTTCAAGAAATATGAGACTCCTTATAATTGTATCTACTTGCTCTCAATTCTCTCAAACTATCAATTCAATATGAACAAATAAGATAAGAATCCAACTCTATGATTACCCTTTTAGGAGGCGATATCACATAATACATACACTAATCCATGGGAATCACTTGAAGCATCCTTAAGAACCTGGGGTAGTTGCAAGTATAGACAATAGGGTGAGCCAATTTTTAGAATCAAAGATCATGGCTATGGCAAAGAAGTTGGAAAAGCTATCGGAAAATTCAGCACATGAGATGCGAATAGAGATTTGGTGTACAAATTATGAAGTGGGAGGTCACACAAAGGATAGTTTTCCCCACGTATCAAGTACACTCATTCTGCTGGACTATGAGATATGTCATTTAAACCATGATGTTAGCCACCACCCATTATTACAATGTGTAAAAGGAAGAATGTATCTTGTTACTACAAAACTTGTAGGTCCATAACTCATGACAGGAAATACTACCCACTAATTAGTTAGATCTATGATGGTATAGACACCTTTGGTGTATGAAAAACAAGAGTTTCAAATAACTCTAAAGGAAAAAATGAGCATAAGGATTGGGATCATAATCGGGCACGTTATGATCGGAGTGAAAGGCATTTTAAAGGAAGTCATGGTAGAGGTTGAGGATACCGTGGCGGATTTGGAGGATGAGTACATGGTAGTGGATGAGGATATTTAACTCATGGAACATGTTATATATGCGTATCTCTAAACAATAAATGCATGAATGTCCTCACAATATTACATGTTCTTTTTGTGGGAAGAATCATAGTTATGAGACATGCCCAAACATGTATGAGCATATTAGTAAGTAGCATAAACAAGAAAATAAAGGCACAAGGATGGTTAGGATATAACATGTTATGGAAATAAGTGGATGCCCAAGTTGGAACCAAAATATGAGGCATTGTAAGTAAGGATCACTACCCATGTTGAAGAGGCACGCATCAAAGAAGCATTATAGCAGAAGCCTACCATCACTAAGGAGGAGGTTCTACATGCACAGTACCTAGATCCTACCCATCAGAAGGATGTTTATTAGGAAACTATGGAGGTACTTAGAAATCTTTAGGGTGAAATACATTATTTAAAGGAGCAATTGTGGAATATGGAGCAAAAGAAAGCATCAGATATGGTCCAATCTGATATGGATGAATTGAAATAAGTTTTCAAGATGTTGCGCCAAGATAATATCATTCCACTTCTAGGGAATTGGTTAAAGGGAAACACTCCGTGTGAAAGTATTTACACTGGATGATATATCCTACATGAAAATATTCCCCCTCATAGCCTAGATTATGACAAGGCGATCACTCTAAAAGTTGTTATGGATGGGTAGATTTTGAGTAATATATTGATTGATATAGGCACGAAAGTCAATGTTCTTACTTTAGATACATGGGTATAAATGGGAGACCCCATTGCAGCCATCTTTGAATGTTTTATTTATGGCTAAATAGGCTAAGGCCACTCCCATCAGAGTTTTGAAAGATGCCTCCATTACCATACAAGGAGCCAAGTTCACTGGAGATTTTGAGGTCTTAGCACTGGCAGAGGTAGATAGCTTCCCAGATCTCTTTGGGGCATCCATGGTGCTATGTAAATAATGCTTATCTTTAGTTCAAAAAGTGCTACATAATATCTAAAAACAAGGAGGAAAGGGTTATTATCCTATTAACAGATGGAAAATATTTTCCCTCTGTTGATCCCTTGAGTGAGAAAGACTGAATAGGATTTATGTATGTTTCATCTAGGACCCAAAGGTGAATGAGCCATCTAAAGAAGGAATCCTTCGGTGGGAGGATACACAATCTATTAGTGATACTAAAAGTTTTACTTGTGATAATTCGGCTCATAACACTTATGAGTTGGTAGGGCGTGAATTAAAGAACATATTTACTAGGGACAACAGACCGCGTTCTATCAAGAGAATAGGTAACAACTCGGTACCTCGTTACACTGAAGAAGGATACCTTATGGTATTTTTGTGCACCATGGAGGAACAATGGATAGACTAGTTGGAGAGATGGAATATGCTAGCATATACCCTACATGGGACAACAATGCATTGGTGGGTGGTTCACAAGGATAATCTTGTAGGATGGAATGAAATTAGGATTTCTCTTATTACTAGGTTCTTCAGGATCAATGCACCTAGTCAAATATATACTTACCATGGTAATCAACCTATTTAGCACAAAGTTCGTGAGTGTGAGAGACTCTAGACAAAGGGGGAAGAAGCTTTACCACCTTCTCTCTAGGTGCAAAAATTTTATTCCACTTTATAAGGCTATGCACATGCTTGGTATGTATATGAAGAACTCCATAGAGAGATTGGAAATTGGCAGGATTAAATTACATGATTGACTTATAAATTTGACTTCTTCTCTACTAAACCTCTGGTGGAAGAAGCATTAAAGGTCATAAAGTACTTAACTATGGCGTATAGTGCCAAGGTGGAAGAAATCATTCATGATTTATTTGATGAAGGAGACTCAAGAGCACATTTTTTTAAAGAAACAGAGACAGATGTCACGTTACTTTTGCGCACTTACCTTGAGAAAGAAAAAGGAAAAATAGTCTACTTACTAGATGATGAAGAAGTAGAAAATTTGGATGTAAACCATTCAACGGTAGGCATGAGGTGTTGAATAGTGCGAGATAAGACCATGTGCACCTATCATGATCCTACGAAGATAAAGAAAGTGAATATTGGATCAGTTGTTGAGCCTAAGGAGGCCATAATTAGAGACTATTCGTCAGACTCTGAAGTGGTAAAAATAATTGAGTTACTACGGGTTTATAAAGACTTATTCCCTCAAGGGTACCATGAACTTAAAGGCATGCATAAATATTTAGGAGAGATGAAGATAAAACTTAAGGAAGGTGCATGCCCAGTTAGAAAGAGACCCTATAGGATGAACCCCAACTTGCGTGAAAAGGTCAAGGAAGAGATTGATAAACCCTTAGATGAGTCGAATGGGTTAGTCCAATGGTGATCGTATCAAGAAGGATAGCTAGATTAGGATATATGTGGACTACATGAAGCTAAATGCTACATGTGTGACTGATCTCTTTCTACAACATTCATTGAGGAGATCCTAGAAGGCGTTATAGGGTGTAAAATCTATTCATTTATAGATAGGTTCTTGGGGTATCATTAGGTTCAGATTACCTAAGAGGATCAAGAAAAGAATATTTTTGCTCTTGAATGGGGTATCTTTTCCCATACTATGATCCCTTTTGGATTGAAAAATGCTCTGCTTTGTGTTTTTCGCACATAGTTGTTCAAGCCTTCAAATATTTTATTCACAACTTCTTGCAGGTTTATTTAGATGATTGGATGGTGTATGAACTCGTTAAGGATTATTGTGACAATCTATGCTTAATGTTTGAAATATGTAGACAATTGAGTATCTCTTTGAACATCAAGAAGTTCATATTTACTACACCATTTGGAATATTGTTAGGACACATAATCTATAAGAAAGGTTTTTTGGTTGATCTAGCAAAGGTTGTAGTCATTATCGGCCTAAAATATCCTACCAATCAAAGTGAGGTGCGTGGATTCTTGTGTCACACGGGGTATTATAGAAAATTCATAAAGGGATATGCCAAGGTTTTTGTACCTTTGGAGGAGTTACTAAAAGGAAAAGGTACATTCTAATAGGGAGAACTAAAACAACGTACATTCAAGACATTGAAAGAGAAAATTACTACTTTGGTCCCTCTTTCCTTCATGGGACCAAACATTTCATGTACATTTGGATGCCTCTTTCATGGCCATTGGTGTGGTGTTGGCTCATCCGAGAGTCATATTATAGATCATCCTATCTGTTTTTCTACTAGAAAGTTGACTCTGCATAGCATAATTACACAACTACGAGAATGTGAATCTTTGTCAATGATCTATGCATTACATAAATTTAGATAGTACCTACTATCTACACCATTTTTATTTTATACATATCACATGGCATTAAAGTATTTAGTAAACAATCTCATTTTATAGGGGTGCATATGCGAGATGGGTACTCTTATTTCAAGAATTTTATTTTACGATTCTTGTGCAAAACTAGGGAAAAGTAATTCTAGACCAGACCATTTATTCAAAATATGTTCAAGAGAAGAGGCACATGCCATTGAAGATACCATTCCCAATACACGAGTTATACAAGTTACAACATGTGCCATTAGATTTAGAGGACATTGTTATCTTTCTACGAAAAGGGATGACACCAAAGGAAATGAAATCCTTAGGGAAGAAACAACTTTCTATATGCACAACACCCTATATGTTGATTAGCGGTGACTGTATATAAGTTAGTTTGGGATGAAGTATTACATTTTTGTGTACTTAAACTTGAATGCATGGACATCATAGAAGAAGCTCATGGTGGTATTGCAGATGGACACTATGTAGGTGACGCCACTGTGCATAAGATTCTACTTGCTAGATTATGGTGGGAGACCCTGTATAAAGATTTTAAATCATATTGCAAGTCTTGTGATCACTATCAATGCCTTGAGAAACTAGGCTAACAAGATGAAATACCTCTAAGACCTATTACTAGTGTAAAACCATTTGAGAAATGGACTATTGATTTTTGGGTCCTATTTAACCAACCACATACAGGACTAGATCATGCTATATCATTACTTTCATAGACTATTTGATAAGGTGGGCGAAGCAACACCTATAAAGGATTGTATAATGGCTACAACAGCCTTGTTTCTATGGGAAAATATTATTTTAAGGTATGGATGTCCTTTGAGTTTGACCGGTGATAGGGGAATACATTTTCTAAATGAGATAATCATAATTTTATTAGATGAATTCATGATTGCACACCATAAGACTACACCATTTCATCCTCGGGAAAACAGAACTACGGAGGCTTTCAACAAGATTTTGAGCAGGACATTGACAAAAATTGTGATGTTGGAAGAAAGGATTGGGATGATAAATTTTCTACAATTCTTTTGCCATATCACAAAACATATTAAAGATTAAATAAATCCACACCATTTAGGTAGTGTTTGGTGCATAAGTAGTTCTTCCTATGGAATTCATGCTACCATCTTTGCATATTACATGTGCTACAGGTCTAGTGGATGATAAAACATTAAAATAACAGATTGAAAAGTTCAAGAAGCTATATGAGCAAAGAGAAATAGCACATTGGAGTCAAAAACAAGAAAAGGAAAGGCAAAATGCATGACATGATAAGAACATCATGGATAAAAATCTTGAGATAGGATAGATGGTGCTTCTTTATGATTCTATGTTTTTATTCCATCAATAAAATTCAAAGTACATTGGTTGGGGCCATATGTTATCACTCACATACTTGAAATGGATGCTTGTAAATTAGAGGTTCTTAATGGAAAAATGATACTCAGTTACTTCAACAAGAGTAGGCTCAAGACCTACTATAAATAAATCTTCTTGGTGTTTAATAAGGAAGTGTTGTCATTTAGATTAGGTTTTCAATTCTATATTTCATTCTTTGTCACTATGCTTTGTCAATTTAGTTGGTGTTTTTATGTAATAATCAAGTTTATGTGCTAGAAGCTAATTATTATTTGAAGAAATTTTTATGTGTAGAGGAATGCACATACCATTAGTGTGGGGTGGATATTAATATCCGTGTACATGATTATTGAAAATAAATGCTACGGGTGTTATCCAAGTTGGAGAATTGTTTAAAAAAGAGAGATTACTTCTGGAAATGAGGACCATAGGTAGAAATAAATGAAGAAAAATTATAACATGAGGTAATTAGGGGCCATGGGAACTACCAAAGGAAGGATAAGTGGTGAGGTACTTGGACGCATAGAGGTGTGTTAAAGAGAAGTCCACATCTAGAAGGTAGGAAGGCATGCTAAAAGGATATAGCTTGGGCACCAAAATGTACCACGCAGAAAGAACAAAAATGGTTGATTAATTAGAGGATTGTTGGTAGGTGAAGGAGAAATAAATGAAATAACTTTTTGAAAATATATATAAGGATGGGATGTGAGTTCATTCTTACCACTTTGAAATTGTGAGAATTTGAAAAGAGCTAAGTGAAAACAAATCCCGGTGAATCATTTTGAGGTGTGAAGAGTGGGAAACTAGACATGGAGAGAAGATTTGTGCTCATGAGAAGATTGCATCTCCATAGGTGAAGGTTTTGAGTGAAACAAAGGCATTACGGAAGAGCTAGGGCGTGTGATTTCTACTAGGGCATGGGGATTCAAACTAGGTTTTTAACTTGTTCATTATAGAGGATAGAAAGGAGGTATTTTCAAATAGCACCAAAGAAAGCACCTGCAATAGGAATAAAAGGGAAGAAGAAGGTAGAAGTGGAGGAAGAAATTGCTCCCGAGAGTAATTTATCGAAATGCAATATCGAAGGGCGTGATTGTGGGAAAATAATGGGATACCCACATCCATAAATGTAATATCAATGATTACAACCATTGCACACTTTGGATAATAATAAGGAATTAGATGCGTTGTTGAGAATGAAAATAAAAAAGCACACAATGGAAGACATGTCAATGTAGAATGACGCTGGAGATAAGTTGATAAAGTAGATTGGAGTCTACCAGTTGTACAAGCTGCCATATTTTGGAAAGTATGAACCATTGTATCGATGGTTGATGAGTAGAGTTGATGAGGAATTATTCTACTTCATCGAGAAAAAGGGTTAAAATCATAGTCTCCTTAATTTCAATAGTAACGAGGATTAAAGGCCTCGGGAGCATATATGAGAGTGACTTAACGAGATAAATTAGCAATCTTGGAGACAATGAAGGAGCTAGGATATACCGGTGGTCCACATGGCATGGAAATTGATAAATTAAAGAAGTACCCACTCTTACGGGTAGTTTCACATCTCGATAACAAAGTTGAATGACCAAGAAAGTTAGTTGCATAGTGAATATAATGTGGATGTACATTGCAAGGAAAATGTCTCAAGTGGTGATCTAGAATATCATGAATCACATAGCAAAGAAAATCATTTAAGAAGAGAGCACATGTGACAAAATTAGTTTTGTCATTATTTTATTGTCTTTGGTGTTAATGGATATTGGAGTACCCGATGGGCTAAAGGAAAAGATTTGGGAGTACCCCATGGAAAATAAATCATGTGAGAAAGATTTGATAAGTACTTATGTGAAGAGACCATGAGTGGGCCATTTAAATAGAGGGTGGAGATGTGGTATGATAGGATCCATGTAGCTTTAGAAGAGGCGTGGCACATGCCCAAGGAGTTACCTTCAATGGTGGGTAAGGTAGTACATTTCGTAGTCTACCAACATTTTTTCATTACATGATTTGCGATGAAGGACACTGACTTGGAGCCCTTGTTATAGACTACCATATGCCTTTACAAAATGCTAATTCTAGGCATCGAGTTCAATAGTTCATAGATACGTGCCACCTAAGCTTCATCACATATAAGGTGGATTGTGATTATCACACTCTAAGAAAAACATATCTATATCTAGGATGGACTGCCTACGTTGAGAGGCTTATCTCATATGTAATAAACATGAAGCCTGGTAAGCTTGGTAGTCGAAACATTGGAGCAGAACTTGTGTATCTTCAACTCAAGCCTAAGCTAGAGAACAACAAATATGTGGAAAATGAATTAACACTTCCAAGGCCTCCTAAGGGTAAGCATACAATAGAAAATATGCCAACTCCACATCCTGTAGAGACTATAGTGGTCGAAGAGGAGGATGAACAAGAAGATAGTGGTGGCCTAGAGCATAGACGATGAAGGAAAACTACGAGAAAATAAATGAATTGAGTGCGTGAATAAAACACCTCGGGTGTAAGAAGGAGATGATGAGGACGGATGTAGTACAAGGAGAATGTTGTTTCAAAAGGGTATTCATGAGAACCAGAACCCAAGGTGCTAGACCACGGTTAGTGTGCGAGATCACCACAAATCTCCCCACAAAAGGAGACAATTGAGAAAATAAGAAGAAATTTAAAGTTGAGCGAGGAGGTAGAAGAGTCTCGGGAGAGCATGCCCAAATCTCGACACTGCCCAAAGGATGTGGAAGATCCAAAGGATGAAGAAATGAAGGATGGAGAATAAGGAGTAAAGGAGGTAGATAGAATAATGCAAGATATTGCTCGAGCATAACATACCAAACTCTAAATCTTGATGCTCAAGTTCCTAAGGGGACGAGGTTAAAGAGGACAAGTGGGAGTATATTACTTTGGTCATGGGCTACTATAAGGACACAAGTAAAATTTTTGTGCCCATTTCCAAAGCACGGTGGGCGTTAAGGAATTGTATGGATGGGAGTTGATGGATGAGGACATGGCCACCATGTGCATAAGGAAAAAACTATCTTGGTCAATGTAGACACATATGGATGAACCACACTTTGATGTCTGTGAAGAGTCCTATGTATCCAAGAGATTGAAGAAGACACCTCAAGACACACACATAACAATAAAGCCTAATGTTATGTCTCGTAGACACTAAAATTAGGTCACACTCCCCTTTCGTACCTCGACCAATAAGCACCCTTTATTACATTTACCTAGCCATGACCCCCTTCACCCAAGTAATATTAATTTAATTAATTATCATCACTATATTTATTATTTAAATATATTATTTACATAATATCCACACATACGATTCACTTGGACACCTATCCAAGCCAACTCAACCTAAGACATATTCTTAGTAAGTTGTCGTAACTAACTAAGACTTACCCAAACCCTAAAAATCAATGCTTACATTCCCTCTAACCACATCCCTGCATGCTCACAAGAAGCTCCTAGTCTAACCCATAGGATACTAACACGAGATCCAAGGAAATGAGGAGGATCTCCCTAGTTTAGTAAACCTAGGAAATCCTTCCTTGACCGACGTCAGTTACCCCTAACCATCACTGGTTAAGCCGGACCACCATCGGTTACCCCTTTTAACCCCAAAACAACCTTATTCTCAAGGTTGGAAGAAAGTTGGAAAAAAAGGTTGGAAAACATTGAGAGGAGGTTGATGAGAAAGAACACATCTCAGAGAGATAACGCATCTTCAGAGAGAAAATTCCAGCGAAAACCCACATGCAAGGAAGGAGATTGAGCATCTTCTCCTGCACAACCATCCCAACCATGATCTAATCTATCCAAGCAAAGAGAAGTGTACATGTAGCCCATGCAAAATATTTCTTTCAGTTGGTGATCACATGTAGCCTTTAAAACCCTCATCAACACCCCCATTCCTCACACACATACATTTAAGGCTGGAATCCAAGTAAGTATAACATCATAATTTCTTGGTTTATTTCATTTTATCATCATTTTATCATCTATTATTTATCTTTTCCCCTATTGACCTTCCCCAACATTTTCACCTCCATATACCCATTAAAAACCTTACCAAATCTTACTCCCATCACCCAATACCTCACCTCGACCCACCAAAGTCCTTTGTGCAATCAAAAAGATACCACAACTTGTTTAGTGATATTTCTAGATCTCACAAGTAACAGCTTGATTACACCTAACCATCATCGGTCACCCCTAACCAACACCAGTCTTTGTATTTTCCCACACAGCATAGAACAAATACCTACCCACCTAATCTCATCTTACCCTCACTCACCTATGATCTACCCGAGACCTATGTCAAAATTACAGAACCCAAAACCAACAATTTTACCTTTGGATTCTATTCTAGCTTATCTTGTTAGATTAGATCTATTTCTTATTGTGTTATTAAGTGAGATACCTAAATCATTTCAAGCTACAATAGGATTTACTTTGGTTATAGCATTGAATTGTTTAAAGCATGTAGATGACAACCATCTATGAAGTATCACACTTCACGGATCTAGCATACACTAGGCAGTTCACTTCCAATATTGTTTAATTCCTTCGGTGGTCTTGTTTTCATTATAGGTAGTTCCTATTATATATATATATATATCTACCCCTCGATAAATATAGACAACGGTAGAATATGGAAATCAAGGAAAATCGAAATCCTTTATTTTGGGTTTTGGAGGGTGCATTACATGCCTCTCTACTCTGCCGAGGGTCATTTTGGGTTTTCATGCATGCAAAACAAGTCTAGAATTCTGAATCCTTCATTTTGGGTTTTGGAGATTTCCAAACAGGTCCCTAGTCCCAAAATCCTTCATTTTGGGTTTTAGGGGATGCATTGCATGGTCGAAAACCTGACACAAATAAAATATGCATTGCATGGTCAAAAATTGACAAAAATTTTGGGTTTCGGGTTTCGGGAAACATGAGACATGAAGCATGAAAATCGCAAGACATGTCCCGATGCTTGGGAGTTCGAAAACCTGAAACACTACCTAGGAAAATCAGGTTTTGAAGTTGGGGAAATAAGTTGGGAAAACATGGGGCGAAAACATGTTGAGCCACCTTCAAAACCCAATGCATATGAAAGTTCAACTTATGAACCTGAAACAAAGGAAATCTTGGAAACACTAGCGGAATTGGGTTTCCAGAAAACATAAGCATCAAACACATGTCGAGGCACCCTCCAAACCCAATGCAAATGAAAAGGAGAACCCCGAACCCAACAGGAAGTAGACCCTGACTCGGGAAATATTCAAATGGCCATAACTTTTCACAGGGAGCTCAGATTCATGCAAGGTTGGACTTTTCGAAAATCTTTATTTGGGTGAGAACAAGTTCTTCAAAAATTCAAAATACAATTCACCATTTTTTGGGTTTTCTAGGGTTCTCACCTACCACCATAATGAGATGAATTAAATGCAATCTAGAGGTGGTTGGGGTAGATTTTGAATTCCTCTCTTCTCCCTCTCTTTTCTTCCTATAAATTGTAAGGAGGGGTCTCTTTCTAAAGGTTGAACATTCTTGTTTTGCCCCTCCCTTCTTCTCTTTGGCAGGCAAATTTGTGGAGTTTCAGACCTTCCATTCAAACTGTAATGCATGTTTGTGCCTTTTGGCCATTGTAATGGACTGTATCAATATTTGGAGCAATAAAAACTAAGTCTATGGATGATTTCAACCCTCTCTTGTATTCATTACATTCAAATGATCTCTTATTGCAGCCTTGGTTACCTGTGCATGTTTATTGTATTGCATTTTTATGGTTTGTGTTTATTGGAAAAATAGTTGTTCATCATTCCTTTGGTGCATCACCTTGGCTAGATTAGGTTTATTTTCTTGCATCTTCTCAACCCTGTCTCCTTGGCAAGTTAGATTAGGTTTTTGAGTGAACCCTCTATATTTTTATGTGTGCATCTGAACAGAGGAATAGGAACTGGCCTTCATCTAGAGAGATTTCCTTATTCGCAAGGTCCCACACTTGGGAAAAGCTCCATGTTATGCAATCACACTTTGAGATTCTCAACCCATCAAGTTGCAGACATTCGGGGGTACTATGATTTTCCATCAATAGTTCCTCCTAGCCAAAAGGAAGCTCTCATGATCAGCTATGGATTTGGAAGTCATACGCGTTCAACAACTCATCAACCAAAAATTGAACAAGCATTCCTCCTATGCCCATTACCCCATCTATTTCGTTAACGCTTCAAAGATCTAAGAATCGGTGAAAATTTTTGGCACGCCGGTGGGACCCATCCAGGGTTCCTTGCATTTCATTCATTCCTAGGAAAGAATTGTGTGTTTGTTTCATTTCTAAAAAGCGTACACACTAATTTTCTTCTTTGGTAATCCACATCTTCCTTCTATTTTCTCTAAAGGAAACTTTTTCTTTTGGTGTAATTAAAAAGAACCATTTCTTCATGTTTTCTGCATTATAGTGAAAGAGCATCCCTCTTCCTCTTCATCTTATTGTGTCATCTAATTTCACATTTTTGATCTGGGTTTAAAAATAAGTGCATTCCATTCTGATTTATTGCATTAGCTCACATTAATTGAGGGCAACCTATATGCTAGAAGTCATGCCCAGATGATGGTTCACAAATGAATCGTAGAAAATCACTTATGTCCTTTCTGTTTCTTTGAGTCTTACCAAACCTCACAAAAATTCAAAACACATTCATTCTTAAACAACATCCTACCTAGAATAAGTTGTAGGTGATCGCACGATCATGACACGGTGGGCACCGACTTGCTGCTTTATCAAGTCATACTTCAAAGCAAAGCCTGCCCCCACCATAACATACCTGAAATATCACATTTTATATCTCCTTCTTTGTAAGAAGCCATCCTCACAAAAAACTTTATTTCACCATTCATGTGTCAGTCCCTAAATAGCATAAGTTAAACAAACATAATAGAAAAGGAACTCCTAGGATCATATTTTCTTAATGTTTTTGCTTGGTTTACATTTTGAGGTGAGAGATCACATTCATCAATTTTTTTTTGTTCATCATTACATGCTCCTCATCATAGATGGTGTATTCTAGCTTCACCTGAGTGTTCCTGGGACATATCATCATCATTCTCAAAAATTTTGGTTTGATTCTACATCAAATTTTAATTCAAAACCACTTTCTTTCATCAATGTTTCAATTTCATAATAGCATTCGTCGGTTACCTCTGACCGCCATCGGTTATACCCAACCGACGTTAGTTCTATGTCCTTTTGCTAACCTACTCAAAAGGACATTTTATTTCACTTTCTTCCACTTTTCATAGTCCCTGTCACTATCATTATTCCCATTGACATTTTAAACATCTTTAGATTTGGCATACCTGTCATATTTTACCTTCTACCTCACTATTTACTCATTGTCATTTTCTATAGTAATCGGTAGTGGTTACCCCTGACCGGCGTCAATTTTCCCTAATCGGCATCGGTTAGCCTATTTCACATTCTAGCCACCATTTGGTACTTAATCCACTTTTGTTGCTAGATTCAACTATTCTGTTGTGTTCGTGTTATTTAAAGAGAAGCAACCCTACGATCGATCTTGGTTCACATGGTGTTGACCCGAAGACAAGAAAACACACTCGTATTTCACGCCGGTTGTCAACCACTCCCACCCAGTCCTTCACCACCTTGTATTTTATCAACATCCATGGATCCCATCTAGCCTACCACAATTACTACGGACATGAGGAGTTTGCATGACTCCTTAACCAAAACCCTTCCGCCTTGTAGTTTTACCTTTCCCACTCATTCGCTCGAGAAACCTTGGGTCAATTGATATATGGCATGCCTATATTTATCCCACCAACTCTTGTAGCCTCTCCCACATCGGCCCCATCTAGCTTCGTGCTTCTTGCATCCACCTTACCCCTAGTCATTTCACAGTTAGGTCCTATATCTGCTATGACTACCACAATTACTACCTTTATGCACTTGTTACATCCACCGTACCCTTGACAACTACCCCAAACAAAACCTCATTTTCCCATAATGTCTCTCACATACTTGTAGCTATAGTACCACCTCTAGTGTTAGTGACCCCTACCCCATTTCAGAATGTGGTTCTTTTTATTCCACAAGCATTAACCCCTATTACCACTAGGGTTACCACGACCCTTCTACCCCTATATACATACTACCAACAACCTCCCATTTCATCTCATTATACATTCCGGTACGTACCCCTATGTCACTACCTTCTTCTCCACATCCCTACATGGCAGCCCCATACACTGAAGTACCACCCACATTATATGCCCAAAACCAACCTTCTTATGCTATAGGAGGCATCTAATCATCACAACCCACCAATGACCTAATTAAAATGTTGGACAAGATGTAGACATTGGAGGCATTAGTTTTTGGCTCCCGCAACACTCTCACCTACGATGATATTTGTAATGATCCTATTCACCCATCCATTCCTATCCGTTCATACCCTATGCATTGGGAAATTCCTAAATTCAACCACTTCAATAGCAAAGAAGACCCACAACAACATTTGTGGTCATTCAAACATGGGTGTTATCTGATTGCTTCATGATGATGCTTTTCTTTTGAGAACCTTTCCCATGTCCCTCACTAGACCTGGATTAGATTGGTATAGTGGGTCACCTAAACACTCTATATTCTCATTCAATCAGGTATCCCAAGACTTCTTGGATCATTTCTCTATCAATATCATCAAGAAGGTTACCATGACTCGATCTATATTCCACACATTAGTATGAGGGTGAATCTATCATGATTTTGTCACTCATTGCGCATGACTGATCAATTAACTTACCTTCCAACTGCCACAAATAAAACTCATCGAGCTCTTCACACGGGATTGTGCTAGACATATTTCATAGACCTTAAAGATCTAAACCTTCCGAACATTTTATGAGGCATTCACTATGGCATGAAAGTTAGAGATTCGGGTCATCAAAGAGAAGAAAATCTAATTACGCAATAAAGTTCAGCATTCAAGATGAATGATACCTCTTCTTCTTCCAAACCCCAAAACAATTATTTAAAAGGTAAGGGCACCGCTAATACGGTGGTACTCAAGGTCGGCCCGGCTCATCCATCAAATCAGGCTACCCCCTCATCTAATTTCTCAATTGTCTAGACTTTTCAATTTATATGAGAGCAGTGAAAATATACCCCAATTGGGGAACCTTACTCTTATATCTTAGAAAATATTATCAAAGATGGAGCAATCACCCTTCCACCTATAAAGCCACACACTAGTTTTGATCTTGCTCACCCCATGCCCACATGGTATAAAGAACATGATTTTGTAACTATCATAGAGTAAAGGGTCATAGTGGACGGCAACTACATCACTCTTAAAAATATTGTCCAATAAATGCTTGAAAGAGGTTAGTTAAGCGTGGATAATCCCAATGCCACCCTCAACCAAAATCTACAAATCTTCAAAAAACCATTTCCCAACCATGCTCCTTCATCTAATCAAACTGGTGAGACATCAACTCATGATACCCTTTTCCTTCCCCAAAAGAGGAACACCTTTCATCTCCTTCATCACCAATGGAGGGTCTTCCACTAACATTAAGTCCATCTCACCCCTTGCTTCACCACTTAGAGAAACTTTACCCACAGTACCTCCTCCACCCATAGAGGAGCTCCCATTATCTCCTCCATAGAAAGAGGAGCACCCATTGACTCCTCCACCCACAGAGGAGTGCCCATCTATTCCTACACTTATAGAGGAGCTCCCATCATCTTTTCCACCTCTCATAGATCTAGTTGAGATATCTTTGCCTCTTGGCAAACATTCTCCATTAGCTACCCAAAATCCCATGAGACCTACTTTTGGCTCTCTTATACATGGAAGCTAGAGCTAGCCAATTCCCTATCTCTAAGACACATTTTATGGGAATCGCTATTAGGTCCTCACCAACTCCACCTACATACATGTCATTCTCACGTTTGGTCGATCACTTAGATTATGTGGATAGGGATTTACTATGGGGGTGCCTCTTACTCCCCTTGTCAACACAGATGCAGAGATCCCTTGCTAATACCTCCACTATCTACCCAAACACATTTCGACCAACCAAACCAAACATAACCACATTTTTACAACCCCTTCCATGATACATGTTAGCACTCAAATGACACTCTTACCCATTACCCAACCTACATCTAAATTGAAACCCACACCTATAACATTTACCTCAATTAAACCTATTACCACTTTATGGGTCACCCCGACCACTAGCCTTACTCATCCACCTATTAAAATGGATTTAGATACATCCTCCAACATCAATACCACACCTACCACGACACCCAAGTCAAAGAAACAAACTCATCGACCTCATTACCCGATTCTGCAACAATCACACCCACACTTGTCCCGTCTCTGTCTTAAGACCTCATTTACTGCCCAACATGGTTAAGTGACCTTCACCCATCCATAAACCAATAACACAACAACCCATTCCTTCATTGCAAACCTCTAACCTACCCGGGCACACAACATGACTTACACCCGCACCTCACAAGTATCTTTACCACTAATACCTCTAATACCCTCGACTTTTTCTTCACTACCCACTACACTTCAATCATTATCCCTCACACCACAAGCATGACCCATGTCATCTACCTTCACAAGACCCCCATTATCCCCATGGGTAACTCGCACTCTTCTCCCATCTACTTTTTCTTCTAGACCTCATACACCCACATCACCTTTACCCAAGAAGGTGCAACCCAAAAACAAAACCCCACTACCCCACAATAGGGTATTCAAAACAACCACACACTCTCCTACCCATCAATCTATTGTACCCCTACCCAAACAAACATGACCGATACCTAAAACCACATCGACACCTAAAACCGTAGCTCAACATGTTCCTCCTCTTCCAAAACAATTCCTCCACAATCAACAACACCTACACCCAAACCCACATTCACCTCCCATTGTGATCCACTAACAGGATCCTATGCCAAAATTTTAACCAACCACCTTGAGACTTCTGTTATCACATTACCACCACTTCGACCTTACGACCCCTTCAAACCCAAGCAAAAAGGTTTTGACGATACTAAAATTTGCACATAACATCGTGTACCAAGGCACGATGTGGATAACTACAAGGCCTTGAAAACCATCCTTATCCAATCATGTCCACCAAAAACCAAATTTGATGATGACGACCTTCTTGAGAAGGATCCTATTTCACCGACACCCATTCCCACACCGACATTCAACAACCACAACCTCTACCCTTACCACTCTTACAGTCACCCTCAAGATTTGAAATTAACATGGTTCACATCAAAAAGCTTACCACACCACCACCCCAATGTCATTGCACTCAACTCACCACACAAGGATTTTCTCATCCACTAGGTTTTTCCCTTCATGTAGTTACACCACTCACCCTACACCTTCTCTGTTTGTGAACTCCCCTCAAATAAACATGATACACATCACTACACATGCAAGAAGGGAAAAGAAAAGGCACTGACCTACCAACCAATTTTATACTCAACATACCATCTATACCCATACCTAAAATAAATATCCATGTCCCCACATACCCCATCTCTAATGGCATCACACATCGCACCATGCTCAAACAGTTACACCAATCACCCTCAAAATGTCCTTATATGACCTCATCCAAACCTTGAAATCCCATCATCAAGCTATCATGTAGGTTCTTCAATTGATTGAGGTTTTACCTAATGACCCTACACCCATAGCCTCCATTATCACACTCCATCATGTAGCCTCTCTCACCAAATTACCACCTTCATCTTCACCCCACCTTGTTCACCAAGTGGCCTCCTTAGCTTCTCAAAGGAAGAGATTGTGCCACACCAAAATGATGACTGGACCTAGCCTTGTTCATTTGTGTCAACATTGATGACATACATGTACATCGTGTGATGATTGATGGAGGCACTAGCATTAACATCATTTCATCCCCTTCATTTTCTCAAACATACTTGAAAATTACATACATAAACATCCGGTCATGCTGTGTTCATTCAACAACACTATCACCTTCACACTAGGCACTATCATCCTCCATGTTTGCATGGGCCTCCATACTATTCCAAAATTGTTTTACATTTTGGAGTGGGAATTCCAATATAACTTATTACTTTGTAGACCACTGGATCCATGTCAAAGGTTACATTCCTTCCACTTTGCATCATTGTGTAATGTTTGAACATGAAGGACACACTTATACCATTCTAACTAACCCATCACCTTTGAAAACATACAACATGCTTTACCGACCCAATGATGTGTTCATACTTGTCAAGCCGTCTACCTCTGTAACCACTACAACTTCACCCCACACCTCCACCTACCAATACAACCACTTCTTTCACCACACATACCTCCTCCATTCCTACCACCTGCTATAACCTCCATGGTGACCCATTAGCTTCCTAATCTATTAACTCCACCTACACATTGACCTTCGACACATCATCCATTCCAGGATACCTACTTAACAACCACTAATCCCTTGGAAGTTATTTTTCAACGGCTCACTTTGGGAGAGTATCTTGCTTATATATAGTGTCAACACATTCCTTACTCCTCGGGAGTATGGAATCCTTCACCAACACCCATGCTATGATCACCGTATAGGAGAATGCCTCCTTTTTGGTCCTCCTCATCTTCGTACTAGTCTCACCTATGGGGGACTTGATACTACCACTTACACACCTAAACCACCATCATAAACTTGCCCATTCTCTACTGACTTCCAATCACTTACCAATCTCTATTTCACCCACACCTTCCTACACTATTGTGCATGGAAGTGTTTTAGTTTTGGATTTTATGAGCAAGGCCGTAGTAGTACGGTTATTCCATGTACCACTTACAAACATAACAACTGTAGTGGTATCGGCTTCCCCAAACCTCCTACCAAATAGGCTGCATTGAACTCATTGAGGACCCTAGCCTTTCTCCACCTTCATCTTCATAACCACCTTCACCTACTCCACCCTCATCACCAGCCTCACTGATGGAGTCAATGGATCCTGAATCTATCCCTCCTAACTTTTTTTTTTAAAAACACCATTTCCTTGGGGCCTTTGACTTATCAAGGCGAATGTGAGGCCCCTTCCACTCTTCTATTCATGTATCCTGAAATGATCGATGATGACACACCTACAATTAATGATGTTTAATGTCAGGATGATTAATCCATACTCACCTATCTTGGTGTAGAAGACTCATTTATTCATCGGTCGTTACCCTATGAGACATAAACCATGTTGAATGAATTGACTATCGAGATCAACATTCATACTCAGGATGACCCACACATCCTAAAGATTAGACAATATTTAGATGTTGTTGAACATGAATCCATCACTTCTTTTCTTAGAGATCATAACCATGCTTTTGATTGCTCTTATGCGAGACATGCCCGGTATTGACCCCACCATAGTGGTCCACAATATCGTAACCGTTCCTGATGCCAAACCTATCAAACAAAAGCTGAGGAAAATGCACCCTTGCATTGCTCTTCTCGTCAAAGAAGAACTTCAGCACCTTCTTTCTGTTTCCTTCATCTTACCCATTGATTATCCTCATTGGATTTCTAACATTGTCCCTATTACTAAAGCAATAGGGGACTCCGCATTTGCACAAACTTCCATGAACTCAACCTAGCCTGCCCGAAAGACTAATTTCCTTTTCCCGATATTGATCATCATTGGTTAACCTCACTTGCTGGTCATGAGATGCTATCACTCATGGATGGCTTCTCGGGTTATAACCAAATTTTCTTTCCCCAAAAGATCAACACAAGACTGCATTCATCACCCCTTGGGAAACCTTTTCTATTAAGTCATGTCTTTTGGCCTTAAAAATGCTAGTGCCACATATCGGTGTCTTTATGAATTATATCTTCCATGATATCATGCATCACATATTGGAAGATTATGTGGATGATCTCTCACCAAATCTAAACGTCACTCTAAGCACCTCACCATCCTCAAAGCACCATCTTTGACTACCTTATTAAATATTGTGTCTACCTTTAGCCTAAAAGTGCATCTTCACGGTTCTTTTAGGAATGCTCCTGGGATTTATTGTTTCCCTCTATGGTATACAAGTTGACCCTGCTAAAGTCAAGGCCATACTTGAAATGCCCCTTCCTACTAACCTTTTCCAACTGCGTAGCTTGCAAGGTAAATTGTATTCCATTTGTCATTTCATTTCACAATTATCGATCGGTGTTAACCATTTCATCATCTTCTCGGGAAGGATGTCTCATTTAAATGGGATGATGACTATCACAAAGCTTTTGAGACCCTACAACAATACCTTCTCCAATCACCTATACTCACTCCACCTAAAGACAATCAACATTTTTACCTATACATATATGCTACTGAGATCATTCCTTAGGATCCATGCTCACTCATCACGATGAACACTACGGGGAGCAGACAATTTATTACATAAGTTGTACTCTTATGGACTATGAAACCTGATACAACCATCCGAATTTTTTTCTTAGCCTTAGTTTTTGTTTCCACCAAACTCCACCATTACCTACTCAACCACAAAACCTATGTCGTGACCAATACCGATCCCTTATGCTTCATGTACACCAAACCTTATCAAAATAAGCATGTCGCATGATGGCTTATGCTTTTATCTGATCTTGACCTTGAATTCATTCATAAAAATTCCATCAAAGGCCATTATATTGCCCACCAATTGGCCGATGCACCTATTTCAGGATCAACCTTTTAATTTTTACTTTCTCAATGAGTCAATTGCTACTCTTTCCTGGACGAAATCCCTTACCAAATGACACTTTTCTTCGATGGTTCCAAGTGTCAGTGTGGGGGTGGGGCTGGTATTATCCTCATTCCTCTGGATGGTGAACCCTTGCCTTTGTCTTTCAAACTATATTTTTAATGCACCAACAATATTGTCGAGTACTAAGCACTCGTACTAGGTATCAAGCTACATATGCCCTAGATGTCAAATCAATCAACATTTTTGGCGATTCATAATTGGTCATAAACCAAGTCAATGGTATGTACCAATGTCGTAATGAGATACTTCAAAAGTATAAAAAACATTTCGATATACTTTTGACCACCTTTTATCATTACACCCTTCAAACTATCCCATGTTCAACCAACAAATTTGTAGATACCATGGCCTACTTAGCTTCCCAAATACTCGCTTCCCTACTAATTCCAAAATATTTGTCACCATATAACTCCTCCATTCACCTTCTTGTTTACCTTATGATGTTTACTCAATTGGAATCAACACCCCGACACGAGTGACCTTTGGTATAAACAATACTCGACTACCTTTCTTTCTCCATCTTACCTCCTGATCTCACCCATAAAAGACAACACGCCTTCCTTAAAAAGGTCTCTCATTTCATCATTATGGGGGGACTCCTCTATAAGCATGGATTTGATGGTATTCTCTTATGATGCCTCACAAGTTATTAAATTCCTTATGCCATTAAGGAGGTTCATGATGGCATATGTGGAGGTCACTTTAGTGGCCTTGTTGTTGCTAAGCGTATTCTTCACCTAGGCTATTACTGGCTAACCCTTAACCATGATTGTTGTGACTATTTCAAATGTTGTGTAAAATGCCAACAACATTCCAACCTTCATCATACATCTAGTCATGTCTTGCAGGTCACTCATGACCTTTGGCCCTTCTCTCAATGGGATTTGGATCTTATTGGAGAAATCTATCCGCATTCTTCCCATTGCCATCAATGGATCATAGCTGCTTTACCAAATACTACACAAAATGGGTGGAAGCCATACCACTCATCTCCACAAAAGCTGAGAAAATATATAAGTTCATTAACCATCACATCATTTGTCACTTTGGTGTTCCTCATCACCTCATCGGTGACAATGGAAAACAATTCAAAAAAAAAAAAAAACATTACAAAAACTCTATGATGCCTTCAACATCCAACTTAGTTTCTCATCACCTTATTACCCACAAACCAATGGCCAAGCCAAATCCAATAACAAAACCCTCAACAAAATTCTCATGATAGTGGTTGATGATCTTGGGAAGGATTGACACATGCACATTCCTTTTTCCCTATGGGCATACCACACTAGTATTCACACTTCCACTACGGCCACACCATTTTATTTGGTCTACGGTACAGAGGCTATTCTACCTCTTGAAGTCTAGATCCCCTCACTCCACATTTCTCTCCATGACATGCTTATTGATGATGACTTTCATCGGGACCACTTATCACAACTAAAGTTATTAGATGAACACCGTCTTAAAACTCTGGATCACCTTCAAGTTTACCAACAAAGTATCAAATGTGCTTATGACAAATGTGTTCATGAATGGACATTCCAAGTCGGTGACCTTGTCTTGAAAGAAAATCAATACATAACCAAAGCAGAAAAAAAGTAAACGGGAAAATTTTCTCCTAATTGGCTTGGACCATACATTGTAACTCATAACTATGGTAAAGTAACCATTTATTATCACTTGATGGTAAACCCGAACTGAGCCCCTTAACACCTTGCATCTTCGACCATTCTATTGTTGACTTGTAGTCTTGCCTCACCCTTTATCTCTTTACGAGGCTCATCCCTTGAGCGATACCCACTCCATACACCTCCCCAATGATTAAACAAGAATCATGTGAGTACCCATCAATTGTTATCTTCTCTTTAATATGTGTACCATGGCACTTTGCACCTAGAATGGTTATCATGGATACTTTTCATCTACCTTTAGATGAGATCCCATGGTCATTCCACCTTGCCTTTTGAATAAGAGACCTATCCTCCACCTTGGTCTTGTCCATGATTTCAAATACCTCACATGGGACCAAACTCCTTGAGTCAAACTTCTAATAAAAAGATGACTCCCTCAAAAGGACATCTTCCTCTTGACAAAATTGCTGCTATAAGTAGACTGCTACCTCGAAGGATAGCTATGTAAAGCTTTTACAAAAAAAAATGATAGAAACCGAAGCTTCCCACATCGATCAGCTTCACAAACACCTCAAGGAGTACTATATTATTTATCCCATATAGACTTCCCTAATCAATCGGTCTATCAAAACAAAACAAAAATTAGACATGGACTTGCCCATTGTGACCTAAGACCCTTTTCCCAAAAGCCCTGTCACTCAAAACATATGAAATTAACTACCTTTCACTCTCCTTACAATTTCCACTTTCATTTCCTCCATTTCCTTAAGGTACATCTTGGAATTTAAACATTTGGTGATCCTGTGACTACCTTCATCATAGAATAGTTAATCATGCAATGCCTTTGGTCTTATGTTCATCACCCCCTCTAAGGTATGATCTACTCGGTATGGCCCTACCCAATCAGGTGGCTTTATTGCCCCTATTATCTTTTAACTATCTTTTTTTACATTTTGATTACCTTATATAGGACTTTCTCCTCAACGCTTATCTTTTAGGTAATCCTCCCTTTCACCATAATTTCCTTCACCTACATCATTTTACTTATAGTCTACCTACACCTATTAAACCTAAACCCACAACATGCCCAAAAACCTACTAACTCATTTTCATATTCTTCCCTAGCTCATGGGATAACTACATCAACTGAGGTCCCTTTTCACCGGGACTATGTAGGTAGCACTCCGAGGGCATGGGGCCCTTGGAGGTTAGCTCGAAATTTTCTACCCTAAAATAATTCATCAAACAGGCCTAACTCACCATTTACATCACATTTCACTTAGTTCCCTTTTATAACAAAATTGGAAACTAAGCCACATACATAACAAGTTGCTTACCACAACATACATTTATTACAGCTACCATCTCTCTATCATTAATTTGCATAGATTATACCTCACATATGACCCATAATATCATTCATTGCCAAAATAATGAACCATTCCTATAACTTTGACTCAACCATGCCTATAACCTAATTCAATCCATGCCTATCACCTAACTCAAGCATGCCTATAACTTGACTCGATCTATGCCTAAACCAACTGACTCCATCATGCCTAACTTACCTAATTTCCATCTACATCAGAGTAACAAATCCATATCTCATTTAACACAAACCATGAACCAATGTCTCATAAACACACCAACACATCACAAAATACCATGTATCTCATCATATAAATCAATAAATGTGTATCTCAATATACATGTCTACTCTCATCATGTCTATCATCTCAAAAAAAAGTTGGCACACGAGGCCAATTTACAATCAAAATGTCATCATCATGCAAAGCTAGTCTCATATATACAAAAAGAATGAATGAATAAATCACATACAAAATATCTTCAGCACGTAGGCCGGTATATGCTCAAAATATAAAAAATCACTCATACATCCTCGGTGTTTTTTTCCAGCACGCAGTGGTATGGGATAAAAAATATAAATATCTTCGACACACAGGCTGACATATATATCAAAACATCACTAGTATACATCAAAAGCGGGTGATTGCATCTCGGGCATCTCATCGGGTGTCCTCCATCTCAGTGTCACCTACACACTCGGCCTCCTATGTCCCCACCGGCATCTCACCTAGTGCTAGTCGTCATGCACTAGTGACCTCTCCTGATCGGGCCTCGAGCTTGCTGACCTCTTGTGCTCTCCATGTTATGCGTGTGGGATCTCGTCCTCTCACTAGATGCTTGTTGTGCCTTGTACTCTCCATAGGATAGGAAGTCTATGCCATTTGCCATGAGATGATCCTAATAATATCTCACCTCACCTAGGGCATCCGTAACTTTGGATACTGATCATGGTTTGTGGTAGTCACATAGGTCTTGGCCCCTGTACCTACCTGCCCTGCAATGACCTACCCTATGCCTGACTGCGGCCGGGACTAGATCTCTGTGCACTGTGGTGGTGCCCCCCCTGTGTGTTTGGGTTTTGGCCAACCTGAGCCTACAAACCTACCACTTGAGCTGTAAGGCTGCTACCTGAAAGCATCCCCCCGACCCATCTCATCCATCTCGCCATCTGGGCCTCACGACTAACCACTGTACTCATAGTTCTACTACCTCTACCCTCGACCCCTTTAGATGTGTCTCGTAATATACCTATCTAGGTAATCAACATCGCAACCTACCCCTGTAGGGCATCTCTATCTACACCTTGTGATGGTAGCTAAATCTTGCTACCCCGGTCTAGGTGGTATGGCTCATAACTACACCACCCATCACTTTTTGTACCTATCATGTACATATGGTGTCATCTATCCACCAATCCACTAGCTCCTCCTTCTACCTTGTAGGGCGTAGGTTGTGGTAGAGGTAGATACCTCTTCACATCATCTCTCCAATACGTGGGTAGGATGGAGGAATATCTGTCTACAAGCTCAAATTGATGTCGAACCCTATCTAATGGGATCATCTCATCTTCCCCAACACGGTGGCCATGTATCCACCTCTCTAGCTAGAGCTCAACTAGCTCCTCATGCATGTGCCTATATGAGGGGAATCCCACATATGGCCTTCAGATAATGTCCACTCCTGAAAACCCCTTCAAAAACTATAGAAAATGGGCCACATCATGTGTCAGCCTATCCAATCTCCTCTCTCCTATCACTGGCATCCATCTCCTGTATCCCACCCACAAAAATCTAGTTAGGAATGTATCTGCTCGAGGCATCCCTATAGGTCACATGCACACTATGTGCTAATATGCCCAGCAATGTAGCATAAATGTACAACACAAGCTAAACCTGCCTAACCGCCCATATGCCCACATCTCTCTGTATAGCTACACTAAGAATGTTGGTGCCTAATAAAATCATGTCTCATGCACCATCATATCATGGAGTACCCCCATCAGTGTTTGAGGAAAGCATCCACCCTCTGCATCTGGCAGTGTATAATAGCACATTACCTCCATTAATAGAACCACTAGCCTTGTCTCATTTGGACGGGCTAGGTACATCTCGCCATAGCTCAAACTGGCACTATGGAATCTCGGATCCGCCGCCCCCTTGCCAAAAATTATCCCAATCAGCTCCTTTGAGGCCTTAGAGGAGATAGAGTAAACCTAGGCACCCAATATGGGTAACCATAAAATTCGAGAACATGTCCTCCATGGTGATATTCATCTCACCCGTCAAAAGGTGGAATGTGTTTATCATGGATTCCCATCTATCGATGAGCATGACCATCAAGTAGAGCTCTTGAACAACATGTTGCTAGCGTATAATCCCACTCAAGCTAACTATATCCACGTATTGTAGCTCCAAAGGGTCGCTAATCCACATAATGTCTCTAGTAGAGGCGAGAACCCTATCCCGCATGCATAATTACACTCTCCCCTACATCTAATCCAAGAATGAAATTAATCCCTATTTACCATGACCATATTCAGTAATTATCATTACCCTCCACCCTATTTTTACCCTACTCATCTCAACTACCTAACCTACATCACTTTTGTACCCTTGTGCCTCACATCTCGACCGTTGTTGGTTCACCCTTACCAACCACAATTACCCCTTAACTAGCCTCGAGTCACCTATTTGGTCACCGATCTGGTTCTACCCAACTAATGCCGACTAAGCTTATCGACACCGATCACTATCGTGTCGAATCCCATGACTTCCCAAAACCCCAATTTTCTACAAAACACCCCCTTTCCCTTTTACCACACCTATAATGACCTAAACTACCCCTAGACCTCTACCCACCCCACCTATAAAATTTACTACCTTCCCCCTTCCTCTTTTTCTAGCTAATCCCCCATACCCCAATTTCATTTTTGCCCACCCAAAACACAACAAAAAACTAAAAACCAACATTTTCTATATACCAACCTCTAATCTATACATAAACCAATGCAGTGTAAGGCACTTACCTCGTCGCACTACCACCGTCTTGATGGCATGTTTGGCCAATATGCAGTGGTCCACCCGATCCCTCTCCAGCCTCTGCCATCACCGAATAACTACTTACTGCAATCTCCGACCAATCAACTCTTTCACCCCGATCATGTGGATCCACTACTCACCAACCTAACCCTCGTCAACTCCCACTTCCGGCTCACTATCTCGTTTCCTCCAGACACTTTTTCTCTTCTCTCTCTTTTTGTCATTTCTTCACTTTGTAAATAACTAATGAATAATAAAAACATGGATTTTTTTGTTTTTATACCCAACTCGACCTAACCAACGTCGTTACCCTTGACTGGCATTGGTCACGTTCCTACCTCACCATTGATGGTTTTCCTATACTGATTTCAATTCTCCATGACCATTTGCGATCGGTCACCCTCACCTACACATTTCCCTTACTTTTCCCTTTTACCCCACCCTTTACCCTAATCCTTTACCCCACCCCACCTATACCCAACCTATTTACCTTACCTTTCTTGACCTCATCACTTCCTACCTCCATTTGTCTTCTTATCTAGACCATCGCTTGTGACCTTCAACCTCATGTGGTCACTATAACTTATAACTTTATTACCTATGTTGTTGACCTAATGACCTTACCTAGCCTATTGTTGTGACCATTTATCCTAACCCTACCTTTGGTGTACCAAAACATACCTATATGTTCTTGCACCTAACCTACATTGTGTTTCCTGACCATATCCTATAGCTTGGATACTAGATTCACTTCAACCTTGCTCAGATAAACCTATCGACCTTAGATGATGTAGAGTTTTCCTACTCTTCAACCCGGTAGCGTCTTTGTAGTTTATGCGTGTGCATGTGTTTTCCTACTGCTACCTTTGAACCTGGCCTATACCCTAGATTTCTTGAGTATACTTTTCACCCTTTTCCCCTGTACCTACTTACCTTTTCCTAACATTTTCCTTTTATCAAACCACTCAATGCTTTATCTTGTTGCCTTTCCAGTTCCTAGTTCGAAGGGGATCACCTTCACCCACATATGGGGCAACCAAATCTTATTTTTGTTAGTGCTACTTACCAATACAAGCTACACAAAAAAATTGGCAAAATGTAGCCACTAAAATTGGGTCACACTCCCCTTTTGTACCTCGACCAATAAGCACTCTTTATTACATTAACCTAGCCATGACCCCCTTCACCCCACTAATTTTAATTTAATTAAATTAATTCATTATCCTCACTATATTTATTATCTAAATATCTTATTTAAATAATAACTACACATACATTTCACTTGGAAACCTCTCTAAGCCAACTCAACCTAAGAATTATTGTTAGTAAGTTGCCATAAATAACTAAAACTTACCCAAACCCTAAAAATCAATGCCTACATTCCCTTTAACCACATCCCTACATGCTCACAAGAAGATACCAGTCTAACCCGCGGGATAATGACACAAGATCCAAGGCAATCAAGAGGATCTCCCTAGTTTAGTAAACCTCGGAAATCCCACCTTGACCGATGTCGGTTACCCCTAACCATCGCCGATTAAGCCGGACCTTCGTCGATTACTCCTTTTAACCCCAAAACAACCTTATTCTCAAGGTTGGAAGAAAGTTGGCAAAAAAGGTTAGCAAACATTGAGAGGATGTTGATGAGCAAGAACACATCTCGGAGAAATAACACATCTTAAGAGAGTAAATTCCGGTGAAAACCCATGCAAGGAAGGAGATTGAGCATATTTTCCTACATAACATCCCAACCATGATCTGATCTATCCAAGAAAAGAGGAATCTACATGCAACCAATGCGAAGCTTTCTTTCATTTGGTGATAACTTGTAGCCTTTAAACCCCTCATCAACACCCCCATTCCTCACACCATGGACATTTAGAGCTAGAATCTAAGTAAGTATAAAATCATACTTTCTTGGTTTATTTCATTTTATCATAATTTTATCATCTATTATTTATCTTTCCCCTATTGACCTTCCCCAACATTTTCACCTCCATATACCCATTAAAACCTTGCCAAAGCCCACTCTAGTAACCTAATATTTCACCTCGACTCATCAAATTCCTTTATGCAATCACAATGGAGACCACAACTTGCTCGTGATATTTCCAGATCTCACGATGGTGGCACCGATTACACCTAACCGTCATCGGTCACCCCTAACTGACACCAGTCTCTATATTTTCCCACATAGCCTAGAACAAAGACCTACCCACCTAATCTCATCTTACCCTCACTCACCTATGATCTACCTGAAGACCTCTCTCAAACCTGCAAATCCCAGAACCAACCATTTGACCTTTGGATTCTATTCTAGCTTAGCCTGTTAGATTAGATATCTTTCTTATTGTGTTTTTAAGTGAGATACCTAAATCATTTCAAACTAAAATAGGATTTACTTTTTTTATAGCATTAAATTTTTTAAAATAGTGGATGAAAACCATCTAGGAATCATCACACTTCCTAGATCTAGCATATGCTAGGCGAGTTCACTTCCCATATTGTTTAATTCCTTCTGGTGGTCTTGTTTTCATTACGGGTAGTTTCTCCTAGCCAAAAGGAAGCTCTCACAATTAGTTGTGGATTCGAAGTCATACATGCACAACAACCCATCAACCAAAATTTGAATAGGTATTTCTCCTATGCTTGTTACCCTAAAGGAAGCTCTCACAATTAGTGTGGATTCGAAGTCATACGTGCACAACAACCCATCAACCAACATTTGAATAGGTATTTCTCCTATGCTTGTTACCCTAAAGAAAGATCTCATGATTAGTCATTTGTGGATTCAGAATTCGTATGTGCACAACAACCCATCAACTAACATTTGAATAGGTATTTCTCCTACTCTCGTTACCCTATTTGTTTTGTCAATGCTTCAAATAAATGATCTAATAATTAGGTGAAATAATGTCAAATGAACAAGTAATTTCGGGTGAAGGTATCAACAAAGGTGGCAAGGAGGAATGTGAATAAATATGCTACTATTAGGGTGCTAAAAGAAGAGATCAAGGCCAATGATGCAGATATAGCACACCTACGATAAGAGAAGGAATTACAGTAGAAGAAGAAAAATGCTTTCATCAACATGAAGAAATTAGAGACCATGTCTTGAAATAAAGACCACATTTGGAGTCCAATGTACAGAAAAATTTCCTTGTAATGCATTATGTACATACCTTTGTAGATTTGGTACTTGAGGATGGACCTATGTGCATTCTAGCACCAAAGGATCTTGTGCGGGAAGTAGAGCATGCAAAGGCTTCAATGAAGAGTAAGATTTCATTGTATGAGAAATTACTCCAAACCTTACAGGAGGAGCTACAAAAAGTAGACTAGGAATTGAATATTTTCACATCTTTGGAGGTGGTCATTACGATAAGAACCATGGTGGGGAAAATGAAGTCCTAAAAGTGATGAAGGATGAGACACTGGGTCGTGTGCGAAAGATTGACATTGGTAAAAAAAAGTGTGAGGCCCTTGCAATAGCTCAAGAACCCCATAAAAAAGGTTAGATGAGTGGGAAGATTATAGCATAGTAGATGGATCTACTAGAAGGAAGAATGTTTGCAATGTCCAACATTGTTCGGTTTTATAGAATGAAAAGGGAGAAATTACCCAAGATGAGATAGAGTCTATTGTGGTAGATATTCCAGAAAAAGTAGAGGCCGCACTAAGTGAATGGAAGACATTAGAGGCTGAAATAAAGGAAGAATATCCAGAACTCATTCTTCTAGTTGAAGCAGAGGATACTGCTAAGTAAATCATTCTTTTGTATAGAAAATTCTTTACTATCTTCCATTTATATTCTTTCTCATTCTTTGAGCATTCAAGAGGTAACCATTTCAGGGTGGAAATGTAGTTAGTGTGGGGTAATGTTGAGAAGACAATGTATAACACTTAGCAGAAGGCATATAGAAGATTTCTGTAAGAAGAAGAGTGCATTCAAAGGGGTGGGAGGATTGGATAGGAATCGCGCGTGGAGGGCAGAGAGGCATTCGAGACTTATCCATTTTCACAATTATGATTTATTTTTGGAATATGGCGTGAGGAGAACACAAACATGAAAAGACTTGTGTGACATGCATCAAATATTGGAAAAGTGGCTATGGAACACTTTGCATGGATGTGGGCTAAAGATAGAATTGTGAATGATAGTTAACTAGGATAGATCTATTATTAACGTACTTATATGTGTGGCTGTAATTGTAAAGGCACATGTATATTTTCAGCTTATGGCCTATTTTGGGAATAGATAAGTAGTGAAGGGAAATTCAACACCCTTATAAATATGTAGTGAACTATGTAGTATAGTAGTGGTATGTGATAACTGATTTATTGTGAGGTTATGTTGCCAAATTTTATGCACACATAAACTATGGTATTATTTGTTGTAATGAGCTTCTGCGTATTTATCATGTTTTATATAATGGAGTGTATTTTCTGAACCAGAGTATTAATCCTAAGTATAATTGGCTCTTGCATGCTTGATTTCATCATGATTATCATCTAGTCTATTGTTCTCTAGAATTAGATCTGTACATGCACTGTAGAATGATGTATTAATCATGGATCTGAATTCATTAAGTATTCATCATACTAACATCCTACAACATCAACCCTAAATAAGGGACTGGTACCTTTGTGTGCTTTTGGTGAGCACTCAGTCTAGGCTAAGTGATGTGCTAGCATGCTTGGGATTTTATCAAGTAAATTCTAGGCTGAATCATATGTTATATGTGGTTAGGAAGGTTTAGGGTGTGTAAATAAGTTTTAGGTGGGTTAGAATTATGATTTTACGAGGATGAAGTTATGGTTTACGATAATGTTATAGTGTTAATGTTTTTGAGTTTGAATGTGAGGAGTGTGTATAGACAATTTAGGGTACCAAAAATAGGTGTCTAAAAGAGTCTAATTTATGGTGGAATAGGTAAGAAAAAGTTTTGGGAGTATAACAAGATGAAACCTTTCTGACACATAAGCATGGTGTCCTTTCTAGACAAGGAATTTGTGCTGAAGTATTTGGGTACCTTGAACAGATTTGGGATCTCAAAAAATTTCAAATAGAAAAACATTTAACCCCCTTCATGACCCAAGTGGTGGTTCAATTCATTCTTATTGTAAACTCTCCCGAAACACAACTCATTGGCTCGTAATCCTACGTAAAATGGGGCTATGAGAAAAAATAATAAAGAACTCATTTTCATACTACTTAATTGTTCTCATTGGATTTTTTTCCCATTTACATGTGAAATCATATATTATACAACCCAAATTGGTTAATTATGGACCCATGGGAAAAAGGAAACTCTATAGTCTAATCTTATGTTGTGTGGAAGATGTCATTATGCGTGTTGGTGTAATTTGGAAGGATGGTGGCCTTTTGAGGTTGGTTTTCACCTTATACTTTTCACTTTTCATTCCCACTTGAAAAATTGTGACGCTTTGATTGGTCCATTCAAGAACAATGAAGAAACAAGAGGAAAAGACAAAAAACAAGTTTTTTTATACATGTGGGCCCCACATTCTCCACCTATGTGCAGTGTGAATCCTCTTACACCTAGGCACACTTTGGAGGTGCAATTACACCCCCTTCTTGTAGAGGCACCTTTTGCTCATGCATCTTGCAAAACAGATGGAAAATGCACTTTGTATTTGCAAAGTGCATTCTCTACCAACATGTGCACTTGATGTTTAAAATTACACTTTAAATCCAAAGAAAAATAAATTGAAAACATAAATTAACCATATCAAACTACCTTCCAATTTTTTTCCACCTTCGTTCTTTCAAAACTACTTTTTCCCCTTTGTGGGTCTCAAGCATTATTTTTCCCATAACTAGTGAATCCATGGTCCAAATCCCTCCAAATTTTAACCACTTAATCTTCTTTAGTGTGATTTTATATTGATCCTAGGCTCATGTAATGTAGATAAAAATTATTTTATCTAAACACTTGAAATCTTTAGTTATTATAATCTTGTTTTTCCCAACCCACTAAAATTTGAGTTCAAGATTGCAAAAAATCAGCACAGAGGAAGGATCTAAAAATTTTACTCCACTAAGAATCCTTTTAGATCCATTGATCATGTGCTAGGATGAATAATTTCTCAATCTATGAGTAAACCCAATTTTCACCTTCAAAACAATTAAAAACCCCATACACCGAAAATTGATTTGACCTTTTCTCTCAAATCCCATGAGAGAATTCCACCAAATTCAGAGCATAATTTATCCTCCACTATATCTTCCTAATCATTAAAAATTACTAAATTTGGACTAAAATGTCTTCAAGAATGAATATTTGAAAATCCCCTCCTCTTTATTAATGTCATTTTAGAATCTTTTTCCTTGGCTAGAATTTGTTGTTGGAATTCCCGTTGATTTTGATGAGAGAATTTCAAAAAATTTGGAGTGTATTATAATACTGAGAATATATTTCTAAAAATTTAATTCATGCCCAATTTAGATTTGATGTGTTCTCATTTTTCAAAAATATGAATTCGAGTTATCTCGTAGCATTAATATCCATTAAATTTTTGATTTTTAGAATCTACCTTGAAATCTAGTTTCTCTTACACCATTGCATTCTTGTAACATTCTAAGGAAAATTAAACCATAAAATGAAAAATTAATTTCCACTAATCTAGATACGATCCATTTTTATTTATAGTGTTTGAGTACCCAGGACATTGGAGACAATAACATGGATAATATGGACTTTGACGATTTGAGGTAGAGAATGGAGGAAGAAACTCACATTCTATTGGTTTAAAAATATTCCACATTAGACTCTATCACCTCATCACTTGGTCAAACATTTTCATGTGTCAAAGACATCATTAATGATCATCATTGTATCTTAGGAAAGGTAAAATATCCAATATTTTAGCTCTCTCCTAAACTCTTGAAGCTCACTCCTAATATATGGAAAGAAAATATGACTTCTTGGCTCATGAGGGGATCGTCGGGGTATTAATTCATCGAGTTTTCCTATAAAATATTATGAAATGACTTGATATCCTCTTAGAGAGATGGGAACCAAGGGACACATTCATAACTTTGAGCAGAGACTATTGTTAAGCTCATTACCCAAACAGGAGAGTGAAGAAACTAAGGAGCAATTACAGAGCCAAGTTCTCACTTTAACCTCATATGTCGAGAGCTTCTTCCATATCCTCCTCCTCTTGCTCCATATGATCCAATCACTCCTCCAAGAAAAATTTTCGACATGGAGATCAAAAATTTAAGAGGCTTGGTAAAGTGGGCAAGATGACCAAATCGTGGATTGACTCCATCATACATAAAGGTTGTGAAATGATTTTAGAAATGACTAGAATATTCAAGATCATAGTCTTGTCAACTATGAAGGTAAATGATGTTCTCTCCACTATCATAAAAGAGAAAGATCATTAGAATGAGATCCTACCAATCGTTTGAGAGATAAGCACTACTGAGATCCAAGGTCATTATTGGAAATAAAATGTTCTAGATTCCATATGATAATTTATCTCACACGTGGATGAGGAAAATTGAATGGAATATGAGATCCTTCACGAGGCCATTTGTTAGCCCCCACAATATCATCTAAGTACAAGAATGCACATGGACACACAAGACATATTTGAAGAAGGGCACGTGGGTTGAAGGCACACGGGTAAAGGGTTATGAAAGGGTTTTAGAACACACACCATGCACATGTAAGGAAAAATAGGTTTTGTACTTAGCACATTCGACATCCCAGGTAACACACAAGACAAACATGACCCTTGTGGATAAGGTGCTATCTTGGTGACTGTGGATCAAAAGGGAATATTTTAGGCATGAGATAGAAGGTTCAGAAGGCATCAATACACAAAATGGAGAGCTCAGATCTAGGGAGGCATGCTCCCATGGAGGACTACATAAAAACTTGGCAACCAATCAGTAACTTATAAAGGGCACGAGAGGTGGGTGCAAGGTTATAAATACAAGTTCCCATTGGAAGTAGAGAGAAAATATGTAAGAAGAGTATATAAAAGGATAGAGAGTGGAAGAGAGGAAAATCTCTATAGAAATGAATAGAGGATTATATGGGTTGGGAATAGGAGCATATAAGGATGATGGTACATTTAGGGGAATGGTTTTGCATTTTTCTCTATAATATAATGAACATAGTATAGTTCGATGCATGACTTGACTCGCATTATTATATGGGGGTATGTTATGAATCCAAAGGATTGTAATGTGGTTATTGAATCTCTTAATATGAATACAATTATTTTTGTAAATAATCTATGTGTTTGGAAGTATTATAATTTATTTCCTTTCTGTATGATCTATTTTCTTATGTTGCTTATTATTCCCCTTTTCTTGATGCAATAAGATAACTCATTCTAGGATATGGCATGGTTCTTTCTACTCATTTCCATTTAAAATATATGTTATAAAATTATGCATTCTCATAAGACTCACATAAACAAGGGGCTCGATTCCCACGTGTGCCTCGGGTGAGCGCCAAAGTGTCTCTGGGTGATAGGCCGACGTGTATGGGATTTTCTTGTTGATTGAAGGGTACAAAAATGACTACACCATAAAAGATTTCCCATATCATCAAAATAAGTATCATGAGATTAAGGAATAAATCAATGATCACTTAAGTAAGATGAGGTGTCTCACATTACATTCTCGAGTCCGTTACACTTGATAAAATCTACTGGTCTTTCGAAACATTGTAGGAGGTGAATTATCTTATCCTTAATCCTATGGAAATGACCTCATGGATACACTCGCTCAGATCAAATAAGTCATTTCAAATGTAACGCAAAATATTTTTAGGTGGCTTAAGTAATGTAAGATAATCCAAGGTACAATTTATCACTTGCTTGACATCATCACCAATATTGTTGTCCCCCGCAGAATAGAGTTTCAGAATTTGTGCTTAGATATAATAAGTAATAGAAAGCCAAAGGATTTGTCCATTTCATCATGTCAAAGGATCCTACTCTTCATGTGAACCTTCTATCAATTGATCTATCCTCCTCTCTTTCTTTGTCTCTCATTCTAACATGTACTAAGTAAATTCTCCCAAAAATAACTTAAATATGTTCTAATTCTTCATTAGGAAAATCAGTTTTCTAAAAGTAACTTACGTCACTTCTTTTCCACTTTTGTAAAAGTAATTTTCTTATAATAAGGAAAAGTATCTTATTTTTGAAATGAAGGTGAAAAATCATACATGAATGTGAGGAGTCACAAGCCTTTGGGCTATATATTAAGGGTCTCTCTTCATTGTCAAGTATCAATTTTTGTTCCCGATATAGTAGGTTAAATTTCCTCTACTTTATTGCTTAATTTATTCCTATATTTAAACTTCCACTCCAATAGAGATCTATAATCTTGCACAACCAGGGGAAAAAGGAATTTTTGATGAATATGATGCGGTTAGTTTGTGTAAATTGTGATTTCTATCTTACTTTACATATTAGTGTCTTCTTGTTAAATATGGAAATACGTTTTTTTAGTTAATAAACTCATCATTTATATTTATTACCCAAAACCCTTTCCCCATTTCCCTTCTCTTGCTTCGACCTTGGTATCCAGATTTAATCTCCTTCACAACTTGAACATCATAATGAGTTTTCACAAGACACTCAAGGATAGATAGATGTTTTATATGTCGTTTATTACTAGGGAAGAACACCTATCTACTTGTTTGCATTCAAGAATTGAGGGAGTGGATAGCACCTTCAAGAGGGTTTTGATCTAACCCTCACTATTTTAGGTTGTTCCTATCAACCAAGGCAAGAGAACTGTATCTTGCAGCCTATATATGGTAAGGAGATGGAGATGTCCTTGTGTTTTGCATATGATATGGAAGAGGCTTTGTGAAAACATGATCAAGTATCCATTATCCAAACTCAAAGGATTTGTCACTACTAAATGATGGAAATTTTCTCAAAACAAAGCTATAGCTGCTAAAGACATGATAAAACCCTGATCAAATTTGTGCATTTTTAGTGAAAGGGTTGAATTCTTTTGTGGACACACAATGCAAATGCAGGGGTATTGTAGGTAGGATGAGTTAGTTTAAAATGAAATTCTGATGAGAGATGTTGGGACAAGAGTATTTAGAAGTCATCACATTCTTTGGGAAACTTTGCAAATGAAGTACAACACCAAAACATCAGAGATGTTTCAATGAATGTGAAGTGTTATTTCAAACGAGGATGTGTGCACACATGGATGCCCAAATCTACACTATTCCATACAAACTTTGATAACCTACCTCAAAGGCTTGAAGCAAAATATCAATGAAGCATCCAGAATCCCTATTTAATAATGACCTAAGGTTCACCCAAAGGTTTCTGAGATAGTCTCATTAATCAAGGACAAGAGTAAGATGATTTTTAATCTATTTATCTTCTATTAGATGAAAGCTTTCGAATACAAGATTGCAAATGCCACTACACCATCAACCAAAAATGAAACTCTGTATGATCAGAGAGATCCTAAACACAATATTGCAACATGAGCATGAAACAAAAATTGAAAACATACTGAAATATAAGTGTATGCAAGATTTTCCAAGAGATAAAACTAGTTGATCCAAGAATTTGATCAAATATATATCAGCAAGGAATATGTCTTTATAGCTGAAACCAACTCAACATGATGAAAATTTGATGCAAACAAGAATAAAAATGGCCCTTAGGTAGTTCTCCAAAATAAAATGGACCTCTTCAAGTTTTCCTTGTGAAAATTATTCTCTCTCCAAAACTCTCAACAGACTTTCCAAAATGCCTCCAAATTACATCATATACCCTATGCCATCTTGGATCCTTGCATCCTAAGAAAATAATATGCAAAAGGGATCAAATTTGTTACACAACCCTATCCATTTGATGAAAAATGATATAAAAATGTAAAACAGCTCGCCAAATGCTAGAGATGCACAAATATTTTAAAATACTGCATGAACTCAGATCCTTATCCATCCCAGGGTCACGTTTTTGGCATTCCACCATGCCAACATGCATCTACAATAATTTTTCACCTTTTACTTCATCATTTTTAACTTTGCAACTTTAATTTTTTACCTTTCACGTGTTTTTCATGGGCTGAGAAAAATTTCATGAAAAACATCATAGGACATCAAATCAGCTCAAAAGAATGGTGCCATTGTTCTCAAAAGGATAAGGGGATGAAGATTCATATAAAATTTCATGTGAATCGGTGCAAAAATGACAATTCCAAGCATCTTGGAGCCCCAAAGGTGCCCAAAAATGAAAATACATAGCAACCATTGATTAAAATGAACTTTAAATCTCTGCCCTCCACGTGTTAGATCAAATATTAAATATTCCCTCGAAAATACCCTTTTTTCCCTTTGGATTAGGTGGGACATATGTCCAAATACCATTGGACAGGCCTTTGCCTCCAAAAATGCATTTCAAACCCTTTTTTGGATTTGGGAAAATTTTGAATATTTTCCCTGCGAGCCCCTGGATGTGCCACGTGTCCTCCTGTGGGCCTCCACCAAAACTGCAGGCCAATTTGATGCATTTTGCCACTTTTTCTGAGAAAAGGAAAATTTTATCAAAATTCTCCGTGCCCTCGAACACCTGCTGCCGCTTCTACTATGTGGCAGTTTCCCATTCATCACGGAGCCAACCCTTCCTTTTTTCCTTCACTCCTCCACGAGCACAAAATCCCCTGTCAGGCCCGCACTTTTCCTTTTGCTTTTGAAATGTGCCACATGTCACCCCCTGAATGGATGTGGGGCACACCTCCAATATTTCGCGGATCAATTTTTACCTTGAGATTTTTGCCAAAGTTTGGAAAAATTTTTACTTTCTCTCCGCACGCTCCACATCTCCGCCATATTTGGGACACGTGTCCCCTCTTCATTGGTGGTGGGACTCTAGACAAAAAGAATTCTTTTTACCTTGTGAAGTGAGGTTTAAAACTTCAAATTTCTCCAAACCTCGTGGATCAATTTTATCCCTTGAATACGTGTCACGTTTCTATTCGATGCGGGCTTCCGATTGAAATTTTTCTTTCACATTTTGAAGTCAAAAAACTTCAAAAAATTTCCAACTATTCACCTCTCCATGCTAACTCTCCTGAACGTGTGTCACCATCCCATTGGGCATGGGCTTTCGGGTTGAATTTTTCCTCTAGCATTTTGAAGCCAAAATTTTCAAACTCTTCCAAATCCCCGCTTTTCCGGTCGACCTCCCTAGACACGTGTCGCCCTTCCATTGGGTGCGGACCTCCAGGTCAAAATTTTCCATGATGTTTTGAGCCAAAAATATGAAAAAAATTTAACTCCACCACCACCCACTTGATCCTCCCATGCCATATGTCACCATACCATTAGCTGCAGGCCCTTGGAGCAAAATTTAACATTGAGAACTTTTTCAAAAATGAAGAAAAGTTTAAATGACCCCCGCCACTGCCAGTTCATCTGACCAATCACATCGTGCCATGTAGGAACATCACTTTAGCACTATGGGGCGCGATCAAGAATTTTCTTTCACCAAAATTTCAAAAATGATAAGTTAATAATGTTTTCCGCACATCCGACAATAGGAGCTCGCCACATTAGCATAAAGATTGCAATGATAAATTTGATGGCCCGAGCACCCGTCATAACGTGAAAAATATAGGGAATGCCCTAGAAACCAATTTTTTTGAGGAAGGTAGAATTCTTTATTTTAAACCAATGAATCATTTTTGACATCATTTGTGGCCTTGGGATTGGGGAAACACTCACACGAATTCGAGGATTTGATCAATTTTGAGTTTTTTCACGATTTGGCAATGGAAAAAATGGCACACACCATAAAAATAAATAAATTAGGGCACAAATGGGGGAAAACATGGATCTTGTTTCAAAATAGGGAAAAATAACAACATTATGAGCATATCAAAGGCATTCAATTGGAAAATGTGAACTGTAGACCGTGAGACCAAAAATGAAACGTTTGTGAGTACATTTGGTCATGAAAAATAAGGCACATTATGCAAACTAAATAATGGGACCAACATTGGCTCCTTCTTGCGGATGGGCACTCCCAACGAGTACCACAAGATCACAATGTAGACCAAGTTCCAAAATCTATTGGGCAAGGAGTCAAAACATGCAGAGCAACCCAAAAACTAGAATTTTCACCAAAAACAAGCCGAGAAAACTAGACTAAAAATGGTTTCCAAGGAAAAAAGGGAAAACCGTGAGCTAATAACAGCAAGAACAAGGAAAAGACAAAACAAAAACAAGGGCTATACAAAATGTACAACTTGTGCATACCTCACATGGGGATTCAATCCAAGAAATTTTTTAAATTTCTGCCATTGAAAGGCAGCTCCATCAAATCCCCATCCAAATCTTTGAGAAAAAAATGTATTTTCTCCAATCCTGATATCAATGGAATAAGGGCCCATCCATAGAGCATCAAACTTGCCATGCTTTCCCTTGTATTAATGCCTACTATCCCACAACAAAACTAGATCTCCAACACTGAAGGCTCTAGGGGTGACTTTCTTAACAAACAACTTCTTCAATTTCTCCCTAAATATGACATGATTTTGATGAGAAGCTCTCCTTTCTTCATCCAACTCAATGATCTGATTGATTCTTGATTCATATGGGCCATGTTCTTGATCTTCTAATTGCTGGGAAAACTAAAAAGTGGATAATTGTAGGTGTAATGGAAGCAGAGCCTAAGTTCCATAAACTAATTCAAATGGAATTTTACCAGTTGCTCTTTTTGAAGTTATTCTATTAGCCCATACTGTAAATTTCAACTGTTCTCCCCACTTCTTCTTGTTGATTTCCAAGGTTCTTCTAATGATCTTGAGCAAGTTCTTGTTACTTGATTCAGCTTGCCCATTCCCTTATGGATTGTAGTTTGAAGAATAGGTTAGATTTATCCCATATTCATTGCACATTGCCATCAAAGGCTTGGCTCTAAAACACATAGCATTATCAGATACAATCTTAACTGGAACCCCAAATCTACATATGATATGATTCAGTAAGAAATCCATTACCACTTGGTGTGTTGCCTTTCTAGATGGAATTGCCTCAACCCATTTTGTAAAATAATCAGTTGCTACAAGGATCCATTTGTAACTAGCACTAGAAGGATCTAAAATCTCACCAATAAAATCCATTCCCCATTGTTTGAAAGGAGCTTCAATTGATATAGGATGCAAAGGAAGGAGCCACGAAGCTTTCAATCTTCCCGAGAAGTGTTGGCAACTATCACATCTTCTAACTAGCCGGTTCGCGTCTTTGAAAATAGTTGGCCACCAATAACCAACTCTTGAAATCTTATGTGTTATCACTCTCCCAAAAAATTTCCTCCACAAACTCCCCAAGGAAATCAAAAATCAACTTGGGAGCTTCATCTTTAGTTATGCATTTCAAGAGGACACCCTTAGGGTTCTTCCAAGCTAGTCCAAGGTCTATTATGTTATATTTTTTAGAAGCAGATTAAGGGCTCTTTTCTTATTTTTATTCAAGTGATTAGGACAACATAGGTGCTTGATGTAGAAGACCACATCCTTATACCATTCAGAATTCATCGATTTGTCAAGTAGACCTGCCCTTTCTTCCTCTAGCTGATTCACTTCTACATTTTGCAAATTACTCTCAGCCATGAGCTTGGCAAGACCCAAACCTCTTACCAAATTTGTAGTTTGGATATCCATATCATACGCTTGTAATTTTTGACCCATCTACATCTCTTGCTTGATATCTCCATGTCTAGATAAGATGTCTTTAACCATTGTATGAGGAACATAAGCAACAACATTTGAACTCAAAATGTAGGGCCTGAAAATCTTTGTTGCTTTTACTAATGCAAATGCTTGTTTCTCCATAATTGTGTACTTTAGTTTAGCTACTTGTAAAGCCTTGCTAAAGAAATCAATATGCCTCTCAGCTCTATTATCATTCTTTTGTAACAAAACTAAAGCAATAGTAAATTTAGATGCAAAAGAGAAGATTTGGAAAGGCATCTTATAGTTTAGAGCTGCCAAAATAGGTGCATGCTTGAGTGCATCCTTTATTCCTTCAAAAGCTTGGATGGCAGCCTTTTCCCACTTAATAACTTGATCCTTTCTTAGCATTCTTGTGATTGGAAGAGTTAACTCAACAAAATTAGAGACAAACCTCCTAATGAAATTGATTTGGCCAAATAAAGATTGGATACCTTTGTTGGTTCTTGGAATAGACACCTTACGGATTGCTTCCACTCTCTCAAGGTCTATCATAACACCTTCTTTGGACAAAATATGTCCCAGCAACTTGGATTTTGACACACCAAAATGACACTTCTTTGAATTAAGTGAAATGTCATACTCCCTACATCTGATCAGCATATTTTCTAGGTGTTGTAAATGGTGCGCTCGTTGCCTCAAAAAAGCAGTCACATCATCTTGTTAAACTACAAAAATTCATTGATATAACCAGAAAAGGAAACATCCATCACCCTTTGAAAAGTAGTACCAGCATTCATCAATCCCAAAGGCATCCTTACAAAAACATAAGTCCCCAAGGAGTAATGAAGGCTGTCTTAAGTCTTTCTCGATTCTTTGACAACTACTTGATTGTATCCAGAGAAACCATCCAAAGTAGAAAGAATTTTGACCACTATTACTGTAACATATTCTCCATGTTTGGAAAAGGATAGTTGTCCTTCATAGATGCTTTTTTTAGATTCCTAAAATCCAAACAAAGTCTAATATCACCATTCTTCTTTCTAACTAGCACAGGGTTGGAAACCCAAGAAGAGTATCTAGTAGGCTGAATGATGCCACCATCTCTCAATTTATTCAACTCTTCCTTCATTTTCATGGAAAAAGTGGGTTAATAGGACTTTGTTTTTGTCTAAATGGCTTAGTTTTGGCTTCAAGATGGATCTCATGCTGAAATAAATCTTCTCTATATGCCTTCAGCTCTGAATAAGACCAAACAAGGCAGTCTTAATATTTCTTTAAAAGTTGGGCATAGGACTATTTCTCTTCTTTGCTGAGATGGCTGCCCAACCAAATCTTCCTTGGTTTGTCTTTAGTTCCCAAGTTGTGCTCTTCCACATCTCTTGAAGTAGACATCTTTCTATTAATGATACAATCAGCATTGCTAAAGTTGGATTCAAGTGCAACAAGACCTTTAGGAATGGTATTTGTTTTCAATTGTATAATATCCTTGTCAAACAAAGTTTCTCTACCTTCATTCATGTATACCAATGATTCCTAATCAATATTCTAATTAGAAAACTCACCTTGGCCTTGTAATAATCTCAATACTTGTGCATCATCATCAAAAATCTGCCAATGCTTCACATTATCCGGGACATCTGGCCTTGTTAGCACTTCAATATCATATTCACAAAAAGGTGAAATGGTGCAATTGTCAAATCTAGAACCTAGAACAGCCAGCTTATTAGCAGCAGTATTAAGACTTCTATCATGGTAAACAATGTTAAAGGATTCAAACATTTCAATCAAGTCCCAAACAGCAGTGCTTATATTGTTTCATATGCTGATTTTTGTAGCATACAACTTTCTTACTTGCTTGACAACCAGCTCGAATCCCCCTTGGCAACAATATCCTTCACTCTATATTTCCAGGCAATGCTTAATCCCAATAATAATTCCTCATACTCAGCAATGTTGTTAGTGCACTCAAAATTGAGCTTGAAGGAAAAAGGAAACTTTTCTAAACTAGGAGAAACCAACACTATACCAACACCATTGCAAATTTGGAGCAAGCTCCATCAAATAGTAATGTCCATGGAGAACCTACCACACCAAGGCACTCTGATTTTTCCATCTTTTTCTCTTTTCCATTAGTAAAACCAATGAAGTTGTCAACATCTACATCAGCAAACAACACTTCATAAGAAGCATTGTTGGGATCTTCAATCAAGTGTAACATCTTCTTTTCACCATATAGTTTGACAAGGCTTCCCTCAATGGGAATGGTGGAAAAAGACATGTCCATTTGAACACTACCACCAACACTTGTAGCCCATTTTCTTGACAAAAGCATACCGCATTTGGTAGGGCAATCAATAATTACAACATCAAGTTTTAAATTCTTACCGGATAGGCTACAAGCTGCACTACTAAACCTTTCACACAACCAACAACCGGCACTTCCCTTGAATCCATGGCTACACACTTCCCATATGTTGTTGTCACTTTGATATACAACTCATTCATGACTTCTAGAGGCATGACATTACATGATGCATTGGAATCAAACATTCAATTGTGAAGAAACCTACCTTTAATGAGAAAAGTTGTGAAAAATGGATCAAAATTCAATTGGGAATCAACCAAGGATGTCCCCAAATATACTCCAGTGTGTCACTCGAGATCTTCCATTGGTGGTGGTGTTTCAAGGCCAGAAATGCTTTGAAGAGGATTCTCAACAACATTTATATTTCTACTTGAGGCATCCTTTTCTTCTTTCAATCCCAAGTATTCAAAAGCTCTTTTCTTATGTTTAGGAATCCTAAGCAATTTAATAATGGGAACACTCACTTTAATTTGGCTCAATACATGGGCTATATCATATGGAACATTCTTTGGCAAAATAGCATTGGAAGAGAAACAAGAAGGTTCATCAGATGGAGAAGTGTTCTTGGCAGCCTGGGCATGAAGAGGACTGACATTCTTGCATGGGACAACAGGGTTCTTGGCAATTGTTTCCCTTCTAGGATTATCTTTGGGAATACTTGTGAGCAAGGGTGTCTTTGGTTTGGCTTGAGGACCAGATCCCCTAACAACTTTAGTTCTAGTATTGTAATCCTTTTCTTGACTAACCACAACATTTATTAACAATTACCTATCTTCCTCTGAAGGAATACCACCATCATACTTCTTGATCATTAAATCCCTTATATATTCAAAGTCATTATTAGGAATTTAAAAATCATGAACTACATCTACATCATGAAATTGAGGAAGAGAAAGAAATGGTACCCTCTTTATGCAATCCCAAAAGGTTACAATAGTCCTTGCACTTATCAAATCTATTGATGTTACTACTTTTTGTGAGCTTGAAGAGTTGCCCATCATACAAATATTATCATCCATTTCATTTTCATTATCATAAACAACATCTTCCTGGTCCATTTCACATGTTGGATGAGGAATAAAACATCTATTACACCAGTCCATATCAGAAATTTCTTGAACAATAGTAACTCTTGCAATCAGAGAGTCGGGCACCACTCTATTTTCATGTGCTTGGGGTTGTCTACTTGCAGATCCAACAGACCCTTTACCTCTATCATCTTGTCTTTGATCACCTCTAGGATGATTGCCAAATCCATCATGGTTTTGAGTTCTTTTCTGTCCTTATGAGCTTTTCCCAATTCCTTTCTCAGCCCGGGCTAACTTCTAAGAAATTTCTTTAACAACCCCTGCCAAAGTCTTGACAACATCTTCTAAATCAGCACCCTTGCTGGCTTGAGGCTTCTCAGGGTTTATTATCATCACACCATCACTCTTAAGTGGTTTACCAATAGCCTTGATATTATTTTCTATTTGAAGTTCCATGGTGAAAGCTTGTCTCAAGTTTGTAGGATTTTTGTCTCTCAAGTAATAGGCTGCCTTTTTATCAAATGCATCTGCGTATTTGATCAAGCAAGATTCATCACAAGGCCTCAAAATGACAGGCAACCTTCTCACTATTTTATTAAATCTTGTATTAAAGTCATGAACGGTCTCATTAGGGTTCTTCTTGATGTTCTCAAACTCAGATAGAAGGAACCTTGGATCTATTTTGTCTCCATATTGTAATCTGAATGCATTACTCATCTCAGTCCATGAATCAATAGAGTTATCAGGCAGAGCTTTATACCAATCTCTTGCATCTTCCTCAAGTGTATGGATAAACAACTTAATATACACATCCTCAAATTCTATTTCAAAATATTCCATCATGTTAACAAAGAGTTTGAGATGCTAATCTCCAGTTATAGCATTATTACCTTGGAATTTTGGTAACCTATTTCTCACATCTTGTGGGACAGCATTTGGATAACCATCCATTCCTCCAAAATTTATAAGACCAAAGGTGTTAACAACAAATGGATGTCTAGGATAAGCCATATTTTTGGTGGGGGTGATCTTGGAGGTGAAACAAGATGTTGAGGAGTAGTTATGAGTCGATCGGAATAGATGAATGATCTCTAAAATGACAACCCCCAAAATCTCTCTCTCTTGATAAACTTTAACAAATTTAGAAACCATGGGAGTAGATCTAGGAGAAAGTTTTTAAATACACAAGAAGGTCCCTCACCTGATGGAGAATGAAAATTAGCAAGAAGATTTCCTGAATTAGATCTACTTGAAGAAGAATTATAATCTTCAATAACAGGATACTCTCCTTCAAATTCAACTATGGGGATTTATTTTTTTGCAACCAAATCACCAACCACTTTCCACACTCTTCTTCCCTCTAGTTCTGAGCTTCTTGATTCAGTGAGCAACTTCTTAGAAGAGTCCTTGGTGAAGAGGGATCTCCTTCCCTCCAACTTGACAGATTTAAACAAAAAATTTCAAATGACAGAAATGTGTTAGACAATCGGTATTTCAAGATTTAGAAAGTATGGAGTCACCACTAAAGATTTCCACCTTAGTTGTGCAAGAAAGCACTAAAATATTTTGTCAAATGTATGCTATGAAAAATTTGCAAGGATTTATAAATCAGATCCTCTTCTTCTTTACTCAACCAAGAAAAACAGTGCATCCAAATCATATAAATTATTGGTAAATGATAAGAGCAGCTGAATTTGAAATCCTTTTACCCAAAACATGCGAGATCTGAAGTATGAAATGATATCCCAAGAATGTAACAGCCCAAATACTTAATCACACAAATTCTCAAACCTTTCAAATACTTCAAGACCACAAATAAATTCCAAGAACTCCCCAAGCAATGGCGCCACTTGGGTGTTAGTATCCGATTTAATCTCCTTCACAACTTGAACAACATCATGAGTTTTCACAAGACACTCAAGGATAGATAGATGTTTTATCTATCATTTATAGCAGAGGAAGCACACCTATCTACTTGTTTACATTCAAGAATTGAGGCGAGTGGATAACACCTTCAAGAGGGTTTTGATCTAACCCTCACTATTTTAGGTTGTGCCTATCAACCAAGGAAAGCGAACCTATATTGCAGCCTCTATATGGTAAGGAGATGGAGATGTCCTTGTGTTTTGCATATGATATGGAAGAGGCTTTGTGAAAACATGATCAAGTATCCATTATCCAAACTCAAAGGAGTTGTCACTACTAAATTATGGAAATGTTCTCAAAACAAAGCTAGAGCCACTAAAGACATGATAAAACCCTAATCGATTTGTGCATTTTTAGTGAAAGGATTGAATTCTTTTGTGGAAACACAATACAAATATAGGGGTATTGTAGGTAGGATGAGTTATTTTAAAATGAAATTCGATGAGATATGTTGGGACAAGAGTAGCTAGAGGTCATCCCCTTCTTTGGGGAACTTCGCAAATGAATTACAACACCAAAACATCAGAGATATTTCAATGAATGTGAAGTGCTCTTGCAAATAGGATGTGTGCACACATGGATGCCCAAATCTACACTATTCCATACAAACTTTGATAACCAGCCATAAAGGATTGAATCAAAATATCAATGAAGCATCCAAGAATCCCTATTTAATCATGACCTAAGGTGCACCCAAAGTTTTACAAACAGTCTCATTAATCAAGGACAGTAAGACGATTTTAAATCTGTTTATCTTCTATCAGATGAAAGCTCTTCTAAAAAAAAGACCGAAAATGCCATTAAACCATCAACCGAAATGAAACCCGTATGTTCGGAGAGATCCTAAACACAAGATTGAAACATGAGCATGAAACACAAATTGAAAACATACTAAAATATAAGTGTATGAAAGCTTTGCCAAGAGATAAAACCAGTTGATCCAAGAATTTGATCAAATATATCAGCAATGGGAATTTTATTTAGACAATCTCAAAGTTTTTTGATGTATTTACAACTGAAACCAACTCAACATGATGAACATTTGATGTAAACAAGAATAAAAAATGGCCCTCAGGCAGTTTCTCCAAAAGAAAATGGACCTCTTCAAGTTTTCCTTGTGAAAATTCTTCTCTCTCCAAAATTCTCAACAAACTTTCCAAAATGCCTCCAAATTACATCATATACCTCTTGCCATCTTGGATCCTTGCATCCCAAGCAAAGAATATGCCAAAGGGATCAAATTTGTTACAAAACCCTATCCATTTGATGAAAAATGATATAAAATTGTAAAATAGCTCACCAAATGCTAGAGATGCACAAATATTTTAAAATATTACATGAACTCAGATCCTTATCCATCCCAAGGTCATGTTTTTGGCATTCCACCATGCCAGCATGCATTTGCAATCATTTTTCACCTTTTACTTCATCATTTTTAACTCTGCAACTTTAATTTTTTACCTTTCACGTGTTTTTCACGGGCTGAGAAAAATATTTCATGAAAAACATCATAGGACATCAAATCAGCTCAAAAGAATGGTTCCATTATTCTCAGAAGGTTGAGGGGATGTAGATTCATATAAAATTTCATGTGAATCGGTGCAAAAATGACGATTCCAAGCATCTTGGAGCCCCAATGGCACCTAAAAAATGAAAATGCACAGCAACCGTTGATTAAAATCAACTTTAAATCTCTACCCTCCACATGTCAGATCAAATCTTGAATATTCCCTCAAAAATACCCTTTTTTCCCTTTGGATGAGGTGGGACATGTGTCCAAATACCATTGGACCGGGCCTTTGCCTCTAAAAATGCATTTCAAACCCTTTTTTGGATTCGGGAAAATTTCTAATATTTACCCCGTGAACCCCCGGATGCGCCACATGTCCTCTTGTGGGCCTCCAAAAAAATCAGGCCAATTTGATGCATTTTTCCACTTTTTCTTAGAAAAGGAAAAATTTATCAAAATTCTCCGCCCCCCAAACACTGCCGCGCTTCTACTACGTGGCGGTCTCCCATTCACTGCGGAGCCGACCCTTCCTTTTTTGTTGACTCCTTCACGAGCAAAAATCCCTGTGGGCCCACATTTTCCTTTTCCTTTTGAAATGTGCCACGTGTCACCCCCTGACTAGATGCAGGGGCACACCTCCAAATTTTCCACGGATCAATTTTTTACCTTGAGATTTTCACCAAAGTTTGGAAAAAATTTTACTTTCTCTCCGTTTACTCCACATCTCCACCATATCTAGGACACGTGTCCCCTCTTCATTGGTGGTGGGACCTTGGCCCCAAAATTTTCTTTTTACCTTGTGAAGTGAGGTATAAAACTTCAAATTTCTCTAAACCTCCGCGGATCAATTTTATCCCTTGAATACGTGTCACTTTTCTATTCAATGTGGGCTTCCTGATTGAAATTTTTCATTGGCATTTTGAAGTCAAAAAGCTTCAAAAAATTTCCAACTATTCTCCTCTCCATGCTGACTCTCCTGGACACGTGTCACCATCCCATTGGGCATGGGCTTTCGGGCCAAATTTTTCCTCTAGCATTTTGAAGCCAAAATTTTCAAACTCTTCCAAGTCCCCACTTTTCTGGTTGACCTCCCTGGACACATGTCACCCTTCCATTGGGCATGGGCCTTTAGGTCAAAATTTTCCATGACGTTTTGAGCCAAAAATTCGAAAAAAATTAACTCCACCACCGCCCGCTTGATCCTCCCATGCCACGTGTCACCATACCATTGGGCGTGGGCCCTTGTAGCAAAATTTAACATTGAGAACTTTTTCAAAAACGAAGAAAAGTTTAAGTGACCCCCGCCACCCACCGGTTCATCGACCTAATCACATCATGCCATATAGGCACATCACTGTAGCATTGCGGGGCCGCGGTCAAGAATTTTCCTTTCACCAAAATTTAAAAAATGACAAGTTAATAATGTTTTCCTGCACATCCCTGACCAATAGGAGCCTACCACAATATCATAAAGATTGCAATGATAAATTTGACGTCCCGAGCGCCGTAAAAATGTGAAAAATATAGGAATGCACTAGAAACTAAATTTTTGATAGGAAGGCATAATTCTTCATTTTAAACCATCTGAATCATTTTTGACATCATTTTGCAGCCTTGGGATTGGGGAAACACTCGCAAAAATTCAGGTTTTTGATCAATTTCAAGTTTTGCATGATTTGGCAATGGAAAAAACAACACAACCCATAAAAATGAATAAATTAGGGCAAAAATGGGGGGAAACTTGGATCTTGTTTCAAAATAGGGTAGAATAACAACATTATGAGCATATCAAAGGCATTCAATTGGAAAATGTGACTCGTAGACCATGAGACCAAAAATGAAATGTTTGTGAGTACATTTGGTCATGAAAAATAAGGCACATTATGTAAACTCAATAATGGGACCAACAGACCTCACACTTTTTTCCTCCAAACAATGTTGCCACATGTTCAAGTGGAGTTTTCTTATGTGATCCTTAGTATTTGACAAAAAAATAACATCAATGTACAATATTTCTATTTTTCAATAAATGGGATCCTCCCCATTCCCAATAGGACAAACCTAGTCTCAAATCGTTCTTTGAAACCCCATATTTTTTCCTTAACAAAAATATCGAAACATGATCTAAAATACAACTTGAAGTATATTATTGGACTTATTTCCATCTTTATCATGCTTTATCCTACATATCCTTATCCAAACTTACCCTTATTGCATGTCTTTCATAATTTTTATTATTTTCCTTTCCTTGCATGGACTTTAGTTCCTTTCTTTCCTAGGTGTCCTTTATCCCGCTTCTTTTTGTGTCTACTCCTTCTCTTTGCATATAATCTTTCCCATAATTTTAATTATGACCATCCTCTTCAAATCTATGCATGTCTTTATAAATAATAATGAATCATGAATAAATAATGCTTATCCTTATCATGACTAAAAGAAAAAATAATACAAAATTATGGGTCTAACATTTATTGAGGCACAAGAGAAGAATAAGTTGGTCATCCTTAAGCACCAAACCTTAGGGAAAATTAATAAAATCCATCAGAGTTGAGGATGGAGTATATTCAAGAATGTAAGGGCTCCCACCATATAGAAGAGAAAAAGGATCCTAAAATAACTAAGGATTCACTAGTAAGGCCACCACCAGTAGCTCATCCCATTCCACCACCTCCACATACTTCATTATTAACTTTGGGGTTAAAAGGATGCCCATGAAAATGGTTACATCAAGGGCCACCATCAAACTCACCCAAAAAAATTCCCCTCCCTCTTATTCCCCAACAAGAATAGGAAGCCACAAGGCTTGAGCATACAAGAGATAGAAGAAGGAGAAATGGTAGATCCCAAAATGGACATTTCTAGAGAAGTGTATATTTAGATGCATGATGAAATAATAGGACATAATTATCACAACATGAATTATTTGATGAAGGAAACAACGACATTTGGTCATGTCAAAAATCCTCAGACATATATTGAACAACCTAAGTAGACAAGGAATGGGGAAAGACCCACACATGACGAAATAATATCATCCTAAATGAAAACATGATGAAAGAGAAGTGCACGAGGAATAAAAAGTGAGAAAATGATAAGGAACACATGAAGAAGAAGAAGATAAATGAAAAGACTAAGGGGACGATCCATAGGAAGAAGGAGTGAAGGGAAATTTATATATTCCCATTGACCTTCATGGCCCTAAATAATAGAAAGGTTATACATGAAATGAGGATGAATAAAAGTTCATATAAGAGTTGTCACATCACAAGGGCTAAAATGTCATATTTGAGACCCCCTAATAATCCCTACCACTAAAAGAACCTAAAATGTCTTTATAAATGTATCAAAATGGAAAGGATTTGTATGATATTTTATGTAAAACTACATGTGCTAGTAAGGAGCATCATGTTGGAGGCTCAAACAAGAATCCTTCTAGATAAATGTGTTGGTAGATGAGCCTTAGTTTGACATTTTTAATGTGGCACTAGAAGACAACACATTGGTAAAATAAGTGGGTGACAATGTCATCACTTATATAAACCCTTGTAGACACCCCAAAATTACATACCTAATTTTATCCTAGTATAATTAATTAAATTAATTATAGCTATTAATTCTATCTACATATTCCTATCCCTTCATAATTAATTAATTTAATTTTATCATTCCTTTAGAATTAATTAAATTAATTCCTACACTTTTAGCTAATATAATTAAACATTTATTTATTTAAATGATTAATTATCTCCTCATAATTAATAACTAATTAAATTAGTTATTTAATTAATCATATTTATCTACTCATACTCCACTTCACTCCAATTCTAGAAGCCTACAATGGTGGGGGTAGAAATAATACACATGGAACCAATTCTCATACACATTCAAAGATAATGATTTTCCCTACAAAGATGCAACTAAAAATACCGAATCCTCTTTATTTTTTGAGTAATTATAATTATTACCTTGGAGCTAATTAAAACTATGATCCACTTCTCATGGCCTTACCCACAGCGATAAAATATAGGCCATTCCTTTGTAAATCCATCTTTTGAATCTTTGAGAAACTTATAGCCAACTTATGCTAATTCGACATCCGCATCCTTTGTTGTTCTAAATCCCGTAGTATTTACATTAATACTTTGGATAATTTATCAAGAACATTTATAATTCAAACATCAATGATATTATACAAGTATAAGAACTTCTACAATCTTATTTGAGGTTTGTAAAGAGATTTACAAGAGAGGTATGTTATTGTGTTTTGTTTTATCTTTCATTTACTTTATTTTTCGTTTCTTACAACCCCCAATGCCTAAATGAGGAACATGAATCTAATGTATTGATGAGATTGGTGGCCAAAGTCTCCAGGGTCTCTAGGAAGAACCTCAATAATTTATAAAACACATAAAAAATTTTCATGGTTTAAGGCTTGTGGAGAGCACTAAAAAGTAGCCTTCGAGAAGGTTTATGGCTTAGAACTATCCATGTAAGCCATGTGTGCTAAAATAATGGAGAAAGGATTTACCTCCACTAAGGTATAGACTAGGAAATACCCCATGAAAAACCTCAATATACTTCTTGATGAGGTACTTTCAAGCTTGGATCTCAAAGAGACAGAGGACCCTAACGAAGCCATGAAGGAGCAACTAACGACCCAATTACATCTTGCAATCAGACCTAATAGATATTGAATAAAAGATAACAATTGTAGGAAAGGTATTGAACATGGAAATAGAATCTAATGACTTGATCATCAAGATCTTTAAGGGGAACATCCACCATAAAAGGATTTGGAGAATCATGTTGTCACCATTAAGGACAATTCCAAACATGATCATAAAAGTAATGAGATCAAATCCTTGGGTGTCTATATTATAACCAAGGATACTTCATATAAAGAATCATTTAGGGTGTTTGTGTTGTAGGTCATCAAGGAGAGGGAAGAGATGAAATATACCGAAGGGAAATTATCATCCAAAATTGAATCAATGAGTGAGGTTTATGAAAAAAATATGTTAGGATATGACCCTAACCACATTACTTTTGTAGATTTTCGAAGTCATAAAGGGTGCTCTCCAAAAATTGAGCACCTTAGAGGGTTCACTCTAAGCTAGCATGTCTAAATTTTTAAGGATATAATCCAAGACTTGTTTAGTGGCTAATAAGTGATTTATTCCATGGATATTTTTCCTCACTAATTTTGAGAATATCTTGCATGAAAGGTTTGAGCCTAAGTATTGAACTAAGAACACGTAATCCTAGTTTGGTAAAATGTGCACAAAAATATTAACACGTAATCATGAAGAGATATGATATTCGAGTGGTTAAGGCATGAGAAGAATATAATATAAAATGTAATTCCATATGGATCACACAATTGGCCAATTCTTTACATGCAACAAGGGTATAAATGGACAAAATGATAACATGTACAAGGAAGGAAATGATGTGTGGTGAAAGTAATGACATTATATCATCATTGATATATCTCTTGATATGTCGGCATGAATCAAGGGATTGTAAGTCTAATCCTTTCCAAAATACAAAACAAACACTACATGCAACAAACATTTATAATTTTCTCCTTTACTAACATTCATGGTGTCCTCCAACCACTGTTGTTATGACACTCCACATAATTTGAATGGAAAAGAAAAGTATCTACTTGACTGAAAATGTATAAATGAAAGAATAATACCCATTTAATGGGTTGGTATATAGATATATGTGTTCTTTATTATTAAGTATAAAGTTAGGCTAATTTAGAATCCCTTGTAAATTCTACCATTTTGACGCTTTGGTTATTGGTTGAGCTCTATTGTAATCCACTAATGGATTCTCTATATCCTTTATAAATGAATGAATAAATGGTTCAATTTAATATGCCTCTATGTTATGAGTTATTAGATTACTTAAGTAATGGTATATTTGTTCACATTCTTGTATTGTTTTACTAAATCATAGTGTTATGTCTATTGTTAAGTGTGTGTGTTTACACTCCATTCCCAAACCTGCAATATATTTGACATAGTTAACACACTTCACATGAGCACACAAGGTAAATTTTATGTAATATGAAAATGTGTGCCATGTGTGACAAAAGCTTGTGAACTTGAGTTAGAATCCTTTAGACTAAATTTATAGGTGGATATAGTAACCCCAAAACTAAACCACTTATATTTTAAAATAGTTTTAGTAATTATAACTCATCTACCTTCTCACACATAATCAAATTCTTTTTATATAATATGTAACATACTAAATAGTAAAAAAACATAATATCTATGAGTTATTATTACAACCTATCACATTGCATACAATGTGAACACTAACAAGATATTGTTAGCATTGACCTTAAGAGATTATATCTAACTATTTCAAGGTATAAGGTTAAAAGAGTGATATATTGTAGTATAATTAAATATCAAATTTAGGAAAATAAATCTTATCGTAATTCATTATGCATATCGAGATTCCATAAGGTTCATATGCCAAATGGTTCTATAGTTTTGTTTCTTCTTAGTCATGATGCCACTAATTATGAGGCATATGTTCATGTACTACTATAGAGGTGAAGTATCTCTTGATATTCCAATAGTTATTGCATGTCATTTATTAAAATGAGGAATGCACACATATTGTGAAGTAGAAAGGAACCTTAGTAGGGAATTTCCTTTATCATTTCATACTTCAACCTAAGGAATAAATTCCCATTCAAGTTTTAATATAGGTTACAACCTCATATTCTAGTATAAAATTCATCAAAGAGCATTCATAATAGTTAATTTTTTCGAAAGTGTATAGGGGTTGAAAATCTAACTTGAAGTATTTCGAGATATTATTGCATATTGCGCAATTTGTAATGTATGTGCATAGTACAATAAGATAAATTATAAAATATATTTTTCTCTCTAAGAATAAGTATAAAATGTGAATAGTCTCTTTTTTCAAGAAATGGAAGAAAAAGGAATTGGTAAGCCAAAGTTCACCTCAAATTGTATGAAATCATGTAAGCATACCGCACAAATTTTTTATCTTAATTCCACTTTGAATTCATGCCTAAGTTATTAATTCAATAATTTCATTATATTAGTACATCTTACTATTTATTGGTGAAATAATTTGTTGTGGGACAAATTAGTGGTTTTCACCAACACTCTGGGACTAGATCCCTCCTTGTTAGGTGTTGGAAGGCTCCCATTTATTAAATGTAAGGACTAAATGAAATTTTGAGTGGTTTTTAGGTCAAGGATCACACAGATTACTCCACTAAACCTATGGAAAAGTGTTTATATAGTGTACAATGGATGATTTTTCTTGGAGAGATGTGAAAGGAGGTAAGAAAATAGAGAGATGTTTAATATTGTGAGTAGGAAATTGCATATTATCACCAACATTAAAAAGAGTAGCTATACATTAAATAGTAAGAATAACAATAATGAAATAAATAACAAGAATAAAAAATAAGAGACACAAAGTTCAATGGATTAATTAATTAAAGACAGCTTATTTATTGGTTGTACAAGATTACAATGCCTGCAAAGTTGGGAAGTATAGGGTACAGAAAAATATAGACAAGGAGATAGAATAATGTAGCTTATTAAGGAAGAAAAATCTAACCCTTTATAAAGGAGAGTCCATCCCAATTTATAGCTTTACAATGATGTATCTTCACCCCCATGTGAAATTTCATCTCACCATTACTTATGACATTTCATATTCTCTAGGAATGAAATTAAGTAATTTTATTATTTTCATAAAGGAACTTTTACAATGCAAAAATTAGGCCACTTAAGTGAATAAGAAGAAAGATCCAAAAATTACGTTCTTGATTGAAAAAAATAATGAAGAGAGAGGATAAGGAGGATATAGAAGAAGAGAGAAGTGAAATTTGGAGATGAGGAATATTTTGTTGATGAAGATCCATATTTTGATGGATCTTGAGAGAATGCTCCAAGAATACATTTGTACATTGAACTACTATGATAGAACCTTCACACTCTAAATCCTTGATTAAGTGTTCAAAAACACCAACAAAAGATATGGACTATTATGAATATGATATCACTAATTGAATCACTTAAACATGAAGATCCCATTTTGTGAGTGTTAAGATGAATTGAAACACACATTCTTGGAAATCATTTACCTTTGATCCAGTTATATGGAATTCAACTTGAGACTAAGTTTTTGAGATACTATGAGGGATTCCTTTTCTATTTGAATCATGAGACAATTTCCCAGCCTTGTAATTATGACACTTCAAACTCTAAATATTCCATTATGAATTGCTTCCCCTCTACATCTTATAGGTTTTTAATCAACACCCTTATTTTCAAGTCTTCCAGTTTCATACCTTTTACATCATTGTCACTCTTATTAGGATAATCAATGTTTGACATTGAAATTGGCTCAAAAATTGAGTGTTTGAGCTTCATGGTGGAAAATTACAATGAGATGAACTAGAGATTAATGAGTATGAAAATTTTCACCACAATCCCAACACCTACTATTTTTAGTAAGTTTAATTCCATTATGTATATACTTAGTAATTGTCTAAATTAAGCACTTTTGATTATTCTTGATATGCAAGAAATGAAAGAAAATCAGAAATGAAATATTTCCAAGACTTAATATATATATAATGTGTAACTCATAATACTTACTACATTTATAAGTGGTTATTATAGGTGTCGAATGGAATGATACTTGGCCTCAAAAGTTTTGTTATTCCGCTGCAATGATTTGATCCAATTTTTCAAGGTTTTCAATTGCTATACTTTTGTAGATATGAGAAATAAGTTTTTATAAATGAAAACTTCATCTGTCCATTAAAAATAATGTATACCATCTTTTTATGAAAATTTAGAAAGGTCTCAAGGGAAATTTTGAAGAGTTGTTAAAAGTTCATTAAAAATAGACACAAGGTTTAAGAGATATGAGAAAATTTCCATTTTTGTACAAGGAGGTCCCTAGCATATTTCTAGCATTATAACACCATGGGAGAGAGCTTGAGAGAGAAAAATACATATTTTAAATCCAAAAATGTCGAGTGTATCTTTTAAACCATTTCTCTCTCATTTGCACTTAAACTCATATTTTGACTCAACCAAGCTTAACCTGTGAGTCATGTGGAGGTCAAAGGCGGAGTTATACAATAAAATTAGGGGACAATTAAAAAAATGGATAAAAAGGACACAAAATTTTTCTTAGTACTATATTGAGACAAGTTTTAACAAGGGGTTTCATGAGAATGAGATGAAGGGGGCTGAAAATAAGCTCTCGGGGCTCAACCGTGGTCTTGCATATGTCTAGGAGATAAATAAAGGATATGAAGCACAATTTTGTTTCCCTTGGAGGTTGGGACAAGGTAAAATGGATAGATATTTTAAAAATATTCCATGGGTGCAAATTTCATGAGGATGGGGTCAAATTTGACTAAAACTCAAGTTTACATGTTATAACATGTCTAAAACTTCAAGTTATGACTTTCAAGTGAGAAAAAAACTCCATCATAGGGTACCACACTTTGTTTTACCTATTTTCCCTTTCAAAATGAGAAAATGGAAAACATGGAAGCTAATCCTTGAAAAAATGCACCAAGGGGGTCCGCATCATGAGGAAGGGGTCTAATTTTGAGTTATGCTTACCTAATTGCCCAAGTCACAAGTTTTGAGTGACAAAAGAATCACATGAACTAGGGAGAAAAAATTTATGTCCCCATTGTCCCCTTGAACTATGGCACAAGGGAAAAGGTACAAACATGTTGAAAATTATGCTCAAGGTTTTAACTTATGCTGATGTAATCATCTCAATGCAAAATTAGAACATGAAGATTATGTTTTTTTACCCCGAGATAAAAAATAGAGTTCAAAGGTGAATCCTTATATGATTTTAAATCCAAAGGATTCACTAAGTTTATCCCAACCACTTAATTTGATTTATTCATCTTTAATATTTGTTTATGGCACCATCCACCTTATTTGGCATCAAGGAGAAACATCACTAACTCAAACTACCACGGAGAGTGGTGAGGTAAAGAATAAAAATTAAAGAATCCATCATGTTGTGGAATGTAATATATTTCCATTAACTACTTGATGATCTCGTAACTCTTCCTAGAACTCCCAAAATCTTAAGAACAAGCTCACCTTTTCTATTGAAGCAATCATTTCATGTACTTACCAACGACTCGCTTTTTCTTGAAATGTTCCTAACATCACTTCCCTCTACATATTTTCCATAAACTATCATTTATCACTTCATTTATCTCTTTCAAAACTCCCACATTGGTTTATCATTTCTATTCATCTTCTGAAATATGTCCTCATGTTGCAATATGGCTAAAAATATCTAATTTAGTATTTGAGAAAGCACTATTCCACCTTGGAGTTTAGTCTAACCATCAACTTGAATTAATTTTTATGCACATGAAACACACTTAAAAACCATATTAACATGTTCCTCTCAAGTAGGAATGAAGATGACACCGACTCAGATATATTATGTGGGTTGTTAAGATAGCCAAAGGAAGGGTTCATAATGAATGGGAGAGGGGTTTTCAAATGGTGGGTTTAGTTTTCATGATAAAAAAATCAATTTTACATGATAAAAATGGCTCTAACTTAGGGATATTAGACCATAAGGGGTATTGAATAACCTCGGGAATATCATGGAGTAATGATCTAGTGCCTTATTCATTGGGCCATAGAGTCACCACATTCAATAACTAGTAAAGAAACCAACATAACCAAGGGAAAAACAACACAGACACGCAACAAAAAAGGGAACCACACAATTGAAAGGGAAACCCACAACAGAAAGGGAAACCATGATACAATTTTCCTAAATCACCTATGGTACATGCAGGGTACAACCCACTTTCATTATAACATTGATTCTTCTCTAAATTTTTTACATGTGCACGAGTAAAGACAATATTCATTTTCTCTATAATCCATTAAATGGATCAATGAAATATGACCCATTTCTCAATTTCTTGGGAAATTTTGTGTGATTATTATTGTAAGTAAGGTTCCACTCAAATATCACATTACCTTTGTTTCTTTTACATTATGTTTTTCGTCTACTCTTCTATTTTCAAATTTATTCCAATTTCTTATTTTCTTTTGCTGCTACAAGAATGAGTCTTGATCATACCAAGATTACAATTTTAACATCAATTCTTATGTTCTTTGGTGGGAATTTGAGTTTTTTTTTATATGCTTCATCAATATGGTCTCTATGAGTTGGTTCTTGGTAGATATTTTGATATTTTGAACCTCGTCACAAGATTATTAGTACTCCATGTTTCTCAATTTCTCTAAAAAATTATCCTTCACATATATTAGATCACGTTTGATCCTCTTCTCACTATGGTGTGATGTGTAGAGTGCCACAGTGATTCATCCTCATAAAAGGATAATGAGCACAAGGTTGGGAATGGAATATCAAAATCACATTTTTATCCATCTTGACCATCTTGAGCTTTCAAAATTCATATCCATGAGGGAGACGCCATCTTCTTGAGTAGAGTCAAATTTAAGAGACCCAAGCATATTTTTTTTTATAAATTCATAATTGAGAAGTTATTCATCTCCTAATGGGAAAGAGAAGTATTTATATTCAAAATCATATTTATTGAACAAATATTTATGTCAAATCTTGAGAAGGTGATTTGGAACTTAAGACTCATATGCTGAGAATTTATTTGATAACCCTTTTTAGTCATGGTTTTCACCACTCATCACCTTGGTATTGTTTTTGTAATTCAATATTTCCATGACCTTCATCACCACCAAGTATAGAGCCTACATTCATACTTAGTAGGAAGTACACATCATCCAATTCTAGATCTATCATGTCATCATGTTGTTTCTCAACCAGATCTGTCACACCTAGATACTCCTCCATCAACATGGGTAGCTCAACATCTTCCTCTAAAGTTATGAAAAAATTGTCATACCTTGAATCTTGAAATAGGATGTCTACCCTTGGTTCATTTGTTTTTTGAACCGTGTATTTCATTTTCCTTATAGGAAGGATATTCTTTATTTTATAATTTATGGCTATGTCGACATATGAAAAATCCATATGTATATATCTACCAACATCTTCACAAAAATTCAAGTTCAAAAACATCCCATACAAAGTTGGAATATCTACCACAAGTATTTTCATCTTGATTTTCTTGTCTAAAAATCCAAAAATGCTACTTGGGCATCTTTAACCTGTCTAATGAGAGGTAATTATTTGATTCTTATGGATAAATAATTGACAATAATGGGGGTGAGAGTGATAATGAGGCCTTTGGAAATTTTTACCAAAGATAACATTATCAAAGGCACCAGATTCAATAATAAACTTACTCAATTTATACCCATTGATAAGCAAGGAAATATAGAAAGGATATACTTTTCTATAAGAGGAATATATTGAGGTAAAAATTTTTTGATAAGTTTTGGTTCTAGGTGTGGGAAGTGGATCTTTTGTGCTAACATTTTCAGAACACAAATTTGAACTATTTCCTTTGATAAAATAGAAATATTTATTAAATTTATTGGGGTGGGTTTTAAAGTACTTGGATTAGAAATTTGAACATTTGATTTCTTAGCATGGTCAATGATGTCAAAAAATGAGGAAGTGGTAGGAACATTAGGAGTAATGGAATACTTGACATGAGTAGGATTTTCATTCTAAGAAGCAAGATAAGTAGAGGTAGAAACTATTTTTTCAAGAGGATAAATAGGATACTTACTCAAAGAAGGAAATATGACTTTGGATGAGGTATCCTCATTAATATTCATTATTTTATTGCATTCTAGTGGGAAATGATGATCCTCCTTTTGTTTTTGTTTTCTATAGATTCACCATTTTATGATTTGAGTTATTTTCTTGGGCAACAAAAGAAGATGCATCTTTCTCTACTTATGAGCACGTGAGTATTGTACAAGAGTAATTATTAATATCAGCCATGGAATCATCAATATCTTCATCAGATGAGTGTTCAAAATACCCAATATTTACATATATGGATTCCTCTTCTCCTTCAAATTACTATTCAACAATTTCATCTCCTTCATCTTCACAGGTTCCACATACTGCATTAACTAGTGGAGATTCCAAGGAAAGCCTTCGAGGTGCTCCAATAATTTGATTCACGTTTTGATTTTGATGTGAGGCATGTTGAGTGATTTTCTTATTTAATTTAGCTATATCATTGAACAATTTTTACAACAATGAATCAACACTTTCATCTTTACAGCTCTATATTTTACTCTTCATTGAGTAGTTCTTGACCTTTCCTAACATGATGAGGTCATCTTTCACTTCAATAGAAAGTTCTTGAGCATTATCCAAAATGTTTAGTTGAGTTATTTGTAATATGAACCAAATTTTAGGAATCTAAGTATTTATAAAGAACCTCTTTTATTATCTGTAATAAGACGAGCCCTATTAGGAGTTGTGTTAATAAAATTGTTAAATTTTACCACAAATTATCTCATGGGATCTTGTAGTTATTTCTTCATCTGAGATAATTGAGAAAGGATGACATGGGAATCTATAATCTCGGATCTTGTTTCAAAGCTTATTTTCATGTCTTCCCAATCAGTAATAAAATGAGTTGAAAAGTACTAAAACCACTCTACATTAGTATCTTGATATGAATCTATGAATAGTTGAATGGAAACATATTCATTTTCAACTCTAAGAACACCACATGTTGTGATAACAATTTTTGATATGCTCATCTTGATGTTTCTTTTTATCTCATTAGAAATTTGGAAAGTTATTCCTTTATCCTTTTAGTAATTCATGAAGTGGAGGATCCAAAACTAGTAGACTTGTGTTTTGAACCTAAGGTACATGTGTATCCCTTTCTTATTCTTATTCTTCTTCTAGAGGTGTTGTAACTAGTTCTCCAATGGAATATTCAAGAGGAAAGTTGGGATAAAATTTAGGGAAGAATTCTCTCCCAACTTATCTTGCGACGTGGATAATTAAAAGTCTAAAATTTGCTAGTTGTTGTTCTTCGAATGCACAATCAACAATGCCACTTGCACAATCAAATTAGGTATACATTTTTCTGTCATTTTTACTTAGAGAGTTGAAATAGGAATGCAACCATGAAAAATTCATATTTTCAATAGGATTGTAACAAGGATTTCAAACCTTTAAATATTTTTTTGGTATTTTTTAATTTTTTAATTTTTATGGGTTTTTAGAGTATATAATATTTTAGATTTTAGAGATCATTATAGGGTGCACAAATGAAAAATGATCCCTAATAGATTCACCAAAAACTACTATCAAAATATTTTTGTCATGGGAAAAATTAGTTGTTTTCATCAACACTCTTGGACTAGGTCCTACCTTGGGTATGGGGAGGCTTCCATTTATTAAATGTAAGGAATAAAAAAATGTGGGTGGCTATTAGGCCGGGATCACATAATAGTACTCCACTAAACCTATGGAAAAGTGCTTATAAGTGTACAAGGGAAGATTTTTCGTGAGAGAGGTAAAGGGAGGTAGGAAAATAAATAATGTGATTAGACACTTGTATATTCTCACCAAAATTAATAAGAGTTGGTATATATTCACTAGTAATAAGAACAATAGTGTAATTAATAGTAAGATTAAAAAATTAGAGGCACAAATTTATAAGGATTCATTAATCAAAGAAAATTTCTTTCTTGGTTGTACAAGATTACAATGCTTACAAATTTTGGAAGTAGATGGTGTGAAAAACATAGTCAAGGAGATAGAATAATTTAGCTTATTATTTGAATTATTAGAGAAATAAAATCTAACCCTTTGGAATGGAGATGTCATCCCAATTTATATATTTAGAATTATATCTCTTCACCTCCCCCACGTGGCTTTTCATCTCACCACTTTTTGTGACCTTTCATATTCCATAAGAATGAAATTAAGTCTTTTTATTATTTTTGAAAAGGAAATTTTACAACACAAAAATAGGGAAACTTAAGTGAATACGATGAAATATCTAAAACTTACATTCTTAATGAAGGAATAGAATGTAGAGAGAGGAGGAAAGAGAAGAAGAGAGAAAAATACAAAGATAAGGAAGGTTTTTCTGATTAAGAGCCTACTTCTGATGGATCTTGAGAGAATGCTTCAAGAAGGAATTCCTTATCCATGAACTCTTCTATGGCATTTAAATACTATGATATAAACATGTTTTCATGCTAAATTTCTTGCATGCAAAATTTAAAATTTTGGTCATGGAAACCAATCCAACACTTGAAATTCCCTTTCCTAGTCAATGTAAATCTTTCCTCCCGTCAACATTTCAATTGTATCACCCTCAATATGGTAAAAGGAATGTGCTAATATTATTTTCAATTGTTTTTCATGTGAAAATAATTTTATGTATCTTGGTTCTTTAAGAAACTAAAATATAAGAAAGAAAAATGCCCGTGGAGACTTAAAAGGGATATTTTGTTCTTTTTGTCACTGATGAACATCCTCTAGAAGTGTTTAGGGAAGATTAAAATCATAAACTAGTTTTATAGGAGATCCATGAAGTTTTATAAGGTATTTTAGGAAAAATTTGTGAAGCAAATTGAGTTCAGTACAAGTTAAGCAATATCGGGTCTTTTGGGCAAGGCACTAGGAAATGCAAGTTTCAAAATAGATAGCCACATTTTTGAAATGTTTCAAGATCCTCGTGAATTGTTAGGAGCTTGTATCCCATGCATTGAAAGTATTACAAAGCCTACTTCATGTTGCATTGATCAAGGAATAATTTTGGGAGCATGATAATGTAGAAACATGTTCATCAAAGTCAGCACAAGAGTCCTTCTACAAGGTGGAAATTGATTAATATGTTTCAGACACCACGTGAATCATTAGGATCCTAAAAAATATCAAATGAGGTCATTTTGAATTATCTTCATTACCTATAAAAAAATTGGCTATGTTTCACCGAAAACTCTTCTTTCCACTCGACTCATCCAAGCACACCGCTATGGGAAAAATTGAAGGTATGGGTAAACGTCATGAAATAACTCATTTTAAATCATTATAAATAGGTTAATTGGATTAATTTTATTTTATCCATGAAAATTGATATATTATTTCCTTAATTTTTGACTGGGTGAAGGAAACATTTCAAGAAGCAAGTATGAAGTGCAAGTCATGCTCTAATGTAATACTTGGGCACTCGGGCACACTTTTAGTGTCCCTTTTAACCCTTGGTACAATTGTGAGGTTAAATTACACCTCATAAGTGAATCTCACTCTCATTTTCTGGATTTTCCAACTCAAAAACATAACATGAAGCTTATAAAGTGCACTTTTTTAATTATGTATGTGTGTTTTAACCGACAATGGGTCCTAATTTTTCCTCCTAGGTGGACTTTTAAACATATTTTTCACCTTGGGGTCACTTTTGAGGTGTAATTACACCCTATAAGTGCACTGTCTCCTATTAGCTGATATTTTTGTATACATGCATGTCATATTAGCTTGAAAACATGAAAAAGGGCTTGTAAATGTGCATGTGTGCCATGGTTTCCTCCATCCCCCATCCCCATGGCACATTTTTCCTCCCTCCATGCACTCAAGGCACATTTTTAGGTGTATTTACACCAAAAATGGAGTCTAATTGCAATTGAGTTTCCATTCTTCACCTCCCACTCCTTCACTCCTCCATTTTCTCATGTGCACTCTCTCTCTCTCTCTCCTCTTCCACCATATAAATTCCCCTCCCCCATGCTCTCACAACTCATAAACGTAAAATATAAAATTAAAATCAACTCCTTAACATCCATTAAAGTGCATTTGAAGGTTTTTCATAACTTTAAAACACAAGAAAACTCATTTTGTGCCCTAGATGTATAGATCTGGTTTTACTCATAATTTGTAAACCCCTACTTTGTTTTCCTCAAGATTTTGACTATAGATTCCTCATGAAAATTCATTTGAGAAGATATTTTACTTTCCCCCATTGAAGAACTCAATAATTTTTACATCCATATGAATTTTCTAGCCAAAAATCACATTTTTCCAAATCTACAAAAAAATGGTGATTGAAATCTTTCAAAATTGGAGCAAAGCCTTGAAATGCAAAATGGAAACTTATGCAATTGATTTCATTCTAATACAACACCTAGAATACCAATTTCTATTTTTATTAAGAATCTACCATGGTATCCTGATAAAAATATTAAGTCTAAGAAATAATTGGTTTTAAGTAAATAAGTTCATTCCTCCAAGTGCAAAACACTCAAAAATGACAAATTGGAAAAATTGCTAAGAAATTGACACCCATGTGTGACTTACTAAAATATAAAATGTTTGAAATGAGCTCAAAATGGTCACATATGTTCCTCCTCTTCATGAGTCATGAATTTTAATATTCATGAAGGTCAAATGTTCATTTGCAAGGAAACTCCCACATTTTCAGATATGACAAACATAAGGTGTATTAAAGTGAACATGCTAAATTTGGAAGGATCTGTAAATCCCCACCTATCACTATGTGGTGGTCATATTTCAGGATATTTCCTCAAGGAAGTGATGATGAAAAATTCATGTTTTCACAGAATTAGAAGTTGAATTGTGACTCAGGAAAAAGGGAAGCCATTCTCAGTTCCAATTTTTGGCCTCAAAATGCATTTTGGTCTCATTTTTTTCTCGGTGGAAGGATCATCACAGTTGTATTTTGTGGGAAAATTGTACTAAGTTATCATCAAGCACAAGAGGATTAGGAGGCATGGAATTTTTTCATGGATTATAAGGTTTGTTCAAGTGAAATATGGCATTATTCATTTATCTTAGTGGTATTTTGATCAAGTGTTTATCATTTCTTCTCTTAGTGTAGGTGGTGGGGATAATCGTTAATCATTCAAGAAGAGGATTATTATAGTGCAGAGGTTTCATATTTATTCATCTGAATTTCATCAAATCATTGTATTATCATTTTAGAGGTCATCATAATTAAGAGTGGATCTTCTTCATGATCAGATATTCTTCACCATTCATTTGATTTTGGAGCTTCTCCTCTCTCTTATCACTCTTCTCCTCTCTTTTTCTCTCTAGAATTATATTTCTGCACCGAGGAGATGATTTTTGTAAAATGTGAGTTAATTCACTTAAATTTACTATTTATTATTTAAGGATGGAATTTTAATTTGAAAATTCACATGGGAATGTGAAGAGGGACATTGTAAAGCGATATATTGTAATTCTCTCTCCATTCCGAGGGATATTTTTTTCTCCTCTCTAGTAGACTATGTTTATTATATTTATTTCTTATTATATTAATCTCAATTTCAACTACTATGCTAATAGATCATTCTAATTTTTCATAAATAAGGAAATAATAAATATTTTGATGAGAGTGTGGAGGATGATCTAAATGGAGTTGCAGAAAATATCACAGAAGAAGAAATAATTTAAAAATAATTTAACACACAACAATAATTTGTATTCATTCAATCAATATATTATCAATATTACATACATCCACATATATAGGTAATATCTCCCCTATTAATAAGGAGGTAGCTATAACCTCTCACTAACCTACTAAAATAATGACGCGAGTTGTTTATAACTCACCCAACAAATTACATAATTGTTATTGTTGTTTGTAATAACTAATAACAAATTACTTACCTATTACTAACATTACATTCACCTTATTTACTTTCACCACTAAAATTTAAATTTTACAATGCATAAATATAAAACATAAGAGAAGCACTAAGCCATATAATTCCTAACATTTCCCCTAGTGCGATCATGGGAAAACACACCCATGTACTACAACTACCACTTCCATGATGCTCATGATTTGGATGGTTTCTAGGACAATACTAACAACCTCTGGATCATTTTCCAAGTGGTTAATAAAAAACCACATTAAAGATAGTTTTTCTAGTGGATTAGTAACAACCACAACTAAAGATAGTTTTTCCCGGTGGAATACTAACAACCACAACTATAGCTGGTTTTCCAAGTGGATCCAACAACCACAATATCATGATGTTGAACACATGTCTTGTCTCTCATAATTTTTTCTCTTTAAGATATTACATATTAGAATCCATGATAGTGCATATTATTCACCCAAAACAAACTAAAACAATGTTTCACCCCCTCGACACAATGTGAAGTTCCCATAACAAAAATAAATTTGAAATCAACACACCATGCAAAAACAAAAAACACACACACACACACACATGTCACCAAACCAATGATGTGGCCCAATCATAGGTGACTGGAGAGAGGAGGTTATTTTTCCTACATCCTCTGTTTCCTCTAGCCTCCAATTTTGTGTTGCTAAATCATCCTGATTTATCTTTGAGGCTCATGATGCAAATATTTATGATGATGAGGCTATGAATTTGATAAAACCAACCTCTGATGTTTTGATGATAACTTGAGAACTGTAGCTCCATTTTACAAACCGTAAAATGCATCAAAAATCTAGTTTCAAGATATTTCTAGTGGTATAAAGAGTTATTGGTGATTTCTAAGGAATCATTAGTGATTCAAAAAATTTGTTGGTGATTTTCCTAATCGTTGGTGATTCTTGTAAAAATTCAATAGATATTTCCAGATCCACATTTTTTACATGCGTTTGAAGTGGTTTAAATTTGGATTAATTCTTAAAATAGGAACCAAAAATAAAGAGCTTTTCCTGATGAATCAATAACTTGAGATTTCAATCAAACACTATTGGATGCAATTTGAACACCAAATTTGAAGAAGGATGATGCCAAATTTGAATGAAGAAATAATCACTCCTTTGTCTCCTTTATTTAATTTATGCACACTTCTTAACAAATTCAATCTCACAAAAATTATATATAGAAAACTAGTTCATTTTCTTCTTTGAGGACCACTAAAAAAATCTAAATACTAAGCTCTCATTCTCATAGCTAATAAATACTCACATAGGTGGGGAAACCATAACTTGCAATAGATCTACCCCTTCATTTTACTCTTTAAAAGCCATACCCGATCGATACCAAATGTGGAGGATGATCTGAATGGATTTGCATAAAATATCACAGAAGAATAAATAATTTAACACACAATAATAATTTGTGTTCATTCAATTAATCTATTATCAATATTATATACATCCACATATATGGGAAATAGTTCCCCTATTAATAAGGAGGTAGCTATAACCTCTCACTAACCTACCAAACTAATTCGCATGACTTATTTATAACTCACCCAAAAATTCCATAATTGTTAGTGTTGTTTATAACAACTAATAAAAATTACTAACCTATTACTAACATTACATTCACCTTATTTACTTTCACCACTAAAATTTACATTTTACAATGCATAAAAATAAAACATATGAGAAGTAATAAACCATAGAAGTCCTAACATAAAGTAATATAGCTAAATTTTGGTGTTGATTGTGTTTTTCTCTTGCTTTGCATATTAGTGTCTTTCGATTGTTAACTTGGAAATACTTGGGTTTTATGTTAATGAAATCAACTTGCTATCTCTTTAATAAAACCCCCTTCTCACTTTCTCCCTCTTTTCATACACACATATTTCCTCCACCTTATTTTTCACATGGGTTTAGTGGAGTATTCTTGTGTGATCCCAATCGAAAGGCCACCACCGATGGTTAAATTATTGTACATATTTTCTTGTTTTCAATAAATGGAGCTACCCCATTCCTAAGCATAGGAATCTATTCCCATATCGTAGGTGAAAGGCCCTAATTTTACCTTGCAATAAATTATTTTTCCTATAGTTTTGGGGCCCACCATGGGTTATATTTTGTTTTCGTGTAACCTATAACAATCCACAAAATCCTAAAATTTAGATATACCAAAAATCTAAAAAACAAGAAAAAAAAAAACCAAAAACTATGAAATCCATTGCTTCAAAACCCAATGTTAATTTCTATTGGTAACACTTCATATTCCACAGTTCCTTTCATATTCTTATCGTGGGTTTTCTCACAAGTAATTTGAAAAGAGATACACTAGATTAGATAGATTGAGAGGTATTGTTGATCCACAGTTTGAATATATTCAAAGACAACAATATCATATACAAAATGATCCATATTACTTCTCTCAAAAATCATCTCCATCTAGTACATGGAGTGACAAAAATTAAATCCAATTGAGAATCCTCTTGAGTCTCTAGTTGTACCACCATTAGATATTCTTCCTCCCGTAGAAGAATAATAATAAATGGTAGATGAAGTTGAAAGACCTCAAACAATTGTTCCATGGGGAAGGAATATAGGTATGTTTCATCTTACACCACATCTCCATGAATTACCAAATGGATCACATAAGAACTTTCCCAAATTCAAAGGTGATTGCACTCAAATTCCTGAAGAACATATTGCATATTTCATCACCTCGTGTGGATTTCTTGGAGTTTCATGTGAAGATGTTTCGGAAAGTTTTTTCATGGATTCACTTCAAGAAAAATTATTTGAATGGTTATACCTCTTGTACTCTCATTCCATAAAAATTTGGAAAAATATCAAAACCAGGCTTGAAGAAAAATTTAAATTAGTTGAAGACTCTCAAGATCTTCTTGTTCAATTGGTCCAAATGAAGAAATAATTGAATGATTTCGTGAGAGAATTTATGGCACGATTAAATATATTACATGTATAATTTTCATCATCTAAGAAATTAAAAATAGATATTCTTCATCAATGCACAATTGTCCGAGGTTGTATTTATCCTATGAATATTTCAATCTCAAACTCTTGAAAATGCTCAAGAACATGCAATAAAAGTAGAAGATGATATAATTTTATCTGGGAAAGTGAAGAATCCAAATGGTAATAAAAAGGGTCAAACCTATAAAGAAGGTACCAATGTTTCTCTTGTCCAAAAATAAGCTAATGATGTGATTTCATTAAAGAAGCAACTTGCACAAGCCACCTTTTTAAGGGGAGGTTATCTAAATACAAATTAGAGTCAAAATAAAAATAAAATAATGGGGGAGAAAGAAGGTTAGATCTTTAAACCTAATGTGAATGCCACATGTGAAGAAACACCTAGACAAGAGTATGATGAGGCTCAATTTGATGATGAAAATAGTGAGAGAACTTTGTTCATTGATGAGATTAAATCCAATAGAAACATTAGATTTTGTGAATATACCCCTTCTTTGGATGATGAAGATGATGAAATCATTCCTGATATGAAGAGTCATTCTTATGTAGTTTTCACCCATTTGAAGGCTCAAGAGAGGGATAATTCTTTCAAATTAAAAGATCCTCAAGTGACGACTCTACAAAAACAATAACGAAAGGAGGATCACATATGTCCTCTCCTATGAAATCAATGAAGAAGAAGCCCAAAGTATCCACAATTTCCTCTACATCATCCATTGCAGGTAAGTTTAACCCTGCTTTTTAAATTTCTACTCCCATTTCTTCATTCAAATGTAAAGATATGAATTGAAATAATATAAGTTTCATTCCAAGAAAAAATTTGCATCTTGCTACTACATCCACTCCGTCATCCTCCTCATTTGAATCTCATTTTGAAATAGTTGACCATTTTAAGAATTCCCAAGTCTAAATTTATGATTATTAATAATTAAGAACTCGCCCTAAGAAATTTTATAAACTTATCTACTTTATCAAGGAAGTAATTCAAGTTCATATTTCATAAATCTCTCTAAAAATATCAATCCCCAATTCTAAAAATTTCATATATCAAAACCTTATTGCCTCCACTTATAAAAAAATATAACACCTCTACCTTTATTTTTTTATCAATGGATATAAATTTAATAATCGTATCATTGATTATGGAGCATCATATAACGTCATTCCTAAAAAATTGAATGTTCTCTTTTTCTCACTTTTGTCCCTAATTTTGGCCATTGTTATTCCATGGAAACCAAAGAAGTACCTATTTTTGGACAAGTAAAAGATATTTAAGTAGTAATTTTAGACTTTCTGATAAGAAGATCCATCTCAAGATACTTTTGGTAGACATACCCATAGTATACGAGATGTTTCTAAGTTGAATCTTTGCAAAGACATTGGTGGAGTTATAAAGTTGGACTAGTCAGTTACCACCATACCACCAATGGTTCTATGAAGAAGATCCTTCCAATAAGAAAAATTAAGTACATTGTTCAAAAGGAAGATGATCCAAGGAAAACATTGTATATCAATATTCAAGAGATTCTAATTATTTTATAACTTTAGGAGGAGATGATGAGATTTTTGTCTTGGTGGAATAGTTCTCAAATGTGATCAAACCAATTAAGGAACATGAAGCTGATTTGATGGAACATAAATTGCATTGTGTACCTTTCCCATTTGGTATTGATATTGTTTCTTTGTTTTAAAATGATGAAGAGAAATTATTCCTTGAATTACAAGAAGGAAACCTACAAATGATAAGTAATTTAGATCATAAGAAAGAGGATGTGTCAAATGAGTTTTGACATAAAAAATAACTAATGAACATAATCGTGAAAATAAATATTTATCCTTTCCTTTTTATGAAGAGGGAATTCTCAATGGTGAATGTATGGATAAGAAGGTACCCGATTCTCTCAAAGATGATGAAACTTTTGAAGAAGAAAGGGTGATATTAAATTAACCTTGCCAAAGTGAGCTAGTCTCTCTTGCCCATATTATTAAGACCTGATGTGAAGGTGAGTATGTGGCATCTTTGAAGAAGGAATTTTTGCAAGATATTTAAAAGGTTAGGAAGAAATCAAGACCGTCAACTAATTGAAATTGTGACTGCTTATTTATGAATATGTAAGATAATTATGAGAACTGTTTCGATTCTTCATTAGGTGCACAAATATTCAAAAATGAAATTAAAAAAGTGAAAGAGATCAATGTCTCTCTTGAATTATTGGTTGATTATTTTTAATGTGAAGATGAGTCCTTCCCTTTACTATATTTTAAAGAATAGTGTATTCATTTTTAATGGAATGATAAGGAAATGCTTGAATCTACCATGGATGTCTTCATTCATGAAGACAGTACCTCTACCATATAAAATGATATAGAGGTCAGCAATGAGTTAGCATGTGTGAAATAAAAACATCCGGAGTCATCATTGAACATAAATTAGGAAGATGAATATGATGATGTTCAAAATTTCAAACTTTCTATGGAGAATCATTTCACTAAAATAATAGTCATGGAGAACATGGAAAATGAATAAAATTTTTCTAATGGAGAGCATGAGGCTACCTTAAAACATGGTGAATGAAAGTTGAGTTTTATATGCATTATAATTAACCTCCCATGATCAAAATAATAACCTCGTAATATAAAGGGATTTTCCTTATACCCAATATTTATATAAAAATATTACCAACCATATAGAAGTGAAGAGGAGACCCCTAAGAATGCATAACAACTTCAAATTTCTGAAAAAAATTAATGTAGACAAAAATCCAACCATCTTAAATTTGATGTCTAAATGACAATCATAATGGCTTATTTTTTAGTCACATGGCGGTCATTTGACGGTCAATTTTAACACAATGAAAGTTTCATGAAAACTACAAGATTAAATTGGACATCTAAATGACCATCAAATTATCTTATGTTTGTGTGTCTGTGACGATCATTTAATTGTCAAATTAAATGAAGCCAAAACTTGTTGTGTATTTCCGAATGTGAAATTCCAAAATTTCTTCTTCTCGTATAATATTAGGGAGGTTATATATTAATACAATATAATATCCTATTATAATTTATAATATAAAAATATATACACTTTTTTAAAAAGAGGTATATAGTTTATAGAATATAAAAAAAAAAACATATAGTTCATAAAAATTATAAACTATAGTATTTTTTTATAAAATAACACAATGACCAGATAAAAAGCATTGGCCACGTGGTATGTAATTATTATTTTAGGTTTTTATAAACATAAACTATGCCAAGGCATCCCACATTAATATGGCATGATAATTTGGAAACATAAGTTAGGATATTAGTTTTTTTAATTAAACATGCCATACTTACCAATGCCACATGAAAACCCTAAGAAAATGCCATATGATTTACAAACTCGCTTAGGTTTGAAATTTAATTTTTTAATATCTCACTTAGAAAAAGAATGTGTCTCGCTTTAGAGTTGAAGTAATTTTTATAGTTTAGGTGTCCATTTTTTATTTTTTTAATGAACAATTAGAGGATTAAACTTAGTAATATTGATTACTAAGGCCACCAACCTTAAACTACCCACTATTCACCATGTCGGGCATCAAGATTAAAACAATGTTTTATAGTTTAGGTATGTTCAAAACATTTTTTTATGGAGCCCATACGAATGGGGTAGTTATAAACTATAGTATAAGAACTATATAACGGATATAGTTTTCAAATTATATAAATTTTAATATGATGTTTATATAAGTTATTATATAAATTTTATCGTATATATTTTTTATTTAAAAATATAGTTATAGATTCACTATAAACTATAGTTTTTCAAATCAAATTCTTTTAGAGGGGTCCAAAGAACATGGGTATGAATTTATCTTCCGAAATATTTAACCTGCAAACATTTGAAATTACAGAAAACATGAAAATTATTTCATATAGTAATAAATCCTTTCCTTTTCTGAATGTAATTTTCACACAGGTAAATATTTGAATCTCCTTTCACCTATGCACATATCAATCTCCAAACAAACATTAATTCCATATAATTTATAAAATGTAAATGAAAGTAAGAATAATATCATATTACATCTCCCCTAAAAAAATTAGGGATTTACAATTGAAAAACCCTAAAAAATTTAGGGAATTTAATTGCACAAATTTAGTGCCAAAATAAATTGGGGAAAAAGAGAAGGGGACTGGATACTTTTAAATACCCTTTCGGGTTGGTTGAAAAAACTCGTACAAATTAAATAAATAAAATACAAAACATTTGATCTTAATTTATTTAATTTACCTTACTTTGTTACCATGTTAGAATTTGAGGATTCTAATAAATACAAATTTAATCAACTTACATATTATATAATGTTACAATAAATATTACATCATGAAAAAAGTAAATAAATAAATACTTATAGAAAATAAATAACACGGGTGACACAAAGATTTATAGTGGAAAACCCCAATAGGGTAAAAACCACTTTGAAAATAATGTTTTACTTTAGAGAACTTATTTTACATCTAATAAGTTCACCTCCTCCTTTGAAACTCTATTTACTAAGGGTAAAACCAAATCACTTGATTTGCACACCTTTAATATATTTGTTGAATATATCAAATGAGGAGCTAAAGTCCTTTTTATATAAGGTGATTGGGTATGTCTCCCGACCCACCTTTTTCAACCTAAAATGGTTGACACATACAACTAGTTTTATAATATTTAATATTAGAAAGATAATGATTTGATGATATTAAATATTTAACCTAAAATATATACCTAGGTTAGCATATTTAGTAATAGAAATATAAATATTTCATATTATTAAATATTAACCTATATATTAGTGATGGAACCATATACATTATGGGTTTTCCAAACCATTTAATCATTATGTTCCAACAATATATACATGGTTTATAACTCAGCTACATGAGGTTTGAAGAAAGGTAGGTCATGATTCAATCTATACAACCTTTCGTTCATAGTTAAGAAGAGATATATCTCAATGAACTCAAAACACAAAACATTACAGTTCCATCATCAGGTTGTCTCCATATTTCAAACAATAGGATGGAGCTTTATAGATTTTAGTAAATATTCAACAAGCAATATAGAGCAATTTATCCCTATTTTCCTTTGAAGCCTACAATAGATAAGGATATGTAGAATTTTATATGCACAATCTTGGCTCCCTTCATAGTTGAGAAAGATAATATAATAGCTTTCACATCTTGGAGAGGATATTTGGGAGTTCTTTGGAACAATCATAACCATTAAGAAGTCGAGTACCACCACACTTTTCAAGGAAATATGCTCTTCAATAGGTTATATATAGTTTAGCTCACCGAGTCTTTAAATAATAAAATGTTTGAGAGAATCACATTAATACTCAATCAACCATGACTATAAGGAAACTTTCAAGATATAAGGAGATAGTTTCATAGCTCCCAAGATCCATAGAATTCTTTATGTCATTCCAATAAGGCTATGTTTTCTCATCCTTTAAGATTTTACGTTGTTAGTGTTTCAAGAACCAAACCATCATTCATAGTTTTAAGGCTTATAACACCTTAGATTTAATTTTTACATCAAAATAACTGTATTATCACTTCAAATAATGATCTTGCTTCAAGTTCTAAGCATTCACTTGTAGGAGAGCATCATGATTTTTGATCAAGTGTACTTACCACCTTGATGTCACAAAAGAATAGATCCAGTCTCAAATTTGATGATCTACTAAAGAAATATTCTTCTCAAAAAATATGAGATACAATTTTGAGATTCCCTTAAACTTTTTCAACTTTCATTTCCATGTGCAATGACCAAAAAAAGTGAGCAAAGTCATGAAATGCATGCATCTATAGGATCGAGTGTGTTGTTTGTTTAGGCAACACATGACAATGTTAGATTATGTGTTTCTCTCTATCAATACTTCATCATGACTATCCAAAGTAGGGAAATTTCAAGATAAACCCAATCAAGACTTCTAGTTATTTGATTGTATAGATTTCAAGGAGAAAGAAAACACAACACATAACAAAGTTTTTTTGATAAGACAATACAGGAAGATTAGAGGAAATCTACTTTATACTTCAAAAACATCTCAAGAACATACCAAGAGCTCCATAAACTTAAAATTGACATGTAGAATATTATTATGATAATTTTACATCTCATTAATATATTTTGACACTACCACCATTATTGTACCTTTCAAGCATCATGACTGAATGCACACCACTTACAAGAGTTGAGTAATACTTTTATGGAAAATACATGCTAACAGAGAACCATTGACATCATTTTAACCTACAAAGAACCTTATTCAACTCTAAGTAATTGAAAAACATTAAAAACTTACTTCATGATAAGCAACCTCATTTCATGTTTATCATTTTAAGAAAGATGCATGGAGAGAGAAGAACATAGTTAGTAAAATGATAAGAAATTATTTGTTTCTTATCCAATTGTCCTCAAACTTTTTGTAAAATTTAAGTATTCTAGTTCCCTTAAAAAATTAATTATATGATTTATCTGAAGGAGATTGATAAAAAAATTTTATTCTAAGAAGATAGGGTGCTCAGTTTACATTTCTCAAAAACCCAATTTTGGTAAAAATTGAATAACTTGCACACACTTATTCAAAATTTGATGAAATTTAACATGAAGAACTAAACAAAATCCCTCTACATGATCCATAGATTTATTTTTATCATAAATGATCCTGTAAATCCTAGACCAATCTCATTTTCCTCATCTTCCACTACTATTTCTCGAAGGTAATTTTTGTGAGAACTTTATTTTTTCCTCCAAAAGCTAAAGTAATCCCTGAAGATGTTTGTACATGCTCTAGGTAGTTTTCGTATAATCCTACCATACGCACATAGGATTTTCATGGAATTTGTTGAGCTCTCACACCTTGTCGTGGTCTAGAACTAGGAATAAATGGGTTAGTTTAAAGTGTGACTTGTAACACTTGACTTGATGATCACCCTATAATATCTTAAGAACCTTGATACACCATATCAAATCCATACGAAACTTGATAAAGGAACACTGAGATTATCCACACCTCTAGTGGGCACCTCCTTCACTAAAAAATCCTGTAACATAGTGAGGTCATCCCAAAAGAACTCAGAAACCACTTTGTGAGCTCCAACCATCATTGAGAAGGCACTACAAATAAAATTGCATCCCCTATCTTAGCCTTACTTCACCAATCACATCGTTTCTATCAATGACAACACTAATGCACCATGGTTCAAGAATTTTCTATTTTTGGGTATTTCATATAGGTATTATATGGTATGGTCTTGTAAAGATAATCTTGCATCTAGACCAATCAACCTCCTGTATTTAGCAATAGTTTTATCTCAAAAATTATGGAAGATTGTCTAAAATGAATCTAGTTATGGTGTTTTGATTTTCTAAGCATTTAATTAAATAATAGTCTTGTGTTTTTTATTTAAATGATGAAATTTGAACCATTATTTGATGGGTATTTGTTTGTCAAATTTATTGAATTATTGAATACTTATATGCCCATAAATAGCTATTTTATGTAGACATAATCTGAGTTAAGTCCTTATCATGATGTGGGTTTAGTTTTGTTGAAGTGTTGTCTTGATTTGAAATTGATTTATGTAGAAAAATGTGAAAACATATTTTAAAATATAAATATTGTTGGCACTTTATCCTTCCACTTTTCTCACCCATGTGTTACACTTTGATTTTTTTAATTTGGTTAACTCTCGGGTCCATACGTATATGATAAAATAATACTTCCCTTTGTATCTTTGGTAAAACAAATGTTGTGCATTATCACTTATTATTTATTGTTTAAATCAATTACGGAATGATAGATCAAAGAGTTAGCTCTTACAAACTCACATGGGATGATAGAATCCCATTTAAAATTACCGATATGCTCAATAGGGAGGAATCAATGTTGATACTTGTGGTAGATTATTGTGAATAATTAGTGGAAAATGTGTTATCCGGTTGTCTCTATCTTTTCTAATGTGGAAGAGTATCCTTAACTTCTTAAGAGATGTAATCTCTTAAAAGGACTTGAAATATTTTCATATATATATATTAGAAATATTGTGAAAATAAAATAATTGCATAATAGTTTAATTAAAATAAGTGTGGTATAATCATTACGAGAAAATTAGAATGATATGTTATTGTTTGTGTATAAATGTGGGGAACTCCTGGAGGGAATGTGAAAGTGCATATAATTAGATTGTGATATTTACCAAATGTCATTGAATAAATTGGTTGGATATATTTAGTTATGATTTGTTTGAATACCATGCATTCATCCCTCAGAGGTTTAAATGAAAATTTGGTTTTCTTTTATAAGAAGTTAACATCATTCTTATCTTTTGATGACAAGATTTGGAACATTTTGCATCATGATTTTATCAGAATATAAACAAAAGTGTTAACCATTTACAAATATCGATATTGATGATGGTAGTTACATTATGTGACATCATTTTGTTTGTTGAAATAAATATAAACTTGTTCATAGAGTTATGAATTTCACTTGATATCGTACAAGAAAACCTTATCATGAAGGTTGAACCTTAAATGGTTACTCCTTTGGTATCATTATTGTTAAGGACCTTGAAATTGAAGTATTTCATAATAAACTTATGAATGACAATTAGTTTTTTAACAAATTGTTGATATAACCTTCTACACTTGTTAATTACATTACAAGTTATTTCCACTAGAAGGGTTGTCTATTATTACTTTTTCTAGAATCATGGTTGGAAACCAAAATGGTTTTGATAGCTTCATAATGCATTATATCTTTCTACTTCATTAAGATATAGCTATTTGATGAATTAGGAAGATTTTATGTTATCGTTTAAGAAAAAATATCATATTAATTTATGTCAAATTAAAGCAACATGTATACAATGTCATTCATTGAAATGACCATGTATATGCTCTTAAAATACAATTTCATTTGATATTAATTTGTTTAAGATATTTGGATCAAATGAAATTATTTTTAATAAAATGTGAAAGTATTATTTCACAGTTTGAATGAAGGAAAGATGGCCTATTATACCTATTTAATTATCTATTAATAATCATTTCCTAAACATGTAATAAATATATTAAGTATTACTTTAATACTTATTGTTTTGGTTTTCATAATCGTGAAAAGTGAAAGAATTGTACTAGTATTTTACAACAGAGTATGTTTTTAATATTATTGAGGTTATATTGTGAAATTATATATGCTTTTATGATGTCATTATAATTGAATAATTATGTTAGTAAAAAACATTTTTGACGATGAAAATCATATAACAAAACTAAGTAAGGTACTATATAAGATACTACTGTACTTTTGAAATAAAATATATTGTTCATTAATGATGACAAACATATGAATTTATGTACCATGTTGTTAAGAATTTAATTGTGCTATAACATGTGAAAAATGATTTATAGACCTAATCTAAATGAAAACTATATGTTGCAATAGTGTAATATAACCTAATCAATTATAATATAGTGTGAAATGATAAATGACATGATGACACCATGAAAAGTCTATAGGGTACCTTATTAGACTTAAAAGGATTAATCTGTTGATTTTAATACAATAGTGATTAAATATAAGTTACCGATTCATTATGATAATCATGACTGATTTTATAGTGTCCTTACGAGATATTCAAAAGTGTTGTTAACATACAAGGTGTAGACACCCTAAAAATACATACATATTTCTATCTCACTTTTATCCAATTAGAATTAATTAAATTAATTCCATCATTCAAATACTCCCTTTTAGAATTAATTAAAATTAATTTTATTACCTAAGCTATATTTCTGCCCTTTAGAATTAAATAATCCATCCACATTACTCAATTGCATTAATTTATCAAGTAAATGTTGAATACATAATCATAGTAACCAGAGAGTCATGCGCACTATAAACTTAGGGCAACATAACTCTATAATACGTACCTTGTATAATACATGGTCTCCAAAACTATGCAGAGCAATTAACATATATAGGGGTAAGGACTTTTCCTTAACCTGCCATGCATCTAAAAATAGACTACATGCTAAAAATAGCCATGTGCCAACAACTATATGCTTTTACAAGAAGCTTAATAATAGATTAATCTATAATTAATCTTTATCTTAATCCTATTATTAGCAAAAATATGCATGACCTTTGATATTCCACTTTGCTACAAAAATATCTCTTGCTTCACTATGAAGTATTATTCTTTAATCTATTGTATGATCCACACTCCAACCTTATTTTCCTATTTTTAGCCCATGTCAGGTAAAAATGGATAAGTCTTGAATGTTTCCTTTTTGGGAGCACACCTCTCGTAACCTGTCCCTTGGTGTGCTTCTATACCCTACTTTGCACATCTCAACCTTCTACACATTCTTCAATACTTAGTCAATTTTCATCAGCCCAACATTACCTCACACTAATTATGTTACCTTCCTTGGCAATGGGGTTTCTCAACTTACTTCTCCTGACATGAAAGTCCCAGTCGTACCCCATAATTACTTCCCCTAGATACTATATTTATGAAAACCCTCCTTCAGGTGCATCTTCAACTTCCACCTTTGGTTCATGCTTCTTCTTGCCTCCCGTAGTTTCCCCATGTGCTCTCTTAGGTGCTATTATGATTTTTATAACACTTCCTTGTGTTTGTTTGACCTATGTAACTCCAAATATGTATGCCCTAACTGAAATTTGGGTCCCTTCAAAAGATAACTCCACGAACTCTCCCTTAGCACAACTTTCACTAGCTAAAAGACCCTTCCAATGGAGCTCTGTTATGGCCATGTCCAAATATCAACTGCTTTGTTGTTTATACAATTTTTCTCACACTTTGTATTGTTTCACACTCCAAAACTCAAAAAATCAAAACAAGAAAGGTAGAAATAAAATCACAAGTACCAATTGTTATAGATTTTTCAAAATTTTACACAATAGTTTTTCCTCACCTACCACCAAAAGCAACTTTATTTACGCTTTTATTTTTTTCATGTTTTTTACTACTTTTTCCACTCCCCATTTATAACCTTTTGGCTCTCCTACCACTTCTCACCATGCACCTCCTTACACTCACCTCCATACACCGAAGTACATCAACCTATGTGCCTTATACCAAGTAGTTTCCCATGCTTCATCCTACCTTACTCACACCGTGTGAACCCTTCTCTTACGCTTGGCCTTCAATTTGAGAAATTTTATTCATTCCTTATTATCACCATCCTCATTATTTTTAGAACCTTTCTCTCTAACAAATGCCATTATCATATGTAAGTGCATTCATTTACTTCTTAGTTAACCCTTAGCACCACCAAATTTTCTCTTCTACATGTACTTACAATCCACCCCACATTAAAAGTATGCGATTCTCTACACATGAACTCAAAAGATAGTAATAAGATTTCTTCACACAAGCTTGCTTATTACAACAAAACACGAACTAAATTGAAAAATCATAACAACAATGAAATTAAACACATAAAAAGGAAATATAATCTAAATGGAAATAATGCCTTATTACAAACATCCGAAGCCTTATTTCTAGTAGGGATTCAACCTACTCCCATTGATATAACTCGGGAAATATATTTCCATCTAATGCTTACAATAGACAAGTGCTCAAATCAGGTATCTTCGATACTACAAATGGTCCTAACCAATGAAATTTGAGTTTCCTTTGGTGGTGTGTAAACTTAGAATCATACGTAAAACCATCTTCCCAACCTCAAACATCTTATTCCTGATGTGCCTATCATGCCATGTTTTCTATCTATCCTTCTTGGTATTTTGAATCTAACACGCAATAATGTGTTGCTCATCTAATTGTATCATTTTATCAATCCACTCTTCCAAATATTTCTCATCACCTAGTCCTCCCGCGTGCACAATACACTAGGATGGTAATATAAATTCAATAGACAATACATACTTTACACTAAAACCAACTAAAAGCGTGTGGCCTTATTCAAACTTTTGTATGTGGTCCTATATGCCAAAATTACAACATACACTTTATCATCCCATTATTTCCTTCTAACATCACATATTTTTGTTAGTGTTTATCACAAAAATATTCTTTAAAGCTTCAGTAGTACCTTTGGCCTATGGGTGATAGGGTGTGGTCTTATGGGGTGCCATAAAAACTCTTCCAATATAATCCCGATTATATCATTTAAGAAATTAGTGCCCGTATCACTTGTTAGAATAAATGGACCCCATACATGTTGATAATGTTTTCCCATGAAAGTATTGTTGCTATAAAGGTTTTGTAATCCTTTGTAGGTGATTATTTTTCCCACCTTGTCATATATTATGTACAAGCTCTAATATATTGGACATCATTCCTATGCATGGGTGGGGAAATATGGCCTAAAAAGTCAATAGACCATTTCTCAAAAGGTTCAAGACTTACAATAGGCCTCAAAGTCATCTCATCTTTGGTTTTAGGCTTCCAAGGCACTGAAACTTGTCACATGCTTTGACATACTCTTTAGTACCCTTGTAAAAAGTTTCCCACCAAAGTCCAACAATCATAATATTAGGTGCGGTGGTATCTCCTACATAATGACCACCTGTAATTCCACCATGAGATTCTTCCATAATAGCCTCACACTCATGCTCCAGAACACACAGGCGTAAAACTTCATCATGACCTTGTTTATACAAATCTTTTCCTATTAAATGATAAGGTGCTGCATATATTCCAAGTTGCTTATTTTCTAATGTCTTCATTCCCTCAAGTGCCTATCAAGTGTGTAAAAATACTACAATATCCTCTAAATCTGCCCTTGTAAAAATGATTGTTGACCAAATACTTAATTTCCATATGATCTGTAAAGAAGATAAATGGTGTCACCAATAAGTATTATGTCGAACTTGTGCGAGCAAAGGCGTAAATCATGGAAAAACCCTCATGCTCAATAGTTGTATAATTTTTCTTTGCTGGTGTCAAATTCCCACTTACAAAAAAAAATAGGGTAGTCCACCATTCCTTCTCCTCATTGCACAAACACTATGCCAATTTCCATACTAGAAGCATCAACATGAACAGAAAGGGCTTATTCCAAGAAGGAAAGCTAGAAAATAGGTGTAGTAGTAAGCCTTTCCTTCAATGTTTCAAACACCTTATGTTACACATCACCTAATATAATTTTCCTTTAGCTTTCAATAATTCTTCCAAAGGCAAGTTAATATTTTCATATCCCTTAATAAATTTTCGTAATACCCTGTATATCCCAAAAATCCATGCACTTCAATTTGATTATCGGGTTCCTCAAACCCAAGATCATAGCTATCTTTGTTAGATCTACCAACAAGCCCTATTTACATATAATATGCCCAAGTAAAGTGCCAAAAGGTGTTATAAAAATATATTTTGTAATATTCATATAGATGTTTAACTATCTCGCATCTCTCAAACATAAGCCTTAGATTCTCTCAATGGTCCTAAAGTAAGTCATAAATAGTCTAATTGTCTAGATACACCTATAAAAACTTATGAATAATGTCTTGAAATACCCGTACTATAATGCACGAGAACATCATTTGCATATTATTTAGTCCAAAGGGAATCAATGTGTATGAAAACATTCCCCACTAAATGGTGAAAGTTTTCTTTTCTTGATCTTCCTTTGCTATGTGTACTTGATGATATCCTAAAATCCATTTGTATATTAGTAGATCTCATGCCCTATAACTCCTTTAAAGATGTCCTCTGTAAATGGTGAGGAAAAAGGATCAATAACAAATGAAGCATTTAATTCCATGTAGTTCACACATATCCTTATCTTCTCATCCATTTTAATACTAATGACCACAGTGGCTAACCCATTTAGATTCCTCGATGGGATTAATTATACTAGAATTTAGCATTTTATCAATTTCTTCCTTCACCTTGAATGTAGATTAGGATTCATCCTATAAGGCATCTTCCTAATCAGGTGCGTGCCTTCTTTAAGTTTGATTCTCATCTCACCTAAAGAAGGTTTTAATCCTTTTAACTCATGATAGCCCATCAAAAACAAGTCCTAAAATTCATGTAGGAGTTCAATAATCTTAGTCACTTCTTCCTCCAACTGTGTTTTTTTAGTGGAGAATATTCATAATATGGTGAATATTCCATTTTTCAAAAATTTGAAAAGGAAACTTTTTGGTGCGTGGTCAATGAATTATTTTCCTAAAAATTAAAATTAAAATTTTTTTAGGGGTTGGATTTGCCTACCCTTGAAAATATCCCCTATATAATCCTAGATTGTTCACGGGTAGAACACTACTAGCTCACTCATACCACCTGGGGGCATATTTATTATCAAGTATAGTAAACCGATAAGAGGGCGGAGTCTATAGCCACATGATAAAGAGTTTGTTAAAGTGCAAGAAAGAGATTTTGTTGATGCATGAAAGGAGGGTGGAGGTCAGACGCATGACATGAGAGTTTATTGATGTGTGACATTAATAGTTTGTTGACGTGTGAAATGGAGAGTTTTTGATGTACAATAGGATGGTGAAGGCTGCAGATGCACAACAGAAGATTTTCTATTGTGTGACAAAAACTTGTTGTCACATGAAAATAAACCTCTTTTCATTCATCAACAAGGTTTCTAATGTGTGACAGGAGGTTTTTTATTACATGAAAACAATTTTATTTTTGCATGATGATAAATATTCTCACACATCTCTGCAGCCTATCTGTCACACCACTTAAAAATGAAAGCTTCTTTGAGGCAAAAATTTTGCATAAAAACCCCCAAATATTGTCTTTCTAGTGAAACCAGTTTTAGGGATATTTTGTAGGGGTTTTCCACCTCTAATTTCCAAGAGGTGTCTTAAAATGAGCCCGGCTCCAACCATTTGTCACTAATAATGGCCTCTTTAGGCTATGCATCTATTCCAATGTTAACCCAATTTTTTTCATAGGCTCATGATATGTGTGCACATTTTCATCTTCTTTCCATCACATCATCATGCGTACCTTTACCGTGGTTCACCTCTAGGTTATTATCCTCATTATCATCTTTATATATCAGGCATAACAATTTATCCTTTTATTTTTCTTCCTAGGTGTGGACCATCTCTTCTTCCTCAGTCTCTTCAAGTTCAAGGCATGCCTCTAAATTCAACTCTCCAAACATATCTAGCAAGAGTTTCTCAATGTTTGCACTATCTCCCAAAGTAAGGTGCTTCGTAATCAATAGGACTGCAATTCCCGAAGGCTTAGTAGAAAAGTAATAAAAATTATGAATCATAGCTGAGTTCATCTCCTACAAATTAATTGTTTATATTTTCAATTATGCATGAACATATCATGCACTTTCATAGATGCTTATGGTGGAATAGAACTCATGCACCGAGAGTGATGGCGAAAGGCCTCTGTCCCTCCATCCAAAGTCTCCCACAATTTTTAACGTGATGTGAGGCAAGGGAATTCCTATGAAATTCACATATTTGATAAGGTAAATTACTCATTGGTGATTCCAACTTATTGCCTTTCCAAGAGGTTGTCTCTGTGTGTAGTCCAACGGTTCATGCATGTCCCGCATAGAGTATATACTAGAATATTTCTCTTTCCTCCTTCATTATTCCATTGGGCTTCTATGGCATGTAAAAATACATCATGGTTCCCCTTATTAGTATACTAAGGTACTTGGTTATAACTCAAACACCTAACAATACGCAACTTTGATCATGTGAGTAGTTGTGTTCTTGATATCTCACCGAACTAATTCGTATGTCCCATGCACTAAGTTATCGCAATATTTGTGGTATCAATAACTGATCGAGAATCATCCCATTATATCACATATTCCTTAGATATCTCAGCTACCTTAGGGTCTTTGATTATGAATGCATATATCATGTTTAAGTCTTCTTCGATCAAAGGATAAACATACGGAACATACTTTACATCTATTGAATGTATAATGACACATTCTTCCTTGTTCTCAAGATAATATACCCTTTATCGAAGTGAAAATCTACATTATTATCATAACATTACAAATCACCCAAGTAATGTTAGGGAACTATCTGCCTCAAGAAGCTCTAATGCTTCAAGTCCCAAGAAACTTGGCTCCCTGAATTGTAATAGTTGCATCCTTTAGTACTCCATTAAGATGAGCCTTAGTTATTTATGCCATATACAACACATTAAAATAAGGATGTAATGGTGGTCTTCCCATTGATTCCATGCATCCACCTTTAGTACATTAACCTACACACACCGTATCTATCATACTATTTCTCATAAGCCATCCATCTATGACTACATTTAGTGTAATATCCTTATCATACTCATGATTGTGTGGGGAATACTTACATGAAGTATTTTCCTCTCCTGCTCAATACGTGTGTGGTACCATTTGTCTCAACAAATCTCCTAAAAAGTGATGATTTTCTCCTTGTGTAACATTCAATAGACCTCCTTTAATTCATCTACATCCTTCTGCGGTAGTTAAACCTTATTTACTCATTCCATCACAAACACCTACTCCTTCAAGCTCGAAATATCTCCTCCAAATCGCTAATAAAGTCCATAGTTTATTAGTAAACCTATTTTTGATGTGCAACATAAGTATACTTTGCATTAATCACTTTTTTATTTGTTATAGTTAGCTTATAATTTGGAGTTTCATGTGCCCGCATAGCCTTAGCACGTGTAGTAACTAAAACCAGATGTAACTTAGGGGTAAGTGCTACCTTCTACATCCGTTGATCTTCAACATCACATTATACCTTTATCATTCTCGTGCCCTTGTATTATTTTTTTCTTGCTCATGTGCTCATTTAAGTCGGGAATTATTCAAACTTGTGTTCTTTTCCACACCGTAAGAAAACCACATTCTAAGGACACTCACACCGATAATGATCAAATGATCCACAAATACAAAAAAATTCTCTATGAAATCCTCCTCTGCCACTTCTACGACCTCGACCTTTATATCCTCCACAAAATACTCTTTTCATATTATCCCCATTATTGCACCCTTTAATATGTTGCTCTCCCTATCCCTTAGATCCACTTGCCACACTATTTTAGTGCACACTAGTCTCAATGGCTTCATGAATATTATCAATTAATTTTTTGTAAAAAGTGTCATGGGTATGAGTTTTACAAATCTTACAATGCATAGACATGTTCTTCTAGATCATACATTGTAAGAGGGGACATCTAATTGCATCATGGTCCAAATGAATTTTTTAAAATCTAGCAACATGGCATGTACCAACTTGTGAGGAAGATATCCTTAATGTGTACTTCAACCTCACAATATGTACACCGTATTCCTGTATACATCTCATGGGCAGAATTAATAGAGATATTTTCCAACTATTTCACCATGGCTGCAATTTTTGCTTATAAGAATGGACTTACTCAAGTGTCCACACTTCTAATTGCCTCAACGTGTAGAGATGCTTCCAAGGTGTTGTGTGGATCCATAAAGGTCTTATGAGATAGCTCCCTTCTGAATGGAGTCAACAATCCACCAAAATCCTCCGTACATTTTCACAAGGATTTGTTTCATAACACAACTTTGTTAAAAAAGTTTTAAAATGCACATCATATTATCGAACGTTTTTGATAGGCCTTGTTTAATGTCCTTAAGTGTGTTGATACTTTTCCGTTCACATTATAGAATATGGAACTTAGCTAGAAACACATAATGTAAAGCATCATAATCCACCACGGATCGATGTGGGTCATACTTTTATACTAGTTATGAACATGTCCTTAAAGAGTAGTAGAAAACTAACTTACTTTCCTATCTGAGGCTATGATTCCTTTAGCGGGCCATAGAAACTCAAACTTGTGTACATGCTCTACCACATATTTGATTCCTCTATATTGTGGAAAGTGGAGGGACATCTCATAATACAATTTTTATTATTGATGGGGGTGTGGACCTTTTCCCGGCCAATCCAGATCCAGAGCCCCCACTAGTATATCCACCACCATCGAAACCACCGATCCACTTGATCTCGATACTCTTGATCCTCCTCATATAGTAGGAAACAAACCAGTGGAATTACTTCCCTATGTCCCAAATGTAGTGCTAAAATGAAATCCCACATTCTATAAAGTTTCAAGATACTTCTTGAAGCATTCCTAATATTATGTGCACCCACACTCTATCCTAATGATGCGCTAGAAAATATTCCTCCAATTAGTCCCCCAAACAATGATGATTTCATCTATGCTGCCATAGGTGTATGTGTTGTCGATGCACTTCTATATTAAAAGGAAAATGATATCTACTTGAAACTATTGGATTACCTACACTTTCCTACTTATCAATTATTAATTCTGGAACTAGAACACCAAGCACAAGGGCTAGGTCACCAGGTGGGATTAGATGCGCACCCATTTTCCTCAATATTTCCTCCTCCGATGTGATCTCATCAGAATCTTAAGGATTATTTTTTTACTTACATAAGTTGGGGAGATCTTGATGCTCGGGCTTTATGTATATCACATGAGCTTCAAATAATTTGTGAGACATCATCCTTCGCAACTCCACAAACTCCTCAATATCACATTACTTCACCAAATCATTCTCTTGCACTTCATTATACTTATACCACCTTTCCTCTCTCTTCCTTTATGCCACTAGGTCCACCATCTCTTAGGACACTTTCTCCTTCCCCGTGCGTGGTAGTGGGTTTAGCTAGCCATAGATAATCTCTCCAAACTTAGTACCACCATCAAGATCTTAATTTTCAAAGGAATAGTGTGTATGTAAGATCCTCTTGGCTTGCACAAAAATGCAAACTCAGTAACCTTTGGACAAGAATACATAGAAACAACATACTCCAGAGTATAACTGAGCACAACACCAGCCCACCTATGATCTAAACCATGCGTCAAAGGTTCATTTGCATCAAACAAAGTATGGTGATCCTCTTGCATCTAAAAATTGGGTCTGTAACTCCATTTTTCTTTGATGCATATCCTAACAACCACTTGTACAATTATATGGGAAAAGGATTAAAAATGTCTCATAGAGCTCATGATATAGATTATCTTCCACCCACTTGCATGCATTGAAATCAGGTCTAGAACCATATCTTCACACAAATTGATATTTTCCTTCATCTACCCAACTTTCAATGGCCATAAGAGTCAATTGATATTCCATTATCCTAAAACATCTTGACAAATAGTTTGAAAAGAGGTCCTAGTAATAGAACTAAAATGTAGTATTATTTTTCCCACTCGAATGCCTAGGCACACTAAAACTTCATTCAGATAGATCTGAATGCTCACCCAAAGCATACGAAGCTACTAGGTCCCTCTTTTGTACTATCTTATCAAGATGTTAGTATTCATGTTCCTATAACCCATTATCAAAGCATACATTTCAGTATAAACATCAGATCCACGAGCTCCGATGGAAATATAGTTATGAAAGAAGTATAAAGATCAAACTATTACTAGAAAATAGATTCACCATACAAATACTATGATCAAATACATCAATTACCATAATCCATACACAATACTCCATTACATTAATTAATCAAGTAACGAAAGTTGAATACATAATCATAATAACCAGAGAGTCATGCACACTAGAACATCACGACATCATAACTCTACAATACACATTGTGTCTAATACATGGTCTCTAAAACTATGAAAACTAATTAACATATATAAGGGTGGTGACTTGCCCTTCACCACCCATACAACTCAAAGTATATTGCATGGTCAAAATATCCATGCTCCAATAGCTGCATGCTTTTACAAGAAGGATAATAATAGATTAATTTATAATTAAACTCTATATTAATCCAATTATTAGAAAAAACTATGCATGACCTTTGATCTTCAAAATTTCTGCCAAATAGATCTTTATTCAGCATTAATTCTTCTACTTGAATCCATTATATGATCCATACTCCAACCTACTTTTTCTATTTTTAGCCCATGCCATGCAAAAATGGTTAAGTCCTTAATGTTTCCTTCACGGGTGCTTACCTCATTAACCTACCACTGTACATGCTTTTGTACCCCAATTTGTGCACCTTAACCTTTCACAAGTTCTTCAATACTTATTCAATTTTCAACAACCCAACAAGATGGTCTCTTTTTGAGGAGAATGTTGAGTCATTTTATCACCTCTTTATGGAATATAAGTTCACATTCCAGTTATAGTGGATTTATTAAATATATTTAACATTCAACTCCCTCTTCTAGGAAGTCTCATTAAATTTATTATTTAATGGAAATATCCATTAAAATATTCTCTAATCAAATTGATATGGATATGCACTTTTCCTCACATCCTATGGGGCATCTAGAATGAGAGGAACAACATAATTTTCCTAAATAAGTCGGTTGGAATATCAAATATGGTCAGTAAAGTTAGGAAAAGTTTGAGGGATAACATTTGGATCCATAAGCACAAGTGGGTGGATACATATTCTAATGAGGATATAATGATTATCCAAACCTTAAAGACCAGTCTGGTTAAATTTGGAGCTAAACCTGAAATGAAGAAGGATATAATCAATTTGAAATGGAAGACACCCCCAATGGATTGGTTTAAACTAATCCATAAACTACGTAACTTTAACAATTAGCATATCACTATGCTCGTGAATATGAATGAAATATGTGAGTTTTTTATTAAAACAATTATTGTGCAATATAAACCACAATCAAACTGTAAATTGAAAGGAGAAGAGACAAGAACAAGTAAAGATTTATCCTGAAAAAAACCTAATCTGGGAAAAACTCCAGTGGATGATAAAATTAGCTCCCCTTCACTCTATAATCTCAAAATGATACAGCTTACTACCAATTTGGCATTCAAGAAAGATGAGAATCCTTCTAATTGTATTTACTTTCTCTCAATTCTCTTAAAAAACAAGAACTCTTCAATATGAACAAACAAGATAAGAATCTAACTCTCGAAATTTACTCATACTTTTAATTCACCCAAAAATACTTTCCCGAATCCTTGGAAAAGCTTGTATTTATAGATTCTCATCTTAAGGAAGCATGTAGAATAAAAATGAATGAATTGGGAAGCTCAAACATTTGTAAACTTTGAGATCCCACATTTCTAGATGATAATTTCAGGACGCTTGAACGGTGAACATGAGACCCTTGATTACACAATAGCCGCTCTACATAAAGCATTATTTATGTAACCATTGGGGTGGTCACATAGCTGTCGATTGAATTCCCTAAACATAACATCAAATGGACTAAAACTATCATTCGAGATGTTTCTAGATCACCCCAACATGACTAGACCATTTTGTGAAGACATAATGAATCGATATCATATAGGAAAGTATCATATATAGAAATTACAAAGAATTAGAATTTTCCTAATCCATTTTTGGATCATACCTCCCTAATTTGAGGCTTTTAAGTCTCAGCAAAAGCTTCGTGGACTGATGAGGTGAGGAAATTTCTTCCTTGTATCTTCTATGGAATACCACTTAGCCTTGGATGGTAATTTCCATTTCAATCTAACAAACCACTTTCCTACACTCCTCTTTTCATTGTCATTTATTTCTACTTTAAAACCATATCTTCCTCAAATTCTAGCTAACTATCTAGAGAAATATCCTCAAATGATGGAAGTAATACCCCTTCTTGTTCATCATCTAATACGGAGGGCTAAAAAGACATAAGTTTTCAAAATTTAACACTAAATAAATCTTCGTATAATGAGGCAAGTCAAAGTGAAATGAATTATTACCCACTTGTTCTAGAATTCCAAATGGGCTATAACAAAGAGGCTTGAGTTTCTTAGCTTTCCTTTGTCTCCAACAAGGAAGGAATGCTTAGTCTTATGATGATCATTTTGTACTTTGTACTTTGCCCGTGACTTTCTCAACCTCTTATATACACGAAGGTGTATTTATTGAATCTTCTCAATGAAATTCTCATATTTTTGGACCTCCAGTTCCACTTTCTGTTATCTTTGCATGGTAGTCTTAAAACAAAATCAAAAGAACTCTTAGGAAAATAACCAAAACATGTTTCAAAAGGAGTTCGACTAGTCGAATCATGAAATACCCTACTATAATAATGTTGGATATACACCAAGTTCTCATCTTAGGTCCTTGGATGTTTCTAGTTATACCATCGCAAGAGTTGGACCAAGGTATGATTCACCACCTCCATTTTACCATTTATCTGTGGATGAAAGGTGGTAGACCTTTTCAGCTTTGTATCCATATTTTCCCATAAAGTAGACCAAAACGTCCCTACGAGCCATGAGTCCTGCCTAACACAATGGAACTAGGCACACCAAAGTGAACCCACACATTAGAACAAAAAATATGTTGCATCACTATCCTTAATGGTCTTTTTTCAAGGAATAATAATACAAAATTTTCTAAATCGAACTACAATGACAAATCTATAATCATGACATTTTTTGGTGGTAGGAAAACCTCCCAAAAATTCCATGGATATAATTTTCCATGGTTGGGAAGGAACTGAAAACAACATAAATAATCCCAAATTCCTATTATTAGGCTTACTTGTATTGCATAAAACACAACTCGTGGTGAATTTAGAAACTTCGGCTTGCATGTTTAGCAAATACACATACCTCTATAACTAAAATATAGTCTTTATCACACCAAAGTGACCAGATACCATGGAAGTGTGTTCTTCTCTCATTAATCGTGCACTTTTTCCCTCCCGGGAACACAAGGTTTCCCATTATTATAGAGAAACTCATCATGGAAATAGTATTCCTCTCTAGGTGCAAATCCATCGTTTGGAGATTTCGCTCAAATATCTCCGTAAGATCTAGATCTGTCCCATAGCCTTCCTAATATGCTTCACACACAAAAGGCTTAAGAAGAGTTAACATGACCACAACTAAAATAAAAGGAGGTCTAGATAACATGTCAGCCAATTTGTTAGTCAAACATTTTTATATGTAATAAAAAAATGAAACTATTGTAAGAAACCCATCCATTTATAGTGCCTAGATTATTGAAGTTTATTTTGAGCTTGTATATATTGAAGAGGCTAATGATCCATATGAATGATATTTTCCTTACCTACCAAATAATGTTTCCATTTATTGACTACTTGGACAAGAGCATACAATTATTTGTCATAAGTAAAATAATTCCAAATTGCACGTGAAACAACTCGGAGTGATAACATACCGAACTACCTCCCTAAAGTAGGAAACCCCCTATATAAGCATAGTCACCGACATTAGGTTCCACTTTAAAAGGTAAGCGTAAGTTAGGTAAGGTGAAAAATTGAGTGTGAATAATTTTATACTTAATCGAATCAAAAGTAATATATTGTTTCTTACCCCCTATTATCACCGAGTGTAGTGGTGTTGCTATGATAGAGAAACTCTTGATGAACTTATGTAAATACTAAACTAATCCAACAAAACTCTTGGTCTCTGTCAAACTTGATGGTGCAAGCCAATTCTAAATGGCCTCTATCTTTTCGTATCAATCCTCAACTCTCCATATCCTCTAACCTCATCACCTAAACCTTACATAATTATTTATTAATTACCTTATAATTGATAAATCCACATCACCTTACCCACCACCTCACTTTGCCACCTCATCATGACCTAGCCCTAACCTAAACTAACCTAATTAAGACCCATGACTTTGGTCAGACTCACATCCATAACTAATGCCTCCTTACTCGCACTTTTAAAGCCGACCTTCTAGCCACTTGACCAAGCCCGCAACTGATCTCTCGGGAGAAAAGCAGGGAAGGTGGGCTATTTTACTAAAAATAGCCTACTTTTTCCTTACCGATGCCGGTTCCTACTCGACCGCCGTCGGTTACGCAACCGCCATCGGTTCCCTGTAAATGGGCTCCCCAAACCAAAACAACGGATCGAAATTCATTTTGGGGATCAGTCGAAGGATTTCTGGATCAACAGAGAGCATTGGGAGCGAGAAACAGAGTCCAGATCTTCATTTAATCAAGCAGAGACGAGTAAAGAAACCAGAAGTGCTTGCAGTAGAGGATATCAACTTGCATCTTCGCCAAAACCAGTAAGTCACATCTTGCATGTCCTCTGTTATAACATTTCTTATGCTTCTTGAATTTCAGTCCTCCTAAATCCGTCTCTGAATCTACTACCCAACGTGTCATTGCATCTAACTATTATTCTTTTGCTTCTAATCATCCCATTTCCTAATATCATCCATAAACCAGCCTTACAAAACACCATAGCTACAAAAGATCCTAGAACCCCGGTATCGGTTATTAACCATTATCGATGCGGCATCGGTTATCGGTATCGACGCATCGGTTCCTCACGATCAAAACCGAGAAAACCAGCCTTTCCCTACCCGGTTCAACGAGACAATTTAATTGATATTTTTTGAGTCTTTTGTGTTAATTCATATTAGCGAGAGGCTGACCACCTTGAAAGGAAGTTTTATATTTCTGGGCCCAAGCGAGTTTCCTCATTTATTGTTTAATCAAAATCTTGTGGTCTTGTGTTCTTATTTGAGGTAGTCCTTCCAAGACAAAAGGAGTTCTTCGCGATCGGCTGATCTTTTTCTCTATGTGCGCGCACACCATCTCGACATTCAACAGGTATTCCTCCTAACCCTAACCTCATCTGTTTCTAAAAGGAATGAAAGGATAGAAGCAACTCTATTCCCAGAAGCCGAAACATTCCGAGTGAAACATTTTGGCACGCCCGGTGGGACCCATTTTGGGTTTCTTTCTCTTGCTTATTTTCATTTTAGGAAGCATATTTCTTTGTTCTTTGCTTTTGTTATATATTTCGTAAAGAATTTGTCTTGCTTTCCTAGTTTCGCATTAGTGAAAGTCATCTCTCTTGCTTCATCGAACATAATTTTCGATTTGGGTTTAAAACACATGCATTGCATTCCTGCTTGTTGTTCTTCAATTCTAGTGAACATAGATTAAGTAACAGGTCGTACACGTGGGGGTGATATCCACGGTATTGACAGGAAATTAACCCTAGTTTCACTGCACAACACATCCGAATCACTTCACCATTAACACTGTGACTCAAACATCCCCCTTTTCCGTGGTATTCCTCCGCCCGATTGAGGTAACCTTATAAGCCAAAACAAACTTGACATTTCCCCTAGGTCTTGTTGTTTAGGATTCCGACATCATTCTACGTCTAAAGGCATAAGCCCACGATAATTAAAATTAACCCTAGGATTAGTCTCTGGATTTGCGTGTGCATCTTGCTTGTTTTCAAATTCTGTTTTCTCTGTCATACTTTTGTCTTCTGTGATCAATAAGTTGATAAATATACTCAACGTTGCTAAAAATCAAATTAGCAGCCTTTTATATCTTCTTATCCTAGACTTTTGACACCGGCATCGGTTAAGGGACCGACGTCGTTTGCTCTGTGACCGACACCGGTTAGTAAACCGATATCGGTTACTGTCTTCATAGTCCCTGACAAACCAGCAACTTGCCAAATTCATCATTCTGAGGTTGTTTTTGTTCTTGATAGATTGAAACTTTCCTGTGTGTTCTTGTCCATGGTTGTCATCACTCGGAAGCAAGCCGCCGCCATGGTTTCACATGCCTGCTCTGTGTCTTTGCCTGAATCACCCCCTTCACATTCTATAGGGAACCCTACGGACACCAGTGAGATCCCCCAAATTCCTGTAGGAGACAAGGACTTTGCCAAATTTCTGGATGCTAATCCCAGCGCTGTACAATACTATTTGTCTCATGCCCCTGACCGTACGCCTGATGGTCAGCTCCTTATTGGCATGCCTATTAGTATAGCTGCTCATTTAGCTCCCACTCCTCCTGATAACTTGCCTTGCCTTACTTCCTGCATCTCTAGCCCCGTCTCCCAATCCGACGGCTTCAGAGGTTCATACGACCCGATTAGCTTTCCTTTGGTTAATCTTGGACCCCACGTATCGTTACCACCAACTGCCCCTACCTCATCTCTCTTTCAGACCACTCCATTCATGACTTACTCTCTGCCACCTATTCACACGAGCTTTCCTTCTCAAGCTCCGCCTACCTTTTCATTCCCATACACGTATCCAGTAACCTCAACACCTTATATGGGACATCCCTATTCTGTGGCACCATCATCTCATCCAACCACAGATTTCATCAAACAAATGATGGACAAAATGCACAACCTGGAGGCTTCTGTTTCGGGAAGTCGTAGCGCCTTGACATACGAGCAAGTTTGTCGGGAGCCCATTCACCCTTCTGTCCCCCTTCATTCATATCCTCCTCAATGGGAGTTGCCAAAATTTACTCGTTTTAACAGTAAAGAGGATCCTCAACAACACTTGCGATCATTTAGACATGCTTGTTATTTGATTGCCCATGATGATGCCTTGTTACTCCGCACCTTCCCCATGTCCTTATCAGGACCCGCCTTGGAGTGGTACAGTGCTTTAACCCAGCACTCGATCTTCTCTTTTAACCAACTAGCCCAATCTTTCTTGGATCATTTCTCCATTAACATTGCCAAGAAAGTATCTATCACCGACCTCTATGCCATCCGACAATTTGAAGACGAATCTATCGCAGATTTCGTTGGACGATGGCGGGGCCTTATCAACCAACTTACGTATGCCTTGCCTCAAACCGAACTTATCGAACTATTTACGCGGGCCTGCGCTAAGCACATCTCCCCTACCCTCCAAATTCAAACTTTCCGCACATTCGACGAGGCCTTTACCATGGCTCGGAAACTAGAAATTCGAGCCTTAGAAGAAGAGAAATTGCGGTTGCGTAACAAAAACCCCAATTTCGAACTCCTGATTCTACCAACAAGCCAAACACCACCACTCCTCATGCGTCCACTTCTTCTAAATCAAAAGGAGCTGTCCACGCGGTAATGGTCAAATCTCAAACACCGTCGATACTCATGAAAACCACTTATAAGTACAAGGCCGAGCCCACCAATTACACTCCCTTGGGAGAAACTTATGGCGTCATCCTGGAGAAATTGCTCAAAGCTGGGGCTATCACCTTGCCCCCTGTTAAACCTCACTCTGGGTTTGACTCCACCCACGCAATACCTTCCTAGTACAAAGAAAATGACTTTTGTAACTTTCACCGCGTAAAAGGACATAGTCATGAAAACTGCAAGATGTTGAAAAACATAGTGCAGGAAATGGTTGATGCAGGGGATATAACCCTCGATAATCCTAACGCCCCTGCTAACCGAAATCTGAAAATTTTCAACAAGCCATTCCCGAATCACTCGTCACATGATAACGTAAACCAAGATATCTTAGCGAGGAGAGTGTTCATGAGATCCATGCAGTCTTCGATTCTCAGCCAAAAGCCTCTATTGAAATTTTTTTGAATCAAGCCTCTCCACCAACACAGGAGTCTGAACCTCCTTCACCACCATCAAGCCAAAGTGAAATCATTCCTTTACCCATAGAAGAGTTAACTGCCCGGACTTCTCTTCTCATCGACGAGTCTTCTTACACCACATCCCTACAAGACTGTGAGCGGATGTTATCTAATTTATCTATTTCCCAAACGTCCCCTTCTACCGCTCTTGCTGCACAAGAGGAGAGCTCGCCACTCCTTTTGTCACCTTTAGACGAGAAACTTCTTACACCGACATCACTAACTTCTTTAACCATAACGGACCCCCTCAAACACGCCCTCTTACCTATTAGTTCTTCATCGCCTAAATCTTTTCAGCGACCTGTTGACCTCTTAACATCTATTGATACAGCGCCTCATCTACCCCTTGTATCACACCCGCAGTGGACTGGAATTACAACCCACCTTTCTTCCGTACAAAAATTACAAATCACACAGGAGTGTCATTCCCACGGAAGATAGACGAGGCCCTATGGGAACGTTTGAGTACCCCTTTTTCTACTCAAATGCAAATGAGTGATCCTGATGTCTCCACCATATACCCGAAGTGTTTACAGAAGCTTAAAATGCCCCTGTTCTCACCTTCACCCCCCTCACCTCTACCAAATGCCCCGTCCACTTCTATCAACTTAACCAGATCTTCCCCTATGCTTGGGACCTCACCAATGCCCAGTCTAACGCACCCACCTAAGCGACTCGATCTATCCAAAAATAAATCCGTCCCGCCACCTAGGAGACAAACTCAATCCGTGCCCCTATCACAATCAAAACCATCATCGTCATACCTACCTTCCATATTGGGACCCCATCCCTCTACCTTACATCAATATATCATACCTCCTGCGTTTTCTTCAAAACAACCTACGCCTTCCGCACCTATACGAGAAATTCAGGGTATAGCAAACACCGTCACTCCGCGTATCTGTCCACCTATCGACCCTAAACAAATTCCATCATCAAAAGATTTGTTTCGGTCACTCCTATTTCCCGTGGTTGTTTTTACGATACCACATCATCTGTGGCCTCATCATCCCACATAGCCTGCGCCCAAAGAAATCACGTTTAGTAAAAACCACGTATCAACACCCCTCGGCTAAACCACCACCCGTGCGAACCAATCATGCCCAAACATTACCAAAACCCGCACAACCAATACCCTCATCCTCTTCCGATTTTGACCCACTCAAAGGATCTTACGCCAAAATCCTTGCTATGTTGGTGGAGAATGCGACCATTTCCCTACCTCCACTTAGACCTTATGACCCGTCTAAACCCCGACCTATGGGTTACGATGAGTCTAAAATCTGTGCTTATCACCACACACCAGGACATGATGTGGAGGGATGCAAAGCTCTAAAAACCATCCTTCGTCAGTCACCTCTCCCGGATAGAAAGATTAAGAAAGACAACTTACGAAGGGAGAGACCTTTAGTTTCCATTCCTCTCTCTATACCATCTTCCCGCCTCACCAAGATCTATCATTATTACAACCCCACCTCTTGAAGACCATGAGTTATCCCAACCATCTTCCTCATCTCAGGTCTACGAGATTAATATGATTAGTGTCACTACTCGAGGGCAGAAAAACAATGGGAAAGCAAAAGAAAACACACTGCGGCATCTCTTTCTCCGTCGAACATCCGATTGCACCACCACCTAAAGTGGTCATTCGCGGACCCACCTATCCGTCTCTAATGGCATTGCCCACGAAATATGATTAAACGACTTCACCGATCACCCGTAAAAATGACATTGTATGATCTCATTCAGACTTCTGAATCTCATCGACAAGCTCTCGTTGAGATCCTTCAAGGGATAGAGGTTTTACCTAATGAAACCCTGCCTGTCGCCTCCATTCTAACACCCAATCACGTTGCTTCTCTCACCAAACAATCCATCTCCCCCACCACTTCTGTCTCGGTACAACAAGCCGCTGCAGTTAGTTTCTCGGAAGATGAAATTGTCGACTTTGGTACAGAAGACCCTGACCCTGCCCTTTTCATCTCCGCTTACGTCCGGGACATTCGAGTACGTCGGGTTATGATTGACGGGGGCGCTAGCCTAAACATCATCTCTTCAAAAGCCTTCCAACAAATGAATATCCCTTCTAGTTGCATGTGTGCCAACCCCATCATGTTGCGGTCATTGATAATGCGCTATTACTTCTACCTTAGGCACCGTGATCCTCAACATTCGGGTAGGACCACGTACTTTACCCGAACTCTTCTATGTCTTGGAGGAGAGTTCGATATAATATATTCTTTGGGTCATCCTTGGATCCGAGCCATGGGATGCGTTCCCTCAACATTACATAGATGCATAAAATTTGAGTACGAGGGAAGTCCTACACCGTAAAAGCTGACCCTCCCCCTTTAAAACTGCTGATATGTTATACCGCCCTAACGATGTGCTTATACCAATCAAGACACCCATACATTCAACTGACCATCCTCCTCAAATGTACCTCAACCATCCACCTCAACCGCGCCTACGCCTTGGTGATGAAACCACCATCGCAAAAACCACTTCCCTTCCACATGCTAACATTCCAACCTCGGCCCCTTAGTAGATGTTTTGGCGCCTTACTGTTTGGGGAGTACCGCCTATATGCGTTAGTTCTTTCCCTACCCCCGGGAGTACGGACAATTACATGCACATCCCACCTACGACCGTCGCGTGGGGAGATAATCTCTTACGGACCACCCCATTGCCGCACTAACCTAACGTATGGGGGTGTTGGCGCATCCTCCATTACCCCCTGAACCTCCTCTTGGTGTGGTTCCTTTCCGATCCGATTTTCAATACTTGACAAATCGTCGTTTATCCCTCACCTTCTTGACTCATTTGTGTGTGGAAGGCTTTGGTTTTGGCCTTCTACGAACAAGGCCGACATACACTCATTCCGTGACTACCCGTAAACATAATGATCGCAGTGGTCTCGGTTTTCCCGAAACACCTACACAGGAGACACCTCCTGTCAGCTGTATCCTGGAAGAAGAAGACGTCGCCCCTACCAAACCATCATCACCCACTTTGCCATCATCACCCGCAGAATCTATAGACCCTGAATCCATCCCTCCTAACTTTTTTTTTTTCATAAATGCTATCTTCATAGGTCCTCTCACTTATCAACGCGATAATGAGGACCCATCTTCTCTTCCCCTTCTGTATCCAGACATGATCGAAGAGGATTCGCCTTTGATTAATGTTGTTGAATGCCGGGATAGCGACTCCATCCTCACTTACCTTGGCGCGGATGATTCTTATATTCAGCGAGCCTTACCATCGAAACCCAAACCATCTTTGAGCAGAATCTACCATAGAAATCAACATCCACACGGAGGAGGATCCTCACATTGTGAAGATTGGACAATCCCTTAACACATCGAGAACAAGCCGCCTTTACTACCTTTCTCCGTGTGCTCGCATGATCAAGCTTTCGCATGGTCTTACGCTGACATGCCAGGAATTGATCCTACCATTGCCGTCCATAACATCACCCTAAACCCCGATTCCAAACCAGTCAAACAGAAATTGAGAAAAATGCATCCACGCATTGCTCTCTTGGTCAAAGAGGAGCTCCAACGACTCCTTTCTGTTTCCTTCATCTTGCCTATTGACTATCCTCAATGGATTTCTAACATCGTACCTATCACTAAAGCGATAGGGGGACTTCGGATATGCACAGATTTCTGGGATCTTAACCTCGCTTGCCCTAAGGATGACTTCCCCTTACCTAGCATTGACCAACTTGTTGATCTAACTGCAGGTCATGAGATGCTCTCTCTCATGGATGGCTTTTCAGGATACAACCAAATTTTGGTTGCCCCTGCCGATCAACACAAAACTGCCTTCATAACTCCTTGGGAACCTTATATTATCGTGTCATGCCATTTGGCCTTAAGAATCTTTGGTGCTACCTATCGGCGGGCTATGACCTACATTTTCATGACATTATGCACACTATCTTGAAGATTATGTCGACGATCTTCTCGGCAAGTCTAAACATCGTAGTGAACATCTCGATGTTTTAACCATTATTTTTGATGCTTTGTTACAATATTACATCGCCTTGACCGAAGAAATGTGTCTTTGGTGTTCTTTCGGGAAAACTTCTTGGCTTTATCGTCTCTTTGCGTGGCATTGAGGTCGATCCATCTAAAGTCAAAGCTATCCTAGAAATGCCCCACCCAAAATCTCAAACAATTGCGTAGTTTACAAGGTAAGCTCAATCTATCCGGCGTTTCATCTCCCGACTTTCGGATCGATGTCAACCTTTTCATCACCTCCTTAAAAAGGATATTGCGTTCCAATGGGGCGAAGAATGTCACCAAGCCTTGAAGCTCTCAAATCCTATCTCTTGTGAGCCACCCGTGCTTATCCCACCCCAAGGCGACCGCCCTTTCTACCTTTACCTTTCCGCCATGCAGACCATATTTTGTAGGAGCCATGCTTGCACATCGTAACTCGAGAATCGTGAACAAGCCGTTTATTATATAAGTCGTACTTTGGTGGACTATGAGACTAGGTACACACATATAGAAAAGTTATGCCTAGCCCTATCATTCGTGGCCACCAAACTCGACACTACCTTCTAAATCACAAGACTTTCGTCATCACCAATCTGAGACCCCATCCATTACATGTATGCCAAACCTCATCGAACCAACGCATTGCGGATGGCTCATGCTTCTCGCCGACCTCGACCTTGAGTTTGTCACAGAAATCAATCAAAGGACAAACCATCGCAGACCAACTTGCGAAGCTCCTTTACAGGGAACAATTTACCAATTTCACATTTCCGGCGAACTCATCGCTACTCTTTCCCTCACGGAGGAGTCGTACCCAATGACCCTCTTCTTGATGGATCTAAATGCCAGTAGCGGCGGAGGAGCGGCGTTGTTCTCATTCCTCTCGACGCTGAACCTATGCCTCTTTCATTCCGACTCGATTTCCCTTGCACTAATAATACTGGCGGAATACGAGGCCCTTGTTGCAGGTCTCAGTTGCGTTACACTTAGGCATCAAATCTATCAACATTTTTGGTGACTCTCAATTGGTAGTCAATCAAGTTATGGGCGTCTACCAATGCAAAAACGAGGAACTTCAAAAATACAAACACTACGTGGATTCACTTCTAGCCTTATTTACTCACTATTCTATACAAACCATTCCACGCTCCACTAACAAATTTGCGGACACTATGGCTTGCCTAGCCTCGCAAATTCCGCCTTGCCTGTTGACTCTGAATTATTCGTTGTGGTCCAGACTTTTTGCACCATCCTATTCAACCCCGGTAGTTTGTATGATAAATATTGTGTCTACTAGTTCGCAGGATACCTGGTACCACCAATTTCATGACTACCTTACAATCTCTGTCCTCCCACCTGACCTTACTAGTAACGGAAAACGTGCTTTTCTTAAAAGTGTTTCGCGTTATGTTGTCATGGGGGGACTCCTCTATAAACGTGGCTTTGATGGCATCCTCCTTCCATTTGTCTAGCGGCGCGGAGGCCACTCATACCATCCAACAGGTCCATGACGGTATTTGTGGTGGACATTTCAGCGGCCTTGCCGTGGCCAAACGAATCCTTCGCCTTGGTTATTATTGGCCTACTCTCAATAATGACTGCTACGAATATGTTAAGCGTTGTGTTATGTGTCGACAACATGCCAACCTTCAACTTGACATACTCCTAGCCACCCGCTCCAGATCGCTCGAGATCTTTGGCCCTTCTCATGATGGGGTTTAGACCTTATTGGTGAGATTCACCCGACCTCTTCACAACGTCACCGTTGGATAATCACATGACCGAATATTACACAAAATGGGTGGAGGCTATTCCACTCATTTCAATCAAAAAAGAAAAAAATTGTCGAGTTCATTAACCACCACATTATCTGTCGTTTTGGTGTTCCTCATCGCCTGATAACAGATAATGGAAAATCTTTCAAAAACAAGTTGTTGCGAGACCTTTGCGACAACTTTGGTATCAAACTTAGCTTCTCATCACCCTACTATCCACAAGCCAATGGGCAAGCCGAGTCCTCTAATAAAACACTAACCAAAATCCTCATGAAAGTTGTCAATGAATCCGGAAGAAATTGGCACGATCACATTCCCTTTGCCCTTTGGGCTTATCGTACTAGCATTCGTACCTCTACTAATGCCACACCTTTTCTTTGGTATACGGTGCGAGGCTGTTTTGCCTCTCGAAATACAAATACCCTCCCTTAGAATATCTCTTGGGATATTCTCACCAATGATGATTTCGCGCAAGAGCGGTTAGCCCATTGGAGCTTCTTGTGAGCCGTCTTACGGCTCTTGATCACCTTCAAATCTATCAAAAACGCATTAAACGTGCTTATGATAAGCGACTTCATGAGCGTACCTTTAAGGTTGGTGATCTTGTCCTCAAAGAGAATCAACATGTAACCAAACTAGAAAAGAGCAAACGTGGAAAATTTGCTCCCAATTGGATTGGGCCTTATATAATCACTCACACCTATGGATCGGGGTACTTATCGTTTAGCTTCAGCAATGGTAAACTGAGCTGAACCCCTTAATGCCTTGCATCTTCGACCATTCTATTGTTGAAATTAGTGTTATATCACTTCTTATCTACCTGCCGCTCGTCCCTTGAGCTCACTTACCACTACATACACTCTGTTTCCTACACCTCATAATAACAATCAAGCTCACATAGTTTGATTCTCACCTCCCCTTGATGATGCCTTCCCCTTTTTAGTCTAGTCCATGACTTCAAAGAATTAAAATAAGCCGTATTCTTATGGGATTTTCTTGAGTCAAACTTCCTACTAAACTAGATGCTTCACGCTAAAAAGAACATCTAGTCATCTAAATTAAATATATTTGCTCCCTCGAAGGACAGCTATATGCCGAACTATTCTGCTTTATTATATATATATTTGCTCCCCAGAAGGACAGCTATGCATAAAATCATATCTGCTACTATAAATATTGCTCCCTCGAAGGACAGCTATACAGTCGCCTTTATCGAAGCTTCTCGCATTGATCGGCCGTGAAGACCTCAAGAATAATACAATCAATATCCCTTGTAGACTTCCGCATCGATCAGTCTACATTCAATAAAATAAAAGCCTCATTCAAAAGAACTTTTGAGTCATGGACTTGTCTATTTAGGGTAGGTTCTCTTTCGTTAGAACACTCACTTTGTAATAAGTTCTCTGTACCTCAGCTATACCATCCACCTCACCTCACCATTTGTTTCAACTCAAGGGACGTAATGTACGCTCGATATATTGTGATCACACAACTCTTTTCACCTATTGACTTCTCGTCTATGCACGGTACCTAGGGCTCCAAGCTCGTTCTACGTGGTGTGGTTTGTTTAGCTCTCTTCATCTACGGAGCACTCTTTCCGCTTTGCCTCGCATCTAGGATTGTGTGTTGATCTTAATCAGGACATGATTCCCTTCTACTTGGGTAGGCTAACTTTCGCTTCCCTTATACCTTTTACAACATCACCAATTCATTACCAACACCATCCACCTTACCTTTACTAATCTTAATATTTTTACCAACCAACCAATTGCCTAAACCGTACCAAATTGCCTGAATTCGCCTCTCCCTGATCCTAAGGGAGAACTACATCGGTCTGAGGCCCCTCCTTGCTTTGTGCAATGGGCTATGTAGGCAGCACTTCGGAGACATGGGGTCTCCCAAGGTTAGCTCGACCATCCCCTACCATAACCTATCATGTGTGGTAAATATAAATATTTTTGTGTATTTCTATTTAATCACATTCCTCTTTATCCTTTTTCAAAACACCGAAAGTCAAAACGAAAACATTCTTATTATTATAACTCAAATCAACATACATATCTCGTTTTATTTAGATGTTAAACAAATACATCTTCTCTATCATCGACACGCAGGTCGGTACTCTTATTTATTCTTATACCTTGCTAACATTTACTCAGACCCTCACGCCTCATCCCGAACTAGGTGATGATCGTGATCGTCGACCCCTCTCGCCGGGCCTCTCTGTCCTCAAAGGTACCACGGCTATTGGTACCGCCCACTGATCTGCCAATCTCTCCTGTAACATATGAATACGCCCTCTCGCATGGAGGACTCCAGCCTCTAGTCTCTCCGCCCGTGACTCCATAACCACTAACAATCCTCTTGTCTCATTCACCTGCGTTTGGAGCTCTTTGAACAAAAGCTGCTGAGACGATCCCTCTCTTTGTAATCACCGGCTATGTCGGGCGCTCACGTATACCTCGCGAGTTCTCTGCACCCACCATAATCTATAGGCCTCTGTCGTTCCTGCATCCATTACCCTGCGATCATTCTGCTACCTCTTGGGCCCTTACGGAGGTGTTGGCGGGGAGGTGAGAATCTTTGCCTCGGCGTCGATCCTCATATATGGTCTATAAGCCGGGGTATATCTGCACAAATCAAATTGTCGCGCCACGCGATCTATAGGAATCCTCTCATATTCACTGGCTTTGTGCCCGTGATCCACCTCATTCGCTCTACACCCCTTAACTCCTCGGCTATGCTCTCTGTTACCATATAGTTCCCGTAAGGCCTCAGCGAGATATCCATGGCCGTCACTCTCTCCCATACCTGCTGTAATACTCAATATCACCCGTCGGCGGCAGGATCGGCCTCTTGTTCATGTCTCGGACCCATCGTCTGAATCCCAACCTCTGTACTCCGGTCTCTCCTGCCTGGAGGGATTGGCCTATTGGTCGCACACAAACAATGTGCTCATAGGCCCAACAGTGTAATAAGTATGAACAATCCAGCGTCGTCCTGTGATTTCACCTACAAGCCCATAAACCCCTGTATAGCTCCGCCAAATATGCAGGTGCCCACGCAAACGTCACGTTCCTTTCTACCATCTCCCAGATAACACACATCAATGCCTTTGGAAATCTTCCTCCTTCTGCCCTCGGTAATGCATAATACCCTACCGCTATCATTAATATCACTGCTAACCTTGTCTCCTCAGGGTGTGCTGCATACATTACCCCATACGTAAAGGATAAACCTCGCTGTGTCAAATCTCGTGCGTATGGACCAAATACTGCTGTTATCGCTCCCCGTGCCGCGCTAGGTAGTGCCTGATATACTAGTTTTCCTGTAATGGGGAGTCTCAAAATACGAAACACATCTTCGATATTCTTGTCATCTCCCTGTTGGCGGATAAAGGTATTTGTCTCGGGATTCCATCTCTCAATCAATGCTGCAACATAGCATGGTTCCGTGCGATTCGTGAATAATAGCGGATTCCACTTAACCCCAAAGCGATTTATCAATGTCCATTCAAATTTGGTGTTACATCCGCTCGGATTCGTGACAACAATGACTTTGCACACTATCATTCATCCTCGACCCCTGCCTCTGCACTGCATACACCAAAACAACAAACAACCATTCAATCCGTCGGGGTTTTCAAACGATTACGGAAATTCCTCCGATGTAAGGTATCGGTTATACATAACGTTATCGGTTCGATGGCGATCCGGTTACCTCTAACCGCTACCGGTCACTATCAATTACATACATCTTGCCTAAAACAACCACCTACGACAATAAATTGCTCGTTTATTCCTCTCTGTATACACAGACATACCCGAAACCCTTGATTACCTACCACGTAACACTTACCTCACCTATAACCCTTGCTATCATGTTTTCTTCTTCATATCTACCCACTTAATCTCTTATTCATAACACATGCAAAAATCAGATCACAATCAAAACGTTTACCTCTTGGGTTGCAGCGGCTTGAGGTGGCCCTTGTCTTCCCTCTTGTCCCTGCCTGCTGGATGCTTCTCCTCGTTCTGCCATGATCACCACCCTTTTCAAATTCACCTTTCTACTTTCTGAATCTCAGATCGCATTCACCTTCCCAGTCTCTTTTCTTATCACCCAAATCTCTCATGCAATTTCCTGTCTCTTTTCTCCTTATCACTCAAATCTCTCATGCAAATACTCTGTCTCAGTCGTCAAAAAGCGTCGCGTTCGCGTATTTAACCTCTTGCATGGCTCTAAAATTAAAACTTAAGTTGCCACCCTAGCTTTTCTATTTTTAGAAAAGCTCATACCTAAATAACCGGTATCGGTTACTTAACCGATATCGGTCTACATCAGATACCGATATCGGTTCCTTAACCGATATCGGTTACACACCTATCTTTTCTCAACAGCGTTCTTTTCTTCATTTCTCACCTAAATTTTTGTCGCGCCCGCCTCTTTTCCTGCATAAACAACACAATTTACCACATTTGTTCATCCACCACATATAGCATTACACTTTCATTAACATCATTTATTTTATACAAATACACAAACCATCAACTACGGATATCAAGAAACTATCAATCTATACATCATTTGGATCCAACTCATCAGTTACATATATCACAATGTCACAAAACCAACAATTCATCACATAACCTGTCATTCATATATACGTGCAAAAACAAAAACATCAACATCATCCATCTATCAACATGTCAACTAAAACTTATCATACATTATATATTACCAACCATTAACAAAATATTTAAACACATTTTGAACACTGCATGTGGATCAAAACATCGTCTCTATATATATACAAATTTTCAAAAATACAATGTGCCCTACATCGGGGCCTCTGTGATCTCATAATCCACCAAAGCCGGCACGCAGGCCGCAATAACTGTCAAAAAATCTCGGCTCGGCTCATGGCCGGTCCCTCGTATCAAAAATAGATATATACTCGGCTCATGGGCGGTATCCACTATCTGACCCCTACTCGGCTCATGAGGCGGTATCTGATAAATGAATAAATGAATACATGAATAATACATAGGCACGCAGGCCTCTATCAATACACCCGGTTCGCAGACCGGTGCCCATCTATCAATACACCATGTCTGGGATCTCTCAGCTCTCCCCACCGCCCTCGGCACCTCTCCCCGCTGGTCCCTGTGGTGCCTCTCGCCTCCTGCCTGTGACGGACCCACCAGCTGTGGCTGCACCTCCCTGAGACCTCTGGCTCCGAGAGGTCTCTGCTCTATGTGCCGCATAGGGCTGATAATCAGCCCCGGTACCATCAAGAATATCCTGATAGTATCGGGCCTCCGCTCTAGCCTCCATGTAACGCTCTCGAGCCACCGTGGAGTCTTGGGGTGGTCCACGACACCTACTACCCGGTGCCCCCTATGCTGTCTTTGGTGCATTTGGTGGTGCACTGTGTTTGTGGTACTATACTATACTGTGCACACTGTGCACTGAAATGTGTGTTATGTACCATTTGCCGGTGGTGGTCTTGGTAATTTCTTCTTCTTTTGCTGTACTGTACTGCACTACACTGTGGGTGTGGTCTTTGGTGGTGGTCTTTGCTTGTGCACTGTGCTGAGCTGGGCTAGCTGCCCCTGTAAGACACCTATCTGTGCCTGTGCTGCAGCTAGCTGCCCCTGTAAGAGCTGCACCTGACCCCTGAGCTGATCTCTCTCTCCTATCACTGCAGCCAAGTCTGGCTGTGTAGGCGGTACTATCCTGGCTGCTCTCTGCCCAGCCCACCACACCCTGTATGCTCCCGTGCACCCAGCATCATCTACACCCTCACCTGCTGGCCTCTCTGCTACCCAATCTGGATCCAAAGGCTGTGGTGCAGGCAGTGGGGCCTCTACATCATCTCTCTCTGTCTTGAGAGCGGGAGGTGGCTCGTCTGTCGCGGCCCCATGCTGCTGCGTACCCTCTCGGGGGTATCGCTCGTACTCTCTTGGCCTCGTCCTGCTATCGAATGTGTCTTTGGATTAGGCGCAGCTTGTAAGCGGGCTCCTCTGCCGGGATGGTGACCTCTGTAGGGTCTCCATACAATGTCTCTTCTTTGTAAGGCCCTCAGCAAATGTCATAGTATGCCACATCCCGACTGCCATAAGCTTGCTCGTGGTGGCCCACGACCCTGACCACCTCACGAAAGCCATATCGGTATATGACCTGTGGCCCTGGCTGCTGGGGTAACCCTACTGGCCTGATGCATACGATGTGCTCGTATGCCCAACAATGCAACAAAAATGTAGAACAAATACCAAATCGCCTCCTCCGGTGATAGCCCCATAGCTCCCTGTATAATTGCACCAGATATACTGGTGCCCAGGCGTAACAGGTGTGCTCCTCCACCATCTCAGCCAGTACCCCCATCAATGCTCGTGGGAAGCGGCCTCCCTCTGAGTCGGGAGGGTGAAGCAGGTGATCCCAACCATCATCAACACAGCCAGTCGTGTCTCGTGTCGATGCGCACGGTACATGTCACCGTACCGATACTCGCACTATGGTAGGTCGATAATGCATTTGCATCCCCAAAAACTTGCGGTATCTTTGTCCATGGCGATCTCTGAATCTACCTGGAAGACTGCCTCTCCCTCGATAGGTAACCGAAGGATGCGATACACATCCTCCAATGTGACGGTCATCTCCCCAGTCGGGAGATGGAACACATTGGTCGCCGGATCCCATCTCTCGATGAGGGCAACCATCAGGCTGTGATCTCTCTCTATCGCTCTGTACCTCTGGACTCCACCGAGTCCCACCTCACGCATGATGGCCCAATGAGCCGCGAGATCGTGTGGCCTCATCCGCACCTGCAAGTGGGGGCATCTATCCGCATCGTCAGCTGGCGCGTGCTGCAAAACCAACCCACATCCTTAGACCTACTCTTTATTACAACATCTACTTTATCATCTAAACACCCCTTTTTATCCCCCCGACCATACCCTGACTCTCTACCGCCCCCTAACAACCTACCCCCCTACAAACCCAAAACCACCAACCCAACCCACAAACCCCAGACCCAGCCCTGAAACCCAAAACCCAAAAAAACCAAACCCCCAACCAAACCCATGACCCAAAAACCCAAAACCTAACCCCACCCAAACCCCCCCACCCCCAACCCACCCAAAAACACCACCCGACCCACCCCAACCCAAAACCCAAAACCCAAACCCAACCCAAAAACCCAAAACCTAACCCCACCCTAACCCTAACCCTTCTCACCACCGACCCAACCCACCCCCACCCCAACCCCCCCAACCCCAAAACCCCCCAACTCCAACCCAAAACCCCCAAAACCCAACCCCCACTGACCCCCACCCAACCCAAAAACCCAAAAAACATACAAGCTACCGACGCCGGCCGATACATGACCGACGCCGGTCACCAACAAGTCTCCCTTTCCCTAAAATTGTGCGACCGATGCCGGTCGCTTAGTGACCGACATCGGTCACTGTCCTCTCCCGGAGCCGAACCCCCGCGCGGCCCCCAAAACCCATTTTTTTACCTATTTCTACCCATCTACCCACCCAAAAACCCTAAAAACTTACCCACCTACCCACCTTAGCCTATCTAGCCTATCTACCCTCTCCCTTTTTCAAATCATTTCCATTTTCTCATTATTTCCTAAAAAAGGTTAATTCCTACCCAAACCCCCAATTTAGCATAATACAACCAAATCACCAAATTAAAGAGTTTCGAATCTACCGACGATGACACGTCGTCGTGGTGGGATGGGTGGTGGCGGTCATTTGGTCCGGCCCCTCCGGCTCCTCTGCTGTGCCATGGCTCGATCGATCTGCTTTGGGTCCCCGGCCAATCAACTGCTGCCTCCTCCTTAATCGGGCCCACTATCAACTCTCTCCGCCAATACAATAGCTCCACCTCACTCAATCAAGCCTCTAATCCCAACTCTCCACGTCAGACAAGTCGATTTGGTTTGCAAATAACAAAAGTGACAATGACAAGCCGTATTTTTCTTTTTATAGGTTTTTCGCCTTTCACCGATATCGGTTTCATTTTGCCCTAAGGAGCCGGTATCGGTCCCTTGCGATATCGGTCATGCAGAATCGACATCGGTTCTCTACCCAACTTTCACCCCATTCTTTGCCCTTATTTACTCCTTGCCTTTTTTTCACCAATCTCGCCTCTATCCACCTTTGCTGCACACCATTTGTTCACTTGTCCAGGCTGACCTAAGGCCTCAACCTACCTCTCGGCTGACCTAAGGCCTCAACCTACCTATTCGGCCCGACCTAAGGCCTCAACCCACCATTGGCCCGACCCGAGGCCTCAGGCCGACCAAGGCCCGAGGCCTCAGGCCTCGAGGCCTACCTATTTGGCCCGACCCAAGGCCTCGCCTACCTATTTGGCCCGACAGGCCAAAGCCTCGCCCCCTATTTGGCCCGGCCCGAGGCCTCGCCAGGCCTCGGCCTAATTTGGCCCGACCCAAGGGCCTCAGACCTACCAAGGCCTCGGCCGACCCGAGGCCTCAACCTACCTACTTTGGCCCGACCCAAGGCCTCGCCCTAACCATTAGGCCCGACCCGAGGCCTCAAGGCCTACCTTCGGCCCCCGAGGCCCGACTGTTTGGCCAAGGCCTCAACCTACCCATCCGGCCCGACCCGAGGCCTCGCCTAACAATTTGACGACCCGAGGCCTCACTCTACCCTTATGACTGACCCGGGGCCACCGCCCATGACCACTTGGCGACCCGAGGCCGTATCACTATGATACCATACCCCTGATCAGCGTTTTATTTTATCCATCCATCATGTACCTTTTGTTCAATCGAGCTCACTGTTCGTGTTTTAGCATGATTAGGGTCCTTGACTTGATCGTCGACCAACTTTGCCTAGACCTAGACCGTGCGTTTATCTCAACCAAACCAACCATTTGGTGCTTTGCCGAACATGCCTAAAGCGTTCTGTACCTCACTGTTATATACCACGGAGCTACTTCCTATGCCTTGGATACCGGGATTATATCACCCTTGTTTGGATAAACTATCGACCTTTGCCTACACATTCTTTGGTTTGCTTGTCAAATCATGTACCCTCGTCGTACTATTGCATTTTAACATAAATCGCTTCCTTGGACCTACCCCACCACCTTACCATCCTCTCTCTGACATGTACCCTTTATCAACCCTATCCACTGATTTCCCGTTCACTCAATCGGCGATAGATTTGAGGGGATTACCTATATCTTTAACATGAGAAACCACTTCATATTATTGTCAGCGTGACTTTACGAACAAGCTACACGTGATAAGGGGCTAATGTAGACACCAAATTTGTGTCTTACGACCCCTTGTGACCCGCATCTCCTCTCACATGATCTAACCTCATCACCTAAACCTTACACAATTATTTATTAATTACCTTATAATTGATAAATCCACATCACCTTACCCGCCACCTCACTTTGCCACCTCATCATGACCTAGCCCTAACCTAAACTAACCTAATTAAGACCCATGACTTGGTCAGACTCACATCCATAACTAATGCCTCCTTACTCGCACCCAAAGCCGACCTTCGAGCCACTTGACCAAGCCCATGGCCCTGATCTCTCGGGAGAAAGCAGGGAAGGTGGGCTATTTTACTAAAAATAGCCTACTTTTTCCTTACCGATGCCGGTTCCTACTCGACCGCCGTCGGTTACGCAACCGCCATCGGTTCCCTGTAAATGGGCTCCCCAAACCAAAACAACGGATCGGAAATTCATTTTGGGGATCAGTCGAAGGATTTCTGGATCAACAGAGAGCATTGGGAGTGAGAAACAGAGTCCAGATCTTCATTTAATCAAGCAGAGACGAGTAAAGAAACCAGAAGTGCTTGCAGTAGAGGATATCAACTTGCATCTTCGCCAAAACCAGTAAGTCACATCTTGCATGTCCTCTGTTATAACATTTCTTATGCTCTGTGAATTTCAGTCCTCCTAAATCCGTCTCTGAATCTACTACCCAACGTGTCATTGCATCTAACTATTATTCTTTTGCTTCTAATCATCCCATTTCCTAATATCATCCATAAACCAGCCTTACAAAACACCATAGCTACCAAAAAGATCCTAGAACCCACCGGTATCGGTTATCAGTAACCGGCATCGGTTATCAGTAACCGGCATCGGTTCCTCTGATCAAAAACCAGAAAACCAGCCTTTCCCCTACCCAGTTCAACGAGACAATTTAATTGATATTTTGCAGTCTTTTGTGTTAATTCATATTAGCGGAGAACTAACCACCTTGAAAGGAAGTTTTATATTTCTGGGCCCAAGGCGGTTTCCTCATTTATTGTTTAATCAAAATCTTGTGGTCTTGTGTTCTTATTTGCAGGTAGTCCTTCCAAGACAAAAAGGAGTTCTTCGATCGGCTGATCTTTCTCTACGGTGCGCGCACACCATCTCAACATTCAATGGTATTCCTCCTAACCCTAACCTCATCTGTTTCTAAAAGGAATGAAAGGATAGAAGCAACTCTATTCCCGGAAGCTTGAAACATTCCGAGTGAAACAAAGTTCTACTAAAAACTAGAATGTAATCCAAATACACAATAAAAAAATCAATAAATAACCTCATTACTTCATGAAGGTAGATGGTGCATTACATATCCCGAACGGTAATGCCAACCACCCATATAACCCTTTCATAGTCTTGAATTTTATTTTCTAGATGTCCTCTTCTTTAATCCGCACTTGATGATATCCAGGACTTCAAATCCAGCTTAGTAAAATATTTAGCATGTTGTAAGCCCGATCTAATAAATCATCAATGAGAGGAAGAGGGTACTTGGTTCTTAATGGTTATTTTATTTAAATCCCTATAATCAACACACATTTTTCATGAACCATCTTTAATAGCTACTAAAATAATAGGAGAACCACATAGAGAAGTGTTAGGATGGATTATACCTTGTTCAATCAAAGAGTGTAAGCTTGTTGTTTTACTTCATTGGCATCTTTTACAGATTACCTATATAATCCTAAGATAGGAAGTGAACTATCGGGTAGAAAATGGATCTCATGCTCAATTTCCACGACTAGGGGCATTCTTATAGGTTCCGAAGAAAACCATCTTTGAAAAACTAAACTAAGCTGTCCTCTTGGTGCCTTCTCTTAATTAGAAAACATACTACCGGTGGTTTTAGTCATAACAACCTCATCATCGACATATCCCTCAACATAAGTAATGAAAATTTACCACTAGCATTAATGAGCTTTGAGGATTCGTTGGCACTTACCAAAGATATCTTCAAATCTCCTAAATAGGATGAAAGTATGTATCTCTTACCATCCTTTACCAAGTGGTACTTGATTGAACCTCCTTATGAGGATAACATCCCTCACATACATATATGGGCTGCCAAAACTACAAAGTACACACATCAAGGGAAAAATATCCACATGTAACCTGATCAATAAACCTTTTTCAATACCAAAAGTGATCTTACACTACTTCATTACCTCAATGTCTACACCTTTCTTTACCCAACCCAAAGAGTACAGACTTGGGTGACTGAAATTTTCCAACTTCAATCTGTCCACCAACTCTTTACTAATAAAGTTATCTTGATAACATGTATAAAAAGATCATCCACCTTATTTTTATTCACTTTAACCTTTGAATGAAATTTTTTGTTAGTTAATCTTCCTAAGAAATATTGTTACTACCCAAACATACCTATCTATGGATGGTAGCACAACACATAGCCTCATCTACCTCTTCATTACAAAATACTTCCTCTCCATATAGGGCATCCATGGAATTATTCTTGTTCTTCTTATTCTTGAAGGGATGTAATTGCAGGTGGAGCTTCCAACACTTTTCTTGAATTAAGTGTCGACTTCACAATGCCCACAATTAATTTTAGTATCTTTTTAAGAAATAGAAGAAGCATCTTTATTACCCTTTCCTTTCCATTTGTCCTTCTATTTGGTGTCACCTTGCTTATATGAAGCATGATGAAAGGTAAATGAACTATATTTCTTGTCCATCTCCAAATAGTGATCTTGCATACAAGCTTCATCTAAATCTAAAAGCTTGGCCAAGAGGAAGGGTCTACTCAAATGGCTATGAAATCCATTGATATACTTTATAAATAGGTCCTGGTTTGATACATCCTTTCTCATCTGAATAGATTTCTTCCAAAACTCACCGGTATACTCTTGCATAGTTTGACCTTGTTTATACGAGATATCGCAATACATGGACCTATCTTCCTCACAAAAATAGGATAAAACTTCTTTTAGATTAGCTACTTAAAACCATCACACTTAGTAATTGGAGGAATATTCATAACAACAAATGTATGAACATAAATTTCAAACCATGTTAAATCATGTTTTGCTTATTTTAACCGAGCAAAGGAAATCTTCGACTTTCATTAATTTGATGCAAACAGAATATACCTCTAGTTGAGCTAGCCAATGGTCTAGATTCTCAACATTCACATCTCCATCATAAGGCTCAATTTCGATCTTATCCTCCGATTTGAATGGAGGAGGTATGAAAATGGCATGGGGGTAGTTCTTCTTCATGTTCTTCTTGTGTCTCATGTAAAACACGAAACTTATCCATGAGTAGTCCCATGATGGACTACAATTTCCCGATGGATAAGGAAATACTACCCATATGTTTGAATATACTTGTCACATTAGCCTCTAACTTGTAGAGACACTCTTCACCACTATCCTCTGCATCATCTCTTTGAGCCATCTCTTGCATTCCTTTCTTCCACTTCTTTTTAGAAATATATTCTTCAAAAGGAATAATGATACCTTCACCGCTTTCCTTTCCCTTCCAGGTAAGGGGCATCTAACTACATTCTTAACACAATTTAACTAAAAAAAAAAAACTAAAATATTAACTTCTTTGATACCAACTTGATCTCGTAAATTGCTTAAATTTAATAATTAATCAGATCACTATGCTTGTGAATATGAATGAAATATGTGAGTTATTTATAAAATAATTATTGTGTAATATCAACCAAAATTAAACTAAAAATTGAAAGGAGAAGAGATAAGAACAAGACAAGATTTATCCGGAGAAACCCGATGTGGGAAAAACTACGAGTGTTTGAGAAAATTAGTTCCCCTTCACTATGTAATCTCAAAATGATACAACTTACCACGAATTTTTCTTCAAGAAATATGAGACTCCTTATAATTGTATCTACTTGCTCTCAATTCTCTCAAATTATCAATTCAATATGAACAAATAAGATAAGAATCCAACTCTATGATTACCCCTTTTAGGAGAGTGATATCACATAATACATACACTAATCCATGGGAATCACTTGAAGCATCCTTAAGCACTAAGGTAGTTGCAAGTATAGACACTAGGGTGAGCCAATTTTAGAATCAAAGATCATGGTTATGGCAAAGAAGTTGGAAAAGCTATCAGAAAATTCAGCACATGAGATGCGCATAGAGATTTGGTGTAAAAATTATGAAGTGGAAGGTCACACAAAGGATAGTTTTCCCCACAGATCAGTACACTCATTACTGCTAGACTATGAGATATGTCATTTAAACCATGATGTTAGCCACTACCCATTATTACAATGTGTAAAAGGAAGAATGTATCTTGTTACTACAAAACTTGTAGGTCCATAACTCATGACACGAAATACCGCCCACTAATTGGTTAGATCTATGATGGTATAGACACTGGTGTATGAAAAACAAGAGTTTCAAATAAATCTAAAGGAAAAAATGAGCATAAGGATTGGGATCATAATCAGGCACGTTATGATCGGAGTGAAAGGCATTTTAAAGGAAGTCATGGTAGAGGTTGAGGATACCATGGCAGATTTGGAGGATGAGTACATGGTAGTGGATGAGGAGATTTAACTCATGGAACATGTTATATATGCGTATCTCCTAAACAATAAATGCATGAATGTCCTCACAATATTACATGTTCTTTTTGTGGGTAGAATCATAGTTATGAGACATGCCCAAACATGTATGAGCATATTAGTAAGTAGCATAAAAAAGAAAATAAAGGCACAAGGATGGTTAGGATATAACATGTTGTGGAAAATAAGTGGATGCCCAAGTTGGAACCAAAATATGAGGCATTGCAAGTAAGGATCACTACCCATGTTGAAGAGGCGGGCATCAAAGAAGCATTATAGCAGAAGCCTACCATCACTAAGGAGGTTGTTCTACATGCACAGTACCTAGATCCTACCCATCAGAAGGAGGTTTATTAGGAAACCATGGAGTTACTCATAAATCTTTAGGGTGAAATACATTATTTAAAGGAGCAATTGTGGAATATGGAGCAAAAGAAAGCATCATATATGGTCCAATCTGATATGGATGACTTGAAAGAAGTTTTCAAGATGTTGCGCCAAGATAATATCATTCCACCGCTAGGGAATTGGTTAAAGGAAACACTCGTGTGAAATTATTTAGACTGGATGATAGATCTTACATGCAAATATTCCCCCTCATAGCCTAGATTATGACAAGGTGATCACTCTAAACGTTGTTATTGATGGGCGGATTTTGAGTAATATATTGATTGATATAGGCACGAAAGTCAATGTTCTTACTTTAGGTACATGGGTATAAATGGGGAGACCCCCATTGCAGCCATCTTTGAATGTTTTATTTATGGCTAAATAGGCTAAGGCCACTCCCATCGAGTTTCAAAAGATGCCTCCATTACCATACAAGGAGCCAAGTTCACTTTGGAGATTTTGAGGTCTTAGCACGGGCAGAGGTAGATAGCTTTCCGGATCTACCTTGGGGCATCCATGGTTCTATGTAAATAATGCTTATCTTTAGTTCAACAAGTGCTCCATAATATCTAAAAACAAGGAGGAAAGGGTTATTATCCTATTAATGGATGGAAAATTTTTTCCCTCTGTTGATCCCTTGAGTGAGAAACACTGAATAGGATTTATGTGTGTTTCATCTAGGACCCAAAGGTGAATGAGCCATCTAAAGAAGGAATCCTTTAGTGGGAGGATACACAACCTATTAGTGATACTAAAAGTTTTACTTGTGATAATTTGGCTCATAACACTTATGAGTTGGTAGGGCATGAAGTAAAGAACATATTTACTAGGGACAACAGACTGCGTTCTATCAAGAGAATAGGTAACAACTCGGTACCTTGTTACACATAAGAAGTATACCTTATGGTATTTTTGTGCACCATGGATGAACGGTGGATAGACTAGTAATCTGGAGAGATGGAATATGCAAGCATATACCTTATATGGGACAACAATGCATTGGTGGGTGGTTCACAAGGATAATCTTGTAGGATGGAATGAAATTAGGATTTCTCTTATTACTAGGTTCTTCAGGATCAATGCACCTAGTCAAATCTATACTTACCATGGTAATCAACCTATTTAGCACAACGTTCAGTAGTGTGAGAGACTCTAGACAAAGGGGCAAGAAGCTTTACCACCTTCTCTCTAGGTGCAAAATTTTTATTCCACTTTATAAGGCTATGCACATGCTTGGTATGTATATGAAGAACTCCATAGAGAGATTGGAAATTGGCAGGATTTAATTACATGATTGACTTATAAATTTGACTTCTTCTCTACTAAACCTCTGGTGGAAGAAGCATTAAAGGTCATAAAGTACTTAACTATGGCAGATAGTGCCAAGGCAGAAGAAATCATTCATGATTTATTTGATGAAGGAGAATCAAGAGCACATTTTTTTAAAGAAACAGAGACAAATGTCACGTTACTTTTGTGCACTTACCTTGAGAAAGAAAAAGAAAAAATAGTCTACATACTAGATGATGAAGAAGTAGAAAATTTGGATGTAAACCATTCAACAGGTAGGCATGAGGTGTTGAATAGTGCAGATAAGACCATGTGCACCTATCATGATCCTACGAAGATAAAGAAAGTGAATATTGGATCAGTTTTGAGCCTAAGGAGGCCATAATTAGAGACTATTCGTCGAGACTCTTGAGTGGTAAAAATAATTGAGTTACTACAGGTTTATAAAGACTTATTCCCTCAAGGGTACCATGAACTTAAAGGAATGCATAAATATTTAGGAGAGATGAAGATAAAAATTAAGGAAGGTGCATGCCCAGTTAGAAAGAGACCCTATAGGATGAACCCCAACTTGTGTGAAAAGGTCAAGGAAGAGATTGATAAACCCTTAGATGAGTCCGAATGAGTTAGTCCAATGGTGATCGTATCAAGAAGGATAACTAGATTAGGATATATGTGGACTACATGAAGCTAAATGCTACATGTGTGACTGATCTCTTTCCTACAACATTCATTGAGGAGATCCTAGAAGCCGTTATAGGGTGTAAAATCTATTCATTTATAGATAGGTTATTGGGGTATCATTAGGTTCAGATTACCTAAGAGGATCAAGAAAAGACTATTTTTGCTACTGAATGGGGTATCTTTTCCTATACTATGATTCCTTTTGGATTAAAAAATGCTCATGCTGTGTTTTTGCACATAGTTGTTCAAGCCTTCAAATATTTTATTCACAACTTCTTGCAGGTTTATTTAGATGATTGGATGGTGTATGAACTTGTTAAGGATCATTGTGACAATCTATGCTTAATGTTTGAAATATGTAGACAATTGAGTATCTCTTTGAACATCAAGAAGTTCATATTTGTTACACCATTTGGAATACTGTTAGGACACATAATCTGTAAGAAAGGTTTGTTGGTTTATCTAGCAAAGGTTGTAGTCATTATCAGCCTAAAATATCCTACCAATCAAAGTGAGGTGTGTGGATTCTTGGGTCACATGGGGTATTATAGAAAATTCATAAAGGGATATGCGAAGGTTTCTATACCTTTGGAGGAGTTACTAAAAGGAAAAGGTACATTCTAATAGGAGAACTACAACAACGTACATTCGAGACATTGAAGGAGAAAATTACTACTGGTCCCACTTTCCTTCATGGGACCAAACATTTCATGTACATTTGGATGCCTCTGTCATGGCCATTGGTGCGGTGTTGCCTCATCCCGAGAGAACATATTATAGATCATCCTATCTGTTTTTCTACTAGAAAGTTGACTCCTGCATAGAATAATTACACAACTACAGAATGTGAATCTTTGTCAATGATCTATGCATTACATAAATTTAGATAGTACCTACTATCTACACCATTTTTATTTTATACATATCACATGGCATTAAAGTATTTAGTAAACAATCTCATTTTATAGGGGTGCATATGCGAGATGGGTACTCTTATTTCTAGAATTTTATTTTACGGTTGTGGTAAAACTAGGGAAAAGTAATTCTAGACCAGACCATTTATTCAAAATATGTTCAAGAGAAGAGGCACATGCCATTGAAGATACCATTCCCAATACACAGTTATACAAGTTACAACGTGTGCCATTAGATTTAGAGGACATTGTTATCTTTCTACAAAAAGGGATGACACCAAAGGAAATGAAATCCTTAGGGAAGAAACAACTTTCTATATGCACAACACCCTATATGTTGATTAAGCGGTGACTGTATAAGCTAGGTCGGGATGAAGTATTACATTTTTGTGTACTTGAACTTGAATGCATGGACATCATGGAGGAAGCTCATGGTGGTATTGCAGGTGGACACTATGTAGGTGATGCCACTACGCATAAGATTCTACTTGCTAGATTATGGTGGGAGACCCTGTATAAATATTTTAAAGCATATTGCAAGGCTTGTGATCACTATCAATGCCTTGGGAAACTAGGTCAACAAGATGAAATGCCTCTAAGACCTATTACTAGTGTAAAATCATTTGAGAAATGGGCTATTGATTTTTGGGTCCTATTTCACCAACCACGTGTAGGACTAGATCATGCTATATCATTACTTGCATAGACTATTTGATAAGGTGGGCAGAAGCAACACCTACAAAGGATTGTACAATGGCTACAATAGCCATGTTTCTATGGGAAAATATTATTACAAGGTATGGATGTCCTTTGAGTTTGACCAGTGATAGGGGAACACATTTTCTGAATGAGATAATCATAATTTTATTAGATGAATTCATGATTGCACACCATAAGACTACACCATATCATCCTTAGGAAAATGGAACTACTAGAGGCTTTCAACAAGATTTTGAGCCAGACATTGACAAAAATTTGTGATGTTGGAAGAAAGGATTGGGATGATAAAGTTTCTACAATTCTTTTGCCATATCACAAAACATATTAAAGGTTAAATAAATCCACACCATTTAGGTAGTGTTTGGTGCATAAGTAGTTCTTCCTATGGAATTCATGCTACCATCTTTGCATAGTACATGTGCTACTGAGTCTAGCAGATGATAAAACATTAAAATAACAGATTGAAAAGTTCAAGAAGCTATATGAGCAAAGAGAAATAGCACATTGGAGTCAAAAAAGAAAAGGCAAGGCAAAATGCATGACATGATAAGAACATCATGGATAAAAAGCTTGAGATAGGATAGATGGTGCTTCTTTATGATTCTATGTTTTTATTCCATCCAATAAAACTCAAAGTACATTGGTTGGGGCCATATGTTATCACTCACATACTTGAAATAGATGCTTGTAAATTAGAGGTTACGAACGGAAAAATGATACTCATTTACTTCAACGAGAGTAGGCTCAAGACCTACTATAAATAAATCTTCTTGGTGTTTAATAAGGAAGTGTTGCCATTTAGATTAGGTTTTCAATTCTATATTTCATTCTTTGTCACTATGCTTTGTCAATTTAGTTGGTGTTTTTATGTAATAATCAAGTTTATGTGATAGAAGCTAATTATTATTTGAAGAAATTTTTATGTGTAGAGGAATGCACATACCATTAGTGTGGGTTGGATATTAATATCTAGGTACATGACTATTGAAAATAAATGCTACAGGTGTTATCCAAGTTGGAGAATTGTTTAAAAAGGAGAGATTACTTCTAGAAATGAGGACCATAGGTAGAAATAAATGAAGAAAAAGTATAACATGAGGTAAGTAGGGGCCATGGGAACTACCAAGGGAAGGAGAAGTGGTGAGGTACTTGGACGCATAGATGCGTGTTAAAGAGAAGTCCACATCTAGAAGGTAGGAAGGCATGCTAAAAGGATATAGCTTGGGCACCAAAATGTACCATGCAGAAAGAACAAAAATGGTTAATTAATTAGAGGATTGTTGGTAGGTGAAGGAGAAATAAATGAAATAAATTTTTGAAAATATATATAAGGATGGGATGTGAGTTCATTCTTACCACTGAAATTGTGAGAATTTGAAAAGAGCTAAGTGAAAACAAATCCAGTGAATCATTTTCAGGTGTGAAGAGTGGGAAACCGGACATGGAGAGAAGATTTGTGCTCATGAGAAGATTGCATCTCCATAGGTGAAGGGTTTGAATGAAACAAAGGCATTACTGAAGAGCTAGGGCATGTGATTTCCACTAGGGCATGGGGATTCAAACTAGGTTTTTAACTTGTTCATTACAGAGGGTAGAAAGGAGGTATTTTCAAATAGCACCAAAGAAAGCACTGCAATAGGAATAAAAGGGAAGAAGAAGGTAGAAGTGGAGGAAGAAATTGCTCCCGAGAGTAATTTATCAGAAATACAATATCTAAAGGGCGTGATTGTGGGAAAATAATGGGATACCCACATCCATAAATGTAACATCAATTATTACAACCATTGCACACCTTTGGATAATAATAAAGAACTAGATGCGTTGTTGAGAATGAAAATAAACAAGCGCACAACGGAAGACATGCCCAGTGTAGAATGACGCTGGAGATAATTTGATAAAGTAGATTGGAGTCTACCAGTTGTATAAGCTACCATATTTTGGAAAGTATGAACCATTCTATCAATGGTTGATGAGTAGAGTTGATGAGGAATTATTCTACTTCATCGAGAAAAGGGTTAAAATCATAGTCACCTTAATTTCAATAGTAATAGGATTAAGGGCCTCAGGAGCATATATGGAGAGTGACTTAACAGATAAAGTAGAAATCTTGGAGACAATGAAGGAGATAGGATATAACAATGGTCCACATGGCATGGAAATTGATAAATTAAAGAAGTACCCACTCTTACGGGTAGTTTCACATCTGATAACAAAGTTGAATGACCAAGAAAGTTAGTTGCGAGTGAATATAATGTGGATGTACATTGCAAGGAAAATGTCTTAAGTGGTGATCTACAATATCATGGATCACATAGCAAATAAAATCATTTAAGAAGAGAGCACATGTGACAAAATTAGTTTTGTCACTATTTTATTGTCTTTGGTGTTAATGGATATTGGAGTACCCGATGGGCCAAAGGAAAAGATTTGGGAGTACCCCATGGAAAATAAATCTGTAAATGAAAGATTTGATAAGTAATTATGTGAAGAGACCATGAGTGGGCCATTTAATAGAGGGTGGAGATGTAGTATGATAGGCTCCATGTGGCATTAGAAGAGGAGTGGCACATGCCCAAGGAGTTACCTTTAATGGTGGGTAAGGTAGTACATTTCGTAGTTTACCAACATTTTTTCATCGCATGATTTGTGATGAAGGACATAGCTTGGAGCCCTTGTTGAAAACTACCATATGCCTTTACAAAATGCTAATTCTAGGCATCAGTTCAATAGTTCATAGATACATGCCACCTAAGCTTCATTGCATATAAGGTAGATTGTGATTATCACACTCGAGAAAAACATATCTATATCTAGGATGGAATGCCTACGTTTAGAGGCTTATCTCAGATGTAATAAACATGAAGCCGATAAGCTTGGCGGTCATAAACATGGAGCAGAACTTGTGTATCTTCAACTCAATCCTAAGCTAGAGAACAACAAATATGTGGAAAATGAATTCACACTTCCAAGGCCTCCTAAGGGTAAGCATACAAAGAGAAAATATGCCAACTCCACATCCTGCAGAGACTATAGTGGTGGAAGAGGAGGATGAATGAGAAGATAGTGGTGGCCTAGAGCATAGAGGATGAAGGAAAACTACAGAAAATAAATGGCGAGTGCGTGAATACAACACCTCGGGTGTAGGAAGGAGATGATGAGGACCGGGATGTAGTACAAGGAGAATGTTGTTTCAAAAGGGTATTCAGGAGAACCAGAACCCAAGGTGCTAGACCACAGTTAGTGTGCAGATCACCACAAATCTCCCCACAAAAGGAGACAATTGAGAAAAGAAGAAGAAATTTAAAGTTGAACGAGGAGGTAGAAGAGTCTCGGGAGAGCATGCCCAAATCTATAACACGGCCAGAGGATGTGGAAGATCCAAAGGAAGAAGAAATGAAGGACGGAGAATAAGGATTAAAGGAGGTAGATAGAATAATGAAAGATATTGCTCAGAGCATAACATACCAAACTCTAAATCTTGATGCTCAAGTTCCTAAGGGGATGAGGTTAAAGAGGAAAAGTGGGGAGTATATCGACCTTTTGGTCATGGGCTACTCTAAGGACGTAAGTAAAATTTTCGTGCCCATTTCCAAAGCATGGTGGGTGTTAAGGAATTGTATGGATGGGAGTTAATGGATGAGGACATGGCCACCATGCACATAAGTAAAAAACTATCTTGGTCAATGTAGACACATATGGATGAACCATACTTTGATGTCTGTGAAGAGTCCTATGTATCCAATAGATTGAAGAAGACACCTCAAGACACACACATAACAATAAAGCCTAATGTTATGTCTCGTAGACACTAAAATTAGGTCACACTCCCTTTCGTACCTCGACCAATAAGCACCCTTTATTACATTTACCTAGTCATGACCCCCTTCACCCAAGTAATATTAATTTAATTAATTTAATTTAATTAATTCATTATCATCACTATATTTATTATTTAAATATCTTATTTACATAATATCCACACATACTGATTCACTTGGACATCTATCCAAGCCAACTCAACCTAAGAGTTATTCTTAGTAAGTTGTCATAACTAACTAAGACTTACCCAAACCCTAAAAAGAAATGCTTACATTCCCTCTAACCACATCCCTGCATGCTCACAAAAATCTCCCGAGTCTAAGCCATAGGATATTGACACGAGATCTAAGGAAATGAGGAGGATCTCCTATTTTAGTAAACCTAGAAAATCCTACCTTGAGTAACGTTACCCCTAACCGTCACCGGTTGGAAGCAAGTTGGAAAAAATGTTGGAAAACATTGAGAGGAGGTTGATGAGAAAGAACCCATCTCGGAGAGATAACGCATCTTCGAGAGAAAATTCCAGCGAAAACCCACATGCAAGGAAGGAGATTGAGCATCTTCTCTGCATGACCATCCCAACCATGATCGATCTATCCAAGCAAAGAGGAGTGTACATGTAGCCCATGCAGAAGATTTATTTCATTTGGTGATCACATGTATCCTTTAAAACCCTCATCAACACCCCCATTCCTCACACACATACATTCAAGGCTGGAATCCAAGTAAGTATAACATTATACTTTCTTGGTTTATTTCATTTTATCATCATTTTATCATCTATTGTTTATCTTTCCCCCTATTGACCTTCCCCAACATTTTCACCTCCATATACCCATTAAAAACCTTGCCAAATCTTACTCCCATTACCCAATACCTCACCTCGACCCTCCAAAGTCCTTTGTACAATCACAAAGGAGACCACAACTTGTTTAGTGATATTTCTAGATCTCACAATAAGCGGTGCCGATTACACCTAACCATCATCGGTCACCCCCGACCAACACCAATCTATGTATTTTCCCACACAAAGCATAGAACAAAGACCTACCCACCTAATCTCATCTTACCCTCACTCACCTATGATCTACCCGAGATCTATGTCAAAATTACAGAACCCAAAACCAACAATTTTACCTTTGGATTCTATTCTAGCTTAGCTTGTTAGATTAGATCTATTTATTATTGTGTTATTAAGTGAGATACCTAAATCATTTCAAGCTACAATAGGATTTACTTTGGTTATAGCATTGAATTGTTTAAAACAGTAGATTGACAACCATCTATGAAGTATCACACTTCTGGATCTAGCATACGCCAAGGTAGTTCACTACCCATATTGTTTAATTCCTTTTGGTGGTCTTGTTTTCATTATAGTAGTAGTTATATATATATATATATATATATATATATATATATATATATATATATATATATATATATATACCTCGGATGAATATAGACAACAGTAGAATATGGAAATCAAGGAAAATTGAAATCCTTTATTTTGGGTTTCGGAGGGTGCATTACATGCCTCTACTCCTGCCAAGGTCATTTTGGGTTTTCATGCATGCAAAACAAGTCTGGAATTCTGAATCCTTCATTTTGGGTTTTAGAGGTTTCCAAACAGGTCCCCAGTCCCGAAATCCTTCATTTTGGGTTTTGGGGGATGCATTGCATGGTCAAAAACTTGACACAAAGAAAATATGCATTGCATGGTCGAAAACCCGACACAAAGAATTTCAGGTTTCGAGTTTCGGAAACACGAGACATGAAGCATGAAAATCGCAAGACATGTCCCGATGCTTGGGAGTTTGAAAACCTGAAACACTACCTAGGAAAATCAGGTTTTGAAGTTGGGGAAACAAGTTGGGAAAGCATGGGGCGAAAACATGTTGAGCCACCTTCAAAACCCAATGCATATGCAAGTCCAACTTCTGAACCCAAAACAAAGGAAATCTTGGCAACACTAGTGGAAGTGGGTTTCGGGAAAACATAAGCATCAAACACATGTCGAGGCACCCTCCAAACCCAATGCAAATGCAAAGGAGAACCCCAAACCCGATAGGAAGTAGACCCTGACTCAGAAATATTCAAATGGCCATAACTTTTCACAGGGAGCTCGAGATTCATGCAAGGTTGGACTTTTCAGAAATATTTACTTGGGTTAGAACAAGTTCTTCAAAAATTCAAAATACAATTCACCATTTTTGGGTTTTCTAGGGTTCTCACCTACCACCATAATGAGATGAATTAAATGTAATCTAGAGGTGGTTGGGGTAGATTTCAAATTCCTCTCTTCTCCCTCTCTTTTCTTCCTATAAATTGTAAGGAGGGGCCTCTTTCTAAAGGTTGAACATTCTTGTTTTGCCCCTCCCTTCTTCTCTTTGGCAGGTGAATTTGTGGAGTTTCAGACCTTCCATTCAAACTGTAATGCATGTTTGTGCCTTTTGGCCATTGTAATGGACTGTATCAATATTTGGAGCAATAAAAACTAAGTCGTGGATGATTTCAACCCTCTCTTGTAGTCATTGCATTCAAATGATCTCTTATTGCAGCCTTGGTTACCTATGCATGTTTATTGTATTGCATTTTTATGGTTTGTGTTTATTGGAAAAATAGTTGTTCATCATTCCTTTGGTGCATCACCTTGGCTAGATTAGGTTTATTTTCTTGCATCTTCTCAACCATGTCTCCTTGGCAAGTTAGATTAGGTTTTTGAGTGAACCCTCTGCATTTTTATATGTGCATCTGAACAGAGGAATAGGAAGCCCGACCTTCATATGAAAAGCTCCATGTCATGCCCAGGATGATGGTTCACAAATGAATCGTAGAAAATCACTTATGTCCTTTCTCTTTCTTTGAGTCTTACCAAACCTCACAAAAATTCAAAACACATACATTCTTAAACAACATCCTACCTAGAATAAGTTGTAGGTGATCGCACGATCATGACATAGTGGGCACCCGACTTGTTGCTTTATCAAGTCATACTTGAGCGAAGCCCGCCCCCACCATAACATACCTGAAATCTCACATTTTATATCTCCTTCTTTTTAAGAAGCCATCCTCACAAAAACCTTATTTCACCATTCATGTGTCGTCCCTAAATAGCATAAGTTAAACAAACATAATAGAAAAGGAACTCCTAGGATCACATTTTCTTAATGTTTTTGCTTGGTTTATGTTTTGAGGTGAGAGATCACGTTCATCAATTTTTTTTTGTTCATCATTGCATGCTCCTCATCACATTTGGTGTATTCCAGCTTCACCGAGTGTTCTGGGACATATCATCATCATTCTCAAAAATTTTGGTTTGATTCTACATCAAATTTTAATTCACAACCACTTTCTTTCATCAATGTTTCAATTTCATAATAACATTCGTCGGTTACCTCAGACCGCCATCGGTTATACCCAACTGATGTCAGTTCTATGTCCTTTTTCTAACCTACTCAAAAGGACATTTTACTTCACTTTCTTCCACTTTTCATAGCCCCTGTCATTGTCATTATTCCCATTGACATTTTAAACATCTTCAGATTTGGCATACCTATCATATTTTACCTTCGACCTCACTATTTACTCGTTGTCATTTTCTACAGTAATCGGTAGTGGTTACCCATGACCGGCGTCAATTTTCTCTAACCAGCATCGGTTAGCCTATTTCACATTCTAGCCACCATTTTGTACTTAATCCACTTTTGTTGCTAGATTCAACTATTCCTATTGTGTTTTGTGTCATTTAAAGAGAAGCAACCGTACCTGATCAGTACTGGTTCACATGGTGTTGACACGAAGACAAGGAACCACACTCATATTTCACGCTAATTGTCAACCACTCCCACCCAGGTCCTTCACCACCTTGTATTTCATCAACATCTATGGATCCCATCTAGCCTACCACTATTGCTACTAGACATGAGGAGTTTGCATGACTATTTAACCAAAACCCTTCCGCCTTGCGGTTTTACCTTTCCCACTCATTCACTCGAGACACCTTGGGTCAATTGATATATGGCATGCCTATGTTTATCCCCTCGACTCTCGTAGCCTCTCCCACATTGGCCCCATCTAGCTTCATGCTTCCTGCATCCACCTTACCCCTAGTCATTTCGCAGTTAGGTCCTATATCTCTGCTATGACTACCACAATTGCTACCTTTATGCACTTGTTACATCCACTGTACCCTTAACAACTACCCCAAACAAAACCTCATTTTCCCATAATGTCTCTCACATACTCGTAGCTATAGTACCACCTCTAGTGTCGGTGACCCCTACCAAATTTTAGAATGTGGTTCTTTTTATTCCACAAGCATTAGCCGTTATTACCGGTAGGGTTACCACGACCCTTCCACCCCTATATACATACTACCAACAACCTCCCATTTCATCCGTTATACATTCCGTGCATTACCCCTATGTCACTACCTTCTTCTCCACATCCCTACATGGCAGCCCCATACACCGAAGTACCACCCACATTATATGCCCAAAACCAACCTTCTTATGCTATAGGAGGCATCCAATAATCACAACCCACCAATTACCTAATTAAAATGTTGGACAAGATGTAGACATTGAAGGAATTGGTTTCGGCTCCCGCAACACTCTCACCTATGATGATATTTGCAACGAGCCTATTCACCCATCCATCCTATCTGTTCATACCCCGTGCATTGGGAAATGCTTAAATTCAAGCTTGCTTCAATAAGAAAGAAGACCCACAACAACAATTGTGGTCATTCAAACATGGGTGTTATCGATTGCTTCATGATGATGCTTTGCTTTTGAGAACCTTTCCCATGTCCCTCACTAGACTGGATTAGATTGGTATAGTGGGTCACCTAAACACTCTATATTCTCATTCAATCAGGTATCCCAAGACTTCTTGGATCATTTCTCTATCAATATCGTCAAGAAGGTTACCATGACCGATCTATATTCCACACATTAGTATGAGGGTGAATCTATCGCAGATTTTGTCACTCACTAGCACAGCCTGATCAATTAACTTACCTTCCAACTACCACAAATAGAACTCATCGAGCTCTTCACATGGACTTGTGCTAGACATATTTCATAGACCTTAAAGGTCCAAACCTTCGAACATTTTATGAGGCATTCACTATGGCATGAAAGTTAGAGATTCGGGTCATCAAAGAGAAGAAAATCCAATTACGCAATAAGAATTCAGCATTCAAGATGAATGATACCTCTTCTTCTTCCAAATCCCAAAACAATTATTTAAAAGGTAAGGGCACCGCTAACATAGTGGTACTCAAGGTCATTGACTCATCCATTAAATCAGGCTACCCCCTCATCTAATCTCTCAACTGTCTAGACTTTTCAATTTAGATGAGAGCAATGAAAATATACCCTAATTGGGGAACCTTACTCTTATATCTTAGAAAATATTATCAAAGCTGGAGCCATCACCCTTCCACCTATAAAGCCACACACTAGTTTTGATCCTGCTCACCCCATGCCCACATGGTATAAAGAACATGATTTCTGTAACTATCATAGAGTAAAGGGTCATAGTGATGGCAACTACATCACTCTTAAAAATATTGTCCAAGAAATGCTTGAAAGAGGCTAGTTAAGCGTGGATAATCCCAATGCCACCCTCAACCAAAATCTACAAATCTTCAAAAACCATTTCCCAACCATGCCCCTTCATCTAATCAAAGCGGTGAGACATCAACTCATTATACCCATACCCGCATGAGGTTCACTCTATATTTAATGAGGTACGTGTCACCTCCCAATTACCCCATATTCCTTCCATAGAGGAGATCCTAGCCTAAAATCCTCCTTCTATGTTGGAACCAACCTACCCTTTTCCTTCCCCAAAAGAGGAACACCTTTCGTCTCCTTCATCACCAAGGGGTCTTCCACTAACATTAAGCCCATCTCACCCCTTGCTTCACCACTTAGAGAACCTTTACCCACAGTACCTCCTCCACCCATAGAGGAGCTCCCATTATCTCCTCCATAGAAAGAGGAGCACCCATTGACTCCTCCACCCATGAGGAGTGCCCATCTGTTCCTCCACTTATAGAGGAGCTCCCATCATCTGTTCCACCTCTCATAGATCTAGTTGAGATATCTTTGCCTCTTGGAAAACATTCTCCATTAGCTACCCAAAATCCCTGAGACCTACTTTTGGCTCTCTTATACATGGAAGTTGGAGCTAGCCAATTCCCTATCTCTAAGACACATTTTATGGGAATTACTATTAGGTCCTCACCAACTCCACCTACAGACATGTCATTCTCACGTTTGGTCGATCACTTAGATTATGTGGATAGGGATTTACTATGGGGGTGCCTCTTACTCCCCTTCTCAACACAGATGCAGAGATCCCTCGCTAATACCTCCACTATCTACCCAAACACATTTCGACCAACCAAACCAAACATATCCACATTTTTTACAACCCCTTCCATGATACATGTTAGCACTCAAACAACACTCTTACCCATTACCCAACCTACATCTAAACCAAAACCAACACCTATAACATTTACCTCAATTAAACCTATTAATACTTTATGGGTCACCCCGACCACCAGCCTTACTCATCCACCGATTAAAATGGATTTAGATACATCCTCCAACATCAATACCACACCTACCCTGACACCCAAGTCAAAGAAACAAACTCATCAACCTCATAACCTCGATTCGCAACAATCACACCCACACTTGTCCGTCTGTCTTAAGACCTCACCTGCCCAACATGGTTAAGTGACCTTCACCCATCCATAAAACAATAACACAACAACCCGTTCCTTCCTTGCAAACCTCTAACCTACCCGGGCACACAACATGACTTACACCTACACCTACAAAGTATCTTTACCACTAATACCTCTAATACCCTCGCCTATTGCTTCACTACCCACTACACTTCAATCATTATCCCTCACACGACAAGCATGACCCTTGTCATCTACCTTCACAAACACCCCCATTATCCCCATGGGTAACTCGCACTCTTCTCCCATCTAATTTTCCTTCTAGACCTCATACACCCACATCACCTTTACCCAAGAAGGTGCAACCCAAAAACAAAACCCCACTACCCCAACAATAGGGTAGTCAAAACAACCACACACACTCCTAGCCATCAATCTACTATACCCCTACCCAAACAAACACGACCGATACCTAAAACCACATCAACACCTAAAACCATAGCTAAACATGTTCCTCCTCTTCCAAAAACAATTCCTCCACAATCAACCACACCTACACCCAAACCCACATTCACCTCCCATTGTGATCCACTAACGGGATCCTATGCCAAAATTTTAACCAACCACCTTGAGACTTCTATTATCACATTACGCCACTTTGACCTTATGACCCCTTCAAACCCAAGCAAAAAGGGTTTGACGATACTAAAATTTGCACATACCATCGTGTACCAAGGCACGATGTGGATAACCTGCAAGGCCTTGAAAACCATCCTTATCCAATCGTGTCCACCAAAACCAAATTTGATGATTTTATCCCGTAAAATTGACAAGGGCAATTTTACCGATAACCATACCGAAATTTTTTTCGATCCCCGTTAGGGATCCATCGCGTTCAAACGTTGTAAAATCCCTTCTGGGAAATCTAGTTTTGAACTTAGTCTTTTTGAGCCTTCTTGGTGGGCGCATGAAATTGCTTTTGCAACACTAACTTTTAGTGCGCCCCTTAAAACCCTTTGGCGCATGGTTTTTTATGTTAACACATCTTTTAGTGCGCCAAAGGATGTTGAGAATCTTTTGCATGTGCCAAGGCGCATGCGCCTGTGTTGACACAACTCATGTTGCGCCACCTTTTTGGTGTGCCAAAGGGCACACATAATATTATTGCAACACCGTGTTTTGGTGCGCCAAAGGGCACACATAAATTTATGTCGACAATTCTTTTGGTGCGCCAAAGGCGCACTCAATCTTCTGATGTCAAATACTTTCATTCGCCAAAGGGCGCACGCTTTCCCCTGTCGACAGAAACTTTCATGCGCCATTTCAAAAGTGGTTGGCGCATTGATGACAAGTTTTTCTATATATATCAGTGCGCGCCCAATGTCATTTTCACTCTTTTTTCGAGCACGTGATCATTCTGAACTTGTCAGCCTCTGCTCCGTCGTTTTCATCGCCCTGTGGACCCATTGAAACTTTTTGCTATATATCCAGGTAAGAGGATCTTCTTGTTCCCTCATGCGTTGTGTGCTTTCGGTTTTTAGTGCTTTCATGGTCTAGTTTTAGCTTGCTGGTTGGTGTTTTGATTAAATAGAAATATGTTGAGCTAGCCCCCCCTGTGCTGCCTTGTCTTTTTCTTCTTTTCCTCCTCCTTTCCCTCCCTCTTTCCAGATCTGCTGGTAGAGGGTGTTGTTTTGAAAGAACTTGGTCTGAAAATATATTTTCTGAAACCTTATATCTCCAAGCAATCTTTGAAATGGAGGAAAGAAGGAAAAAGTGTTGAGCAATGAGAGGCTCTGTTTTTCACATTGGCGCACTGGCGCGTCTTGTTACACTAAAAATAGTTGCGCCCCTCGGCGCATCTACCCGCCTTGTTACAAGTGCCAATCCCGCGCCCCTTTGGCGCGTTGTTCATCCATGTTGCATCCCTTTTTCATGCGCCAATCGGCGCACCCAGCTCCCATGTTACACGAGTTATATTTGTGCAAGTATGAAGCTATAGAGGCGCAGGCGCATCCCCAACTACAACAACATCATGTTGTGTTAACCCTTCGTGCGCCACGCCATATCCCTTTGGCGCACGAAAAGTCCTTGTTACACGATACACCCATGCACCAAAGGGCGCACCAAATCTCAATGTAACACGCATTTCCTGTGCGCCCTATATAAAATGCAATCTGCAACATCCATGCGCCATGCGCCTTTGGCGCCAGTTTAGCCTCTGCAACACTCCTTTTCTGTGCGCCTTATCTATTTGGCCTGCAAATTACATTTTTCATGCGCCCTGAGCCTTAAAATCTCTAACTCTTTCTTCTGCTAGCATTCCAATGGAAGATCAAATGACTAATTCAACCTTTTTGGATTGGGTCTCACTTCTTCTTCATGCAGATCAGCAACTGAGTTCGAAAGAACACATGTCTACGTCAAGCAAGAAACCCACCAAACCAAGAGGAAAGGCTAAGCTGACAGAAGAAGAGATGAAATACAAATATCAGAGGGTCAGGATGCCCGAATCACAGGATGAGTGCAGTATGGATGTCGAGACTCGGGTGGGTCACATTGACATGGAGGAATTCTGGGTTAGAACTCAGAAGGTTACGAGAAGTCCATGGATGGACAAATTGATAGGCAGTGCCCTGCACTTCGCCGGAGGAATCCCTGTCAGTGCCGTCAACAACGAATTCATGATGGTGATTGCCCAATGTTACAACAAAGACACAAGATGTGTCAAAAATAGCAAGGGCGAGGTAGTCACAAACCTCACTGCCCGTCATTTTGAAATAATGCTAGGCATCCCTTATCACTGGCAATTTGTGGCCGGCAGCCAAAAGGAATGCATCAAGGCCTGGGAAGACAACGAAGACCAATGCATGCAACTGATGAATGAGGTATACTTGAAGAACAAGAAGGTGGTAACCCGGTGGCCCCAGGTTATCCACCGCAGTGATTTCTCAGAAGAACTCTAATGACACTATCACTTTCCTGAGCAGAGTCTTTGGGCTTTCCAACGCCCACTACTTCCATAAATGGATGCTGAGGTACTTGGAGACAATGAATAAAAATTTACCCGATCAGCGCTTTTGCTGGGGTGAAATAATAAGCAGCACCATCTCTGAGCAGCTACAACAGTTCGCCACAACAGGAGTGTTCCATATGAACTCCTATGTAGTCTACGCTGCAGCGTCGGCAAGGGATTATCCGGGGCTGAACCGAAGTGGAGTATGGCCTCAGGCCAAGATATTTGATTACTACCCAGAGCTGAGGCTGGAGAATAGCATCCAACATTTCACAAAAGTTAACGATGCATTCTTCTATCATGTCATCTACCTACTGAGGCCAAACATGACTCATAGCCGGACGACCAAAAACATAGTGGCAGTCACAGAGAAATGGGGGGCCCTGTTCACCCAATTTCCCACGTTCACCTATCTGAGGGCTGCCAACTTTTTGGGAGAGCCAACCAGCTACTAAGGTATGCTGGGCCTAAGCTGATTCTACTAGAACTGCCAAGGCACTGGTCACATACCATGAGAAGTGCCTCAAAAGAAAGAAGGGTGGAACTCCTTTCCCCCTCACGGTGGGCCGATACACATGCTCCACCCACCATAAGGCAAAGGAAATGTTCACAGAACTGGAGCTACTCAACTTGAAGCATGACTTCCCAGCCAGGCCTACCTTCGACCCAAGAAGCTGCCTGCCAAAAGCGAAGCTCGATCCGATCCATGTCCCTCAAATTGAGGATATTTACATTGACGTTCTCCATGAGGCGGAACTCAGAAGAAAGGATCACTCTCGCTTGGCATTGGCAGAAATCATCCAATACGGAGTGGCCATTGTCCCCGAAGGCTTCCAGACTACGGAAGATGAAGTAGATAAGGTGTATAATGACACAGATGGGGACAATTGGCCCTTCCCGGCCATTGACAGGAACAAGGCTCCTCAAACAATTGAGGAGAGGGTCAAGGAGACTATGCGGCGAACAGAGCACTGGTGTCGCATGAACGGGCTGATCTACCTCGGGGTAGATTTCACAACTTCCCCGTTGGGCAATGCACCTCCAAGGTCCAAGAAGCAGCTGAAGGACAAAAGTGCAGAAGGTGAAACTAGCACCATTCAGGAAGAAGCCCCTGAAAGTCCTCTTCCCTCAGAGCCAGAACAGGTTATAACTCTGGAGGAAGAATTGACAGAGGATAGTCCTATACGCCCATCCACCCAGGATGTCGGCATCGCTACAACTTCAGAGGTCCCTTCTATCCCTTCTTCTTCTCTTCCTTCCCCTCCTCGAGTGACTCAAATGACCACCCCTTTGGTCGTGTCCTCTGCCCCTTCTTCTACCCTTTCCCCTGCTTCTTCATCTATCTTCTCCTCCCTCGCTGATTTGTCTTCCTCTATTTCTTCCCTCATCTCCGAGCTCCCTTCCCTTCCTATGTCTTCTGAAGTTATGGTTTCCCTTCCTCCCGTGGACACTTCTTCACTATTCTCTCAATGCCGCCGCCGCGTGTCTCCACGTTTTTCCCCTCTGCTACCGTAACTCCCTTCCCCTCTGTCTCCGGTCCCTCTTCCATAGGACCAGCCTGGATCTCTCAGCAGCTGAGCCAGCAAAAGAGGAAAGTTCCCATCGCTCCGATGGACTTTTCGGTAATTCCAGCCAAAGGGGCAAAGAAGCACAAGCCTGTAACACGCTTCTCTCAAAGTGCTGCAGGTGAGAGAGTTATGGAAATAGCTTACCCCGACCCCCTCAAAGAGAAAAAAGATCTGTCTCCGACAGATTTTACCGTGACTCAAATCACAATGGGGACGTCTTCTGAAAGTCTCCAGGGGGAAGCTCTTTCCGCAGTTGATGCACTCTGCAAAAAGCTTCAGGAAACAAAAGAGGAGAAAAGGCTACTGAAGGAGCAGAACAAATATCTGCTTCAGGCCTTACAGAAGATGGGAAGTGCACCTCCCACAACTGCCGCCGAGACTCCTGAGCTGCTCAGTCAGGAGAAGATCAATGAGTATTCAAAGATCGGCGAGCAGGGTATGGCCGTTTCTGCTTGGAGGAGCCAGATCCTCAAGGACAGTGAAAGAGTGATCGCCGAATATGTCAATCTATATCTGAACATCGGGAAGGTGAATAAGGAACTCCAAGCATTAGCAGGTCCAATATCAGAAGAGCTAGAACATGCTAGACTCCAGCACGAGACCTTCCAACAAATGTTCGACTGTTCAGTCGAAGATCTGGTCAAGTTCGGAGTCTTCGGCCATCCAAGGGCCCTCAACAAAACCATGTCCACTCTGGACTATCGGATAGATCAGCTGGAATTCGTTCTGGAAAAGATAGACAAGGTAAAGGAAGAGGCCCTGGATGCAATGCATCAAATGGAGAAAGTTGTTCTCGCCATGACTCCAGGGTTGCTCACTCCTTCCCTTACCTTGAGATCAGCCGATGACACTATCCGGATCTTCAAGGAGATAGCTTCTCAAGGGACAGGGCCAGAGGTCACATTCGACACTGAATCTATCAACAACCTACTGGCCTGTAGGGACTTCATCGGGTTCCTTATCGAGGCGGAGAAAGATTATTCCAAACTCCCGGAAAAGCTCATAGACGAGCGGGAGACTTGCGAAGCAATCAGTGAACGGCACAAGGATCCATCACAGGATCAATTTGGGCCAATGATTAGCAAGTTTTTGGAATACTGCGCTCAGTTCCACATATCATCACCTAAGCAGCATCAGAAATAGGTGACCCCTTTTCGGCCGCAGGATGATGATGATGAGTAACTTCTTCTTCTTCTTCTTCTTCTTCTTCTTCTTCTCTCTTTTCTCCGACTTTCTTTTTGAAATGTCTAAAATGTGTTGACACAAATGATGACATCATCCATGTTGCATCATGGGATGATGTCATCCACCAAGTTGTCAAAGTCAACATGACTTTTAGATATTTTGTAAATATCTTTGTAAATAAGTGGTTGGCTCCATTTTGCCTTCTTTTCGCCTCATCTTCTATAAAAATTGGAATACTTGTTGTATTCGGGGTGAACATTTTTATATAGAAATAGAAGTGAAGAGAGAAAGACTTTGAGCTTTCTTATGTGAAGAAAACAGTAATACAATTATTAAGACTTTGTGCTCAATATCTGTGTTATGCATTAGGTCTTTCTTACGTTAGATCTGTATGTGTTTAATCTGTTGGATTCATATCTACTTTCCTGTCATTTGCTCATCAGTATTGCTTTGTTTATTTACGCAAGTAGATTTGGCTCTGTTTACTACCAAACCAAAAACGTAAATCTTCTGACCCTTCTGCTTTGGAATTCATTTCTTTTCTTCCTTCGGATCTGTTCTTTCTCTCCTCCCTCTTTCATTCCTTTCTTTTCTCAGCCTGAAACACTCTACTAGGATGAGATCCCAACCCCCGAAGGCAGAATCTGTGAGACTTGCATAGGTTCCTGCTAGTAGAAATAGCAATAAACCAGTTTCACTTTGCTGACTCAAAGAGGGGCTAAGCCCTGCACACTGTTGGCTCGTCTATCCATAGATCTCGTCTAGGTGATGATTTTCGACCAATGATTTTTTGGCGACTCATTGGGAAACGAATAGATCTGTCAGATCTATGATGGTGAAAAAATCAAAAAAATAAGAAAATTGCTGCCTGTTTGCAAATCTGAACTTTTTGATAAAAATCCAAAAAATTTGCAAAAGTGCTCAAAATTGAAAATTTTCTTCTGAGATCCGTAGATCGGGCCTAGTTACAGATCTTTAGTTCGCTGAGTTTTTATAAAAATCAGTATTTTGCCATAGATCTGGATTTTTGACTGTTTTCTAAAAAGTTTGAAACCCTCTGAAAAAGTAAAAATCAGATCCGAAAATCAGCTTGCTATTTTTCCCTGCCATCTTATCCTCGTTGTTATTTGTCATTAACCGCAATCGGTTTTCTGAAGAGGATAGTTTTTAAATATTTCGAAAAGTGCATGCTGCTGGTTTTTGTCAGAGAAGCCAGAAAATCAGCAAGTACAATCAAAAAGAAAGTTTGAATCTGCGCCATAACATTGCAGATCTGGAAGGTGCGCTGGCAAGTGAACCTTTTACGCACAGCAGGAGAGCCCGTGGAGAAGCCGATCCCACTTTCGATCTGCTTCAAAAGCACAATTTCAGCGTGACACCGGCGCATTTTTCAGCGCTAAGCTCAGCTAGCCGGTCATCCAGGAGTGTCTCACCTCCACGAAGAAAAGTCTTTTACAAGGTGCATCTACATCCCTTTGTAGTGCCTTGCTACTCAGTGGAACCACCCTTCCAGCCCGTGTTCTCTTTCCTGCCATTCAAATGGCGGTACCATGGGGAAATGCTATGGGTCCTCTCGCACTGCCACATCCAGTTCACGCGCTCCCTCACGGAAACCGAAAGAATTTTCCCAAATTCGATGGGAGCGGAAATCAAAGCACGGATTCCCACATATCTACATTCATTATGTCATGCAGTATTTTGGATGTGACGCACGAAGATGTGTCGGTCCGCCTTTTTCTGGAAACTCTACAAGGGCCCGCAGCCGAATGGTTTCAAAGCATTTGCCTGCCGGATCTATCACCAGTTGGGCCACCTTGCGGGAGGCTTTTGAAGACAGATACAAGCCTTCAGAGGACGCATTTGCATTACTATCACGAATCACTCACCTGAAGAAAGAAGCCAATGAGACCATGCGCGATTTCGTCACCGGTTCAATGCACTAATCAATCGTGTCCCTGTTGCCATGCTTCCCACACCGGAGAATCAGAAGTGTTTTTCGTGAATGCCATGAGCTCAAAAGTCAGCTTCTTGCTCCTTCAAGAGCGAGTAGCTACCCTACCTCTCGCTCAGGCTGCTGCCATTTGGATAGAAGACAATTTGATAATATCTGGTGAGTTGAAAAAGGAATCATCCAAGTCCAAATCTTCAGATACCTCACCTGCTACTTCGTCTGATCCGGCGTTCCAAAAGATGGCGAATGATTTGCTCGCATTAAAGAAGCAGTTGGCCCAGGCTCCTAGTTCCTCATACCGGGATGTTCCACGAAGGAGTTTCGTTCCCAATAATGTTTCACAAAGGCCGCGCCTACCTGCGACTGCTCCACGGTTGGCGCTTGAAGCTCCTCCGGTCAATGCTCTGGCCGAGATTGAAGAAGAAGAGCAGTACTATGAAGAACCTTCGTCTCAAGGCGAAGATGATCAAGATGTCGGTGAGCCGACTGGCGACTCTACTATTGGATACATGGAATTTGATGAGGAAGAATCTGATGAAGAGGAGGGTACTCAAGGCTATGCAAGCGGACAATCATATGCTGTTTTTACCCGCTCGCAAGGAAAAGAAGCAGAAGTTGCTGCTCATGTCCAGCAGGAGAAGGCCGTGTCAAACGCGCCTCCGATCATTGCTAAAAGAGGTAATCCTCTTCCTACTCAACTCCCTGGCAAATCTTTTACAAAGAAATCTTTTCCCCCCATCTCTCCTCCAAATCAGCCCCCTCATATTCCTATCAAGATCAGTAACCCTGTTCCACCATCGCGAAGCGAGGGACTCATTCCCTCACCAGCGCAACCCTTGGCCGCATTTGATATCATAGATCATGCAAAAAGACCAAGATCCAAATGTCTGAAGCTGAGTACCTTCAGTCAAATCCCGAACAGCTTGTAAGATTAACCAAATACATTCAGAGCCAAGCTGTTACATCTAAGCAGGTTTCCCCAAAAGGAATCCTTTCCACTCCCCCTGAATCCCGCATAAATGTTGCTTCAACATCTGCATCAGGTAAGATAGAACCTTTCTATCTCTCTCTCCTAATCAACGGCCATAAGTTGAGCAACTGTATAATTGATTCCGGAGCTTCTGATAATGTCATGCCGGCGAAAGTCACCCATGCTTTGGGCCTCACTCTTACCAAACCATTCGGCAGATGTTATTCATTGGAAACCAAGCAAGTTCCGTTGGTTGGCCAAATCAAAGACGCGCAATTTGCGTTTGCGGCTTTCCCAGATAAAAGAGTAAAAATGACAGTCCTTGTCGCTGACATTCCGGCAGCCTACGGGATTTTGCTGGGAAGGAGTTTCTGCAGTGAAGTTGGTGGGGAGATTCACATGGACTGGTCTAAAGCTAGAATTCCCGTCAAAGGTGTGATGCAGACATTAGAGCCAGAATCACAAAAGAAGTACTTGGTTACTAACTCTGAAGACCCCAAAGCCCAAATCCTTTTTGAATCATCAGGGATGGGGAACTATTTCTTGTCTACTGAGACAGACAAAGCGGGGGTTCTCGTTCGAGAAGAGGATCTTAATGAGATCTGGACCTTGCAGTTTGATGGCAGTTGCGCGACTAGTGGATGTGGCGCTGGAGCCGTGCTGATATCTCCCGAAGAGGAGGTAATTCCTCTTTCTTTCAAGTTGCGTTTTTCAATACTAACAATACTGCTGAGTATGAATCTCTGTTACTCGGTATGCAAGCCGCAAAGGAAAGGGGAATTAAAAATCTAAAGGTACAAGGTGATGCTGAGCTAGTTGTAAATCAGGTCAAAAGGATTTACCAAGTAAAAAATGAGAGGCTCAGGCACTACCGTAACGCAGTATGGGACAGCATCGAAGAATTTGATGCTTTTTCAATAGGAGCAATTCCAAGAGCTCAAAATGACATGGCCGATTCATTGGCCGTTTCAGCATCTCTCATGCTCCCACACCGGGTTTGAAAACGGACAAATACACCATTGAGGTGGTTTTCCGCCCGAGCGTGCCGGACAACTCTCAGCATTGGCAAGTATTCAATGATGATAATCAACTCATTGCCTTTCTGGAAAAATCAGAAAATTTTGACGAGTTGTATTTTGAAGGATCCACCTCTACATGCCGTGAATCAATCAACGGTCAAAACCACGAAGCAAAGGAGAACGACGGCATATGCCAGCTCAAGGGAAATAAAATTCCGAAGGGCCTGGTTTCTCTGGAGCGCCTGTTTGACAGGCATGATTTTGTGAAAAAGAAGAGGCGAGATGGTCCTGACTCATCCCCAGAAACCGAACCGGTCAATTTAGGTTCGGAGGCACATCCGCAATTTGTGAACATCGGGAAATGTTGCACGCCTGAAGAGAAGCGGAAATTTGTCAAGTTGCTGAAGAAATATATGGATGTGTTGGCATGGTCCTATGCCGATCTAAAGTCCTTCAAGCCAAAGGACGTACAGCATGACATACCGCTGAAAGAAGATGTCAAAGCCTTTCGCCAGAAGCAAAGGCATTATAATCCTAAGATCTCGGGCACCATCCAGGCCGAAATTCAGAAGATGTTGGATGCAAGAATCATTTTCCCTATCCATCACAGTACTTGGGTAGCAAATATTGTACCAGTGCGCAAGAAAAACGGCGAGATACGCATATGCGTAGACTTCCGAAACTTGAATCAAGCTTCGCTGAAAGACAACTACCCTCTTCCGATAATGGATCAAGTTCTGCAAGCAGTAACTGGATCAGAAATGCTGTCTATGCTTGATGGTTTTTCAGGCTACAATCAGATTGAAGTCTCGCCTGAAGATCAATTCAAAACAGCATTCACTACTCCCTGGGGTACATTTGCCTACAGCAGGATGCCTTTTGGCCTAACTAATGCTGGTGCCACTTTTCAACGGGCCATGGACTTCGCATTCAAAGGTATGATGGGGAAGGTCATTGTGGTTTATTTAGATGACCTGACCATGTTCTCTAAACAACGAAGTGATCACTGTGATCACTTGGAGCAAGTATTGGCCAGATGTCGAGAGCATGGGATTTCCTTAAACCCAAAAAAGTCTGTTTTTGGGGTCACGGAAGGGAAGTTGCTAGGGCATGTGGTTAGCAAAGAAGGAACAAAGATAGATATTGAAAGGGTTAAGGCTATTCAGAGCCTTACTCTGCCTACAAGCAAGACTGGTGTTCATTCTTTCTTCGGGAAGGTGAACTTTCTCAGACGTTTTGTTCCTGACTTTGCTGAAAAGACCCGTCATATACTGAACATGATGAAAGGAACACCAACTTTTAGATGGAGTGAAGAAGGGAAAAGGTCATTTGAAGAAATAAAAGCTTCTGTTGCCAATGCACCAGGCCTGGTATGTCCCGATTTCTCCAAGGACTTCATCATGTATAGCTACGCATCTGAGCACACTGTGTCTGCAATCTTAATGCAAAAGAATTCCGAAGACATTGAATCCCCGATTGCATTCATGAGTTCTCCCCTCAAGCCTCACGAGTTGAAGATGACTCAATTGGAAAAGCATGCCTTTGCCATTGTCAAAGCAGTGAAGAATTTCAGGTATTACATTCTAAACTCGCATACGGTGGTGCTGGTTCCTGACACGGCGGTGAAATCAATTCTAACTCAGCAGGAGTTAGGAAGTTTGAGAGGGAATTGGATCGCAAAGGTCCAGGAATATGACCTGGATATTAAACCAACCAAGCTGGTAAGGGGCAAGGGCCTGTGTCAGCTAATGGCTGAAAACAAAGATTCAGAAAACCCTAAAGGAAAAGAGGACTGTACCGACGAAGAGCAAAGCCCTCTAGAGGAACCTGATTCTCTGCCTCTAGTTTTATTTGTTGCAACTAGTGATGAGTGGTACTCCGACATCACTTTCTTCCTTACCTACGGCGAATGCCCAATGCACCTAACCGCAAAGGAGAAGCGCACTATAAAGCTCAGAGCAGCTAAATATGTCATCTGGGATGACGGTTTATATAAGCGCGGGATAGACGGTGTCTTCCTGCGATGTGTTGACAAGCCCCAGCAAGTAAAACTGCTGGAAAGTTTTCACAATTCAGCCTGTGGAGGCCATTTTTCTTCTTCCGTGACAGCACACAAGATCATTCGAGCCAGGTACTATTGGCCAACGCTCTTTCAAGATGCGGCTACCTGGGTGGCAAAGTGTGAACCCTGTCAGCAATTCGTCGGCAAGCCCAAGTTGGCTGCCCTTCCCCTAAGGCCGGTCATTATCAATGAACCATTCAGGCAATGGGGAATTGATTTTATTGGCGCACTCAATCCTCAATCGAGTGCTGGACATAGCTATGTCCTTACAGCAACGGATTACTTCACCAAGTGGGTGGAAGCCATACCTGTCAAGCATGCCACTTCTGAAGTGGTTTGCAATTTTATCAAGGAAAATATCATTGTCAGGTTCGGTGTTCCAAACAAAATCGTTGCTGATAATGCTTCTAACTTCTCCTCCCGAGAAGTTATTAGTTTTTGTTACGAATATGGAATAACTTTAGCACATGCCTCGGATTATTACCCTCAGGGAAATGGTCAGGTGGAATCCAGTAATAAGAACTTGGTGACCATCATACGGAAATTAGTAGATGAAAATCAGCGGATGTGGCACAAGTCTTTGTACGACGCTTTGTGGGCAGACCGCATTACTCCCAAGAGATCTCTCGGCATGTCACCTTTTCAAGTGTTATATGGCACTGATGCCGAACTGCCCATTTCTGCGGAGCTTCCTGCTCTGCGCTTGGCACGAGCCATAGAAGATGAAACTTTCCAGAATTCTCTAGAAAAGAGAATCATGTATCTGGCAGAACTTGAAGAAAAGAGAGTGAGAGTGGTCGACAGGATCACTGAACATCAGAATCAAGTTAAGAGGCTTTTCGATAAGAAAGCCAAGCAGAGAAATTTTCAAGTAGGAGATCTCGTCCTTTTGTGGGACAAGCGAAGAGAGCCAAAGGGCATGCACGGAAAGTTTGATTCCCTATGGAAAGGACCCTTCAAAATCAAGCAACTCAATGGAGAGAATAGTTTCTATCTCTCATATCTGGATGGAGCTGAGCTCCCGCTTCCCTATAGCGGGCAGCATCTGAAGATCTTCAGGAAGTAGAGCTTGCTCTCTTCTTTGTACAGTTTGCTTTAAGTTGTGTGTTTGCTTTTGTCGTGTGTTTGCTTTCGGTTTGTTGTGTGTTTCCTTTGTTCTCCCTCTGGTCCCCCTTGTTTTTGACTCTGTTACCCAATGGATAGGCACATGAAATCTGGGATTCTCTACCCCCGAGTTCGCTCAGGGATAGTCCCCAGAAAGAGCCAGCTGTTATCCCGTAAAATTGACAAGGGAAATTTTACCGATAACCATACCGAAAATTTTGTTTCGATCCCTCGTTAGGGATCCATCGCGTTCGAAACGTTGTAAAATCCCTTCCTGGGAAATCTAGTTTTTGAACTTAGTCTTTTTGAGCCTTTTTTGGCTGGGCGCATGAAATTGCTTTGCAACACTAACTTTTGGTGCGCCCCCTTAAAAGCCTTTGGCGCATGGTTTTTTATGTTAACACATCTTTTAGTGCGCCAAAGGATGTTGAGACTCTTTTGCGTGCGCCAAGGCGCATGCGCCTGTGTTGACACAACTCTTGTTGCGCCACCTTTTGGTGCGCCAAAGGGCGCACATAATATTATTGCAACACCGTGTTTTGGTGCGCCAAAGGGCGCACATAACTTTATGTCGACAATGCTTTTGGTGCGCCAAAGGCGCGCTCAATCTTCTGATGTCAAATACTTTCGTGCGCCAAAGGGCGCACGCTTTCCCCTGTCGACAGAAACTTTCATGCGCCATTTCAAAAGTGGTTGGCGCATTGATGACAAGTTTTTCTATATATATCAGTGCGCGCCCAATGTCATTTTCACTCTTTTTTCGAGCACGTGATCATTCTGAACTTGTCAGCCTCTGCTTTGTCGTTTTCATCACCCTGTGGACCCATTGAAACTTTTGCTATATATCCAGGTAAGAGGATCTTCTTGTTCCCTCATGCGTTGTGTGCTTTCGGTTTTTAGTGCTTTCATGGTCTAGTTTTAGCTTGCTGGTTGGTGTTTTGATTAAATAGAAATATGTTGAGCTAGCCCCCCCTGTGCTGCCTTGTCTTTTTCTTCTTTTCCTCCTCCTTTCCCTCCCTCTTTCCAGATCTGCTGGTAGAGGGTGTTGTTTTGAAAGAACTTGGTCTGAAAATCTCTTTTCTGAAACCTTATATCTCCAAGCAATCTTTGAAATGGAGGAAAGAAGGAAAAAGTGTTGAGCAATGAGAGGCTCTGTTTTTCACATTGGCGCACTGGCGCGTCTTGTTACACTAAAAACAGTTGCGCCCCTCGGCGCATCTACCCGCCTTGTTACAAGTGCCAATCCCGCGCCCCTTTGGCGCGCTGTTCATCCATGTTGCATCCCTTTTTCATGCGCCAATCGGCGCACCCAGCTCCCATGTTACACGAGTTATATTTGCGCAAGTATGAAACTATAGAGGCGCAGGCGCATCCCCGACTACAACAACATCATGTTGTGTTAACCCTTCGTGCGCCGCGCCATATCCCTTTGGCGCACGAAAAGTCCTTGCTACACGATACACCCATGCGCCAAAGGGCGCACCAAATCTCAATGTAACACGCATTTCTGTGCGCCCTATATAAAATGCAATCTGCAACATCCATGCGCCATGCACCTTTGGTGCCGCTTAGCTCTCGCAACACTCCTTTTTGCGCCTTATCTATTTGGCCTGCAAATTACATTTTTCATGCGCCCTGCGCCCTGAGCCTTAAAATCTCTAACTCTTTCTTCTGCTAGCATTCCAATGGAAGATCAAATGACTAATTCAACCTTTTTGGATTGGGTCTCACTTCTTCTTCATGCAGATCAGCAACTGAGTTCGAAAGAACACATGTCTACGTCAAGCAAGAAACCCACCAAACCAAGAGGAAAGGCTAAGCTGACAGAAGAAGAGATGAAATACAAATATCAGAGGGTCAGGATGCCCGAATCACAGGCTGAGTGCAGTATGGATGTCAGAGACTCAGAATTGGGTCACATTGACATGGAGGAATTCTGGGTTAGAACTCAGAAGGTTACGAGAAGTCCATGGATGGACAAATTGATAGGCAGTGCCCTGCACTTCGCCGGAGGAATCCCCGTCAGTGCCGTCAACAACGAATTCATGATGGTGATTGCCCAATGTTACAACAAAGACACAAGATGTGTCGAAAATAGCAAGGGCGAGGTAGTCATAAACCTCACTGCCCGTCATTTTGAAATAATGCTAGGCATCCCTCATCACCGGCAATTTGTGGCCGTCAGCCAAAAGGAATGCATCAAGGCCTGGGAAGACAACGAAGACCAATGCATGCAGCTGATGAATGAGGTATACTTGAAGAACAAGAAGGTGGTAACCCGGTGGCCCCAGGTCATCCACCGCAGTGATTTCTCAGAAGAACTCAGCGACACTATCACTTTCCTGAGCAGAGTCTTCGGGCTTTCCGACGCCCACTACTTCCATAAATGGATGCTGAGGTACTTGGAGACAATGAATAAAAATTTACCCGATCAGCGCTTTTGCTGGGGTGAAATAATAAGCAGCACCATCTCTGAGCAGCTACAACAGTTCGCCACAACAGGAGTGTTCCATATGAACTCCTATGTAGTCTACGCTGCAGCGTCGGCAAGGGATTATCCGGGGCTGAACCGAAGTGGAGTATGGCCTCAGGCCAAAATATTTGATTACTACCCAGAGCTGAGGCTGGAGAATAGCATCCAACATTTCACAAAAGTTAACGATGCATTCTTTTATCATGTCATCTGCCTGCTGAGGCCAAACATGACTCATAGCCGGACAACCAAAAACATAGTGGCAGTCACGGAGAAATGGGGGGCCCTGTTCACCCAATTTCCCACGTTCACCTATCTGAGGGCTGCCAACTTTTTGGGAGAGCCAACCAGGCTACCAAGGTATGCTGGGCCTAAGCTGATTCTACTAGAACTGTCAAGGCAGCTGGTCACATACCATGAGAAGTGCCTCAAAAGAAAGAAGGGTGGAACTCCTTTCCCCCTCACAGTGGGCCGATACACATGCTCCACCCACCATAAGGCAAAGGAAATGTTCGCAAAGCTGGAGCTACTCAACTTGAAGCATGACTTCCCAGCCAGGCCTACCTTCAACCCAAGAAGCTGCCTACCAAAAGCGAAGCTCGATCCGATCCATGTCCCTCAAATTGAGGATATTTACATTGACATTCTCCATGAGGCGGAACTCAGAAGAAAGGATCACTCTCGCTTGGCATTGGCAGAAATCATCCAATACGGAGTGGCCATTGTCCCCGAAGGCTTCCAGACTACGGAAGATGAAGTAGATAAGGTGTATAATGACACAGATGGGGACAATTGGCCCTTCCCACCATTGACAGGAACAAGGCTCCTCAAACAATTGAGGAGAGGGTCAAGGAGACTATGCGGCGAACAGAGCACTGGTGTCGCATGAACGGGCTGATCTACCTCGGGGTAGATTTCACAACTTCCCGTTGGGCAATGCACCTCCAAGGTCCAAGAAGCAGCTGAAGGACAAAAGTGCGTAAGGTGAAACTAGCACCATTCAGGAAGAAGCCCCTGAAAGTCCTCTTCCCTCAGAGCCAGAACAGTTATAACTCTGGAGGAAGAATTGACAGAGGATAGTCCTATACGCCCATCCACCCAGGATGTCGGCGTCGCTACAACTTCAGAGGTCCCTTCTATCCCTTCTTCTTCTCTTCCTTCCCCTCCTCGAGTGACTCAAACGACCACCCCTTTGGTCGTGTCCTCTGCCCCTTCTTCTACCCTTTCCCCTGCTTCTTCATCTATCTTCTCCTCCCTCGCTGATTTGTCTTCCTCTATTTCTTCCCTCATCTCCGAGCTCCCTTCCCTTCCTATGTCTTCTGCAGTTACGGTTTCCCTTCCTCCCGTGGACACTTCTTCGGCTATTATCTCAATGCCACCGCCGCGTGTCTCCACGTTTTTCCCCTCTGCTACCGTAACTCCCTTCCCCTCTGTCTCCGATCCCTCTTCCATAGGACCAGCCTAGATCTCTTAGTAGCTGAGCCAGCAAAAGAGGAAAGTTCCCATCGCTCCGATGGACTTTTCGGTAATTCCAGCCAAAGGGGCAAAGAAGCACAAGCCTGTAACATGCTTCTCTCAAAGTGCTGCAGGTGAAAGAGTTATGGAAATAGCTTACCCGACCCCCTCAAAGAGAAAAAGATCTGTCTCCGGACAGATTTTACCGTGACTCAAATCACAATGGGGCGTCTTCGAAAGTCTCTGTGGGGAAGCTCTTTCCGCAGATTGATGCACTCGCAAAAGCTTCAGAAACAAAAGAGGAGAAAAGGCTATCAAGGAGCAGAACAAATATCCGCTTGTGCCTTACACAAGATGGGAAGTGCACCTCCCACAATCGCCATCGAGACTCCTGAGCTTACTCGGTCGAGGAGAAGATCAATGAGTATTCAAAGATCGGCGGCGAAAGGTGGTATGGCCGTTTCTGCTTGGAGGAGCCAGATCCTCAAGGACAGTGAAAGAGTGATCGCCGAATATGTCAATCTATATCTGAACATCGGGAAGGCGAATAAGGAACTCCAAGCATTAGCAGGTCCAATATCAGAAGAGCTAGAACATGCTAGACTCCAGCACGATACCTTCCAACAAATGTTCGACTGTTCAGTTGAAGATCTGGTCAAGTTCGAGTCTTGACCATCCAAGGGCCCTCAAAAAACCATGTCCACTCTGGACTATCGGATAGATCAGCTGGAATTCGTTCTGGAAAAGATAGACAAGGTAAAGGAAGAGGCCCTGGATGCAATGCATCAAATGGAGAAAGTTGTTCTCGCCATGACTCCAGGGTTGCTCACTCCTTCCCTTACCTTGAGATCAGCCGATGACACTATCCGGATCTTCAAGGAGATAGCTTCTCAAGGGACAGGGCCAGAGGTCACATTCGACACTGAATCTATCAACAACCTACTGGCCTGTAGGGACTTCATCGGGTTCCTTATCGAGGCGGAGAAAGATTATTCCAAACTCCCGGAAAAGCTCATAGACGAGCGGGAGACTTGCGAAGCAATCAGTGAACGGCACAAGGATCCATCACAGGATCAATTTGGGCCGATGATTAGCAAGTTTTTGAATACTGCGCTCAGTTCCACATATATCATCCCGAGCAAAGATCAGAAACAAGCGACCCCTTTTCGGCCGCAGGATGATGATGATGAGTAACTTCTTCTTCTTCTTCTTCTTCTTCTTCTCTCTTTTCTCCGACTTTCTTTTTGAAATGTCTAAAATGTGTTGACACAAATGATGACATCATCCATGTTGCATCATGGGATGATGTCATCCACCAAGTTGTCAAAGTCAACATGACTTTTAGATATTTTGTAAATATCTTTGTAAATAAGTGGTTGGCTCCATTTTGCCTTCTCTCTCCCTCATCTTCTATAAATACTGGAATACTTGTTGTATTCAGGGTGAACATTTTTTAGATAGAAATAGAAGTGAAGAGAGAAAGACTTTGAGCTTTCTTGTAACAGAAGAAAACAGTAATACAATTATTAAGACTTTGTGCTCAATATCTGTGTTATGCATTAGGTCTTTCTTACGTTAGATCTGTATGTGTTTAATCTGTTGGATTCATATCTACTTTCCTGTCATTTGCTCATCAGTATTGCTTTGTTTATTTACGCAAGTAGGTTTGGCTCTGTTTACTACCAAACCAAAAACGTAAATCTTCTGACCCTTCTGCTTTGGAATTCATTTCTTTTCTTCCTTCGGATCTGTTCTTTCTCTCCTCCCTCTTTCATTCCTTTCTTTTCTCAGCCTGAAACACTCTACTGGGATGAGATCCCAACCCCCGAAGGTAGAATCTGTGAGACTTGCATAGGTTCCTGCTAGTAGAAATAGCAATAAACCAGTTTCGCTTTGCTGACTCAAAGAGGGGCTAAGCCCTGCACACTGTTGGCTCGTCTATCCATAGATCTGTCCAGCGCATGATTTTCGGACCAACAATGATGACGACCTTCTTGATGAGGATCCTATTTCACCGACACCCATTCCCACACCGCCATTCAACAACCACAACCTCTACCCTTACCACTCTTAGAGTCACCCTCAAGATTTGAAATTAACATGGTTCACATCAAAGAGCTTGCCACAAAGACCACCCCAATGTCATTGCACTCACTCACCACACAAGGCTTTTCTCCTCCACTAGGTTTTTCCCTTCATGTAGTTACACCACTCACCCTACACCTTCTCCGTTTGTGAACTCCTCAAATAAACATGTTACACATCATTACACATGCACGTAAGGGAAAAGAAAAGGCAGCTAACCTACCAACCAATTTTATACTCAACATACTTTTTGTACCCATACCTAAAATAAATACCCATGGCCCCACATACCCCATCTCTAATCGCATCACACATCACACCATGCTCAAACAATTACACCAATCACCCCTCAAAATGTCCTTATATGACCTCATCCAAACCTTGAAATCCCATCATCAAGCTATCATGTAGGTTCTTCAATTGATTGAGGTTTTACCTAATGACCCTACACCCATAGCCTCCATTATCACACTCCATCATGTAGCCTCTCTCACCAAATTACCATCTTCATCTTCACCCCACCTTGTTCACCAAGTGGCCTCCCTTAGCTTCTCAAAGGAAGAGATTGTGCCACACCAAAATGATGACCTGGACCTAGCCTTGTTCATTTGTGTCAACATTGATGACATACGTGTACATCATGTGATGATTGATGGAGGCACTAGCATTAACATCATTTCATCCCATGCATTTTCTCAAATGCACATACCTGAAAATTACATACATAAACATCCGGTCATCGTGTTCATTCAACAACACTATCACCTTCACACTAGGCACTATCATCCTCCATGTTTGCATGGGCCTCCATACTATTCCAAAATTGTTTTACATTTTGGAGTGGGAATTCCAATATAACTTGTTACTTTGTAGACCCTGGATCCATGTCAAAGGTTACATTCCTTCCACTTTGCATCGTTGTGTAATGTTTGAACATGAAGGACACACTTATACCATTCTAACTAACCCATCACCTTTGAAAACATACAACATGCTTTACCGACCCAATGATGTGTTCATACTTGTCAAGCCGTCTACCTCTCGTAACCACTACAACTTCACCTACACCTCCACCTACCAAGACAACCACTTCTTTCAAAGACACATACCTCCTCCATTCCTACCATCGCTATAACCTCCATGACTGACCCATTAGCTTCCTAATCTATTAAGTCCACCTACGCATCGACCTTCGACACATCATCCATTCCAGATACCTACTTACCAACCACCGATCCTTGGAAGGTATTTCTCAACGGCTCACTCGGGAGAGTACCGCTTATATAGTGTCAACACATTCCTTACTCCTCGGAGTATGGAATCATTCACCAACACCCATGCTATGATCACCGTATAGGAGAATGCGTCCTTTATGGTCCTCCTCATCTTCGTACTAGTCTCACCTATGGGGACTTGATACTACCACTTACACACCTAAACCACCATCATAAACCTTCCCATTCTCTACCGACTTCCAATCACTTACCAATCTCCATTTCACCCACACCTTCCTACACTATTGTGCACGGAAGTGTTTTAGTTTTGGATTTTACGAGCAAGGCCATAGTAGATGGTTATTCCATGTACCACCTACAAACATAACGATCGTAGTGGTATCAGCCTTCCCCAAACCTCCTACCAAATAGGCATGTATTGAACTCATTGAGGACCCTAGCCTTTCTCCACCTTCATCTTCATAACCACCTTCACCTACTCCACCCTCATCACCGGCCTCACCGATGGAGTCAATGGATCCCGAATCTATCCCTCCTAACTTTTTTTTTTAAAAAACACCATTTCCTTGGGGCCTTTGACTTATCAAGGCGAATGCGAGGCCCCTTCCACTCTTCTATTCATGTATCCCGAAATGATCGATGATGACACACCTACAATTAATGATGTTTAATGTCGGGATGATTAATCCATACTCACCTATCTTGGTGTAGAAGACTCATTTATTCATCAGTCGTTACCCTATGAGACATAAACCATGTTGAATGAATTGACTATCGAGATCAACATTCATACTCAGGATGACCCACACATCATAAAGATTAGGCAATACTTAGATGTTGTTGAACATGAATCCATCACTTCTTTCCTCGAGATCATAACCATGCTTTCGATTGCTTATGCAGACATGCCCAGTATTGACCCCACCATAGTGGTCCACAATATCGTAACCATTCCCGATGCCAAACCTATCAAGCAAAAGCTAAGGAAAATACACCCTTGCATTACTCTTCTTGTCAAAGAAGAACTTCAACACCTTCTTTCTATTTCCTTCATCTTACCCATTGATTATCCTCATTGGATTTCTAACATTGTCCCTATTACTAAAGCAATAGGGGGAATCCACATTAGCACAAACTTCCGTGAACTCAACCTAGCCTGCCCGAAAGACTACTTTCCTTTTCTCGGTATTGATCAACTAGTTGACCTCACTGCTGGTCATGAGATGCTATCACTCATGGATGGCTTCTCGGGTTATAACCAAATTTTTCTTTCCCCAAAAGATCAACACAAGACTGCATTCATCACCCCTTGGGGAACCTTTTGCTATTAAGTCATGCCTTTTGGCCTTAAAAATGTTGGTGCCACATATCAGCATGCTATGACTTATATCTTCCATGATATCATGCATCACATATTGGAAGATTATGTGGATGATCTCTCACCAAATCTAAATGTCACTCTAAGCACCTCACCATCCTCAAAGCACTATATTTGACTACCTTATTAAATATTGTGTCTACCTTTAGCCTAAAAAGTGCATCTTCACGGTTCTCGTAGGAATGCTCCTGGGATTTATTGTTTCCTCCATGGTATACAAGTTGACCCTCGCTAAAGTCAAGGCCATACTTTAAATGTCTCTTCCTACTAACCTTTTCCAACTTCGTAGCTTGCAAGGTAAATTGTATTCCATTTGTCATTTCATTTCACAATTATCTGATCGGTGTTAACCATTTCATCATCTGCTCAGAAGGATGTCTCATTTAAATGGGATGATGACTGTCACAAAGCTTTTGAGACCCTACAACAATACCTTCTCCAATCACCCGTACTCACTCCACCTAAAGACAATAAACCTTTTTACCTATACATATATGCTACAGATCATTCATTAGGATCCATGCTCGCTCATCATGATGAACACCACAGGGAGCAGATAATTTATTACATAAGTTGTACTCTTATGGACTATGAAACCCGATACAACCATCTAGAATTTTTTTCTTAGCCTTAGTTTTTGTTTCCACCAAACTCCGTCATTACCTACTCAACCACAAAACCTATGTCGTGACCAACACCGATCCCTTACACTTCATGTACGCCAAACCTTATCAAAATAAGCATGTCACACGATGGCTTATGATTTTATCTCGATCTTGACCTTGAATTCATTGATCAAAATTCCATCAAAGGCCATTATATTTCCCACCAATATGTTGATGCACCTATTTCCAGGATCAACCTTTTAATTTTACTTTCTCAATGAGTCAATTGCTACTCTTTCCTGGATGAACTCCCTTACCAAATGACACTTTTCTTTGACGGTTCTAAGTGTCAGTGTGGGGGTGGGGCTGGTATTATCCTCATTCCTCTGGATGGTGAACCCATGCCTTTGTCTTTCAAACTAGATTTTTAATGCACCAACAATATTTCCGAGTACGAAGTGCTCGTACTAGGTCTCCAAGCTACATATGCCCTAGATGTCAAATCAATCAACATTTTTGGTGATTCACAATTGGTCATAAACCAAGTCAATGGTATGTACCAATGTCATAATGAGATACTTCAAAAGTATAAACAACATGTCGATATACTTTTGACCACCTTTGATCATTACACCCTTCAAACTATCCCATGTTCAACCAACAAATTTGTAGATACCATGGCCTGCTTAGCTTCCCAAATACCCGCTTTCCCTACTAATTCCAAAATATTTGTCACCGTATAACTCCTCCATTCACCTTCTTGTTTACCTTATGATGTTTACTCAATTGGAATCAACACCCCTGACTCGAGTGACCTTTGGTATAAACAATACTCGACTACCTTTCTTTCTCCATCTTACCTCCTGATCTCACCCATAACGGACAACACGCCTTCCTTAAAAAGGTCTCTCATTTTATCATTCGGGGGGACTCCTCTATAAGCATGGATTTGATGGTATTCTCTTATGATGCCTCACAAGTTATTAAATTCCTTATACCATTAAGGAGGTTCATGATGGCATATGTGGAGGTCACTTTAGTGGCCTTGTTGTTGCTAAGCGTATTCTTCACCTAGGCTATTACTGGCTGACCCTTAACCATGATTGTTGTGACTATGTCAAACATTGTGTAAAATGCCAACAACATTCCAACCTTCATCATACACCTAGTCATGCCTTACAGGTCACTCGTGACCTTTGGCCCTTCTCTCAATGGGGTTTGGATCTTGTTGGAGAAATCAATCCCCATTCTTCCCAATGCCATCAATGGATCATAATTGCTACCAAATACTACACAAAATGGGTGGAATCCATACCACTCATCTCCATGAAAGATGAGAAAATATGTAAGTTCATTAACCATCACATCATTTGTCACTTTGGTGTTCCTTATCAACTCATCAGTGATAATGGAAAACAATTCAAAAAAAAAACATTACAAAAACTCTATGACACCTTCAACATCTAACTTAATTTCTCGTCACCTTATTACCCACAAACCAATGGCCAAGCCAAATCCACTAACAAAACCCTCAACAAAATTCTCATGAAAGTGTTTGATGATACTAGGAAGGATTGGCACACGCACATTCCTTTTTCCCTATGGGCATACCACACTAGTATTCACACTTCCACTGCGTCCACACCATTTTCTATGGTCTACGGTACAAAGGTTGTTTTGTCTCTTGAAGTCTAGATCCCCTCACTCCACATTTCTCTCCATGACATGCTTATTGATGATGAATTTCATTAGGACCACTTAGCACAACTAGAGTTATTAGATGAACATCATCTTAACACTCTGGATCACCTTCAAGTTTACCAACAACGTATCAAATGTGCTTATGACAAATGTGTTCATGAATGGACCTTCCAAGTCGGTGACCTTGTCTTGAAAGAAAATCAATACATAACCAAAGCGAGAAAAAGTAAACAGGAAAAATTTCTCCTAATTGGCTTGGACCATACATTATAACTCATACCTATGGTAAAGTAACCGTTTATTATCACTTGATGGTAAACCCAAACCGAGCCCCTTAACACCTTGCATTTTCAACCATTCTATTGTTGACTTGTGGTATTACCTCACCCTTTATCTCTTTACAGATCATCCCTTGAGCGATACCCACTCCATACACCTCCCCAATGATTAAACAAGAATCATGTGAGTACCCATCAATTGTTATCTTCTCTTGAATATGTGTACCATGGCACTTTGCACCTAGCATGGTTATCATGGATACTTTTCATCTACCTTTAGATGATATCCCATGGTCATTCCACCTTGCCTTTTGAATAAGAGACCTATCCTCCACCTTGGTCTTGTCCATGATTTCAAATACCTCACATGGGACCAAAATTCTTGATTCAAACTTCTAATAAAAAGATGACTCCCTCAAAAGGACATCTTCCTCTTGACAAAATTGCTGCTATAAGTAGCTCTCCTCGAAGGACTGCTATGTAAAGCTTTTACCAAAAAAATGATAGAAAGCTGAAGCTTCCCACATCGATCAACTTCACACATCGATCAGCTTCACAAACACCTCAAGGAGTACTATATTATTTATCCCATATAGACTTCCCTAATCAATCAGTCTATCAAAACAAAACAAATAATTAGTCATGGAATTGCCCATTGTGACCTAGGACCCTTTGCCCAAAAGCCCTGTCACTCAAAACATATGAAATTAACTACCTTTCACTCTCCTTACAATTTCCACTTTCATTTCCTCCAGTTCCTTAAGGTAAATCTTGGAATTTAAACATTTGGTGATCCCGTGACTACCTTCATCATAGAATAGTTAATCATGCAATGCCTTTCAAGTCTTATGTTCATCACCCCCTCTAAGGTATGATCTACTCGGTATGGTCCTACCCAATCAGGTGGCTTTATTGCCCCCTATTATCTTTTAACTATCTTTGTTTACATTTTGATTACCTTATATAGGAATTGCTCCACAACGCTTATCTTTTAGGTAATCCTCCCTTTCACCATAATTGCCTTCACCTACATCATTTTACTTATAGTCTACCTACACCTATTAAACCTAAACCCACAACATGCCCAAAAACCTACTAACTCATTTTCATATTCTTCCCTAGCTTATGGGAGAACTACATCAACCCCGAGGTCCCTTTTCACCAGGACTATGTAGGTTGCACTCCAAGGGCATGGGGCCCATGGAGGTTAGCTCGAAATTTTCTACCCTAAAATAATTCATCAACCAGCCTAACTCACCATTTACATCACATTTCACTTAGTTCCCCTTTTATAACAAAATTGGAAATTAAGCCACATACATAACAAGTTGCTTACCACAACATACATTTATTACACCTACCATCTCTCTATCATCACTGTGCATAGATTATACCTCACATATGACCCATAGTATCATTCATTACCAAAATAATGAACCATTCCTATAACCTCGACTCAACCATGCCTATAACCTGACTCAACCATGCCTATAACCTAACTCAACCATGCCTATAACTTGACTCAATCTATGCCTAAACCAACCTGACTCTATCATGCCTAACTTACCTAATTTCCATCTACATCAGAGTAACAAATCCATATCTCATTTAACACAAACCATGAACCAATGTCTCATAAACACACCAACACATCACAAAATACCATGTATCTCATCATATAAATCAATAAATGTGTAGCTCAATATACATGTCTACCTCATCATGTCTATCATCTCAAAAAAAAAGTTGGCACCTAGGCCAAATTACAATCAAAATGTCATCAACATGCAAGCTAGTCTCATATATACAAAAAGAATGAATGAATAAATAACATACAAAATATCTTCATCACGTAGGCTGGTATATGCTCAAAATATAAAAAATCACTCATACATCCTCGGTGTTTTCAGCACATAGGCTGGTATGGGATCAAAATATAAATATCTTCGACATGCAGGCTGACATATATATCAAAACATCACTAGTATACATCAAAAATCAGGTGACTGCATCTCAAGCATCTCATCGGGTGTCCTCCATCTCGTGTCACCTACACACTCGCCTCATATGTCCCCGATGGCACCTCACCTATTGCTAGTCACCATGCACTAGTGGCCTCTCCCCGATCGGGCCTCGAGCTTGCTAACCTCTTGTGCTCTCCATGTTATGCGTGTGGGATCTCATCCTCTCACTAGATGCTTGTTGTGCCTTGTACTCTCCATAGGATAGGAAGTCTATGCCAGCTGCCATGAGATGATCCTGATAATATCTCACCTCACCTAGGGCATCCCGTAACCTGGATACAATCATGGTTTGTGGTAGTCACATAGGTCTTGGCCCCGCACCTACCCTGCTGAACTACTTTACCTATGCCAACCTCGCGAACCGGGACTAGATCTCTTGTGCTCGTGGTGGTGCCCCTACATGTGTGCCTGGGTTTTGGCCAACCGAGCCTACAAACCTACCACTTGAGCTCTGTAAGGCTGCACCGACCATCCCCCCGACCCATCTCCTCCATCTACCATCCGGGCCTCACGACTAGCCACCTGTACTCATAGCTCTACTACCTCTACCTCTCGACCCCTCTACCGTGTCTGTAATATACCTATCTAGGTAATTAGCATTGCAACCTACCCCCTGTAGGGCATCTATCCGCACCGTGATGGTAGCTAAGTCTAGCTGCCCCGGTCTAGGTGGTATGGCTCATAACTACACCACCCACCACTTCTTGTACCTATCTATACATCCGGTGTCATCTTTCCACCAATCCACCGGCTCCTCCTTCTACCTTGTAGGAATCGTAGGTTGTGGTAGAGGTAGATACCTCTTCACATCATCTCTCCAATCTTGTGGGTAGGATGGAGGAATATCCTGTACAAGCTCGAATTGATGTCGGTCCCCGTCTACCAGATCATCTCATCTTCCCAAAGACGGTGGCCCCTGTATCCACCTCTCTAGCTAGAGCTCGCCTAGCTCCTCATACATGTTCCTATATGAGGGGAATCCCACATATGGCCTTCAGATAATGTCCACTCCCGACAACCCCTTCAAAACTATAGAAAATGGGCCACATCATGTGTCACCTATTCGATCTCTCTCCTATCACCGGCATCCATCTCCCGTATCCCACCCGCAAAAATCTAGTTGGGAATGTATCTGCCGAGGCATCCCTATAGGTCACATGCACACTATGTGCTCATATGCCCAAAGAATGTAGCATAAATGTACAATACAAGCTAAACTTGCCTAACCACCCATATGCCCACATCTCTCGGTAAGATAGCTACACTAAGAATGTTGGTGCCTAATAAAATCATGTCTCATGCACCATCATATCATGGAGTACCCCCATCAATCTTTGAGGAAAGCATCCACCTCTCGTGCATCCTGGCAAAGTGCATAGTAGCACATTGCCTCCATCAATAGAACCACTAGCCTCATCTCATTTGGACAGGCTAGGTACATCTCGCCATAGCTCAAACTCGGCACTATGGAATCTCAGATCCGCCACTCCCTTGCCGAATACTATCCTAATCAGCTCCTTTGAGGCCTTGGAGGAGATAGAGTAAACCTAGGCACCCAATATGGGTAGCCATAAAATTCAGAACATGTCCTCCATGGTGATAGTCATCTCACCCGTCAAAAGGTGGAACGTGTTTATCACGGATTCCCATCTATCGATGAGTATGACCATCAAGCTAGGCTGCTGAACAACATGTTGCTAACGTATAATCCCACTCAACTTGACTACATCCACGTGTTGTATCTCCAAAGGGGTCGCTAATCCACGTAATGTCTCTAGTAGAGGCAGAACCCTATCCCACATGCATAATTGCACTCTCCCCTACATCCAATCCACGAACAACATTAATCCCTATTTACCATGACCATATTCAGCAATTATCATTACCCTACACCCTATTTTTACCCTACTCATCTCAACTACCTTACCTACATCACTTTTGTATGCTTGTGCCTCACATCCCGACCGATGCCGGTTCACCCTTACCAACCACAATTACCCCTTAATTGGCCTCAGTCACCTATTTGGTGACTGATACCGGTTCTACCCAACTGATGTCGGCTAAGCTTGTCTAACACCGATCACTATTGTGTCGAATCCCACGACTTCCCAAAACCCCAATTTTCTACAAAACACCCCCTTTCCCTTTTACCACACCTATAATGACCTAAACTACCCCTGGACCTCTACCCACCCCACCTATAAAATTTACTACCCTCCCCCTTCCTCTTTTTTCCCGCTATTCCCCCCATACCCCAATTTCATTTTTTTCCCACCCAAATAAAAACAAAAACTAAAAAACCAACATTTTTTATATACCAACCTCTAATCTATACATAAAACAATGTAGCGTAAGGCACTTACCTTGTCGCACTACCACCGTCTTGGTGGCATGTTTGGACAATATGCCAGTGGTCCACCTGATCCCTCTCCAGCCTTTACCATCACTGAATAACTACTCGCAACCTCCGACCAATAAACTCTTTCACCTTGATCCCGTGGTCCCACTACTCACCAACCTAACCCTCATCAAATCCCACTTCCAGTTCACTATCTCGTTTCCCCCAAACAATTTTTCTCTTCTCTCTCTCTCTTTTGTCGTTCCTTCACTTTGTAAATAACTAATGAATAAGAAAAACATGGATTTTTTTATTTTTATACCCAACCTGACCTAACCAACGTCGGTTACCCTTGACTGGCATTGGTCATGTTCCCTACCTCACCATCGACAGCTTTTCCTATACCGATTTCAGTTCTCCATGATCGCGATCTGTCACCCTCACCTACACATTGCCCTTAATTTTCCCTTTTACCCCACCCTTTACCCTAATCCTTTACCCCACCCCACCCGTACTCCAACTTATTTACCTTACCTTTCTTGACCTCGTCACTTCCTACCTCCATTTGTCTTCTTACCTAGACCATCGCTTGTGACCTTCAACCTCATGTGGTCACTATACCTTGTGGCAATCGTTACCTATGTTGTTGACCTAATGACCTTACCTAGCCTATTGTTGTGACCATTTATCCTAACCCTACCTTTGGTGTACCAAAACATACCTAAATGTTCTTGCACCTAACCTACGTTGTGTTTCCTGACCATATCCTATACCTTGGATACTAGATTCACTTAAACGTTGCTCGGATAAACCTATCAACCTTAGATGATGTAGAGTTTTCCTACTCTTCAACCCGGTAGCGTGATGTAGTTTATGTGTGTGCTTGTGTTTTCCTACTACTACCTTTGACCCTGGCCTATACCCTAGATTTCCCGAGTATACCTTTCACCCTTTTCCCCTGTACCTACTTACCTTTTCCTAACATTTTCCTTTATCAAACCACTCACCACTTTATCCTGTTGCCTCGCCAGCCTCCTAGTTTGAAGGGGATCACCTTCACCCACACATGGGGCAACCAAATTTTATTTTTGTTAGTGTTACTTACCAATACAAGCTACACAAAAAAATTGGCAAAATGTAGACACTAAAATTGGGTCACACTCCCCTTTTTGTACCTCGACCAATAAGCACTCTTTATTACATTTACCTAGCCATGACCCCCTTCACCCCACTAATTTTAATTTAATTAAATTAATTCATTATCCTCACTATATTTATTATCTAAATATCTTATTTAAATAATAACTACACATACATTTCACTTGGACACCTCTCTAATCCAACTCACCTAAGACTTATTGTTAGTAAGTTGCCATAAATAACTAAGACTTACCCAAACCCTAAAAATCAATGCCTACATTCCTCTAACCACATCCCTACATGCTCACAAGAAGATCCCAGTCTAACCCGTGAGATAATGACACAAGATCCAAGGAAATCAAGAGGATCTCCCTAGTTTAGTAAACCTAGGAAATCCTACCTCGACCGACGCGCTATTACCCCTAACCGCCGCTAGTTAAGCCAGACCTTCGTCGATTACCCCTTTTAACCCCAAAACAACCTTATTCTCAAGGTTGGAAGAAAGTTGGCAAAAAAAGGTTAGAAAACATTGAGAGGAGGTTGATGAGCAAGAACACATCTCAGAGAAATAACACATCTTAAGAGAGTAAATTCGGTGAAAACCCACATGCAAGGAAGGAGATTGAGCATCTTTTCCTACATAACCATCCCAACCATGATCTGATTTATCCAAGAAAAGAGGAATCTACATGCAGCCCATGCAGAAGCTTTCTTTCAACTGGTGATAACTTGTAGCCTTTAAACCCCTCATCAACACCCCCATTCCTCACACATAGACATTTAGAGCTAGAATCTAAGTAAGTATAACATCATACTTTCTTGGTTTATTTCATTTCATCATCATTTTATCATCCATTGTTTATCTTGCCCCCTATTGACCTTCTCCAACATTTTCACCTCCATATACCCATTAAAACCTCGCCAAAGCCTACTCTAGTAACCCAATATTTCACCCCGACTCACCAAATTCCTTTGTGCAATCACAAAGGAGACCACAACTTGTTCTGTGATATTTCCAGATCTCACAGTAATTAGCACCAATTACACCTAACCGTCATTGGTCACCCCTGACCGACACCGGTCTCTATATTTTCCCACACAGCCTAGAACAAAGACCTACCCACCTAATCTCATCTTACCCTCACTCACCTGTGATCTACCCAAGACCTCTCTCAAACTTGCAAAGCCTAGAACCAACCATTTGACCTTTGGATTCTATTCTAGCTTAGCCTGTTAGATTAGATATCTTTCTTATTGTGTTTTTAAGTGAGATACCTAAATCATTTCAAACTAAAATAGAATTTACTTTTTTTATAGCATTAAATTTTTTAAAATAGTGGACTGACAACCATCTAGGAAGTATCACACTTCTTGGATCTAGCATACGCTAGGCAATTCACTTCCCATATTGTTTAATTCCTTCTCGTGATCTTGTTTTCATTACAGGTAGTTCCTCCTAGCCAAAAGGAAGCTCTCACAATTAGCCGTGTGGATTCAAAAGTCATACATGCACAACAACCCATCAACCAAAATTTGAATAGGTATTTCTCCTATGCTCGTTACCCTAAAGGAAGCTCTCACGATTAGCTGTGGATTCAGAAGCCATACGTACACAACAACCTATCAACCAACATTTGAATAGGTATTTCTCCTATGCTCATTACCCTAAAGAAAGATCTCACGATTAAGCTGTGGATTCAGAATTCGTATGTGCACAAAAACCCATCAACCAACATTTGAATAGGTATTTCTCCTACGCTCGTTACCCTATTTGTTTCATCAATGCTTAAAATAAATGATCTAATAATTAGGTGAAACAATGTCAAATGAACAAGTAATTTCGGGTGAAGGTATCAACAAAGGTGGAAAGGAGGAATGTGAATAAATATGCTACTATTAGGGTGCTAAAAGAAGAGATCAAGGGCAACGATGTAGATATAGCACACCTACGATAAGAGAAGGACTTAGAGTAGAAGAAGAAAAATGCTTTCATCAACATGGCGTAAGAAATTGGAGACCATGTATTGAAAGAAAGACCACATTTGGAGTCCAAGGTACTAGAAAAATTTCCTTCGGTAATGCATTATGTACATACCTTTGTAGATTTGGTACTTGAGGATGGACCTATGTGCATTCCAGCACCAAAGGATCTTGTGCAGAAGTAGAGCATGCAAAGGCTTCAATGAAGAGTAAGATTTCATTGTATGAGGAATTACTCCAAACCTTATAGAAGGAGCTACAGAAAGTAGACCAGAAGAATATTTTCACATCTTTAGAGGTGGTCATCGGGATAAGGACCATGGTGGGGGACAATGAAGTCCTAAAAGTAATGAAGGATGAGACACTGGGTCATGTAGAAAGATTGACATTGGTAAAAAAAGTGCGAGGCCCTTGCAATAGCTCAAGAACCCCATAAAGAAAGGTTAGATGAGTTGGGGAAGATTATAGCATAGTAGATGGATCTACTAGAAGGAAGAATGTCTACAATGTCCAACATTGTTTTGGTTTTGTAGAATGAAAAAGGATAAATTACCCAAGATGATATAGAGTCTATTGTGGTAGATATTCAAGAAAAGTAGAGGCCGCACTAAGTGAATGGAAGACATTAGAGGCCGAAATAAAGGAAGAATATCCAGAACTCATTCTTCCAATTGAAGAGAGGATACTGTTGAGTAAATCATTCTTTTGTATAGAAAATTATTTACTATCTTCCATTTATATTCTTTCTCATTCTTTGAGCATTCAAGAGGTAACCATTTCCGGGGTGGAAATGTAGTTAGTGTGGGGTAATGTTGAGTAGACAATGTATAACACTTAGTAGAAGGCATATAGAAGATTTACGTGAAGAGAAGAGTGCATTCAAAGGGGTGGGAGGATTGGATAGGAATCACGCGCAGAGGGCGTAGAGACAGATTCGAGACTTATCCATTTTCACGATTATGATTTATTTTTGGAAGATGGCATGAGGAGAACAAAAACATGAAAATACTTGTGCGACATGCATCGATATTTTTGGAAAAGTGGCTATGGAACACTTTGCATGGATGTGGGCTAAAGATAGAATTGTGTGATAGTTAACTAGGATAGATCTATTATTAACGTACTTATATGTGTGGCTGTAATTATAAAGACACATGTATATTTTCAGCTTATGGCCTATTTTGGGAATAGATAAGTAGTGAAGGGAAATTCAACACCCTTATAAATATGTAGCGAACTACGTAGTATAGTAGTGGTATGTGATAACTGATTTATTGTGAGGTTATGTTGCCAAATTTTATGCGCACATAAACTATGGTATTATTTGTTGTAATGAGATTCTGCGTATTTATCATGTTTTATATAATGGAGTGTATTTGTTGAACCGAGTATTAATCCTTGGTATAATTGGCTCTTGCATGCTTGATTTCATCATGATTATCATCTAGTCTATTGTTCTCTAGAATTAGATCGGTATGTGCATAGTAGGATGTATTAATCATGGATCTTAATTCATTAAGTCTTCATCATACTAACATCCTACAACATCAACCCTAAATAAGGACCTGGTACCTTTGTGCACTTCTGGTGAGCACTCATGCTAGGCTAAGTGATGTGCTAGCATGCCTAGGATTTTATCAGTAAATTCTAGGCTGAATCATATGTTATATGTGGTTAGGAAGGTTTAGGGTGTGTAAATAAGTTTTAGGCGGGTTAGAATTATGATTTTACGAGGATGAAGTTATGGTTTACGATAATGTTATAGTGTTAATGTTTTTGAGTTTGAATGTGAGGAGTGTGTATAGACAATTTAGGGTACTGAAAATAGGTGTCTAAAAGAGTCTAATTTATGGTGGAATAGGTAAGAAATTTTTTTGGGAGTATAACAAGATGAAACCTTTCGACACATAAGCATGGTGTCCTTTCTAGACAAGGAATTTGTGCTTTGAAGTATTTGGGTACCTCGAGCAGATTTGGGATCTCAAAAAATTTCAAATAGAAAAACATTTAACCCCCTTCATAACCCAAGTGGTGGATTTGTTTCACTCGGAAATGCTTCGTTCCTTATAGAAGCAGATAAGGTTAGGGTTAGGAGGAATACTGTAGAATGTCGAGATGATGTGCGCGTCCGTAGAGAAAGATCAGCCGATCACGAAGAACTCCTTTTGTCTTGGAAGGACTACTGCAAATAAGAACACAAGACCACAAGATTTTGATTAGATAATAAATGAGGGAATCGCTTGGGCCAGGGAAGTATGAAACTTCCTTTCGAAGGTGGTCAGTTCCCCTGCTAATATGAATTAACACAAAATACTGTAGAGTACTAATTAAATTGTTTCGTGGAACTGGGTAGGGAAAAGGCTGTTTTCCTTGGTTTTGATCAAAGGAACCGATGCCGGTTATCTATAACCGATGGCGGTCACTGATAACCGATACCGGTTGGTTCTAGGATCTTCTGGGCTGGTTGTGGTGTTTGTAATGGCTGGTTTTTGGATAGTATTGAGAAATGGGATGGTTAGAAGCTAAGGAATGATGGTTAGAGGCAATGGTACGTTAGATAATGGGTTCAGGAACGGATTTGGGAAGATTACAATTCCAAAAGCACAAGAAATGTTATAATGGAGGACATGCAAGATATAACTTACTTGGTTTTTTTGATGAAGGTGCAAGTTGATCTCCTTTGCTGCCAACTCTTCTGGTTTCTTTACTCGTCTCTGCTTGGTCGAGTGAAGTTCTGGACTCGCTGATCACTTTGGACTCTCCTTTGGTTAAAATCCTTCGACCTGATCTCCAAAATGAAATTCCGATCCGTTGTTTTGGTTTGGGAAGCCCATTTGAGGAACCGATGGCGGTTGCGTAACCGACGGCGGTCGAGTAGGAACCGGCATCGGTTAGGAAAAAGTAGGCTATTTTTAGTAAAATAGCCCACCTTCCCTGCTTTTCTCCCGAGAGATCAGTTGCGGGCTTGGTCAAGTGGCTAGAAGGTCCGCTTTGGGTGCGAGTAAGGAGGCATTAGTTATGGATGTGAGTCTAGACCAAGTCATGGGTCCTAATTAGGTTAGTTTTAGGGTTAGGGCTAGGTCATGATGAAGTGGCAAAGTGAGGTGGTAGGTAAGGTGGTGTAGATTTATCAATTACAAGGCAATTAATAAATACTTGTGTAAGGTTTAGGTAATGAGGTTAGGTTGCGAAATGAGATGCGGGTCACAAGGGGTCGTGAGTCACAAGGGGTCGTGAGTGAACGGGAAATCAGGGATAGGGTTGATAAAGGGTATATGTGGTAGAGAGGATGATAAGGTGATGGTGTAGGTCCAAGGAAGCAGACGCATGTTGAAATGCAATAGTACGACTAGGGTACATGATTTGACGAGCAAACCAACAATGTATAGGCAAAGGTCGATAGTTTATCCAAACAAGGGTGATATAATCCTGGTATCCAAGGCATAGGAAGTAGCTCCAGGGTATATAACGGGTAAGGCACAGAACGTTTAGGCATGTTCGGCAGTACCAAATGGTTGGTTTGGTTGAGATAAACGTCACGGTCTAGGTCTAGGCAAAGTTGGTCGACAGATCAAGTCAAGGACCCTAATCATGCTAAAACACGAACAAGTGAGCTCGATTGAACACAAGGTACAGGATGGATGGATAAAATAAAACGTTGGTCGGGCCAAATAGGTAGGGCGAGGCCTTGGGTCGGGCCAAATGGTAGGTTGAGGCCTTAGGTCGGGCCAAGTGGGTAGGGCGAGGCCTTGGGTCGGGCCAAATAGGTAGGGCGAGGCCTTGGGTCGGGCCAAATAAGTGGGGCGAGGCCTTGGGTCGGGCCAAATAGGTAGGTTGAGGCCTTGGGTCGGGCCAAATAGGTAGGTTGAGGCCTTGGGTCGGGCCAAATAGGTAGGGCGAGGCCTTGGGTCGGGCCAATAGGTAGGTTGAGGCCTTGGGTCGGGCCAAATAGGTAGGGCGAGGCCTTGGGTCGGGCCAAATAGGTAGGTTGAGGCCTTGGGTCGGGCCAATAGGTAGGGCGAGGCCTTGGGTCGGGCCAATAGGTAGGTTGAGGCCTTGGGTCGGGCCAAATAGGTAGGGCGAGGCCTTGGGTCGGGCCAAATAGGTAGGGCGAGGCCTTGGGTCGGGCCAAGTGGTAGGGTGAGGCCTTGGGTCGGGCCAAATAGGTAGGTTGAGGCCTTGGGTCGGGCCAATTGGTAGGGCGAGGCCTTGGGTTGGGCCGGACCAGGGAACAAATGTTGTGCAACAAAGGTGGACAGAGGCGATTTGGTATTTGTTCGACCTTTTTGTTGCCTTTGTTGGGCATACGAGCACATCGTATGCATCAGGCCAGTAGGGCTACCCCAGCAGCCAGGACCACAGATCGTATACCGATATGGCTTTCAGAGGTGGTTGGGGGTTGTGGGCCAGCCACGAGCAGTTGTTGCAGGTCGGGATGTGGCCTACTATAGACATATGCTAGAGGGCCTTACCGCAGTAGACATTATATGGAGACCCTACAGAGGTCATCAGCCTGGCAGAGGAGCCCGCATATACCTGCGCCGATCCAAGATACACATTGACGGATAGCAGGACGGAGGCCGGGAGAGTACGAGCGGATACCCTTAGAGAGGGTACGCAGGCAGATGGGGCTGCCACAGGATGAGCCACCTCCCTTCCCTCAGTACAGGAGGGATGATGTAGAGGCCCCACTACCAGCACCACAGCCTTGGGATCCAGACTGGGTAGCGGAGAGACCAGCAGGTGGGGGTGTGGATGATGCCGGGTGCACGGCAGCATACAGGGTATGGTGGGCAGGGCAGAGAGCAGCGAGGATAGTACCGCCTGCGCAGCCAGACTTGGCAGCGGTGACTGCAGAGAGAGATCAGCTCCGGGGGCAGGTGCAGCTATTACAGGGACAGTTGGCTGCTGCACAGGCACAGATAGGGGTTTTACAGGCAAGCTAGCCCGAGCTCTGTCAGTAGCAGGCGAGAGCAAAGACCACCACCACCAAAGACACGGCCACAAAAAGTGTGTGAGTGCAGTAAAGCTGCCGTAGCAAAGAAGCACACCACGAGCCCCAGATACCACCACGGCCACGCAGTGCGAGTACGAGCACAGCGCAAAGCACCTCCACTAGCGCCACACAGCCACAAAGTGCAGTACGAGCTCGGGGATAGTGGTGTTGGGTGCCAGGGGACCAGCCCCAGTTCCTTCAGTGGCGCGAGATCGCTATATGGAGGTTAGAGCAGAGGCCCGTTATTATCAGGATATTCTTGATAGTACCGGAGTCGATTATCAGGCATATGCAGCTCATAGAGCAGAGACCTCGCGCAGCCAGAGATCTCAGGGAGGGGCAGCCACAGCTGGCGTGTCTGTGACAGGCAGGAGGCGAGAGGCGCCACAGGGACCAGCGGGGAGAGGTGCCGAGGGCGGTGGGGAAAGCTGAGAGATCCCCGACGTGGTTTTGTATAGGGACACGGGCACCGGTCTGCGAACCGGTTGTATTGATAGAGGCCTGCGTGCCTACATTTATTTATTGTTTTGATTTATTTATTTATTATATACCGGCCTGCGAGCCGAGTACGGGTTGTACATTTGATACCGGCCTGCGAGCCGAGTATATTTTTGATATGAGAGACCGGCCTGCGAGCCGAGTCGAGATTTGTGGTAGGTATTGCGGCCTGCGTGCCGGCTTTGGTATATTATGTGATCACAGAGGCCCCGATGTAGGGCACATTGTATTGTTGAAAATTTGTATATATATATATAGATGATGTTTTGATCCACATGCTTTTTTTTTTTTTTAAAATGTGTTGAAATAGTTTGTTAATGGTTTGGTAATATATAGAATGTGTGATGAGTTTAATTGACATGTTGATAGATAGATGATGCTGATGTTTTTGTGCGTATATATGAATGACAGGTTATGTGATAAATTGGTGGTTTTGTGACAGTGTGATATATGTAACTGATGAGATGGATCCGAATGATGTATAGATTGATAGTTTTTTGATATTTGTAGTTGAGGGTTGTGTGTTGGTATAAATGATGTGTAATGAAAATGTAATGTTATATGTGGTGGATGAACAAAATGTGGTAAATTGTGTTGTTTATGCAGGCAAAGAGGCGGGCGCGACAAAAATTTAGATGAGAAATGAAGAAAAGAACCCTGTTTCAAAAAGGAGGGTGTGTAACCGGTATCGGTTAGGTAACCGATGTCGGTAGCTAACAGACCGATATCGGTTAAGTAACCGATACCGGTTATTTAGGTATGGGCTTTTCTAAAAATAAAAAAGCTAGGGTGGCAACTGAAGTTTTAATTTTAGAGCCATGCAAGAGGTTAAAAGCGCGAACGCGACGCGTTTTGACGACTGCGACAGGTTTTTGCATGAGAAATCTGAGTGATAAGGAGAGAAGAGACAAGAAAAGGGAATTGTGATCTGAGATTCAGAAGATAGCAAGGCAGGTTTGAAAAAAGGTGGTGATAATGGCAGGACGAGGAGAAACATCCAGCAGGCAGGGACAAGAGAGAAGACAAGGGTCATCGCAAGCTACTGCAACCCAAGAGGTAAACGTTTTGGTTGTGATTTGATTTCTGCATGGTTTTGTGAAGAAGATGGGGTAGAATAGGTGGGTAAATATGAGAAAGAAAACATGATAACAAGGGTTGCAGGTGAGGTAAGTGTTACCGGGTAGGCAATCAGGGGTTTCAGGTATGTTTATATGTATAAAAACGAAGAAACGAGCAAATTATTGTCGTAGGTGGTTGTTTTTAAGGAAGGTGTATAAAATTGACAGTGACCGGTGGCGGTTAGGGATAACCGGTATCGGTTATGCAACCGATATCGGTTATGTATAACCGGTACCGGTTACTGGAGAAATTTCCAGAATGTTTGAAAAAGACCCTAACGGGTTGAATGGTTGTTTGTTGTTTTGGTGTATGCAGGCAGAGACAGAGTTGAGGATGAATGATAGTGTGCCAGCGCTGTTGTCGCGAATCCGAGCGGATGTAACACCAGCGGAATGGACATTGATAAATCGTTTGGGGTTAAGTGGAATCCGTTATTATTCACGAATCGCACGTAACCATGGTATGTTACAGGCGCTGATTGAGAGATGGAATCCTGAGACAAATACCTTCTATCTGCCAACAGGTGAGATGACAGTAACATTGGAAGATGTGTTTCGGATTTTGAGACTCCCTATTACAGGAGAGCCAGTATATCAGGCACTACCTAGCGCGGCACGGGGAGCGATAACAGCAGTATTTGGTCCATACGCACGAGATTTGACACAGCGAGGTTTATCGTTTACATATGGGGTAATGTATGCAGCACACCCTGAGGAGACAAGGTTAGCAGTGATATTAATGATAGCAGTAGGGTATTATGCATTACCGAGGGCGGAAGGGGGAAAATTTCCAAAGGCATTGATGTGTGTTATCTGGGAGATGATAGAAAGGAACGTTACGTTTGCATGGGCACCTGCATATTTGGCGGAGCTATACAGGGGTTTATGGGCTTGTAGGCGAAGTCACAGGACAACGTTGGATTGCTCATACTTATTACACTGTTGGGCCTATGAGCACATTGTTTGTGTGCGACCAATAGGCCGATCTATACAGGCAGGAGAGACCGGAGTACAGAGGTTGGGATTCCGACGATGGGTCCAGACAGAACAAGAGGCAAGATCTCAGGCCGTGCCGGGTGACATTGAGTATTATAGGCAGGTATGGGAGAGAGTGACAGTTGCGGATATCTGTTGGAGGCCCTACGGGAACTATATGGTAACCGAGAACATAGCTGAGGAGTTGAGAGGTGTAGAGCGATTGAGGTGGATCGCGGGGCACAGGCCAGGTGAATATGAGAGGATTCCTATAGATCGCGTGCGGCGACAATTTGGATATGTGCAGGACATACCACAGGCTTATAGACCATATATGAGGATCGATGCCGAGGCAGCATTCTCACCACCCCGGCCAACACCTCCAGAAGGGCCTGAGGAGATAGCAGCCGATCGCAGGGTAATGGATGTAGGAATGACAGAGGCCTATAGATTATGGTGGGTAGCAGAACTGCGAGGTGTACGCGAGCGCCCTGACACAGTGGTGATCACAGCAGAGAGGGATCGTCTGCAGCGTTTGGTTCAGCAGCTCCAAACGCAGGTGAATGAGACAAGAGGATTGTTAGTGGTTGCGGAGTCACGGGCGGCGAGACTAGAGGCTGGAGTTCTCCATGCGAGAGGGCGTATTCATATGTTACAGGAGAGATTGGCAGATCAGTGGGCGGTACCAATAGCCGCGGTACCTTTGAGGACAGAGAGGCCCGGCGAGAGGGGTCGACGATCACGATCATCACCTAGTTCGGGATGAGTTGTGATGGTCTGAGTATATGTTAGCGAGGTATAAGAATAAGGATGCCGACCTGCGTGTCGATGATAGAGAAGATGTATTTATTTAACATCTAAATAAAAATAAATATGTATGTTGATTTGAGTGATGATAATAATAAGAATGGTTGTGTTTTGAATGTTTTGTTTTGAAAAAGGATAAAGATGAATGTGAGCAAATAGAAATACACAAAAAGATTTATATGTACCACACATGATAGGTTATGGTAGGGGATGGTCGAGCTAACCTTGGGAGACCCCATGTCTCCTAAGTGCTGCCTACATAGCCCATTGCACAAAGCAAGGAGGGGCCTCAGACCGATGTAGTTCTCCCTTAGGATCAGGGAGGGGTGAATTTGGGCAATTTGGTATGGTTTAGGCAATTTGTCGTTTGGTAAAAAAAAAAAAAATAAAAAAATAAAAAAAATAAAAAATAAAAAAATTTGATGTTAGTAGGGTAATGGTGTTGGTGCTGGTAGGATAATGTTGTTGGTGTAGGTATAGGTAAAGCAAAGGTTAGCATACCAAAGTAGTAGGGAATAGTGTCCTGATTAAGATCAACACACAATTCTAGATGCAAGGCAAAGCGGAAAGAGTGCTCCATAGGTGAAAAGAGCTAAACAAACCACACAACGTAGAACGAGCCTGAAGCCCTAAGTGCCGTGTATAGACGAGAAGTCCATAGTTGAAAAGAGTTGTATGATCACAATATATCAGGTGTACGTTACGTCCCTTGAGTGGAAACAAATGGTGAGGTGATGTGGATGATATAGCTGAGGTATAAAGAACTTGTTATAACGAAAGAGAACCTACCCTAAATAGACAAGTCCATGACCCAAAAATTTCTTTTGTATGAGGCTTTTATTTTATTGAATGTAGACTGATCGATGCGGGAAGTCTGCAAGGGATATTGATTGTTTTATTCTTGAGGTCTTCACGAAGCTGATCAATGCGAGAAGCTTCGGATAAAGGCTGACTGTGTATAGCTGTCCTTCGGGGAGCAGTCTATTTATAGTAGCAGAGATGATTTTAGTGCATAGCTGTCCTTCGTGAGGAGCAATCTATTTATAGTAAAGCAAAGAATAGTTTGGCATATAGTCATTTCCTTCGAGGGAGCAGTCTATATTTAATTTTAGATAACTAGATGTTCTTTTGGCGTGAAGCATCTAGTTTAGTAGGAAGTTTGACTCAAGAAAATCCCATAAGAATACGGCTTATTTTAATACTTTGAAGTCATGGACTAGACTAAGAAGGGGAAGGCATCGTAAGGGGAGGTGAGGGGTGAGCTTGATTTTATTTCGAGATGTAAGAGACAAGTGTATGTGGTGGTATGTGAGCTCAAGGGACGAGCAGTAGGCGGATAAGAAGTGATATAACACTAGATTCAACAGTAGAATGGTCGAAGATGCAAGGCATTAAGGGGTTCAGGCTCAGGTTTACCATTAAGCGAAGCTAAACGATAAGTGCCTGATCCATAGGTGTGAGTGATTATATAAGGCCCAATCCAATTGGGAGCAAATTTTCCACGTTTGCTCTTTTCTAGTTTGGTTACATGTTGATTCTCTTTGAGGACAAGATCACCAACCTTAAAGGTACGCTCATGAAGTCGCTTATCATAAGCACGCTTGATGCGTTGTTGATAGATTTGGAGGTGATCGAGAGCTGTAAGACGTCGTTCGTCAAGAAGCTCTAATTGGGCTAACCGCTCTTGGCGGAAATCATCGTTAGAGAGAATATCCGAAGAGATATTCTTAGGGAGGGTATTTGTATTTCGAGAGGAAAAACAGCCTCGGTACCATATACCAATGAAAAAGGTGTGGCATTAGTGGAAGTACGAATGCTAGTACGATAAGCCCAAAGGGCAAAGGGAATGTGATCGTGCCAATTTCTTCCAGATTCATTGACGACTTTCATGAGGATTTTGGTTAGAGTTTTATTAGAAGATTCAGCCTGACCATTGGCCTATGGATAGTAAGGCGATGAGAAGCTAAGTTTGATACCAAAGTTGTCACAAAGGTCTTGTAACAACTTATTTTTGAAAGATTTACCATTATCTGTTATTAGGCGATGAGGAATACCAAAACGACAGATAATGTGATGGTTAATGAATTCGACAATTTTTTCTTTTTTGATTGAAATGAGTGGAACGGCCTCCACCCATTTTGTGTAATATTCGGTCGCTGTGAGTATCCAACGGTGACGTTGTGAAGAGGTCGGGTGAATCTCACCAATAAGGTCTAAACCCCATTGTGAGAAAGGCCAAAGATCTCGTGCGACCTGTAGCGGGTGGCTAGGAGTATGTTGAAGATTGGCATGTTGTTGACACATGACACAGCGCTTAACATATTCGTAGCAGTCGTTATTGAGAGTAGGCCAATAATAACCTAGGCGAAGGATTCGTTTAGCCACGGCAAGGCCGCTAAAATGTCCACCACAAATACCGTCATGGACCTGTTGGATGGTATGAGTGATTTCTGCGCCGGTTAGACAGCGAAGGAGGATGCCATCAAAGCCACGTTTATAGAGGAGTCCCCCCATGACAACATAACGCGAAACACTTTTAAGAAAAGCACGTTTTCCGTTACTAGTAAGATCAGGTGGGAGGACAGAGATTGTAAGGTAGTCATGAAATTGGTGGTACCAGGTATCCTGTGAATTAGTAGATACAGTATTTATCATACAAACTACCGGGGTTGAATAGGATGGGGCAAAAAGTTGTTGGACCACGACGAATAATTCAGAGTCAGTTGGCGCGGCGGGAATTTGCGAGGCTAAGCAAGCCATAGTATCCGCAAATTTGTTAGTGGAGCGGGGAATGGTTTGTATAGCATAGTGAGTAAATAAGGCTAGAAGTGACTCCACGTGGTGTTTGTACTTCTGAAGTTCCTCGTTTTTACATTGGTAGATGCCCGTAACTTGATTGACTACCAATTGAGAGTCGCCAAAAATGTTGATAGATTTGATACCTAAGTGTAACGCAACTTGGAGACCTAGAACAAGGGCCTCGTATTCCGCTGTATTATTAGTGCAAGGGAAATCAAGTCGGAATGAAAGAGGCATAGGTTCAGCGTCAAGAGGGATGAGAACAATGCCGGCTCCTCCGCCGCGCTGGCACTTAGATCCATCGAAGAAGAGGGTCATTTGATACGACACTTCTCCGAGCGAAAGAGTGGCGATGAGTTCGTCGGGGAAGGTAAAATTGGTAAATTGTTCCCTGTGCAGAGGGGCCTCCGCAAGTTGATCTGCAAGAGTTTGTCCTTTGATTGATTTCTGTTGTATAAACTCAAGGTCGAGGTCGGCGAGGAGCATGAGCCATCGAGCGATGCGTTGGTTTAGGTGTGGTTTGGCGTACATATAATGAATGGGGTCTGTGTTGGTGATGACGAAAGTTTTGTGATTCAGGAGGTAATGTCGGAGTTTGGTGGCGACGAATGATAGGGCCAGGCACAATTTTTCTACATGTGTATACCTAGTCTCGTAATCCACGAGGGTACGACTTATATAGTAAACGGCCTGCTCTCGGCGTGCCGGGTCTCGATGGGCGAGCATAGCTCCTATAGCATGGTCAGTGGCGGAAAGATAAAGGTAGAAAGGACGGTCGTCCTGGGGTGGGATAAGCACAGGTGGCTGCAAGAGATATGTTTTGAGAGCTTCGAAGGCTTGGTGACACTCCTCACTCCATTGAAAGGCAACGTCCTTTTTTAGAAGGTGATGAAAAGGGTGACATCGATCCGAGAGTTGGGAAATGAAACGCCGGATGGATTGAAGTTTACCCTGCAAACTACGCAATTGTTTAAGGTTTTTGGGTGGGGGCATTTCTAGGATAGCTTTTACTTTAGATGGATCGACCTCAATGCCACATAAAGAGACGATAAAGCCTTAAGTTTCTCGAAAGGACACCAAAGACACATTTCTTTGGTTCAAGACGGACAGAATATTGTAACAGACGATCAAAAATAATGGTTAAAACATCGAGATGTTCACTGCGATGTTTAGACTTGCCCAGAAGATCATCAACGTAATCTTCGAGGATAGTGTGCATAATGTCATGGAAAATGTAGGTCATAGCCCGCTGATAGGTCGCACCAAAGATTCTTAAGGCCAAACGGGCATTACACGTGTAATGTAAAGTTCCCAAGGAGTTATGAAGGTAGTTTTGTGTTGATCGGCAGGGGCAACCAAAATTTGGTTGTAACCTGAAAAGCCATCCATGAGAGAAAGCATTTCATGACCCGCAGTGAGATCAACAAGTTGATCAATACTTGGGAGGGGGAAGTCATCCTTAGGGCAAGCGAGGTTAAGATCCCGGAAATCCGTGCATATCCGAAGTCCCCCCGTCGCTTTCGTGACAGGTACGATGTTAGAAATCCATTGAGGATAGTCAATAGGCAGAATGAAGGAAACAGAAAGGAGTCGTTGGAGTTCCTCTTTGACCAAGAGAGCAATGCGTGGATGCATTTTTCTCAATTTCTGTTTGACTGGTTTGGAATCGGGGTTTAGGGTGATGTTATGGACGGCAATGGTAGGATCAATTCCTGGCATGTCAGCGTAAGACCATGCGAACGCTTGGTTGCGAGCACAGAGAAAGGTAGTAAAGGCGGCTTGTTCTGATGTGTTAAGGGATTGTCCAATCTTCACTATGTGAGGATCTTCCTCCGTGTGGATGTTGATTTCTATAGTAGATTCATTCAGCATAGTTTGGGTTTCAGATGGTAAGGCACGTTGAATATAAGAATCATCCGCGCCCAGGTAAGTGAGGATGGAGTCGTCATCCTGGCATTCAACAACATTAATCAAAGGTGAATCCTCTTCGATCATGTCTGGATACAGAAGGGGAAGAGAAGATGGGTCCTCATTATCGCGTTGATAAGTGAGAGGACCTATGAAGATAGCATTTATGAAAAAAAAAAGTTAGGAGGGATAGATTCAGGGTCCATCGATTCTGTGGGAGATGATGGCAAAGTGGGTGATGATGGTTTGGTAGGGGCGACATCCTCTTCTTCCAGGATACAGCTGACAGGAGGTGTCTCTTGCGTAGGTGTTTCGGAAAAACCAAGACCACTGCGATCATTATGTTTGCGTGTGGTGATGGGGATGAGAGTATGTCGGCCTTGTTCGTAAAGGCCAAAACTAAAGCCTTCCACGCACAAATGAGTCAAGAAGGTGAGGGCAAAACGACGATTTGTCAAGTATTGAAAATCGGATTGGAAGGGAACCACACCAAGAGGAGGTTCGGGGTAATGGAGGATGCGCCAACACCCCGTATGTTAGGTTAGTGCGACAATGGGGTGGTCCGTAAGAGATTATCTCCCCACGCGACGGTCGTAGGTGGGGTGTGCATGTAATTGTCCGTACTCTGCTGGGTAGGGAAAGAACTAACGCGTTATATAGGCGATACCCCCAGCGTAAGGCGATGAAAACGCCTACTAAGGGGTCGGAGGTTGGGATGTTAGCATGCGGGAAGAGAAGTGGTTTGTGCGAAGGTGGTTTCATCATTGAGGTGCGGTTGAGGTGGACGGTTGAGGTATATTGGAAGAGGATGGTTGGGTTGAATGTATGGGTGTCTTAATTGGTATAAGCACATCGTTTGGGCGGTATAACATATTGCAAGTTTTGAAGGGGGGAGGATCAGCTTTTACAGTGTAGGACTTCCCCTCGTACTCAAATTTTATACATCGATGTAATGTTGAGGGGACGCATCCCATGGCCCGGATCCAAGGACGACCTAGCAATATATTATATTGGAACTCTCCTTCAAGGACATAGAAGAGTTCGGGCAAAGTACGTGGGCCTACGCGAATGTTGAGGATCACGGTGCCTAAGGTAGAAGTAATAGCATCATTGAATGACCGCAACATGATGGGGTTGGCACACATGCAACTAGAAGGGATGTTCATTTGTTGGAAGGCTTTTGAAGAGATGATGTTTAGGCTAGCGCCCCCGTCAATCATAACCCGACGTACTCGAATGTCTCGGACGTAAGCGGAAATGAAAAGGGCAGGGTCAGGGTCTTCTGTACCAAAGTCGATAATTTCATCTTCCGAGAAACTAACCGCAGCGGCTTGTTGTTTTGAGACAGAAGTGGTGGGGGAGATGGATTGTTTGGTGAGAGAGGCAACGTGATTGGGTGTTAGAATGGAGGCCACGGGCAGGGTTTCATTGGGAAAAACCTCTATCCCTTGAAGGATCTCAACGAGAGCTTGTCGATGAGATTCAGAAGTCTGAATGAGATCATATAGTGTCATTTTTACGGGCGATTGATGAAGCTGTTTGATCATGGTTCGGTGGGCAACTCCATTAGAGACGGGATAGGCGGGTCCGCGAATAACCACTTTAGGTGGTGGTGTAATCGGGATGGTTGAAGGAGAAAGAGATGCCGCAGGTGTGTTTTCTTTCGCCTTCCCATTGTTTTTCTGTCCTCGAGTAGCGACACTAATCATATTAATCTCGTAGACCTGAGATGAAGAAGATGGTTGGGATAATTCATGGTCTTCAAGAGGTGGGGTTGTAATAATGATCGATCTTGGTGAGGCGGGGACAGATGGTATAGTAGAGGGAATTGACGCTAGAGGTCTCTCCCTGCGTAAGTTGTTTTTCTTAATCTTTCGATCCGGAAGAGGTGACTGGCGAAGGATGGTTTTTAGAGCTTTGCATCCTTCTACATCATGTCCAGGTGTGCGGTGATAGGCGCAGATTTTAGACTCATCATAATCCACAGGTCGGGGCTTAGACGGGTCATAAGGTCGAAGTGGGGGTAGAGAGATGGTCGCATTCTCCACCAACATAGCAAGGATTTTGGCGTAGGATCCTTTGAGTGGGTCAAAATCAGAAGAAGATGAGGGTATTGATTGTGTGGGTTGTGGTAATGTTTGGGCGTGTTTAGTTCGTATGGGTGGTGGTTTAGTCGAGGGGTGCTGACACATGTTTTTCACTAAACGTGGTTTCTTGGTTACTGGTTACGTCTAAATTGGTTAGATGATGAGGCTACGAGATGGCATGGTAGGGAAACAACCACGAGAAAGGGGAGTGACAGTAAAATAAATCCTTTGATGATGGGATGGGTTTAGGGTTGATAGTGGACCGGATACACGGGTAACGATGTTGTGATACCCTTTGATCTCTGTATAGGTGTAAAAGGCGTAGGTTGTTTTGCAGAAAACAAAGGAGGTATGATATATTGATGTAAGGTGGAGGGATGAGGTCCCAATATGGAAGGTGGGTGTGAAGATGAGGGTTTTGATAGAGGCCCGGATTGCGTTTGTCTCCTAGGTGGCGGGGCGGGTTTATTTTGGGATAAATCGAGTCGCTTAGGCGGGTGTGTTAGACTGGGCATTGGTGAGGTCCCAAGCGTAGGGGAAGATCTGGTTAAGTTGATAGAAGTGGACGGGGAATTTGGTAGAGGTGAGGGGGGTGAAGGCGAGAACAGGGGCATTTTAAGCTTCTGTAAGCACTTCGGGTAGATGGTGGAGACATCGGGATCAGTCATTTGCATTTGAGTAGAAACAGGAGTACTCAAACGTTCCCATAGGGCCTGTCTATCTTCTGTGGAATGACAGTCTCCAGGTGTAATTTGTAATTTTGGTACAGAGGAAAAGTGAGTTGTAATTCCAATCCATTGCGGGTGTGACACACAGGAGCGGGATGAGGCATCGTATCGTGAGATGCTAAGAGGTCGACGGGTTGTTGAAAAGATTTAGGTGATGAGGGACTAATAGGCAGAAGGGCAGTTTGGAGGGGGTCTGTCATGGCTAAAGAATTTAACGATGTCGGTGCGAGAGATTTCTCATCTAAGGATGTCAAAAGGAGTGGTGTACCTTCCTCTTGTGCGGCAAGAGTGGTAGAAGGAGACGTCTGGGAAATGGATAGATTAGACAACATCCGCTCGCAGTTTTGTAGGGATGTGGTGTAAGAAGACTCATTAATGGGAAGGGAAGCCTGGGCAGCTAACTCTTCTATGGGTAAAGGAATGATTTCGCTTTGGCTTGATGGTGGTAAAGGAGGTTCGGGCTCCTGTGTTAGTGAAGAGGCTTGATTCAAAATTTTCTCGATAGAGGCTTTTGGCTGGGTATCGAATACTGCATGGATCTCATGAACACTCTCCTCAGCTAAGATATCTTGGTTTACGTTGCTGCTGGACGAGTGATTCGGGAATGGCTTGTTGAAAATTTTCAGATTTCGGTTAGCAGGGGCGTTAGGATTATCGAGTGTTATATCCCCTGCATCAACCATTTCCTGCACTATGTTTTTCAACATCTTGCAGTTTTCATGACTATGTCCTTTTACGCGGTGAAAGTTACAAAAGTCATTTTCTTTGTACCAGGAAGGTATTGCGCGGGTGGAGTCAAACCCAGAGTGAGGTTTTACAGGGGGCAAGGTGATAGCCCCAGCTTTGAGCAATTTCTCTAGGATGATGCCATAAGTTTCTCCCAAGGGAGTGTAATTGGTGGGCTCAGCTTTGTATTTATAGGTGGTTTTTGGTGGAGTATTGGACGGTGGTTGGGATTTGACCATCACCGCGTGGACAGCTCCTTTTGATTTAGAAGAGGTTGACGCGTGAGGAGTGGTGGTATTTGGTTTATTGGTAGAATCAGGAGTTCGGAAAGTGGAGTTCTTGTTGCGCAACCGCAATTTCTCTTCCTCTAAGGCCCGAATTTCTAATTTTCGAGCCATAGTAAAGGCCTCGTCGAATGTACGGAAAGTTTGAATTTGGAGGGTAGGGGAGATGTGCTTAGCGCAGGCCCGCGTAAAGAGTTCGATAAGTTCGGTTTGAGGCAAGGCATACGTAAGTTGGTTGATAAGGCCCCGCCATCGTCCAACGAAATCTGCGATAGATTCGTCTTCGAATTGTCGGATGGCATAGAGGTCAGTGATAGATACTTTCTTGGCAATGTTAATGGAGAAATGATCCAAGAAAGATTGGGCTAGTTGGTTAAAAGAGAAGATTGAGTGCTGGGTTAAAGCACTGTACCACTCCAAGGCAGGCCCTGATAAGGACATGGGAAAGGTGCGGAGTAACAAGGCATCATCATGGGCAATCAAATAACAAGCATGTCTAAATGATCGCAAGTGTTGTTGAGGATCCTCTTTACTGTTAAAACGAGTAAACTTTGGCAACTCCCATTGAGGAGGATATGAATGAAGGGGGACAGAAGGGTGAATGGGCTCCCGACAAACTTGCTCGTATGTCAAGGCGCTACGACTTCCTGAAACGGAAGCCTCCAGGTTTTGCATTTTGTCCATCATTTGCTTGATGAAATCTGTGGTTGGATGAGGTGATGGTGCCACAGAATAGGGATGTCCCATATAAGGTGTTGAGGTTACTGGATACGTGTATGGGAATGAAAAGGTAGGCGGAGCTTGAGAAGGAAAGCTCGTTTGAATAGGTGGCAGAGAGTAAGTCATGAATGGAGTGGTCTGAAAGAGAGACGAGATAGGGGATTGGTGGTAGCGATACGTGGGGTCCAAGATTAACAAAAGGAAAGCTAATCGGGGTCGTATGAACCTCTCACTGTCGGATTGGGAGACGGGGCTAGTGATGCGGGAAGTAAGGTATTGTTATCAGGAGGAGTAGGAGCTAAATGAGCAGCTATACTAATAGGCATGCCCATAAGGAGCTGACCATCAGGCGCACGGTCAGGGGTATGAGACAAATAGTATTGTACAGCGCTGGGATTAGCATCTAGAAATTTGGCAAAGTCCTTGTCTCCCACAGGAATTTGGGGGATCTCACTGGTGTCCGTAGGGTTTCCTATAGAATGTGAAGGGGGTGATTCAGGAAAAGAAACAGAGCAAGCGTGTGAAACCATGGCGGCGGCTTGCTTCCGAGTGATGACAACCATAGACCAGAACACACAGGAAAGTTTCAATCTATCAAGGACAAAAACAACCTCAGAATGGTGAATTTAGCAAGTTGCTGGTTTGTCAGGGGCTGAGAGAGACAGTAACCGATATCGGTTTGGTAACCGGTGTCGGTCACAGGGAAAACGACGTCGGTCCCTTAACCGATGCCGGTGTCAAAAATCTAGAATAAGAAAATACAAAGGGGTTGCTAATTTGATTTTTAGCAACGTTGAGTAGTTTAGCAACTTATTGATCACAGAAGACAAAGTATGACAGAGAAAACAGGATTTGAAAACAAGCAAGAGGCACACGCAAATGCAGAGATTAACCTTAGGGTTAATTTTAATTATTGTGGGCTTATGCCTTTAGACGTAGAATGATGTCAGAATCCTAAACAACAAGACTTAGGGGAAATATCAAGTTTGTTTTGGCTTATAAGGTTACCTCAATCGGGCGGAGGAATACCGCGGAAAAGGGGGGATGTTTGAGATGTTGTGTTAATTGTGAAGTGATTCAGTATGTGTTGTGCAGTGAAACTAAGGTTAATTTCCTGTCAATACCGTGGATATCACCCCCACGTGTACGACCTGTTACTTAATCTATGTTCACTAGAATTGAAAAACAACAGGCAGGAATGTAATGCATGTGTTTTAAAACCCAAATCGAAAGTGATATTCGATGAAGCAAAAGAGATGACTTTTACTAATGCAAGATGCAAAAACAAAGCAAGTTCTTTTACCAGAATAATAAAATACCCTGTGAATATCTCTAGAAGAAGAAAACAGCAAGTATGAAATAAAGAAAAACCCAAAATGGGTCCCACCGGGCGTGCCAAAATGTTTCACTCGGAAATGCTTCATTCCTTATAGAAACAGATAAGGTTAGGGTTAGGAGGAATACCTGTAGAATGTCGAGATGATGATGCGCGCATCGTAGAGAAAGATCAGCCGATCTGCGAAGAACTCCTTTTGTCTTGGAAGGACTACCCGCAAATAAGAACACAAGACCACAAGATTTTGATTAGATAATAAATGAGGAACGCCTTGGGCCCTGTGAAGTATGAAACTTCCTTTCGAAGGTGGTCGGTTCCCTCCGCTAATATGAATTAACACAAAATATCTTGTAGAGTACTAATTAAATTGTTTCGTGGAACTAGGTAGGAAAAGGTCTGTTTTTCTTGGTTTTGATCAAAGGAACCGATGCGGTTATCTATAACCGATGGCGGTAATCGATAACCGATACCGGTTGGTTCTAGGATCTTCTGGGCTGGTTGTGGTGTTTGTAATGGCTGGTTTTTGGATAGTATTGAGAAATGGGATGGTTAGAAGCTAAGGAATGATGGTTAGAGGCAATGGTACGTTAGATAATGGGTTCAGGAACGGATTTGGGAAGATTACAATTCCAAAAGCACAAGAAATGTTATAATGGAGGACATGCAAGATATAACTTACTTGGTTTTTTTGATGAAGGTGCAAGTTGATCTCCTTTTTCACGCAACTCTTCTGGTTTCTTTACTCGTCTCTGCTTGGTCGAGTGAAGTTCTGGACTCTGCTGATCGCTTTGGACTCTCCTTTGGTTAAAAATCCTTCGACTGATCTCCAAAATGAAATTCCGATCCGTTGTTTTGGTTTGGGAAGCCCATTTACAGGGAACCGATGGCGGTTGCGTAACCGACGGCGGTCGAGTAGGAACCGGCATCGGTTAGGAAAAAGTAGGCTATTTTTAGTAAAATAGCCCACCTTCCCTGCTTTTCTCCCGAGAGATCAGTTGCGGGCTTGGTCAAGTGGCTAGAAGGTCCGCTTTGGGTGCGAGTAAGGAGGCATTAGTTATGGATGTGAGTCTAGACCAAGTCATGGGTCCTAATTAGGTTAGTTTTAGGGTTAGGGCTAGGTCATGATGAAGTGGCAAAGTGAGGTGGTAGGTAAGGTGGTGTAGATTTATCAATTACAAGGCAATTAATAAATACTTGTGTAAGGTTTAGGTAATGAGGTTAGGTTGCGAAATGAGATGCGGGTCACAAGGGGTCGTGAGACACGAATTTGGTGTCTACAGGATTAATTCATTCTTTTTGTAAACTCTCCCGAAACACAAATCATTGGCTCGTAATCCTACGTAAAATGGGGCTATGAGAAAAAATAATAAAGAACTCATTTTCATACTACTTAATTGTTCTCACTGGATTTTTTCCCATTTACATGTGAAATCATATATTATACAACCCAAATTGGTTAATTATGGACCCATGGGAAAAAGGAAACTCGTAGTCTAATCTTATGTTGTGTGGATGATGTCATTATGTGTGTTGGCGTAATTTGGAAGGATGGTGGCCTTTTGAGGTTGGTTTTCACCTTATACTTTTCACTTTTCATTCCCACTTGAAAAATTGTGACGCTTTGATTGGTCCATTCAAGAACAATGAAGAAACAAGAGGAAAAGACAAAAAACAAGTTTTTAATACATGTGGGCCCCACATTCTCCACCTATGTGCATAGTGTGAATCCTCTTACACCTAGGCACACTTTTGAGGTTCAATTATACCCCCTTCTTGTAGAGGCACCTTTTGCTCATGCATCTTGCAAAACAGATGGAAAATGCACTTTGTATTTGCAAAGTGCATTCTCTACCAACATGTGCACTTGATGTTTAAAATTACACTTTAAATCCAAAGAAAAATAAATTGAAAACATAAATTAACTATATCAAACTACCTTGCAATTTTTTTCCACCTTCATTCTTTCAAAACTACTTTTTCCCCTTTGTGGGTCTCCAAGCGATTATTTTTCCCATAACTAGTGAATCCATGGTCCAAATCCCTCCAAATTTTAACCACTTAATCTTCTTTAGTGTGATTTTATATTGATCCTAGGCTCATGTAATGTAGATAAAAAATTATTTTATCTAAACACTTGAAATCTTTAGTTATTGTAATCTTGTTTTTCCCAACCCACTAAAATTTGAGTTCAAGATTGCAAAAAAATCAACACGGAGGAAGGATCTAAAAATTTTACTCCACTAAGAATCCCTTTAGATCCATTGATCATGTGCTAAGATGAATAATTTCTCAATCTGTGAGTAAACCCAATTTTCACCTTCAAATCAATTAAACAACCCCATACACCAAAAATTGATTTGACCTTTTCTCTCAAATCCCATGAGAGAATTCCACCAAATTCAGAGCATAATTTATCCTCCACTATATCTTCCTAATCATTAAAAAATTACAAAATTTGGACTAAAATGTCTCCAAGAATGAATATTTGAAAATTTCCTCCTCTTTATTAATGTCATTTTAGAATCTTTTTCCTTGGCTAGAATTTGTTGTTGGAATTCCGTTGATTTTGATGAGAGAATTTCAAAAATTTGGAGTGTATTATAATACGAGAATATATTTCTAAAAATTTAATTCATGCCCAATTTAGATTTGATGTGTTCTCATTTTTCAAAAAATATGAATTCAGTTGTCTGTAGCATTAATATCCATTAAATTTTTGATTTTTAGAATCTACCTTGAAATCTAGTTTCTCTTACACCATTGCATTCTTGTAACATTCTAAGGAAAATTAAACCAGAAAATGAAAAATTAATTTCCACTAATCTAGATACGATCCATTTTTATTTATAGTGTTTGAGTACTCGGACATTGGAGACAATAACATGGAGAATATGGACTTTGACGATTTGAGGTACAGAATGGAGGAAGAAACTCACATTCTATTGGTTTAAAAATATTCCACATTAGACTCTATCACCTCATCACTTGGCCAAACATTTTCATGTGTCAAATACATCATTAATAATCATCATTGTATCGTAGGAAAGGTAAAATATCCAATATTTTTAGCTCTCTCTTAAACTCTTGAAGCTCACTCCTAATATATGGAAAGAAAATATGACTTTTGGCTCATGAGGGGATCATCAGTGGTATTAATTCATCAATTTTTCCTATAAAATATTATGAAATGACTCGATATCCTCTTAGAGAGATGGGAACAAAGGGACACATTCATAACTTTGAATGCAGACTATTGTTAAGCTCATTACCCAAACAAGGAGAGTGAAGAAACTAAGGAGCAATTACAGAGCCAAGTTCTCACTTTAACCTCATATGTCCAGAGCTTCTTCCATATCCTCCTCCTCTTGCTCCATATGATCCAATCACTCCTCCAAGAATAATTTACTGACATGGAGATCAAAAATTTAAGAGGCTTGGTAAAGTGGGCAAGATGACCAAATCATGGATTGACTCCATCAAACACAAAGGTTGTGAAATGATTTTAGAAATGACCAGAATATTCAAGATCATAGTCTTGTCAACTATGAAGGTAAATGATGTTCTCTCCACTATCATAAAAGAGGAATATCATTAGAATGAGATCCTACCAGTCGTTTGAGAGATGAGCACTACAGATCCAAGGTCATTATTGGAAAATAAAATGTTCTAGATTCCATATGATAATTTATCTCACACATGGATGAGGAAAATTGAATGGAATATGAGATCCCTCATCGAGGCCATCTGTTAGCCTCCACAATATCAACTAAGTACAAGAATGCATGTGGACACACAAGACCTACTTGAAGAAGGGCACGTGGGTTGAAGGCACACAGTAAAGGGTTATGGGAGGGTTTTTTTAGAACACACACCATGCACATATAAGGAAAAATAGGTTTTGTACTTAGCCACATTTGACATCCTGTAACACACAAGACAAACATGACCCTTGTGGATAAGGTGCTAGCTTGGTGACTGTGGATCAAAAGGGAATATTTTAGGCATGAGATAGAAGGTTCCAGAAGACATCATTACACAAAATGGAGAGCTTAGATCTAGGGAGGCATGCTCCCATGGAGGACCACATCAAAACTTGGAAACCAATCAGAACTTATAAAGGGCACAGAGGTGGGTGCCAAGGTTATAAATACAAGTTCCTATTGGAAGTAGAGAGAAAAGATGCAAGAAGAGTATATAAAAGGATAGAGAGTGGAAGAGAGGAAAATATCTATGGAAATGAATAGAGGATTATATGGGTTGGGAATAAGAGCATATAAGGATGATGGTACATTTAGGGGAATGGCTCTACATTTTTCTCTGTAATATAATGAACATAGTATAGTTCTGATGCATGACTTGACTCTGCATTATTATATGGGGGTATGTTATGAACCCAAAGGATTGTAATGTGGTTATTGAATCTCTTAATATGAATACAATTCTTTTTGTAAATAATCTATGTGTTTGGAAGTATTATAATTTATTTCATTTCTGTATGATCTATTTCCTTATGTTTCTTGTTCTTTCCCTTTTATGGATGCAATAAGATAACTCATTCTAGGATATGGCATGGTTCTTTCTACTCATTTCCATTTAAAATATATGTTATAAAATTATGCATTCTCATAAGACTCACATAAACGAGCAGCTCGATTCCCATGTGTGCCTCGGGTGAGTGCCTGGTGTCTTGGGTGATAGGCCGACGTGTATGGGATTTTCTTGTTCGTTGAAGGGTACAAAAATGACTACACCATAAAAGATTTCCCATATCATAAAAATAAGTATCATGAGATTAAGGAATAAATCAATGATCACTTAAGTAAGATGAGGTGTCTCACATTACTTTCGAGTCCGTCACACTTGATAAAATCTACAGTCTTTCGAAACATTATAGGAGGTGAATTATCTTATCCTTAATCCTATGGAAATGACCTCATGGATACACTCCCTCAGATCAAATAAGTCATTTCAAATGTAACGCAAAATATTTTTAGGTCGCTTAAGTAATGTAAGATAATCCAAGGTACAATTTATCACTTGTTTGACATTATCACCAATATTGTTGTCCCCTGTAGGAATAGAGTTTGAATTTGTGCTTAGATATAATACAAGTAATAGAAAGCCAAAGGATTTCTCCATTTCATCATGTCAAAGGATCCTACTCTTCATGTGAACCTTCTATCAATTGATCTATCCTCCTCTCTTTCTTTGTCTCTCATTCTAACATATACTAAGTAAATTCTCCCAAAAGTAACTTAAATATGTTCTAATTCTTCATTGGGAAAATCAGTTTTTCTAAAAGTAACTTACGTCACTTCTTTTCCACTTTTGTAAAAGTAATTTTCTTATAATAAGGAAAAGTATCTTATTTTTGAAATGAAGGTGAAAAATCGTACATGAATGTGAGGAGTCACAAGCCTTTGGGCTATATATTAAGGGTCTCTCTTCATTGTCAAGTATCATTTTTGTTCCCCATATAGTAGGTTAAATTTCCTCTACTTAATTGCTTAATTTATTCCTATATTTAAACTTCCACTCCAATAGAGATCTGTAATATTACACAACCGGGGAAAAAAGAATTTTTAATGAATATGATGTAGATAAACTGTGTAAATTGTGATTTTTGTCTTACTTTACATATTAGTGTCTTCTTGTTAAATATGGAAATACATTTTTTTTTTAGTTAATAAACTCATCATTTATATTTATTACCCAAAACCCTTTCCCCATTTCCCTTCTCTTATTTCAACCTTGGTATCAGATTTAATCTCCTTCACAACTTGAACAAAGCATAATGAGTTTTCACAAGACACTCAAGGATAGATAGATGTTTTATATGTTGTTTATAGCCAGGGAAGCACACCTATCTACTTGTTTGCATTCAAGAATTGAGGGAGTGGATAGCACATTCAAGAGGGTTTTGATCTAACCCTCACTATTTTAGGTTGTGCCTATCAACCAAGGCAAGAGAACCTGTATTGTATCCTATATATGGTAAGGCTATGGAGATGTCCTTGTGTTTTACATATGATATGGAAGAGGCTTTGTGAAAACATGATCAAGTATCCATTATCCAAACTCAAAGGAGTTGTCACTACTAAATGATGGAAATGTTCTCAAAACAAAGCTATAGCTGCTAAAGACATGATAAAACCATGATCAAATTTGTGCATTTTTAGTGAAAGGATTGAATTCTTTTGTGGACACATAATGCAAATGCAGGGGTATTGTAGGTAGGATGAGTTAGTTTAAAATGAAATTCTGCTGAGAGATGTTGGGACAAGAGTAGTTAGAAGTCATCACATTCTTTGGGAAACTTTTCAAATGAAGTACAACACCAAAACATCAGAGATGTTTCAATGAATGTGAAGTGCTATTTCAAACAGGATGTGTGCACACATGGATGCCCAAATCTACACTATTCCATACAAACTTTGATAACATACCACAAAGGGTTGAAGACAAATATCAATGAAGCATCTAGGAATCCCTATTTAATCATGACCTAAGGTGAACCCAAAGGTTTATAGATAGTCTCATTAATCAAGGGAAGTAAGATGATTTTTAATCTATTTATCTTCTATCGGATGAAAGCTCTTTGAATACAAGATTGCAAATGCCACTACACCATCAACCAAAAATGAAACTCTATATGATCAGAGAGATCCTAAACACAATATTGCAACATGAGCATGAAACAAAAATTGAAAACATGCTGAAATATAAGTGTATGCAAGATTTTCAAAGAGATAAAACTAATTGATCCAATAATTTGATCAAATATATCAGCAAGGGAATATGGCTTTACTGGCTGAAACCAAATCAACATGATGAACATTTGATGCAAACAAGAATAAAAAATGGCCCTCAAGTAGTTTCTCCAAAAGAAAATGGACCTCTTCAAGTTTTCCTTGTGAAAATTCTTCTCTCTCCAAAACTCTCAATGAGACTTTCCAAAATGCCTCCAAATTAAATCATATACCCTGTGCCATCTTGGATCCTTGCATCCCAAGAAACTAATATGCAAAAGGGATCAAATTTGTTACACAACCCTATCCATTTGATGAAAAATGATATAAAAATGTAAAACAGCCCGCCAAATGCTAGAGATGCACAAATATTTTAAAATATTGCATGAACTCAGATCCTTATCCATCCCAGGGGTCACATTTTTGCATTCCACCATGCCAACATGCATCGTAATCATTTTTCACCTTTTACTTCATCATTTTTAACTTTGCAACTTTAATTTTTACCTTTCACGTGTTTTTCATGGGATGAGAAAAAATTTTCATGAAAAACATCATAGGACATCAAATCAGCTCAAAAGAATGGTTCCATTGTTCTCAAAAGGCTAAGGGGATGCAGATTCATATAAAATTTCATGTGAATCGATGCAAAAATGACGATTCCAAGCATCTTGGAGCCCCAATGGCGCCCAAAAAATGAAAATACATAGCAACCGTTGATTAAAATCAACTTTAAATCTCTGCCCTCCACGTGTTAGATCAAATCTTAAATATTTCCTTGAAAATACCCTTTTTCCCTTTGGATTAGGTGGGAAATGTGTCCAAATACCATTGGACCGGGCCTTTGCCTCCAAAAATGCATTTCAAACCCTTTTTTTGGATTCGGGAAAATTTTGAATATTTTCCCCGCTAGCCCCTAGATGTGCCACGTGTCCTCCTATGGGCCTCCACCAAAACTGCAGGCCAATTTGATGCATTTTGCCACTTTTTCTGAGAAAAGGAAAATTTTATCAAAATTCTCTGTGCACTCAAACACCTGCTGCCGCTTCTGCTATGTGGCAGTTTCCCATTCACTGTGGAGCTGACCTTTCCTTTTTTCCTTCACTCCTCCATAAGCACAAAATCCCCTGTGGGCCTGTACTTTTCCTTTTGCTTTTGAAATGTGCCACATGTCACCCCCGATTTGGATGTGGGGCACACCTCCAAATTTTCCGCGGATCAATTTTTTACCTTGAGATTTTTGCCAAAGTTTGGAAAAATTTTACTTTCTCTCCACACACTCCACATCTCTGCCATCTCTGGGACACATGTCCCCTCTTCATTGGTGGTGGGACCTTGGACAAAAAAATTTCTTTTTACCTTGTGAAGTGAGGTTTAAAACTTCAAATTTCTCCAAACCTCCGCGGATCAATTTTATCCCTTGAATACGTGTCACTTTTCTATTCGATGCGGGCTTCCCGATTGAAATTTTTCTTTCGCATTTTGAAGTCAAAAAACTTCAAAAAATTTCCAACTATTCTCCTCTCCATGCTAACTCTCTTGAACATGTGTCACCATCCCATTGGGCATGGGTTTTCGGGCTGAATTTTTCCTCTAGCATTTTGAAGCCAAAATTTTCAAACTCTTCCAAATCCCCGCTTTTGTCGACCTCCCTGGACACGTGTCACCCTTCCATTGGGTGTGGGCCTCCAGGTCAAAAATTTCCATGACGTTTTGAGCCAAAAATATGAAAAAAATTTAACTCCACCACCACCCACTTGATCTCCCATGCCACATGTCGCCATACCATTAGGTGTGGGCCCTTGGAGCAAAATTTAACATTGAGAACTTTTTCAAAAATGAAGAAAAGTTTAAGTGACCCCCGCCACTTGCTAGTTCATCTGACCAATCACATCGTGCCATGTAGGCACATCACTGTAGCACTGCGGGGCCACGGTCAAGAATTTTCCTTTCGCCAAAATTTCAAAAATGATAAGTTAATAATGTTTTCCTACACATCCCCGACCAATAGGAGCCTTCCACATTAGCATAAAGATTGCAATGATAAATTTGATGGCACGAGCACCCACCATAACGTGAAAAATATAGGGAATGCCCTAGAAACCAAATTTTTGATAGGAAGGTAGAATTCTTCATTTTAAACCAATGAATCATTTTTGACATCATTTGCGGCCTTGGGATTGGGGAAACACTGCATTTAATTCAGGATTTGATCAATTTTGAGTCTTTTCACGATTTGGAAATGGACAAAATGGCACAGACCATAAAAATGAATAAATTAGGGCACAAATGGGGGGAAACTTGGATCTTGTTTCAAAATAGGGTAGAATAACAACATTATGAGCATATCAAAGGCATTCAATTGGAAAATGTGAACTGTAGACCACGAGACCAAAAAATGAAATGTTTGTGAGTACATTTGGTCATGAAAAATAAGGCACATTATGCAAACTCAATAATGGGACCAACATTGGCTCCTTCTTGGGGATGGGCACTCCCAACGAGTGCCACAAGATCACAACGTAGACCAAGTGCCAAAAATCCATTGGGCAAGGAGTCAAAACATGCAGAGCAGCCCAAAAACTAGAATTTTCACCAAAAACAAGCCGAGAAAACCAGACCAAAAATGGTTTCCAAGGACAAAAGGGAAAACCACGAGCTGACAACAGCAAGAACAAGGAAAAGACAAAACAAAAACAAGGGCTATACAAAATGTACAACTTGTGCATACCTCACATGGGGATTCAATCCAAGAATTTTTTTAAATTTCTGCCATTGATAGGCAGCTCCATCAAATCCCCATCCAAATCTTTGAGAAAAAATGTATTTTCTCTAATCCCGATATCAATGGAATAAGGGCCCATCCATACAAAGCATCAAAATTTCCATGCTTTCCTTGTATTAATGCCTACTATCCCACAACAAAACTAGATCTCCAACACTGAAGGCTCTAGGGGTGACTTTCTTATCAAACAACTTCTTCAATTTCTCCCTAAATCTGACATGCTTTTGATGAGAAGCTCTCCTTTCTTCATCTAACTCAATGATCTGATTGATTCTTGATTCATATGGGCCATGTTCTTGATCTTCCAATTGCTGGGAAAACTAAAAAGTGGATAATTGTAGGTGTAATGGAAGCAGAGCCTAAGTTCCATACACCAATTCAAATGGGCTTTTACCAGTTGCTCTTTCTGGAGTTATTCTATTAGCCCATACTGTAAATTTCAACTGTTCTCCCCACTTCTTCTTGTTGATTTCAAGGTTCTTCTAATGATCTTGAGCAAGTTCTTGTTACTTGATTCAGCTTGCCCATTCCCTTATGGATTGTAGTTAGAAGAATATGTCGATTTATCCCATATTCATTGCACATTGCCATCAAAGGCTTGGCTCTAAAACACATAGCATTATCAAATACAATCTTAACTAGAACCCCAAATCTACATATGATATGATTTAGTAATAAATCCATCACCACTTGATGTGTTGCCTTTCTAGATGGAATTGCCTCAACCCATTTTGTAAAATTATCAGTTGCTACAAGGATCCATTTGTAACCAGCACTAGAAGGATCTAAAATCTCACCAATAAAATCCATTCCCCATTGTTTGAAAGGAGCTTCAATTGATACAGGCTGCAAAGGAAGGGAGCCTGAAGCTTTCAATCTTCTTGAAAAGCGTTGGCAACTATCACATCTTCTAACTAGCCGGTTTGCATCTTTGAAAATAGTTGGCCACTAATAACCAACTCTTGAAATTTTATGTGTTATCACTCTCCCAAAAAAATTTCCTCCACAAACTCCCCCATGGAAATCAGCAATCAACTCAGGAGCTTCATCTTCTGTTATGCATTTCAAGAGGACACCCTTAGGGTTCTTCCAAGCCAGCCCAAGGTTTGTTATGTTATATTTTTGAGAAGCCAGATTAATGGCTCTTTTCTTATTTTTATTCAAGTGATTAGGACAACATAGGTGCTTGAGGTAGAAGACCACATCCTTATACCATTCAGAATTCATTGATTTGTCAAGTAGACCTGCCCTTTCTTCCTCTAGCTGATTCACTTCTACATTTTGCAAATTACTCTCAGCCATGAGCTTGGCAAGACCTAAACCTCTTACCAAATTTGTAGTTTGGATATCCATATCATACGCTTGTAAGTTTTTGACCCATCTACATCTCTTGCTTGATATCTCCATGTCAGATAAGATGTCTTTAACCATTGTATGAGGAACATAAGCAACAACCTTTGAACTCAAAATGTAGGGCCTGAAAATCTTTGTTGCTTTTACTAATGCAAATGCTTGTTTCTCCATAATTGTGTACTTTAGTTTAGCTACTTGTAAAGCCTTTCTAAAGAAAGAAATAGGCCTCTCAGCTCCATTCTCATTCTTTTGTAACAAAACTAAAGAAATAGTAAATTCAGATGTAAAAGAGAAGATTTGGAAAGGCATCTTATAGTCTGGAGCTGCCAAAATAGGTGCATGCTTGAGTGCATCCTTTATTCCTTCAAAAGATTGGATGGCATCCTTTTCCCACTTAATAACTTGATCCTTTCTTAGCATGCTTGTGATTGGAAGAGTTAACTCAGAAAAATTGGAGACAAACCTCCTAATGAAATTGATTTGGCCAAAGAAAGATTGGATACCTTTCTTGGTTCTTGGAATAGGCACCTTACTGATTGCTTCCACTCTCTCAGGGTCTATCATAACACCTTCTTTGGACACAATATGTCCCAACAACTTGGCTTTTGACACACCAAAATGACACTTCTTTGGATTAAGTGAAATGCCATACTCACTACATCTGATCAGCATCTTTTCTAGGTGTTGTAAATGGTCTGCTCATTGCCTCAAAAAAATAGTCACATCATCTTGTTAAACTACAAAAAATTCATTGATATAACCATAAAAGGTAACATCCATCACCCTTTGAAAAGTAGTACCAGATTTCATCAATCCAAAAGGAATCCTTACAAAAACATAAGTCCCCAAAGGAGTAGTGAAGGTGTCTTAAGTCTTTCGATTCTTTGACAACTACTTGATTGTATCCGGAGAAACCATCCAAAGTAGAAAGCATTTCGACCCCGTTATGAGCTGCAACATATTCTCCATGTTTGGTAAAGGATAGTTTTCCTTCATAGATGCTTTGTTTAGATTCCTAAAATCTAAACAAAGTCTAATATCACCATTCTTCTTTCTAACTAGCACAAGGTTGGAAACCCAAGAAAAGTATCTAGTAGGCTGAATGATGCCACCATCTCTCAATTTATTCAAATCTTCCTTCAATTTCATGGAAAGCAAAGGTGGGTTAATAGGACTTTGTTTTTGTCTAAATGGCTTGTTTTTGGCTTCAAGATGGATCTCATGCTGAAATAAATCTTCTCTATATGCCTTCAGCTCTAAATAAGACCAAACAAGGGAGTCTTGATATTTCTTTAAAAGTTGAGCATAGGACTATTTCTCTTCTTTCTGAGATGGTTGCCCAACCAAATCTTCCTTGGTTTGTCTTTAGTTCCCAAGTTGTGATCTTCCACATCTCTTGAAGTAGACATCTTTCTATTAATGATACAATCAAAATTGCTAAATTTGGATTCAAGTGTAACAAGACCTTTAGGAATGGTATTTGCTTTCAATTGTATAATATCCTTGTCAAACAAAGTTTCTCTACCTTCATTCATGTATACCAACGATTCTTGTGTCGCCAAATAACTACACCCTCCGAATGGCCGGGACGTGAATAGGACATTCAGTGTGATTGGGACACATGGGATCACCTCTCAAGCTATGGGACTTGGGCTCGAGGTGAACCTCCAGAGAAGGCCAGCTTCCTCTTCCTAAACTAAGTGTTGTACTACTCCTAGTGTAACAAAATTGATTATCTAATCCTACGCTAACATTTTCATGGGGTTTTAGGGAAAGATATTTACAGAAATGAAACTATAATAGGGATGGTGATGCACCGGATAAAGGGTGTCTTGATTCGGGAAGGGTTAATTTGAAGAGGGTGTGTGCACCACAGTCAACTTCGCCATCAGAACTTAGAGAGGGTACAGGATACCACAAACTAAGAGACACGCATTCCCTTTGTTAAACTTTATCGGCCGAGAAATATATCAGTTTTCTCGGTGAAGAAGGATGAACTCAAGAATGGTGAACAGACACCACAACTCAACTGCATGCAATACTTCACCACTCGATAAGCACAGAACTCCAAGAACCTGCAATAGAACTTAAACTTACACAGTGTACCTGCAAGTATGAGAAAGGCACAAAGAAGCACAGAAGGATGAAAGGACCGAGATTAGTCACAAAACACACACTTTTATTGCTTCAATAACATGCACAATGCATCATACATTCAGAAGAGGCAATAGTTGCCATTACAGTCTTGAAGAGGAGGCTTGAAAGTTCTCTCAACACACAAGAACAACTTCCGAAGAGAGAGGATTCTTGAAAAGTATACACTCTCACCGAGATATCTAACTGTCCAACTTGTCTGAACTGTTGGAACCCTTTGAAATGAGATTCCAACTTACATTTATAGAAGAATATGTGAGAAAGAAGAGGAAAGGTCATAATTACATTCCTAAATTGAAGGCCCATGATGTATTTATTGCAGTTAGTTGAACCACCTGAGAAGGTTCCATCATGGGTCATTAATTACCTGATGACCTAGTCTTCTCAATTAATTAAAATAATATTTAAATAATAATAATAAATATTATTATTAAAATATTTAAATAAAAATATTAATTTAATTAACATAATGTTGGGACCCCCGTTGACCTGTTTGACTTGAAGAGGAGGGGGGTCCATGTGGATAGAGTCTGCACAAATCTCAACTTGGTGAGTTTCGAATCCTCTAACTTGGTGTTGCAATTGATTTTGAACCCCACACCAACTCTTTCCTCGTCTTGGCAATCGGGCTCTTTTGCATTGAGTCCTTCGAATGGTGAGCTATCAAACTCAATTCTTATCATCTTCCTCTGTTAACTCGAGACCATTTATGCATTCCATGTTCAAACTTCATGAAACATCACCACGAGCTCCTTGCGAAGTCACCGAGCTCTTCATCCAGCAAATGATCTTACCTTTCCTGGGCTCAAACTCACTTGAATACCGAGCTTAACCCAATATTTCTAAAAAGAATGGTTTTACCACAATGCTCATGGTTCTTCCTTATCATATAACACTTGTAGTAAGAATGTTTTGGATTTTCCATAATAAGCACAATTTGTACCTTCCAAACGATGAGAAAATGCCATTATCAATAAAGACCTAATGCTGCCATGATGATGACCCAGGTTCATGCCCATAACATGTCGATAGACACCCTTAAGACTGATTCTTGGACAAAGAGACCTTCGGTATTTTGGCAGTGCACTCTGCAATCTAGGCTCCAACCAACAATTATGCCACTATTGGGATCTTAGTATGGCATAGGTAGCTGTGAGCTAAACCATATACTCATTTTTCCAGAAACTAAAAAGATCCTTTATGTTACAATTTGCAACACATAAAATAATCCCTTCAAAAAAATATGTTGAACAACTGGGGCAACCAAAAGGACCTTGGAAAAATGTATAGGTAACAACCATATGAATTCTTCCTTAGTCGTGGATAAAAGCTAATAGAAATAAGCTAGCTAAAATTAGCTTGAAACTACAGTATAATCGTTCATTGTTAAAAACAAGTTTCTCTGAACCTGGTAAAAGAATATTTTTATTGTCTGATTGGACATACATAATGGAAGGGTATAATATATTGCTTCGCCTCGAGTTTCTCAAAGAGACCATTTACGAGTAACAAGGATGTAGTATGCAAAACGGCCGACCAGGTATTTCAGAGTTGACCTTCACATTCAATTCGTTTCTAGGAGAAAACATGCTGAGCAATATGAATCGTTTCATTCTGCACCATTTTAAACTTCCATCTCCTGACTCAGGAAAATTTTATGAAGCCTTGAATAGTGTGACTCCAATCCATCGTATACGGCAGTGAATATTTGTTTCCTAGCTGTCTGCTTGAAGCGCTAAAACGGCTTCTACTATAATGCAACATGCCTGCTGCCTGTGCGTGGGAGTTTCTCGCGACCACCGAATGCTCAGAGCTATACAGAGGATGAGGAGAAGGTCATGGCAGCTGGGAGAAGTATGCTGGCATAGGTGAACTGATCAGGTCGGACATCTGTTTGTTGCATTCGGTGAAACAGTATCAATGCTTCGTGAGGAAACGCGTGTCTTCTGTAAGCTGCAATTATGGTATTCCATGAGAAGGTGTCTCTTTCATGTGAAAGCATATTCCTGGAAATGCAGGTCTGCAATAGTTGAAGATATGTAGATGGGTTTACAGGGATATGCTATGCGTGGTAAGTAGAATGTGTGGAGCCTGAAACTTCAACTGTCTCATTCCCACGTTCCCCGACTTACCTTCCGAGTGACTCGCACAAAGACTCGGATCCTGTTTAAACGGCCCGTGCAGAATTCGATGTTGGATTTCCATCGTCAAATCTCCACACTTGGCAGTTTGATCAGATTTCTCCCCTACGTGGAGTGAACAACATGGTTTTCCATCCCAAAATTTCCACTTGGCGGTGCTGCTCCGAATCTCCCCCGCGTGGAATTTCTTCCTTGGCTTGCCATCCACAAAAACCCACTTGGCATTGCTCACCTTATTTCCCACGTCCGGCATTGGAGTGCAGGGTTTTGTTATCATTTGGCCATATTTCATTTTGGATAGATGGCCACCGACTTCCATCTTTTCGCTCAGCGTGAGGAGACATCATTTTCTCGGTGCAAACATTTCAGCTGTAGCTTATAAGGTGTGATAATCCCAACAGAATCCTTTATGCTCACCAACTTAATGACTCATTGAAGATGCTCATATAATTGTAAAGCAAATTATGCTCCATGAATATTCTGATATGAAACAGTTCCACCTCTATGAGATCCACTTCCATGAGTTACATCGCAAAACAAGTAAGATCTCGATAGAGAATCTTTGTAATAAATTTCATCAAGTCTCCCGGTAACACTCTCACTGTCACTTAATCAATTTTCATAAAAATATCTTGAAGGAAAATCCTAAATTTGAGGATGCATTCAACGCTGATCGATAACAACATAGTTGGACAACCTACTTGCTCAAAAAAGCTTTTTACTATACTGCAACATGCCTGTGAATCGAATGCTCGACCGCTTTTGAGCGTAGAACTGAAATTCTCCTAGGAAAGTACCGTGAGGAAGTAATTGGCTATACACAGCAACTACAGGGTAGACAAGTAAATTTATCTCAGAAAATGAGTGTCCTCCAGAGAGAGTTGATTGCGACAGCTGCCGTAGGGTGATCCCAAGGAACCGTTGGTGTTGATCCTGATGTTTTGGTTGCATGCGACCATAGTCATGATCAGTTGTTGTAAAATCTTGCCACTGTAGTAGAAGAACGAGATAAAGTTTTAGTTGAGTTGTCTCGCCTTTTCATTTTGGAAACTCTCTTCCATGGAAGAAGCTCAACCAAATCTTGAGGTAGCTATTGTCTCCATCGAGTCATTAAAACTGAATTCATATTCCAACAAGGAAGCATCAATCTCTCCATGTTGAATTAAATCGAGTCGAGCTCGTCATTTCTCTGCCTCAATGAGCCAACCATTGAAACATCCTCCGCTCCTATTGAGACTCTTTTATGAAAAGCCAAAGTTGGACAACGGAACTTACATTTCCTACTCATGAACTCATCTAAGGCTTGTGATCTGAGTTATGACCGAGGTAGGACAAGGCATGAACTCCTTTGATGACTCGTCTCTTTATTCCTGATTTGACACTGTTTTAGATTGTGAGTGAGATAAGCTTATCGAACTCCTTGACACTCGCATGCCAAAAAAATTGAGCGATCTCACTGATGACCGAAGTGGGTCCCCTGGGACCAACGTCGTGATTTGATAGAAATAAGGCCCTGTTTTCAAATTTTTCCATGTGTGTAAAATTAGATAACATTTTTGGCAACCTCTCGGGGATGATTTCCTGCTAAGCATGATTCCAGTAGCCTTAAGTCATCCATTGGGCATGGAGTTTGTTGTTGGAATCATGAAAGTAGTATGATTTTCTTTGAGACATCCTGGAATCTCCTTGAACATTGCTAATATCCTAGACCTCCCTAGAATGCTAAGAATGAAGTATACTGAATCTGTTGAATGCTTGACATCCATGGAACACTGCAAAAATTTGAATGAAGCAAATTTTGAACTCTTATGGAAACCTTGAACCTTTCCTCTCCTTGACACCTTCCAATGATGAAACAAAGTGTAGAATACCACAAAACACAATAACAAGGAAAGAAAAACAACAACACACAACAATGTGCATAAGCACTTGGAGGAAAACACCTAATTTAACTGTACAAGGGTGGAACGCTTCTCAAAAACAAGCTTTGAGATGTATCCCATTCACATGAATGGGCAGTTCTTCTCCATTGAGCCTAGATAGATGAAATGAATTTGCCTCTTTGCAACTTGTGATGATGTATGGCCCACTCCAGAGAGTGTCAAACTTGGCATGCTTTCTGGTTTGGCCCTGTCTTCATCCCATTTGAGAACTAAATCTCCCTCTTGAAAATGCTGTCAAATGCCTTCTTGTCAAAAGATTTCTTAACTTGAGCCTGATGCTGCTCCAAAGTTTTCATAGCCTTGTCTCGTACTTCCTCTAACTCCATGAGTTCAGCAAACCTTACTGTCAGAGGATCACTCTCTATAACTTCAAGTTGATGAGCTAACTCCAAAGAAGGTAACTCCAATGAGAGTGGGAGTTTTGCCTCTCTTCCATATACAAGAATGAAAGGAGAATTTTCGATGGCCCTTTTAGGTGTGATCCGATCTGCCCATAAGGCGGTCTTAAGCTGTGTATGCCAAGTCCTCTTGTTAGTCTCCATTGTGCACTTAATAATCCTTATGAGGTTTTTGTTGCTAGACTCAGCCAATCCGTTTCCTTGAGGATAGTAATTGGATGAAGTTTTGAGGTATACCCCATTTTTAACAGCCCATTCACTCAATTTCATACCAAGAAAAGCCAGCGCATTGTCTGAAATGACTATAAACAGAACACCGAACCTCGTCATTATACCCTCCAAAAAATCTAGAACTGCCTTTTCATTGCTCTCTTTTAATGCTACCGCCTCTGTCCATCGAGTAAAATAGTCTATTGCGGTAAGGACCCACTTATGTCCGTCACTGGATGGAGGATTAATCATTCCAATGAAGTCCAACCCCCATTGAACAAAGGGTTGATCCACTTGAATTGGATGCAATGGAAGAGCTACCAGCTTCTGCTTACCTGTGAAAAAGGCACATTCTTTGCATTTCCTTACCCAAAGATGGGCATCCTTGAATAAATCTGGCCAATAGTAGCTAGCTCGCATGATCTTGGTAGTTGTTGTTCGTGTGGAATAATGTCCTCCAGATAGGCCATTATGAAATTCTTCTAGTATCTTACTGACCTGTTCTGGTCCTATGCACCGAAGGAGGACGCCATTCAAATCTTTTCGAAAGAGAACGCTATCTACCAAAACATATGGGATAGATTGAAGACGGAAAGTTCGTCTTTGGTTTTTATCCATGTTTTCCAGATATGCTCCTAAGAAGATGAAATTCTTCATTTTGGATAACCAATCAGCTTGATCAACATCCTCATCAGTATTTAGGAGTGTCACGTCCTCATTACTTTTTGATTCCATGTCTGTTGCAAGTTGCTGACATAAACCCTTACCTCTGACAAGTTTAGTGACTTTGATATGCACGTCATACTCCATTACCTTTGTGATCCATCCAGCACACTTTTCGTTCATTTCTTTGTTCAGCAAAAACTCCTTGACACCTGGATGGGACACCATCAAATGAATCTTGTTGTTGGACAACATGTGCTTGAATTTCTTCAAAGCTCAAATAACCACAAAGACTTTCTTTTCAATGAATGAGTATCTGAACTCGTAGTCTTTGAGGGATTGATGAAGAAAGTGATTGGTTGCTCCATCAAAGTTGTTGTTTTTTTGGGTGAGGATCCCTGAAATGCTCTCTTGACCTGTAAAAGCATAAAGGATAAAGTATTTGTCAAACTTGGGATTCACAAGTGTGGGAGCTTGAGAAATTGTTGTTTTGATGGCTTCAAAGCTTTCTCGTCCTTCCTTTTTCCATGAGAATGGCATGTTTTTCTTTAGCATGGTTGTCAGTGGTTTAGCCAATGTCGCAAATTGAGGGATGAATCTCCACACGAAATTTATGGTTCCCAGAAAACTCTGGAGGCCCTTCTTGTGACTTGGGAGAGATAAGGACATAATCGAATGAATCTTGGCTAGATCGATTAATAATCCTTCGCTGAAACAACATGCCCCAACAATTTTCCCTCATGCACTGCAAAATACATTTCTTGGGGTTAAGTGAAACCCCAAATTCCCTACACCTTTCGAAAACTTTCCTTAGATGTGTGATGTGATCTTTTGCATGCTTAGAGTATACAGTTATATCATCAAGGTAAACTAAAATAATATCGTTGATTATTCCCTTAAATGCCATGTCCATGGCTCTTTGGAAAGTAGCCCCGGCATTGGACAATCCGAATGGCATTTTATTGTAGGCATACGTGCCCCACTTGGTAGTGAAATCCGTTTTGAATTGGTCAGATTCTTGGACTAGGATTTGATTGTAACCTAAATATCCATCGAGCAAATAAAATATTTGAGCTCCTGCCACCGTTTGAAGGATCTACTCCATCGATGGAAGAGGATAATGGTCTTTTAATGATGCACGATTCAAATCCCTGAAATCTACGCATAACCGGATCTCTCCATTCTTCTTCCTCACGGGCACCAAATTGGCTACCCATGAGGAATGCTTGATGGGAAAAATTATACAAGCCTTGATGAGCTTGGTTAGCTCCTTTCTCATTAGTGGCTCAATTTTGGGATTAATTGTCTCGTGTTTCGACAAATGGCTTAGCATTAGGATCCAGTTTGATGGTATGTTGTGCTACACCTGGATCAAAACCACGCAGATCTTTATAGCTCCATGCAAAGATGTCGGGATACTCTTGACAAAGTTTGATGAAAGCTTCTTTCTCTTGAAGTACACACTTTTCTGATTTTAAGAAATTTTTCATTTGATACCTCAACTTCCTCAAAATATTCTTCTCTAACCACCATGTTAGGGCTTTGTCTTGTGGCTTGGTCATCTGAATTGAAAATGGATTCCAAAGTGACTAAACCTTTTGGTAACTTGTTGCTTTTCAATTGAATAATTTTCTCGCCATATGACTCCTACAACTTATCTTGATTCTTTGTAGCAAACTCTGCCTCTTCTTGTAGGAAGAGGACAATTTATTTGTCACTATCGAACACTTGCCAACTACTCACATTATCGGGGACTCATTGTTCGAACCACCATTTTAAAAATTGTTTCCCTTCTTTCATGATATCAACTGGTATGTTATATTGTGAACCAATTGTAGCAAGCCTATCTGCATCTTGATTTTGATCTCTAGGGATTGCATGGATTCCAAAAGCTTGAAATCTTCAATCAGGTCCCAGAATCGGTTCTTGTATGATCTTAAAAGATCATTTTTGGATGCACTACATGCCGAAACTTGATGAACAACTAACTCACTATCTCCAAAAATAGTCAGGGCCTTGATTCCCTTCCTTTGGGCTAGCTGAATTCCTTGCACAAGAGCCTCGTATTCAGCAACATTGTTAGTGCAACTGAACTGCAACCGGAAAGATGAGAAGTACTTATCTCCCTCTGGAGAAATTAACATAACACCAGCACAGATCCATTCTTACTTCTTGAGCCATCGAAGAATAATTGCCATAATCCTTTAGAATCACTTGGTGTTTTGACAAGTTGTGGTATGATCATATCTTCTTCATGGATACAGTAAGTACCTAATCATGTTTCTTCCAAGACTAGCAAACCAGCTTCTTCTTCTACCAATACATCAGCGTAGGGATCGTATTGATGATCTCTACTTACTTCATCCAACAAAGTATCAGGAACTTCTTCAACAAGGCTGGTTGGTTCATGATCGGCATCTTCCTCTTCGGGATCGCCGATGGTGTAATTCCCATTTATGGGACTAGCAGTGTAGGGTTCTACATTATTATGGCAGATTGGTGCTGCCCTTATAGTTACTTTGGTTCCGTATCGAGTCCTGAGAATCATATGCGACCAATCAGATGATAGGTAACCACCCATCTTGGTAGTGAAATCCCGTGATAGGGCAGATGGCAAGAGGGGAGGGAGATCGATGACCGATATGTCTTAGGTGAATGAAAAACTTGGGCATGCATGAATGGTAAGTTGAAGTCCTTTGATAACCCCAATAGTCTTAACATCTGTGCCATCCAGTTGAACAACCCCTCTTGCAACTGGTGCATATTGTATGCCTAGTACATCTGCAATTTGTTTCGGCATGACAGAGCTGCTGGCACCAGAATCGATCATGCAATTATATACCGAGATGGTCACCAATGATCGTGGGAAATGTAGAATGGCAAAGTGGTTTGTTTTCCGTAGGAATGATTTTCCCTTCCGTTTGACACAAATTTTTAGCATTTGTCACTCCATGGCTTGGTGATCCGCTGGTTGTACTAAAAATGTTCAGAGCTTCTCACAACAGGTTTCTTTGGGAAGGGATCGAGAGTGCATCCCACATGGTAATGCTCAGATTGGTTTTCTTCATTTGTTCTACTATGCTGAAGGGAATTGCTCCAACTTTGATGACACTTTTTTGGGCATTGGGGTCCTCCTTTGGAAAATGTTTTTTGGGTACCGTGATGCCTGGAGAACCATCTTTCCCTGCGGTGTGGCTAGCCGGTGTTTCTAGTGATTTCTTTCCGCATTTTTATCAACTGCCATTTGAAACCCAGGTTGAGAAGTGGATGCTAGATCAGCTTCGAGAGGTTGAGGCTCCATTGCTCTCTTTTTGGAACGAGTGTTTGCTACCACTGATGAAGAATCTATATTTAATCCACAAAAATATTCTTCTTGCCAGTTTAGCAAAGCAGATTCTTCAGGTACCTGTAGTTGATCTGCTACTTCTTGCGTAGATGAATTGTTTGTTAACTCTGAAGGGGAAGATACACTTTGAACCATAAGGGCCTGGCTAAGAACCCCATTGGGACAAAGATTTTGATTGTGAGGTTGAGAGCAAGGATAACACCATTCGTAGTCTTGAACTAGATTATTTTGAACAGGTACTATAGCTCTAGATGAGCTAGCTGCAAGAGGGTTCTGAAATTTCAAGGGCCTGACATTTGCAACTTGACTTGTAGTTTGATTTTGAGGCTGATTGTTTCCTTGAAAAGGAGGACGGTTAGCCTGATACTGCTGATTTTGTGGCTGATACGGATGATTGTATTGAAATTGTTGCCTTTTGAGTGCAACGAGCTCATTTCCAAAATTTTGCAGTAGTGACTTGACTTCAAATAGGTCATTTGAAGAGGTAGGGGAGATTGATATGGTTGCTTGGAGTCTCTTTGGAATAGGAGCAATGATAGGTGATGATTCGTAAGATCCGGAGAAAAGGGCATTGGTGGTCGTGGAGCTATCTATCCACCTAAATCAAAGAATTCTCTGTACTTATGGCAACTTCATAAGCATCGGAAGTGTAGTCCCTCCCATGGACTAGATCATAACTGCTACATCACTATTCAAGGCTTGTAAATAGTACAAGAATGCATTACGCACAGAAGGCTTTACGAGCGCTGGAATCCTATTCCAAGTTCTATGGAATCGGAAGTTGAAATCACTCATGTATTCTTGGGAAGCTCTCTTTATGGTAGTAAGTTGTTCCAAAAGTGATAGGTGATCACTTTTGTCTTCAAATTGTTTACATAGCTTTTCTCCCAACTCATCCCAAGTGGTTATAGTTCCAACACCTAACCCGCGAAACCATTGAAGTTCTTTTCCCTTGAAAGAGGTAGCAATAAGTCTAACTGCAACATTGTCTTTGGTGATATTATGTACTGCACAGATGCTAGCTACATCAAAGATATGCTCCACTGGAGTAATGTGAGTTTCCCCCATGTAGAAGGGTAAACTTTTGAGTGCCGCAATAGGTATCGGGTCACGTTGAGCCAACATGAGAGGACTGCTTGCATTGAAAGGGGGAAAAACTTGGTTTCTCCCCATAGCAATGAAAGGTTGATTGTTCCTGGGTGGAGGAAATATTCCGTAAGGAGGAGTTGAATGACCCCTACTAGGTAAATCTGCAACTGGGGATGTGGAAATGCCTCTTCTGCTTCTCTTTGGAGGAGACAAGGAAAGTTCGATATGCTGATACTTTCCTTTCTTTGAAGAAGCTCTTGTCTGAATTCTTCGCATAAGTTCTTTGCACTAAGATTTGGAATCAGAGATATAGAGTCGCGAGTACTTTGACTTGTGTAAGTGAGAAGAGAAGTACCATTCTGTCCCCCAAGCGTGCAAAAAAGCTTGATTGTCGCCAAATCACTGCACCCTCCAAATGGCTAGGATGTGAATACGACATTCAGTGTGATTGGGACACATGGGATCACCTCTCAAGCTGTGGGACTTGGGCTCGAGGTCAACCTCCGGAGAAGGCCGGCTTCCTCTTCCTAAACTAAGTGTTGTACTACTCCTAATGTAACAAAATTGATTATCTAATCCTATGCTAACATTTTCATGGGGTTTTACGGAAAGAGATTTACAGGAATGAAACTATACTAGGGATGGTGATGCACCAGATAAAGGGTGTCTTCAGATTCGGAAGGGTTAATTTGAAGAGGGTGTGTGCACCACAAGTCAACTTCACCTACTGCAACTTAGAGAGGGTATAGGATACCACAAACTAAGAGACACGCGTTCCCTTTGTTAAACTTTATCAGACCGAGAAATATACCAGTTTCCCAGTGAAGAAGGATGAACTCAAGAAGGGTGAACAAACACCACAACTCAACTACATGCAATACTTCACCACTCGATAAGCACAGAACTCCAAGAACCTGCAATAGAACTTAAACTTGCACAGTGTACCTGCAAGTATGAGAAAGGCACAAAGAAGCACAGAAGGATGAAAGGACCGAGATTAGTCACAAAACACACACTTTTATTGCTTCAATAACATGCACAATGCATCATACATTCAGAAGAGGCAATAGTTGCCATTACAGTCTTGAAGAGGAGGCTTGAAAGTTCTCTCAACACACAATAACAACTTGCAGAAGAGAGAGGATTCTTGAAAAGTATACACTCTCACCTGAGATATCTAACTATCCAACTTGTCTGAACTGTTGGAACCCTTTGAAATGAGATTCCAACTTACATTTATAGAAGAATATGTGAGAAAGAAGAGGAAAGGTCATAATTACATTCCTAAATTGAAGGCCCATGATGTATTTATTGCAGTTAGTTGAACCACCTGAGAAGGTTCCATCATGGGTCATTAATTACCTGATGACCTAGTCTTCTCAATTAATTAAAATAATATTTAAATAATAATAATAAATATTATTATTAAAATATTTAAATAAAAATATTAATTTAATTAACATAATGTTGGGACCCCCCCGTTGACATGTTTGACTTGAAGAGGAGGGGGGTCCATGTGGATAGAGTCTGCAAAAATCTCAACTTGGTGAGTTTGAATCCTCTAACTCGGTGTTGCAATTGATTTTGAACCCCACACCAACTCTTTCCTCATCTTGGCAATCGGGCTCTTTTGCATTGAGTCCTTCGAATGGTGAGCTATCAAACTCGATTCTTATCATATTCCTCTGTTAACTCGAGACCATTTATGCATTCCACATTCAAACTTCATGAAACATCACCACGAGCTCCTTGCGAAGTCACCGAGCTCTTCATCCAGAAAATGATCTTACCTTTCCTGGGCTCAAACTCACTTGAATACCGAGCTTAACCCAATATTTCGAAAAAGAATGGTTTTACCACAATGCTCATGGTTCTTCCTTATCATATAACACTTGTAGTAAGAATGTTTTGGATTTTCCATAATAAGCACAATTTGTACCTTCCAAACGATGAGAAAATGCCATTATCAATAAAGACCTAATGCTGCCATGATGATGACCCAGGTTCATGCCCATAACATGTTGATAGACACCCTTAATATTGATTCTTGGACAAAGAGACCTTCGGTATTTTGGCAGTGCACTCTGCAATCTAGGCTCTAACCAACAATTATGCCACTATTGGGATCTTAGTATGGCATAGGTAGCTGTGAGCTAAACCATATACTCATTTTTCAAGAAACTAAAAAGATACTTTATGTTACAATTTGCAACACATAAAATAATCCCTTCAAAAAAATACATTGAACAACTGGGGCAACCAAAAGGACCTTGGAAAAATGTACAGTAACAACCATATGAATTCTTCCTAGTCGTGGATGAAAGCTAATAGAAATAAGCTAGCTAAAACCCACTTGCCATTGCTTGCCTTATTTCCCACGTCCGGGATTGGAGTGCGGGTTTTTTATCATTTGGCCATATTTCATTTTGGACAGATGGCCACCGACTTCCACCTTTCTAATCAGTGTGAGGAGACATCATTTTATCGGTGCAAACATTTCAGCTATAGCTTGTAAGGTGTGATAATACCGACAAAATCCTTTATGCTCACCAACTTAATGGCTCGTTGAAGATTCTCATATAATTGCAAAGAAAATTATGCTCCATGAATATTCTGATATGAAACAGTTCCACCTCTATGAGATCCACTTCCATGAGTTACATTGCAAAACAAGTAAGATCTCGATAGAGAATCTTTGTAATAAATTTCATCAAGTCTCGTAACACTCTCACTGTCACTTAATCGATTTTCATAAAAATATCTTGAAGGAAAATCCCGAATTTGAGGATGCATTCGATGCTGATCAGATAACAACATAGTTGGACAACCTACTTGCTCAAAAAAGCTTCTACTATACTGCAACATGCCTGTGCATCGAATGCTCGGCCACTTTTGAGCGTAGAACTGAAATTCTCCTAGGAAAGTGCCATGAGGTAGTAATTGGCTATACGCAGCAACTACAGGGTAGAGAAGTAAATTTATCTTAGAAAATGAGTGGCCTCCAAAGAGAGTTGATTGCGACAGCTGCCGCAGGGTGATCCCAAGGAACCGTTGGTGTTGATCCTGATGTTCTGGTTGCATGTGACCACAGTCATGATCAGTTGTTGTAAAATCTTGCTGCTATAGTAGAAGAACGAGATAAAGTTTTAGTTGAGTTGTCTCGCCTTTTCATTTTGGAAACTCTCTTCCATGGAAGAAGCTCGACCAAATCTTGAGGCAGCTATTGTCTCCGTCGAGTCATTAAAACTGAATTCATATTCCAACAAGGAAGCATCAATCTCTCCATGTTGAATTAAACCGAGTCGAGCTCGTCATTTCTCTGCCTCAATGAGCCAACCATTGAAACATCCTCCACTCCTATCGAGACTCTTTTATGACAAGCCAAATTTGGACAACCAAACTTACATTTCCTACTCATGAACTCGTCTAAGGCTTCTGATTTGAGTTATGACCGAGTTAGGACAAGGCATGAACTCATTTGATGACTCGTCTCTTTATTCCCGATTTGACACTTTTTTAGCTCGACCGAAGCGAGATAATCTTATCAAACTCCTCAACAGCTCGCATACCAAAAAAATTGAGCAATCTCACCGATGACGTAAGTGGGTCCCCAGGACCAACGTCACGATTTGATAGTAATAAGGCCCTGTTTTCCAATTTTTCCATGTGCGTAAAATTGTATAATAGATTCCTAATCAATATTATGATCAGAAAACTCACCTTGGCCTTGTAATAATCTCAATACTTGTGCATCATCATCAAGAATCCGCCAATGCTTCACATTATCCGGGACGGTGGCCTTGTTAGCACTTCAATATCATATTCACAAAAAGGTGAAATGGTGCAATTGTCGAATCTAGAACCCGTAACAGCCCGACTTATTAGTAGCAGCATTAAGACTTCCATCATGGTAAACAATGTTAATGGATTCAAACATTTCAATCAAGTCCCAAACAACATGCTTATATTGTTTCATACGCTGATTTTTGTAGCATACAACTTTCTTACTTGCTTGACAACCAGCTCTCACGAATCCCCCTTGGCAAAAATATCCTTCACTCTATATTTCCGGAAATCCTTAATCCCAATAATAATTCCTCATACTCAGCAATGTTGTTAGTGCACTCAAAATTGATCTTGAAGGAAAAAGGAAACTTTTCTAAACTAGGAGAAACCAACACTATACCAACACCATTGCCAAATTTGGAGCAAGCTCCATCAAATAGTAATGTCCATGGAGAACCTACCATACCAAGGCACTCTGATTTTTCCATCTTATTCTCTTTTCCATTAGCAAAACCAATGAAGTTGTCAACATCTACATCAGAAAACAACACTTCATAAGAAGCATTGTTGGGATCTTCAATCAAGTGTAACATCTTCTTTTCACCATATAGTTTGACAAGGCTTCCCTCAATGGGAATGGTGGAAAAAGACATGTCCATTTGAACACTACCACCAAAACTTGCAACCCATTTTCTTGACAAAATCATACCCTATTTGGTAGGGCAATCAATAATTACAACATCAAGTTTTAAATTCTTACCCGGATAGGTCAGTAAGTTGTACTACTAAACCTTTCACACAACTAACAACCAGCACTTCCCTTGAATCCATGGCTGTACACTTCCCATATGTTGTTGTCACTTTGATATCCAACTCATTCATGACTTCTAGAGGCATGACATTACATGATGCATCGGAATCAAACATGCAATTGTGAAGAAACCTACCTTTAATGAGAAAAGTTGTGAAAAAATGGATCAAAATTCAATTGGGAATCAACCAAGGATGTCCCCAAATATACTTCAGGTGCCACTCTGAGATCTTCCATTGGTGGTGGTGTTTCAAGGCTAGAAATTATTTGAAGAGGATTCTCAACAATATTTATATTTCTACTTGAGGCATCCTTTTCTTCTTTCAATCCCAAGTATTCAAAAGCTCTTTTTTATGTTTAGGAATCCTAAGCAATTTAATAATGGGAACACTCACTTTAATTTGGATCAATACATGGGCTATATCATATGGAACATTCTTTGGCAAAATATCTTTGGAAGAGAAACAAGAAGGTTCATCAGATGGAGAAGTGTTCTTGGTAGCTTGGGCATGAAGAGGACTGACATTCTTGCATGGGACAATAGGGTTCTTGGAAATTGTTTCCCTTCTAGGATTATCTTTGGGAATACTTGTGAGCAAGGGTGTCTTTGGTTTGGCTTGAGGACCAGATCCCCTAACAACTTTACTTCTAGTATTGTACTCCTTTTCTTGACTAACCACAACATTCATTAACAATTGCCTATCTTCCTCGAAGGAATACCACCATCATACTTCTTGATCATTAAATCCCTTATATATTCAAATTCATTATTATGAATTTAAAAATCATGAACTACATCTACATCATGAAATTGAGGAAGAGAAAGAAATGGTACCCTCTTTATGCAATCCCAAAAGGTTACAACAGTCCTTGCACTTATCAAATCTATTGATGTTACTGCTTGTTGTGAGCTTGAAGAGCTGCCCATCATACAAATATTATCATCCATTTCATTCTAATTATCATAAACAACATCTTCCTGGTCCATTTCACATGTTGGATGAGGAAGAAAACATCTGTCACACCAGTCCATATCAGAAATTTCTTGAACAATAGTAACTCTTACAATCGAGGGTCGGGCACCACTCTATTTTCATGTGCTTGGGGTTGTCTACTTGCAGATCCAACAGGCCCTTTACCTCTATCATCTTGTCTTTGATCACCTCTAGGATGATTGCCAAATCTATCATGGTTTTGAGTTCTTTTCTGTCCTTGTGAAATTGTCCCAATTCTTTTCTCACCGGGCTAACTTCTAAGAAATTTCTTTAACAACCCCTGCCAAAGTCTTGACAACATCTTCTAAATCAGCACCCTTGCTGGCTTGAGGATTCTCAGTGTTTATTAGCCTCACACCATCACTCTTAAGTGGTTTACCAACAGCCTTGATATTGTTTTCTATTTGAAGTTCCATGGTCAAAGCTTGTCTCAAGTTTGTAGGATTTTTGTCTCTCAAGTAATAGGCTGCCTTTTTATCAAATGCATATGCGTATTTGATCAAGCAAGATTCGTCATAAGGCCTCAAAATGAGAGGAAACATTCTCACTATTTTATTAAATCTTGTATTAAAGTCATGAACGATCTCATTAGGGTTCTTCTTGATGTTCTCAAACTTGGATAGAAGGAACCTTGGATCTATTTTGTCTCCATATTGTAATCTAAATGCATTACTCATCTCAGTCCATGAATCAATAGAGTTATCAGGCAGAGCTTTGTACCAATCTCTTGCATCTTCCTCAAGTGTATGGATAAACAACTTAATATACACATCCTCAAATTCTATTTCAAAATATTCCATCATGTAAACAAAGAGTTTGAGATGCTAATCTCTAGTTATAGCATTGTTACCTTGGAATTTTGGTAACCTATTTCTCACATCTTGTGGGATAGCATTTGGATAACCATCCATTCCTCCAAAATTTATAAGACCAAAGGTGTTAACAACAAATGGAGGTCTAGGATAAGCCATATTTTTTGGTGGGGGTGATCTTGGAGGTGAAACAAGTGATGAGGAGTAGTTATGGGTATGATCGGAATAGATGAATGATCTCTAAAATGACAACCCCCAAAATCTCTCTCTCTTGATAAACTTTAACAAATTTAGAAACCACGGGAGTAGATTTAGGAGAAAGTTTTTAAATACACAAGAAGTTCCCTCACCTAATGGAGAATGAAAATCTGCAAGAAGATTGCTGAATTAGATCTAGTTGAAGAATAATTATAATCTTCAATAACAAAGCACTGTCCTTCAAATTCAACTATGGGGATTTATTTTTTTGCAACCAAATCACCAACCACTTTCCACACTCTTCTTCCCTCTAGTTCTGAGCTTCTTGATTCAGTGAGAAACTTCTTAGAAGAGTCCTTGGTGAAGAGGGATCTCCTTCCCTCCATCTTGATAGATTTAAACAACAAATTTCAAATGACAAAAATGTGTTAGACAACCGGTATTTCAAGATTTAGAAAGCATGGAGTCACCACTAAGGATTTCCACCTTAGTTGTGTAAGAAAGCACTAAAATATTTTGTCAAATGTATGCTATGAAAACTTTGCAAGGATTTACAAATCAGATCCTCTTCTTCTTTACTCAACCAAGAACGGTGCATCCAAATCATATAAATTATTGGTAAATGATAAGAGCAGGCTGAATTTGAAATCCTTTTTACCCAAAACATGTAGATCTGAAGTATGAAATGATATCCCAAGAACGTAACAGCTCAAATACTTAATCACACAAATGCTCAAACCTTTCAAATACTTCAAGACCACTAAGAAATTCCAAGAAGTCCCCAGCAATGGTGCCACTTGGGTGTTAGTATCCAGATTTAATCTCCTTCACAACTTGAACAACATCATGAGTTTTCACAAGAGACTCAAGATAGATAGATGTTTTATATGTCATTTATAGTAGGGGAAGCACACCTATCTACTTGTTTACATTCAAGAATTGAGGGAGTGGCTAACACCTTCAAGAGGTTTTGATCTAACCCTCACTATTTTAGGTTGTGCCTATCAACCAAGGAAAGAGAACGTGTATTGCCGCCTCTAGATGGTAAGGATATGGAGATGTCCTTGTGTTTTGCATATGATATGGAAGAGGCTTTGTGAAAACATGATCAAGTATCCATTATCCAAACTCAAAGGAGTTGTCACTACTAAATTATGGAAATGTTCTCAAAACAAAGCTAGAGCCACTAAAGACATGATAAAACCCTAATAAGATTTGTGCATTTTTAGTGAAAGGATTGAATTCTTTTGTGGAAACACAATGCAAATGTAGGGGTATTGTAGGTAGGATGAGTTAGTTTAAAATGAAATTCTGATGAGATATGTTGGGACAAGAGTAGCTAGAGGTCATCCCCTTCTTTGGGGAACTTTGCAAATGAATTACAACACCAAAACATCGAGAGATATTTCAATGAATGTGAAGTGCTCTTGCAAATAGGATTTGTGCACACATGGATGCCCAAATCTACACTATTCCATACAAACTTTGATAACCTGCCATAAAGGATTGAAGAAAATATCAATGAAGCATCGAAGAATCCCTATTTAATCATGACCTAAGGTGTACCCAAAGGTTTACAGACAGTCTCATTAATCAAGGACAGTAAGATGATTTTAAATCCGTTTATCTTCTATCAAATGAAAGCTCTTCGAATACAAGATTGAAAATGCCATTAAACCATCAACCAGAAATGAAACCCTGTATGTTCAGAGAGATCCTAAACACAAGATTGAAACATGAGCATGAAACACAAATTGAAAACATACTGAAATATAAGTGTATGCAAGCTTTGCTAAGAGATAAAACTAGTTGATCTAAGAATTTGATCAAATATATCAGCAATGGGAATTTTATTTATACAATCTCAAAGTTTTTTGATGGATTTATAGCTGAAACCAACTCAACATGATGAACATTTGATGCAAACAAGAATAAAAAATGGCCCTCAGGAAGTTTCTCCAAAAGAAAATGGACCTCTTACAGTTTTCCTTGTGAAAATTCTTCTCTCTCCAAAACTCTCAACAAACTTTCCAAAATGCCTCCAAATTACATCATATACCCTCTGCCATCTTGGATCCTTGCATCCCAAGCAAAGAATATGCCAAAGGGATCAAATTTGTTACAAAACCCTATCCATTTGATGAAAAATGATATAAAATTGTAAAATAGCTTGCCAAATGCCAGAGATGCACAAATATTTTAAAATATTGCATGAACTCAGATCCTTATCCATCCGTGGTCATGTTTTTGGCATTCCACCTTGCTAGCATGCATCTGCAATCATTTTTCACCTTTTATTTCATGATTTTTAACTCTACAACTTTAATTTTTACCTTTCACGTGTTGCCCCCTAACTAGATGCGGGGCACACCTCCAAATTTTCCACGGATCAATTTTTACCTTGAGATTTTTGGTTAAGTTTGGAAAAAATTTACTTTCTCTCCGCGTGCTCCACATCTCTGCCATATCCGGGACACGTGTCCCCTCTTCATTGGTGGTGGGACCTTGGCCCCAAAATTTTCTTTTACCTTGTGAAGTTTAAAACTTCAAATTTCTCCAACCCTCTATGGATCAATTTTATCCCTTGAATACGTGTCACTTTTCTATTCAATGCGGGCTTCCTGATTGAAAATTTTCATTGGCATTTTGAAGTCAAAAACTTCAAAAATTTTCCAGCTATTCTCCTCTCCATGCTGACTCTCCTCGACATGTGTCACCATTCCATTGGGCATGGGCTTTCGGGCCGTATTTTTCCTCTAGCATTTTGAAGCCAAAATTTTCAAACTCTTCCAAATCCCCACTTTTCTGGTTGACCTCCCTTGACACATGTCGCCCTTCCATTGGGCACGTGCCTCTAGGTCAAAATTTTCCATGACGTTTTGAGCCAAAATTTGAAAAAAAATTAACTCCACCACTGCCCGTTTGATCCTCCCATGCCACATGTCACCATACCATTGGGCGTGGGCCCTTGTAGCAAAATTTAACATTGAGAACTTTTTCAAAAATGAAGAAAAGTTTAAGTGACCCACGCCACCCACCGGTTCATCTGACCAATCACATCATGCCACATAGGCACATCACTGTAGCACTGCGGGGCCACGGTCAAGAATTTTCCTTTCACCAAAATTTCAAAAATGACAAGTTAATAATGTTTTCCTGCACATCCTCGACCAATAGGAGCCTACCACGTTAGCATAAAGATTGTAATGATAAATTTGACGGTTCGAGCACTGTCAAAATGTGAAAAATATAGGGAATGCACTAGAAACGAAATTTTTGACAGGGGAAGGCATAATTCTTCACTTTAAACCATTTGAATCATTTTTGACATCATTTGCATCCTTGGGATTGGGGAAACACTGCATTTAATTCGGGTTTTTGATCAATTTCAAGTTTTGCATGATTTGGCAATGGAAAAACGGCACAACCCATAAAAATGAATAAATTAGGGCACAAATGGGGGAAACTTGGATCTTGTTTCAAAATAGGGTAGAATAACAACATTATGAGCATATCAAAGGCATTCAATTGGAAAATGTGAACTACAAGACCACGAGACCAAAAAATGAAACATTTGTGAGTACATTTGGTCATGAAAAATAAGGCACATTATGCAAACTCAATAATGGGACCAACAGACCTCATACTTTTTTCCTCCAAACAATGTTGCCACATGTTCAGTGGAGTTTTCTTATGTGATCCTCAGTATTTGACAAAAAAATAACATCAATGTACAATATTTCTATTTTTCAATAAATGGGATCCTCCCCATTCCCAATAGGACAAACCTAGTCTCAAATCATTCTTTGGGAAACCCCATATTTTTTCCTTAACAAAAATATCGAAACATGATCTAAAATACAACTTGAAGTATATTATTGGACTTATTTGCATCTTTATTATCCTTTATCCTACATATCCTTATCCAAACTTACCCTTATTGCATGTCTTTCATAATTTTTATTGTTTTCCTTTCCTTGCATGGACTTTAGTTCCTTTCTTTCCTACATGTCCTTTATCCCGCTTCTTTTTGTGCCTACTCCTTCTCTTTGCACATAATCTTTCCCATAATTTTAATTATGACCATCCTCTTGAAATCTATGCATGTCTTTATAAATAATAATGGATCATGAATAAATAATGCTTAGCCTTATCATGACTAAAAAAAAATAATACAAAATTATGGGTCCAACATTATTGAGGCACAAGAGAAGAATAAGTTGGTCATCCTTAAGCACCAAACCTTAGGGAAAATTAATAAAATCCATCGAGTTGAGGATGGAGTATATTCAAGAATGTAAGGGCTCCCACCATATAGAAGAGAAAAAGGATCCTAAAATAACTAAGGATTCACTAGTAAGGCCACCACCAAAGTAGCTCATCCCATTCCACCACCTCCACATACTTCATTACTAACTTTGGGGTTAAAAGGATGCCCATGAAAATGGTTACATCAAGGGCCACCATCAAACTCACCCAAAAAAATTCCCCTCCCTCTTATTCCCCAACAAGAATAGGAAGCCACAAGGCTCGAGCATACAAGAGATAGAAGGAGAAATGGTAGATCCCAAAATGGACATTTCTAGAGAAGTGTATATTTAGATGCATGATGAAATAATAGGACATAATTATCACAACATGAATTATTTGATGAAGGAAACAACGACATTTGGTCATGTAAAAATCCTCAGACATATATTGAACAACCTAAGTAGACAAGGAATGGGGAAAGACCCACACATGACGAAATAATATCATCCTAAATGAAAACATGATGAAAGAGAAGTGCACAAGGAATAAAAAGTGAGAAAATGATAAGGAACACATGAAGAAGAAGAAGATAAATGAAAATACTAAGGGGACGATCCATAGGAAGAAGGAGTGAAGGGAAATTTATATATTCCCATTGACCTTCATGGCCCTAAATAATAGAAAGGTTATACATGAAATGAGGATGAAGAAAAGTTCATATAAGAGTTATCACATCGCAAGGGTAAAATGTCATATTTGAGACCCCCTAATAATCCCTACCACTAAAAGAACCTAAAATGTCTTTATAAATGTATCAAAATGGAAAGGATTCGTATGATATTTTATGTAAAACTACATGTGCTAGTATGGAGCATCATGTTGGAGGCTCAAACAAGAATCCTTCTAGATAAATGTGTTGGTAGATGAGCCTTAGTTTGACATTTTTAATGTGGCACTAGAAGACAACACATTGGTAAAATAAGTGGGTGAAAATGTCATCACTTATATAAACCCCTGTAGACACCCCAAAATTACATACCTAATTTTATCCTAGTATAATTAATTAAATTAATTATAGCTATTAATTATATCTACATACTCCTATCCCTTCATAATTAATTAATTTAATTTTATCATTCCTTTAGAATTAATTTAATTAATTCCTACACCCTTTAGCTAATATAATTAAACATTTATTTATTTAAATGATTAATTATCTCCTCATAATTAATAACTAATTAAAATAGTTATTTAATTAATTATATTTATCTACTCACACTCCACTTCACTCCACTTCCAGAAGCCTACAATGGTGGGGGTAGAAATAATACACATGGAACCAATTCTCGTACACATTCAAAGATAATGATTTTTTCCCTACAAAGATGCAACTAAAAATACCGAATCCTCTTTATTTTTTTGAGTAATTATAATTATTACCTTGGAGCCAATTAAAACTATGATCCACTTCTCATGGCCTTACCCTCAGCTATAAAATGTAGGCCATTCCTTTGTAAATCCATCTTTTGAATCTTTGAGAAACTTATAGCCAACTTATGCTAATTTGACATCTGCATCCTTTTGTTCTAAATCCCGTAGTATTTACATTAATACTTTGGATAATTGATCAAGAACATTTATAATTCAAACATCAATGATATTATACAAGTATAAGAACTTCTACAATCTTATTTGAGGTTTGTAAAGAGATTTACAAGAGAGGTATGTTATTGTGTTTTGTTTTATCTTTCATTTACTTTATTTTTCATTTCTTACAACCCCCAATGCCTAAATGAGGAACATGAATCTAATGTATTGATGATATTGGTGGCCAAAGTCTCCGGGGTCTCCAGGAAGAACCTCAATAATTTATAAAACACATACAAAAAATTTTATGGTCTAAGGCTTGTGGAGAGCACTAAAAAAGTGTCCTTCGAGAAGGTTTATGGCTTAGAACTATCCATGTAAGCCATGTGTGCTAAAATAATGGAGAAAGGATTTACCTCCACTAAGGTATAGACTAGGAAATACCCCATGAAAAACCTCAATATACTTCTTGATGAGGTACTTTCAAGCTTGGATCTCAAAGAGACAGAGGACCCCAATAAAGCCATGAAGGAGAAACTAACGACCCAATTACATCTTGCAATCAGACCCTAATAGAGATTGAATAAAAGGTAACAATTGTAGGAAAGGTATTGAACATGGAAATGGAATCTAATGACTTGATCATCAAGATCTTTAAGGGGACATCCACCATAAAAAGGATTTGGAGAATCATGTGGTCACCATTAAGGACAATTCCAAACATGATCATAAAAGTAATGAGATCAAATCCTTGGGTGTCTATATTATAACCAAGGATACTTCATATAAAGAATCATTTAGGGTGTTCGTGTTGTAGGTCATCAAGGAGAGGGAAGAGATGAAAGATACCGAAGGGAAATTATCATCCAAAATTGAATCAATGAGTGAGGTTTATGAAAAAAAATATGTTAGGATATGACCCTAGCCACATTACTTTTGCATATTTTTGAAGTCATAAAGGGTGCTCTCCAAAATTGAGCACCTTAGAGGATACACTCTAAGCTAGCATGTCTAAAATTTTTAAGGATATAATCCAAGACTTGTCTAGTGGCTAACAAGTGATTTATTCCATGGATATTTTTCCTCACTAATTTTGAGAATATCTTGCATGAAAGGTTTGAGCCTAAGTATTGAACTAAGAACACGTAATCCTAGTTTGGTAAAATGTGCACAAAAATAATAACACAGAATCATGAAGAGATATGATATTCGAGTGGTTAAGGCATGAGAAGAATATAATAGAAAATGTAATTCCATATGGATCACACAATTGGCCAATTATTTACATGCAACAAGGGTATAAATGGACAAAATGATAACATGTACAAGGAAGGAAATGATGTGTGGTGAAAGTAATGACATTATATCATCATTGATATATCTCTTGATATGTCGACATGAATCAAGGGATTTTAAGTCTAATCCTTTCCAAAATACAAAACAAACACCATGCATCAAACAAACATTGATAATTTTCTCCTTTACCAACTTTCATGGTGTCCTCCAACCACCTGTTGTTATGACACTCCACATACTTTGAATGGAAAACAAAAGTATCTACTTGACTAAAAATGTATAAATAAAAGAATAATACCCATTTAATGGGTTAGTATATAGATATATGTGTTATTTATTATTAAGTATAAAGTTAGGCTAATTTAGATTCCCTTGTAAATTCTACCATTTTGATGCTTTGGTTATTGGTTGAGCTCTATTGTAATCCACTAATGGATTCTCTATATCCTTTATAAATGAATGAATAAATGGTTAAATTTAATATGCCTCTATGTTATGAGTTATTAGATTACTTAAGTAATGGTATATTTGTTCACATTCTTGTATTGTTTTACTAAATCATAGTGTTATGTCTGTTGTTAAGTGTGTGTGTTTACACTCCATTCCCCAAACCTGCAATATATTTGACATAGTTAACACACTTCACATGAGCACACAAGGTAAATTTTATGTAATATGAAAATGTGTGCCATGTGTGACAAAGGCTTGTGCACTTGAGTTAGAATCCTTTAGACTAAATTTATAGGTGGATATAGTAGCCCCAAAAATAAACCACTTATATTTTAAAATAGTTTTAGTAATTATAACTCATCTACCTTCTCACACATAATCAAATTCTTTTTATATAATATGTAACATACTAAATAGTAAAAAATTATAATATCTATGAGTTATTATTACAACCTATCACATTGCATACAATGTGAACACTAAAAAGATGTTGTTAGCATTGACCTTAAGAGATTATATCTAACTATTTCAAGGTATAAGGTTAAAAGAGTGATGTATTGTAGTATAATTAAATATCAAATTTAGGAAAATAAATCTTATCAGAATTCATTATGCATATCGAGATTCCATAAGGTTCATATGCCAAATGGTTCTATAGTTTTGTTTCTTCTTAGTCATGATGCCACTAATTATGAGGCATATGTTCATGTACTACTATAGAGGTGAAGTATCTCTTGATATTCCAATAGTTATTGCATGCCATTTATTAAAATGAGGAATGCACACATATTATGAAGTAGAAAGGAAACCTTAGTAAGGAATTTCCTTTATTCATTTCATACTTCAACCTAAGGAATAAATTCCCATTCAAGTTTTAATATAGGTTACAACCTCATATTCTAGTATAAAATTCATCAAAGAGCATTCATAATAGTTAATTTTTTCTCGAAAGTGTATAGGGGTTGAAAATCTAACTTGGAAGTATTTCAGATATTATTACATATTGTGCAATTTGTAATGTATGTGCATAGTGCAATAAGATAAATTATAAAATATATTTTCTCTCTAAGAATAAGTATAAAATGTGAATAGTCTCTTTTTTCAAGAAATGGAAGAAAAAGGAATTGGTAAGCCAAAATTCACCTCGAATTGTATGAAATCATGTAAGCATACTGCACAAATTTTTTATCTTAATTCCACTTTTAATTCATGCCTAAGTTATTAATTCAATAATTTCATTATATTAGTACATCTTACTATTTATTGGTTAATAATTTGTTGTGGGACAAATTAGTGGTTTTCACCAACACTCTGGGACTAGATCCCTCTTTGTTAGGTGTTGGAAGGCTCCCATTTATTAAATGTAAGGACTAAATGAAATTTTGAGTGGTTTTTAGGTCAAGGATCACACAGATTACTCCACTAAACCTATGGAAAAGTGTTTATATAGTGTACAATGGATGATTTTTGTTGGAGATAGGTGAAAGGAGGTAAGAAAATAGAGAGATGTTTAATATTGTGAGTAGGAAATTGCATATTATCACCAACATTAAAAAGAGTAGGTATACATTAAATAGTAAGAATAACAATAATGAAATAAATAACAAGAATAAAAAATAAGAGACACAAAGTTCAATGGATTAATTAATTAAAGACACAAAGTTATTTATTGGTTGTACAAGATTACAATGCTTGCAAAGTTGGGAAGTATAGGGTATAGAAAAATATAGAAAAGGAGATAGAATAATGTAGCTTATTAAGGAAGCAAAATCTAACCCTTTATAAAGGAGAGTCCATCCCAATTTATAGCTTTACAATGATGTATCTTCACCCCCATGTGAAATTTCATCTCACCATTACTTATGACATTTCATATTCTCTAGGAATGAAATTAAGTAATTTTATTATTTTCATAAAGGAACTTTTACAATGCAAAAATTAGGGCCACTTAAGTGAATAAGAAGAAAGATCCAAAAATTACGTTCTTGACGAAAAAAATAATGAAGAGAGAGGATAAGGAGGATATAGAAGAAGAGAGAAGTGAAATTTGGAGATGAGGAAGATTTTGTTGATGAAGATCCATATTTTGATGGATCTTGAGAGAATGCTCCAAGAATACATTTGTACATTGAACTACTATGATAGCAACCTTCACACTCTAAATCCTTGATCAAGTGTTCAAAAACACCAACAATAGATATGGACTATTATGAATATGATATCAATAATTGAATCACTTAAACATGAAGATCCCATTTTGTGAGTGTTAAGATGAATTGAAACACACATTCTTGGAAATCATTTACCTTTGATCCAGTTATATGAAATTCAACTTGAGACTAAGTTTTGAGATACTATGAGGGATTCCTTTTCTATTTGAACCATGAGACAATTTCCCAGCCTTGTAATTATGACACTTCAAACTCTAAATATTCCATTATGAATTGCTTCCCCTCTACATCTTATAGGTTTTTAATCAACATCCTTATTTTCAAGTCTTCCAGTTCCATACTTATTACATCATTGTCACTCTTATTAGGATACTCAATGTTTGACATTGAAATTGGCTCAAAAATTGAGTGTTTGAGCTTCATGGTGGAAAATTACAATGAGATGAACTAGAGATGAATGAGTATGAAAATTTTCACCACAATCCCAACACCTACTATTGTTAGTAAGTTTAATTCCATTATTTATATACTTAGTAAGTGTCTAAATTAAGCACTTTTGATTATTCTTGATATGCAAGAAATGAAAGAAAATCAGGAAATGAAATATTTCCAAGACTTAATATATATAGAATGTGTAACTCATACGACTTACTACATTTATAAGTGGGCATTATAGGTGTCGAGAATGGAATGATACTGGCCTCAAAAGTTTTGTTATTTCGCTGCAATGATTTGATCCAATTTTTCAAGGTTTTCAATTGCTATACTTTTGTAGATATGAGAAATAAGTTTTTATAAATGTAAACTTCATCCTGTCCATTAAAAATAATGTATACCATATTTTTATGAAAATTTAGAAAGGTCTGAAGGTAAATTTTGAGGAGTTGTTAAAAGTTCATTAAAAATAGACACAAGGTTTAAGAGATATGAGAAAATTTCCATTTTTGTACAAGGAAGTCCCTAGCATATTTCTAGCATTATAACACCATGGGAGAGAGCTTGAGAGGGAAAAATAAATATTTTAAATCCAAAAAAATTGAGTGAATCTTTTTAAACCATTTCTCTCTCATTTGCACTTAAACTCATATTTTTGACTCAACCAAGCTTAACCCAGGTCATGTGGAGGTCAAAGGCGGAGTTATACAATAAAAATAGGGAAAATTAAAAAAAGGGATAAAAAGGACACCAAATTTTTCTTAGTACTATATTGAGACAAGTTTTAACAAGGGGTTTCATGAGAGTGAGATGAAGGGGGCTGAAAATAAGCTCTCGGGGCTCAACTGTGGTCTTGCATATGTCTAGGAGATAAATAAAGGATATGAAGCACAATTTTGTGTCCCCTTGGAGGTTAGGACAAGGTAAAATAGATAGATATTTTAAAAATATTCCATGGGTGCAAATTTCATGAGGATGGGGCCAAATTTGACTAAAACTCAAGTTTACATGTTTTAACATGTCTAAAACTTCAAGTTATGACTTTCAAGTGAGGAAAACAACTCCATCATAGGGTACCACACTTTGTTTTACCTATTTTCCCCTTTCAAAATGAGAAAATGGAAAACATGGAAACTAATCCTTGAAAAAATGCACCAAGGGTCCACCTCATGAAGAAGGGGTCTAATTTTGAGTTATGCTTACCTAATTACCCAAGTCACAAGTTTTGAGTGACAAAAGAATCACATGAACTGGGGAGAAAAATTTTATGTCCCCATTTTCCCCTTGAACTATGGCACAAGGGAAAAGGTACAAACATGTTGAAAATTATGCTCAAGGTTTTAACTTATGCTGATGTAATCATCCCAATGCAAAATTAGAACATGCAGATTATGTTTTTTTACCTTGAGATAAAAAAATAGAGTTTAGAGGTGAATCCTTATATGATTTTAAATCCAAAGGATTCACTAAGTTTATCCCAACCACTTAATTTTATTTATTCATCTTTAGTATTTATTTATGGCACCATCCACCTTATTTGGCATCAAGGAGAAACATCAATAACTCAGACTACCATGGAGAGTGGTGAGGTAAAGAATAAAAATTAAAGAATCCATCATGTTGTGGAATGTAATATATTTCCATTGACTACTTGATGATCTCATAACTCTTCCTAGAACTCCCAAAATCTTAAGAACAAGCGCACCTTTTCTATTGAAGCAATCATTTCATGTACCTGTAATGACTCGCTTTTTCTTGAAATGTTCCTAACATCACTTCCCTCTACATATTTTCCATAAACTACCATTTATCACTTTATTTATCTCTTTCACAACTCCCAAATTGGTTTATCATTTCTATTCATCTTCTGAAAGATGTCCTCATGTTGCAATATGGCTAAAAATATCTAATTTAGTATTTGAGAAAGCACTATTCCACCTCGGAGCTTAGTCTAACCATCAACTTGAATTAAATTTTTTGCACATGAAACACACTTAAAAACCATATTAACATGTTCCTCTCAGTAGGAATGAAGATGACACCGAATCAGATATATTATGTGGGTTGTTAAGATAGCCAAAGGAAGGGTTCATAATGAATGGGAGAGCAGTTTTCAAATGGTGGGTTCAGTTTTTTCATGATAAAAAAATCAATTTTACATGATAAAAAATGGCTCTAACTCAGGGATATTAGACCATAAGGGGTAATGAATAACCTCAGGAATATCATGGAGTAACAGATCTAGTGCCTTATTCATTGGGCCATAGAGTCACCACATTCAATAACTAGTAAAGAAAACAACATAACCAAGAGAAAAACAACACGGACACGCAACAAAAAAAGGGAACCAAACAATTGAAAGGGAAACCCATGATAGAAAGGGAAACCATGATACAATATTCCTAAATCACCTATGGTACATGTAGGGGACAACCCACTTTCATTATAACATTGATTCTTCTCTAAATTTTTTACATGTGCACGAGTAGCACAATATTCATTTTCTCTACAATCCATTAAATGGATCAATGAAATATGACCCATTTCTCAATTTCTTGGGAATTTTTGTGTGATTATTATTGTAAGTAAGGTTCCACTCAAATATCACATTACCTTTGTTTTTCTTTGACATTATGTTTCTATCTACTCTTCTATTTTCAAATTTATTCCAATTTCTTATTTTCTTTTTTTGCTGCTACAAGAATGAGTCTTGATCATACCAAGATTACAATTTTAACATCAATTCTTATGTTCTTTGGTGGGAATTTGCATTTTTTTATATGCTTCATCAATATGGTCTCTATGAGTTGCTTCTTGGTAGATATTTTGATATTTTGAACCTCGTCACAAGATTATTAGTACTCCATGTTTCTCAATTTCTCTAAACAATTATCCTTCACATATATTAGATCACCTTTGATCCTCTTCTCACTATGGTGTGATGTGTAGAGTGCCACAGTGATTCATCCTCATAAAAGGATAATGAGCACAAGGTTGGGAATGGAATATCAAAATCATATTTTTATCCATCTTGACCAACTTGAGCTTCAAAATTCATATCCATGAGGGAGACACCATCTTCTTGAGTAGAGTCAAATTTAAGAGACCCAAGCATATTTTTTTTTTTATAAATTCATAATTGAGAAGTTATTCATCTCCTAATGGGAAAGAGAAGTATTTATATTCAAAATCATATTTATTGAACAAATATTTATGTCAGATATTGAGAAGGTGATTTGGAACTTAAGACTCATATGCTGAGAATTTATTTGATAACCCTTTTTAGTCATGGTTTTCACCACTCATCACCTTGGTATTGTTTTTTGTAATTCAATATTTCCATGACCTTCATCACCACCAAGTATAGAGCCTACATCCATACTTAGTAGGAAGTACACATCATCCAATTCTAGATCTATCATGTCATCATGTTGTTTCTCAACCAGATATGTCACACCTAGATAATCCTCCATCAACATGGGTAGCTCAACATCTTCCTCTAAAGTTATGAAAAAATTGTCATACCCTGAATCTTGAAATAGGATGTCTACCCTTAGTTCATTTGTTTTTGAACCGTGTATTTCATTTTCCTTATAGGAAGGATATTCTTTATTTTATAATTTATGGCTATGGCAACATATGAAAAATCCATATGTATATATCTACCAACATCTTCACAAAAATTCAAGTTCAAAAACATCCCATACAAAGTTGGAATATCTCGCTGCCACAAGTATTTTCATCTTGATTTTCTTGTCTAAAAAATCCAAAAAATGCTACTTGGGCATCTTTAACCTGTCTAACAAGAGGTACTTATTTGATTTCTATGGATAAATAATTGACAATAATGGGGGTGAGAGTGATAATGAGGCCTTTGGAAATTTTTACCGGCATAACATTATCAAAGGCACCAGATTCAATAATAAACTTACTCAATTTATACCCATTGATAAGCAAGGAAATATAGAAAGGATATACTTTTATATAAGAGGAATATATTGAGGTAAAAAGTTTTTTATAAGTTGTGGTTCTAGGTGTGGGAAGTGGCTCTTTTGTGCTAACATTTTCAGAACACAAATTTGAACTATTTCCTTTGATAAAATAGAAATATTTATTAAATTTATTGGGGTGGGTTTTAAAGTACTTGGATTAGAAATTTGAACATTTGATTTCTTAGCATGGTCAATGATGTCAAAAAATGAGGAAGTGGTAGGAACATTAGGAGTAATGGAATACTTGACATGAGTAGGATTTTCATTCTAAGAAGCAAGATAAGTAGAGGTAGAAACTATTTTTCAAGAGGATAAATAGGATACTTACTCAAAGAAGGAAATATGACTTTGGATGAGGTATCCTCATGAATATTCATTATTTTATTGCATTCTAGTGGGAAATGATGATCCTCCTTTTGTTTTTGTTTTCTATAGATTCACCATTTTATGATTTGAGTTATTTTCTTGGGCAACAAAAGAAGATGCATCTTTCTCTACTTATGAGCACGTGAGTATTGTACAAGAGTAATTATTAATATCAGCCATGGAATCATCAATATCTTCATCAGATGAGTGTTCAAAATACCCAATATTTACATATTTGGATTCCTCTTCTCCTTCAAATTTCCATTCAACAATTTCATCTCCTTCATCTTCACAGGTTCCACATATTGCATTAACTAGTGGAGATTCCAAGGAAAGCCTTCGAGGTGCTCCAACAATTTGATTCATGTTTTGATTTTGATATGAGGCATGTTGAGTAATTTTCTTATTTAATGTAGTTATATCATTGACCAATTTTTACAACAATGAATCAACACTTTCATCTTTACAAAACTCTAGATTTTACTCTTCATTGAGTAGTTCTTGACCTTCCCTAACATGATGAGGTCATCTTCCACTTCAATAGAAAGTTCTTGAGCATTATCCAAAGTGTTTAGTTGAGTTATTTGTAATATGAACCAAATTTTAGGAATCTAAGTATTTATAAAGAACCTCTTTTATTATACGTAATAAGACGAGCCCTATTAGGAGTTGTGTTAATAAAATTGTTAAATTTTACCACAAATTATCTCATGGGATCTTGTAGTTATTTCTTCATCTGAGATAATTGAGAAAGGATGACATGGGAATCTATAATCTCGGATCTTGTTTCAAAGATTATTTTCATGTCTTCCCAATCAGTAATAAAATGAGTTGAAAAGTACTAAAACCACTCTACATTAGTATCTTGATATGAATCTATGAATAGTTGAATGGAAACATATTCATTTTCAACTCTAAGAACACCACATGTTGTGATAACAATTTTTGATATGCTCATCTTGATGTTTCTTTTTATCTCATTAGAAATTTGGAAAGTTATTCCTTTATCCTTTTAGTAATTCATGAAGTGGAGGATCCAAAACTAGTAGACTTGTGTTTTGAACCTAAGGTACATGTGTATCCCTTTCTTATTCTTATTCTTCTTCTAGAGGTGTTGTAACTAGTTCTCCAATGGAATATTCAAGAGGAAAGTTGGGATAAAATTTAGGAAGAATTCTCTCCCAACTTATCTTGCGACGTGGATAATTAAAAGTCTAAAATTTTCTAGTTGTTGTTCTTCGAATGCACAATCAACAATGCCACTTGCACAATCAAATTAGGTATACATTTTTCTGTCATTTTTACTTAGAGAGTTGAAATAGGAATGCAACCATGAAAAATTCATATTTTCAATAGGATTGTAACAAGGATTTCAAACCTTTAAATATTTTTTTGGTATTTTTTTAATTTTTTTAATTTTTATGGGTTTTTAGAGTATATAATATTTTATATTTTAGAGATCATTATAGGGTGCACAAACGAAAAATGATCCCTAATAGATTCACCAAAAACTACTAGCAAAATATTTTTGTCATGGGAAAAATTAGTTGTTTTCATCAACACTCTTGGACTAGGTCCTACCTTGGGTATGGGGAGGCTTCCATTTATTAAATGTAAGGAATAAAAAAATGTGGGTGGCTGTTAGACCGGGATCACATAATAGTACTCCACTAAACCTATGGAAAAGTGCTTATAAGTGTACAAGGGAAGAATTTTCTTGGAGAGAGGTAAAGGGAGGTAGGAAAATAAAGAGAGGGGTAAATAATGTGATTAGACACTTGTAAATTCTCACCAAAATTAATAAGAGTAGGTATATATTCACTAGTAATAAGAACAATAGTGTAATTAATAGTAAGATTAAAAAATTAGAGGCACAAATTTATAAGGATTCATTAATCAAAGAAAAATTTCTTTCTTGGTTGTACAAGATTACAATGCTTACAAATTTTGGAAGTAAATGGTGTAGAAAAACATAGTCAAGGAGATAGAATAATTTAGCTTATTATTTGAATTATTAGAGAAATAAAATCTAACCCTTTGGAATGGAGAGGTCATCCCAATTTATATATTTACAATTATGTCTCTTCACCTCCCCCACGTGACTTTTCATCTCACCACTACTTGTGACCTTTCATATTCCATAGGAATGAAATTAAGTCTTTTTCTTATTTTTGAAAAGGAAATTTTACAATACAAAAATAGGGCCACTTAAGTGAATAAGATGAAAGATCCAAAAATTACATTCTTAATGAAGAAATAGAATGTAGAGAGAGGAGGAGAGAGAAGAGAGAAAAATACAAAGATAAGGAAGGTTTTTCTGATTAAGAGCCTACTTGATGGATCTTGAGAGAATGCTTCAAGAAGGAATTCCTTATCCATGAACTCTTCTATGACATTTAAATACTATGATATAAACATGTTTTCATGCTAAATTTCTTGCATGCAAAATTTAAAATTTTGGTCATGATAACCAATCCAACACTTGAAATTCCCTTTCTTAGTCAATGTAAATCTTTCCTCCCGTCAACATTTCAACCTGTATCACCCTCAATATGGTAAAAGGAATGTGCTAAAATTATTTTCAATTGTTTTTCATGTGAAAATAAGTTTATCTATCTTGGTTCTTTAAGAACTAAAATATAAGAAAGAACAATGCTAGTGGAGACTTAAAAGGGATATTTTGTTCTTTTTGTCACCGATGAACATCCTCTAGAAGTGTTTAGGGAAGATTAAAATCATAAACTAGTTTTATAGGAGATCCATGAAGTTTTATAAGGTAGTTTAGGAAAAAATTGTGAAGCAAATTGAGTTCAAGTACAAGTTAAGCAATATCGGGTCTTTTGGGCAAGGCATTAGGAAATGCAAGTTTCAAAATAGATAGCCATATTTTTGAAATGTTTCAAGATCCTCATGAATTGTTAGGAGCTTTTATCCCATGCATTGAAAATATTACAAATCCTACTTCATGTTGCATTGATCAAGGAATAATTTTGGGAGCATGATAATGTAGAAACATGTTCATCAAAGTTGCACAAGAGTTCTTCTACAAGGTGGAAATTGATTAATATGTTTTAGACACCACGTGAAGCATTAGGATCCTAAAAAAATATCAAATGAGGTCATTTTAAATTATCTTCATTACCTATAAAAAAATTGGCTATGTTTCACCAAAAACTCTTCTTTCCACTCGACTCATCGGTACACCGCTATGGGAAAAATTGAAGGTATGGATAAACATCACGAAATAACTCATTTTAAATCATTATAAATAGGTTAATTGGATTAATTTTATTTTATCCATGAAAATTGATATATTATTTCCTTAATTTTTGACTCTGGGTGAAGGAAACATTTCAAGAAGCAAGTATAAAGTGCAAGTCATGCTCTAATGTAATGCTTGGGCACTTGGGCACACTTTTAGTGTCCCTTTTAACCCTTGGTACACTTTTGAGGTTAAATTACACCTCATAAGTGAACCTCACTCTCATTTCTGGATTTCCCAACTCAAAAACATAACATGAAGCTTATAAAGTGCACTTTTTTAATTGTGTATGTGTGTTTTAAGCGACAGTGGGTCCTACTTTTTCCTCCTAGGTACACTTTTAAACATATTTTTCACCTTGGGGTCACTTTTGAGGTGTAATTACACCCTATAAGTGCACTGTCTCCTATTGGTTGATATTTTTGCATACATGCATGTCATATCAACTTGAAAACATGAAAAAAGGCTTGTAAATGTGCATGTGTGCCATGGTTTCCTCCATCCCCCATCCCCATGGCACATTTTTCCTCCCTCCATGCACCCAAGGCACATTTTTAGATGTATTTGCACCAAAAATGGAGTCTAATTGCAATGGAGCTTCCATTCTCCACCTCCCACTCCTTCACTCCTCCATTTTCTCATGTGCACTCTCTCTCTCTCTCCTCATCTTCCACCATATAAATTCCCTCACCCATGCTCTCACAACTCATAAACGTAAAATATAAATTTAAAATCAACTCCTTAACATCCATTAAAGTGAATTTGAAGGTTTTTCATAACTTTAAAACACAAGAAAACTCATTTTGTGCCCTAGATGTCAAAATCTAGTTTTACTCATAACTTGCAAACCCCTACTTTGTTTTCCTCAAGATTTTGATTGTAGATTCCTCATGAAAATTCATTTGAGAAGAGATTTTACTTTCCCCATTGATGAACTCAATAATTTTTTACATCCATATGAATGTTCCAGCCAAAAATCACATTTTCCCAAATCTACAAAAAAATGGTGATTGAAATATTTCAAAAATTGGAGCAAAGCCTTGATATGCAAAATGGAAACTTATGCAATTGATTTCATTCTAATACAACGCCTAGAATACCACTTTCTATTTTTATTAAGAATCTACCATGGTATCCTGATAAAAATATTAAGTCTAAGAAATAATTGGTTTTAAGTAAATGAGTTCATTCCTCTAAGTGCAAAACACTAAAAAATGACTAATTGGAAAAATGGCTAAGAACTTGACACCCATGTGTGACTTACTAAAATATTAAATGTTTGAAATGAGCTCAAAATTGTCACATATGTTCCTCCTCTTCATGAGTCATGAATTTTAACATTCATGAAGGTCAAATCTTTAGTTTGCAAGGAAACTCCCACATTTTTGGATATGACAAACATAAGGTGTATTAAAGTGAACATGCTAAATTTGGAAGGATCTGTAAATCCCCACCTATCACTATGTGGTGGTCATATTTCGGGATATTTCCTCATGGAAGTGATGATGAAAATTCATGTTTTCATAGAATTAGAAGTTGAATTGTGACTCGAGAAAAAGGAAGCCATTCTCGGTTCCAAATTTTTGGCCTCAAAATGCATTTTGGTCTCAGCTTTTTTCTCGGTGGAAGGATCATCACGGTTGTATTTTGTGGGAAAATTGTACCAAGTTATCATCAAGCACAAGAGGATTAGGAGGCATGGAATTTTTTCATGGATTATAAGGTTTGTTCAAGTGAATTAGGGCATTATTCATTTATCTTAGTGGTATTTTGATCAAGTGATTATCACTTCTTCTCTTAGTGTATTTGGTGGGGATAATCGTTAATCATTCAAGAAGAGGATTATTATAGTGCAGAGGTTTCATATTTATTCATCTGAATTTCATGAAATCATTGTATTATCATTATAGAGGTCATTGTAATTAGGAGTGAATCTTCTTCATGATCAGATATTCTTCACCATTCATTTGATTTTGGAGCTTCTCCTCTCTCTTATCACTCTTCTCCTCTCTTTTTCTCTCTAGAATTATATTTCTTCACCGAGGAGATGATTTTTTTGTAAAAAGTGAGTTAATTCACTTAAATTTACTATTTATTATTTGAGGATGGAATTTTAATTTGAAAATTCACATGGGAATGTGAAGAGGGACATCGTAAAGCGATATATGGTAATTCTCTCTCCATTCCGAGGGATATTTTTTTCCTCTCTAAGTAGACTATGTTTATTATATTTATTTCTTATTATATTAATCTCAATTTCAACTACTATGCTAATAGATCATTCTAATTATTCATAAATAAGGAAATAATAAATATTTTGATGAGAGTGTGGAGGATGATCTAAATGGAGTTGCAGAAAATATCACAAAAGAATAAATAATTTAACACACAACAATAATATGTATTCACTAAATCAATATATTATCAATATTACATACATCCACATATATAGGTAATATCTCCCGTTTAATAAGGAGGTAGCTATAACCTCTCACTAACCTACTAAAATAATGACGTGAGTTTTTATAACTCACCCAATAAATTACATAATTGTTATTGTTGTTTATAATAACTAATAACAAATTACTTACCTATTACTTACATTACATTCACCTTATTTACTTTCACCACTAACATTTAAATTTTACAATGCATAAATATAAAACATATGAGAAGCACTAAGCCATATAATTCCTAACATTCCCCCTAGTGCGATCATGGGAAAACACACCCATGTACTACAACTACCGCTTCCATGTTGCTCATGATTTGGATGGTTTCTAGGACAATACCAACAACCTCTGGATGATTTTCCAAGTGGTTAATAAAAACCACACTAAAGATAGTTTTTCTAATGGATTAGTAACAACCACAACTATAGATAGTTTTTCCAGTGGATTACTAACAACCACAACTATAGATGGTTTTCCAGTGGATCCAACAACCACAATATCATGATGTTGTAATACATTTCTTAGCTCTCATCATTTTTTCTCTTTAAGAGATTACATATTAGAATCCATGATAGTGCATATTATTCACCCAAAAAAACTAAAACAATGTTTCATCCCCCCTTCAACACAATGTGAAGTTCCCATAACAAAAAGAAATTTGAAATCAACACACCATGCAAAAAACAAAAACACACACACACACATGTCACCAAACCAATGATGTGGCCCAATCATAGGTGACTGGAAAGAGGAGGTTATTTTTCCTACATCCTCTGTTTCCTCTAGCCTCCAATTTCATGTTGCTAAATCATCTTAATTTATCTCTGAGGCTCATGATGCAAATATTTATGATGATGAGGCTATGAATATGATAAAAACCATCCTCTGATGTTTTGATGATAACTTGAGAACTGTAGTTCCTTTTTACAAACCATAAAATATGTCAAAAATCTAGTTTCAAGATATCTATAGTGGTATAAAGAGTTACTTGGTGATTTCTAAGGAATCATTAGTGATTAAAAAAATCTGTTGGTGATTTTCCCTAATCATTGGTGATTCTTGTAAAAATTTAACAGATATTTCCAGATCCACATTTTTACACGCGTTTGAAGTGGTTTAAATTTGGATTAATTCTTAAGATAGGAACCAAAAATAAAGAGCTTTTCCTGATGAATCAATAACTTGAGATTTCAATCAAAACTATTGGATGTAATCTGAACACCAAATTTGAAGAAGGATGATTCCAAATTTGAATGAAGAAATAATCACTCCTTTTTTTCCTTTATTTAATTTATGCACACTTCTTACCAGTCCACTCTCACAAAAATTATATATAGAAAACTAGTTCATTTTCTTCTTTGAAGACCACTAAAAAAATCTAAATACTAAGCTCTCATTCTCACAACTAATAAATACTCACATAGGTGGGGAAACCATAACTTGCAATAGATCTTCCCCTTCATTTAACTCTTTAAAAAGCCATACCTGCTCTGATACCAGATGTGGAGGATGATCTGAATGGATTTTCAGAAAATATCACAGAAGAATAAATAATTTAACACAATAATAATTTGTGTTCATTCAATTAATCTATTATCAATATTACATACATCCACATATATGGGAAATAGTTCCCCTATTAATAAGGAGGTAGCTATAACCTCTCACTAACCTACCAAACTAATTGCGTGACTTATTTATAACTCACCCAAAAATTACATAATTGTTAGTGTTGTTTATAACAACTAATAACAAATTACTAACCTATTACTAACATTACATTCACCTTATTTACTTTCACCACTAAAATTTACATTTTACAATGCATAAAAATAAAACATATGAGAAGTAATAAACCATAGAAGTCCTAACATAAAGTAATATAGCTAAATTTTGGTGTTGATTGTGTTTTTCTCTTGCTTTGCATATTAGTGTCTCCTGATTGTTAACTTGGAAATACTTGGGTTTTATGTCAATGAAATCAACTTGCTATCTCTTTAATAAAACCCCCTTCTCACTTTCTCCCCTCTTTTCATACACACATATTTCCTCCACCTTATTTTTCACATGGGTTTAGTGGAGTATTCTTTTGTGATCCCGAATAGAAAGGCCACCACCGATGGTTAAAAGTATTGTACATATTTACTTGTTTTTAATAAATGGAGCTACCCCATTCCTAAGCATTGGAAATCTATTCCCATATTGTAGGTGAAAGGCCCTAATTTTACCTTGCAATAAATTATTTTTCCTATAGTTTTGGGGCCCACCATGGGTTATATTTTGTTTTCATGTAACCTATAACAATCCATAAAATCCTAAAATTTAGATATATCAAAAATCTTTAAAAACAAGAAAAAAAAACAAAAAACTATGAAATCCATTGCTTTAAAACCCAATGTTAATTTCTATTGGTAACACTTCATATTCCACAGTTCCATTTCATATTCTTATAATGGGTTTTCTCACAAGTAATTTAAAAAGAGATACACTAGATTAGATAGATTGAGATGTATTATTGATCCACAGTTTGAATATATTCAAAGATAACAATATCATATCCAAAATGATCCATATTACTTCTCTCAAAAATAATCTCCATCTAGTACATGGAGTGACAAAACATTAAATTCAATTGAGAATCCTCTTGAGTATCTAGTTGTACCACCATTATATATTCTTCCTCCCGTAGAAGAATAATAATAAATGGTAGATGAAGTTGAAATACCTCAAAAAAATTTCCATGGGGAAGGAATATAGGTATGTTTCATCTTACACCACATCTCCATGAATTACCAAATGGATCCCATAAGAACTTTCCCAAATTCAAAGGTGATTTCATTCAAATTCTTGAAGAACATATTGCAGATTTCATCACCTCGTGTGGATTTCTTGGAGTTTCATGTGAAGATGTTTCAGAAAGTTTTTTCATGGATTCACTTCAAGAAAAAGTATTTGAATGGTTATACCTCTTGTACTCTCATTCCATAAAAATTTGGGAAAATATCAAAACTATGCTTGAAGAAAAATTTAAATTAGTTGAAGACTCTCAAGATCTTCTTGTTCAATTGGTCCAAATGAAGAAATAATTGAATGATTTCGTGAGAGAATTTATGACACGATTAAACATATTTCTAAATATATTACATGTAGAATTTTCATCATCTAAGAAATTAAAAATAGATATTCTTCATCAATGCACAATTGTCCAAGGTTGTATTTATCCTATGAATATTTCAATCTCAAACTCTTGAAAATGCCCAAGAACATGCCATAAAAGTAGAAGATGATATAATTTTATTTGGGAAAGTGAAGAATCCAAATGGTAATAAAAAGGGTCAAACCTATAAAGAAGGTACCAATGTTTCTCTTGTCCAAAAATAAGCTAATGATGTGATTTCATTAAAGAAGCAACTTGCACAAGCCACCTTTTTAAGGGGAGGTTATCTAAATACAAATTAGAGTCAAAATAAAAATAAAATAATGGGGGGAGAAAGAAGGTTAGATCTTTAATAACCTAATGTGAATGCCACATGTGAAGAAACACCTAGACAAGAGTATGATGAGGCTCAATTTGATGATGAAAATAGTGAGAGAACTTTGTTCATTGATGAGATTGAATCCAATAGAAACATTGGATTTTGTGAATATACCCCTTCTTTGGATGATGAAGATGATGAAATCATTCCAGATACGAAGAGTCATTCTTATGTAGTTTTCACCCATTTGAAGGCTCAAGAGAGGGATAATTCTTGCAAATTAAAAGATCCTCAAGTGGTGACTCTACAAAAACAATAACAAAAGGAGGATCATATGTCCCTCTCTATGAAATCAATGAAGAAGAAGCCCAAAGTATCCACAATTTCCTCTACATCATCCATTGCAGGTAAGTTTAAACCTGCTTTTTTAATTTCTACTCCCATTTCTGCATTCAAATGTAATGATATGAATAAAAATAATATAAGTTTCATTCTAAGAAAAATTTGGCATCTTCTTGCTAGTACATCCACTCCGTCATCCTCCTCATTTGAATCTCATTTTGAAATAGTTGACCATTTTAAGAATTCCCAAGTCTAAATTTATGATTATTAATAATTAAGAACTCACCCTAAGAAATTTTATAAACTTATCTAGTTTATCAAGGAAGTAATTCAAGTTCATATTTCATAAATCTCTCTAAAAATATTCAATCCCCACTTCTAAAAATTTCATATATCAAAACCTTATTACCTCCACTTATAAAAAAATATAACACTTCTACCTTTTTTTTTTATCAATGGATATAAATTAAATAATCTGTATCATTGATTATGGAGCATCAGATAACGTCATTCCTAAAAAATTTGAATGTTCTCTTTTTTTCTCACTTTTGTTCGTAATTTTGGCCATTGTTATTCCATGGAGACCAAAGAAGTACCTATTTTGGTCAAGTCAAAGATATTTAAGTAGTACTTGTAGAATTTCTTGATAAGAAGATCCATCTCAAGATACTTGTGGTAGACATACCCATAGTATACGAGATGTTTCTAAGTCGAAGCTTTTGCAAAGACATTGGTGGAGTTATAAAGTTGGACTAGTCATTTTCCACCATACCAGTCAAGGGTACCATGAAGAAGCTCCTTCCAATAAGAAAAATGAAGTACATTGTTCAAAAGGAAGATGATCCAAGGGAAAACATTATATATCAAGATTCAAGAGATTGTAATTATTTTATAACTTTAGGAGGAGATGATGAGATTTATGTCTTGGTGGAATAGTTTCGAAATGTGATCAAACCAATTAAGGAACACAAAGATGATTTGATGGAACTTAAATTGCATAGTGCACCTTTCCCATTTGGTATTGATATTGTTTCTTTGTTTTAAAATGATGAAGAGAAATTATTCCTTGAATTACAAGAAGGAAACCTACAAATGATAAGTAATTTAGATCATAAGAAAGAGGATGTGTCAAATGAGTTTTGACATAAAAAAATAACTAATGAACATAATCATGAAAATGAATATTTATCCTTTCCTTTTTATGAAGAGGACATTCTCAATGGTGAATGTATGGATAAGAAGGTACCTGATTCTCTCAAAGATGATGAAACTTTTGAAGAAGAAAGGGTGATATTAAATTAACCTTGCCAAAGTGAGCTAGTCTCTCTTGCCCATATTATTAAGACCTGATGTGAAGGTGAGTATGTGGCATCTTTGAAGAAGGAATTTTTGCAAGATATTTAAAAGGTTCTGGAAGAAATTGAAGACCCTCAACTAATTGAAATCGTGAACCTATGCTATGAATATGAATATGTAAGATAATTATGAGACTTGTTTTGATTCTTCATTAGGTGCACAAATATTCAAAATGAAATTAAAAAAGTGAAAGAGATCAATGTCTTTCTTGAATTATTATGGTTGATTATTTTTAATGTGAAGATGAGTCCTTCTCTTTACTATATTTTAAAGAATAGTGTATTCATTTTGAATGGAATGATAAGGAAATTATTGAATATACCATGGATGTCTTCATTCGGGAGGATGGTACCTCTACCATATAAAACAATATAGAGGTCAACAATGAGTTAGCATGTGTGAAATAAAAACATCTGGAGTCATCATTGAACATAAATTAGGAAGATGAATATGATGATGCTCAAAATTTCAAAATTTCTATGGAGAATCATTTCACTAAAATAATAGTCATGGAGAACATGGAAAATGAATAAAATTTTTCTAATGGAGAGCATGAGGCTACCTTAAAACATGGTAAGCCTAGTATGATCGATAATAAGTCTATTACTAATGCAAAAATAAAAATGGAAAATTGACATTGGAATGAATTTGGAAATAAATGAGAAAATGGAATCAAGAAATCAAAGTAATGAAGGAAATGGGATATCTAAATGGACCTATACTTACAAAAAAATCATACAAACTTTCTCAAGAAATTGAGAAAGGAGTCATACTAAATCTAACCTTTCAATGGGTTTGCAAAATAAAATCATTCGGTGTTACCCTAATGCATGGGTAACATCAAAAGGATAAAAAGTGCTATAAGTGAAAGTGGGTTTCCCCGTATGTACAATAAGTGATTTAGGTTATTTTTCCCTTTTGGTTGTCTTTCCTAGATATGTGGCATGTTTCCCTTTATTTTTGTGTTTCCTTTTCTGTCATGCATTGTTTTTTGTTGTTCTTGTTTGTGTAGCTTGCATGTGTTGTTGGTGTGTTATGTGACTCTATTCTCCCAATTGATAAGAAATTGGTCTACAAACCTAAGAGACAAATGAGGTTCATGATATCTCTATTTTTCCTTTTTTGATTCCAAAACAAGTCCCCAAAAAAATCCATTTATTTTCATGCTAAATGTATAACATGCAAAATTTAAAATTTTGGTCATGACAACCAATCCCACGCTTAGAATTTCCTTTCTCGGTCAATGTAAACCTTTCCTCTAGGATAATTTCAACTATTTAACCCTCATTTTAGGTGAGAGGAACATTCTAAAATGATTTTCAAGTGTTTTCATGTGCAAATAAGTTTGTCTATTTTGGTTCTTGAAGTTGTATAGATATAAGAATGAATAGTTCTCGTAGATGCTTCAAAAGGGCTACTTTTGGTCTTTTTGTCACTGGTGAACATCCTCCGGAAGAGTTAAGGGAAGATTAAAATCATCCAAGGTTTGTATTGGAGATCCATGAATTTTCTCAAGTGGTTTATGAATATTCTGTGAATATAATTGAGTTTAGGAACAAGTTAAGCAATACTGGTCTTTTTGGGAAAGGTATAAGGAAATACAAATTTGAAAAGAGATAGTAATTGTGTTTGATTTAGAATCCTCATGAAGTGTTGCAATCTCATCTCAAAAGAATTATAAATATGATAGAGTTGAATTCATGGTCCAATGATTAAGTAATAATTATGGGAGTATGAAAATGCATAAACATGTCCATTAATGTTGCAGAAGAGTCCTCTCGCAAGGTGGAACTTACTCAAAATAATTTAGACACCCTGTTAAGATTTATGAGCATAAAAAATATCAATTTAGGGTATTTTAAATTCTCTTTATTACCTATAAGTTTGTTTGGCTCAATTTATCTGAAAACTCTTCTTGTCACTTGGCTCAACAACACACCACCCTGGGAAAAATTTAATGTATGGGTAAACTTCACTAAATGAATCATTTTCAAGCCTTATAAATAGGATCATTGGATTAATGTACATTATTACATGCAAATTGATATATTATTTTGTGAAAAATCCTTAATTTTTATTGACTCGAGGAGAAGTAAACATTCTAGGAAGCAAGTATGAAGTGTAAGTCATGCTCTGATGCAACACTTAGGTGCACTCTTGGTATCCCTTTACAACTTTGATGAAATTTTGAGGTGATATTTCACCTCATAATTTCCCTTACTCTCATTTCATGGATTTCCCAACTCAAAACATAACATGAAGCTTATAAAGTGCACTTTTTGACTTATGTGTGTGTTTTAAGTGATGGTGGGTCCCACTTTTCCCTCTAGGTGAAATTTTAAACCTCTCTTGAATCTTTGGAAAAAAATTAGGTTTAATTTCACCCTATAAATGTGTCATGATCCTATTGGTTGATATTTTTGCATACATTCATGTCATATCAACTTGTAAACATGAAAACATTTTTGTAAATGTGCATGTGTGCCATAGTTTCCTCCATTGCCATCCCCATGGCACATTTTTCCTCCCTCATTGCACCCAAGGCACATTTTTGAGGTGAAATTACACCAAAAAGGACACCTAAGTGTAATAGATCTTCTATTCTCCTCCTCCCACTCCTTCACTCCTCTTTTTTTCCTTGTGCACTCTCTCTCTCCTCATCTTCCACCATATACATTTTGTCACCCATGCTATCACAACTCATAAACACAACATAAACTTAAAAACTTAAAATAACTCCCTATAAGCCATTAAATTGAATTTTAAGCTAGTTCATGACCTCAAAACACAAGAAAACGCATTTTGTGCCCTAGATGTCAAAATCTAGTTTTGTTTATAACTTGCAAACCCCAAATTCATTTTCCTCAAGATTTTGATTATAGCTACCTCATGAAAATACATTTGAGAAGAGTATTTACTTGCTCCCATTTATACACTCAGTAATTTGTTACAACCATATGAATTTTTTATCCAAAAATCACATTTTCTTAGATTTACAAAAACCTAACAATCTGAATCTTTCAAAAATCAGCATAAAGACTTGAAATGCAAAATGGAAACTTTTGCAACTGATTTTCTATTGATCGACACCTAGAAGACCAATTTATATTTTATTAATCCTCTACCATGGTATCCTACTAAAAATGGTAAGTCTGAGAAACATGTGGTTTTCTGTACCTCAATTCATTCCTCTAGTGCAAAACACTAAAAATGATAAACTCGAAAAATTACATAGAAATTGACAACCATGTGTTACTTAATACAAATAGAAAATGTTTATAATGAGCTCAAAATGGTAACATATGTTCCTCCTCTTCATGCCTCACTTATTATAATATTCATGAAGGTCAAATATTCATTTTTAATCAAACCCATGTATATCCGGATGTGGCAAACATAAGGTGTCTTAAAGTGAACATGCCAAATTTAGAAGGATGCAGCAAGTCTCTGCATATCACTATGTGGTGATAATATTTTAGGATATTTATGCATAACATCAATGAGGAAAAATTCATGCTTGAGGAGGATTGTAATTTGAATTTTGACTCAGGAAGAAGGGAAGCCCTTCTCAATTAAAAATTTTTGGTCTTGAAGTGCATTTTGGTCTCGCTTTTTTCTCGGGTGGAAGGGTCATCATGGTTGCATTGTGAGGGAAAATTTTTCCAAGTTATCATCAAGTGCTATAGGTTCATGAGGATTGGAATTGGAATTTTTCATGGATTGGAAGGTTTGTTCAAGTGAAAGAGGGCATTCTTCATTTATCTTAGTGGTCTTTTAATCAAGTGCTTCTCACTTCTTCCCTCAATGTACCTAATGGGGCTAATGGTTGATCGTTCAAGAGGAAGATTCTCAAAGTGTAGAGAAGTTAGAGTTCTTCATCAGGATTTTATCACATCACTTAATCATTAGTGTAGAGGTCATTAGAATCGAGAGTAAATTTTGTTCATGATCAAAGATTCTTCATCCTTATTCATTTGATTTTAGAGCTTCTCTCTCTCTCTCTTCTCCTCTCTTTCTCTCTCTAGAATTCTATTTCTTTGTTGAGGAGAAGATTTTATACAAAGTGACTTAATTCACTTAAATTTTTATTTCTTAATTGAGGATTGGACTTTAAGTTGCAAATTCACATGGGAATGTGAAGAGGCACATTGTAAAGCTATATATTGTAATGCTCTCTCCATTCCAAGGGATCAATTTTTACTCCTCTCTAGAAAACTATGTTTCTTCTATTTATTACTTAATGTATTCCTCTCCATCTCAACTACTACTCCAATAGAGCATTGTAATCCTACACAACCAGGGAAATAATAAATATTTGATGAATATAATGTAGTTAAAATTTGTGTTGATTGTGTTGTTTGTCTTGCTTTGCATATTGGTGTCTTCTCATTGTTAACTTGGAAATACTCTGGTTTTATGTCAATGAACTCAATATTTTTATTTATTGAATAAAATCCCCTTCTCACTTTCTCCCCTCTCCCCATACACACACATTTCCTCCACCTCCTTTTTCACATGGGTTTATTGGAGTATTCTTGTGTGATCCTGGTTGAATGGAAACCCCGATGGCTAGAGTAGTGTACATATTTCCTTGTTTTCAATAAATGGAGCTGCCCCATTCCTAAGAAGAGGGACTTAGTCCTAGAGAATTGGTGATATCCCCTAATTTTCCCTTTTGACTAATTATTTCCCCAACACAACCTTTACAATCTAAATCCTTGATCAATCATTCAAAAACACCAACACTAGATATTTACTATTGTTAAGCTGAGATTACTACCTGAATCACTTAAACATGAAGACCCCCTTTTGTGACTATTAGGATGAACTGAAACACACAGACTTGGAAATCACTTACCTCCGAGCCTATTATATGGAATTCACCTTGAGACTAAGTTTTGAGATTAGTGGAGGGATTCCTTTTGGTTTAAACCATGAGATAATTTCCTAGCCTTGCAATTGTGACCTTTCCAATTCTAAATTGTCCATTAATAATGTATTCCCCTTTGCATTTTCTTGGTGTTCAATCAACATCCTTATTTTCAAGTCTTCCAGTTCCATACTTGTTACATCATTGTCACTCTTATTAGGATACTCAATGTTTGAAGTTGAAATTGGCTCCAAACTTGAGTGTTTGAGCTCCATGGTGAAAAATTCCAGTGAGATGAACTAGAGATGAATGAGTATGCAAATTTTTACCACAATCCCAAAACCTGGTACTTTTAGTAAGTCCAATTCTAGGATGTCTATTTTTAGTAAGTGTCTCAATTTAGCACTTTTGAGTGTTCTTGATATGTAAGAAGTGAATAAAACTTAGCAAATGAACTATTTCTAGGACTTACTATATATATACTAAAAGGCTTACTATTTTAGAATTGGGTCTTCTGGGTGTTGGAATGAAATGAGAGTGGTCTTAAAAGTGTTTTTATTTCATCAAGATGTTTTTCTCTAATTTTTAAAATTTTCAAACATGATATTTTTGTATATTTGAGAAGAATTTTTTTATAACTATTAACTTCATTTGGGCATTAAAAATAATGTATATCATCATTTTATGAAAGGTTATAATCATTTGAGGGTTGTTTTTAAGGAGTTGTTAAAATTTCATGGAAAATAGACAAGTTGTTTGGGAGATATGAGCAACTTCCTGTTTTTGGACATGGAAGTCCCTAGCATGTTTTTAGTAGCATAACAACATGGGAGAGAGTTTGAGAGGGAAAATAAAAATTCTAAATCCAAAAATATCTAAGTTTTTCTTTTCAAACCATTTCTCTCATTTCCACTTTAACTCACATTCTAACTCAACTAGGATTAAACCAGTTAGGTGGAGGTTGGAGGTGGATTTGTACCTAAAAATAGTGAAAATTGAATAAAAAGACAACAAGGACACGAACCGTGATTTTTTCTAGATTGAGAAAATTTTAGTGAAGGGTTTCATGAGAGTGAGATGAAGGGGGTTGAAAAAAAGCTCTTGTGGCACAATTGTGGTCCTACATGTGTCTCAGTCCAAGAAAAGGAGGTGGGGAAAATGTTTGTGTCCCCTTTATCCTCTTAGAGGTTGGTATAATGGACAAGAGATAAATATAATTAAAAACATGTCATTTACACAACTCTCATGAGGAGGGGGCCAAATTTGACGAATACCCAAATTTGCATGTTCTAATACTCCTAACTCTTCAAGTTGTGAATTTCAAGTGATGAAAACAAAATAATCATAGGGGTGAACACTTTTTATTACCTTTTTTACCTTGCACCATGGTACAAGGGAAACTTAAATTTGAAAAATATGCCAAGGGGGTCCACATCATGATGAAAGGGTCAAATTTTGAATTATGCTTACCTAACAGCCCAAGTCACAAGTTTTCGGTGACAAAATAAGAACATTCATAGGGGAGTGAAATTTTATGTCTCCACTATCCCCATGTACCATGGGACAAGGGAAAATGGAAAAATAGGGTGAAATAGTGTTCTCAAGACTTTAAGTTATATTGATGTCATCATCTCAATGCAAAATTAGAGCATGAAGCTTGCCATTTCTTCCTCGAGAGAAAAATGGTGTTTGGAGGTGAAATATTATATTATTTTAACTCTAAAGGATCCAGTCATTTCATTCCAACCACTTCTAAGACTTTATACATCTTTTATATTTATTTATGGCTCCATTCACCCTTTTAGCATAAAGTAGCAACAAAAGTGACCTAGAATACCACAGAGAGTGGTGAGGTAAAGAATCAAATTTAAAGAATCCATAATATAGTGGACTCCAAAATATTTCCATTAAATTTTTGATGAACTCATAAACCTTCCTAGAACTCCCAAAAACTTTAGAATAAGCTCACTTTCTCTTTTGAAGCCTTTATTCCATGTGCCCGCAATGACCTTATTTTACTTGAATTGTTCCCGACCTCACTTATCTCAATAAATTTTTGTTAAACTATAGTGGATAAATTCATTACTCTCCTACACAGCTCCCATATGGTTTATCCTTTTTAGTTAGCTTCTAAAGAATGTTCTCATGTTGCAATATGGCTAAAAATAGTCAATTTAGTGCTTCGAGAGAGCATTATTCCACCTCGAGCTTAGTCACATTGTGAAATAGACATGGATACATTACCATACACATAAAACACAATTTAAAACCATGTTATCACATTCCTCTTATCCAAAATGAGGATAATACAGAATCAAAAGGACTATGTGTGTTGTTAGGCTGATCAAGAAAGGGTTCACAATGACTAGGATAGTGGTTTCAAATGGTGGTATTGGTTGTCATGATAAAAAAATCAATTTTGCATGTTATAAATTCAACATGAAAATCTTATCTCTTATATATATATATATATATATATCCTTAAGTTATTTATATTATGCATTTACTACAAATATGTATTTTAGGCTGTCTTATCAACTTTGCACCATCTTGAGAGTAAATAAATTGGATAGGTCATGTTTATTCTATACTACAACGTGTTTCATGTTATGATGAGTAATTACAAGGACCTCTAATAACAATGGTTCTATTTATGGGACCTAAAAATTTTAATATGGTTACCATGATAATAGGATTTAGAGGCATGGCTACATGAGAAGATGAACTATTTTGAGAAATATGAAGAGGTAATTATGTGAATTCCTAATAAATTAATCAAGTTATAATATATATATTCAAAACTTCATGATATATTTTGGGTGAGATCCTAGATCAAATATTCCCATGGTTATCTCAACTAGAATCTTATTAATTTAGGCACAAATAGAAATAAGAATACGAATGGACATATGATAAGATATAAAAATTAGGTAAATTAGATTATAAATGGACCTGATTAGTAGGCCATTAGATGTAAAATATCATTGATGAGTACCCAATTTAAATTTTGATCCATTTTTTTCGTTCATTTCATTCGTAGCAAAATAATTTATTTCAGGGTTGTAAGGAAAAATTTTCAAACAACTCCCCTTTTTGGTAAGAAAGAAAGATTTGGAAGAGGCTATAGTGTCAAATCCACATGACATGGAGTATTTGGGTAGGCTCCAAATGGGTGTAGTCCTATAAGAAAGGGAGTGAAGGGGAAATGACAAAAATCAAAGCAAGTCCTTGAAGGGTCTCGAGAAGGATCAAAGAGAAGAATAACATGACTAAAAAGAGAAATGAGACAAGAAAATGGATGGGGAAGTTCAAGTGTTATACTATGGAACATGAAACTAACTACAAGATGGAGAATAGTATGAATAGTGGCAAAGAAATGAGGAAAGGAACCTCCTAAATAAATAGAGGTGAGAGAAGGAGAAGAACAAATTGATTGAGATGGTGCATACGAAGGTGTTGACCCTAATACCAGTGACCAAGAGGGTGCACATAGAAGTGTTGCCCCTAATTATGGAATTGTGAAGAATATAGAAATGACCCAAACAATATATTTAGGATCATATGTATGAGGTTGTTGGAACTTAACCCAAATAAGTCATCTTGGAGACCCCGGTATTGTGTAGACAAAGGATAAGTGGTTCACAATGAGAAAATAATACAAGATCCACATAGGCTAGTAAAAGATGATAGTGCCCATATTTTATGATATATGTCCTTAGATTTAGTTATGGAATTGATAACTTGGTATTTTTTTAATGATTGGGAACATATAGGAATTACATAAAAATTGTAGAAAAGATAACCTATCCATATGCAATGCAAACAACGTTACCTACAATTTGTATAGACTTAAGTGTCAAAAACATTATGATGAAAATAGACCATTCCTTGATAAGGAATATTTGCATGTATTTTCTTTTAGTGTGGGTGGAGAAAGAACAGGAGGCTATAGGAATAAAAGTTCTATGATTCCTAAGTATAGCGTAAGTTTTCTAGAATCCAAAAGATCCAACAATGAATCTTCAATTTTGAAGAAGTAAGGCATAAACCTAGTAGTGAAAGTGAAATTATAGATTCAAGAAATAACCAATTGAATGCACATCCAAATCCAAGATTAATTAGTGGTTAAACATTAAATATCATGTAGAATAATCTATTAGGTGAGCTAGGTGAAGAAAGAAATATGGACAATATTCTTAATTTATAAAAATTTTATAGCCTTATGATTGGTACACCAATCTGAAACATTATTTTCTAACATTTGAAATATGATGGGTGTGAAGTGAGTGAAGAATGATAATACTAAGGAATGTGGGCTTGTAGAATCATTACATGGTAGATATTTGAAATTTATATACTTCATGAACTAGTGTGGGAAGAATTTCAAATAAGTGTGGAATGATCTTACCCAGAATTTAAAAGGAAAGAATGTGTTGGAAATACTATTCAAGACCTTAAAAAATCAAACAAAATCCCTTGAATATGTAATAGAGTATGATATAATTATTTTTATATGATTGAAAAGACACGTTTCAATTTTGATGAGGCTAGTAAAGTTATTTTGTTTGTGTAGGGACTGTGTTGTAAGATCCATTTTGTAATTACACAAACCAAATTTACTACCAATGTATGTTTAGTCAAGGCTGTTATAAGGGTATACAATATTGAAGACTATGAAAATAGTGTGGGGTAAGCCAAAATATAGAATCCAAGTTGGATGTTATAATGAAAAGACAAGAAGTGTTGCAATAATGAAAGAAATCAAGACTAGACATCTATTGCATAGAATCCAAAGATGAAAAACACCATAAGAATGATTGTAAAAATTCCCATGTAGCTAGAATAGTATTTCCATCAAATGGGAGAAGAGAATATTGCACATAAATTAGGCTATGGGGACACCCACTCAAGTAAATGCAATTGAGTGTACCATTATGTGTACCATCCCCAGAGTGTAGTGTTTTGTTTCTATAGATCTATTATGCATGAGACCAAGGACTATAGAGTGATAATATATTTGAAAGAGGAATTAACAAGGAATGTATTTATAGTCCAAATGTAATTATTTGCAAAGGCACAAGTTATAGAGGTATAAAGCATTGCATCTCCTAGAGCAAGTACATAGTGGGATCCTTTTTCACCTCAAACTAACACACAATAAATTTTTAGTCTACATAAAAAAGTTTGAGTTGGTATTCATCTTCTTCAAAAATATTATAGATTTGGCACTTCCTTCTCCCTAAAAATCACCAATAGGGAGTTTCCTTCGCCACATGGTCCTTATAGAGGATACAAAAACTAGAATTAAGGGTGGAGTACTCCACAGAGGTCATATAGTATGCATCAAGGATGATATTAAGGTTTTATCAGCAAATGACTATGGGGCCTCTACCTCAAAGGTAAGGAGTGATATGTTATCTTTATGAATAACTAAATCATATTGCATGGAATTTTCCTTCAAATTCAAAGTGGGAAGCATATTGCACATATCGTAGAGTACATTGGAAACATCACCTCGAAGATTGCATCACCATAGAGAAGTAATGGAAATAAAAGTGATTACATGATGACAAAATGATTAATGTGGTACCCAAAGAAACTATGAGTTTCCAAGTTGTTCTCATATCATAAAGGAGAAAGGGTTGGGACTAGTGGAGATGCCTAATGATCCCCATATATAGTGTGCATACAATAAATGTAATTATGTCTAAAAAGGGATAATAAATTTTATAATAAGATAAAGGATTAGTGAATTCCATTAAGAATAGAGACACTAATAACTAGAACACAGGGGAATATGAAGTACACATATATGGGAAAATGATAATGATTTTGAAAGGAGTGGTTGCCGCACGATAGGATATTTTTAAGATAATAAATGTATTGCACAAAAAATACATCTTTAATAATATTTACAATTTGTTGAATAATTTACTCAGAATAAAAACCAATGGAGTTCTTCAATCCAAAAACTTATATGGTACATAAAAATAAAGAAATATTGGGATGTAGATATTAGGATAAATATAATTCTGGGAGGATATGAAATAAGAGATTTAGTATTTGACTTTGAAGTATTGTAAATATGATTTCTAAGTATACATGGGAATGCATGGGTGATCCAACATTACCATATATCCTTGTTACTCTAATTCTAGTATACTATGGAAGGGTCGATCTAATTGGATGATTAGAAGATGTAGAAATTCAGGTAGGATACTCAAACCTAAAAGGATATTATGAAGTCATTGATATGAAAACAAATGAAACACGCTACCATTTTCTAATTATGAAATAAATGGGCCTATAAAGGGAACATGAATATAAATATTTTCACGAATCAATTGGAGGAACATGTGGAGGATTCTATTATTTTCATACCCATGAACAAAACTAAACAATATCCTACATAATTCCAAAAATTTCATTATATCCGATGCACAAGACACTAAAATTTGGTTTAAATTGGAGCATAACGACAAATAATAGGCCTCATAATCCATAAAAGTAAAGCATAAATGATATTATAGTAACTAGGATATTCCTATTGATATGTACACAAATAATCCATTCTTGGAAGAATACTTGTGATAAATAATTAAATCTCCCATTAAGTATTAGATAGAAAAATTATATATGTTTGTACATATAGAGAAGTATTATACTGAGAACCTAATGGAGAGAGTTATATCTCATGGGAAAAAAATTCATCAATCATTATGTATTAAAATGTAGATTTGAACCATTGTATGCAAAGAGAGCATGAAATCAGACCTATGAGGCTGGTCCACATTAAGGAGAAGAAAAATTTGTAACATATTGGTGATTCTAATTTGGATATGTTCTTGATTAAATTTTAGGAACATGTTCCCAAGTAATATAATACATTTATTAAACCATAGTATGCTTTGAAGGTGATATCAATGACTTGGTGGGTACTGCATAGAAGAAATAATCTTAGATGGAATGAAGTAAAATGAATCGTGCATGTAATATTTACATTACCATCTAGATTGACTAAAGCATGGCCAAGATATTATGAAAACTAGTGTCCAGAGATACATATTCAAGGATGAATTGATGAATGAAAGACACAATAAATTGAGCCAAAATGAAGGGTCCATATCTTACAAGAAACATTCACTCCATTTCTTAAGGAATGGTATTTTCATTAGGAAGGGAGAATACAAATGTGCACCTAGAGACATATACAAGAATATTTCATCCATGCATTCACATTCAAAGATAACAATCCTATAGTGAAGGAAGATTTGAACAAGATCAAAATATTCCTCTTTACAGATCTATAGATGTGTAAGTAGGAGCTAAGTTTAGAGACCCATAAGAGACAAAGCAAGGGAATGACACAATGACAACCAATAAGAATGAAAGAAGTAGAAAATGCACTAATCAAAAGATAGAAGTTTGTTAGAGAGCTAAGGATGACAAAGAAGGGAGAGATGAATCAAATAATGAAGAGGATATAGAATGTAAAGGCATGTTTGAGACAAAACATATTTAGCCACTTCCTGAAATAAAATAAGTATGTAATGAAGAATAAGATAATTTCCACAATCTAAATATAGAATAAAAAGAAGGATCAAGGATAATTGGAGACACTAGATACAAAGGGAAATAAAATTATATTATTAACCAATAATTAAAATGGTGGTAGACATCATACCCTCAAGAATGATTAAGTTATCCACTATTGAAGACAATTGGATAGAGCAAGAGATATCTAAAATTATATAGCTCTTATGTGATTATGAGAGTGTTTTCCCAACCAAGTTTAGTGAAATAAAATGAGTATACCCATCTCTAGGATAAATATGCATTTACTTAAAATAATACATGAAGCCCATAAAAAAGAGGCCATACAATTTGAACCCCAATATGAAGGATAAGGTTATAGTAAATTTGGATCACATGACAAAAGTGAGATTGATATATATATATATATATATATATATATATATATACCATAGAGAATTCAAATTGGGTGGGTCCAATAGTTACTCAACTAAATAAAATAGGATAAATACATATTTTTAAATGCTATTAGGCCCTCAAGGATGGTTGCATAAATTATCCATTTCCTAATTCATTCACAAATGAAATTATAGAGGAAATAATAGGTCATGAAGTGTATTCATTCACAGATGGATTTAGTGGCTACCATCAAATTCCAATTTCATGAGAAGATAATTCCAAACCTATGTTTATTACAGAATGAGGTTTTTTTCTTACAAATTAATGTCATTTAGATTAAAGAATGTCTCTAATCATATTTTCCTTAGTTGTAGTCACTATATTTAGGGATTCCAATCATGATCTTCTTGAAGTATACCTCTATGATTGGGAATTCTTATCTCTATTCAAGGAGAATATTTTCAAGGTATGCATAGTGTTAGAAACATGTAGATCATTACACACTACTATAAATTTAAAGAAACGTTTCTTTTTATGGCCTTTGGAGTATTGCTTGGGCATGTTGTTTGTAAAGATGGAATACTTGTAGAATAGGAAAATATTGTGGTAATAATTGGGCTTAAAACTCCCAAAAATTCATTAGAATTTTGTGTATTCATAGGATATATAGGATAATTTAGGAAATTCATCGAGTGTGCTAATAGTGTGTAGCCAATGGAAGAAATAATAGTAAAAGGTGATAAGTTCAAATGGACACCAAAATGTCAAAATACGTCCACACAACTCAAGAAAAAGCTAGATACTATGCCAAAACTATTTTTTTGGATTGGAGTAAAATGTTTCATGCGCATGTAGATGTAGACACTAAAATTAGGTCACACTCCCCTTTGGTCCCTCGACAAATGAATACCTTCATCACATTCACCTAGCCATGGCCCCCTTCACCCCACTAATATTAATTTAATTTATTTATTTTCCTCACAATATTTATAATTTAAATATCTTAATTTAGATAATGTCCACACATATAACTCACCTAGACACCTCATCAAGCCACCTCACCCTAAGACCTCTTCTTAGTAAGTTTCCATAACTAACCAAGTCTTACCCAAAACCTAAAAATCAATGCCTACATTCCTTCTAACAAAATTCCTGCATGCTTAAAGAAATTTTTATCCTAATCCATGGGTTGATGACATGAGATCCCAAAAATCAAGGGGATCTACTTAGTTTAGTAAGCCTAGGAAATCTTGCCTTGATCGACACCGATTACCCATAAGCGTCATTAGTTAAGCCGAATCATCGTTGGCCACCTTTTTAACTCCCAAAACAACCTTATTTTGGAGGTTGGAAAATATTAGTAGATACCGAGAGAGAGATATCACATCTTTTGAGAACAAGTTTCAGTGAGAACACACATGCAAGGAAGGAGATCAAGCATTTTCTCTTGCACAGGCATCCAACATTCACCCAAAACCATCTAGCACTCACTCCCACATAGATTTGATACAACAAAGAAAAACATAATGCACATGTAACCCATGTAAGAGCTTTCCAACATTTGGTGATCCTCAATAGCATTCAACCTCTTACCAGCACCTTCATTCATCACTCACAGGCACCCAAAACCAGATTTCAAGTAAGTGGAACAATTTACTCCTTTGGTTCATTCATTTCATCATTGTATCTTTATCCTTTGTTCTCCTAGCCACCCATTGACCTCCTTTAATACTCACCCCTCCATATACCCATTAAAACCTCACCAAATCCCATCCAAACAGCCTAATACCTCATTTCAGTTGACCAAGTCCTTTGTGTAATCATAAGGGAGATCCAGAGCTCATTCTGTAGAATTCCCAATTTTCCATAGTAACCAGCATTGGTTCTCCCCAACCGGTGTCGATCACCCTTAACTGGCATCGGTCTCTATATCTACTAATAAAATCCATAACAGTGACCTACCCACCTATTCCCACATCACCTTTACTCACCTATGACCTGCCTCGAGACCTGCTGCCGGACCTACAGAGACCCGAACCGATTACACGACCTTCGGATCTTAAACCTAGCTTGTTAGATTAGATCTTTCTTATTATTTTTTGAATGAGATATGTAAATAATTTTAATTACAATATGATTTAATTTATTACCAACATTAAATTGTTTTAAAAAGGTGGATAGATAACCAAATCAGGAAGTATCACACTTCCCAGATATAACACATGCTAGGTCACCGCATATATTGTTTAATTTGTTTTGGTGGTCTTGCTTTCCATTTCAGGTAGTTCCTCCTAGCCAAAAGGAATCTATCATGATCAGTTGTGGATTTAGGAATCATATGCGCACAAAGTAACCCATTAACCAACATTTCAACAAGTATTCCTCCTACACTGTTACCTATCTGTTTCATCACATTCAAAGAAACATCTAAGAATCAGGTGAAACATTTTGGCACACTGGTTGGACCCATCTGGGGTTCCTTACATTTTATTCATTCCTAGGAAAAGTTGTGTGTTTGTTTCCCTTCTAAAAAGCATGCACATTAATTTTCTTCCTTGGTAACCTTCTTTTTATTTCTATTTTCTCTAAAAGAAACCTTTCTTTTGGTGTACTTAAAAATAACCATTTCTTCTTGTTTTCTACATTTTAGTGAAAGAGCATACCTCTTCCTCTTCATCTATTTTTGTCACCCAACTTCTTATTTCAATTTGGGATTATAATAAGTGCATTACATTCTAATTTATTACATTAGCTCACATTAATTGTGGGCAACCTATAGGCTTGAATTCATTCCCAGTTGATGGTTGACAAACAAATCATAGAAAGCACATATCGCTCTCTCTGATTCTTGCTAAATTTCACAAATTCACAACAATTACATATTCTTAAAAAAAATCTTTCCTGGGAACTCCTGTCAACAATCACACTGATATGAGGATTGGCGGTACTCCCCACTCATTGCTCTATCAATTCATACTTCAGAGCGAATCCGCCCCCACCATAACATACATGAAACCTCACCTTTTAGATCTCCTTCTTCATAGGAAGCCATCCTCACCACAAAATTCTATTCTACATTTCATGAGTCAATCCTTAAATAGCATAAACTAAACAAACATAATAGAAAAGGCACTTTTAGGATCACATTTTCCTTAGTGTTTCTACTTGGCTTGCGTTTTGAGGAGAGAGGTCACTTTATTCATATTTCTTATTCATCCTTGCATGCTCCTCATCATATTTGGTGTATTTTGGCTTCATTTGAGTGTGTCTGGACCATATTCTCATCATTCTCATAATTTTGGCTCTAATTCCACATCTTATTTTAATTCACAACCACTTTTCTTTCTTCCCTCATTCAATTTCACAAGTGACGGTGTAAGTTCGGCGACCATCGTTAGTTACCCCCGACCATCATCGGTTATACCCAACAAAGCATTGCTTCACTTGTCATTTTGGTTAACCTATCCAAAGGGACATTTATTCATCTTCTTCAACAATTTAGAGTCCCTATCACCACTATCATTCCCATTAACCTTGTAAAACTCATCAGGTTCCACATACCTTTCATATTTGACCTTATACCTTGTTTTTGATTCACTATCCATTTCCCACAGTGACCGAGTGTCGGTTTACCCTAACCGACATCGGTTAGCTTGTGTCACTTTCCAGCTAACATTTGGTACCTAATCCACTTTTTACCACCTGTTTCACCTGTCCTGCTATTTTTTGTGTCATTTACAGAGAAACAACCTAAACTGATCAATACTTGTTCACATGGTGTTGACTTGAAGACAAGAAAGTGCACTTATATTCCATGCCAATTGTCAACCACTCTCCCCTAGCCCTTCATAACATTCCATTTTATCATCGGCCATGGATCCTATCCAACCTATCACTATTACCACTGGAGATGAGGAGTTCGCACAACTCTTTGACCAAAACCCTACCACCTTGTAGTTTTATCTTTCTCACTTGTCCACTTGAGATGCCTCAGGTCAATTGATATACATCATGCCCATATTTATCCCCCTGAATCTCACTCCCACTCCTGCGTCAACCCCATCTAGCTCCATGTTTCTCACATCTACCTTACCCCTAGTCATTTTGTAGCTAGGTCCTATACCCGCTATGACTTCAATGTCTCTGCTACATTTGTTACACCCACCACATCCACCATACCTTTGATAACCACCCAAAAGAACCTCATCGCCCCCATTGTCACGCATATACACGTAGCTAAACAAACACCTCCCATGTCGGTGACCCCTACCCCTTTTCAAAATATTTTCCTTTCTATTCCATAGTCGTTAGCCCCCATTGCCACTAGGGTTACCATGACCCTTCCACCTCCATATATGTACTATCAATGACCTCCCATTTCATCTATTTTTCACTCTGAGTACGTACCCCTATTTCATTGCCTTCTTCTCTATCAACCTACATGTCGTTGTCATATACTAGAATTCCACTTGTCGTTATATACCGAAAACCAACCCTCTCATGCTACAAGAGGCACTCAATGATCGCAACCTACCAATGACCTAATCAAGCTGGTGATGGACAAGATGCGGACATTGGACGCATCAATTTCTAGCTCCCACAACACTCTCACCTATGATGAAATTTTCAATGAGCCTATCCACCCATCCATTCCTATTCTTCCATACCCCATGAATTAGGAAATGCTTAAATTCAACCATTTTAATAGCAAAGAGAACCCACAACAACATTTATGGTCATTTAAACACAGGTGCTACCTAATTGCTCATGATGATGCTTTGCTCCTGAGGACCTTTCCCATGTCTCTGATTGGACTGCATTAGATTGGTATAGTGGGTTACCTAAACACTCTATATTTTCATTTAATCAGTAACCCAAGCCTTCTTGGATCACTTCTCCATCAATATCGTTAAGAATCTTACCATGATTGACCTATACTCTATGCGTAAGTATGATGATGAGTCTATCACAAATTTTGTTGCTCGTTGGTGTAGCCTTATCAATCAACTCACCTTCCAACTACCACAAATAGAACTCATCGAGATATTCACATGGGATTGTGCTAGACATATCTCGCCAACCCTGCAGTGTAGAATTTCCAAACATTTAATGAAGCATTCACCATGGCACGAAAGTTAGAGATTCGGGCCATCGAAGAGAAGAAAATCCAATTAAGCAATAAGAATTCAGCATTCAAGTTGAATGATACCTCTTCTTCTTCCAAACTGCAGAACCATTATTTAAAGGCCAAGGGTACTAATAATGCATTGGTACTCAAGACCATCCTATCTCATCTCATTAAATCAAGCTAGCCCCTCATCTAATCTCTCACCCATTCAAAATTTTCAATTCAGACGAGAATAACAGAAATCAAACTGGCCTTACTCTTCTATCTTAGAAAACCTTATCAAAGCTAGGGCCATCACCCTTTCACCTATAAAACTACACACTAGTTTTGACCCTACTCGACCCATGCCCACATGGTATAAAGAACATGAATTCTAAAACTATCATCAAGTAAAGGGTCATAGTGACAGAAATTGGACCACTTTCAAAAATATTGTCTAAGAAATGCTCAAGAAAGGTGAGTTAACCATAGATAATCCTAACGCACCTACCAATCAAAACCTACATATCTTTAAGAAACCATTTCCCAATCATGCCCCTTTGTCTGATCAAACCGGTGAGACCTCAACTCATGATAGCCATACCTGCGAGGTCCATGCTATTTTTAGTGATGCACCTGTTGCTTCCCAATTACCCCATATTCCTTCCATAGAGGAAATTCTAGCCCGAAGTCCTCCTTCTGCATTAGAACCCACCTCACCTATTCCTCTACCCATAGAGGAACACCTTTCACCTCCTTCCTCACCTATGGAGGAGCCTTTCACTAACATCGAGACCATTTCACCTTTGGCTTCTCCACCTAGGGGACCGACACCCACAATACTTCTTCAGTCCATGGAGGATACTTGTTTATCTCCTCTACCCATAGAGGAGCACTCATCCTCTCCTCCACCTATAGAGGAGCACCCATTCTCTCCTCCACCTATCATGGATCAAGTAGAAATACCTTTGCCTCTAAGCAAGCATTCTCCATTAACTACCTAAGATCCTGTAGACCAACTCTCGGCTCTCTTACCCACAGAAGCTGAAGCTAGCCAATTCCCCATTTCTAAGACACATTTTATGGGAATTTCCATTAGGTATTCATTAACATCACGTACAGATGTTTTGTTCTCACATTTGGCTGATCACCTAGATTATGTGGATAGAGCCTTATTGTGGGGGTGTCTTCTGCTTCCGATCTCAACATAAATGCAGATGTCACTTGCTGATACCTCCACTATCTACCCAAAAATATTTTGACCAATTGAACCGAATACAATCACATTTCCCACAACTTCTCCTATGACACCCATCATATCTTGAAACACACCCTTACCCATAACCCAACATACATCTAAATCCAAGCCCACACCTATAACATCTTCCTTGACTAAACCTATTATTACCTTAGGGGTCACCCTAACTACAAAGCCTTATTCATCTACTTGTCAAACTAGATTTAGGAACATCTGTAAAGCCAACACCAAACCCACTCTAGCACTCAAAAATAAGAACCAAACCCATATAACTCATACCCTACCAACGCAAATCACACCTGCATCACCTTCACATGTTCCATCCATCTTAGGACCTCAACCTCCCAACACTATCAAGAAACTTTCACCTATTAGTAAACTAAGAAAATAAAATACCATCCCTTCCTCGCCAACCTCTAACATACCTCGGTTTCCGACATGGCTTACACCTACACTGCTGCAACATTTCTACCACCCATACCTCCAATACCCTCAGTAACTTCTTTACTACCCACTTCACTTCAGTCTTTGTCCCTCACACCCCCTACATAACCCTCACGATCCACCTTCACATCACCTCCATTGTCCCAATGGGTAACTCACCCTCTTCCCCCATCTCGATTTTCCTTCTAAATATTGTACACCCACATCACCTTTACCCAAGAAGATAAAAATCCCCTACCCTCCAATAAGGTAGTCAAAACAACCACACACCCTCCTTCCCGTTCATCTACCATACCCCTACCTAAACAAACATGACCAAAACCCAAGACCATACCAGCACCCAAAACCATAGCTCGACCTACTCCCCCTCCTGCAAGGACCATTCCTTAGAAATTAGCCATACCTACACCCAAACCCACTTTCACTTCCCATTGTGACCCACTAGCAGGGTCCTATGCCAAAATCTTAACCAACCTCCTTAAGACTTGTCATTACATTACCGCCACTCAGACCTTATGACCCCCTCAAACCCAAGCCAAAATGGTTTGATGACACTAAAATTTGTGCCTACCATCGTGTGCTAGGGAATGATGTGGAGAACTGTAAGGCTTTGAAAAACGTACTCATCCAGTTCTTTCCTCTAGAATCCAACTTTGACAATGACAACCTTCTTGATGAGGACCATAATTCACCGACTCCCATTCCCACATTCCTTCCCTCTCTTTGCCTACTTAATAACCATGACCTCTGCCAGGAGCTCCTAGAACCACCACCAATATTTTGAATTAACATGGTTCGCATCGAGATAACTTGCCACACCATCACCCAAATGTCATTGTGCCTAACTCACCTCACAGGTTTTTTTCCTCCGGTAGATTTTTTCCTGTCATGTCATTACACCACCCATCCTACACCTTCTCCATTTTCCAACTCCCCTCATATCAACATGATCCACATCACTACCCGTGCTTAGAAAGACAAAGGCAAGGAAAAGGCAACTGACTCACCAACCAATTCTATACCCAACATACCATCTGCACCCATACCTAAAATCACTATCCATGGCCCCACATACCCTATTTCTAATGGAGTCACACATCGCACCATGCTCAAACAATTACACCAATCTCCCTCAAAATTTCCTTATATGACCTCATCCAAACCTCGAAATCCCATCATCAAGCTCTCATGGAGGTCCTACAATCTATTGAGGTTTTACCCAATGACCCTACACATGTAGCCTCCATTATCACACCCCATCATGTAGCCTCTCTCACCAAATTACCACCTTCATCTTCACCCCACCCTACTCACCAAGTAGCCTCCCTTAGCTTCTCTGAAGAAGAGATCGCACCACACCAAACTAATGACCTGACCCAGCTCTCTTCATCTCTATCCACATCGATGACATATGGGTATGACGTGTGATGATTGATGGGGTGCTAACATCAACATCATTTCATCCCATGAATTCACTCAAATGCGCATACCTAACAATTACATGCATTAACATCCCATCATGTTTTGTTCATTCAATGATGCTATCAACAATACACTAGGAACCATCATCCTCCACTTTACATGGGCCACCACATATTTCTAGAGTTATTCTACATCTTGGAGGGGAATTTCAATATAACTTGTTGCTTGGCATGAGACCACGGATTCATGTCATGGGTTGTGTTCCTTCCACTTTGCATCGTTGTGTAAAGTTTGAACATGAGGGACACACCTATACTATTCTAGTTGACCCATTACATTTTAAAACATGCAACATGCTTTACCGACCTAATGATGTGCTCATACCCATTAAGGTGTTTACCTCCACAACCACTACCGCTTCACCTATACCTCCTCTTACCAGTATAGTCGCTACCTAAACTACACATTCCTCCTCCATTCCTACCACCTCCACAACCTCCACGGCCATTCCATTAGCCTCCTAATCTATTAAATCCACCCCTACATCGACCTTTGACACATCATCCATTCCAGCTACCCACATACCAACCATTGAGCCCTTAGAAGGAATTTTTCAACACCTCACTCTGGGGGAGTATTGCCTATATAGTGTTAACATGTTCCTTACTCCACAAGAGTACAAAATCCTTCACCAACACCCTCGCTATGATCACTGCATAGGAGAATGCCTCCTTTATGGTCCTCCTCATCTCCGTACTAGTCTCACCTATGGGGGACTTGATACTACCACTTACACACCCGAACCACCGTCACAAACCCACCCATTTTCTCGTTGACTTCTAGTCTCTCACCAATCACCATTTTTCCCACACCTTCCTACACCGATGTGCATGGAAGGGTTTTGGTTTTGGATTTTATGAGCAAGGCCACCATACTATCATTCCATGTACCACCCACAAACATAACAACCGTAGTGGTATCAGATTTCTGAACCACCTACCAAATAGGCCCACATTGAACTCATCAAGGACATCAACCCTTCTCCACCTTCTTCACCCACTCCACCTTCATCACCACCTTTGCCAACGGAGTCGATGGATCTTGAATCTATCCCTCATAATTTTTTTTTTTCATAAACACTGTTTCCTTGGGGCCTTTGAATTATCAATGCAAGTGTGAGGCTCCTTCCTCTCTTCCCTTCCTGTATCCTGAAATGATCAATGACAATACACCTTCAATTAACATTGTTCAATGTTAGGATGATGAATCTATACTCACCTACCTTGATGCGAGAATATTTATATATTCATTGGTCATTACCATCGAGACACAAACCACATTTGAATGAATCGACTATCAAGATCAACATTCATACTCAGGATGACCCGCACATCCTAAAGATCGGTCAATATTTAGATGTTGTTGAATAGGAAGCCATCACTTCTTTTCTCAAATATCATAACCATGCTTTCACTTGGTCTTACACAGACATGCCTAGTATTGACCCCACCATAGTAGTCCACAATATCATAGCCATTCCTGATGCCAAACCCATCAAACAAAAGTTGAGGAAAATACACCTCGTATTGCCCTTCTCATCAAAGAAGAACTTGATTGCTTCTTTCCATTTCCTTCACGTTACGCATTGATTATCCTTGTTTGATTTCTAACATTGTCCCTATCACTAAAGTGACAGGGGACTTCGCATTTGCATAGATTTCTATGACCTTAACCTATCCTACCCAAAAGATGGCTTTCCCTTACCAAAGTATTGACCAACTAGTTGACCTTATCGCTGGTCATGAGATGCTATCACTCATGGATGGCTTCTCGAGGTTATAACCAAATCCTTCTTGCCCTAGAGGATCAACATAAAACCGCATTCATCACCCCTTGAGGGACCTTCGCTATCGAGTCATGCATTTTGGCCTTAAAAATTTTGGTGCCACATATCAGCAAGCTATGACTTATATCTTCCATGATATCATGCATCATATATTGGAATATTACATGGATGACCTCCTCACCAAATCTAAATGCCACTCTAAGCACCTTCCCGTCCTAAAAACCATTTTTGGTCGCCTCATTAAATATTATGTCTACCTTCAGCCCAAGAAGTGCATCTTCATGGTCCTCTCAGGAAAACTCCAGGGCTTTATCGTTTCCCTATGTGGTATAGAAGTTGACCCTACTAAATTCAAGGCCATTCTTGAATGCCTCCACCCACTAACCTTAGATAACTCCGTATCCTGCAAGGTAAGTTGCAGTCTATTCGTTGTTTCATTTCACAATTATCTAATCGGTATCAACCATTTCATCATCTGCTCAAGAAGGATATCTCCTTTAAATGGGATGATGACTACCACAAATCTTTTGAGGCCTTAAAATAATACCTTCTTCAACCACCCATACTCATTCCACCTAAATATGATCAACCCTTCTACCTATACATCTCAGCTACCGATCACTCTTTGGGGGCCATGCTCGCTCATCATGATGAACAACATAGGGAGAAAGTGGTTTATTACATAATCCGTACTCTTTTGGACTACAAAACCCGATACACCCATCCCAAAAAACTTTTCTTATCCTTAGTTTTCATTTCCACAAAACTTCGTCATTAGCTGACCTTGACCTTGAATTCATTCATAAAAATTCCATTAAGGGCCAAGCTATCAGCGACCAATTGGCCAACACACCTATTTATTTCGGGATCAACCCCTAATTTTAACTTTCCAAATGAGTCCATTGTTGCCCTTTCCCTAGATGAACCTCCTTACCAAATGACACTCTTCTTTGATGGTTCCAAGTGTTAGCATGGGGGGCGGGGCTGGTGTTATACTCATTTTCCTTGATGGTGAACCCATGCATTTGTCTTTCAAACTAGATTTTGATTATACAAACAACATTTACGAATATGAAGCACTTGTATTAGTTCTCCAAGCTGGCTATGCCCTAGATGTCAAATCAATCAACATCTTTGGTGATTCCTAATTGGTCATAAACCAAGTTAATGGTATATACTAATTTTGTAATGAGATACTTCAGGAGTATAAACATTACGTGGACATACTTTTGACCACCTTTGATCGTTACGCCCTTAAAAGCTGTCCCACATTTAACCAAAAATTAGTAGATACCATGGCCTACTTTTCTTCCCAAATACCCACTTCACCCGTCGATTCTAAAATCTTTGTCACCATACAATGACCCCAATCACCTTCTTGTTTACTTCGTGAAGTTTACTCTATTGAAACCACTACCCCCAATCTGAGTGACCTTTGGTACAAAAAATACTTTGACTATCTTTCTCTCTCCATTTTACCTCCCGATCTCACATGTGGACTGACAACGCACCTTCCTTAAAAAGGATTCTCATTATGTCATCATGGGGGCCTCCTCTATAAGCGCAGATTTTGATGGTATTCTCTTATGATGCCTCATGATTTCTGAAATTCCTTATACCATTAAGGAGGTTGATGATGGCATATGTGGAGGCCACTTGATGGCCTTGTTTTTGCTAAGCATATTCTTCACCTTAGCTATTCTTGGCTGACCCTTAACCATGACTATTGCAACTACGTCAAACTTTGTGTAAAATTCAAACAACATGCCAACCTTCATCATACACCCAGTCATGCCTTATAGGTCACTCGTGACCTTTGGCCCTTCTCTCAACGGGGTTTGGATCTTATCGGAGAGATCAACCCCATTCTTCCCAAAGCACCACCAATGGATTAACACCACTACCGAATACTATAAAAAATGGGTTGAGGCCATAGCACTCATCTCCATCAAAGTGAGAAAATATGTGAGTTCATAAATCATCACATCATTTTTACTTTAGTGTTCCTCATCACCTAATCACCGACAAGGAAAAACAATTCAAAAACAAAACATTGTGGAAACTTTGTGATGCCTTCGGCATTCAGCTAAGTTTCTCATCACCTTATTACCCACAAACCAATGGCCAAGCCGAATCCACGACAAAACTCTAAACAAAATTCTCATGAAAGTGGTTGATGATCTTTGGGAAGGATTGGCATACACACATTCCTTTTTCCCTATGGGCATACCACACTAGTATTCACACTTCCACTGCTACCACACCATTTTCTTTGGTCTATGGTACAAAGGTTGTTCTGCCTCTTGAAGTTCAGATTCCCTCACTCTACATTTCTCTCATTGAAATGCTTAATGATGATGACTTTGATCGGAATTTGTTTATCACAATTGGAGTTATTAGATGAACATCATCTTAACGCTCTTGACCACCTTCAAATTTACCAAAAATGTATCAAACGTGCCTATGAAAAATGTGTCCATGAATGAACCTTCCAAGTTGGTGACCTTTTCCTGAAAGAAAATCAACATGTACAACCAAAGCAGAAAAAATTAAACAGGGAAAATTTTCTCCTAATTAGCTTGGACCATACATTGTAACCCATACTTATGGATTGGATGCTTATTTTTTATCTTCACTCAATGGTAAACCCAAACCTAGGCCCCTTAATGCCTTGCATCTTCGACCATTCTACTATTGACCTATAGTCCTACCTCACCTTTTGCCTCTTTCCATGCTCATCCCTTGAGCCTTACCCACTTCTTACACCTCACCAACGATTAAACAAGAATCATGTGAGTACCGTCACTTGTTTATCTTCTCTTGAATGTGTTTTACCATGGCGCTACACATAGCATAATTCTCATGGATATTTTTTTCTACCTTTAGATGAGATCCCATTGTCAATTCACCCTACTTTCGAAAAAGAATCCTATTCTTCACCTTGGTCTTGTCCATGACTTCAAATCCCCACATGGGACCTAACTCCTTGATTCAAACTTCTAATAAAAATATGACTCCTCGAGAAGGACATCTTCCTCTCGTAATTGCTTCGTAAATAGAATGATCCCTCAAAGGAAAGCTATGTAAAGCTCTTAAGAAAAAAGTGTGGAAGCTTCTCGCATCGATCACTTCATGAAGACCTTGAGGAGTTAAATTCCTCATCCCATATAGACTTCCCACATCGATTAGTCTATCTCAAATACAATTCAAAATAGAAAACTTTTTAGTGATGGACTTGCCCATTGTGACCTCGAGATCTCTTTCCCAAAGAGCATGCCACCTCATATCATATAAAATTACCCACCTTCATCCCTCTCACCATTTGCACCCCCATTTTCCTACTACCTCAAGAGACCTCTTGGAACCATGACATTTGGTGATCATGTGACTACTTTTTATCTTTAAAACAATCAATCATGCAATGTCTTTCTGAGTCTTACATTCATCAGCTTCTCCAAGGTATGACCTACTTAGTTCAATCCCAACCAATCAAGTGGCTTCATTTCTCCCTCATATATTTTGATCTGTATTTATTTACATTTTTATTACCTTATATAGGACTTGGCCCTCGATGCTTACCTTTTGGGTCACCTTCTTATTTTATCACAATTGACATCACCCATATCACTTTACCTACAACCTACTCACACATCAATTACCTAAACCCATCATGCCTAAAAACCTACCAACTCATTTCATGCCTCCTCATATTCTTCCCTCGATTATGGGAGAACTACATCGGCCTGAGGTCCCTTTTCACTGGGACTATGTAGGAAACACTCCAAGGGCATGGGGCCCTTGGAGGTTAGCTCGACCAATCTCTACCCTAACCAATCCATCTTTCATATTCCTAAAATACATTCTACCCCACTTATTTTTCTTTTTATATCAACAATTGGAAATCAAACCAAATAGACAACAATTTTCTTAACATTTTTATCATCCTCATAACATACATTTATTATGACTACCATTTCTCTACCATAATCATACATGTATTATAAAGAATCTTACATGTGACCCATATCATCATTCATTGCACAAATTAGTGAATCACAACTTCAACTAATTTTAACTCAACCATGCCTAAGACTTGACTCAATCCATGCCTAAACCAAACCTAAATCCACCATGCCTAAATCAACCTGACTCGATCCATGCCTACGACTCGACTCAATCCATACCTAAACCAAACCTAACTCTATCCATGCCTAAATCAACTTTGACTCGATCCATGCCTAAAACAAACTTAACTCCACCATGCCTAAATCAACCCGACTCGATCCATGCTTATGACCGACTCTATCCATGCCTATAACCTAACTCAATCCATGCCTATAACCTAACTTGATCCATTCCTAAATAGACCTGACTCCATCATGCCTAGGCTACCTAATTTCCATCCATATCACAACAACAAATCAAAAGTCTCATCAAAACACCAACAAATCAAGCATCTCATGTATCTCATCATATAAATAAATATGTATCTCAATACAATGTACATGGATATCCAATCATGTCCATCATCTCAAAATCATTGGTACACAGGTTGATACTCAATACAAAATGTCATCGAACGCAAGCCGGTATCATATACCTTTGAAAAATGAAACAATACAAAATCTCTTCAGCACGCAGGCCGGTATATGCTCAAAATATACAAAAACTATCATACATCCTCACTATCTTCGGCATGCAAGCTAGTATATATCCCAAAATGACTATAATACATTAAAAATCGGGAGCCGTATATCGACATCTGGTGGATATCCTCCATATCTGTATCACTTGTAGCCTCTACCTCCTCAAACCCCGTTTAGTTCCATGCTAACATCTCCCCACCCATCATAGGTGGTGGCTAGGTCCCTGTTGGTGCCTCACTGGATCTCGGTCCCCGTGAGATGGTAACCTCTCCTGATCCTATCTAGGAGATTGATGGATCCCTGTGCTCTCTACACTATGAGTGTGAGATATCATCCTCTCACTCAAGGCTTGTTATGCCCTATACTCTCCATATGATAGAAAGTCTATCCCATTTGCCATCAACTAGTCTTGGTAGTATATCGATGTCACCTAGGAATCCTATAACCTAGATATAGGAATGGTCTATGGTGGCCCCATAGGCCTCGATGACTATACCTATCTTAATAGAGACCTGTCCTTCTCCTACCTATGAAATGGGACCTTATCCTAGTGCCTATGGTGGTGCCCTCTGCCCCTGTGCATGTATTTGGGACTATAAGGCCCCAATATGTGCCTGAGTTATAGCCAACTAGCCCTGCAACCCTCACACATATGCTTGTAATTCCGCCACCCGACCATCATCCTCATCTCTTTCTCCATCCCCACCACTGGCCATCTGAGCTTGAAGACTACCCACTTGTACATGTAGCTCTGCTACCTCTACCTCTAAGCTCGCCCTGTGTATGTATGCGCACCATACCCAATTGGGTAATCAGAGTAGCCCCGCCCTATAGGGTGTATATGTACACTTTGTGATGGTGGATAGATCCAGATACTGGTTTGAGTGGTATGGCTCGTAAATGAGCCACCCACCTATGTCTATACCTATTTGTGTCCCCGACATCATCAATCTTCCGGTCCACTTTGCCTAGTCCTCCTAGCTGTGGGCACCATCGATGTGGTAGAGGTAAGGGCCTCTCCACATCATCTCTCCTATACTACGGGAAGGGCGGAGGCATGTCCTATAAAAGCCCAAACTACTGCTTGACTCTGTCAACTGGGATCATCTTGTGTTCCCCGTCATGGTGACCATGTATCCATCTCAGTCGCTAGATCTCATCTAGCTCATCGCGCATCCACCTATATGAGGGGAAGCCCACATATGGCCTCCAAATGATATCCACCCCAGACAACCCATCCAATAAACACAAGATGTAGGCCACATCATGTGTGGGCTTGTCTGATCTCCACACTCCAATAGTGGGCACCCATTGCCTATACCCCACTTGTACATAGCCTAGTGGAAAGGCATCGGCTTGGGCCATACCCAGTGGCCACACATAGACAATGTGCTCATATGTCTAGTAGTGAAGTAAAAATGTACAACACAAAGTTGAACTGCAGTCATCCATAGGCCCATAACTCCCTGTATAGCTACACCAAGAATGCTGGCACCCAGGAAAAGTGGGTTTGGTCCATCATCATGTCATGTAATACCCCCATCAATGATCGGGGAAATTGCCCACCCTCTACAATTGGTAGTGCAAAGAAACACATTACCTCCATCAATAGAACTACTAGCCTCATCTACTTCAGATGGTCTAGGTACATCTCTCCATAGTGAAAGATGGCACTATGGAATGTCAGCTCGGCCATCCCCTCTCCAAACATCATCAGCATCAACTCCTTTGAGGCCTCATAGGAGATCGAATAGACTGTGTACCCAATATGGGTAGCCGCAGAATCCTGAACACATCCTCCAGGTGACTATGATCTCACCCATCGGTAGGTGGAACATGTTGGTCATAGAATCCCATCTATCGATGAGTACGACCATCAAACTAGGTTGTCGGACTACATGCCGCCGCAATCGGACCCCACTCGGGCCCACCACCTCCACATACCGCAGCTCCTCGGGGGGTCGCTACACTGCGCACTATCACGAGCAAGGGTAGAACCCCCGTCCTTCATATGTAGTTAATCTCTCCCTGCATCTAATACAAACAACACATTGATATTCATTTATCACACCCATACTAATGAGACCAAAATATGTCTCATTATATCACCAAATAACATTCTTATTTTCTCTCTCAAAATAAAGCTTTAAAGTGAATTTAGATGTATTTTTAATAACATATATCATATTTAAGGTAAAATATAGGATTTATCTTATCATCTCTTTATAAATCTATTTGCAATCTAATTGTTTTTATTTCTTGATATCTCTTCTAAAGTTGGAATGCAATAGTGTGTAGTAAATAGGTCATAAGCAATTGTACTCCAAGTTCATAGATTGTAGCTACCAAAATTCTTCACATGGCTATGGAAATGCCTATCTATGGAAATTCTTCACACAACTACGAAAATTCCCAGCTATAGAAATTCTTCACGCAGCTATGGAAACGCCCAGCTAGTGAAAGTATTTTGGTTTGTTCCAAAATAATGTAAAGGAGCACCGAACTATTCAACCTACTCTTTTCTTCCACATCATCAACCAAGAATATAGATCCAAACATCTGGCAATCCAAATTCATGAATGCATGTGGCATTCCAAGAAGAATTCAAATTCATGGACTTAGCACTCCTCCTTTTTCTCTCCATGTTTCAAGGATGAGAAAATAGTGGAATAGTATTAGGAATGTTGAATAAGTACTCTCCCACTTTGTGTTCCTAGATTAAAGGGATGAGTTGTAGAAATATTCTCCACGATAAGTGGGTTGTTGTAGTCAAGTTTTTTTAGTACTTATTGCTTTGAATAAATCCACCCAAGAATAGGTAGTTAGTTCTTGGAGTGTGGACCAAGTAAACTAGGAGTAATGTCTTTAAATACCTCTTCCATATATTTGGAAAAGGGGGCATATTTTGTAAATCAATTTTGAATCAATACAAGTGTAGTTTTAAAATTTAATTGTAGTTTCTCCAAATCCAAAGGGAAGAGAATGGCCAAAATCCACTCTTCCCCAAGGAGGAGGGATTTTCTATTATTTCTTATCATAGTTTATTTACTACATATTTATTTTAGTAGTTTAGTTGTGTTTCTTTTTCATGCATGTTTAATTTTTGTATGTTTTCTTAGGGAGAAGTATTGTTGAATAAGATTTTCTTTTCTCCTTTTACATACAGCTTTAGACACCACCTTGGTTATAATGACATCAACTTGTCTATGAGTTGGTTAAATGACTGGTAATACAACGACCCATCATTTTTGGTGTCGTTGCCGGGGATCATGGTGTTATTAGGAGACTCGATTTTTTTAAAAGAGTATTCTAGTGACAGTAGAATACCTCTTAGCAAGATTTGTGATAGGAGATTCCAATTCAATAACTTCTTTATAATTTATTTTCATGCAATTTATTTTCCTGCAATTTCATTTTCAGCAATTTTCATTTTTCGTAATTTATTTCTAGCAATTTCATTCACGTGGAAATTATTTTCCCACAATTTTTTTCCCACACCCTATTTTAACCCCACCCATCTCAACCACCCAACTGTCACACTTTTGGCCCTTTTCTCTCCAAAGCCCAATCGATTTCAGTTATCTCTAACCGACACTCTTTGGTCACCCCTAAATCGGCATCGACCACCTATTTTGTTACCAATCTTTGGTTAAACCCTACCGACACCGGTGAACTGACGACTAACGGCGGTCACTATCACGGAGAAAACCTCGCACCCCCAAACCCTCCCTTCTCCACAACTTCCCACCCTGACACTTTTACCCACCTAAAATCACCTACACCTCCCCTTACACCTCTTTATTCCCCTCCTCTCCCACTTATCTCTCTCCCCCTCCTATTTGACCTAATCTACCGTCCCATCTTCCCAATTTTATTTTCTCCCACCCACAATAAAAAAAAAGAACAAACCAAATTTTCAAATCACCTAATCTATCTAACAAAATCCAACAATATTTGTATGCTTACCTCATCGTCTTCTTTGTTGTCATGGTGGAAAGTCCGGCCGCTACACCAATGGCCCACCCGATCCCTCTCTATCCTCTTCCATCACCAACTCATTACCCTAATGCTCCACCATATCAAATCATGCCCCGATCCTGTGGACCCACCTCTTAACAACCAATCACCTACTTCTCAAAGTGCCAACTCAACACTTCATTCCGTTCAAGCACTTTTTTCTCTTTTCTCTGTCTTTGTCTGTTTTCTCACTTTGCTAAATGACAAAGTAATAACAAAAAACATGGATTTTTTTTTAATAATATACCCAACCTAACTCGACGCTGGCTGGTTTTACTTTCACCAAAGATCGTCGTGTACCCTACCTTATCAAGGTCGGTTATCCTCTACCAAAGTGTCACTACCCTCGACCGACATCAATCACCCTCTCTTGCACATTTCCCTAAATTTTACCATACTACCCTACCCATCACCTTTTTTACCACACCCAAACTTTACCCTGACCATTTACCTCACCCTCCATGCCTCGTCATTTACCACCTACCCTTGTCCTCCTTTGGGGGCTCATTATTTTACCCATGTCGTGACCTATATTTTTGGACCTAGACCATCGCTAGTGACCTTTGACCTCATGTATTCACTATACCTTGTGGTATTGTTACCCATGTTGTTGACCTAATGACCTTACCTAGCCTATTCCCATGACCGTTTATCTTGACCCTACCTTTGGTTTACCAGAACATACCTAAAATTTCCTTCACTTGACTCCGCATTGTGTTTCGACCATATCCTACACCTTGATACACTGAAATCACTCGAAATTGTTTGGATAAACCTATCGACCTTAGATAATGTAGAGTTTTCCTACTCTTCAACCCGGTAGTGTGCTTCAGTTTATACATGTGTGTGCATTTGACTATTACTACCTTTGACCCTGACCCATTACCTAGATTACCCGAGTAGAAATTTTTCTTTTTCTCTTTCCTGTTATTCACCTTCCTCTTCATCTCATTCACCTTTTATCAAACCACTCACCGCTTTTGACTTATGCCTCTTCGGTTCCTAGTTTGATTGGGATCACCTTCACCCACACATGGGGCAACCACATCTTATTTTTGTTAGTGTCACTTACTAATACAAGCTACGCAACAAAAAGGGGAAAAATGTAAAAATTGAAATTAGGTCACACTCCCCTTTGGTCCCTCGAAAAATAAATACCTTCATCACATTCACCTAGCCATTGCCCCCTTCAGCCCACTAATATTAATTTAATAAAATTAATTCATCATCCTCACAATATTTATTATTTAAATATCTTAATTTAGATAATTTCCACACATACACCTCACCTAGACACCTCATCAAGCCACCTCACCCTAATACCTATTCTTAGTAAGTTGCCATAACTAACTAAGTCTTACCCAAACCCTAAAAATCAATGCCTACATTCCCTCTAACCACATTCCCACATGCTTAAAGGAAGCTTCCATCCTAATCCGTGGGTTAACGACACGAGATCCCAGAAAAATCAAGGGGATCTACCTAGTTTAGTAAGCATAGGAAATCCCACCTTGATCAACACTAGTTACCCATAACCATCACCGGTTAAGTCAGAACCGCCATAGGTCACCTTTTAACTCCCAAAAAAACCTTATTTTAGAGGTTGGCAAACATTGGAAGATCCTAGAGAGAGATATCACATCTTTTTAGAAGAATTTTTAGTGAGAACACGTATGCAAGGAAGGAGATCAAGCATTCTCTCTTACACAGAATCCAAAATTCACCCAACAACCATCCAACACTCACTCCTACATAGATTTGATCCAAAAAAGAAAAAAATAATGCACATGTATCCCATACAAGATATTTCCAACATTTGGTGATCCTCAACAACATTTAACCTCTTACCAACACCTTCATTCATCACTCACAGGCACCCAGAACCAGATTTCAAGTAAGTGGAATAGTTTACTCCTCTGGTTCATTCATTTAATCATTGTATCTTTATCCTTTGTTCTCCTAGCCACCCATTGACCTCCTTTAATACTCACCCCTCCATATACCCATTAAAACCTCACCAAATCCTGTCCAAATAGCCTAATACCTCATTTTGGCCAACCAAGTCCTTTGTGCAATCATAAGGGAGATCCAGAGCTCATTATGTAGCATTCCCAGTTTTCCATAGTAACCAACACCGGTTCTCCCCAACCGGTGTCGGTCACCCTTAATCGGCATCGGTCTCTATATTTACCAATACAATCCATAACAATGACCTACCCACCTATTCCCACATCACCTTTACTCACATGTGACCTACCTCAGACCTCTGTTAGACCTGCAGAGACCCAAAACTAGTTACCTGACCTTCGGATCTTATTTTAACCTAGCCTATTATATTAGCTCATTCTTTTTTTTTTTTGAATGAGACACCTAAATTATTTTAATTACAATAGGATTTACTTTATTACCAACATTAAATTGTTTTAAACGGTGGATTGGTAGTCATTTAGGAAATATCACACTTCTTAGATCTAGCACATGTTAGGTATTCCACTTTGCATATATTGTTTAATTCTTTCTAGTTGTCTTGCTTTCCATTTCAAGTAGTTCCTCCTAGCCAAAATCAAGCTGTCATGATCATATTTGGATTTAGGAGTCATACGCATGCAATAACCCATAAACCAACATTTCAATAGGTATTCCTCCTATGCTTATTATCGTATCTATTTTGTCACATTCAAAGAAATGTCTAAGAATCGGGTGAAAGCAGTAGATGCATTAGGAAATGCAATTTAGGAAATCCTTTACACAATTAGTAGAAAGGCATATTGACCACCTAATAAAGTTTATAATTCATAAGTTATCATCGGCATAAAGTAACAATACAACCAAAAATGAGAAGCCTTAGCAATTCAAAAATACATCCAATATTTATCAAGTAACACCTTTTTATTTCGTCATGGACATTTAAACATTATGATACCTATTCAATAAGATATTTTTGTGAGGAAGGATACCTATATGGCCAATGTTGTTTCAAAAATATAGGTTTGAAATCAATGTGAAACTAGGAAGCGAACGTCAAACTATTTAAGTAGAAATAATATAGGGAATATCCCTAAGAATTAAATGAATATTCCTCATATTTGTATTTTTTAGGTTTTTCATAGTATCATAATAATTAGAAGAGATTACATAGTTCCTATAATACAGAGTTCTACCATACCACTATATAGCAAAATAGAAAAAATAGCTTTCCACTAACGCATTATCATACATAATCATCAATTGATTCTTATAAAAATGGGAAAGGATGAAGTACTACAAAGAGTATATTTCAAAATGAAAGGGACACCATACTTAGAGAAGAATAGGTAGGAATAGTAGGTGGCCACTTTGTTGGTGAACCTGACTATGAAAAATATGCTACAAAGTGGAATTTGGTAGATAATAATATTTCAAGATGTGCATCGTATTAGGAAGCATTTCTATGTTTTCCAAAGGATTGGAAACCTTAACCAAAGAGATGCTATGTTTTTCAACCTAGTAATAGTGATGCAACAATTTTCACAATGGGGGATAGACTTTATAAGAACAATCCACCCACCTTCTAGAAGTTCTAAATCTAGATACATAATTATGCAATAGATGAATTTTAAAAATGGGTAGAAACCCTTGTAACACCTAATTTCACAACAAAAGATAAGCACAAAGTTTTATATGAAAATATCATAAAAATGTATAGATGCTCGCAAAAATTGGTAAGAGATCAAAGAACCCACTTTATCAATAAAAAAGGTTCTTATATAATGTTTCATCATCATAGCACATCATATCATTCCCAAGAAAACATATAAGAAAAATAAACCAAGGTATTGGAAAGGGTGCTAAAAACATATGTCAAGTGAAAAGAGATAATCGTGAAGATATAATACCAATTTTATTATGGACCTATAAGATGAACTATATACATAGCACATGATAAAACCCATTTCAACTAGTATATGGACTAGAAGTGGTTCATGGAATATATTGTAACAAAATTATGCATTTTTATAATAACGAGAGTAGGAGATAAGTAATCCATAGAGAACATATTACTTTCTTTGGAAAATCTAGAGGAAGATAGGGTGATTGTGTAGTGCATTTAGGAAGTGCATAAGAAAATAAAAAAATATTTGAATGATATGAATCTCTACACCAAGAAATTCTAAGCAGAGCACTTGGTATTAGTATATGAAAGTGGGTTTAGAGAGCATTCAGAAAATTACACACTCACTAGAAAGGACCCCATGTCATACACCATATAACGAAGTAGGGTACAATAGTATTATAGGATCTTTAGGGTAATTTCCTACCAAGAAGAATCAATAGATGTAGTCTCAATTCCGATAATTCATAATTTCACACTATTATAAATGGAAATCAGTACCTTCATCCCAAAGTTAGACTAATATTTTAAAATTCAAGCAATGTGTGGTAGTTAGGATTGTTATACATTTGATAATTTTTTGGCTAAGTGTGTGTAGGATTAGGAAGATCAAGAAATTAACCAAAAATTGGAAATCAAATGGCTAATTTTTCAAACACAAGAAACAAGGTGAAGGAGATGAACAAATTGAATAAGTCTAGGAAAATTACACAAAAGACAAGAAAACGTGATGAGGAAAAAATAACAAAAGAATTAAAAAAGGTGAAATATTACTACCTCAAATATTTTAATGGATGGACCATCAAATAAATCATATTTCAAGGTAAGTGGAATAAATAGGAAATTCAGAAGAGTAAAAATATAATCCCCAACAAATAAGTACAATTAAAAGGTAGATCAAGCCTTACAAAAATAGAAAATGAACATATCTTGCCAACTAAAGATATAAATAAGAGAAAAATGGTGAAATCCATAACATTGTGTCAAAGTGTGTTCAAAAGCCTAAGTTCACTACAATTTTATTACCATATCTAGATCGAGAGAGAATCAAACAACCAAAGCAAAAGTGGTAGATTTCATCACTCGCACAATCATTCCTAAATTTCAAATCATGATGAAGGAATAGGGGTCTCATTTTTGGTATTAAGGGATGCAGAGAAGGAAGATATGGGCATTAATGTAATTCTCTAGCATACCAAATGGAGTTATTTTCCACATCAAGAGATATTGGAGATGGCCAAGAAATATTGGGGCATAGAAAGACCCAAAGTAAAGCGTAAATGATGAGTAAATAGGAGGGAAACTTGTAGTCAAAGACCCATTATAGGGAACTAATATGGAGATACTTGAAAAGTTTTTTTACATGGGAAACCACCCAAAATTGATGTAGACCATTATGAGTTTCTACAACAATGGTGTGGTATGGTTGATGTAATAGATTTGGTTCCCAAAAAAATTTCTATAATATCCCAAGCCACCGGGTTCCTTAAGAGGAGCATAACATTCTCGCATACAAAACCGCTGCGGACCTTTAGTCTAGAAAACAATGATGACTACATATGCAGAAATATATGCAAAAAGAAGAGGATCCCTTTGGGAGTGATTGTAAAAATTGATTAGAGTTATACGAGATAGTGTTATAAATATATTAAAAATATACACATGTAAGAAAACATGCATCACTCAAAGCATAGTGGACATAGTCACAACAATGTGAGAACAAGATGAAGAATTTAATTGGCCTGAATTCTTGTCCCATGAAGTAAATATCAATATGTAAAAGGTAAGTGAAGCTTCTATAAAAACATTCATTTATCATTGGTTATTTATCTTGTTATGTTTTACACATTGGATATCATCTAATGGAATCATCAAAGTGGATGAGGCATACTACCCGCATGAGATATTTTTTTAGTACATTCTAATGAATCCATACACAACATATGAAGATAATCATAATATGGAACTATGGATGAGATAAGCACTCAACAAAAATGCACAAATCCATTAGGAAGTGCTAGCTTACACAATATCATAGGGTAATATGACATTGATGCATGATGGTGTCACACTTGGCTTAGAAGGTGACAAATATAAACACCCTAAGAAACTTCCATTTTTCATTGATATGGACATAACAAAGGCCAAATTTAGTATACAAGGGATGATTATCACACATGTGAAACCATTACACTTTGAATGACCAAAGGTCTGATTGATAGAATGAGACCTATAACCCACATTTTTTTGTAAAAACACAACCATGGCACAACACACAACCGAAGAAGGACAAACCATAAAAGTAGTAGGAAAATAAAGAGAAAAGAAAAAATAATTTTGAAACCTAAAAAGTTGAACTACAAGTGAAGAAATATCCTAGATTACCTAGTTAGTTTTGAAATTAGAGTTTGAAAAACTAAAGGTCAACAAAAAAGCAGTTCCATACCATTGCGCCATAGGACATGGGAGAAAAATGTACTTCCAAAAGAGATCAAGTGGTATATGTGTAAATTCATTATGAGAGAACATGTGCTAATTATAAAGCTCAGAAATGAAGACGTGATCCAAGTACTTATTAGGGACGCACTCTCTTATGATCAAAATATAAAGAGAATACGTGACACAAGACTAGATCATTTTCAATATTGCGAAGGGATTAAAAGAAGTGAGAGGGATCAAATTCAATCTACGCCTAATTTTTTTTTGACTGACATGAATAGACCAATAAATCCAAGTGACATCATATAAGAGGAAAATATCGAGAGACGAGACCCTACACGTTCGCACAAAGTATTCCTTGAACAATATTTGAAACTTATAGGGTAAGGAGTTAGTACCATAATAAGGGCATAATTATCATGAGAGTAAATAACTCAATAAAAATAAGTTAAAAAATTAAAAATGAAATATACATAGGAAAGAGAGGTTTATGCACAAAAGAGGAAAAACTCAAGACTCATAGTAGAGACAAAATAACGGTGCCTAAATTTTTGGTGAAATAAATAAAAACTATGCCTTCTCCTCCCCCATCCCCACAAGCTAAATCCAGTCCTCCAAAATCTACTAAGGAATAAAAATACAAAAGTAGAGGCCACCAAGCCCAGTATGTAAACACCTCTACTACAAGTATCTCAAGCCATACTGATCTATAGAATAAAATTTTCAATAAGAAGAAGAAGAACACATAGAAACAAGCACCAAAATAAATAAATTGCTAAGTAATCCCTTAAGAAGGCATAATAACATGAGTTCATTGTGAAGGAGAAGGAAGTTGAATAGTTGTGTAATATAAAAAGTAGAATCCATAAAAAATTTGAAGCAAGGAGAAAAATAAAGCAAGATGAGGAGAAAAATAAGGAAGAAGATGTAAAGATACAAAATAGAAAAAAATGTATAGGTTTAAGTGGGAGAATCCAAAATCAAAATCATTCCAAAGAACAAAAAAGAAAAAAATAAGAAGAGAGTAAGAAAGAAGAGTAATACATATAAAAAGAAGCAAAACATAAGAGAAAGGAAGAAGAACAAGGAATAAGGAAACATGAGAAAGAGAGGATCATAACAAGACATATGATGAAGTGAAATGCTCTCTGAAGCCATAAAACAATTATAAGAACATGCTCGGATTGTGAAGAAGAAAAAAATCATAGAATAAAATATTGAGGAGAAATAAAATACCAAGTGCAAATTAAAGAACTAAAATATAACACATAACTTATGTGACAACCCTCAAGTATAATCAGCCATTGCAGTATAGTGAGAAAAAAAGATAACACCATGGAGGTAGGAAGCTCTAGCATGGATTGAGTGCAAAGAAGAATATTTTACATGAGATACACAAACATTTTTGTGGGAAACACAATTAATGACGCAAATAAGAAAGTGTAAACCCATTTTTCCCTCCTCCTATATGTGCACAATAGTTCCCTAGATTACTTAGACAGTCTGAAAATGACAACCTAACAAGCTATGGTTGGCAAGTGGAGGTAGATATTTAGAATTTTCCATTATAAAAAAAAACTAAGAGTGTTCACATGCTTCAATACAATGTTTGTGCAGCCACAACCTAATTTTCCCAATGAAAGTAACATTAGAGCATACATTGCCCAACGTGAAAGCACAAATTGAAGACAATTATCCTAAACTCATCATAGAAGCTATAGGTGACTAAGTTATTAGTGAATAAATGTAACTAACCAATTTCATTTGTAAACTTGTGGAAAATTAGTGGGATCAAGAAATTACAACAAAAATGAATGCACAAGTTACCTAATCCAAGAAGGAATTAAAAGACATAATTATTATATTGCATAAATATATCAATCTGCTCCAACAAGATAAAATATGAGCCAAATAGATCACATTTAAGATCTTGTATTGGAATACACAACTAAAAACTATATGAGTCAAAACTAGGCTAACACATATCTTGTAAAAACAATGCAAGTGTGGATGATAGTCGAGATGGATGACTAGGAGATAAATAATGCACTAAAGTCATCCTTGTAGGCTCAAGATAATGTCGATGATAAACTATGAGAATGGAAGCATAAATTTCCACGTAATACTTTTATTGGGGTGTAAGCACATGTTGATAAGATAGAATGTTTCTCTAAGGATTAGACACACAAAGGATGTGCACATGGGAACAAGGAACATTTTAAGGCATGAAAGGATAGGGAAGGAAATGCGTGACAAAACACTTTAGCTCAGAACTTAGCCATTTTTATGGATAAGGGATATTTTTGGATATAGCGTGCGGAGCACAGATAAGGATGAAGACTTGCGCTACATGCAATGATATTTTGAGAACAAGTGGTTGATAAGCATCATGCATGGTTTGAGCTAATAATATGATTGCTTCTTCCAGTTAACTATAGGACATCTATTATTAGAACACTTGAATGTATACATGCTACTATAAAGGTGCCTGGTTATTATCATCATGTGACCTATTTTGAGAAGTGCATAGGCGGTGAAGGGAAAGTCCCCACCTCTATAAATATGTATTAAACTATGTAGTTTAGGGGGACTAAATTATTTTAGAGTTATGTTGTTGGATCTAATGTGCGCATGACTTATGGATATACCTTATAATGTAAGAATATTTTGTGTTTTATAGTGTTTAATGTAATGGAGTATATTAGCTAGATAATGGTGTTAAACATAACTAAATTTGGTTCATGTATGGTTAATATTATTATAGTTATTATTTAATTCATGATTCTCTAAGATCTAGATTCGGTTTATGCATTATGGAATGTTTACGTTTAATTATGGATCTGAATATGTTTTTTCATCATCACATTAACATCCTACACATGAAACTCTACAGAGGGTCCTAGTACCTTTACTCTCTTTGGGTGAGTTCTCAACACAAGCTGAGTGACGTGTTAGCACATCGGGTTATTCACAATAGATTATAGGTTTCATCATTGGTTCTATTTTCAGTCAGTTGTTTTCAAGATGTTTCATGATGAAGATGTACCAGTTGACCTTAGCAAGTGTTGAGGAGTCACTAAAAGATATAGAAGAAGAGTACGCTATGAGGTTCAACACTGGATCTGATTTTGACACTTGTGCATGGGTGGAGCAAAATTTGTATGATTGTTTGTATGAGAGATTCTTTGTTATCTTTCTGGTAGAGTTATATGAGTGGCTAGTTACTTATGCATCTAAAAGGAATTGGAGGTATCACACACTTGTCTAGACACAGGAATAATTTTAGGCCCTCTATGATGCTAATCTAATTTGGACACACATTTTGGATACTTAGTTCTATGGTGTTTTGAATAGATATATTTTGGAGTACTCAATTTCCACTTACTCTTGCTCGGAGGTAGCTGAGTTCTAGTTTTTACGGTATCCTAGGGGAACTTATTTGCAAGGCATTCCATTGGCAATCAAAATTTTGATGGTAACCCTAAACTTGGAAGAAAATATGATGGCTAGCTAAACCCTACCACACATGGGTGTAGGAGAAAGTTTGGTGAAGGATGGCGGACCTAGTGGTAGAGAGGAAAAGAGAATAAAGACAACTTATGTAAAATGAGGCACATGAGAGGGAGATAGAGAAGTAACATGATATTGTAGAATATATGGCATTGAGGAGAGAGATGGATCATGAAGGATTTAGAGCTCACACAGATGGCATGGATCCAAAGCATCTGGAACTCCTGCATTTAGGAAATCATGATAGGAAACCTCCTCAGCCTCATATTATATCCCACTAATAGAGATGACATGGGCCACATGAATGCATCGAATCTACACGGAAACCTATCCCTTGTGTTTGGTTTTCCAATACCTAGTATAACCTTGAGTAGTCAACAAGATAGTTTGGGGAGTAGTAGAAAAGGAGTAAATCAATTAGAAAGTGCATATATTTCTAGGAAAATATCTTCATTGTTATTTAGAGGTACCATTTCAGGTGCATTTTTGGTACAGTAAATCAAGTGCATAGAATTTTGGACTCACTTACGGGAGTAGTACCACCTTGCAGACTATAGCAATTTAGTTTAGTATCAATGCTAGGACACGGGGAAGTACATCCTATGGTTTAATTCCAGTTATAGGTGGAGGATTAGGGGGCATAGGTGGCTCTAGTTTTGGTGGATTTGGTGGGTCTAGATTCAAAGGTAACATAGGAGGTTTTGAATCAAGTGGGCATGGTCCTCACCATCCTTTGAATATTTACATGGAGATGTCACTTCGTCTTACGAGTATAGGGAGTAGAAGATGTTGATGAGCACATGCACATGGGTGAGATATTGTAGCACGTAAAAGGAATCATGGATTACGAGTGTAAGGCAAGTCATTTTGTAATTGCATTACATAGACACACACACAGTTAGTATAGAAAGTTTGACCCTGATCAGACTTGCATAGATTATGCAATGTTACGAGATGTTTTCCTTAAAGAGTTATATATCCTTGACTTGGAGAAAAAGAGTATAAGTGTGCTCAAAGATATTAAGTAGGTCACTATTGAGAGTTTTTAGGAATATGATGCCCATTTCAAAACACTTTTGTCTAAGATATCACATGATATCCATGCAAGTCAGCATGCACAGTGGGTTTTTTGGGGCTTGATCACACCGTTTAGGAGGATGTTATCATATAAGACATATACAGACCCACACAAAGAACTTGAAGAAGCATTGCCCACTAAGGTAGTCAAAAGTATAGACACTGGAGTGAGCCCATTCCTAGAAGTGTAGATTATAGTTATGGCAAAGTAGTTGGAGAAACAATTGGATAATTCAGCTCATGAGTTGCACACTAGGATTTGGTGTACAAATTTTAAGTGGAAGGGAACACTAAGGATAGTTATCCTTGTAGGTCAATTCATTCATTACTACTAGACTGTGAGCTATGCCATTTAGACCATGATATAATCCACTTCCCATTATTACAATGTGCAATAAGAAAGAATGTATCTTTCCATTCCATGACTAACAATAGAAAAAAATTCAAGTTGATTGGTTAGATCCATGATGTCATCGATATTAGTGTATGATAGATAGGAGTATCGGATAAATCTAAAAGTAAAAGTGAGCACCATGATCATGATCACACTCAAGGGTGCTATGATCAGAAAAAGGGTGCTTTGAAGGAATTCATGGCATAGGTCGAGGATATAGTGGTGGATTCAGGGGTCGAGGCTGTGGTGGTGGGTGAGGTGAGTTTCCTCGTGGAACATGTTATACATGTAGATCCCCTGACCACTACAAGTGTGAATTACCTCATAATATTACTTTTAGTTTTTGTGGGAAGAATCATAACAATGACAAATTCCCAGACTTATATGATCATCTTAGAAACCAACATAAAAAGGAAAACAAGGGCGCATGGATGGTTAGGATATAATGCACCATAAAAAGTCAATGGATTCCAAAGTTGGCACTAGAACCTAAGGTAGTACATGTGAAGATTAATACATGCACCGAAGTTGTGCATGCTAGAGATACGTTACAATAGAATCCTACCATTGCGAGGAGGAGGTTTTACATGCAATATATCCAAATCCTACAAATCATAAGGAGGTTTATCTAGAAACTATGGAGGTACTCGAAATTTTCACACTAAAATACAAAGTGTTTAAAGTAACAATCACGAAGTTGGAACAAAAGAAGGCGGTAGAGATGGTCTAAGAAGATGATGATGATTTGAAAGAGTTATTCAATATTTTTTACCAAGATAATATTATTCCATTACTATGGAATTGGTTAAAGGGAAAAAAATTGCGCTTTGGTATTAAGAATGGATGGTAGATCTGTATGCTAATCTTCCCCCTCATAGCTTGGGTTATGAATAGGAAATCACTTTGAATGTTGTTTTGGATGGGTGGATTTTGAGTAATATATTGATTGATATAGGTGTAGAAGTGAATGTTCTTACTTTATATGCATGGGTGCAGATGGACAGACCTTCATTACAACCATCCTCTAATGTACGCTTATGGTTAATTGTACTAAGGCCACTCCAATCAGATTTTTAAAGGATGCATCCATTACTATACAAGGGGCCAAGTTCACTAGAGAATTTTAGGTTTTGGCACTTGCAGAAGCAAACAACTTCCCATCTCTACTTGGGTGCCCTTGGTGTTATGCAAATAATGTTGATATACGTTCAATAAGAGGTATATAAGTTTTGAGAACAAGGAATGACGACTTATTATACCATTGACACATGGAAAATTTACACTTTATGTTGAACCTTTTAGTTAGGAAGACCTAAAAATAATTTGTGTGTGTCATTTGAGATCTGAAAGTACTTGAGCCATATAAGAAGGGAATCCTCCAGTGGTAGGATGCATACTCTATTAGTGATACTACAAGTATTTCTTGTGATAATTGGGTGCATGGAACCTATGAGACAGGTTGGGTGTGAGATTAGAAGTGTCTTTACATAGAGGAGAAAACCTCTTTGTATTAGGAGGATAGGTAACAAATTTGTACCTTAGTACACTAGAGAAGGAGATCCTATGGTATTCCTACATGCCATAGAGGAGTAGTGGATGGATAAATTGGAGAGAAGAAATATGTTAGTTTATATCCTACACATGACAGAAATGTGTTGGTGGATGGTTCACAGAGATAATCTCATAGAATGGAATGAAGTAAGAATTTCTCTAACAACCTAGTTTCTTAGGAGTAATGTGACTACTCATATATGCTTATATAATGGTAAGTGACTTGTTAAGAACCATGTTCAGTAGTGTGAGAGACTTGGGATAGTGAGGTAGGGAGCTTTACCACATTCACTTGGGTGCACAAAAATTATTCCACTTTACAAGGCTACACACGCACTTGGTATAATTATGTGGAACTCCATAGGGAGACTAGAAATTGGTAGGACTTGATTGCAAGAATAGTCTATACTTTTGAATACTTCTCTAATAAACCTCCAATGAGAGAGGCATTATGAGTTATGGAACACTTGACTATGGGAGACAGTGTAAAGGTTAAAGAACTCATTCAGGAGTTATTTGGTGAGGAAGAACTAGGAGCACGTTTTGATGAAATAGATGAGACAGATGTCAAACTACTTAAGCACACTTTCCTTGAGAAGGAGAAAGGAAAGATGGTCTAAATAGTGGATGATGAAGAAGTAGAAGATTTGGACATAAATCATTTAGTAGGTATGCGTGAGGTCTTAGAAAGTTTTGATAAAAAAACTCACGTCTATCATGAACCTATGAAGACCAAGAAAGTGAATATTGACACGAATGTTGAACCTAAGGAGGCCATAATTGGGGATTATTAGTCGATTCTGAAATGGCGAAGATAATTGAGCTACTACGTGATTTCTAGGACTTATTCCCTAGGGGATATCATGAGTTAAATGGGTTGCATGAGTCATTAGGTGAGTTGATGATTAAGCTAAAGGAAGGTGTGCACCTAATCGGGAAAAGACCTTACAGGATGAACCCTAACCTGTATGTAAAATTTAAAGAAGAAATTGACAAAATGTTGAAATTTGGCATCATTAATCCCCTGGAATAATCAGAGTGGGTTAACCCCGTGGTAATCATTATAAATAAATATGGTCATATTAGAATTTGTGTGGATTACAAGGAGCTAAATGTTGCATGTGTGATTGATCCTTTTCCTATGCCTTTCCCCGAGGAAATATTAGAAGTTGTTGTAAGGTGCGAAGTGTACTCTTTTACAGATGGATTCTCTGGGCATCATTAGGTAAGAATTGCAAAGGAGGATCAAGAGAAGACAACTTTCACCACTAAATGGGGAAGCTTTGCATAGAAGGTGATGGCATTTGGTTTGAAGAACTTTCCTACTATATTTTTCATGCATAGTTATTCAAGCATTTTAGGATTTTATTCATAAATTTTTACAAGTTTACTTGGATGATTGGATGGTATATGGGCTTGTTAAGGATCATAGTGACAACTTGCGCTTGATGTTTGAAATATGTAGAAAGTTAAACATCTCTTGAAACATCAAGAATTTTGTATTTTCTACACCTTTTGGAACTTTTTTTAGGGCATATCATTTGCAAGGAAGGTTTGTTAGTAGATTTAGCTAAGGTTGTAGTCATCCTAGGCTTGGAGGAGCCTACCAATAAGAGTGAGGTACATGGATTTTTGGGCTACACAGGGTATTATATAAAATTTATCAAAGGATATGTGAAGATTTCTACACCCTTGGAAGAGTTACTCTAAGGAAAAGGGGCATTCTATTTGGAGAACCATAACAACACACATTTGAGGCATTGAAGGAGAGACTTACTACAAAGCCTATTATGTGTTTTCCCTCACGGAACCAATTGTTTGATATATAGATGGACACCTCTAGAATTTCCCTATGTGGAGTGTTATCTCAACCTAGAGAAGGTATTATAGATCATCCTATCTACTTTTTAGTAGAAATTTGACTCCTGCATAACATAATTATACAACTACAGAGCACAAGGCCTTTTCAATGATCTATGCACTACATAAGTTTAGACAGTACTTGCTAGCAACACCTTTTGTATTTTATATAGATCACATGGCACTAAAATACTTGGTAAATAATCCCATTTTATAGAGGTGCATATGTCGATGGGTTCTCTTGTTCCAATAATTTTACTTTATAGTCGTGGTAAAACTAGGTAAACATAATTATGGTTGGGACCACTTATCAAGGATTCAATCAAGGGAGGAAACACAAACATCAATAACATGCTCAAATATGGGATAAATAATCCCATGTCCATAGGATATAATTTTTAAAATAAATCACCTTTAAATTCTAAGGATAATGATACTAACAAGAGTGACAATCTATCTTCAATGCCTCACTTTACTTTATAATTTTTCAAACTAGGATGTTATCTATGGTTGTCTATAAGAGGGAGAAATATGTTAAATTTCATAACAATACTTATATGAAATCAAAATGATTTTGAAATAGAAATCTTACTACTAACTATGTGTTAGAAGTAAATAAAATGTATAATAAATAAACAAAGCAATAGAAAATAATTTTAACTTTAAAAAATAGAATGTAAGCATGCAACAACTATAACAAAAAAATAAATTAATAGGAAATAAATATTCAAACAAAATTAACAATCTACTATGAAATGCTAATAACATCCCCCCCTTAGGTGAGTGATCCCTTTACCATATCCCTTAGATTGGGATAGAAGTGAAATCACATATATACTAACATAGTGCTCAAGAACTATCTAAACTAGATTAATTTTACTCAAATGATTAAGTTTTACAATAAAATTTATCTATTAGCTCTTAACATAGCTTATTACTTTTAATTATAGGATATTTCTTCTATTTTACTCAATAAATCAACCAAGAATGTGGAGTGATTCTTGGGAAGAATTTTTTTACATAATCGATAACTTTTAAAAAACATCAATTGTTTTATCTTGGAGATAATTATAGGATTTGTTACAAAAAGATTCCTAATCTAACTCTAATTACTCCCCTAACTATGAGGGACAACACATGGGTTATTTATTTATTAAAAATTCCCTAAATATAATACCTCCTTCCATCCCCATTATCAAGGAGACATTTGTGAGAGCTTCAACATTCAAGTGATTCAATATAGTTTTCCCTCATTATTAGGCATACACTTATGGTGGATTGTGGTGTGTACTTACAATGATTCGAGTGTCTTCTTACTAAATCCTTACAAATAAATTCCTTATCAAATATTTCATTCCAATTATACATTCTTGGGGATATTTTTGCCTTTATTATTCCATACAATCATGTAAATCTATTTTCTACCCTAATTGAATGATATACCTATTATTCAGAGCTTACAAGTTGCATGTTATTGGATTTTAGGTGTTTTCGTGACTTTGGTTTTGTTTTACAGATATTAAAAGGTGTTATACTCATTCTAGAGTTATTCCACACCATTCCACCTTTTATAACCACTGTGTAATACCAAATATTTAACCATAATAGTTTAAATCTGAATTTCTATATAATTTCATGGCATAATATACTTTAGTGTTACCCTAAAATTATATCAAATGAGCGATTCTTGAACCAACATAATCCAAGTTTAAACTAAAGTGTCTTCTAATGATATAATTCTTGATTTAGTTATTTTATCATTTCTCTATAATTAATGCATAGTCTTGAATGAATATTTCAACCTATTTATGCAATATTTTGAAACATACTTTTGAAGAAATTCAAAAGTATACAACATAGTTACAAAGATATTACATTATAAAAATAATACAAATGATATTCATGGGTTTCCAATACTAAATAACATGAAGAATAAAAACATATAGGAAATGGATATCCTATATTTTAGGAATTTACTTCAACTCCTCTAGCAAATACCTCTGTCAAACTATTTACTTGAGTTGTTGAAACTCACTCAACAAATAATTGTTATAAGTTATTTTATTATAAAAACTATATAACATTATCTACCAACCTACAATTATATAATAATAATTACTCACGTAATTATTATTTACCAATACACATGTGGGGCACTAACTATAGTTTTCCTAAAATTCTCACCCTTAGTGTGAACATGGGGAAAACCTACCTTATACTTGCACTTACTCATGATCTCGGTGAATTTCACGGGATGATCACAAACCTCATAGATGATTTTACAAATGGTTGACCAAAAATGAGAATGGTGGTTTTCCAATTAGAGTACCAAAAACTAGAAGGTGATGGTTTTATGAATGGTTTACCAACCAAGAATGGTGGTTTTACAATTGGTCTACAAAAAACCAAAAATGAAGGTTTTCAAGTGGTTTACCTAAAACCACATCATGATGTGTTAAGTAATATTATCAGATCTTATCACATCTCACTTTGTAGGGAATAATATAGTAAAATTTGTTTAATTATGCTACTCATACACACATAGAAAATGTTGACATAATGGAAATGGAACATTGAATCATGTTCCCTCCTTAGTGTAAAATTTCCACTTATTCAAATAGGAACACTACAAAACTAGAACATAATAGAACTAGAACCCACGAAGAATGGAAAACACACCAAAAAAACCAAAAGTAAATACTCACACCAAAAAAATTTCACTAATGAGATGTCATTGATTGACATCCAACCTCCATTTTCCTTTGTCCTCCGGTGTTATGCTGCTATATCAGTCAGATGTGATCATGAAGCTCATTGTATAATTTATCCCCACAAAATGGACATTTTGTGTAAGTGAAAATGTGTCCAATTATTGAAAAGAGAGGATTTTTTTAATTTTTCATACTTTTACAATGACTCAATTTTTGACTCTTTTGACGATAGACACTACTTTAAAAACAACAAAATATTAAAATTTTAGACTATTAAAAAAGAATCTATTTAACTCTAATGACAAGATGATAACACAAACATGTGACTTGAATAAAATTTAAACACATGATAATAAAAACACCAAATGACATACAAACAATTTATTGATGCAAACACACTTAGACTTGTGTACATACTACATAACAAAGATGATTAATTTTAAAGACTTAGCTATAACTATAGATATTATAATTTGTTAAACTATAATATTTATGAAATTATTTGATATAAAATCTTAGAATAAGATGATATCCCCTCAAAACTCAAACTTTACTTGATGAGTTACATTTAACTCAACCTAGCTTACACTCCTTTGAGATCAACAACCCCTACATCACTGTTAGTGCAAAATCACAGCACCCCTGGATGTTGATCAGATTTCTAGGTTGATCACTCTAGCATCCAGTGTGATTGCATAACATTGAATCCTTTCTTTGAGTGTGGGACTCGCAAAAATGAGAAAGGAATCTCCAGAGAAGGCTGGTTCCTCTTCCTAAACTACCTACCACAAGCTATTCCAGTGCAGGCAAGTTAATCTAATCCTAATCTAACAATGCCAAGGAGATAGAGAGAGAGAGAAAAGGGAAAATAGAGACTACACTAAAAGGTGATACACCAGAGAAGGAAAATGTTGAACATCTATTAAAACTGCCATGGAACAAGGAGAGGTGAGCGATGGGAAGGATGGACAGATGCATCACAAGCCCAAGGATAGATTTCACACAGAAAATGTCCCAAAACTCCATGAACACAGCTCCAAACCTGCAATGAACATTCAAATGTGCACAAATACCTAAAATGAAGAGAGGCAAGAAGAAAACAAGTGAAAAACGAGCAAGGATGGGTAGATGCATCACAAAACACGTTTTTGTTGCTTCAAAAGTTTTACATAGAACATCATTTTAATGGTAAAAGGCAAAAAAACCATTACAGAGAAGGGAGGATGTTTGAACTCCATTTTTAACCCTAGAGAAGAAAAGAAGGGAGCAACAGAGCTAAAAATATGAACCCCCACTAAAAATGAGCCAAATCTAGCTTTATACAATGCATGGGTCGAGCCCAGGAGAGAGAAAACATAGGAAAACGTGTAGCAGCCCAACCATTGACCAAAACGCATTCTTCATTAAAATCGGTGGTTGAAACATCACTTCTGGCCATGTTGAAGAAGAATGTGACCCATGTGCATTAAAATTGGTTGTTGAAATGTCACTTCTGGCCATGTTGAAGAAGAATGCGACCCATGTGCATTAAAACTGGTTGTTGAAACGTCGCTTCTGGCCATTACCACGTGCCAGAGACGTTTCTTGATTTTCTCTCTCCAAACTGAACCAAAATGAAAGATTGACCTAGAATCATGTAGAGAATTTCACCATCTTTCCATTGATATAAAGAACATGAAAATATGAGCTCTGGATCGAAAGTTATGGCGATCTGAAGATTTAGGGCAAAAATAGGCCAAAACGGATTTTGAATTTTTTCCCGTGCTCTGCCACTTGGATGACACGTGTCGGGATCTGATTGGCTGCACAATTCTCTCTCCTTCCCTTTCCGTGGGTTTTCCTTTGAAAATTTTGACTTTTTATAACTTTGGAAAATTTTCCATTTTTTCCCCGCGCCCCCGCCACTTGGGACATGTGGCGTGATTTGGTTGGAGGACAGGGGCATGGGGTCATCCTTGTCTTTTAATTTTTTGGCCCAAGACTCTTGTCAAATTTTCCTAAGTCTTTCCCTGGCTTTGAACTCTCCCACCTTAGGACACGTGTCCTACTGGCGATTCGTTGGTGGCTCTATCGGCTCTTCGCGTCCCTCGCGTCCCCGCCCTTTCGCCTCGGAGCTGTCCCCAAGCCGCCTGGGACAAATTTCTCCGAACCGCCCGATTCGGGATTCCTTGTCCTTTTTGCGGTGAAGACACGTGGTGAGATTTGATTGGCTCTTATCTCTTTTGGCTTTTGCATCCCTCCGCATACTTTTGTCTTGGGTGTCCTAGATGAAAGTTCCTATTTCGCCGATCCGGGTGGTTCGCATCCTCCGCGTACCTTTGTCCCAATCTGTCCGGACTGTCTCTGGGACAAATTTCTCCAAACCACCTAAAATGGGCCGACTTGTTTTCTCTCGGCCACTTCACCTTTTCGCGTCCTTTGCGCCCTTTGCGTACTCACGACCTAGATGTCCTGACTCGTCCCGACAAAAGTTAGTCAATTTTTTCACCTTTGGTCGGTTCACCCTTTCGTGTCCTGCGCGTCCCCACGCCCGGATGTCCCTTTGCTGTGCAGACCATCTGGCAGTTTTTCGGCTGATTCGGGCCCCGATGTCCCAACTGTCCCTAGTGCTACCTTAGTCGATTTTTCTCTACGTATTTTTGCCTCAAGCTTGTAATGTAATTTTTTTTTCACCCTTTTCTAACTCCGTTGGGTTTTATTCTTGGACAGGAGAGTTAGAAAGAAACAGAGGGGACCTCAAAACATGATTTTTTGCCTTGAATCAACATACTTTCTCGGGATTGAATAATTCGATGCATGTTATCAAAATTACCCTGGGGGTGAATTTTGGATAACAGTTTTGGCGACTCAGCGGGGTTATCTACCTGCTAGATGAATGATCAGTAGCCTGAAGCAATCCATTGGGCATGGAGTCATGAGTAGTGGCCTGAAAAATGATCTGAACTTTGAAAACCTCCTCTCGAACCACTTGAAAACCCACTGAAATGGAGTCGTTCTCACCAAAATGCCACTGAAATGGACTGTGCAAGAGTAAAACCAGCACCACAAAACTATGTACAGAACTGAAAATCATACATGCTCCAAATGGAACATGTAGAGTGTGCACAAGCACTTCTTCTACTAAAAGAAAACCTACCTACTCTACTTTAACTGGAAGCAAAGGCAAGCTAAACAAACCCTGCAATTGGTTGTGAGAAATAGCTTCCCTTTCTCAAAAGTGGCAGCCATGCAATTGATTTGGAGCTGATCATGGCTGTTAGGATGAGTGGAAAATCAACAAGAAGCTGGTCTTCCACCCAAATCATCAAGGTATCAGCTGAAGGCAAATTCAATACCTCTTTTAGTTGCTCTGCATTTGGATTGAAGAGGTATGACAGCTGATCCTTGGTACTTTGTAGCTCACCCTCATGCTCAGAAGCAAGCATGACTAGTTGTGACTTCTCCTTTGGCTCTAATGAAGCCAAATACCTGATTGGGCAAGGTATGATCCGTTTGATATGCCCATAGCTCTGATTTTCAACTCCAAAAATGGAGTCTTCTTGTAGACCTTCTTGAATGGATGGTGTGGAAGAAATGGTGAAATTCTTTTGTCCTTTCTCTTCCTCCAATGAAGAACATGAAAGATTAAAATCTTCCAATCTTGGTTCCAAAGAGCTGCTATAAGATGCAGGCTGCTGCAAATGAATGTTCTCCTTCATGACAGCAGACTCAAGTGTTTGGAATGTGGATGATGAAAGAGAGAATGGTGGAAACTCAACCGGCTCTTCTCCATCAAAACAGTCCTCCAAATCTGACAGATAAACTGCCTCATGGCTATCCTGCTGCAAATGCTCCACTTCCTCCATGGTGTCTTCTTGATTTGTAACTTGACCACCATGGTTTCTTTCACCCTCCAACATTGAGTTTGAGAGATCAAACTCCTCTTCAGTACTAGAACTTGAGAGAGGTGAAGTAGAAAGAAGAACTGAAGGTTCTCCTGTAGCCTGCTTTGTGCTCAAAGCCCTTGGATCTGCAATTTTCTCCTCCACAACTAGAATGTGCTCCTCTTCTTTTGGATCTGGAGCAGCTTCTCCTTTCTCTACTACTTGAAGACAATCTTGCTCTTGATAGAACTCTTCCTCCAGCATGAAGTTTTTCAAGTCAAACTCTTCAATCTGCTACTCTAGAGGACAAGTTGGGACTACAAGATCTTCTTCTGAGCTTTCTTCCTTTATGGCTGATTGTGCAACTTGAATTGAATCAGCATTCCCTTCAAATAGAGTGCCAACATGGACACTACTTTCTGAGCAAACTGACTGCTGATCTGCTTCTTCTTTTTGCTCTTCTTCTGCTGCCACAAAATCAGTCTTAACCACCATTTGTTCAACCTTAGCCTCTTCTGTAGGTTTAACCATCAAGGGGATCTTTGTCATCCCAAATTTGGCAGCCCAAACCCTCAAGTTGTCTGTCATTTCTTTTCTGTTGGGCTCCTCTTCTTGCTGTCCTTCATGGCCGATTTTTGCAATTTCTTCTTCCCCACATGGAATTGGGAATGCAAGAGGAGGGATGGGTTGTAACTCAATTGATTTGGCAATTTTTTGTGGTGGTAGAGGAGGTGAAACCTCTTGTTTCTTTGGAGGAGAGTGTATTTATTTTAGCTCTTGTGGAGGGGATGACTGTTTGGAAGGAAAAAGGAAAGAAGAATTGAGGTGTGGTGGAAGACTGAGAGGTGGAGACATGGGATCAACATTTGGGACAGCAGATGGGGAGTTTAGAATTTGTAAATTCCAAATGAGATGATGTTGCTTGAGTAATGGGAAGAGAAAAACTAGATGATGGTGTAGAACTTACCCATTGACAAGGTTGTTCAACAACAAGTGTATAGGCCTCTATTTCTGCTATCCATTGTGCAAGTTGGGGCAGCATCTTCATCATGAAGTCCAGCTTCTCCTGAGGGCTGAAGTGTCTTGGAAAAGGGCCTCCCCATGGACAAGGAGTCCTACAACCAATTCTGAAAGCTCTCATTTGAGCTGTTGCTCTGGACTGCACCATCTTTACCTCCATCTTTTGGATTTTCTCCAACAGACCAGCATCTTGCATCTGATTGTCTTCATTATATGCATACTCTTGCTCTTGGAAAGCTCCATAGCCAAACTGATTTTGGCATTGCTGCTCATATGGGTATGCATGCTGATTTTGAATTTGTTCAAAATGCTGATTTGGAGGATTTAAAAAACATGTTGGAGGTGGGAAACATTGCTGCTGTTGTAAATGTGAGTTCCATGATGGAAATGAAGTCATGATTGCACAACTTCATGGAATGGAAAAGAATGAAAGAGATGGAAAGAAATATGGATGGAAATGGATGGAAAATGGGTCTGCAACTTCATAAATGGGTTGCTGATCAGATGGAGTCGCCAGATGTGTTTGCAAGTGCCTCCAAAGGCTGAAATCTTCACAGGAACACACCAACCTACAAAAGATGAAGTGGAAGACCTCTAAGGTCCCCGGGTGTGCCAAAACTATTAGTGCAAACGCACGATGGCTTAAACTTTGCTATTGATAATGAGACACCTCTGAAAGATGAAATAATCTAACCTCAGTGTCCCACCGGGCGTGCCAAAACTGTTAGTGTAAATGCACGGTGGCTTAAACTTTGTTGTTGATAATGAGACACCTCTGAAAGATGAAATAATCTAACCTCAGTGTCCCACCGGTGTGCCAAAACTGTTAGTGCAAAATCACAACACCCCTAGATGTTGATCAGATTTCTAGGTTGATCACTCTAGCATCCAGTGTGATTGCATAACATTGAATCCTTTCTTTGAGTGTGGGACTCATGAAAATGAGAAAGGAATCTCCAGAGAAGGCTAGTTCCTCTTCCTAAACTACCTGCCACAAGCTATTCCAGTGCAGGAAAGCTAATCTAATCCTAATCTAACCATGCCAAGGAGATAGAGAGAGAGAGAGAAAAGGGAAAAATAGAGCCTACACTAAAATGGTGATACACCAAAGAAGGAAAATGTTGAACATCTATCAAAACTGCCATGGAACAAGGAGAGGTGAGTGATGGGAAGGATGGACAGATGCATCATAGGCCCAAGGATAGATTTCACATAGAAAATGTCCCAAAACTCCATGAACATAGCTCCAAACCTGCAATGAACATTCAAATGTGCACAAATACCTGAAATGAAGAGAGGCAAGAATAAAACAAGTGAAAAATGAGCAAGGATGGATAGATGCATCATGAAACACATTTTTGTTGCTTCAGAAGTTTGCATAGAACATCATTTTAATGGTAAAAGGAAAAAATGCCATTACAGAGAAGGGGAGGAGGTTCGAACTCCATTTTCAACCCTGGAGAAGAAAAGAAGGGAGTGGCAGAGCTGAAAAGATGAACCCCACTAAAAATGAGCCAAATCTGGCTTTTTATACAATGCATGGGTCGAGCCCAGGAGAGAGAAAACATAGGAAAACGTGCAAGTAGCCCAACCATTGACCAAAATGCATTCTTCATTAAAATTAGTGGTTGAAACATCACTTATGGCCATGCTGAAGAAGAATGCGACCCATGTGCATTAAAACTAGTTGTTGAAGCATTGCTTCTGGCCATGTTGAAGAAGAATGCGACCCATGTGCATTAAAACTAGTTGTTGAAACGTCAGTTCTGGCCATTACTATGTGCCAGAGATGTTTCTTGATTTTCTCTCTCCAAACTAAACCAAAATGCAAGATTGACCCTAGAATTGTGTAGAGGATTTCACCAAATTTCCATTGATATAAAGAACGTGAAAATTCGAGCTCTAGATCGAAAGTTATGGCGATCTGAAGATTTAGGGCAAAAACAGCAAAAAAAGATATTTGAATTTTTCCCCGCACTCGCGACTTAGATGACACGTGTCGAGGCTGCTCGATTGGCCATGAGCAATTCTCTCTTCTTCCCTTTCCGTGGGTTTTCTTTTGAAAATTTTGAATTTTTATAACTTTGGAAAATTTTCCATTTTTTTCCCGCGCCCCGCCACTTGGGACACGTGGCGTGATCTGGTTGGAGGACAGGGGCGTGGGGTCATCCTTGTCTTTTAATTTTTTGACCCAAGACTCTTGTCAAATTTTCCTAAGTCTTTCCCTAGCTCGAACTCCCCGCCTTAAGAAACATGTCCTACTCGATTCGTTGGCGGCTCTTTCGGCTCTTCACGTCCCTCACGTCCCTTTGGCCCGGCTGTCCCAAACTGCCAGGGAAAAATTTCTCCGAACCGCCCGATTCGGGCTTCCTTGTCCCTTTTTGTGGTGAAGACACGTGGCGAGATTTGATTGGCTCTCAGCTTTTCACGTCCCGCACATACTTTTGTTCTGGGTGTCCCAGACGAAAGTTCCCTGTTTCGGCCGATCCGGGTGGTTCGCGTCCTCCGCGTACCTTTATCCCAACTATCCGGGATATGCAGGACAAATTTCTCGAACCACCCGAAATGGGCCGATTGCTTTCTCTCGGCCGCTTCACCTTTTTGCGTCCTTCATGTCCTTCGCGTACTCACGACCCAGATGTCCTAGACCGCCCGCACAACAGTTAGTCAATTTTTTCACCTTCGACCGGTTTTCCCTTTCGCATCCCGCACGTCCCCATGGCCGGGATGTCCCTTTCTACGTGGGACGTCCGGCAGTTTTTCGACCGATTCGGGCCTCGACGTCCCAAGCTTGTCCCTAGTGCTGCCTTAGTCGATTTTCTCTCGTATTTCGGCCTCAAGCTTGTAATGCAAATTTTTCACCCTTTTCTAATCCGTTGGGTTTTCTTCTTGGACGGGAGAGTGAGAAAGAAACCGAGGGGACCCCGAGAACATTATTTTTGCCTTGAATCAACATACTTTCTCGGGATTGAGTATTCGATGCATGTTATCAAAATTTCCCTGGGGTGAATTTTGGATAACATCACCCAAATAAATGAGTTAGTATTTTCGTAATCCATTATATATAAGGTCTTGAATTTTATCAAATCAACATCATTTTAAACTCATCATTATTCATATCTTGATAGTATATAAATCAAAAACATGTTGATATCATTGGTACTAATGTTTTCCCCTTTTAGAATTAAATTCCTTAGAGGCTGTGACTCAAAGTTAGAGATATGTTGATTTTCCAAGATGTTTAGAGGATGTCAACAACCACATGAATACCATTGAAACCAAATTGTAGAAGATATGTACAACCTATACAATAATCTTTGTTGGTGTCGACGTGTAGAACAATGAAATAAAATAGAGATCACGTGCTATGTTGGACGCTCATATGCACGGTAGAGACTATGCACAAAAATCACAACTATTCTTTGCTAGAATTAGATATTGCAATAAGCGAGAAGTGAATTATTAATCTCATCAGGTGTAATCAATGGATCATGATAATGATTCACATAATATGTCATGAGGAGAAAGTGCATTAAGCAACATGAGGTAGGTGAGAGAAAAAATAATCAGGACAGAAGAAGTGCCTTTGGCACGGGTTTTGTGCACATAAGAGTCTCATGTCGGGTTGGATTGGTTACGTGCTAGAAGGTTGGAGGATTTTTGCATGTTGGGTATGTGAATGAAAGTACTAAAGATGGGATTTGTTTGAAAAATATGCATTAAATGAAAAAAGTATGGTGGTAGGTGAAGTAGCATTTAATGCTCAAAAAGGAAAAAAGCTATAAATAAAGGGTCGAGGCACTTTCATTTTAACTTTGTGAATAGAGAGAGAAGCAATTTGTTTTTGCATCTACTACAAACTAGGGTTTCCATATTTAATCATGTGAAGAAATATATGAGATGTTGAAGCATGAGAAGACAGTTTAGTTTTGTAAACCGAGAAGGATGGGGTTTCACGGGCATGAGAAAATTTGTGAGGAGGTACCATCTTGTGGAAGTTTTATCCCAGTTAGGGTTTGACAAACTAGGGCATGGGTTCAAGACATTTTTCATCACGGGGTTGAGATCTAAAAGCTGGAACAAGTGGAAGAGTAGAGTAACAAGGAGGGAGTGAAGTGAAAGGAGGACCTCGACAATGGAACCCAAGAAAGGAAAGGGAAAGGGCAAGGCCAAGTAGAAAGAGCTTAATGTGAATACGAATGAAGAGTGATATGCCGAGATGTAGTACCCAGATGGGGTAATGATGGGTAAGGAGTGGGAGCCCCACCCGAGGAACGTACCTATGAGTGACTATAACCATTGAATGAACATGATCAAGAAGGAAGTGAAATTGGAGTTAGTGTGCCCCATGAGTAAACAGACTCCGTAGGGCTTTCCCATCTATAATGATGATGTTAAGGTCAAGATGGAGAAGGTAGGGTTATTGCAACTCTATGAGTTTCCCTATTTTGGAAAACCAGAGCACCTATACCAATGGCTAATGTCGTGAGTACATGAAGATTACTTCCATTTTATAGGGTGCAAGATGTGCATTACTCCTCAACTCATCTCTCAGTTCACAGGCCTCATATGTGAAGGAGATAGCTTGGAAGATGACCTAAGTGACAAGGAGGCAATTCAGGAAACCATCATCGAAGATGTCCTGCAAGAAGGGTTGAGGTATTATGACATCTCAGACATCAAGGACCCAGTGATGAAGATGGCTGCACATCTAGTAACAAAGCTAAATGGCCAGGAGAGATGGACCTAGGTCAATAAACCATGGTTACATGTTTTGTAAAGATTGTATAGGGCACCACATACGAATTGTCTCCGTATACATCACGTAGTATATTTTCATTAATGCAAAGGAAGGTGACAGAATCCTCTTTTGCAATGTTCTACTAACCATCATGTTTTTAGAGATTGGAGTGTCTTGACGCATCAGAAAAATTTATATGGGAGTACCCTACCGAGGATCCTTCACCTGCGAAGAGATTCGAGAAGTATGCATATGACACAATGACAACACCCACAAGGTGTGACTGGAGAAGTGGTATATGTACCTAAGGAACATGTTCAGGATAAAGTGGAGGATTCCCAAACAAGCTCGCCAAGTAGTGACTAAGGAGAAGATGAATTTTAGTATACCAACACTTCTTCCTGGGAAAGTTTAGGCTAATAGATGAATCATGGAGCCCATGGTGTAAGCTTCCCTTCACTTTCACAACTCAATACTTCCAAGCGGGAGTAAACAAATTCAAGGAATCCAAGAAGCTGAAGCTGGAACTTGGAATCTGGATTGGGACCACAGAGAGTTGTACAAAAATTTAAACTACCACGGTAGCAAGTATGCGTACATATAAAGATACATATCGCATGAAGTACAGATGACTAGACCAATAACGTTTCCCATTATAGGAGGATCGTGGCACGCGTATACCTCTGCATAAGACGAAGTTTGAGAAAGGTGTGTACTTGGAGAACAATGTCTCCATACCTAAAGATCCCATGGGTAGGAAGGGGCCCGTGTCCAAGAAGAGGGGAAGAGGTGAAGAAGCACCAAGTGTGTAGACTACTCAAACAATGAGCATGCCACCAATGAACACCAAGCATAGCACCTACGCACATAGAAATAAATCACCGGTCAAGGAAAAGACACTGGAGGAAGAGGCACCAGAACAACCCCTCACCAAGGAGAAGTCGCTAGAGAAAGAAGAGAAGGTTAAGTCCCCTATCAAAGAATCACCTCTCAAGAAAAAGTATAGGATGGAAGAGGAAGTTAACTCGGAGGAGACTGGAGAAGTACATGGGTGGAAGAGAGGATGAGAGTGAAGAAGATGAAAATGAGGAGGATGAGCCTGAAAGAGACCAGGAGCCACATGTCTTCAACATGTATGATTCAGAAGAAGAGAGTGGAGAAGACAAATAGGAGTTCATGTTCACATAGCACAAGGGCACACATGATGAGGAATGTGCCCGAGACATGGGAAGGAATGACGAGATTAGCATAGAGAAATATGAGCCCATAAGGTTCAAAAAGGAAGCGAGATAACTAAGGTAGTAGAGAGGCGCAAAGAAAATTCTTGAGGCCTTAGTAGACCAAGAGTTGGAGCTCAGTGGCCGACATAGTCTTGAAAGAAGGAAAAGAGAAAAACATTGAAAAGGAGCATGATAGCGGGGAGGAGGTCCCGCTCTAAGCGGTGAGTTTTCCCAAAGGTACGTGATTGGGTAGGATGACCCATGATACAAATTAATTACAAGTGCTAGGATACGTTGATGACCAAAAGAACGTGCTACATGCATGGTTCCCAGAATCAGATTCGTTGTCAAAATTTCACCCCACAGGTAATTTTGATAACATGCATCAGAATATTCAAGTCCCAGGAAAATTGATTGATTCGGGGCCAAAAATCATGTTGCTAGAGTCCCCTCAAATATTTTCTAAGTTCCCTGTCTGAGAGGAAAAGAGCAAGCTCTGAGAAAATGCGAAAAAAGGTTGCAGAAGGCAAGTAGGTTGATCCAGGAAAAAATCATAAAAATGACTAAGTCCTAGTCCTAGGGGCAGTCGGGACATTTGGGACAAAAAGGCCCGAACCGGCTGGCTCGGCCGAAGTAAGCACAAACAGCCCAAAAGCAACAGGGAACATTTGGGACAAAAGTATGCGGCGATCGCAAAATGCCGGTTCGACTAAGAAAAAATTGGCTAAAGCTCTTGAGAGGGATGCGAAATGGGACAATCGGGCCAAAAAGGCGCGAACCGGCCGAACCGGGTGAAAAAGGGCCAGACAGTCCAAAATCAAATGGGACAATCGGGCCAAAAAGGCGCGAACCGGCCGAACCGGGTGAAAAAGGGCCATACAGTCCAAAATCAAGTGGGACAAGCGGGCCAAAAATGCCCGAAATGTCCGAATCGGCCGAAATAAGTCGAGAGGGTCCAAAATCAAATGGGACATCTGGGACAAATGGAGGCGAAGGGCGCGAAAGAGCTGGCAGGACCGCGGACTAATCAAAAGCTGCCACGTGTCCTCATAGGAGTAAAGGTCAGAAAAGTCAAAGGGTGAATTTTCGAGCACCGAGCCGAACAAATAGGATCGTGCCACGTGTCCCATTTAAGGGCCCACGAGGAAGTTTCAAAGGAAAGCCCGCCAAAAGGCAGAGGAGAGAGAATTATTCAGTGAATCAGAGCTTGCCACGTGTCCCATTTAAGGGCCCACGAGGAAGTTTCAAAGGAAAGCCCACCAAAAGGTAGAGGAGAGAGAATTATTCAGCGAATCAGAGCTTGCCACGTGTCATCCAAGTGGCAGAGCGCGGGAAGAATTTCAAAAATCTGTTTTCATTCGTGCCCTAAATCTTCAGATCGCCATAACTTTTGATCCAGAGCTCGGATTTGCACGCTCTTTATATCAATGGAAAGCTGGTAAAATTCTCTACACGTTTCCAAGGTCAATCTTGCATTTTGGTTCAGTTTGGAGGATGAAAATCAAGAAACACCTCCAGCGCGAATAACCAAACAGAAGTGATGCGTCAACAAACAATTTTAATGCAGCAGACAGTTCGCCGCTCTGTTAGGCAGCCCGCCGTTTCGCCAGGATCCGCCGCTTCTGCCATGATGAGATGAGTTAAATGCATTCAGGAGGTGGTTGGGGTAGATTTCGAATTCCTCTCTCTTTTCTCTCTCATTCTTCCTATAAATTGTAAGGAGGGGCTTCTTTCTAACGGTTGGACATTCTTGTTTTGCAATTCCTCCCTTCTCTCCTGCTTGCAAGAGAATTCGTGGAGTTTTCAAGCCTCCCACATGGACTGTAATGCCACTGTTGCCTCTTAGCCACTGCAATGTATTGAATCGATTCTCTGAGCAATATATATGTCTGTGATTAAATTTAAATCCTCTCATGTATTCATTGTTGTCATTTTGATCTCTCATTGCATTTCGGTTACCTGTGCGTGGTGTGGTATTGCGTCTATATGGTCTGTGTTTATTTTTGCAAAGCTTATGTTCTTCATTCCTCGGTGCATCACCTCCCTAGCTTAGGTTTATTTTTATGCATTTCTCTCTCCCTGTCTCCTTGGTAGTTAGATTAGTTTTTGGGGTAAACCTCTGCGTTTCATTGGTGCATCTGAACAGAGGAATAGGAACCAGCCTTTCTCTGGAGAATCCTTCTCATTTTCAAGTCCCACACTTGGAGAAAGGATTCGATGTTATGCAATCACACTGGATGCCTAAGAGATCAACCTAGAAACTTGATCTGCAACCAGGGGTGCTGTGATTTTGCATCAACAGTTTTGGCACGCCCGGTGGGACCTTAGAGGTCTTTCACTTCATCTTTTGCAGGTTGATGTGTTCCTGTGAAGATTTCAGCCTTTAGAGGCACTTGCAAACACATCTGGTGACTCCATCTGGTCAACAACCATCTCTGAAGTTTCAGACCTTCCTTTCCATTCATTTTCATTCATTTTCCATTCATCCTTCTTTCCATCTCTTTCATTCTTCCTCATTCTTTGAAGTTGTGCAATCATGACTTCATTTCCATCATGGATTTCATATCAACAACAGCAGTATATTCCACCTCCAACAGGTTTTACAAATCCTCCAGATCAGCATGCATATTCATATGAACAGCAGTGCCAAAGTCAGTTTGGCTATGGAGCTTTCCAAGAGCAAGAGTATGCATATAATGAAGACAATCAGATGCAAGATGCTGGTCTGTTGGAGAAAATCCAAAAGATGGAGGTAAACATAGTGCAGTCCAGGGCTCAGGCACAGATGAAAGCTTTTGGAATCGGTTATGGAGCACCCTGTCCATGGGTGGGACCTTTTCCAAGGCATTACAGCCCTCAGGAGAAGCTTGACTTCATGATTGCAACGCTGCCTTTGCTTGCAAAGTGGATTGAAGAAATAGAGGTGTATGAGAGAAGTATTCAGCAACCTTGTCAACGGGTAAGCACACCATCTCATGCCTTTCCTTTTCCTCTTTCCCAATCTGTTTCATTTCAGCAGTGTCAAGTTTCAAACCCTCCATCTGCTGTCCCAAGTGTTGAATCCATTTCTCCACCCCCCAGTCTTCCACCTCATCTCGATTCTTCTTTCCTTTTCCCTTCCAAACAGTCATCCCCTCCACAAGAGCTAACAGAAATACCCCCTCCTCCAAAGAAACAAGAGGTTTCACTGCCTCCACCACCACAAAAAAGTGTAAAATCGGTTGAGTTTCAACCCATTCCTCCTCTTGCATTCCCAATTTCATATGGGGAAGAAGGAATTGAAAAAATCAGTCATCAAGGACAGCAAGAAGAGGAGCCCAACAGAAAAGAAATGACAGATGACTTGAAGGTTTGGGCTACCAAATTTGGGATGACAAAGATCCCCTTGATGGTTAAGCCTACAGAAGAGGCTAAGGTTGAACAAATGGTGGTTAGGACTGATTTGGTTGCAGCAGAAGAAGAAGATCTTGCAGTCCCAACTTGTCCTCTAGAGCAGCAAATTGAAGAGTTTGACTTGACAAACTTCATGCTGGAGAAGGAGTTCAATCAAGAGCAAGATTTCCTTCAAACATTAGAGGAAGGAGAAGCTGCTCCAAATCTAAAAGAAGAGGAGCACATCCTAGCTGTGGAGGAGAAAAGTGCAGATCCAAGGGCTTTGAGCACAAAGCAGGCTACAGGAGAACCTTCAGTTCTTCTTTCCACTTCATCTCTCTCAAGTTCTATTACTGAAAAGGAGTTTGATCTCTCAAACTCAATATTGGAAAGTGAAGGAAACCATGGTGGTCAAGTTGCAGATCAAGAGGACACCATGGAGGAAGTTGAACATGAGCAGCGGGACAGCAATGAGGCAGTTTACCTGTCAGATTTGAAGGACTGTTTTGATGGAGAAGAGCCGGTTGAGCTTTCACCTTTCTCTCTTTCATCATCCACATTCCAAACACAAGAGCCTGCTGCCATGAAGGAGAGCTTTCATTTGCAGCAGCCTGCATCTTACAGCAGCTCTTTGGGATCAAGATTGGAAGATTTTTATCTTCCATGTTATTCATTGGAGGAAGAGAAAGGACAGAAGAATTTCACCATTTCTTCCACACCATCCATTCAAGAGGGTCTACAAGAAGACTCCATTCTTGGAGTTGAAAATCAGAGCTATGGGCATATCAAACGGATCAGACCTTGCCCAATCAGGTATTTGGCTTCATTGGAGCCAAAGGAGAAGCCACAACCGGTCATGCTTGCACGAGCATGAGGATGAGCTACAAAGTACCAAGGATCAGCTGCCATACCTCTCAATCAAATGCAGAGCAACTAAAAGAGGTATTGGATTTTTCAGTTGATACCTTGATGATTTGGATAGAAGACCAGCTTCTTGTTGATTTTCCATCCATCCAAACAGCCATGATCAGTGCCAAATCAATTGCATGGCTGCCAATTTTGAAGAAAGGAAGCTATTTCTCACAACCAGTTGTAGGGTTTGTTTAGCTTGCCTTTGCTTCCAGTTAGAGTAGAGTAGCTAGGTTTGCTTTCAGTAGAAGAAGTGCTTGTGCACACTCTGCATGTTCCATTTGGGGCATGTATGATTTTCAGTTTTGTACATAGTTTTGGTGTTGCTGGTTTTGCTCTTGCACAGTTCATTTCAGTGGCATCTTGGTGAAGACACTCCAGGTTCAATGGGTTTCCAAGTGGCTCAGAGGGGAGGTTTTCAAAGTTCGGATCAGTTGCAGGTTGCAACTCATGACTCCATGCCCAATGGATGCTTGAGAGCCTCCGATCATTCATCTAGCGGGTAGATGACCCCACCGAGTCGCCAAGCTGTTGTCAAAATTTCACCCCACAGGTAATTTTGATAACATGCATCGAATATTCAAGTCCCGGGAAAATTGATTGATTCGGGGCAAAAATCATGTTCTTAGAGTCCCCTCAAATATTTTCTAAGTTCCTTGTCTCGAGAAGAAAAGAGCAAGCTCGAGAAAATGTGAAAAAGGTTGCGGAAGGCAAGTAGGTTGATCCAGGAAAAATCATAAAAATGACTAAGTCCTAGTCTAGGGCGGATCGGGACATTTGGGACAAAAAGGCCCGAACCGGCGGGCTTGGCGAAGTAAGCACAAGCGACTGCAAAGCAAATTGGGAACATGCAGGAAAAAGTACGCGGTGGTCGTGAAATGCCGGTTCGACCAAGAAAAAAATTGGCTAACTCTTGAGAGGGACGCAAATGGGACAATCGGGCAAAAATGCCCGAACCAAGGCGAAAAAGGGCCAGGCAGTCCAAAATCAAATGGAACAATCGGGCCAAAAGGCGCGAACCGGCCGAACCGGGCAAAAAAGGGCCAGACAGTCCAAAATCAAGTGGGACAAGTGGGCCAAAAATGCCCGAAATGTCCGAATCGACCGAAATAAGTCGAGAGGGTCCAAAATCAAATGGGACATCTGGGACAAATGGAGGCGAAGGGTGCGAAAAGCCTGGCGAAATGGAAAGTGGACTAATCAAAAGCTGCCACGTGTCCTCATAGGAGTAAAGGTCAGAAAAGTCAAAGGGCGAATTTTCGAGCACCGAGCCGAACAAATAGGATCGTGCCACGTGTCCCATTTAAGGGCCCACGAGGAAGTTTCAAAGGAAAGCCCGCCAAAAGGCAGAGGAGAGAGAATTATTGCGCGAATGAAAGAGCTTACCACGTGTCCCATTTAAGGGCCCACGAGGAAGTTTCAAAGGAAATCCTGCCAAAAGGCAGAGGAGAGAGAATTATTCAGCGAATCAGAGCTTGCCACGTGTCATCCAAGTGGCAGAGCGCGGGAAGAATTTCAAAAATCCGTTTTCGTCTGTTCCGTGCCCTAAATCTTCAGATCGCCATAACTTTTGATCCAGAGCTCGGATTTGCGCTCTTTATATCAATGGAAAGCTGGTAAAATTCTCTACACGTTTCCAAGGTCAATCTTGCATTTTGGTTCAGTTTGGAGGATGAAAATCAAGAAACACCTCCAGCGAATAACCAAACAGAAGTGATGCGTCAACAAACAATTTTAATGTAGCAGACAGTTCGCCGCTCCTGTTAGGCAGCCCGTCGTTTCGCCAGGATCGCCGCTTCTGCCATGATGAGATGAGTTAAATGCATTCAGGAGGTGGTTGGGGTAGATTTCGAATTCCTCTCTCTTTTCTCTCTCATTCTTCCTATAAATTGTAAGGAGGGGCTTCTTTCTAACGGTTGGACATTCTTGTTTTGCAATTCCTCCCTTCTCTCCTGCTTGCAAGAGAATTCGTGGAGTTTTCAAGCCTCCCACATGGACTGTAATGCCACTGTTGCCTCTTAGCCACTGCAATGTATTGAATCGATTCTCTGAGCAATATATATGTCTGTGATTAAATTTAAATCCTCTCATGTATTCATTGTTGTCATTTTGATCTCTCATTGCATTTCGAGTTTTACCTGTGCATGGTGTGGTATTGTGTCTATATGGTCTGTGTTTATTTTTGCAAAGATTATGTTCTTCATTCCTCGGTGCATCACCTCCCTAGCTTAGGTTTATTTTTATGCATTTATCTCTCTCCCCTGTCTCCTTGGTAGTTAGATTAGTTTTTGGGGTAAACCTCTGCGTTTCATTGGTGCATCTGAACAGAGGAATAGGAACCAGCCTTTCTCTGGAGAATCCTTCTCATTTTCAAGTCCCACACTTGGAGAAAGGATTCGATGTTATGCAATCACACTGGATGCCTAAGAGATCAACCTAGAAACTTGATCTGCAACCAGGGGTGCTGTGATTTTGCATCAACAGTACCCATAGAAAGACTCTTAGCCATGTGGTCATTTAGAAAGGAGGCCGCATACCCCAGTATGAAGAAGATTCTCTCTTGGGTGTTTGAATCCCACATTGACAAGCTAGACTTTGAAGTCTACCAAGGAGCAATCATAATAGTACCGAGTCTAAGGGAGCCAATCCCTTGGTAAATGCCTATGAAATTTTTGATGAGTAGGTTGGTAATGCACTTAACAAGGTTGCGGTTGATACAGAGGCTAGCCTATTTGTGCACAATGACTGAATAAGAGTGCTAGAGGGAAAGCTAGGGAAGAAGGAAGATGAGGTAGCTAAGAAGACCAAGAGCTTGAAGCAAGAATAATTGATCAACACATAGGCGAGGCGCAAGCTAAAGGATGAGAAGACAAAGGTGTAGGAATTATACAAAAATGTGGAGTCTATCAAGAGCACCATCATTTTGAAGCACCTGAGACCTAATGCCACCCACTTGAAATACGCATCCACTCTGGAATGCTTAGAAGATCTAATGTGCATCCTCACCATCGAGAGATGACCTTTAGCCCTAGATTCTACAGAGGAAATGGCCATGTGCTTTGAAAGAAAGAGGACAAGTTGAGGGTGTTAGCAAACATTTATGAGTATAGCATGGTGTTTGCAGAGGATAAAGTCTCTACCCAATCTCGAGGCCGTATATGATACTTACGTAGATAGGGACAAGGTATCAAGCACCTTGGTTTCCAAACTTGAAGCGGAGCTAAAGGAGTTCCTAGAGAAGAATAAAGGAAATAGGGTAGAGAGGGAAAAGGTTCCTACTGAAGTAGAAAGAAAATATGAGGCAATTAAAACATTAAGGGGTTCAATCAAGGCCCGGTGAAAGAACTATACCCTCAGATTACTAGGAGGATGGACACACTCGAATACCTGGGAAAGGAGATGGAGAAGATCGTTGACACTTTGGGTGCCCAGGGAATTGGCATAAGTTTTAATGAAGTGAGGACCTTGATCGACGACCTCTGTTAGAAGGCACAAAGAGAGGTCGACGTATGGAACAAGATGGAGGCAGACTTGTGGAAGGATTTTCTTAGCTTTCTGAGTTAATGCCCCCCCCATTCTTCCTTTTTCCCCAATTATTTCATTCCTTTATTCTTTTTCAAAATGTAATACCACACCTTGGTTCCTTAAACTAGCCTACATCTTGGTTAAGTGAAGTGTTCCCATGGACGAGAGAATAGGCATAGTGTGGGGTGATGTTGGACCCCTAGAATATTGACCAAGTATGAAGGTACGTAGGCATGCAAGGTCACGGTTTTGGAGGGGCATGCAAGGTAAAAGCATGTAAAGAAGAGCACGCGATGCGTGAAGACAGAGCAAGGGTTAGGGACTTAGTTGATTTGGAAGTCTCAAGTAGAATACATGAAAATAATAACCCGGTTGCACATGGATAAGGTGCTAGCCTAGCAACAAGTTATCCCGGGAAGGAGCATGCTAGAATCTTCTACAAGCACATCATGGGATAAAGTGGAAAGCTCAAGCACTGGAGAAGCAAGCTCACATGGAGGACCATATTTGAACACTTGGCACCAGATCTAAGGGTGCTGGAGGGTGAGTTGGTAGTCTAGGAAAGCTATAAATACAAGTGCCTACAGAGAGATAGAAATATACATAGAGAGTGGATTGAGATTTGTAGAAATACTATGAGGACTCTGCTAGTGGATAATTGCATTTGGGAGAGGATGTATTAGGCATGGGATTGTAATTTTATTTTTGATAGCTTAGTTACATAAGTCCAAAGGTCAATGCATGCATGTATGTCTGCTTCTTTGTGACACTTTGTAATGGCTTAATGGATGTAATAAGGTTACTTTTTATATATATACATGAATATCAATGATTCTGATGCTTACTTCTCTCTCATGAGTTCTCTTTCCTTTCATGCTAAGTAAGGATGCTTTGGTATGTTTCTTTCCGTCATAATACACGTTATGGATTCTATTAATTACTCAAGTATGAAATGACTGTAAGGATCTAGAGGCTATTCTAAGCCCTATGGTTTTTATATGTCCTAACTTCCCTTCTGAAATCTCTTACACAAATCATAGATTATGTTTCCCACTAAACTCACATAAAAGAGAAACTCGATACCCGTGCGTGCCTCGGTGAGTGCCCAACTTTCTTTGGGTGATAGGCCAATGAGCATGGGGTTCCTTTATTTATGTTAAGGGTAGAAATGAATACAACAAGCTATATGCATAGCCACAATGTACTACCTCTCTATTTGATATATTTTGGATCATCATCAATTTTAGAGAACCATTTCCCAATTGACATATGCAAATCAATTTGATTGTTCTCGAGACATGCACAATCCACATTTTTCCATTCTATGGCTTCCATTAGATTCTGTGAATTTCTCCTTTGTATAGTGACAATATCCTTTTATTTGTGAAATTTCTCCTTTCATGGTGGATTTTTCAATCATCGACTCTCCTTCTATACCTGCAGCTTTCTCTAGTACTCCCATACTTATTTCCATGTCCGTGACTATATTATTTTACTTGTGGCTTTTGTAGTTCTCTATGGATGTCTCTAGTCATTCATGGCTTTTCTCTTTATCTGTGGATTCCTCTAGACTTCCCTTACTTCGCATGACTTCTCTTTTATATCTGCAACTTCATATTTTTCACATGTGACTTCATCCCTTTTCACACATCTCACACAAACCCTCTGTGACTTGTATTATTCTTTAGTGATCATCTCCTCATGTGCATGACTTTCTCCAAATCCAATTACACTCCTTAGAACTTATCTGTAATCATCCTGAAGCATATGAGAGAAAACACTACCAATCAACCTTCACATTTCTCTTACTAACTTTTTCTTGAACTATTTCTTGAAACTTGTTACAGGCTTGTTAACTCATTTTCCATACATGGTTGATCTTGAGGCACCTGCACAACACTTGCACTATAATTTTTCCATCAATGTAGTTTGACATCAATGACAATACATATGACAATGACAAAGGTCCAACAAACTCCCTCTTTTTCATTTATGGAAAAATTCATAGAAACACTAGATCTTTGATGGAAAATTCTTGTTTCTATTTTCACCGAGGACTGTGTTGACTCTCTCCCCCTTTTACATGTATGAAAAAGGGCCACCTATTCCATTTAATTATGAAGACATAGATAAACTGTATAAATACATATTATTACCATAAGAAAATCCTCATAGGCTCACGCTTCTTATATTTTTGGCACACCATTTATTATTTTTCAAAAGTTTGATCCATATGAATTGGTATGCATGCAAAAATGTTCCCCCGAGATGATGCATACTTGGATGAAATGATCTAGCAGACTAGATCCCCCTCACATGAAGATTGTATTACACTGATAAGGAGATGATATTTTTCATGATAATGCTCCCTTACCTTGTCTCCACACTTTCTAGTTGCTGGTGGGATCAAGAATGACCCCAACTCATTCCTTAGGTTCTCAAATGTGGCTTTTGGCAGTGGTTTTGTCATGATATCTGCAATTTCTTCTTTTTGCTCACATACTCTAGATTGATTTTATTGTCATTTAATTTTTTCCATTAAGAAATGATATATAATTTGAAGGTGTTTGGTTTTTGAGTGAAGCATAGGGTTCTTGGAGACACTTATTGCACTAGTGCTATCACAAAGAAAAGAAATTGGGCTATCAGATTTTACCTTGTAATCCTCCAATGTCTGCTTCATCCAAATAAATTGAGTATAGCACATTACGAAAGATATATATTTTTCTTCGCATGTTGAGAATTTCATAGATGGTAACTTCTTGCTTAACCATGATACCATGCAATTACCAACAAAGAATTCTCAACCACTTGTACTCTTTCTATCATCAACTCTTCATTCCCAATTATAATCTGTATATGATTTTATATTGAAATCATTGCTTTTGGGGTACTATAGTCCATATTCAAGTGTTCCCATGAGATATCTTAGAATTCTCTTGACTTGCCTTGAAGTGTGTTTCCCTTTAAATTTCTTTAAATCTTCCAATAAGGCCTGACAACCCGCATGATATTAGGTCTTGTTACGGTGGATTAGAGTATACTTCCTATCGTTGATATATACAAAGCTTTGTCAAATTTTGGTGAGTTTTCATCTTTTCTCAACTTACATCCCACTTCCATTGGTGTTCCTATAGGTCTGCATTCTTCCATCCTAAACCTTTTCAACATTTATTTGATATATTTGGTTTGGGATATGAAGATACCTTGGTCTGATTGACTAATTTTTTAAGCCCTAGAAAGAATGAGAGATCCCCAAGCATAGACATTTCAAATTATTCTTTCATCATATCAAAAAATTCATAAGTCATCTTATCATGATATCCTCTAAATATAATATCATCCACATACACAATGACAATGAACAAATGATTTCCTTCTTCTTTAATATAGAGATTACTATCAACAACACCTTTTCTAAATCCTTTCTCAATGAGGTATGAATCCAACCTGCTATACCAAGCTCTAGGAGCTTGTTTGAGTCCATACAAATCATGTTATAACATGTACACATAATATTTGGCATCAGTTAGAGAAAATCCATCAGGTTATTCAATATATGCCTCTTCATTTATAAAACCACTGAGGAAAGCTGATTTTATATCCATCTAGAAAACTCTAATTTTCTTCTAAGCCGCGTATTCCAGAAACAATCTAATTGATTCCATCCTTACCAATGGAGAATTTTTTTCATCAAATTCAATTCCTTCCATTTGAGAATATCCTTTACATATAAGTATTACTTTATTTCTTGTTACTTTTCCTTTCTCATTCAATTTTTTTGAATACCCATTTAGTTCATGTCACATTTTACCCTTAGTTCTTGGTATAAGATCCTAGGTTTCATTCTTTTCAATTTTTTCAAGTTCTTCATTCATGGAATCTATCCAATGATGATCCTTACTAGCTTCTGTAATATTCTTGGGTTCTATCATGGATAGGAGTTTTATATCTTCAAGAATTTGATGCTCTCTTAACTTCGTTCAAAGTGATAATGACGCCCTCCTTGTTTCCAATGATCGATTTTTACGGATGATACCTCATAACTTGCCTTGAGGATGCCTTGGTGTCTCATATTTCTTCTACTTCTTATACTTCATCATGCGGACTATCCATGCATTCCTCATCTTCTTGTTCTTCATGACTATCATTGTGTTAAGTGCTAGACTTGATAGATTGAGACTCATCTAGCTTTGCATTTTTCTCTCAATAATTTTCTTTAACCTTTTATTCTAGCATATGTAAGTTATGATGACTGTTAAATAACCAAGAAATATGCTTTTATCACACCTAGAGTCAATTTTCCCAAGTTATCTTCGTATCTTTTGATGTAAAATTTTCTTCCAAAGACTCTTGTGTTTAACATTGGTTGGTTTATTTTCCAAAGTTCATAGAGTGTCTTGTCACTTTGTTTATCCTTAATTGTGCTTTGTTTAGAATGTACACTATCATGCATACTACTTCACTCCGTTATCTATCAAGAAGTTTATACTCATTCAACATAGTTATTTCTATTTCTTGTATAGTCATGTTATTTCTTTTAATAACCCCATTTTGTTGAGGTGTTTTGACTAATGAAAATTGTCTTCCAATCCTGTGTTCTTCATAGAACTCATCGAACTCATTGAAAAAAATTATCTACCTCTATCTGATCTCAAGCATTTGATTTTGGTGATTTTATCATTCTCCAAAAGTTCCTTGAAGGATTTACATTGTTCCAAGGCTTCTAATTTTTCTTTAGGAAAGCTACACATGTCATCCGGTGTAATCATCTATTAACAACATGAAATACACATCTCCTTGTAAACTTTCAATTCTTGTAGGCCTGCAAATATTTGTATGGATGAGTTCTAGAGGTCTAGTGGTAGAATACTCTTTGGACTTGAAGGATCTCCTTGTTTTTTTACCATGTAGGCAAGCCTTGCATAGTATGTCTATTGGTTTTACAATCTTTGGCATGTGTCTCACACCACCCTTAGCACTTAGTTTCAAAAGATTTTTAAAAATATTATTTCCTAATCTCCTGTGCCACAACCATCTGTAATCAACCTTGCTTATTAGGCATTTTTCTTTGTTTATTTCATTAAGAACATACATATTGTTCTTGTTCCATTTGTATTTTGCAACTTTATTTCCTATTTTTAAATTTATAATATCATAACATCTATCATGGAATATTAGATTATAGAATTTTTAAAAATATTTGACTCACACTCAATAGGTTGTGCTTAGTACCTTCATCATATAGGACATTTGATGTTTTTTTTTTCCATCATCAAGACTCAACGTTACTTTGCCAACTATATTTTTTGAATTATTATCACCAAATCTAACAGCTCCTCATGCGTTGTTTAATAGAAAGATAAATTTTCTCTTGTCACCTGTCATATGACTAGAGGAACCACTATCTAGATATCAGATTTTTTCTTCATATTGCACATGAAACACAATTGGCTTTGTTGAGAAAGACATTTTTCTCTTACTGGCATCTTTCTTTATAACATACACCCATTTATTTTTCTTAAGAGGTTCTTGTTTTCTTGTTAAAACTATATGACCTTCCTTATGATATTTATAGTGAACAAAATTATAGTTCATTCTATATTATGATGAGCTATAGTTTATTTCATAGCCTCTAGAATATTTCTTAAATTTAAATAATTTGTGTCCAAACTGATTACATGAAAAACAATAACCATATAAAAATGTGTGTACCTCATGGCATAGGAGATTCAGGAGCATTAGTATTTTTCTTAGCACCTTTGATGAATTCTTTCTTTATAGTATGAGAGGAGCTTGAAATTATTGCAGTCTTGTTTCCTTCCTTATTTGCAGAATCCATTTCTTTTCTTTCTTCCTTGAACCCTATTCCTAATTTATCATTTGTATCTCATTGACTACTCAATATACTAGTTAGAAAATTTGAGCTCTTTTCCAACTTTTCATACATTTTTAGCTTGTTAGTCATTTTTTCCAACTTATTCTTCAATCATTCTTATTCTAAGTTTAGATTTATACATTCATCCTCCTTTGATTTGTAAGATTTGGAAATCTTTTCTAGCTAAGTTTCAAGTTCTTTGAGCTCATTAGTTTCTTCTTCTTCCTTTAAACTTTGTCTTTTCTCAAAGATGTGAATTTTTTCTTCATAATCTTTTAATGTGCATCTCAACTTTTGATTCTTTCTCCTACACAATTTCAATTCTTCAAGAGCACAAACAAGTTCTGCTTCCAAATTTACATTTGCTTCTTCTTCATCAGAGTCTTCATAATTAACTGCATTCTTTCCTTTTGAGTTGCATTCTTTAGAGACATCCATGGCCATAAAAACATTCAGACTGAGTTTCATCATCCTCATTTTCAGAGCTTCTGAGTTATTGAGTCAGATTCCCTTTAATCTTATTTTGAGTAGAAATTCCTTTTGTTCTTAAATAATTTATTCTTTCCATCTTTATTCTTGAAGTTAACCTTTTTCTTGTTGTGTTTATGAATTTATTCATCATGATTAGACTAAGTTTCCTTATTCTTTTTTGGAATTTAGTAGTGAAGTGGCCTACTTGTCCACACTCAAAACATTTGAATGGAAGTTTGCCTTTATACTTACTTGAGCCTCTTCTTAGTCTTCTTACAAACATCACTTCAATATTCTCATTATCAACTTATTCCTTGAAGACTAATTATTTTGTTTCTTGTTTGGATTGAATCTCTTTCTTGGCTTTAAATGCTACTTCTTTCTTGGTAGAATTGGATCCAATAGTCCTCATTTCATATGCTAAAAGGATTCCCTATAATTTATCCATTTTGAGATTCTTCATATATTTAGATTCTTCCCTCTGAAACCTTTATGCCATATTTAGAAGTCAGAGATCTTAGAATATTTTGGACTATGACAGATTATTCTAGCTTCTCACCTAGGCCTTTGATCATATTGATAGCCTCGTTTATTCTATTCATATAGGTTGTTATACTCTCATCATATTTCATCTTTAGATTCTCAAACATATCTTTGTAGTCTGTATTTTGGAAAACTTGACCTTTTCATCTCCTTCATAAATATTTTGAAGTTTGGTTTGAATCTCCTTTATGGTTATATAATGCATTGCTTTTACAAACTTGGTTTGATCAGGCCACATAGGATGACATTCATGGCTCTTGAGTTGCATTCATATTATGTCTTGTCTACTACGAGAGGTGATTGGTGTGGTAAGAGGATTATATCATTTCTCAACATATTCCCAAATATAAAAAACAAGGGACATGATATATTTTTTTATCCTTATTATCTAGAATGCGTAATTTTCTCTAGTGAAGAGAGGTGATCTTGAATGTGATAAACAATCCGTGCCTAATTTTCCATCATGATTATGAAGAGAGGATACCCTTGAAGATGCTACTATTTTTCAAAAGGATTTTCTCTTATGCCTTTTGTTAGATATCAAAATCATTAAGAGGGGGTGAATAAGTGTATATTAATTTTTTTAAAACAATGCCAATCGAGAATTACTTAGTGAGGTACCACAATATACTATTAAAATTTAAGAAAAAATATGCCAAAAAGATAACACAGAACACAAATTTTATAGTGGGAAAACCATTTCGGGAGAAAAACCCACTTTAAAACCAAGGATTTATTAGGAACACCAATTCCAAAGAATATAATATATTGGTTTCCGTTAAGCATCAAATAAACATTTGAAGCACTAACTTTAGATTCTTTAAGAACCCACTTGAAGATAACTGAGCACCCACTCAATAGATTTTAGCAAGCACTAACTTGCAAGGAGAACCCACTAAGAAATATACGATTACAAATACATTGATCACATAGAATCAATATTTATTACGCAATGGTTTATGATCACTTTTCTTTTTCTTTATGTGCTTTCTCTTCCACTATCTCTAATTAAACATTCTTTATTTCTTTGTCTCCATTTTTAAACTCAATCTAGATTTTTGATTTCAATGCTCTATCACCCTCTTTGCATTTTTGAGTTGAAATTTCATGTTCAATGGATCAACCACACTGATTCTCTTTTCATTTGATATGATCTTCAACACCTCATATGTTGGATCTATTTTTTCCTCTCTTTCTTTGTCTCTCCTTCAACTTGAATGCATCATTTTATCACTTGAGAAACACTCGTATTTTCATGGATTTTTTCTTTTATAGACAATCAATACACTCCACTTCTATGGCATGTCGTGTACTCTTCTACACCTATATCATTTGCAAATATGGTCTATTAAATGAAAATTACACAAACTCCTTATTTACTCTCTCTAAATTTGGCTTGAATTTGTTGTTTTCTCAATGCATTAAATATTCAATATGTTAATTCAAGATCCATTCATGCGAAAATTTATAAAAATAGATTTCCCATCATTCAAGGATAAAGAAATGACCCACATTTTCTCTCGATATTTAATGATGATTAGACATCAAGATTTTAGATTTTGTGATCTAGAGGATGTAATTAGTTTTCCACAAAGTCAAAGAGCATTAAATGTTGATAACTGGATCTAGAGATTTCTCAAATTGGGTCTATGTTTTTCGAGGAGCACAATTTATATGCATATCCTAAATGTAATACCTCTCTATTTTATAATCTATATCATTATTGATTTAAGAAAATAAAGTACCACTTGACCATATGAAAAGAAATTTTATTGTTCTTGAGCTCTATCCAGTCCACATTTATCCATTACGTGACTTCTATTAGATTTTTGACTTTCTCCTTTGTATCATAGTAATATCCTTTGATACGTGAAATTTATCCTTTCATGGCAGATTTTTAAGTCAGCCTCATCTTTCCTTCTTTACCCACAACTTTCTCTAGTACTTCGCAGCTATCTCTAGTCCTTCACAAATTTTCTCTTTATCCACTGATTCCTCTAGAATTCCCTTACTTATGTGGATTATACTTCATATCCATGGCTTCATATTTTTCACTTGCAGCTTTATCCCTTTGCCCATGGCTCACACTAACCATCTACATCTTCTACTAGAATTTGGTGACTATATCCTCATGTATGTGGCTTTCTCAAAGATGATTAAGTCCCTTAGAACTTATCCTTAATCATCCTAAAGCATATGAGAGCTAACACTACCAATTAACCTTCAAATTTCTCTTACTAAGTCTTTCTTGAAGCTGTTTCCTAAATCTTGTTACAGGACTTGTTAACTCCTACATACATGGTTGATCTTGAGACACCTGCACAACACTTGCACTATACATTTTTCCATCAATGCGGTTTGACATTAATGAAAATACGCATGACAAAAAAAAAAAGTTCCAAAACTTTCAAGAATAATTACATGCCATTTGAAATATATCTTCTTCTATATTTGCATTATTTTATGATTTTCTCTCTCGATACCAAATCAAAAGTATACAATGAGACTTACAAAGAGATTACATCATAAAAATAATACAAATGATATTCAATGTTTTCCAATACTAAATAATATATGAAGCATACAAATCTATAATAAATAGACTTCCTATATTTTAGGAATTTGCTTGCAAATCCTCCAAAAAATACCTCTGTCAAACTATTTATGTGAGTTGTTGAAACTCACTCAACAAATTATTATTATAACAACTATATAACGATATCTACTAACCTACCATTACATAATAATAATTACTCATGTAATTATTATTTACCAATACACATGTGGATCACTAATTATATTTTTCTTAACATAAATATTAGAATTATAGAGATATTACAGAGCACATTGAGTCCTAAAATAGATCAAAAATATACTCTACATACTACCTCAAACAAGTTAAAAATATCTCAAACTACATTTAAATCTACTTTAAAACTATCTCATTAAGAAGAAAGTGATTTTTTTATGTGACTTTGGATGAGACTATTTATGGTATCATTATAGAGTATAAATAAAATCATCAATTTTGCATAGATAAGTAGAAAAATTTTCATTTTTTTAGATGAGAGTATTGTATAGAGAATTATTTTGTTTGAATATCATAACCACTTAGTTATAAATTTTACTTTGACATTAGATAATAATATGTGGATATTGTCCAAGATATATGCTTCTAATAGCCAAGAAGGAAGAAGGAAACTATGGATTGATCTCAAATATTTTAGAAATTCATTCTTGGATATGAAATTTTTGTGATTGGAGACTTTAGCACCCCTCTCTCTCCATTAGAAAAGAAAGGAGGTAGACAAGACTTACTACTATCATAAAATAGTTCTTATAATTTATTTCCTAAAATAAACTTATGGATATCAAACTTAGAGGCTCTTCTTCACGTGGTCCAATAGAAGAATAGGCGATAACCAAATTCATGTTAATTTAGACATAAATATAGTATCCTTTGACTAGATTTTTATACAAAATTTTTTTCTTTTAACTCTTTCGAGGGTAGGTTCAAGCCATAACCATTTGGTCCTTAGACTGGAATCCATCGGAAGCAAGATCCTACCGCTTTTAGATTTTAAAAATGGATGATGCACCCAAATTTATTTGAAAAAATCCAAGAATGGTCTAATATAGACACTGATGGATATGTTATGTACATCAAGGTCAAAAATCAATAATAAGAGAAGAACATAAAAAATGGACAGAGAGGTCTTTGGTAATATTGTTGAAAAAAAGAAGAAAATCAAGGAGGAGTTGTCCCAACTTTAATCTTAAGTGGTTATTCAAGGTATGGATGTCAATGATTATTATAGATAAAAATAGCTTCTAGATAAATATCATACCTTGAATTTTTATAAAGAGACATTTTGGAACAAAATTCCCATATGCTTTAGCTGAAAGAGGAGATCGTAACATGAAATGATTCCACATGATGAACCAAAAGCATATAATCCATAAAAGCATCTCTAAAATTTATACTATAAAAGGTCAAGTCAGCTATGATATTAATGTTATCAAGGAGGTGATTAATTTTTACAATATTTTACTTAATGGTGAGGAACATCACGATGAAACTTCTATTCTAATTATGCTAGACTTTATTCCCTCTAACATGTTCCCTCATGATAGCTTGTTATCCCTTTCTAGCTTTCTCTTTGGATGAACTATAGAAGATTGCCTTTTCTCTTAATAGAGAAAACACACTTGGTTTGGATGAATTTCTTTCTATCTTTTTCCAAGGTTATTGGGAAATTTGTAAGGATGGTATTCTATGAGATGGGAATGAGTTCCTTTCTAAAGGAACATTTCTAAAAGAAATTAATAATTCATTCATAGTTATTATCTTTATAAAACTTAGAGTTAAGGACTTCAAATATTTTACACCAATCATTCTTTCAAGCATACTTTATAAAATATTTACCAAGATTATAACCATCATAATGTAATGCCTTTTACACAATCTAATTTCCCACCAACAAGGAAGCTTTATCAAGGTAAGAAAAATCTAATATGGTATAAAACTTGTGTATGAAATAATTCAATCAATGGAAAAAATTAAGAAGATCATAATTATTTTTAATCTATATGTGTATAAATATTTTAACAAAGTCTCTTAGATTTGATTTACAATATTATTTTAAAAAAGTAACTAGCAAGAATATCCATAATATAACACTCCTTCCTAATTTTGGGTACACTACTCATGACCACATCTAAATTTTTATTGTGTAAAATTTATGGCTCAGTAGCCCTAACAAATTTTACATTTATTTATAAGTTCAAATATTCAAGAAAATAAAAGAAAATTAAATTATCCTAAAAATATAAAGTCAAGATCTATATATGACTTGCTTTGTTAGTATATACTCAATACTATATTATCATCATTTAGTAATTTACGTATACTTATCTATGCAATGTAATTTAATGCCATACATAAGTTAATTGCAAGATAGACCTTTTCCATGAAAACATACACATATGCTTTGGGACTTCCTAATCCCTACATCTTATGGAAATTTTTTATATTGGGGGAGTGCCTACACTTGAGTGATCTTACATCTGACATTTTTAGTATATATCTTTTATACTTCTATTAGTGAAATATTTTGTCAAGGAAAATGTGGGTTTTCATCAATTCTCGCATGATAAAGTCTCTTCACTTAGAAACAAGGAGGCTCAAATTTATTTAAATCTAGAAACTATGTACACTAGGCTAATACATTGGGTGGCTAGAGGCTAGGGAATGTGTAGAAACACCCTTGTTGTGACTGTAATGCTAGATTAGAGAGGGATAAATATATAGATATGAGAGAGAGAAAATTATAAGGTGAATCATATTGATGAGTAGAAAAAAATTTATCAACTAAAATTCATAGATAATTCTAGTTTCATGTAATGCCTCTATGTGTTGATATCTATACTTGCTTCCTTGTATGAAGTTGGAAAATGTTGACATGTGATTTGTTCTAAGTTGTTGTGCTCTTTTGAACTGTTTAATCATGTTTTCTAGAATGGTATCAAGTGCTTATGAGATCTGATTGTTAATCATTCTTATGGCAGTATTTTTACTTATGTTGATTGATCATGAAGTACTTACTTAACTGGTTTTTGAAATAAACTTAGTGATTTCAGCTTGTGGAAAGTGAAATCAGATTCTTGGGACAGTTAAACAAGCAGGTAACCTAGTAATCTATTTAAGTCTTGATATAATTGTTATTTCTAAGACTAATGTATTGATATTGGTTGAAGGATAACACCTTGGATCAATTACAGTGATCCAAGAAATTCTCCGTGATTGATATATTATTACGACTATAAGTTATAAGGTGAATTAAATCCTTAATGATTTCTCAATTGCAATTATATGTAGAATATGTTGAGTGTAAACTAACCTTTTTTAAGACCACCTTATAATTTGAAGGCATACTTCTACTTAATTGGATGTGATTACGATTAAGGTAATGGTTATATTCTTTTGATATGTTGAAAAGCTTAATCTAACCTATACTAAGGTGATATTTACATTCCTAATGACATAACTTAATTCTATGTTCATTTGATTAAATGATAGAAACCTAAGCTAAGGTTGATACATTAATATTAATTAGATCCTAACCTATCTAAGGATCCTATGTCCTAATCCTAAGATCTAACCCTAAAGACCTAACTGTGGTTAGCATTGTGGAGAAGGGTTAGTGGCATGGTTATGAAGATTGGTGCCAACCCATACTTGTACTTGGAAAATTAAATGAGTTTTAATTGATATTCACCGCCACCTTTGGCAGGGACAGAGTCAAAATTGGCCATGCATGCCAATTTTGTGGCGATCGACTTAGTGAAGGTTTAGAAAAGATATTAGTGAATTAATAATTTTAAATTGGTGATATGGCAGTTGGTAGGATTGTGGGAAGTAGCGCGCAGTTCTACCATGACATTAATGGCATTGGGTGAACCAAAAACCACCTTGGGAAAATAATGATGGTTTTTGGAGAAAATAAAGGAATCAAGTTTTTTTCTCATTTGGTCATTTGAGCTATTTTCTATGCATGTTGAATTTCTTGTTTTTGAACTATTTGTTCATTTTTGGTTAATCTATGATCTATTTGTTGCATGGAGGAAATAGTGGAAGAAAATTTAATGCATTGGCTATTAAAATACAAAGGAGAAGAAGGGTTTTTGGAAAAACTATTTCAAAATTTCTGTGGAATTCTTTGTGGAATCTTGGAGAAAGACTTGGAGAGCTTGGAAAGGAATTTTAGGAGCTCTACTAGGCATGATAGGCTCTAACTCCTTGAAATAATTTTCTCTATTTAATGGCTTCATGAAAAGAACTCTACTCTTGAAGTGAAATCGTGTTCTCTGGTTCTAGGTTTTGTGTATTTGCATCATTATTTAATTATCTTGTTATATTATGATTATTTCTCGAAAGTGGTAATGTTTCAATTAATATGGCTTGAGGGTTATTTGTATTTGATTTTGAAGTGATAAGATCAACTTATGATCTTTGGATGGTGTTTGAAATCCTATTTGTTTTATAAACTAAATTCTTGTGCTTTTTCAAAGCACCGTATTGTTATTTTTTTGAATATCCATCTTTCGTAGGGTTTAATGTAAAGTTGCATGAATTGTTTTATGGCTAGGAATAGGTGTATAAGGAAATACAAATTGATTTTGATTTTATTTCTATTTTTTACCATTCTTCCATGTTATATTAATGGGTGCTAGTGTTTTTTTCTTTTAGTTGTTTGACCTTGTATAGGTTTGTCGATTTGTCTAATATAAACTGTATATTTTGTGGTTTTGGCTTATGTCAAAAATGGGGATCAAATATTGATTCGATAACCTTATTGGGTGTTCAAGTTTTGAATTCCATGATGTCACCTTTGAATTTGAGATCGGTTTGCTAAGCTCATAGTACCAGATCCGTTTGAGGATTCTAGGCACTTTAGGTTTATAAATAAGTTTTTCACTTATCTCCCATGCATGGAAGTCTCTATAACTTTAAAAAGAGCCATAGGTTGACGAATAATTGGGGTAATTTTGGTTTTGTAGACACCGATTGGTAACTATTCTTGTATCCTTTATTTTTTCACTAACGTGGAAAGGATTCAATATTATTAAACATCTTTCACCCGACAAACTAAGAAATAAAGCGTGATTCGATTTAAGTCATTGTTTAGTTTTGTAGAGAATTAGGCTCACTTAGCCCGGATGGTTCTATCACATTCCTTATATGACTTTTTGTATTCAAAACCTGTTTAGATCTATACTGGTTTGATTTATTGGTGAGTTTTGGTTATAATTCACTTTGAAGCTTGAGTGTAACTCAAATTCCTATCTTTAGAGTAGACTACTCTTCCATTTTCAGCAAGGTTGAATTAGTTGGATAATTTCCTAATTTGATACCTGTTATAAAATGATTTAAATTTTGTGTAGAGTTTGATCTTGGATTGTTGATCGATTAACAACAACCATCATTGTTTTTGTTCTTTTCAATGACTATCAAGTCTTTATGTATCCATGGGTAGCCTTGACTAACTTTAGTAGTGATTGGTGTGCTTTAGTTAGGTTAACCCCTTTGTGGGTGTAAGCTGTTGTTTAATGCTTAACCAATCATACCAATTTCTTCCAATAGATCTATGGATTTATAGCTGAGCTAGGAGATGATTGTTCAATCATGACGATTCCTTATGATAACAGATATGGTTTTATGTATTTGGATTCATTTCACCTACGGTTAATCGGTTTATATCGATTGCCAAGAATATGGTTGAAACATAATTGTATACCTCCTTCTGGTCAAGTTTAGTTTTAAATGACCCTTACTTGGAAGTTGTTTATACTATGAATAGTTTATGGAAAATAAACTCAAGTATGCTATGTAAATGAGTGAAATTTATTTGATTGTTATAATGAGTTAAATATATATACATATTAGCTAAATTATATAAGGGTAACTTTTGAAACTAGTACCTTGTATAATCATTGGTTGAAGAAGTATAGTAAACTATTTTATTAGGTTAATATATATAAATTTAATAAACAAGATATAAAATTATAGTCATATAAGTATGGGCTTATATGACTGTAATCATATTATTCTTGTACTTACATTAATATGATTGATTGTGATCAATTACATTTGTTTTGGTTACCTTTGTGTGCCTTAAACTATTACTTGATTGGGATTATTTGAATGAATTGCATGAGATAACTTGTCTTCCTTAGATGATTTCATTTATGATGTTCTTGTGGCATGATAATTTTTTTATGTATTTTCTTTGAATCTTAGGATAATTTCATTAAATGGTAGTGTTCCTTTTATTTAATTATTTAGTTAGAGCATTTTGTTATGAAGATTTAATACCTATCATGATTTTTTCATGAGCTGAAACATGATAACAATCTTGCAGATGAAATTCATGAAAGATGAAATAAGGAAGACGTATAAAAAGTTGCATTTATTCTATTGATTGAAGTTAGTTGATTTGGTTAAATGATTATTGTATAAATTTCTTGAAGTACTTCGAATTAGAAACATGAAAGGCCTATGGCCCATTTATTGTAATTTCTTGAAAGATGTTGATTTCAATGATACAAACATGTTTTTGATACTTAAATTTTGAATGAAATAAATATGGTTTACTTGATTCATATTGTTTAAAGGGAATGGAATGAATGTAAAGTGTTTGAAATTAGTTGTGATTCCATTATAAAAGTGAAGCATATTGTATTTATAATACTACTATATTAAGCATAAGTATGATCTATTGAAGTACTATATGATTTTTATTGCTTACCCTTATGAAATAAGTGAAATATGAACAGATATCTAAGTAACTTGGGTAATGTGATAAGTGTAGGACTGTTAGATAAAGTCCATTAGTTTGAATGGAATATGAAATATACTATAATAAGTATGTGTATGTGAGATCAATTCCATCAACTTGAATGTGTTGGAATGTACTTATATGATTGACATGGTCTATATGTATTGATTCTAAAATATACACTTATAGTTTAATTACTTAATACAATTTGATAAATGGTGATCATAATGAATTTATGAACAAGGGAATACTTGTAACTATACCATTAAGTGATATAAAGATGTATGCTTGTGAAGGATGTGTTTGAATACATGATAGGTTATGTTACTTATAAATGTATGAAACACACATAAACATATTAGCTATGTATAACTGAACTATTCCTACTAATGTTGAATAAAAATGACATTATGTTAATGTTGTCCTATATTTAATACAATTGAATTAGGAGCATGATACTTAAATGAATCAAGGGAAAAATGTACTCTGAAATGATAAAGCATAATGTAGATTCAAATATACAATTCCTAAAATTAAGTGAATTAAATATTACTATGATTGCATAAAGGAATATTCATTTCGAACCCTAGATGATCCTTAGGCACGAAAACTAACAATGAGAATAATAAGGATGGATTAAATGAATTAATGAACATGTTAATATACGATGTTTTGCTAGGTAGAACTTGATGGGCCGTTGTAGTGTAGTTTTTGCTACAAAGTACCTATTTAATGATGTGAGTCATGAATTAGTTACTATGGAGCAGCCACTATAGTGTGACTATCTACCTAGCTCCCTTAATCATTTCTATCATAATTGTGGATCTATGTCTTTGTTATACACTAATTAGTGATAGTATTATGGCCTAGTGCTGATGTTATCTTGTGATGAATATAGGTAATGAAGTTCATTCGAAGAGACGTAAGTCAATTCATATGCACTTTATTTCCCTTAGTCTTCATAAGTAGACTATCAACACTAGTCTATGCATGCTAGCTCTACTTAGTATATAACAAGGACATGGATGTGATTGACATGAGTCAAGATAGTCTAATCTAGATAATAATTTTTGAGTGTGGTGAAAGACATTTTCTTTCTATGAGTATCCCATATAGGAATAAAGGCATGACATACATGTCTTTAAACTTTGGAAAAATATCACAAACTACTAGTTGCATTGTTTTAATTTCACTTGGCCTAAAGATACGTAATATCAAATGATTATTAGTGATAGATACTCATATATGATCTTTAGGAATTAACACTTGATTTACCATTAATGGATCAAGGGAACCATTGATATACTCAATATACACATTATATCAAGAAACATGAGAGATCGGTTTAATACCAAGTCATGAAATGAGAGATTAGTTTTACGCCGAGTCATTATAGCTGCATATGGTTTACTATTATGTGATGGATTAGCTAAATGAATGTTTGTTCTAAATTATGTGAATTTAGAACAATGAACATTATATAAAAAAATTCCCTTGTTATTGAAGTCTTAAAATGAGGATGTTACATTTCAATTGGAGGAAATAAAAATCACAACACAACATCACGACAAGATAGTGAAAGAAAAAAAAAAGACAAATACAAAGCCTCATCAATATATATTCATTCCACAAATAAGGCACAAAGTCCTTCAACTTCTTAAAAATTCTATCTCAACTGAGTGACAAGATGAGAATGGAGGAAAATTTCTTATGTAGGAAATATAAGAATACAACTTGCTAGAGAGGAAAAAAATTAATCCCTTAGAATGGAGAGAGCCTTACAATTTATATCCAAATCCAATGAATCTTCACATTCCCATGTGATATTTTAAATTAAAGTGAAATATAAAAGAAGAAATAGAAACTTTAAGTGAATTAAGCCACTTTTACAAAAGTTTCTCCTTAATGGAGAAATAAAATGTTAGAGAGATAAATTAAGAGATAAAAAGTGTGATTAGAAGAAGATGTTGCAGGATGAAGTTCTTCTCTTCCTTCATTATGGAGATGAATGTTGAAGTTGGATAGGATCTTCTTTGGATCCTTCTCCAATAAGAGCATGTATTTTTCTAGACCTGGAAATGACACTCCACATCTTATCCCAATTGATCATATTCGGTCATACTTAGGAAACTCTATTTCAACTCTTTATCTTTATGAATAATGGTAGGATGCATGAATCAACTCACTATCATGAAAATGATCTCATATCTCTCACATGAGTAAACACTCATCCAACAATCATCATAAAGAATGTACTCAAACTTTGCATTCCACAGAACTAGTATCCATGAGATCTCTTGGGTTTGATAGTATCTGTAGACACCTAAAATCCACTTACACAAGCTTTAATGCTAAGATTGCACTAATTATCCTCTTTCTCATCATTTTCATAATAATTAATGCTTGTTTTATAATTAGATAACATTCCTATTCATATTTGTTAATTAACAACCTTTCGTTAATTAATTATCCTTCATATCTTTAAGGATGCCAATTAACAACCTTTTGTTAATTAATATTCACTTTTTCTTTGGTTAATTAATTACGCTCATAACTCTAAATCAATAAATTACCATTTATTGGATGAAATTCCTTTCTTACATCCTATAAATCATACTAATGTTTCTCTAATTAGATTTTATAAACTTATCTCTACCTATTAATTAATCACCTTTGATTAATTAAAACATCCCGAACTCCCATGACTTACTAATGACAAATTAAACTTTTCTAATCAAGATCATCTTTTATAAAACAACCTTATCCATTTCTAATCTTGTTTTACCTTTATCCCACAGTCATCAATTTTCTAGCCTTACCTCTTACGGCAAGCTACATAAAGAACTCTCCTAATTACCTTTCTTTTGGAACCATGCTTTGAATAGTGAAAACTATAAACATTTTGATCTTGAGCCATTAGCTATTGTTGGAGATAATTTCTCCATCTTACATTCTTTTACTCAAAATTGAGTAATATGGGAAGATCTAAAATGGCCTTGTAGCCATTCTTGGTGAGATTCCATTCTCAATCCTTAAGATCAAGTAACAATCCAAATTGATTGCTTATGTTCTTCATAGGTTCATAGTTTAAGTTAGAAATCATAGAGAGTAGGAAATAGCTTAGCATGTAGTTTTATTTATGCATTGAAGAAGCATTTCCTTTAAGATCTTATCTTGATGGTTCATTGTTTAATTAGAATTTTATTTTGAATCTATGTAGATATTAGTTTCAATTTATAGCTTATTTAATTATACATGAGCACATATGGCATGCCCAGTGGGACTTACTCCATTGTCCTTTTCACTTAATTTCAAGTTTTTGTAGTTAAGTTTCAATTTTGGTTACTAACCCTCTTTTTGCATATATTGACATAACTTGTTTTGTTGAGTTTGCATGTGTTGAGTCTTCCTTATAGGTATAAAGGATGTGAAGTGCTATCAAAATTTGATCTTGATGGGAAAATTTCATGATTTCTCCATGTTTTCATTTTTAGAGCTTACATTTTCAACATTCTACATGTCAATTTTGTCAATTTTTTGAAAATATTAAATTATTTAGCATGTAGTTTAGTGTTTGATATTGATGAGTATTCTATTTATATATTAATGTGGTAGTTTGCTGTAAAAATTGAAATCTCAGGAGAAAATTTCAATATTTCTCCATGTTTTCATTTTTAGAGATTACTTTTTCAACATTCTACATGCTAGTTTTATCAATTTCTTGAAAATGTTAATTTTTTTATCATGAATGTTAATGTTTGATAGTGTTGATTCTTCTATTCATATATTAATGTGATGGGTTGTTGTCAAAATTGAATCTTGGTTAGAAAAATTTGACCTTTTTATAGATTGAGGGACATTTTTTTGACATTTTTTTGGTACATGTTAAGTGCATACCTGTGAGCATAAGAGCATATGTGTAACCCATCTTCCGAGAGGCCATAAATTTTTCTCCCAAACTCAAAATGACTCCATTTTTTTGTGTTGGAAAGGTATTGAAGTGAAATATGTAATGAAAACATAAATTTGGGATTTATACTTACAAAAATTGTAGGTTTTTCCTTTATTGTAAAACTGGTCATTTTCTAACATGTCTAATGTTTTGATGAATGTTGTATTTCCATGCTTTACTTGATTTAGAAAAAGCTTGTGTATGCTCTTCTATTGCACCTTTTGGTGATATTGAGAATAAAAAAATTGATCTCTATCTTTTTAACATTTGGATTAACTTGGAAATTTGATTATTCATTTTGCTTAAGGGAACAAACCTTTTACAAAGCATTTTTATGGTCCTTGGATTTGAAGTTTTCCATTTCTATCTAGTTGGGATAAAGTTTTTGTATGATATTTTATTGCACCTTAGAGTGATATTGAGAATCAAAATCAAATTTAGTCTTAATTTTCTAACATTTGGGTAATTGGAAACTTCATCTTTCATTTTTGGCTTAAGGGAATGAACATTTATCAAGCTTTTTGTATGGTTCATTAATTGTAAAGCTTTCCTTTAATTTTTAGTTGGATTATTTGTTGTGTATGTTCTTCTCTTACATCATTGGATGATCTTGAGAATAAAAAACAACTCTTAATCCTCTTTCAAATAATGTGATTTGCTTGGAGAACTACTAAACTTTGAATGCAGGACCTAAATATGCTTGCCAAAGAATCGGGATCAAAACAAAATACTAACGAAATTTGATGCAGGTTGCCAAATGGTGTACAACTAAACCACATTAAGAATAAAAGATTAAAAACACACCACATTCATAACATTGTATTTGTAGGTTTGGATAAGGGTACGCTTCATCTTCTTAACTAGGACATAACCCCTTTTACATAAGCCTTAAGCTACAACAATGGAGTGGTCATAAGAACCTAAAGTAGTCCACACAAGAGGGAATACTTTAATAGTTTTACCTTTTTGAGATTTAGTGTCAAATTTATTCGTATCATGAACCAAGAGAGAGTACATGATGAACGCATTAATTGCTCAATGTACTTGAAGGGGGTAAAGTAAAGCCAAGATAACCATAGACTAGTCAATGCAAATTTCTTGGTAAATTAAACTTGCATCTAAATGACTTGTGACACCTAGTTGAATGAACCACCTAGGAAATCACTTGTATTTGGAGCCAAATTGTCCAAATCATCTTTGTAAAGATCCATCAGTCATGACGAAACGTTTGAAGCATTACTTTTTCTTAATTTTTCACTCAAACTAAGGCGAGGAGAAACTCTTCCAAAGTGAGGCAAATATTTTCATCCTCACTTGTACTACTTCCTTCACTTTCTTTTGACACTTTGTTGATCAAAATAAGAGTGACCACACGTGTATTGCTAATTGATTGTGTCACCACTTTTATGTCTGTTTACACTCATCCATGTTTGTAGTTGGGTTGTTAAACATATAAAGTGTGTGGGAATGTTCTCATATCATTGGCATCCATTTTGATCTTGATACCCACGTCAATATCATCATCATAGTTAGGATTGGTTCATCACTTGATTCTCCTTTAAACTGTTATCTTGCTTGTATCGTATCACAACAATTTTGATACTTACGTCTTGTTTCTTGCAAACTTGACCTAAGTGTTTAGATTGTGATGTTTTTTTTTATTATTGGCAAATAGTTTTTTGAAAGGGACTATACCCTTGAATACAAAGAAGGCCTAAAATCCAGGATAAGCAAGAGAACTAGAGTGAAAAGGATCATAATCCAAATGTTACAATGATGCTCAAAGTAGCTAAAAACATCTACCAAAATGAGACAGAATAGCAAAATTACTACAAAAAAGTAGTAAAGGATCCGTAAAAAAACAACAAAAAAACAAACAAGGATAGCAGAATCAACTGCAGCTACTTCCTAGTAGCTTTTTCTATGATGGTTTTGATATTCTTCCAGGATTTAAACATACCCAAAGTAGTCATATGGGCAGCGTCATTAGAATCTAGCTACTCCAAGGTCTTCTTGATTTCTTTATCAGTACCCCAAAGAGTTGTCGGCACTCTGCTTAGGTTGGAGACACTTCTGACATGTTGTTCAATAAATTCCTCAATCGCCCTAAAGATGACAATGTTGTAATCATTCCTAGTCTTGGCCTTCCCTAAGCGAGAGTCCAAGGAGTGCAATTTCTTGTAAATATCTTCAATTTGGCTGCTGTCCACATCCTCCTCCTCCTCCTTCTTCCTCTTTCCTTTCTGTTTTGTCAAGTTTTTAACTTCATCCTTTAACAATTTCATATCTGCCTCTAAGGCTTCCGGCCTTTTAGTAGGGCTTTCGATTGCACTTCAGGGGCTTGCTGCTGATATGCGAGGAGGTCATGAGAAATTTCAAATTCATGAGAACCCTTCTCCCTTTGCGAGGTCTTAAGGTTAAGCTTCCTAGAAGCCACAGTAGCTGGTCTTCGCAAGGTAGAGGCCAAGTGGGGGTGGGAGCATCGGAAGGGAGAATGGGAGAAGAATCACGAATGGCCGGCATGGGGGTGATAGCAGCGGTGGGAGGGAAAGAGAAAGGAGAAACAGGGCTGGTAGTAGAGAGGGTCGGCAAAGGGGGAATCAAGCTAGGGGAGGATGGGAGACCGGGAGAAACACGAGTAGACAACATTTGTGCAACAACAAAATGATCCCTTGGTGCGGAGGAACTACCCGGGAATGATTTTGAAACTCAAGAATGAAGTGTTTAAGAGAGTTCAACAAGTAATGGGGGAAATAAACTAGACGATCCCTACGAAAATGATTAAGAAAAATAAGGTGTTTCATAGGAACAGTGACAAACCTCCCTTCTAAGGAGATGAACCGTATCATCATGCGGGTTACTTCATCATATGGTGGAGGGATTGAGCTAACAAGGTGCCTTTGTTAAGTGGGTCAGTTTCTCCTCTCCCTCAACAAATCTTCTCTCTTCCACATCCCTATCGACCCTTTTGTTAAAGAATCTGAAGCCTTCCAAGCCAAGGCCGGTCGCTTCAGCTATAAACTCTTCATTGATTAAGACCTTCTGCCCCCCATACTCCACTGTCCTCTCCTTCCAATCCTTTGCAAAGCGCACAGAGATGCTCTGGTCATGCCCCTGCACTTTTTCCATGAAGTTTGTTATGCCACCCTTGCTAAGAATGCTCCACAGCTCAATATTGTCTTTCCAGTCAGGGTCCACACTAGGCTCAATTTGACAAGGAGGACCCCCATTTTCTCTATTACAATCTGCTTTGCAACTAATTCCTAACTGATTGCTAAAGCCAGTCCACTTTTTGCTATAGTAATCCACACCAAAATGGAAATGAGAGCCGTTGTTATTCCCACGATCGGCTGCGTGTCTGCTGATCTGAACCTGCTGAAAATCATGTGTGAGAATAACCCACTCCCTGCCATCAATCACTTTATCGCCACCTTCGGTTTCCATGGAGGTTTGAATCCACCTTTTAACAGTCACATTACAGCCCGCATGCATGATTTTCAAAATCGTGTATCTCCACTTGTAATTCCCCATATGATTCACACTATCTTGATTATTAGACATGATTTGCATTAACCAATTCTTTAAATCAACACGTGTGGGAGTATTTTTGATCCACACCCAAAATTCATAACTCATTTCAAGATATTGCTTACGTATGGAGTTCCGCCTGAATGCTGTTTTGAAGTTGTTTGGGGATGTTGTTATTGTCCCAAACTATAAGGTTGACATTAATGCCATAATTTTCCAGCACATCCGCCAATTTATTACCCTCCCTATAGGTATGCATGATCCTGATGTTATTGAAAGTATGACTAATGCTTATGGAATCTGCAATAAAATCCTTGATACTCCAGCTTGGAGATGAGCACTTCTTAAGAAGATTAATGATATTTAGGGATTCTCCTTCAATGATGAGGTTCTGAATATTATTTGCCTGGGAAATTCTCAGACCCCAAAGAGTAGATAAAGCTTCAGCAAAATGATTAGTTTGAATTCCCATTTTACCAACATACGCAGCTATTAGATTGCCTTTATGATCCCGTATCGCTCCTCCCCCTGCCGCATTCCTAGGGTTTCCCTTAGAAGCCCCATCAAAGTTCAACTTATACCAATTTAGATCTGGAGGATGCCATTTAATCAAAGATCTATCAATGCTATTCCCGGGAATGTTCGAGCTATTAATTGATCCAATCTGCCAGTTGGAAAGAATGTATTCTTCATTTTCTAGATATCTCTTGTTCTTGGGGGGTTTAGATCCAGCAATATTCTCTTTGATACCATTAGAAATTTTCCCAATACTAAGCTTGTAGTTTTGCTTTACATTTACGAAGATAATATCGTTTCTATCCTTCCATATTCTCCAGATTAAATGAGGGATAACCGACTTCAGATCCTTTTAACAACACAATGCTTAAAGGGTGGGTTCAATGAGTCCATAGCTGATTGAAATCCTTGGCATCACCTAGAGAGCTTCAAATTTAGAAAGGGAAAAATTCCATAATCTAGTGGCATACTCACAATGTATAAATAAGTGGTTGATATCCTCAAAATCTTTCTTACAAAGATGACACCTATTAGGAATTATTAATCCTCTTCTTATCAGATTGTCATTGGTAAGAATTCTACCTCTGATAGCCAGCCAAAGGAAAAAATTTATTTTGGGAGTTAAATCAGACATCCAAATCCTGTTCCAATTGAACTCAGTTTGATTACAATGAAAGAAGTTATTGTATCCAGTTTTGACAGTGTAGCTCCCATCATTGGAGTTAATCCATACCAACTCATCCTTGGAATCCATTTGACTTAATGGAATAAGCTCTAAATGATCTTGAAGGGAGGAAGTAATTTGTTTCAGATCATTTCTATCAACAAAAGTTTTTTCCACTTCTTTCTGGTACCATTTTCCTCAATATAGTCCTTGATTTTGATGCCATACTTGTTTATAAGACTGTCCTTGGCCATCCCAAAACTCTCCATGAGATTGCCATTAAACAAATTGTCCTCCAGAAATTTATGTCTCTACCATCCCCCACTTTCCATTTCTTACTTGACCCTAATGAAATTTCAGCTTTTAACCAAATTGTTTCAAAAATGGAACCATAGGGAGCTGTTCATCAAGAAGAAAGAGTACGAGAAATTGATGCTTTAGGTATTTTTCTTCAATTGAATCTATCCAGGGGTTTTTTCTCAGTCAAGCATTCTCCAGCCCATTTTAGCAATGAGGGCCTCATTCATTTTCTTAATGTCTTTTATACCCGGACCTCCCATAAACTTGGGTGCAAACCTTGTCCCGGAGCCACTAAATGAAATTTGAATTTCTCATCCATGCCTTGCCATAAAAACTTTATTTGGATCCTTTCAATCTTATGCCACGAAAGAGGAGGGGATCTTGTAGAGCGACATAATATAAATTGGCAGATTTTGGAGAGTACTTTTGATGAGCGAGGCACTTACTGGGCGCTAGATAAAATGGCGCCTTTCCAACCAGCCATTTTTTTGGAATCTCTCCAATAAATCATCCCACACCTTACAAGATACTTTCCTAGTTCCGAGAGGAAGTCCCGTAAGTAAGTTCTTTGGAAGCTCACTTATTTTCTGACCTAGAATTTTAGCTATTTTAATTTGTCTTTTTCGGGAGTGTTAAAGAAGAAGATGGTGCTTTTGTCGTAATTGATATCCTACCCCAGTAGATTCATAGAGCCTCAGCAAGGCCTTGGTAGCCTTGGCTTCAATGTGAGATGCGGAAGGAGAAGGATAGTGTAAATCATAAATTGCTTTGATGTGAGGCAGCTCGATTGATGGAGGTGGGCTTGGAGCCACTTAAAAGCCGTCATTCACCGCTTTACCAATCGTTCTCCGAGGTCATCACCAAGAGAATGAAAAATAAGGGGAGATAAGGTCTCCTTGTCTAATTCCCGCTGCTAGTGAAAAAAACCCTTTGGTTCACCATTAACAACCACGAGAAAATCTGCCAAGATATGCAAGCCTTAACAATTCTTCTAAATTTTTCGGAAACCTGAATTTTGTTAAGACTTTGTCAAGGAAAGCCCAAGAGACCTTGTCAAAGGCTTTATTCATATCCAACTTGAGGACCATACTCACCTTTTTATTATTCTCCATTGAATGTATGGTCTCATGAACCATAATCACTCCGTCTTGTATAATCCTGCCTTTGATGAAGCCACTCTGCTGCCTTGAGATAAGTTCATTCAAAATGAGCTAGAGCCTAGTAGCAATAATTTTGGTAAAAATTCTATAGATGGCATTCACCAGGCTGATAGGTCTGAAGTCCTTGAAATCTTTAGCATCCATTTTTTTGGGGGCGGCCATGACAATGAGTGTTATTAAGTTCTTTTAGGAGATTACCCGTTCTATAGAACTCATTCACCGCTCTGAGGAGATCCTTCGAACATATTTCCCAAAATTTCTGGAAAAAATTTATGGAAAATCCATCCGGTCCAGGGGCCTTGTCACCCTCTAAAGCAAAAACAGCTTTCTGCAGCTCTTCCAGCGTAACCGCTTTGTGGATATCTCTGAAATTCTGTTCCTCAATTTTATTTTGGGGGATGGCCTCCAACATAAAAGAAATGGCTTCAGAGTTGTTGATATTCCCCTCCTCAAGAAGTTTTTTATAGAATTCCAGTGCTTCTTTCTTAATGCTATTGGGATCTTTTATGATATTTCCATTTTTTTAGAAACTTCTAAGATCCTATTACAAGATCTGTGCTTTAGAGTGGTCATATGAAAGAACTTTGTATTCTTGTCTCCCTCTTTAAGCCAAATAGCTCTAGATTTAAGCCTCCATAAGGATTCCTCTTGACTGCAGATCGTATGCAACTCAGAAAGAATATTCTTTTCATTGACATTGTCTTCAGCTGATCTCCCCCTAGAATCCATCTTTAATTCCAGATCCTGAAGTTTTTGCTTTAACTTTTTTTTTCCTCAAAAACATTACCAAAGACTCTTTTGTTCCAGATTTTGACTTGCTTTTTCACATTTTTGAGCTTTTGGACCAATCTATATTGAGCAGTGCCTTCTCCATTCCATTCCCACCATTATTTTATCTTGTCATATATATTGTCATGTTCCATCCACATCTTTTCAAATTTGAAAGAGCTTCTGGTGGGTTTAGTCCAATTGAGAAGATTTAGAGCAATCGGATTGTGATCCGATCCAACTCTGGGAAAGGAGGAGAGGTGAAAGTCTTGATTGAGAATCCAACTTGCTGAAATTAGTGCCCTATCCAATCTTACCTGAATAAACTCTTTCCCTAACCTTCTATTATTTCAAGTGTATTTATTCCCATGAAGATCCACATCAAAGAGGTTAGGTTCAGCTATAAAATCAGCAAAATCCTCCATACCAATGGAAAAGTTGGAGGAACCTCCAAACTTTTCTCTTGGGTTTAGTGGAGAATTGAAATCCCCCATAATAAGCTAGTTAGCAAAACCATGCTGATTTCTAAAAGCTTTAAGGTCAGCCCAAAGCTTCCTTCTACCACTAACCGTATTAGGGGCATATATGTTAGAAATGATCCATTCATCATTATTCTCAACAAACAAAAATTTGATTGCAAGATGATTAATACTAGCATTAAGAACCATACCAAGTCTGGTGTCTTTATCCAAAAAGTAGCCAGCCCACGGAAGCTCCACGGGAGTCAACAACCACCATTTGAGAGATATCCGAAACTCTTCTTAATAGTTTCAAGGGTCCTAGCTTTCATTTTAGTTTCTTACAAAATAAAAATATTAGGATTACTAGAGTCCCTTAACTCCTTGATGGTTCTCTATTTGGAGTTTCCATTTAGGCCTCGGATGTTCCATGAAATAATCTTCATTTGGAATATTTGGTGGCTAGAACTGTCTGATGGTTCAACTGGCGCTGAACTCCATCTGCAATGTCCCTCTCCATTCTCTTAGTTCTTAGAGCCTTTTAGAGGGTCTTCCTCTTTTTGTACTTCCTCCAAAGTCCACTATTCATCTAGCAGAAGATCTAGTTGTTCTGGATGTGGAGGTGTCACAGTTATCTTTATTTATTTTTTTATCACTGTAAAGTGATTTTGGGATCAATTCAAAGCCTTTCATTATTTTTTTCTTTTTTGAAATAACCTTTTTGAATCCCGAATCTAGATCCTCCTCATCCAAGTTGGGCATGACTTATCCCTCTTCACATTCTTTCTGTGCCCTGTCTGAAGTGTGTATATCAGCTATTTGCAGTGCTGAAGCAAGTAGGTGAAAGCTGCTGATATATTTTTGAAACAAGGACGTATATCTTCTATACAATTACCATCTCCCCTAGGAGAGTTTTTCTACAATGGTTCTTTAGGAGTAGAACACTCCTTGTTTGAAGTTTCCTCAGTGATACTCATCAGGTTATCTATCTCGAATTCCAAATTGCTTTGAGATTGTTCAGTAGGGACTATATTAACCTTCATAGAGCCATCTTGCTCGTTCACCATCAAGAATACCTTCACAGGATCTTCCTGATTTTCTTTTCTCGGTACTTCAGGCAAAGCTGCTGCTGAGACTTTGGGACACCAGACCAGATGCTTCCTTATTTGAGTTCTAAAGCCCCTTTTTTTTTTCCCCTTACTATTTAATTCCAACTCCTTCTGACTAGGATCTTTCTTTTCATTCCAGCTATTCTTGCTAGGAATCCTACTATCCTTATTCCAAATTGGGTCCTCCACAGGCTGTTCAGCTTCCATTGCAGGATTCTTCTTCTTGGAACAGCCTTTATCAGCGTGCCCAATGCTATGACAGTTGTTACACCTCAGAGTTTCAAGCTCAATTTTTTGGGTCCAAATCTCATATCTAGACTTTAAGATTATGTGTTCCGGAAACTCCTGATCCATAGTAGAGAAAATACAGAAACGAGAAAAAGCAAGTCTGGATCTATTTCTCGTGGGTCCATCCAGCCCGATAGGGGCACCTAAGGATTTTGCAATATTTAGCAGAATTTCATCATCCCAAAAATGCAATGGAAGTCCAGGTAACCTACACCAGATTGGGATGGTGTTTATATTTTCAGTATTAGGGTCAAATCCAGGATACCATTTTTTCAAAAAAATCCCCATATTACCCAGCCACCAAGGTCCTCCCAGAAGCACCAATTCCAAATCCTCTTGTTGATTAAATTTTTCCAGAAAAAAGCCTTTTGGCATGATGGTAATGCTCAGGGCTCCCTTAGGTTTCCACTTTCTCAAAGCCCATTTTCTAATGAAATCAATATTAGGTCTAGAGCCAAGAAACTTACCAATGAGGGAGAGATTCGTTTTGCTTAAAGCTCTATCAACACAACCATCTGGGACCCTCAGGCAGGTGGCACCCTCATTTTCCTTTTCCCACGTGAAGCTTGTCAATAGTTTTCGGATCCACCTTGGCGCTAGGGCTTTGTAGTATCTTAATCCAGGCCAGAGGTGTGGATTTAGGCATTTCCACATTCTCATTTGAAGCCGTCTGATTTTCACGTTGGAGATCCGCCTTTCCTCAGCATTCTTGGCTTTAGTGCCTAGACTTTTTGCAGACAGGAAGCGTAGAAAGCACCAGCAGTTTACAATGCTTTCCCTTTCTTTTGTCCCGTGATTTCAATCGACCAATTCTGGCCATAGAATAGCCTCTCCTCAACAATAATAAGCTTAGTTCTACGGACATTCTGCGGCCGAACTGCGAAACCGTTTCCGTAGTTTTCTCCATCGCATTATGCACATTGTAGGAATTCCTTAGTATACTATAGCCTTGGTTTTATTTTAAACATTACCTAAATTTTGAAAGGTGTTTTTAATAGATAAAAGTTTTAGAAAGGATCCAAGGAGCATATACACAAATGTATTATAATGTGAACCCATCAACAACAAAAAACCATCTATAAAAATAATGATCCCAAAATCAAAAACCATCTCAAGTCAAAGATACGTTGACTCAACAATAGAGCTAAAAAATAGAATAAAAGGGAACCATCCTAACTAGACCAAAGACCACCAGATATAGAGAAAATTGGTCAGAAAAGGAGTCCCAAAAATCTCCTCGTGTTATTTTAGCCCATGTCCTTGAACTAAGGCACTGTAAAAATGTCTTGACCAGACCCCCATCTTCATCCTCTGAGCTACTAACAACATACATTATTTTCTTCCCTTTTCCCACTCTGCCACCATCTCCTAAAGCACATCAACCTTGCTACTTAGCATCACTAGCTCAACCCCCTACCATTGCATTCCACAAATTAAGATTTTATTTTCGAACTTTAGCCACATCACCACATCCTCTAGACTATCAATTTTATTAGCTAGAAATATCACAAACACATTGGTTTCAGTATGCCCCTCATCATTACTCATTTCCTTACTCTGACCCACAAGAAAACAAAGGGCCTCCACAACATCCAAATCCTTCCTAGCTCTATCCTTTAAAGCCATAATCTTACCCCTATCAGCCAGACTAACATGATCCTCCCAATCATCCCCAAAATTGATAGAAACATCTTTCAAAGGAACAGGGGAACCAAATTTAAAGAGTAATAGGATTAAACCTTGATGCAGTGGCACATCCACCATTTTAGCCTTGAAATCTTTACTGATAAACTCAGAGAATTGAATAAGTAAAAGGGAATACTAACCTTCTTATTCCTTTGAAAATGATTTAACATAATGAAGTGTTGGGTGTGGAGTTTCCTATATTTTTGTCAAGAGTAATATATTTCATAATGTTAAAACAAACCTCAGGCCACCGCCATGGTAGAGAATTATGAGAAATCCCATCCTCCATGTGTATAATATTTTCATCCGCACTCAAGAAGTTAAAAACCTCTTCCTGAAACCTCTTCCTATCTTTGAAAACCTTGCAACCAGTACACTCCATATCAGTCACTTTACCTATAAAATCTTCCGAGACCAAAAAACTAACACCATGCATAACAACAACCCCATTCTTCAGGCCTGTGAAAAGTCCTTGGAAATATTTTCATCAAAGCCCTAAAGTCTCTGAAAGAAATGTGCCACACCTCTATTTTGAAAGATATCCCATATCGTTGAATCCCTTTCCAGAGAAGTGCAAGAAGATGGTTCTACCCTAACATGATTTCCACCCATAATGGTAAAACTAGAAACACACCCAACAATAACCAGCTACAGAGTAAAAAATTGACTATAAAATTCCCAACCTAGGTAATAAAGAAATAGAAGCCCACACAATTGGAAATGATGAAAAGGATTACATGAATCCACCTCTCACACTTAACATTAAAATCCCTCATCTTTCTGTACAAAGGAAAAACTTAGTAATTGTGAGTAAGTCCATCTCATTAAGCCATACATGCTCATGATGGGCTCGAACTCCCACACTTGCTAATGAGTCAGCACCAACATTAGCTTCCCAAAAAACATGTGCGACACCAATCTCCTCAAATTTTGATACCAAAGTCCTAACTTCTTCCATGATGGGGTTTATATTAATATGATGCTTTAATTCCCCTTGTATAGCTTTGATAATATACAAGGAATCCCCCTCCACATATAGTTTTTTAACTTGATGTCTATTAGCCCATCTTAGACCATAAAGAGCTGTAAATGCCTCTACATAATTACTAGTTTTATTACCAATGGGCACAACATAAGCCATAACTAAGGAACCCCTATCATTTCTAATAATACCTCCAACACCCGCCAACCCCAAACTACTCTTAGTAGCTCCATCAAAATTTAACTTCAACCAGCCATTCCTTGGTTTTTCCCACTTCACATTATGCCTATCATTATTCTTTATCACCAAAGTCTGCTGGACACAATTACCATACCCCAAAGCTTTAATAATCTCCCTTTCCACACTTGAGACCTCCTTAACTTCCTTAAATCTAATAATAGATAGGTTACTACACAAAGCTCCCAATATCAAATTCCCCACCCTTTCTCGAGGATTTCGAGTTTCCCTGAAAATTCTATGATTTCTTTCAAGCCAAATACCCCATAAGAAATGAGGTAGCACCAGGATTTTTTTAGACACTTAGAGATAAAAGGGCCCTTCCATTGATCATAACATTTAGCAAGAGTTTCTAGAAGCACCCACGAAACCTTTAAAAACCAAGGATTTTAGAGCTCACTTTTCGAGCATAGGGGCATTGAAGAAACAAATGTTGAATAGTTTCATTATTTGATTTGCATAAAATGCATCTATTAGAATCATCATACCTTTAACCTATAGATTATCAATTGTAAGAATTTTATTTTGTATGACATGCCATAAAAATAAATTCACCTTAGGAATGATATTCTTATCCCATAATGATCTCCACCATAAATTTGGTTATGGACCATTATGAATAATTTCATACCCATATTTCACTGAGTACTCCCCATGCTTAGTTCCAACCCATATACAAACATATGGTTTATGCCTTGAAGGGATACAAACACCTCCCAGATTGATATTAAGATTTTGGAGAGCCTCCTTAATGTCTTCTTCCTCTCCCTCCCATTGAAGAGATCTCTAGGTCCAACCTCCATCCAACCTAATCCAATAGTCCCTCAAAAGGCTACCCACAGTAGATATAAAGTAGTTTGCAACATTTCTCCATATCATTTGATTTATCAAAGGTTCTTCATTAATCCACCAATCCTGCCAAAAATTTATCCTGTTACCATCCCCTATTTCCCATTTACTTCCTTTTATCAACAATCCCCTACATTTAGTCAACCCATTCCAGAAACAGGAACCTTGTGGAAGGATATCATCTGACATAAAATCAGCTTTCTCACCAAACAAATATTTAGCTTTAAGGATCTTAGCCCACAAACCATCCTCATGTTGAAGCCTCCATCCCACTTTAGCCATTAAATCCCTATTCATACATTTTAAATCCTTCAAACCCAAACCACCTACCTTTTTTTCCAAAGTGACCCTATCCCAGGCCATAAGGGGAATTCTATCCTTTGATTCCATACCTAACCATATAAATCTCCTTTGGATCTAAGTAATCACCATTCCTATCGACCAGGCATTTTTAACATAGATAGGTAGACTTTGTAAGGAGCTATGAAGAAGTTGAAGTTTTCCTACCTGTGAAAGTAAGGTCCCCTTCCAAGTAACCAGTTTCTTCTGAAATCTACTAATAAGAGCATTCCAACTCTCAAGACCCATCCTGCCTTTAAACAGAGGCATACCCAAGTAAGAACCAAGAAGAGAGGTGATTGGACATTCCAACACAGCAACAATTCTATTCGAACTTCAACATCCACATTCAAGAAAATTATAGAGATTTTTTGAAAGTTGACTAACTGACTAGTAACTTCCTCAAAGTCTTGAAGAATACTCTTAAAGGCCATTTCCTCAGAAATAGTAGCTTTTCCCAATAAAAAAGTATCATCAACAAATTGCTGCAATATTATAGGATCTAGCCTATTAGATATAACAAGACCATGAAGACTCCTCTTGTCTCTATGGGCAGCACAAATTCTACTCAAAGTCTCCACCACAATGATATAGAGAAAGGGAGACAAAGGATCCCCTTGCCTCAGACCCCTTCTGAAGAAAAATAACCTTCAGACTTACCATTAACTAGGATAGAATACTTAGGAGTAGTTACACATTCCATGATCAACTTTATAAAGTGTTCATGAATTCCCAACCGATGCAAAATGATACTCAGAAATCTCCATGAAATCCTATCATAGGATTTATTCATGTCGATTTACTAACATAGCTTCCCTCTTAGAAACATCCACTGAGTGAATAGTTTCATGAATTGTAATAACACTATCCAAAATTTGTCTACCTTCAACAAAAGCTCCTTGGTTTGGGGAAATAAAAGCATTCAACAAATCCTTAATCCTAAAGGAGATTATCTTGGTTATTATTTTATAAACAGTATTGCAAAGGCTAATAGGTCTAAAGTCAGTAACCTTACTAGCACCAAGAATATTTGGCATGAGGGTTATAAAAGTATTGTTAACTTCTTTTAGCAGTTTTCCATTTCTAAAAAATTCTTGGATAGCTTCCTCCACATCCTTATGCACAATATCCTAGAACTCCTAAAAGAAAAAGGCTGAGAACCCATCTGGTCTCAGGAGACTTATCTCCTTCAATATCAAACACAACCTCCTTAACCTCCTGAGCAGAGGGAATTTTCACTAACTCCACATTTTCCTGCTAAGTAATAACTGGTTGAAAAAGATCCACAATTTTAATCTCTTTAAGAAGATCCAACTGTCCTCCCTCCGATAACAAATCCCTGAAAAAACTTATGAATTCACTTGATATCTCAGCCTGATTTTTCAATTTTACACCTCTTCTATCCTCTATCTCCAAAATGGAATTCCTCTGTTTATGGATAGAGGCAGACAGATGAATAAAATTTGTATTCCTATCCCCCTCCTTTAACCACAAAGATCTTGAGTTTTGTTTCCAATAGGATTCTTCTTTGGCTTCTAAGTTATGAAACTCCACTAGTAACCCTCTTTCTTTATTCTTGATTTCTTGATCATAGTGCCCACTCTCAATAACTTCCTCAATATTTTTAAATCCTCAACAAATTTTTCTTTTTGGGAAAAAATATTCCCAAAAACTTCCTTATTCTAGATTTTCATTCTAGCCTTAACATTCTTTAGCTTGAACATAAGTTTGAACATAGATTTACCTCTAACTTGAATTCTCCAGCATGATTGAATCTCCTCCCTCAATAACAGATGATGTAACCACATTATTAAGAACTTGAAAGGTCTCCAAAAATAGCTAAACCACTATTAGATTGAAAACAAATGGGACTATGATCAAACCCAATTCTAGGAAGAATAGAGAAAGAACCATCAAGGACAAATAACCAACTTGTATTAATAAGCAACCTATCTAGTTTAATCTATATGAGCTCCTCTCCCATCCTTCTATTATACCAAGTAAAGTTCCCACCTCTTAACTCTATATCCATAAAATTGTAAGGTGTTGTTGTTATGTTTTTTCATGTTGTATTAATATTATTTGATACTAATACCTTACTTTTCTATAAATTTTGGTTAACGTATCTTAGTGGTATTGTTGCATCATTCATATTCATAAATTCTACTTTTTCTTTGATATTTAGGTATTGGTTAGAATTAAAATTGCTTTTAGTATACCTTGTTTGGAAATCATATCAACCTTTTTTTATTTCTTACGTCTTGTTCATTTTTACACCTTTCATAAGTGGTGGCATTATGTTGATCATTTTACGCCAACCTACCTTTGACACACATTTTGCATAAGGGTATTTCCTTGTAGATTGGCTTTGTGTTTTGAACTTGCATAATCATTCCTTGTGTTTATCCATCTTATAAACTCATTCCTAGGATAATCCTTTGGGACTTTCGATGCTCTTGATCTTCTTTTTTTCCCTAAATTCATGGTCATTTTGAACATATCTTTCAAATGTTAGCAAAAACATTTCCTATCAAATTTTTTTACATCAATCCAACATTGGAAACCTTTCGATTATATCCTTTATGTTGCTAAATTGTTTATCAATCCTTTGACATTTATACCTCCAAACTTTTTGTCTAAACCTTGTTGGATTATCAATCTTGAGTCATCACAATGTGTGTTTTCCTTAGCTTCCTTTTGGAAAATTTCACAAGTATCCCCATATTTATGAAATGTTAGTAGGTTGTTGTTATGCTACCAAAATCAACATGAAACTTCCTTCACTTTGAAGAAGTTTGATCATACAATATAGGTCTAGACTTTTGAACCCAACACATGCCAAAAATGACTGATTATCGCAAGGTCCCTTATACATAAAACAATAAGGAATCAAAGTTTCAACATTCACATCAAAATATTCCCATTATAGCTAAAATTCATTTGGTTATTCATGCTAGAGAACTCATATGGGTATCAAGTTCCCCACCTTCATCTCATAGTTGGTGGTATGGTTTAAAAACTTATGATCCAAATTATTATTTGGGTTCCCCCACTCTTATTTTGATTCTAATCCAAACATTTCCTCTTCTTATGAGGATTCAAATCCAAATATTTCCTCAGATTCTTCTGATGATTTGGACCCAAAGTACTATTTAGATTCATTTAATTGGACTCCTAAGTCGTGTTCCTCCCCTTTCTCACAAGACCTATTTTTATCATACTTCTACTATGATTTTTGAGTCCCACCTTTCTTCGTACGACCTCCTTTATCATTCATGCAATTCGAATCCTAAGTAACGCTCCTCCCCTTCTCTGCGGGATGTTCTTTATAAGACATCTGATGTGATTCTTCAATCACAATCCTCCCCTTCTTTGTAGGACCTATTTTATCAGTCACCTCAACGAACCCTTCCTCCTTTGAAGATTCATGTGACTCAAAGTTTTTATAGTCAATCATCTAAGTCAACTCCTATGTCACAATCTATGGAATTTTGGATATGAAATCCTCCTATTCTTCCTCCATGACATTGTCTTATAGGGAAACCTATACCAACCAATTCTAAATTCACATCTTCTTATACTCATGAGACATATCACCCTAAGTCTACTTCATATCTTGACTCCTCTTCTTCTATCAATCATCATCAAACATCTCTTAGTCTTCCACACTAGTTGGAACTTAATCTTCCAATCAAACCCCTATGGTTAATCAACAACCCATACTTGATTGATTTCTTTAAGAAAAAAGGAGAGATCATTGCATTTATAGGGGCACAAAAATATATCCCTCTAAAAAAAATGAGAAAGGATTATCTTTAGACCTCGATGCATTTGTGTATTGTGGGGAAAAGGTTGATTCCTTTTATCAAATAGAGGAAGAGCCTAAGAGCATGCAACTTGATCCTCCTCTTATTCTTCCATCCTCACATTCTTCATTATGTGATGAAATTCCTGGGTCTAGTATTGAGCCATGGCCCATCTTATCATCACCCAATTATTCTTTACATATCACAATTCCTCAATTGCAATCACACTTTGGGTCATCACCAAGTATCCCATCGACTTCTTCTATATATGGGTCACCTCTAAGTATCGCTTGATCATCTATTTATAGGTATCCTCCGGGTATCCCATTACCTTCTATTTTGGGGCCATGTATAACTATCCCCTTGTCTTCTATATATGGGACACCTCCAAGTAGCCCCTCATCTTCTATTCTTGGGCTGCCTCCTAGTAGCCCTTCTTCCTCTATACTGGGGCCACATCCAAGTAGCCTTCCATCTTTTGTTTGTGGCTCACCTCCTGGTAGCCCATCTTCTTCAATTCTTAGATAGTATCCTTTTCATCCATCAAATTATGCTATCAATGATTGTGGCAAGACCACCATCCTTCCTCTCATCAATTCTCAATGTCAACGTTCTTCTCCCACTTCTCAGGATTAGACAAGTCAAACATTAGCATATAATAAACCTAGACAAGTTATTTATCAAGCTAATATCAAAACTCCAAAGAGATCCAAACATCAAAACAACTCAAATGATCATAAAATCCAAAATCAAACGTGATTCCGGAATGCATGTAAACACACCCATCAAGTATGGTGCAAACTAGAGAAACCTATGGATAGGGAACTCAAGCTGCCACATACAAAATCCATGTTGAAATATAAGTCACAGTCATTTATCGAATATGAGCTCACACCATGGTCATCAAGATTAGAGATAATATCACTCTTGATAATAAAAAACTCCTAGTATACATTATTGTAGACACCTATAATTATGCCCAAGCAATTTAAATAATTAAATTGCACTAATTATCCCCTTTCTCACAAATCGATGAAATATAGTCAAAAGTTCTTGTATTCCTTCTTATTGTGATTAATTAATTACAATACACTAATTGAATAAGTCACCTATCTAACTAACAACCTAATTAACGACCTTCCATTAATTATTCACCCCTTATATCTAGACTAATTAATTATTATTAATTAATTAGCCTTTCCCCTTCATTTAACCAATAAACCAATATTTAATTGATTTAATCCCCTTCTAATAGCCTAAATCATACTAATATTCCTCAAATTAGCTTTTATAAGCTTACATATACCTATTAGTTAATCACCTTTGATTAATTAAAACATCCCCCAACTCCCATGACTTGCTAAGCATAAATTAAACCCTTATAAAGTAAGGTTACCTTTTATAAAGCAACCTTATCCATTCTTAATCTTGTTTTACCTTTATCCCACATGCAAAGTGATGAAGTGTTTCCTTTATCCATTGGGATTTATAAGGATCCCTCCTTCTACCTTTATACACACACCTAAACTTCTTGAGAAGACAAATGCAAAGCATATAGCAAAATAAACTAAAAGCTTTCCTTTGTTTTATTGAGAGTTCATCATCTTGAAGAGTTAAGCCTCTTTCCTAAGTGCTTAGGTCATATGGGAGGTGTCAAAAGGGTCTTGTAGCCCAACTTTGACAAGACCTCATTCATAGGTTCTTGGAACCATAAAAAGAACTATTTTTGATAGCCATGGAGTCTACCTAGGCTCATTTCATTTATTTATTGTTAGAGAATAGAGGATTTTAGATGTTTTAACATTGTTAGTTTCAAATTTTTATTGATGAATGTTTAACATCTAACCCTTGTTTAATTCTTATCATGATGTTGCTAAGTAGTTTGTTTAACTCTTGGTAATTAATGCTTTTAGGTGCTTGTCTTTACTTATATTATCATTAGTTTTTAAAAATCACATGCACACATTTTGGCACGCTCGGTGGGACACTTAGTCCAATGGCATTTTAGTTTAAACTTTTTTTTTTTGGCTAACTTTTTCATATGCGCATAAAGTAATTAATGTCCATTTTCTTGGAATTTTTACTAATTTGATATGTGTAACTTCTTGTTCATAGCCATTATTTTAATGGGTTACATTGCTGCCATTTAAAAATAACTTGTCAAAATTTGAGATATTGTGAGATTTCTTGTGATTTTTGTCATATTTTTGTTGCAGATGTGGCGAAACACATTTTTAGAAGCACATGCACGTTGTTCGTGATGCACACACCTCTCGGGTGGTACGGGTGCACTATCAAAACTTGGCTCTCTTTTTATCGACCCCTGGCACATACACACTAACCCCGCGCACATACCTAACTAGCACATATATGCACTAAACATTTGCAGACACATTTTAAATCTTGTACCTTCACTGCAACTCAAAACCTATCATATCGGCGCATATACCTAACCCAAGAACCCACATTGGTTTAGTGGCATAGACACATTTTTGGTGGCGCAAGCGTTTTGTCGAGAAATTAAGACTGTTTTACAAAGTGGTAGCACACATGTCTTTCTAGTGGTGCGGGCATTCTTTACGAATTTTCACCTATTTTTATTGCGAGATAGCTCATACACTCTTTTCATGGCACACATGCCTATCGGGTGGCGCAGGTGCATGGTAAGTAGAAATTATACAGAGTGGCACACATGTCTTTTTGTTTGGTGCACATGCCTTTGGTGGCACAAGTGTCTCTGTAAGGGGGCACACATGCATAAAATGGGGTGCAAGTATATCTATTTAATCTAGTTTTGGTTACAACTTTTTAGTGCTCCTTGTTTTGATCATAACTTTTGACTCATTAACCCATTTTTGGAGTTTGAATAAGCATTGGAAAGATAACGGAGTTGATACCTTCGGTATACTATATTCTATCACAAAACTCCCAAAATGCCTCGGAGACCTCCAAAAATGCAAATTACTAAAAACTGCTAAAAAAGTGCAAAAATTTGATTTCCATAATTTTTTTATTTTCTTTGTTTTCTAATTCTTGCAGGTTTTATATAATCACATACTCATTTTTGTAGGATGTTTTAAAATGCTTTTACATGATTAAATAAACTTTGCATTTTTACTTATAGGAATAAGATCATGTATGCTCTTCCCTCGCGTCCCTTGGGGCGATCTTGGGAATGAGAAATGTTTCTTAAGTCCCTTTTTATGCTTTGAGGTTGTTAGGAATATTTGAGTTTGAATTGGTTAACTTGGTGTATTTGAATTAAAGTGTTTTTCCATTTGATATATTTTTGGATTTTGGAAACATTGCATATGCTCTTCTCTTGCATCCTTGGATGATTTGAAGAATCAGAAATGGTGTTTTCTCTTTTGATGGAAAACTACTAAAAATCATTGTACAAGACCAAAATACCACACTTTTCAAAGAATGGAGGAATAAAAAAAATTCAAAAACTACTAATAAAGTTGTTATACAAGTTTCCAAAAAGGTGTTTCAAGAAAACCACACCTAATTAAACAAGATAAAAAGAACAACATATTGAAAACACTATATTACGGGTTTTGAAAGGGTACGTCCCTCTCGCTCAACTAGAACATAATGCCTTAAGCTACAACAATGGGGGTGGTTCTAAGAACCCCAAAGTAGTCCACACAAGAGGGAACCTTGTGGATGAAACGGGAAGTACTCCGCACTACCTACTTGCCTAGTGATTCCTTTGTGAGATAGTGTTACATGTTATCCCTATGCGACCCTTTTAGGTACACGATGGATACATTTACTTCCCACCTTTGCACTTAAAGGGGGCAAAGCCGAGATACTCTCAAAGTCGGTGTGACTTTTTGGGTAAATCTTCCCACTCATGGAAAATTTTGTAACACCTATGGCAAGAGAACCACCTAGGAAAATATACTTTGGCTAGGAGCCCACTTTGACCATTCTAAAATAGTGTTGAGTTGTGAGCCATCTTTTCATCACGAAACATGTGACGCATTACTTTTTCTTAGTTTTTCACTTACCCTAAGGTAAGATGAAACTCTGTTGAAGTGAAGCGAACATTTTTTGTCCCCATTTTGATTTTCTTCCTTAAAATTATTTTGACATTTTTTTGATCAAAAGAAGGGTGATTACCTCTATACTACCAATCGATTGTTTCTGCCACTTTTTTGTTTTTGTTTACACCCATCCATGTTTGCGGCTGGGTAAGTTAAACATCTAAAGTGTGTGGAGGTGTATTTATATCATTGGTATCCTTTGTGATCTTGATACCCACATCAATATCATCATCATAGTTCTAATTAATTCATCATTTGATCTCCCTTTGACATGTTACCTTGTTTGCATTGTCTTGACACAATTAAGATACTTATGTCATGTTTTTCATAAACATGATCCAAGTATCCATATTGTGGCGTTATGCTTACACAAATTTTAACACATCCTTAGTATACTTTGACTTACTTTGATTTCAAACATTGTCCCAAATATTGAAAGGTGTCGCTTACTTTGTTTGCATTGTTTCGATACCACTTTGACACTAATATCTCACTTATCCGTGAAGCTTGATAGGCGTGTCCAATTAGTGTGGTTGCGCATGGCTTCAATTTGTAAAACTCACCCTTTAACATTTAGGTCTTATTGGTTGTTGAACTTGTTATGGTATCCTTTGATTGGGAGTCACATATACCCTTTGTTAATATTTATTCCTTGTTCATTTTGATCTTGACGTAAATATTGACATTGTGTTGATAATTTTTGCATCAGACTATCACTTTGCACACACATTTTCATATGGTGTATTTCCTTGTTGATTGGCTTTGTGTTTCCAACTTGCATGATTGTTCCTTGTGATTATTCATTCAGAAAACTTGTTTCCTAGGACAATCCCTCTCGATCTCATCGATATTACATCATCACAATGTCTATTTTCCTTAGACCTTCTTTGGAAAATCATGAATACATCTTCATACTTACACAATGTCTGGTTGGTTTCCGTTATATTTCTGAATTGATAGAGAGTCTTATTCACTTTGAAGAAGTTTGATCACACTATCTAGATCTAGACATTTGTGCTTAAAACAATTCCCAAAATGACTGACTATCACACGGTTCCCCATACTTACAAAAATATGGAACCTAGGTTTAGCAATTCAAATCAAAAGATTCCCATTACAACTAAACCTTGTTTGGTTCTTCATGCTAGAGAGCCCATATGGGTAACTCATTCCCCACCTTCATCTCATAGTCGGTGGTATGATTTGAATGCTTATGATCCAAATTATTATTCAAGTTCCCCCCACTCTTCTTCTAATTCTAATCCAAACATTTCCTCTTCTTCTGAGGATTCCAATCCAAATATTTCCTTTGACTCTTTTGATGATTCAGATCCAAACTACTATTCGGATCCAAACTAATATTCAAATTCATCTAATTTGAATCCTAAGTCATCTAATACGACTCTTATGTCATGTTCCTCCCTATCTTTACAAGAACCTCTTCATCATACATTTAATATGACTCCTATGTCGCGGTCCTCCCTTTCTATGCAAGACCCCTTTTATCAGTCACCTCAATGACATCTTCTTCCTTTAAAGATACGTATGACTCCAAATCCCTCCAATCAAACATCTAATATAATTCTTGAATCATGGTCCTCTCTTTCTTTGCAGGACCCTTGTTATTATTCATCTAATATGATTCTTGAATCACCTTCCTCCCCTTCTTCATCAATCACCCCCAATAAGTCTTCCTTCTTTGAATATTGGTGTGACTCAAAGTCCTTCAAGTCAAATTCTGAATCGACTCATGCGTCGCAATCTAAAAATTTGGGCTTAATGCTACTATTTTACAGATGATATACCATCATATAGGTAGGTCCACACCACCTTCTTATACTCCCGAGACATCTAGCTACACATATTCTTTGTCCCCACATCATTTTCTTCTATCAATCATCATCAAACATCTTCTAAGTCTTCCACACCAATTAGATATCTTTCTTCCAATCAACCCCTAGTGGTTGATCAACAACTCATATTGATTGATCTCTTTCAGAATGAAGAAAAAATCAAGGCATTTATAGGGGCATATGAAGATATTCCTTTAGCAGATTACGAGAAAGGATTATCTTTAGACTTTGATGTGTCTGCATATTGTGAGGAAAAGGTTGATTCCATTTATCAAGAAATGGAGGAAGATCCTCAGGTCATGCAACTTAACCCTCCTCTTATTCTTTCATCTTCACATTCTTCATTATGTGATGAAACTCCTTGGTCTTGCGAGTAATCCATGGCCTATCTTCTCATCACCTAATAACACTTTGTTTATCATAATTCCTCAATCACAATCTCTTATGGGGTCAACGCTAAGTATCCCTTCATCTTCATCTAGGTGTGGGTCACCTTCTAGTAGCCCTTCCTCTACTATTTGTGGGACATTTTTGAGTATTCTAATATCTTCTATTCTTGGGAACATCAAACTAACCCCTTATCTTATATGTATGGATCGCCCCTGGGTAGTTCATCATCTTCTATTCTTGGGCCACATCCTAGTAGTCCATCATCTTACATCTATGGGTCACGTCCTAGTAGCCCTTCTTCTTATATTCTTGGGCCACATCCTAGTATCCCTTCATCTTCTATCTCTTGGTCACGTCCTAGTAGTCCTTATTCTTCTATTCTTGGGCCGCATCCTAGTAGCCCTTCATCTTCTATCTATGGCTCACCTCCCAAAGTAGCCCATCTTCTTCAATCCTTGGACTATATACTTTTCATAAATAATATCATCCTTCTACCAATGAGGGAAATCGCACCATCATTTCTCTTGTTCCTATCATCAATCATAAATTTTCACTTTCTTCTCCTTCTCGAGGTCAAAAAATTCACAAGTCAACTTATAAGAAACCCAAACAAGTTCACTATCAAGCTCAGGTTAAAACTTCCAAGAGCTCAAAATCCCCCAACAACTTAAACAATCTCAAAGTTGTAAATCAAGCGTGATTCAAGAACGCACATCAATGTAACCATCAATTATGGCACAAATTACATAAACCTATGGATAGGGAACTCAAGCTGCCACATACAAAATCCATGCTTTAAGATAAATCACAGTCCTTTGTTGAGTGTGAACTCACCACGATCATTGAGATCGGGGAAAACATGACTCTTGATAAACAAACACGCCTAGTCTCCCTTATCAAGGAAGTCACAAACATTGTTGTTGGATATTACCACACATAGTGAATTTGTTAGTCCCAACCTCTTAAAACTATCAAAAATCTAAAAATTAAAAACAATTTAAAAAATTTAAAAAAATTGAGAAAACATAAGAAAAATCAAAGATACAAAGATCAAACATTGTAGTCGGGTGTTGCGTACACATGGATGTTTCTTTCTTCCCTTCCTTGTTATTTTTCTGCAAGTCTTCCTAGCATTTTCATCACTTCGGTGATTTTTTGGTTAGCTTATTCACATGCATTTTGTGAAATTTATCTCTATGGTATCCATTTGACCCTGGTCTTTTATCACCTTGGTAAATTAAAGAACGAATGACCTCTTAGATATCCTATCACATTCAACATCTAATAAACTTGTTGTGAAGAAATTTTTGACATATTTGTTGACACTAGCCAATGTCATCATCGTAAGCACTTCCACCTCCTTACATCAAGCCATCAGTGATTCTTAACCCCTTGTCAAACAAGAGAGCTGAAATAAGTTTTAGAAAGCAAAAGAATCAAAATCAATCAAAAATCAAAAGATAAAAGCTACAAAGCAAAAAAATTGATATATTACTATCTCTTGGGGTATTTCCAATAATCTCTATCGAGGCTATGGATGCTTGATTGACAGTAGAGAAATGTTGTGATTAGAATCAAATACATCTCCATCGGGGCTATGGACGTCTGGCTGGTAGCGAAGAAATGTATGGCTATCCTTTCACCATCCATTCACAAAATCACCTTTCACAATAAATCATTCCTACACATTGGCTAGGGTCTCTTCACTTGTTGTCTATTAAATATTCACTTCAAGAGGTAATAAACTCCACATGCACACACTGAATCTCTATGAGTAGGTAGTATTAGTATGTTACCAAGTGTCTCATTTTGGATCTTGTTCAGACTCTTACTCTAGTCCATATCTCGTCTTACGATTTTTTCCTTTTGTTAATCACTTCTTCATCACGAGGCTTCTAAGCTACATTCATATCATTCACATCATTCTTCTACTTCATTCAGAACATCCATGTGTATAAGATTACTTTTTGCCATGTTTTTGGGCACCTTTGTCCCCTTCTGCAAAAATAATCTTCTCCTTCCTTTCTATCATGTGCTTTTAGGCCAACTTACGCTGGGGAATCCTTGCTTCTTCCCAACACTTCATTGGTTTACATTCACCATCATGTTGAACCTATCCATAATGGCCTTGGGTCCCACTTCTACCTGTGAAGAGTTTTCCTTTGAATACTCCCACCTAATTGCTAGGACATTTTTGCATCTTCACCTCTCTCATACACACGTGGCCTTATGCCCTTGTAAATCCCATCTATCGCTAGGGGCATCCATGCTTCCTTGTCTTCCTATACATAGTTTTAGAAAACTTTCAAGGGAAATTTTTTAAAAAACATTCAAATATGTTAGAAAAATCATAAAAACATTCAAATATGTTAGAAAAATCATCAAAAACATTCAAATATGTTTCAGAAAACTTATAAAAATTGAAAATCATCCTAAAAAATATCTCTCTTTGGTTCTCACTTGTTCATGTGTGTGACTTGTAGATCATCTTGATCTACCTCCATCAACAAAAGCTATGCTGCTTACTTCATCTCGTACTTTAGGGCACAACAAGTTACAGTCTTGTTTCATAGTGCACATTACTTTTTATTGGACCCAAACATCCTCCGTTATATTAATTTAATTAAATTAATGCTTTATCCTCACTATATTTATTATTTAAATATTATTATTTAAATAATATCTACACATACATCTAGATTCACTTAGACACCTCACCAAGCTAACTCAACTAAGACCTATTCTTAGCAAGTTACCATAACTAACTAAGACTTACCCAAACCCTAAAAATCAATGCCTACATTCCCTCTAACCACATTCCTGCATGCTCACAAGAGGCTCCGAGTCTAATCCATGGGATAATGACATGAGATCGAGGAAAATGGAGGATCTCCTAAGTTTAGTAAACCTAGGAAATCCCACCTTGACCAACGTTGGTTACCCCTAACCATCGCCGGTTAAGCCGAACTGCCGTCGGTTACCCCTTTTAACCCAAAACAACCTTATTCTCAAGGTTGGAACTTGGAACTTGGAAGTTGGAAGCAAGAAATTTGATGAACAAGAACAAATCTCAGAGAGATAACGCATCTTGAGAGAGCGATTCAGCAAGAACTCACATCGAGGAAGGAGATTGAGGATCTTCTCTGCACATGACCATCCCGACCACGTTAGATCTATCTAAGCAAAGAGAGTGTGCATGCATGCAGCCCATGTAGAATATTTTCTTCAGTTGGTGATCACTTGCAGCCTTCAAACCCATCATCAACACCTCCATCCTTCACACATGACCTTAGAAATGAAATCCAAGTAAGTACAACATCATACTTTCTGGTTATTTCATTTCATCATTATTTTATCATCCATTGTTTATCTTGCTCCCTATTGACCTTCTCCAACATTTTCACCTCCATAGACCCATCAAAACCTCACAAAAGCCTACTCCAGTCACCCATTACCTCATCCCGACCAACCAAAATCCTTTGTGTAATCACAAAGGAGACCAAAACCCCATTTTGTGACATTTCTAGATCTCACAATAATGGCGGTTATACCTAACCGCGGTCGGTCACCCTTGACCGATGCCGGTCTCTGTGTTTGCCCACATAGCCTTAAACAGAGACCTACCCACCTAATTTTACCTCACCCTCACTCACCTGTGACCTACCCGAGACCTTTATCAGACCTGTAGAGACCCAGAACCTATCACTTGACCTTGGATTCTATTCTAGCTTAGCTTGTTAGATTAGATCTATTTCTTATTGTGTTTTTAAGTGAGATACCTAAATCATTTTAAAATAACAATAGGATTTACTTTTTTTTACATTAATTTTTTTTAAAACAGTGGGTGACATGACCATCTAGGAAGTACCATGCTTCCGGATCTAGCTCATGCTAGGTAGTTCTTGCCCATATTGTTTAATTCTTTTGGTGGTGGTCTTGTTTTCATTATAGGTAGTTCCTCTAGCAAAAGGAAGCTCTCACGGTCAGTTGTGGATTGGAAGTCATACACGCACAACAACCCATCAATCGACATTTGAATAGGTATTCCTCCTACTATGCATTGTTACCCTATCTGTTTCATCAACAATTCAAAGAAACAATCTAAGAAAAAGGTGAAACATTTTGGCACGCCGGTGGGACCCATCTGGGGTTCCTTGCATTTCATTCATTCCTAGGAAAAAAATTGTGTGTTTGTTTCCTTTAAAAAAAAAAAAGCGTACACACTAATTTTCTTCCCTGGTAATCCACTTCTTCTTTCTATTTTCTCTAAAGGAAACTTTTCTTTTGGTGTATTTAAAAGAATCATTTCTTCATGTTTTCTGCATTGTAGTGAAAGAGCATCCCTCTTCCTCTTCATCTTATTGTGTCATCCAATTTCACATTTTTGATTTGGGTTTAAAAACAATTGCATTTCATTCTGATTTATTGCATTAGCTCACATTAAATGAGGGAAACCTATATGCTGGAGGTCATGACAGGTGATGGTTGACGAAAACGAATCGTAGAAAAGCACTTATATCCTTTTCTCTTTCTCTGAGTCTTACCAAACCACACAAAAATTCAAATACATACATTCTTAAACAACATCTTACCTAGAAGAAGTTGTAGGTGATCACATGATCACGACACAGTGGGCACCCGACTCATTTGCTCTGTCGAGTCATACTTAGAGTGAAGCTCGCCCCCACCATAACATACTGAAACCTCACCCTTTAGATCTCCTTCTTTGTAGGAAGCCATCCTCACAAAAACTCTATTTCACAATTCATGTGTTAGTCCTAAATAGCATAAGCTAAACAAACATAATAGAAAAGGGCACTCTTAGGATCACATTTTCTTAGTGTTTTTGCTTGGCTTGCATTTTGAGGTGAAAGATCACGTTCATTTTTTTGTTCATCCTTGCATGCTCCTCATCATAGTTGGTGTATTCGGCTTCACTGAGTGTGCTGGGCCATATCACCATCATTCCCAGAATTTTGGGTCTGATTCCACATCAAATTTTAATTCACAACCACTTTTTCTCATCACTATTTCAATTTCACGAGTAGTAGTCATCGGTTACCTCGGCACCATCGGTTAAACCCAACCGACGTCGGTTCCAGGTCCTTTTGCTAACCTACTCAAAAGGATAGTTTCACTTCACTTTTTCCACTTTCCAGTCTCTATTCATTGTCATTTTTCCCATTGACATTTTACACATCCCTAGATTTGGCATACTTGTCATTTTGCCTTCTACCTCATTGTTTACTCATTGTCTATTTTCTACAGTGACCAGTGAAGTGGTTACCCTTGACCGACGTCGGTTTTCCCTAACCGGCATCGGTTAGCTTGTTTCACATTCCACCCACCATTTGTTACTTCATCCATTTTTTTATCACCAGATTCACTGTTCCTGTTGTTCTCTGTATCATTTACAGAGAAGCAACCCCTACCTGATCAATATTGGTTCACATGGTGCTGACCGAAGACAAGAAAATGCCCTCGTGTTCCATGCCAGTTGCCAACCACTCCCACCTAGTCCTTCACCACCTTCTATTTTATCACCAGCCATGGATCCTATATCCAGCCTACTAATATCGCTACTAGGAGATGAGGAGTTCGCATGACTCCTTGACGAGAACCCTGCTGCCTTGCAGTTTTACCTCTCCCACTCATCCACTCGAGATGCCTCGGGTCAGTTGATATGACATGCCCGTATCTATCCCCCGACTCTGCACCCACTTCCACATCAGCCCCATCTGGCTCCGTGCTACCACATCCACCTTACCCCAGTCGTTTCATAGTTAGGTTCTATACCTGCCATGACTGCCACATTTATTATCTCTGTGGCACCCATTACATCCACCATACCCTCGATGATTACCCCAAACACAACCTCATCCACCCCTCATGTCTCACACATACCTGTAGCTACGTTCCCACCTCCAGTGTCGGTGACCCCTACCCCATTTCAGAATGTAGTTCTTTCCATTCCACAATCATTAGCCCCTATTGCCACTAGGGTTACCACGACCCTTCCTCCCCCATATACATACTACCAACAACCACCTGTTTCATCTATTATTCATTCGGGTATGTACCCCTATTTCATTACCTTCTTCTCCACCACCTTACATGGCAGCCCCATACACTGGAATGCCACCCCCATTATATACCCAAAACCAACCTCCTCACTATAGGAGGCATCCAATCATCACAACCCACCAATGACCTAATTAAATTGATGATGGATAAGATGCAGACATTGGAGGCATCGGTTTCGGCTCCCTGCAACACTCTCACTTATGATGAGATTTGTAATGAGCCTATTCACCCATCCATTCCATCCATTCATACCCTGTGCATTGGGAAATGCCTAAATTCAACCACTTCAATAGTAAGGAAGACCCACAACAACATTTGTGCTCATTTAAACATGGGTGTTATCTGATTGCTCATGATGATGCCTTACTTTTGAGAACTTTTCCCATGTCCCTCATTGGACCTGCATTAGATTGGTATAGTGGGTTACCCAAACACTCCATATTTTCATTCAATCAGGTAGCCCAAGCTTTTTTGGATCATTTCTCTATCAATATCACCAAGAAGGTTACCATGACCGATCTATATTCCACACGTCAGTATGAGGATGAATCTATCATAGATTTTTTTTCACTCATTTGGTGCGGCTGATCAATCAACTTACCTTTTCAACTACTGCCCAAACTGAACTCATCGAGCTCTTCCCGAGCTTGTGCAGACATATATCTCCCGACCTGCGAGGTCCAAAATTTTTGAACATTTGATGAGGCATTCACTATGGCATGAAAGTTAGAGATTCGGGCCATCGAAGAGAAGAAAATCCAATTACGAAATAAGAATTTGGCATTCAAGTCGAATGAAACCTCTTCTTCTTCCAAACCACCAACCAATTATTCAAAGGCTAAAGGTACCACTAATGCAGTGGTACTCAAGGCCAACCCAGCTCATCCATCAATCAGGCTACACCCTCATCTAATCTATCACCCATCAGGCTTTTTGATTTAGACAAGAGCAGTGAAAATATACCCCAATTGGGGAACCTTACTCTTCTATCTTAGAAAAGCTTATCAAAGTTGGTGCCATCACCCTTCCACCCATAAAACCACACATTGGTTTTGACCTACTTCCCCATGCCCGCGTGGTATAAGGAAAGATTTTATGTAACTATCACAGAGTGAAGGGTCATAGTGATGTAAAACTACATCACTTTTAAGAATATTGTCCAAGAAATGCTCGAGAAAGGTGAGTTGACTATGGATAATCCCAATGCCACCCCTAACCAAAATCTACAAATCTTTAAAAAACCATTTCCCAATCATGCCCCTTCATCCAATCAAACTGGTGAGACATCCACTCATGATACCCATACCCGTGAGGTTCACACAATCTTTAACGAGGTACTTGTCACCTCTCAATTACCTCACATCCCTTCCATAGAGGAAATCCTAGCCCGAAATCCTCCTTCCACATTGGAACCAACCATCATTATTCCTTCACCAATAGAAGAACACCTTTCATCTCCTACATCACCTATGGAGGAGTCTTCTACTAACATTGAGACCATCTCACCCCTAGCTTCTCCACTTAGAGAACCTTTACCTACCATACCTCCTCAACCCATAGAGGAGCTCCCATTACCTCCTCCACCCGTAGAGGAGCACCCATTACCTCCTCCACCCATGAGGAGCACCTATTATCTTCTCCCCCCGAGAGGAGCACCCATTACCTCCTCCACCCATAGAGGAGCACCTATCCATTCCTCCACTTATTGAGGAACTCCCATCATCTCTTCCACCCATCATAGACCCGGTGGAGATACCTTTGCCTCTTGGTGAGCATTCTCCATCAGCTACCCAACATCCAACAGACCTACTTTCAGCTCTCTTACCCACGGAAGCTGAAGCTAGCTGATTCCCCATCTCTAAGATGCATTTTATGGGAATTCCCATTAGGTCCTCACCAACTCCACCCACAAACATGCCATTCTCATGTTTGGCCGATCACTTGGATTATGTGGATAGGGCTTTATTATGGGGGCACCTCTTACTCCCTGTCTCAACACAGATGCAGAGATCCCTCGATGACACCTCCACTATCTACCCAAACACATTTCCACCCATCAAACCACATATAACCACTATTGTCACAACCCCTTCCATGATACCTGTTAGCACTCACACCACACCCTTACCCATAACCCGACCTATATCTAAACCCAAACCCATACCCACAACATTTACCTCCACCAAACCTATTACCACTTTAGGGGTCACCCGATCACTAGCCTTACTCATCCACCTATTAAACTGAATTTAGCTACATCCTCCAACATCAATACCACACCTACCCACGACACCCAAACCAAAGAAACAAACAAACTCATCGACCTCATACCCGACTACACCAATCACACCACACTTGTCCCATCTTCCTTAAGACCTCAACTTCCCAACATGGTCAAGCACCCTTCACCCATCCATAAACCAATAACACAACCACCCATTCCTTCCTCACAAATCTCTAACCTACCCAGGCACACAACATGACTCATACCCACACCTGTAGTCTCTTTACCACCAATACCTCTCGATACCTTCAGCCATTGCTTCACTACCCACTACACTTCAGTCATTTTCCCTCACACCCCAAGCATGACCCGCGTCATCTACCTTCATAGCACCCCGTTATCCCCATGGGTAACTCACCCTCTTCCTCCATCTACTTTTCCTTCTAGACCTCATACACCCACATCACCTTTACCCAAGAAGGTGCAACCCAAAAACAAAACCCCACTACCCCACAACAAGGTAGTCAAAACAACCCCACACCCTCCTACCCATCCATCTACTATACCCCTACCCAAACGAACCCGACCGATACCTCAAACCACACGGCACCTAAACCCATAGCTCGACCCATTCCTACACTTCCAAAAACAATTCCCTGACAACCAACCACACCTACACCCAAACCCACATTCACTTCCCATTGTGATCCACTAGCAGGGTCCTATGCCAAAATTTTAACCAACCTCCTCGAGACTTTTGTTATCACATTACCGCCACTCGACCTTATGACCCCCTCAAACCCAAGCCAAAGGGGTTTGATGATACCAAAATTTTGCATACCATCGTGTGCAGGGCATGATGTGGAGAACTGCAAGGCCTTGAAAACCATCCTTATCTAATTGTGTCCACTGGAAACCAACTTTGATGATGATGACCTTCTTGATGAGGATCTGCTTCACCTACACCCATTCCCACATTGCCCACTCAAACCACAACCTCCACCCTCATAGCTCCTAGAACCACACACAAAATTTGAAATTAACATGGTTTGCATCAGAGAACTTGCCATGCCACCACCCAAATGTCGTTGTGCCCAACTGACCTCACAGGGATTTTCTCCTCCAGTAGGTTTTTCCCTTCATGTCGTTATACCACTTACCCTACACCTTCTCCATTTGACAACTTCCCTCAAATCAACATGGTACATCACTCACACTGCATGTGTAAGAAGGGTAAAGAAAAAAGGTGACCTGACCCACCAACCAATCCTATACCCAACATACCATCTACCCCATACCTAAAATAACTATCATGGCCCCACATACCCCATTTCTAATGGCATCACACATCGCACCATGCTCAAACAACTACACCAATCTCCCCTCAAAATGTCCTTATATGACCTCATCAAACCTCTAGAATCCCATCGTCAAGCCCTCATGGAGGTTCTTAATCTATTGAGGTTTTACCCAATGACCCTACACCCGTAGCCTCCATTATCACACCCCATCATGTAGCCTCTCTCACCAAATTACCACCTTCATCCTCACCTCACCTTGTTCACCAAGTGGCCTCCCTTAGCTTCTCAGAGGAAGAGATCGTGCCATACCAAAATGATGACCCGGACCCAACCCTCTTCATCTCTGTCCACATTGATGACATATGGGTATGTTGTGTGATGATTGATGGAGGCACTAGCATTAACATCATTTCATCCCATGCATTTTCTCAAATGTGCATACCTAAAAATTACATGCATAAACATCCGGTCATGTTGTGTTCATTCAATGATCGCTATCACCTCCACACTAGGCCTTTGTCATCCTTCACGTTTGTGTGGGCCCCCCACACTATTCTAGAATTGTTTTATGTTTTGGAGGGGGAATTCCAATATAACTTGTTGCTTGGTAGACCCTGGATCCATGTCATGGGTTGTGTTCCTTCCACTTTGCATCATTGTGTAAAGTTTGAACATGAAGGACACACTTATACCATTCAGTGACCCATCACCTTTCAAAACATGCAACATGCATGCTTTACAGACCCAATGATGTGCTCATACTACCAAGCCATCTACTTCCATGACCAATACCACTTCACCTACACCCCCACCTACTAGTACAGTCTGACCACTTTACTTTCACCACACATACCTACCTCTATTCCTCCTACCACTACTATAACCTCCATGGCTGACCCATTAGCTCCAATCCATTAACTCCACCTCGCATCGACCTCGACACATCATCCATACCAGCTACCCACATACCAACCATTGATCCCTTGGAAGGTGTTTTCAATGCCTCACTTTGGGGGAGTACCACCTATATAGTGTCAACACATTCCTTACTCCACATGAGTATGGAAGCCTTCACCAACACCCTCGCTATGATCACCGTATAGGAGAATGCCTCCTTTATGGTCCTCCTCATCTTTGTACTAGTCTCACCTATGGGGACTTGATACTACCACCTACACACCTGAACCACCATCACAACCCCACCCATTTTTTTGACTTCCAATCACTTACCAATCGTTGTTTCACCCACACCTTCCTGCACCGTTGTGTGTGGAAGGGTTTTGGTTTTGGATTTTATGAGCAAGGCTGCCATACCATTATTCCATGTACCACCCAAAAACATAATGACCAGTAGTGGTATCGGCTTCCCTGAACCTCTACCAAATAGGCCCGCATTGAACTCATTGAGGACCCTAGCCCTTCTCCACCTTCATCACCACCCTCACCGATGGAGTCGATGGATCTGAATCTATCCCTCCTAACTTTTTTTTTCATAAACACCATTTCCTTGGGGCCTTTGACTTATCAATGAAGGCGAGGCCCCTTCCACTCTCCCATTCTGTATCCTGAGATGATCGATGATGACACACCTACCATTAACATCGTTAATGTCAGGATGATGAATCCATACTCACCTACCTTGGTGTAGAAGACTCATATATTCATCGGTCGTTACCCTCTGAGACGCAAACCATGTTGAATGAATCGACTATCGAGATCAACATTCATACTCAGGATGACCCACACATCCTAAAGATCGGACAATCTTTAGATGTTGTTGAACAAGAAGCCATCACTTCTTTTTTCTCTCGAGATCATAACCACACTTTCACTTGGTCTTACGAGACATGCCCAGTATTGACCCCACCATAGTGGTCCATAATATCGTAACATTTCTGATGCCAAACCTATCAAACAAAAGCTGAGGAAAATGCACCCTCGCATTGCTCTTCTCGTCAAAGAAGAACTTCACACCTTCTTTCCATTTCCTTCATCTTACCCATTGATTATCCTCGTTGGATTTCTAACATTGTCCCTATTACTAAAGCAACAGGGGACTCGCATTTGCATGGACTTCCAGTGACCTCAACCTCCTACCCGAAAGATGACTTTCCCTTGCCAGTATTGATCAACTGGTTGACCTTACCACTGGTCATGAGATGCTCTCACTCATGGATGGTTTCTCGGGTTATAACCAAATTTTTTTCTTGCCCTAGAAGATCAGCACAAGACCACATTCATTACCCCTTGGGAACTTTTTCTATCGAGTCATGCCTTTTGGCCTTAAAAATGTTGGTGCTACATATCAGTGTTTTATGACTTACATCTTCCATGATATCATGCATCGCATATTGGAAGATTACGTGGATGATCTCTTGGCCAAATCTAAATGTCATGCTCTGAGCACCTTGCCATCCTCAAAACCATCTTTGACTTGCCTCATTAAATATTGCATCCACCATCACCTAAAAGTGTGTCTTCGTGGTTCTCTCAGGAAAACTCTGGGATTTATTGTTTCCCTCGTGGTATAGAAGTTGACCCTACTAAAGTCAAGGCCATTCTAGAAATGCCTCCACCCACTAACCTTAAACAACTCTGTAGCCTGCAAGGTAAATTGCAGTCCATTCGCCATTTCATTTCACAACTATCTGATCGGTGTCAACCATTTCATCATCTACTTAGGAAAGATGTCTCCTTTAAATGGGATGATGACTATCACAAAGCTTTTGAGGCCCTAAAACAATACCTTCTCCAACCACCCGTACTCATTCCACCGAAAGATGATCAACCTTTTTACCTATACATATCAGCTACCGATCATTCCTTGGGAGCCATGCTCACTCATCGCGATGAACAACATAGGGAGAAGGGTTTATTACATAAGCCATACTCTTTTGGACTATGAAACCCTGATACAACCATCCAGAAAAGATTTTCTTAGCCTTAGTTTTTGTCACCACCAAACTCGCCATTACCTACTCAACCACAAAACCTATGTTGTGACCAACGACCCTTTACACTTCATGTATGCCAAACCTTATCAAAATCAGCATGCCCGCATGATGGCTTATGCTTTTAGCTGATCTTGACCTCAAATTCATTCACCAAAAGTCCATTAAGGGCTAGGCTATCACTGACCAATTGGCTGATGCACCTATTTTCGGGGACCAACCCTCTAATTTTGACTTTCATGAATCCATTGCTACCCTTTCCTGGATGAACCCCTTACCAAATGACACTTGTTCTTGATGGTTCCAAGTGTCAGCGTGGGGGTGGGCTGGTGTTATCCTCATTCCTCTGGATGGAGAACCCATGCCTTTGTCTTTCAAACTAGACTTTGAATGCACCAACAACATTTTTGAGTATGAAGTGCTCATACTAGGTCTCAGACCACCTATGCCCTAGATGTCAAATCAATCCACATCTTTGGTGATTCACAATTGGTCATAAACCAAGTCAATGGTATGTACCAATGTCGTAATGAGATACTTCAAAAGTATAAACATCATGTAGACATACTTTTGACCACCTTTGATCGTTACACCCTTCAAACCATCCCATGTTCAACCAACAAATTTGTAGATACCATGGCCTGCTTAGCTTCCCAAATACCCACTTCCCCTACCGATTCCAAAATATTTGTCACGTATAATGCCTCCATTCACCTTCTTATTTACCTCATGATGTTTACTCAATTGGAAATGACACCCTTGACCCGAGTGACCTTTGGTATAAACAATACTCGACTACCTTTCCCTCTCCATCTTACCTCCTGATCTCACCCAGTAATGGACAACGCGCCTTCCTTAAAAAGGTCTCCCATTTCGTTATCTGGGGGACTCCTCTATAAGCATGGATTTGATGGTATTCTCTTACGATGCCTCACAAGTTCTAAAATTCCTTATACCATTAAGGAGGTTCATGATGGCATATGTGGAGGTCACTTTAGTGGCCTTCTTTGTTCTTAAGCGTATTTTTGCCTAGGCTACTATTGGCCGACCCTTAACCATGATTGTTGTGACTATGTCAAACATTGTGTGAAATGTCAACAACATTCCAACCTTCATCATACACCCAGTCATGCCTTACAGGTCACTCGTGACCTTTGGCCCTTCTCTCAATGGGGTTTGGATCTTGTCGGAGAAATCAATCCTCATTCTTCCCAATGCATCATCAATGGATCATAACCACTACCGAATACTACACAAAATGGGTGGAAGCCATACCACTCATCTCCATGAAAAGTTGAGAAAATATGTGAGTTCATTAACCATCACATCATTTTCACTTTGGTGTCCCTCATCGCCTCATCACTGACAATGGAAAACAATTCAAAAACAAAACACTGCAAAAACTTTGTGATGCCTTCGACATTTACTTAGTTTCTCCTCACCTTATTACCCACAAACCAATGGCCAAGCCGAATCCACTAACAAAACCCTCAATAAAATTCTCATGAAAGTGGTTGACGATACTGGGAAGGATTGGCATACGCACATTCCTTTTTCTCTATGGGCATACCGCACTAGTATTCACACTTCCACTATGGCTACACCCTTTTCATTGGTCTATGGTACGAGGGTTCGCCTCTCGAAGTCTAGATCCCCTCACTCCGCATTTCTCTCCATGACATGCTTACTGATGATGAATTTTTTCAGGACCGCTTAGCACAACTAGAGTTATTAGATGAACATCGTCTTAATGCTCTGGATCACCTTCAAGTTTACCAACAACGTATCAAACGTGCTTATGAAAACGTGTTCATGAATGAACCTTCCAAGTTGGTGACCTTGTTTTGAAAGAAAATCAACACGTAACCAAAGTAGAAAAAAAAGTAAATGGGAAAATTCACTCCTAATTGGCTTGGACCATACATCGTAACTCATACCTATGGATCGGGTGCCTATCGTTTGTCCTCGCTTGAGGGTAAACCTTGAACCTGAGCCCCTTAATGCATTCCATCTTGACCATTCTATTGTTGACTCATTGTCCTACCTCACCCTTTGTCTCTCCACAGGCTCATCCCTTGAGCACTATCCACTCCATCCACCTCCCTAATGATTAAACAAGAATCATGTGAGTACCCGTCACTTGTTATCTTCTCTTGAATATGTGTACCATGGCACTACACATAGCATGATTCTCATGGATACTTTTCATCTACCTTTAGATGAGATCCATGGTCATTTACCTCACCTTTTGAACAAGAGTCCTATCCTTCACCTTGGTCTTGTCCATGATTTCAAAGACCTCAATGGGACCAAACTCCTTGAGTCAAACTTCTAATAAAAAGATGACTCCCTCAAAAGGACATCTTCTCTCTCGACCAAATTACTACTATAAATAGACTACTCCCTCGAAGGACAGCTATGTGAAGCTTTAAAAAAAAAAAAAAAAGAGAAAAACAAAGCTTCCCACATCGATCACTTCACGAAGACCTCAAGGAGTACCATATTATTTATCCCATATAGACTTCCCGCATCGATCAGTCTATCAAAACAAAAACACTTTTTAGTCATGGACTTGCCCATTGTGACCTCGGACCTCTTGCCCAAAAGACCTGTCACTCAAAACATATACAATTAACTACCTTTCACCCACCTTACCATTTCCACTCTCATTTCCTAAATTTCCTTAAGGGACATCTTGGAATTTTGACATTTGGTGATCTGTGACTACTTTCACTATAGAATAGTTAATCATGCAATGCCTTTTGGGTCTTGTATTCATCACCCCTTTTCAAGGTATGATCTACTCGGTATGATTCTACCCAATCAGGTGGCTTTATTGCCCCCTCTTATCTTTTAACCATCTTTGTTTACATTTTGATTACCTTATATAGGACTTGGTCCTCGACACTTACCTTTGGGGTCATCCTCCCCTTTCACCATAATCACCCTCACCTGCAACATTTTAACTATCATCTACCCACACCTATTAAACCTAAACCCACTACATGCCCACAAACCTACCAACTCATTTTCATCTTCTTCCCTAGCTCATGGGAGAACTACATCGGTCTGAGGTCCCTTTTCACTAGGACTATGTAGGTAGCACTTCAGGGCATGGGGCCCTGGAGGTTAGCTCGGCCACTCTTTACCCTAACCATTTTCCCCACCTTTACCTGATTTCCTTTTCATATCAAAAACCCAGAAATCTATCCCATATCCACATCATTCGACCTACATACACTCCTCATGTTTCACATACTCTTTTACCACTACCATTATTTCCCATATTCATCTATAACCCATATTTAAACATTGAACACCATTACATTCATTTGCATTAACATGTATTACCAAAATACCGAAATACACATCCATGCCTAAATGACCTAACTTGATCATCCATGCCTAAACCAACTTTAACGACTCGATCCATGCCTAAACCAACTTTGACTCGATCCATGCCTAAACCAACCTGACTCGATCCATGCCTAAACCAACCTGACTCGATCCATGCCTAAAAAGCGACTGACTCGATCCATCCATCCATGCCTAAATTGACTGACTCGATCCATGCCTAAACTAACTGACTCGATCCATGCCTAAACTGACTGACTCGATCATGCCTAAAACGACTGACTCATGCCTCATGCCTAACTCACCTAATCCATTCATATCATAATGAAAGTAAAATAAAATACACATCACAACACATAATCATCTAAACCTCATACATCTCATCATATAAATACCTGTGTATCACAATAATGTACACTCATCTCAAAAATACATGTCTCTCATCATCGGCTCGGCTCATATCAGCTATCTTATCAATACAAAAATATCTTGGCTCATAGGCCGGTATCATGTACAAAAAAATCATAATAAATACAAAATCTCTTTGGCACGTAGGCCGGTCTCATATATAATCCATACAAAAATGACTCGGCACGTAGGCCGGTCCATAGTAAGTCAATCATCTCCCCATCTGATGTTGGGAATGCTCCCTGTGACTCTGTCTCTCTCTAACCCCCTCTGCCACACCTGTCTGGTGCTTGACACCTGCCTCACCTCCTGCTGATGGCCCCTCACCTAGGGCTGGCCTCTGCACACTAGTGGCCTCACCACGACCCTATCCCTAGGCTCCGGCCCCTGTACTCTCCACACTGTGAGTGCGGGATCTAGTCCTCTCACTGGAGGCCTGTTGTGCTCTGTACTCGGCATAGGAGGGCACATCTAGCCCTGTGAAGCTAACAAATGATCCTGATAATATCATGCCTCTGCTAGGGCATCCCTGAATCTGACCATGGTCACTTATGTGGGGTGTCATGGGTCTCCCTACTATGTGGATACTTATGCAGGGGACCCTATCCTGAACCTACCACTATGCCTTGTGTGTGGTACCATGGCACTACTCATGCCCAGAGAGGTGTGCATGCACATGCCTAAATCTGGGCTTGCAGAGTAGTAATATATGCTTGTCTTCTGATACTTGGCTCTCTGACCCGTAACCTCCCCCTTGTGGCCATTGGCCTGTAAGTCATGTACCTGTGCTGTAGGGTGGCTATCTACTCTCCCCCTCCTCCTACCTCCTCTCCATCTCCATCTCCCCTACCTCCACCATGTAGGTACTATCCCTGCCCCCTACGAGCCTACTAACATCTTATCTGGGCCTGTAATGTGGTAACTGTGCCTCTGTACCTATCAGCTGCCCCTGCATAATCCTGAGCTACATCACCAAGGTAGCCACCTGCCCCTGTAGGGCATCCCTCTACACTGTGATGGTGGCTAAGCTAAGTCTGGCTGCCCTAGCCTCGGTGGTATGGCTCTCGGTTGTGTTACCCACCACTACTGTATCCATCTGCCACTCTGGCATCATCAATCTGTGAATCCACTGGCTGCTCCTCCTGTCCAGTCAGCATGGTGGGTCACGGTGGAGACATAGGTCTCTCCACGTCATCTCTCTATATTATGGGAACGGAGGTGGTACATCTGGACTAACCTGAACTGGCACCTAACCCACTCTACGGGTATCACTCATGCTCTCCTGCTCTCCTCCCCTCTATCCACAGATATAGTTGTAGCCCATCTAGCTCTGTGGCCATCTATCTATATGTGGGGAAGCCCACATATGGCCTCCAAATGATGTCCCCCGAAAACCCCTCCAACAACCTCTGTAGTAAGCTACATCATGAGTAGCTCTGGCACCTCGGGCCTCTCCAATGGTGGTACCCACCACTTACTGTGCCCAACTCTCAACTCTCATGGGAATGCATCTGCCCAGGGCATCCCCACTGGTTGAACACAAATAATGTGCTCATAAGCCCAACAATGCAGTAGTATGATGCAATAGATGTTGAACCTCTGTAGTCACCCGTAGGCCCATAGCTCTCTATATACCTGCGTTAGCAATGTAGGTGCCCATGCGAACCATGTCATTGTATCACCATGTCATGAAGGACTCCCATCAGTGACCTGGGAATCTCCCACCCTCTGCATCCGGTAGTGTGAAGTAGCACACTACCTCCATCAAAAGTACCACTAACCTCATCTCCTCTGGATGAGCTCTATACATCATCTCCATAGCTCATGCTAGCACTATGGAATGTCAGGTCTACTACACCCTCACCAAAAATGGGTGCTAGTAGCTCCTCAGATGCCTCGAGGAGATAGAATAAACCTGGGCCCCCATATGGGCAACCACAGGATCTGTAGATGTCCTCAGGGTGATCATCATCTCACCCATCGGCATATGGAAGGTGTTGGTCACGAGTCCCATCTATCGATGAGGGAAACCATCAGACTCACCTCCCAGACTACATGTCGGTAGTGCCTCACCCCTATCAACCCCACCTCTGCACTGACATGTGCCACTCCCTGCGTGTGCGTCATGCTCCCATACTTATCAATAATAAGGGTGGCACCAGGCCCTCATCACTGACTCGTCTGGGGCTGCATCCCACAAGAACAATGTATTAGTACACCTTCCCAACTTACCTATTTCACCCCACATCCCGACCTAATCTCTTTCCCCACCCCCATCCCGTTGGCCTTGTCACTAATCCAACCTACCCAAACCCATCTACCCTACCTATCTACCCTAACCCTCACCCAAACCTACCCAAACCCATCCACCTGAAACTATCTACCCTACCCCTCACCCAAACCCCCCAACCCCTAAACCCTTCTGTCTCCCCCTAACCCTTTCCCTCTCACCTAATCCTTTCCCACCTACCCTATTTTCCCACCCTACCCTTCTTTATTCCTTTTTTTGACCCAACTTAACCCTTAAAATGACCCTAGTTTCCCCCTTGACCGACCACGGTCTCCCCTTGATTAACCATGGTCTCCCTTGACCGGCATCGGTCACTGTTCTTGTGACCGATCGGTCACTACCCCCCAACATCGGCCACATGACCGACGTCGGTCGATCATCGGTCATTGTCATTGCCCCACCATGACTTCCCAACCCTACTTTTTCCCTTCCTACTCCTTCTACCCACTTAAACCCCTCCTTACACCCCTAATTATTCCTATACTACCCTTTTACTCTACACCCTACCCTTCCCCATTCCCATTTTCCCCCTTTTTTCCCTTATTTTCAAATTTCTTCCCCCCAACCCCCATTTTAAAACATTTTTATATTTTAACCAATTTCACTCAACAATCAATAACCAAGGTTTGACACTTACCACATCCCACTGCCACCATCATGGTGGAACCTCAGCCTCCGTGCCACTCCTCCCGATCCCTCTCCAGCCTCCACCATCCTCGAATGACCTCTCACTCTCCCAACCAATCACCTCGCTGATCCGATCTTGTGGCCCCACCTCTCACCAATCAATCTCACCTATGTGGCTCACCAACCAAGCTCTCTAACGTTCTCTTTTGTCCTCTTCCTCTTTTCTCTCTTCTTGTCCTTTTCTCCTTTTCACAATGCACAAATGAATTTTACAAATGTGGGTTTTTCACTTTTTATAACCTACCCGACTCAACGACGTCGGTTAACCCTTGACCAATGTCGGTCTGTTGCCCTAGATAACCACCATCGGTTCCCCTACACCATCATCGGTTCATACTGACCGATGTCGGTTACCTGCATACTCATTTCCCTCACATTTACCTCATTTTCCTTACCTCCCTTTCTTTTTCCTCCCCTACACCTACTTGGACCACTTTACCTTCCCCTCACGGCCCTCCACCTTCTTGACCTCACCTCATCCACTATTATTGAAGCCTCATTATTTTACCCCTACCTCGGCCTTACCCATGTTGTGACCTATCTACTGGACCTAGAGAAAACTATTTGTGACCTTTGACCTCATGTGTGCTCATTATACCTTGTGACACCATTACCTGTGTTGTTTGACCTAATGACTTTACCTAGCCTATTTCCATGACCATTTATCTTAACCCTACCTTTGGTGTACCGGAACATACCTAAATGTTCTTGCACCTAACCTGTTGTGTTTCCTGACCTTATCCTATACCTTGGATACTGGATTCACTTCACCCTTGTTTGGATAAACCTATCGACCTTAGACGATGTAGAGTTTTCCTACTCTTTAACTTGGTAGCGTGCTTCTAGTTTATATGTGTGTGTGTTTGAATATTGCTACCTTTGACTTGACCCATTACCTAGATTTCCCGAGTAGACCTTTCACCCCTTTTCCCCTGTACCCATTTGCCTTTTCCTCATTTACCTTTTATCAAACCACTCACCGCTTCAGCCTGTTGCCTCATCAGTTCTGGTTTGAGGGGGATCACCTTCACCCTCACATGGGGCAACCACATCTTATTTTTGTTAGCATCACTTACCAATACAAGCTACACAACAAAAGGGGAAAAATGTAGACACTAAAATTAGGTCACACTCCCCCTTCAGTCCCTCGACATATAAGCCCCCTTTATTACATTTACCTAGCCATGACCCCCTTCACCCCACTAATATTAATTTAATTAATTTAATTAAATTAATGCTTTATCCTCACTATATTTATTATTTAAATATCTTATTTAAATAATATCTACACATATAGTTCACTTAGACACCTCACCAAGCTAACTCAACCTAAGACCTATTCTTAGCAAGTTACCATAACTAACTAAGACTTACCCAAACCCTAAAAATCAATGCCTACATTCCCTCTAACCACATTCCCGCATGCTCACAAGAGGCTTTGAGTCTAATCCATGGGATAATGACATGAGATCGAGGAAATTAGGAGGATCTCCTAGTTTAGTAAACCTAGGAAATCCCACCTTGACCGACGTCGGTTACCCCTAACCATCGCCGGTTAAGCCGGACCGCCGTCGGTTACCCCTTTTAACCCAAAACAACCTTATTCTCAAGGTTGGAACTTGGACTTGGAAGTTGGAAGCAAGAAATTTGATGAACAAGAACAAATCTCAGAGAGATAACGCATCTTCAGAGAGCCAATTCCAGCAAGAACTCACATCCAAGGAAGGAGATTGAGCATCTTCTCTGCCTGACCATCCCGAGCCACATTTTGATCTATCTAAGCAAAGAGGAGTGTGCATGCAGCCCATACAGAAGCTTTTCTTTAGTTGGTGATCACTTGCAGCCTTCAAACCCATCATCAACACCCATCCTTCACACACGGACCTTTAGGAATGAAATCCAAGTAAGTACAACATCATACTTTCCTGGTTATTTCATTTCATCATTATTTTATCATCCATTGTTTATCTTGCTCCCTATTGACCTTCTCCAACATTTTCACCTCCATAGACCCATCAAAACCTCACAAAAGCCTACTCCAGTCACCCATTACCTCGTCCCGACCAACCAAAATCCTTTGTGTAATCACAAAGGAGACCAAAACCCTGTTTTGTGACATTTCCAGATCTCACGATGTAAATGGCGCCGATTATACCTAATAGTGTCGGTCACCCCCTAACGACGCGCCGGTCTTTGTGTTTTCCCACACAGCCTTAAACAGAGACCTACCCACCTAATTTTACCTCACCCTCACTCACCTGTGACCTACCCGAGACCTTTATTAGACCTAGAGACCCAAAACCTATCACTTGACCTTGGATTCTATTCTAGCTTAGCTTGTTAGATTAGATCTATTTCTTATTGTGTTTTTAAGTGAGATACCTAAATCATTTTAAAATAAAAATAGGATTTACCTTGTTTTCAACATTAATTTGTTTAAAATAGTGTCTTGGTGACCATCTAGGAAGTACCATGCTTCCTGGATCTAGCTCATGCTAGGCAGTTCACTACCCATATTGTTTAATTCTTTCTGGTGGTCTTGCTTTCATTACAAGTAGTTCCTCCTAGCTAAAAGGAAGCTCTCACGGTTAGTTGTGGATTTGGAAGTCATCATCAATCATCTTCTTCCATCACCCTATCGACACTCGAGGGGAATCTCTCCTTCTTACTAATTTTTCTTCTATCTCTTCAAATTTTTCTTTTGTCTACTATCTTTTAAGTGGCATCACTTACACCACCCCAAAGAGGGGCAAATGTAGACACCTATAATTACGCCCAAGCAATTTAAATACTTAAATTGTGCTAATTATCCCCTTTCTCACAAATTGATGACATATCATCAAAAGTGCTCATATTCCCTCTTATTGTCATTAATTAATTACAATACACTAATTGATTAAGTCACCTATCCAGCTAACAACCTAATTAATGACCTTCCGTTAATTATTTACCCCTTATATCTAGATTAATTAATTATTATTAATTAATTTGCCTTTCCCCTTCATTTAACCAATAAATCAATATTTAATTGATTTAATCCCCTTCTAATAGCCTAAATCATACTAATATTCCTCTAATTATCTTTTATAAGCTTACATCTACCTATTAGTTAATCACCTTTGATTAATTAAAATACCCCCAACTCCCATGACTTGCTAAGCATAAATTAAACCCTTCTAAAGTAAGGTTACCTTTTATAAATAAACATTATCCATTCCTAATCTTGTTTTACCTTTATCCCACATGCAAAGGGATGTAGTGTTTCCTTTATCTATTGGGCTATATAAGGAGCCCTCCTTCTACCTTTATACACACACCTAAACTCTTTGAGAAAGCAAATGCAAAGCATATAGCAAAATAGACTAAGAGTTTTTTTTTTTCTTGAGAGTTCATCATCTTGAAGAGTTAAGCCTCTTTCTTAAGTGCTTAGGTCATATGGGAGGTGTCAAAAGGGTCTTGTAGCCCAACTTTGACAAGCCCTCATTCCTAGGTTCTTGGAACATTAAGGACAACCATTTTTGATAGCCATGGAGCCTACCTAGGTTCCTTCATTTATATGTTGTTAGAGAATAGAGGATTTTTAGATGTTTAAACATTGTTAGGTTCAAATTTTTGTATTAATGAATGTTTAGCATCTAACCCTTGTTCAATTCTTATCATGATGGTGCTTAATATGTTGTTTGATTCTTGCTAATTAAGACTATTTAGGTGTTAGTCTTTTACTCACATTTAACATTAGTTTAAAAATAACACATGCACACAATTATCAAGGAAATTATGAAAATTATTGTTGGATCATATCACGTAGAGTGACATTGTTTGTCTGACTTCCCAAAAATTAAAAAAATCATTAAAAAATTCAAAAATACAAAAAAATGAGAAAAACATTAAAAATCAATGGTACAAAGATCAAACATTGCAATTAGGTATTGCATATGCATGGATGTTATTTCTTCCCTTTCTTTCATATTCCTCTACAATTCATCCACCATTTTCATCCCTTCGATGATATTTTGGTTAGCTTATTTCGTACACATTTTACGACATTTATCTCTATGGTATCCATGTGACCTTAGTCTTTCATCACATTAGTAAAATAAAGAATGACTCACCCTCTTAGAGATTTTATCACTATCTACATATAATAAACTTGTCGGGAAGAATTTTTTTGGTGTATTTGTTGACACTAGCTAATGTCATCATCACAATCACTTCCACATCCTTCCATCAAGCCATCAATGGTTCTTAACCCCTTATCAAAAAGAGAGTTGAAATAAGTTTTCATAAATCAAATGAATTAAAATCAATCAATTAAAAATATAAATCTTAAAAAAAAGAAAATTGATATATAACTCTCTCTTGGGGTATTTTCAATAATATCTATTGGGGATATGGATGCCGATCGATAGTAGAGAAATGTTTTGATTGGAATCAATGCATATCCATTAAGGCTATGGATGCGTGGTGACAATGGAGAAATGTATGACTCTCCTTCCAAAATTCATTCACAAATCACCTTTTTTTGGGACCCCAAAATAGTGGCTAAGTACACAAATACGAGTAGGCACACAAGGCCTAGTTGAAGAATGGCGCACAAGGAGAAGGCGCGCGAGGATAGGGTTTAAAAAAACCCATGCCACACATGTGGATAGAGCCAAGGTTTTGAAACTTATCCATATTGGGAATTTTGGTGAGGATATGAGAAAAGCGTGACCCAATTTGTGCATGCAGAGTAGATAAGGTGCTAGCTTGGCAACGTGATGCCCAAAAAAATTAATATGCCCTAAGATAAAAGGTTCTAGAAGACATAACGGTAAAAAGTGGAGAGGTCGGGCACTGGAGAAGCATGCTCCCATGGAGGACTACATTCAAACACTTGGAATCAGATCTTAGGCCACAAAAGGATGAGTTGGCACTTTGGGATAAATATATATGTGAGATTCCATAGGATAAAAATAGATATAGATCAGATAGACGAAGGGAGAGATCAGATAGAAAGGAGAGGATATTATAGGGAGCAGAGCTTTGCAAAAATACTGTGAGAACTCTATGGGATTGGGTAGAGACTATATAAAGGAGTAATGTATTAAGGGGTTGGGTTGTAAATTTTTATTTGTATGGATGAAGGACATGATCCCTACTATGATGCATGACTTTAGTATGATCAAGATGTGGTAGTCTAATGGATCCATTGAATGTAATGAGGTTACAAACATGAATGAGTATGAGTGTAATCAATTCAGTTCATATCTATATATTTTAATTATTGTTCATGGACGTTATGGAGTAGATGTGAATCCTTATGTATATTCCTTTACCTTGTAGTTCCATCTATTATCTGTAAGTACCCTTTTTTAGAATGAATACATTTGTCTAGAGGTCGTTCTGAGCCCTATGATGATTGTATGTCTCATTTCCACTTTTATTCATTAATTTCATGACATAGATGATGGTTTCCCACTTAACTCACATAAAAGAGAGACTCGGCACTTTGTGTGTGCCTTGGGTGAGTTCAGCACCCGTTGGGTGATAGGCCGGTGCACATGGGATTTCTTTCCTTTGTGATGGGTGTAAAAATGACTACATCTTGGTTCTGTTTCCGGGACCTCTTTTTGAAGTTATAGTGGGAAATGGCATACATCTTGATCTGTGTAATGAGTAATGACAAAGTGTTTAACTTTGGAAAGTGTTGAATCATGGTTCAAAATCATGGAGGATGAATTTTCTCAAATATTCAGCACTAGATCTGAGTTTGATGCACATAGATGGGTAGAAGAGAACCTCTACCATGATTTATATGAAACTTTTTTCTGTTGCTTCCCAGTAAAACTATATGAATGGCTCTCACCATATGCATCTAGATTAATTTTGTATTATAGAGCACGTGCGTGGACCCAAGAAGAATACTAGAGGTTGTAGGATGCATATCTGATGTGGAATCGTGTGGTGGATCATTGGTGGAAAGGTGTATTGGCTAGCTACACTCTAGAGTATGTTATTTCTACATACTCTTGTCTGGAAGTTGCTGAGTTTGAGTTTCTGTGGGAGCCCAGAGGATCATTTCTATGAGCTATCCCTTTGGAAATGAATATCTTCATTGTTACCTTGATTTTAGAGGCATTTATAATGGCTAGATAAACAATTCGAGCATTGCGCGAGAAAGCTAGGGTGGAGGAAGATGGAAGATATTACGAAAGAGAAATAAAGGGAGGAGAGACATCTCAAGTATAGTGAAGTAGGTGAAAGGGAGATTGCTAGAAAATGTAAGGTTACAAGTGTGATGGATGTAGTGCCCACTTCCCTTTGACACCTTTTTATACCGATATTGATATTGTTGTTTTCATTATGGACGTTATTATAGCTTTTATTTAGTATGATGTCGAGATATTTGATCATGGATTATTGTTGATATTGATTTGGTTTTGATGCATGATGATTATTAGAGACACTTCATATGTGGATGATGCTATACTATTTGACATGGATATATTGTGAATGTTGTTTGGGCAAGTGATTTTTGATATTGTGAGTAGATTTAGAAAATGGACATTATATGATGATGGTATAGTTGTTGATATAAGTTCTAAGTGCTATTTTTGATTGCCTTAATGTGTTGTGATTCATATGTATAGTTGATTTTGTCATTATATTTATATCATGTTGGATGACAAGGCCAAAGGAGGTATTTTTGATTTGCAGGTTAAAATATCACAACAAACATCGGGTGATTGGAGACCAACCACATTAGAATTCTAGATGAATTCAACACCTTCACCATGGCAACTTGTTTTGTTGTGGTTGTGTTTTTTTGTTGTTAGGGATTCCCATGGGGGGCATCACCTGTAAATGTGACCATGGGCTGTGTGCATTTTATTAATTTGTTTCCTTTTTTATTTTTGTTTGTATGTGTTTTATTAGTGATGTGCCCTTTTATTTTAATTAATTAAAATGTGGTATATTAATGTGAGAAAACATATGGTTAAAAGTTAAATAAATCAAATTGGGATATGAGAAGGTAATTATAGAAGTTGCTGGATTTTGTATTAAATATGTAAGTGATGTGTAAGTATGTGTAAGAGTTTTGTAATTCAGATTTTGGAGTGTGAAACACTCCACCCTCTTGGAAACTTGAATTTTTCCTTGGAGGTTATTTTTGGAGGCTTGTGGGACAAGTAAAACTTGTCCCATGCCTCTGAAGTTTATTTACCAAGCATACCTATTGTTGGAAGGCTGTTCTTAGACATTTTTAATGCATTTTATTAATCATGTTGCAAGTTTTGATTGCACTCTTCTTACGGTTTACAGTTTATTTAATTCGAGTCCTTTAGGGTGTGGGCTTTTGGAGTGTGCAAGTAATTTGTCACATTTTCACCCATCTCTTTATTGTGCTTGGGAGAATGAAATTTGTATTTTGTGTTGGAGTTGAGGATGTGTGATGTGACATCCTACATGGATCCACATCATCCTCTTCTCTTCCCTCTTCTAAAAAATTCAAACTCATTTCCTTGTTTTGGGTTGTTGAAACATTTTTCTTGCTTCTTGGGGAGAATTTTTCTTACGCTTGGAGCTCTTACTTTTGGAAGGAGTTAGATAACTTTGTATGCTTGTTGGTTGTTTTTTTGGGACTTTTGGGAATAGAGTTGCTTCTATCCTTTCATTCCTTTGAGAAACAGATAAGGGTTAGGGCTAGGAGGAATACCTGTTGAATGTCGAGAGGGTGTGCGCATACCGTAGAGAGAGAGAGATCGGGTCATTGCGAAGAACTCCTTTTTGTCTTGGAAGGACTACCTGCAAGTAAGAATACAAGACCACCATATTTTAATTAGACAATAAATGAGGGAACTACCTTGGGCCCAAGAAATATAAAACTTCCTTTTGAAGGTGGTCAGTTCCCCTGCTAATATGAATTAACACAAATTCTAACAAATAAGCTATTGTCCAATTACAATTTGTTTACCTTGTTAGAACAATAGAGAAAGGGCTGGTCTTGGTTTAGAATCACGGTGACCGATGCGGTCACTTGCATGCTGCAATACCGGTTGTTGGTAACGATATCGGTAGGGTCAATGTTTTAGGGGCTTTTGGTGAAGGTTGGTTGTAAGGTGGTTGTGTTGTTTTATAACGCTGATAAATGGGTGGGGTTAGGTAATGGGGTGATGAGAAGGACTCAGAGAATATAGGGGGGGTGTTCTTGGGGTAACGTAAGGGTGGAGGAATGACAGCTAGATGTAGTGTGTTGCTGGGTAGTAGATCTAGGAATAGACTTATGATGGCTGTGATTCAGAAGTTCAAGAAATGTTATTAAAAGGACATACAAGATATTACTTACTGATTATTGATAAGGATGCGAGTCAAGAAGCTGTGATGCGATGGTAGATCTTAGGTAAGATGACGACAATCGGAGATGAGCTATCTTCCCTCGACGAATAGATGAGTGTCACAAGGCTCTGGTTACTCAGTTGCAGTCTTGGGCTTGATGTCCTTCTCTGCAAACTCTTCTTGTTTTTTTTTCACTTGTCTCTGTTCAGCCAAGTAAATTCGGATCCTTCCAATGACTTCTGATTTGGATCACATGAAAATCCAACCCTTTGTTTTTGGTTGGGAGTGGTCATTTACAGGGAACCGATGGCGATTACATAACCAATGGCGGTCGAGTAGGAACCGGTATCGGTCAGGTCAAAGCGGGCTATTTTTAGTAAAATAGCCAGCTTTCCCTCCTTTTCTCGAGGGATTAGTTGCGGGCTTGGTCAAGTCATTATGAGGTTGGTTTTAGGTGCGGGTGAGGAGTAATTAGTCATGGGTGTGGATGTGGACCAAGTTATAGGTCTTAATTAGGTTAGTTTAGGGTTAAGACTAGGTCATGATGAGGTGGCGAAATGAGGTGGTAGGTATGGCGATGTGGATTTATTAATTATAAGGTAATTAATAAATAATTGTGTAAGGTTTAGGTGATGAGGTTAGGTTACGAAATGAGATGCGGGGCACAGGGGGTCGTAAGACACAAATTTGGTGTCTACATTAGCCCCTTGTTGTCGTGTAGCTTGTCTTTGTTAAAGCTGCACAGACAATAATAAGAAGTGGTTACCCCTGTTAAGGGTATAGGTAATCCCCCTCAAATCTATCACAGATTGAGGTAGCGTGAAATCAGGGATAGGGTTGATAAAGGGAAATGGTGTTGAGATGATGGTAAGATGGTGGGGTAGGTCCAAGGAAGCAGACGCATGTTGAAATGCAGTAGTGCGACCAGGGTACATGATTTGAAGAGCAAACAAGCAATTCATAGGAAAAGGTCGATAGTTTATCCAAACAAGGGTGATATAATCCTGGTATCCAAGGCATAGGAAGTAGCTCCAGGGGATATAACGGGTAAGGTACAGGAATGTTTAGGCATGTTCGGCAGTACCAAATGGTTGGTTTGGTCGAGATAAACGTCACGGTCTAGGTCTAGGCAAAGTTGGTCAACTGATCAAGTCAAGTACCCTAATCATGCTAAAACACGAACAGGTGAGCTCGATTGAACAAAAAGCTACATGTTGGGTGGATAAAATTGTAATTTGTTGGTTTTGGGTGAGGTATTTGAGTGGTGCGGCCTTGGGTCGGGCCGATTGATGAGTGAGGGCCATGGGTCGGGCCTGATTGGTTGTTTGCGGCCTTGGGTTGGTCTAAATGGGCTGACCTTGGGTGGAGCTAGATGGTTGTTACGGCCTTGGTCGGGCCAGGTGGGCCTTGGGTCAGCCCAAATAGTTGGTTGCGGCCTTGGGTCGAGCCAAATTGGTTGGTTGCGGCCTTGGGTCGGGGCAAATAGTTGGTTGGTTTGGGTGGCCTTGGTTCTGACCTTGGGTCGGGCCGAGATGGTTGGTTACGGCCTTGGGTCGGCCTTGGTTGGTCGGCCTTAGGTCGGGCCAAATGGTTGGTTACGGCCTTGGGTCGGGCCAAATTAGTTGGTTGCGGCCTTGGGTCGGGCAAATAGTTGGTTACGGCCTTGGGTTGGGCCAAATGGTTAGGACCTTGGGTCGAGCCGGATGGTTGAATTTGGCCTTGGGTCGGGCCAAATAGTTGGTTGTGGCCTTGGGTCGAGCCAAATGGTTGGTTACGGCCTTAGGTCGGGCCAAATTGGTTGGTTGTGGCCTTGGGTCGGGCCAAATAATTGGTTGCGGCCTTGGGTCGGGCCAAATGGTTTGGTTTGACCTTGGGTTGGGCCAAATGGTTGTGTATGGCCTTGGGTCGGGCCAAATTGGTTGGTTACAGCCTTGGGTCGGGCCAATGAAGTCAACAAAGGCTTTTTAGTGAAGGTGGATATAGGTGATGTTGTGAGAAAGAGTGATTAGTAAATAAGGGTAGAAATTTGGTGAAGGTAGGTATTAAACCGATATTGGCTAGATATGATTGGTATCGGTTAGGTGACCGATACCGATTCCTTAGGGCACAATATAACCGATATCGGTTATAGGTCAAAAACCTATAAAAATAAAAATACGGCCTGTCATTGTCACATTGTCATTTTGAAAACCCATTTGAGTTGTCTGAGGTGTATTGTTGAGATTGGTGCATTTGTCGGCTGAGGTGGCACTATTTGAGTGGAGAAGTGAGTGGTTGGTAGGCCCTAGTGAGTAGGAGGCAGCATTGATTGATTGGTGGAGGACCCAAGCGAGAGGAGAGTTAGAGCCATGGCACACGGCCAGGAGGAGCGAGGAGGTCTTGGACCAGTGGACCACCACCACCCATCCCACCACGGACGGCGTGTCGTCATGCCGTAGGTTTGAAACCCTTCATTGTGTGAATTTGATGTTGTTAAGCTATATTTGGGGGTTTGGGTAGGAATCCATGTTTTGATAAAATAATGAATAAATTGAAGTTATTTGAAAAATGAAGAGGATAGATGGGTTAAATAGGTCAAGGCGGCAGGGTGGGTAGGTTTTTAGGATGTTTGGGTGGGTAAATAGAGAGAAATAGGCAAAATGGATGTGGGGGGGCGTGTCGGGAGCTCGGATAGTGACCGATGTTAGTCATTTAGCGGACCGGCATCGGTCACGATTTTCTTTGTTGGAGGTGATTTGCTAATTGACCGGCGTCGGTCGTATGGCGACCGGCGTCGGTGGAGAGATGCTGAGGGAGGACCGGTGGCGGTCATGGTTGACCGGTACCGGTCCTTAGGATGATTAGTGTTAGTTTGGTTTGGGTTATTGTGGTTTTGGGTATTAGGTTCTTGTTGGGGTTGTTGTTTGGTGTTGTTTGTTGTTTTTATTATTGGGTTTTGTGTTTTGGGGTGAAGGGGAGGGGATATTGTAGAAGATAGGGGGTGTAGATGTGTGTTATAGAGTCGGGGTGTGGTCGGGTGGATAAAAGGGGGTATAGAGGGTTAAAGTAGTTGTTGTGATAAAGAGTAGGGCTAATGCAGTGAGTTGGTTTTGAGGCACGTCGGCGGTGACGATGTAGGATAGAATGCCCCGTTGTTGAGAGATGATGCGGCCACACGTGTCCGCGCGTGATGGGCCATCATGCGTGAGGTGGGACTCGGCGAGTCAGCGTTATAGGGTGATAGATAGGGATCACAGTCGATGGTTGCCCTCATCGAGAGATGGGATCCGATGACCAATGTTCCATCTCCCATTTGGAGAGATGATGATTACAATGGAGGATGTGTATCACATCCTTAGACTACCGATCGATGGAGAGGCAGTCTTCCAGGTGGATGCAGAGATAGCCATGGACAACATTTTATAGGTATTCGGGGATGCAGCGCTATTGACTTATCACAGCGTGAGCATTGCCTATGGGGACATGTATCGTGCCCATAGACATGAGACACGGCTTGCCGTGTTGATGATGATCGGCATCACATGCTTCGCCCTCCCGGACTCAGAGGGAGGCCACTTTCCATGGCGTTGATGGGGGTACTACACGAGATGGTGGAGGAGCATACGTGTTATGCTTGGGCACCAGTATACCTGGTGCAGTTATACAGAGAGCTGTGGGGCTACCGCCGGATGAGGCGATTCGGGATTTGTTCTACATTCTTGTTACATTGCTGGGCATATGAGCATATCATATGCATTCGACCAGTAGGGCTGCCCCAGCTGCCAGGGCCACAGGTGATCTATAGATATGGCTTTCAGAGGTGGTTGGGGGTCGTGGGCCAGCCATGAGCAGTTCTCGCCGGACGGGATGTAGCGTATTACCGGCATGTATTAGAGGGTGTGACTACCTTGGATATTATATGGAGGCCTTACAGAGGTCATCAGCCCCGCGGAGGAGCCCGATCACAGTTGCGGTGGATCCAGTATACATTCTGGATAGCGGGACGGAGGCCGGGAGAGCATGAGCGGATACCCTTGGAGAGGGTACGATGGCAGATGGGGCTATGACAGGATGAGCCACCTCCCTTCCCTCGCATACTGGAGGGATGATGTAGAGCCCCCTTGCACACCACCACGGCCCATGGACCCAGATTGGGTAGCGAGAGAGAGGCGATGGATAATCTTGTAGATGGCCTTGGCTGCACGGGAGCATTTTGGTATGGTGGGCGGGGAGAGAGCCGCGAGAGAGAGCACAGCCGCCACAGCTAGAACTTAGTGGCTGTTAGAGTAGAGAGAGGACCAGCCGGGGATAGAGTACGGTTATTTACAAGGGTAGCTTGCTGCTGCACTGAGCACGAATAGGTGTCCTACGAGGCGGTGCTTGAGGCAGCAGTACGAGCACGAGCACTGAGGCACCACCGGCACCACCGGCAGCAGCACGCCACGCAGTGCAGTAGTGCCCTTTGCAGCGCAGCCACGAGCACAGTACCGCCACCGGCACCATCACAGCCACAGGCACAGGGTGTATTGGTAGGACATGGGCCATTGTTATTAGGAGTCGGGGGACCAGCCCCAGTAGCTATGGTGGCACGGGCCCGTTATATGGACACGAGAGCGGAGGTCGGTACTATCAAGACGTCCTTGATGGTACCGGGGCTGACTATCAGCCGTATGCGGTGCATAGAGCGGAGACCTCACGGAGTCAGAGATCCCAGGGTGGTGCAGCTACAGCCGGTGGGTCGGTGATAGGGAGGAGGCGGGAGCTAGGGCCAGGACCCACAGGGAGAGGTGCTGAGGGTGGTGGGGAGAGTTGAGACATCCCTGGGTCAGAGTTAGATATTTTTGTTTGTATATTGGATATAGGCCTTTGGTTTGCGAACCGGTTATGTTTATAGAGGCTGCGTGCCCACATATGATGTATTCATTCATTTATTCATTTATTGTATATACGGCTGCGAGCGAAATACGGGTTGTATAGTTGATACGAGCGAGCAGTATATTTTGATATGAGAGACGGCTGCCACCAGTCGAGATGTTTGATAGATTATTGTGGCTGCGTGCCGGCTTTGTATTATTATGAGATCACAGAGGCCCCTATGCAGGGTAAGTTGTATATTTGAAACCTTTGATATATAGATATATATGATGATTTTGATCCATATGCTGTGTTTAAAATGTTTTAAGTATTTTGTTGATGGTTTGTGAAATTGAATGTATGATGAGTTTGATCCACATGGTTTATATATTGATGGTGTTGATGTCTTTTGTTGATGGCTTTTTGAAATGGAATGTATGTATATATAGATGATGAGTTTAATTCACATGTTGTGTATGCTGATGGGTTTGATGTATATATGATGTCGTATGTATGTTGTCGATGGTTGTTATAATGTAGATGGATGATGTTGCTGAAATTATGAGGATATATATATGTGATTTGGATGACAAATATTGATAATGGTGTTGTTATGCAGGAAAAAGAGGTGGGCGCCACAAAAATTTGCAAAAACGAAGAAACGGCTTAGGTTTAAGCAAAAAGGGGACACATGACCGATATCGGTTATGTAACCGATGTCGGTAGCTATACGACCGATAACGGTTATGTAACCGATATCGGTTATTTCAAAATTATATTTCCTAAAAATAGAACTGCTTGGTTGGCAACTTAAGTTCTTATTTTTAGCATTCTTATTTTTAGAGTCATGCAACAAGTTAAATACGTGAATGCGACGTTGTTTGATGACTGATACAGGTAATTGCATGAAAGAATTTGAGTGATAAGGAGGAAAGAGATAGGTGAAGTGAGTGTGGGCTGAGATTCAGAAGGTAGAAAGACAAGTTATATTTGAAGAGGGTGGTGAACATGGCCGAACGAGGAGAAGCATCCAGCAGGCAGGGACGAGGGGGAAGACCAGTTCCACCCCAAGCTGCTGCATCCCGAGAGGTAAACTGTTTGGTTGTAATTTGATTCTTGCATGTTTTGTGTGAATAGGATGAGAGAGAGTAAGTGGGTAAAGATGAGAAAGAAAAGGTGATAGGCAAGGGTTTGGGATGGGGTGAGTGCTATGGGGTAGGTAAGCAGGGTGGTCACGTATGTTTTTAGGTATAGATAGGAGTAAACGGGCAAAATAATTATCGTAGGTGTATGTTTTTAAGCAGGGTAGGTATATTTTTGACAGTGACCGGTATCGTTTAGAGATAACCGGTATCGGTTAGAAAACCGGTATCGGTTATCCATAACCGATATCGGTTACTGTAGGAGTTTCCAAAATTTGAGAAAAAACCCGTGGAGATTTGTTCTTATTGAATAATTATGTGTCGTTTTGATGTATGCAGGTGGAAGCAGGGTTAAGGATGAATGATACTGTGCTAGCGTTGTTGTCACGAATCCGAGCGGATGTAACACCAGCTGAATGGGCATTGATAAATCATTTGGGGTTAAGTGGAATCCACTATTATTCATGAATCACGTGTAACCATGCTATGTTGTAGGCGTTGATTGAGAGATGGAATCCAGAAAAGAATACCTTTTATCTGCCAATAGGGGAGATGACAGTGACATTGGAAGATGTGTTCCATATTTTGAGACTCCCAATGATAGGAAAAATAGTGTATCAGGTGTTGCCTAGCGCGGGGTGGGCAGTGATAACAACAGTATTTGGTTCAGCTGCACGAGATTTGACACAGTGAGGTTTAACATTTACGTATGGTACAATGTATGCAACACACCCTGAGGAAACAAGGTTGGCCATGCTATTAATGATAGCGGTGGGGTATTATGCATTACCGAGGGCGGAGGGTGGAAGATTTCCAAAAGAATTGATGAGTGTTATTTGGGAAATGATAGAAATGAGCGTGACTTTCACATGGGTACCCGCATATCCGCAGCGAGTTATATAGGGGTTTATGGGCTGCAAGCGAAAACACAGGATGACACTGGATTGTTCGTACTTATTACATTGTTGGGCCTATGAGCACATTGTTTGTGTGTGTCAATAGGCCGACCCATCGAGTCGGGAGAGGTAGGAGTGCAAAGGTTGGGATTCAGATGATGGGTCCAGACAGAACAAGAAGTGAGATCCCAGGCCGTGATAGATGACATCGAGTATTATAGACAGGTATGGGAGATGGTGATGATTGTGGATATTTGTTGGAGGCCTTACGGGAACTATATGGTGACAGAGAACATAGCTGAGGAGTTAAGGGGTGTGGAGTGATTGAGGTGGATCGTAGGCAAAGGCTGGGTGAGTACGAGAGGATTCCTCTAGATCGTGTGTGGTGACAATTTGGGTTCGTTCAGGATATACCTATGACATATAGACCATACATGAGGATCGACGCCGAGGCAGCATTCTCACCTCCCTAGCCTACACCTCCAGAAGGGCCAGAAGAGATAGCAACCGATCGTAGGGTAATGGATGCGGGAACGATAGAGGCCTATAGAGTATGGTGGGTAGCAGAGCTGCGAGGTGCACGTGAGCACCCTGACATAGCTGTGATTACAGCGGAGAGAGATCATCTGCAGGATTTAGTTCACCAGCTTCAAACATAGGTGAATGAGACAACGGGATTGTTAGAGGTTTCATAGTTACGAGTGGAGAGACTGGAGGCAAGATTCCTCCACGGGAGAGGCGTATTCGTATGTTACGAGGAGATGTTGGCGGATCAGTGGGAGGAACCAATGGCAGTGGCACCTTTGAGGATGGAGAGGCCAACTGAGGGGCATCGACGATCATGATCACCACCTGATTTGGGAGGAGGTGCAAGGGTCTAAGTGAATTTCATAGGAATATAAGAATAAATAAGGATGCCGACCTACGAGTCGATGATAGAGAAGGTGTATTTGTTTAACATCTAAAATAAAACTAAATATGTATGTTGTTTTGAGTGATGATAATAATAAGAATGGTTGTGTTTTGGATGTTGTTTTTGTTTGTTTTGAAAAAGGATAAAGATGAATGTTGGCAAATAGAAATACACAAAAACTATTTATATTTACAACACATGATAGGGTATGGTAGGGGATGGTCGAGCTAACCTTGGGAGACCCCATGTCTCCTAAGTGCTGCCTACATAGCCCATTGCACAAAGCAAGGAGGGGCCTCAAGACCGATGTAGTTCTCCTTAGGACCAGGGAGAGGTGAATTCAGGAAATTTGGTTGTGGTTAGGCAATTTTTGGTTGGTAAAAATTTGATGTTGGTAGGGTAATGTTGTTGGTGTTGGTAGGGTAATGTTGTTGGTGTTGGTAGGGTAATGTTGTTGGTGTAGGTATAGGTGAAGTGAAAGTTAGCATACCCAAGTAGTAGGGAATCGTGTCCTGATTAAGGTCAACACACAATCCTAGAGTCGAGCAAAAGAGGCAAGAGTGTCCCGTAGTTGAGAAGAGCTAAACAAACCACATATTAATGTAGGATGAGCTTGAATCCCTAGGTACCTTGCATAGGCGAGAAGTCGATAGGTGAAAAGAGTTGTATAATCACAATATATCGGATATACGTCATGTCCCTTGAGTTTTGTTGTTTTGATGAATGGTGAGGTGAGGTGGCCGGTATAGCTGGGGTGCAGAGAACTTATTATAAGATGATTATTCTGACGAAAGAGAACCAAACCTAAATAGACAAGTCCATGACTCAAAAGTGCTTTGAAATACTGCTTTTATTTTTATTTTATTTTTCTAGATATAGACTGATCGATGCGGGAAGTCTACATGGGATATGTATTTTTTTGTTCTTGAGGTCTTCACAAAGTTGATCAATGCGAGAAGCTTCTGATAAAAGGCTGACTGTGTATAGCTGTCCTTCAAGGGAGTAGTCTATTTATAGTAGCAGATGCGGTGTTTATGTATAGTTGTCCTTCGGGGGAGCAGTCTATATATAAGAGCAGCAATAGTTTGGCATATAGTTGTCCTTCAAGGGAGTAGTCTATGTATAATTTTAGAGGTCTAGATGTCCGTTGGGCATAAAGCATCTAGTTTTGTAGGAAGTTTGACTCAAGAAAATCCCATAAGTGTTTAATTAAGAATGTGTCATTTTGATACTTTGAAGTCATGGACTAGACTAAAAAGGGGAAGGCATCTTTAAGGGGAGGTGATAATCAAACCATGTGAGCTTGATTTGATTTTGAGATGTAAGAAACAAAGTGTATGCGGTGGTAAATGAGCTCAAGGGACGAGCGCAAGGTAGATAAGAAGTGATATAACACTAAATTCAATAGTAGAATGGTCGAAGATGCAAGGCATTAAGGGGCTCAGGCTCAGGTTTACCATTAAGCGAAGCTAAACGATAAGTGCCTGATCCATAAGTGTGAGTGATAATGTAAGGCCCAATCCAATTAGGAGCAAATTTTCCATGTTTTCTCTTTTCTAGTTTGGTTACATGTTGATTCTCTTTGAGGACAAGATCACCAACCTTAAAGGTACGCTCATGAAGTCACTTATCATAAGCATGCTTGATGTGTTTTTGGTAGATTTGAAGGTGGTCAAGAGCCGTAAGACGTCGCTCGTCAAGAAGCTCTAATTGGGCTAACCGCTCTTGGTGGAAATCATCGTTGGTGAGAATATCCTGAAGAGATATTCTGAGGGAGGGTATTTGTATTTCGAGAGGCAAGACAGCCTCGGTACCATATACCAAAGAAAATGGTGTGGCATTAGTGGAGGTACGAATGCTAGTATGATAAGCCCAAAGGGAAAAGGGAATGTGATCATGCCAATTTCTTCCAGAATCATTAACAACTTTCATGAGGATTTTGGTTAGGGTTTTATTAGAAGATTCAGCCTGACCATTGGCCTGTGGATAGTAAGGTGATGAGAAACTAAGTTTGATACCAAAGTTGTCACAAAGGTCTTGTAACAACTTATTTTTGAAATATTTACCATTATCTGTTATTAGGCGATGAGGAATACCAAAACGACAGATAATGTGATGGTTAACGAATTCGACGATTTTTTCTTTTTTGGTTGAAATGAGTGGAATGGCCTCCACCCATTTTGTGTAATATTCGGTTGCTGTGATTATCCAATGGTGACGTTGCGAAGAGGGCGGGTGAATCTCACCAATAAGGTCTAAACCCCATTGTGAGAAAGGCCAAAGATCTCGTGCGACCTGTAGTGGATGGCTAGGAGTATGTTGAAGGTTGGCATGTTGTTGACACATAACACAACGCTTAACATATTCATAGTAGTCATTATTAAGAGTAGGCCAATAATAACCTAGGTGAAGGATTCATTTAGCCATGGCAAGGCCACTAAAATGTCCACCACAAATACCGTCGTGGATTTGTTGGATGGTATAGGTGACCTCCGCACCGGTTAGACATCGAAGGAGGATGCCATCAAAGCCACATTTATAGAGGAGTCCCCCCATGATGACATAACGAGAAACACTTTTAAGAAAAGCACGTTTTCCGGTACTAGTTAGGTCAGGTGGGAGAACAGAGGTTGTAAGGTAGTCGTGAAATTGGTGGTACCAGGTATCCTGCGAATTAGCAGACACATTATTTATCATACAAACAATCGGGGCTGAGTAAGATGGGGCAAAGAGTTGTTGGACCAAGACGAATATGTCAGAGTCAGTTGGTGAGGCAGGAATTTGCGAGGCTAAGCAAGCCATAGTATCCACAAATTTGTTAGTGGAGTGGGAATGGTCTGGATAGAATAATGAGTAAATGAGGTCAAAAGTGAATCCACGTAATGTTTGTACTTTTGAAGTTCCTCATTTTTACATTGGTAGATGCCCATAACTTGATTGACTACCAATTGAGAGTCACCGAAAATATTAATAGATTTGACACCTAAGTGTAACGCAACCTGGAGACCCAAAACAAGGGCCTCGTATTCCGCTGTATTATTAGTGCAGGGGAAATTGAGCCGGAATGAAAGAGGCATAGGCTCAGCATCAAGAGGAATGAGAACAACACCGGCCCCTCTGCCGCGCTGGCATTTGGATCCATCGAAGAAGAGGGTCATTGGATATGACTCTTCCCTGAGTGAAAGAGTGGTGATGAGTTCGTCAGGGAAATTAAAATTGGTAAATTGTTCCCCAGGTAAAGGGGCCTCCACGAGTTGGTCTGCAATAGTTTGTCCTTTGATTGACTTCTGGTGTATAAATTCAAGGTCGAGGTCAGCGAGGAGCATAAGCCATCGGGTGATGCATTGGTTTAGATGTGGTTTGGCATACATATAATGAATGGGGTCACGTTGGTGATGACAAAAGTTTTGTGATTCAGGAGGTAGTGTCGGAGTTTGGTGGCTACGAATGATAGGGCTAGGCACAATTTTTCTACATGTGTATACCTAGTCTTGTAATCCACGAGAGTACAACTTATATAATAAATGGCTTGTTCTCGACGTGTCGAGTCCCGATGTGTGAGCATGGCTCCTATAGCATGGTCAGTGGCAAAAAGGTAAAGGTAGAAAGGGTGATCATCCTGAGGTGGGATAAGCATGGGTGGCTGCAAGAGATAGGCTTTGAGAGCTTCAAAGGCTTGGTGACACTCTTCGCTCCATTGAAAGGCAATGTCCTTTTTAAGAAGGTGATGGAAAGGTTGACATCGATCCGAGAGTTGGGAGATGAAACGCCGGATGGATTGAAGTTTACCTTGCAAACTACGTAATTGTTTGAGGTTTTTGGGTGGGGGCATTTCTAGGATAGCTTTGACTTTAGATGGATTGACCTCAATGCCACGCAAAGAGATGATAAAGCCAAGAAGTTTTCCCAAAAGAACACCAAAGACACATTTCTTTGGTTGAAGCCGGACCAAATATTGTAACAAGCGATCGAAAATAATGGTTAAAACATCGAGATGTTCACTGCGATGTTTAGATTTGCAAGAATATCATCGACATAATCCTCGAGGATAGTATGCATAATGTCATGAAAAATGTAAGTCATAGCAATGATAGGTCACACCAGCATTCTTAAGGCCAAGCGGCATGACATGATAACAAAAGGTTCCCGAGGAGTTATGAAGGCGTTTTATGTTGATCGGTGAGGGCTACCAAAATTTGATTGTATCGAAAAGCCATCCATGAGAGAAAGCATTTCATGGCCCGAGTGAGATCAACAAGTTGATCAATACTTGGGAGGAAGTCATCCTTGAGGCAAGTGAGGTTAAGGTCTCGGAAATCCATGCATATCCAGAAGTCCCCGTCGCTTTAGTGACAGTGTACGATGTTAGAAATCCATTGAGGATAGTCAATAGGAAAGATGAAGGAAAGCAGAAAGGAGTCATTAAAGCTCTTCTTTGACAAAGAGGGCAATGCGTGGATGCATTTTCTCGGTTTCTATTTGGTGGTTTGGAATCGAGTTTTAGGGTAATGTTATGGACAGCAATGTCGGGATCAATTCTGGCATGTCGGCGTAGGACAAGCGAAAGCTTGGTTTGTGGTACGGAGAAAGGTAGTAAAGGTGGCTTGTTACGATGTGTTAAGGGATTTCCGATCTTCAAATGTGAGGATCCTCCTCTATGTGGATGTTGATTTCTATAGTCGACTCATTCAAAGCATGGTTTGAGTTTCGAGATGGTAAGGTGCGTTGAATATAGGAGTCATCCGCACCAAGGTAAGTGAGGATGGAGTCATCATCTGGCACTCAACAACATTAATTGAAGGCGAATCCTCTTGATCATGCGGATACGAAGGGGAAGAGAAGATAGGTCTTCATTATCACATTGATAAGTGAGAGGACCTAGGAAGATAGCATTTATGAAAAAAAAAAAAAAGTTAGGAGGATAGATTCGGGGTCTATCGACTGCCCAGGTGACGATGGCAAAATGGGTGATGATGGTTTGGTAGGGGTGACATCGTCATCTTCCGAGGATATAAGCCCGACACGAGGTTTCTCCGGTGTAAGTGTTCGGGAAAAGCGAGACCACTACGATCATTGTGTTTGCGTGTAGTCACGGGAATGAGTGTATGTCGGCCTTGTTCATAAAGACCAAAACCAAAGCCTTTCCAAGCACAGGGAGTCAAGAAGGTGAGGGCGAAATGACAATTTGTCAAGTATTGAAAATCAGATTGGAAGGGAACCACCGCAAGAGGAGGTTCAGGGGTAACAGAGGATGTGTCGACACCCCCATACGTTAGGTTGGTGCGGCAATGAGGTGGTCCGTAGGGGATTACCTCCCCCACGCGATGGTCATAGGTAGGATGCGCATGTAACTGTCCGTACTCCTATGGGGTATGGAAAGAACTAACGTTATATAGGTGGTACTCCCCCAGCGTAAGGCATTGAAAAACATCTACTAAGGGGTCAGAGGTTGGGATGTTATCTGCGGGAAAGGAAGTGGTATTTGCGACGGTGGTTTCATTGGTTGAAGGCGTGGGTGCGGTTGAGGTAGATGGTTGAGGTGCGGTTGAAGTGGATGGTTGGGTTGGATGAATGGGTGTCTTGACTGGTACAAGCACATCATTAGGGTGATATAACATATTGCAGGTTTTGAAGGGGGGAGGATCAGCTTTTACGGTGTAGGACTTCCCCTCATACTCAAATTTTATGCATCTATGTAAGGTGGAGGAACGCATCCCATAGCCGGATCAAGGTGGCCTAACAACATATTGTATTGGAACTCTCCCTAAGGACATAGAAGAGTTCGGGAAAAGTACGTGGTCCTACACGAATGTTAAGGATCACGGTGCCTAAGGTAGAAGTAATAGCATCATTGAATGACCGCAACATGATGGGGTTGGCACACATGCGGCTAGAAGGGATATTCATTTGTTGGAAGGCTTTTAAAGAGATGATGTTTAGGCTAGTGGCCCTGTCAATCATAACACGATGTACCTGAATGTCCCGGATGTAAGATGAGATGAAAAGAGCAGGGTCAGGATCTTCAGCACCAAATTTGATAATTTCATCTTCGGAGAAATTGGCAGCGGCTAACTTTGTACGAGAGGCGAAGTGGTTGGGGAGATGGGTTGTTTGGTGAGCGAAGCAACGTGATTGGGTGTGAGAATGGAGGTAACAGGAAAGGTTTCATTAGGTAAGACCTCTATCCCTTGAAGGATTTCAACGAGAGCTTGTCGATGAGATTCAGAAGTCTGAATGAGATCATACAGTGTCATTTTTACAGGTGATTGGTGAAGTTGTTTGATCATGGTTCGGTGGGCAACTCCATTAGAGACGGGGTAGGCGGGTCCATGAATAACCACTTTAGGTGGTGGTGCGATCGGGATGGTGGACGGAGAAAGGAGGCCATAGGTGTGCTTTCTTTCACTTTCCCATTATTTTTCTACCCTCGAGTAGCAACACTAATCATATTGATCTCGTGAATACGAGAGGAGGAAGACAGTATGGATAAGTCCTGGTCTTCGAGAGGTGGAGTTGTAATAATGATAGATTTTGGTGAGGCGGGGACAGGTAGTATAGGAGAGGGAATTGAAGCTAAAGGTTTCTCCCTTCGTAAGTTGTCTTTCTTAACTTTTCTATCTGAGAGAGGTGACTGACGAAGTAGGGCTTTCAATGCTTTGCATCCCTCTACATCATGTCCTGGTGTGCGGTGGTAAGCGCAGATTTTAGACTCATCATAACCTATTGGTTGAGGTTTAGATGGGTCATAAGGTCTAAGTGGGGGTAGGGAAATGGTCGCATTCTCCACCAACATAGCAAGGATTTTGGCGTAAGAACCTTTGAGTGGGTCAGAGTCAGAGGAAGATGAGGCTATTGACTGGGTAGATTCTGGTAATGACGGGGTATGGTTGATTTGTATGGGTGGCGGTTTAGCCAAGGGGTTTTGATAATGGGTTTTAACTAAACATGGCTTCTTTGGTGCAGAAGCTATGTTTAGCTGGTTAGATGATGAGGCCACAAATGATGTGGTATCAGAAAACAACCACGGAGAAATAGGAGTGAAAACAAATATTTTGATGATGGAATTTTTTAGAGTTGATAGGTGGACAGGATACACATGGGGTAGCGGTGTTGATATACCCTTAGATCTCTGTATGGGTGCGAAGGCGTAGGTCATTTTAAAGAAAACACGGGGAGGTATGATATATTGATGCAAGGTGGAGGGATGAGGTCCTAATAAGGAAGGTAGGTGTGACGACGATGGTTTTAGTCGTGATAGAGACATAGGTTGAGGAGATTGAGTCTGTCTCCTAAGTGGATGGATGACTTTATTTTTAGATAAATCAAGCCGCTTAGGTGGGTGTGTTAGACTGGGTATTGGTGAGGTCCCAAGCGTAGGGGAAGATTTGGTTAGGCTAATAGAGGTGGATAAGGTATTTGGTAGAGATGAGGGGGGTGAAGATGAGGACATAGGCATTTTAAGCTTCTGTAAACACTTCGGGTATATGGTAGAGGCGTCTGGATCGGTCATCTGCATTTGAGTAGAATATGGCATACTCAAACATTCCCATAGGACCTCTCTATCTTCCGGGGGATGACAGTCCTCACGTGTGAATAGGAACTTTTGTGTGGAAGAAAGGTGGGTTGTAATTCCGGTCCCTTTGTGGGTGTGATACGGGGGAAGATGAGGCCTTTGTATCAATGGGCGTTAAGAGGTCAACCGATTGCTGAAAATATTTAGGCGATGAAGAACTAATAGGTAGGAGGGCATGTTTGAGAGGATCCGTCATGTTTAAAGAATGTGGTGATGTCGGTGTAAGAGGTTTCTTTTCTAAGGATGAGAAAAGAAGTGGTGAACCTTCCTCTTGTACAACAAGTATGGTAGAAGGAGACATTTGGGAAATAGATAAGTTAGATAACATCCGCTCACAGTCTTACAAGGATGTGGTATAAGAAGGCTCATTTGTGAGAAGGGAACTCTGGGTGGTTAATTCCTTGATGGGTAAAGGAATGGCAATGATTTCGTCTTGTCTTGATGGTGATGAAGGGGGTTCGGGTTCTGCATTAGTGAAGAAGCTTGATTTAGAATTTTTCGATAGAGGCTTTTGGCTGGGAGTCGAAGACTGCATGGATCTCATGAACACTCTCCTTGGCTAAGATATTTTGGTTTATATTACTGTTAGGAGAGTGATTCGGGAATGGTTTGTTGAAAATTTTCAAATTTCGGTTAGCAGGAGCGTTAGGATTATCGAGGGCTATATCTCCTACATCAACCATTTCCTGCACTATGTTTTTCAACATCTTGCAGTTTTCATGATTATGTGTTCCTTTACGCGGTGAAAGTTACTGAAGTCATTTTCTTTGTACCAAGAAGGTATGGCGAGTGGAGTCAAACCTGGAGTGAGGTTTAATATGAGGCAAGGTGAGAGCTCTGGCTTTGAGCAATTTTTCCAAGATGACACCATAAGTTTCTCCCAAGGGAGTGTAATTGATGGGCTTGGCTTTATACTTATAGGCAGTTTTGGTGGGGTATTAGATGGTGGTTGGGATTTGACCATCACCATGTGCACAACTCCTTTTGATTTCGAAGTAGTTGATGGGTGAGGATTGGTGGTGTTAGGTTTGTTGGTGGAATCTTGGGTTCGGAAATTGGGGTTTTTGTTGCACAACCGCAATTTCTCTTCCTCTAAGACTCGAATCTCTAGTTTTCAAGCCATAGTAAAGGCTTCGTTAAATGTGCGGAAAGTTTGAATTTGGAGGGTAGGGGAGATGTGTTTAGCGCAGGCCCGCGTAAAAAGTTTGATAAGTTTGGCTTGAGGCAAGGCATACGTAAGTTGGTTGATAAGGCCCCACCATTGTCCAACGAAATCTACGATAGATTCGTCTTCAAATTGTCGGATGGCATAGAGGTCGGTGATAGATACTTTCTTGGAAATGTTAATGGAGAAATGATCCAAGAAAGATTGGGCTAGTTGGTTAAAAGAGAAGATTGAGTGTTGGGTTAAAGCACTGTACCACTCCAAGGCGGGTCCTGATAAGGACATGGGAAAGGAGCGGAGTAGTAAGGCATCATCGTGAGCAATTAGATAGCAAGCATGTCTAAATGAGTGCAAGTGTTGTTGAGGATCCTCTTACTTATTAAAAGCGAGTGAATTTTGGTAATTCCCATTGAGGAGGATATGAATGAATGGGGATAGAAGGGTGGATAGGCTCTCGACAAAATTTCTCGTATGTCAAGGTGCTCTGACTTCTGAAACATAAGCCTCAGATTTTGCATTTTATCCATCATTTGTTTGATGAAATCCGTGGTTGGATGAGCTGATGGTGTGGTTGCGAAAAATGAAGGCAAATTGGGCCAAGGGCCTCCACTAGACAATGGTGGCGTTAAATGTTGATAAGGTATGGAGGATGAATGTGTTGAGGTGACCGAATAGGGATGTCCTATATAAGACATTGAGGTCACCGGATACGTGTGTGGGAATGAAAATGTGGGCGGAGCTTGAGAAGGAAAGCTCATATGGATAGGTAGCAGAGAGCAAGTCATGAACGGAATAGTCTGCAAGAGAGACGAGGTAGGATCAGTTGATGGTAATGACATGTGGGGCCCAAGATTAACCAAAGGAAAGCCAATCTATGTCGTATGAACCTCTGAAGCCGCTGGATTGGGAGATGGGGCTAATGATGCAGCAGGCAAAGCGGAGTTATCAGGCGAGAGAAGGAGCTAAATGAGTACCTATACTAATAGGCATGCCAACAAGGAGTTAACCATCGGGTGTACGGTCAGGGGCATGAGACAAATAGTATTGTACAGCGCTAGGATTAGCATCCAAAAATTTGGCAAATTCCTTATCTCCTACAGGAATTTTAGGAACCTCACTGGTATCCGTAGGGTTTCCCACAGTATGGGCAGGAGGTGATTCAGGTAAAGGCACGAGGCAGGCATGTGAAACCATGGCTATAGCTGATTTCCGAGTGATAACAACCATGGACAGGGGTACACAGTAGGATGCAATCTATCAGGAACAAAAGTAGCAACAAAATGTTAGAATTGGAAGGTTCATTGGTTTGGAAACTTTGAAAGACAATAACCGATATCGGTCAGGTAACCGATGTCGGTCAGGCTGTAGCCGGCGTCGGTAAGCTAACCGATGTCGGTATAATAGAACTAGTGTAAGAAGTAGTAGGAAGTTGTTGATTTGGTGTTAACAGTGATTAGTATGCCTACCAAACTGTTCTGTAGTGATCACAGAAAATAGTGTATGACAGAGAAACAAAACTGAAAACAAGCAAGAATGCACAAACAAATTAACAGACTAACCCTAGGGTTAATTTTAATCAATTTGGGCTTATGCCTTTAGACGCAGAATGATGTCAATCCTAAACAAAAGACTTAGGGGAAATGTCAAGTTTGTTTTGGCTTATAAGGTTACCTCAATCGGGTGGAGGAATACCACAAAAAAGGGGATATTTTGAGCTGTTGTGTTAATTATGAAGTGATTCGGTATGTGTTGTGCGGTGAAAGTAAGATTAATTTCTGTCAATACCATGGAAATCACCCCACATGTACGACACATTACTTAGTCTACATTCATTAGAATTGAAAACAACAAGCAAGAATGTAATGCACGTGTTTTAAACCCAAATCGAAAATGATATTCGATGAAGCAAAGAAGATGAATTTCACTAATGCAAAATTGGGAAAGCAAGACAAATTCTTTTACTAAATATAACAAAATACCGTGTGAAATTTTTAAAAGAAGAAAACAACAAGTATGCTCCCTATATGAAAGCAAGCAAGAGAAACAGAAACCCGAAATGGGTCCCACTAGCGTGCCAAAATGTTTCGCATAGAATGTTTCAACTTTTGGGAATAGAGTTGCTTCTATCCTTTCATTCCTTTGAAAAACAGATAAGGGTTAGGGCTAGGAGGAATACCTGTTGAATGTCGAGAGGGTGTGCGTGTACCGTAGAGAGAGAGAGATCAGGTCAACTGCGAAGAACTCCTTTTTGTCTTGGAAGGACTACCTGCAAGTAAGAATACAAGACCACCAGATTTTAATTAGACAATAAATGAGGGAAGCGCCTTGGGCCGGGAAATATAAAACTTCCTTTGAAGGTGGTCGGTTCCCTACTAATATGAGTTAACACAAATTCTAACAAATAAGCTATTGTCAATTACAATTTGTTTACCTTGTTAGAAAAATAGAAAAAGGGCTGGTCTTGGTTTAGAATCATGGTGACCGATGCGGTCCATCTTGTATGTAATTACCGGTTGTTGGTAACCGATATCGGTAGGGGAAATGTTTTAGGGCTTTTGGTGAAGGTTGGTTGTAAGGTGGTTATGTTGTTTTATAACGCTGATAAATGGGTGGGGTTAGGTAATGGGGTGATGAGAAGGACTCGAGAGAATATGGGGTGGTGTTCTTGGGGTAACGTAAGGGTGGAGGAATGGCAGTTAGATGTAGTGTGTTCTTTGGGTAGTAGATCTAGGAATAGACTTATGATGTTTTGTGATTGAAGTTCAAGAAATGTTATTAAAAGGAACATACAAGATATTACTTACCGATTATTGATAAGGATGCGAGTCTAAGAAGCTGTGATGCGATGGCGAGAACTTAGGTAGGATGACGACAATCGGGAGATGAGCTATCTTCCCTCTCGATGAAGCAGATGAGTGTCACGAGGCTCTAGTTACTCGATTGCGAGTTTTGGGCTTGATGTCCTTCTCTGTAAAGTCTTCTTATTTTTTTCTTCACTTGTCTCTGTTCGGCCAAGTAAATTCTGGATCCTTCCAATGACTTCTGATTTGGATCCACGAAAATCCAACCCTTTGTTTTTGGTTGGGAGTGGTCATTTCTGAGGAACCGATGGCGATTACGTAACAAGCGGCGGTCGAGTAGGAACGGTATCGGTCGAGTCAAAGCGGGTTATTTTTAGTAAAATATCCAGCTTTCCCTCCTTTTCTCTCGAGGGATTAGTTGCGGGCTTGGTCAAGTCATTATGAGGTTGGTTTTAGGTGCGGGTGAGGAGTAATTAGTCATGGGTGTGGATGTGGACCAAGTTATAGGTCTTAATTAGGTTAGTTTAGGGTTAAGACTAGGTCATGATGAGGTGGCGAAATGAGGTGGCAAGTATGGCGATGTGGATTTATTAATTATAAGGTAATTAATAAATAATTATGTAAGGTTTAGGTGATGAGGTTAGGTTGCGAAATGAGATGCGGGGCACAAGGTGTCGTAAGACACAAATTTGGTGTCCATGGTAGGAGCTTAGCTCTTCTTTTTGTTGTTATTTATTTTGTGTTTGTATGAATGGTGCATGTGTTTTGTGTAATTATTGGTTGGTTGGGTAGACTGCCATAGGAATGGTGTAGGAGAAGGCTATGGGGAATTTATGTGGGGGCATAAGGGAATGCCAGTGGCATCAAAATTCTTGTGGAGGGAGTTTGGGTTTGGGATCCACCATGGAAAATAAATAGCTTGCATTTCTTACTTTGTGGGGGCATAGGGAAATATGTGGGGGAATAAGGAGGGATTGTGGGGGGCATAAGGATATGTGTGATGAATTATTTTGGTGGTTTGTTACAGGTGGATGCCCAATTCCCATTGGGAGGCATAAATAGCTTCCCCCATAGTCCTTTCTCCTTTGGTTTACATGATAAAGCCTAAGTTCGTTTTGAATGTTTTCAAATGCAATTGTAAATTGTTGTCTTGTGTTGAACTGTGTTTTAATTTGAATATGCATATTAAAACAATGTTGTGTGTTGTGGAATCCTATTGTTTCCATGGGTTGATATCCATTTATTATTGCATTGTGGTTGGGGATTGGGGGTCAATGATGAAGGATGGCTTCTCCTTTCTTTTGATGTTTTGGTTAGGTGGAGAGTGTTGCCTTTCCCCACTTCACATTGTGATCAAATTGGAAGAAAAATGAAACTTGCATGTTGTTGTTCGGAGCGAAGAAGACAATTTTGCCAATCCCTTGTGAAATATATTTTATTGTAACCTTTCCCATTTTGAAGTGGATGAAATTTTAATGTATTTTGTGAAGAAAAGATGTATGTAATTGGTTATGAAAGTTGTATATTCGAAATGTGAAAGATATTTATACTTTGTTCTGTTTATTGGAAAGAAAGAAATAGAAATCTGTTATTTGCATTCAAACATTAAAAGATGTAAAGTTGTTTAATTGAAGTCATTTCAATAACTTTCTTCATATGCATTGTTGTTTTGAATTGGAACATAACATTGTGATTGGAATCCCTATTTTGGAAAGTGGAAAAGGAAGAAACACGTGAGATGAAATTGTATTATTTTGCCTTGTTTAAAATGTATGATTTTGGAAAGGATAGAAAACTGCATTCTTATTTTAATGTTTGATTGAAGAAGGAAAAAAATTTAAGGCTAGCATGGAATGAATTCAATGTTTTATTGTATGGAAAAAGAGATAGTTAAATCTCTGTTTGAAAGGAAGAAATGTATGTGGGAATAATATAGTATTTTGTATCTTTTGGAAATGTATAAAATTGAATTCAGTATTGCATTTTGATCTTGAATGGTTTGATTAAAACAACTGAATGTATTAGACTAGATTAGAAATGAAATTTCATACTTGAATGATGAAAATTTAGATGGACCTCTTTTAATTTGATCTCATTGTAAATTTTAAAACTGGCAAATAATTTAATTAAAATGCACAGTTCAAGCCTGCACATAATAATCAACTTGGAAACATTAAAATTTAGCATGCTATATTATCAAGGAACTCAAATTTGACAAAAAACATAAGGAAATCTTTTTAAACATTACAAAATCAGGCCCAAACCATACACAGTCATTTTGCAGTATTTTGCTATCAATTATTGAAAAATTCAAATTGAAATAAAGCGAGCAAATTTTCCTTCCTAAAACATCCTAAACCCTTCTCAGAATAATCCTCCATGTTTTTGGCATGTTGATTGAAGGAGGATACCAAATTGAATACATTTTATAAGTTAAAAATAAAAAGTTGGCTTTTAAAATCTGTAAAACATCTTCATGAAATTTACCCCTTAGACTTTATCAAAATATAAAATTTATGATTCCTCTACAAAGAGGGCATCAATAGATTTCAGAAAGTCCTCATTTTCCCAAAGCGAGATTTCCTACCTTGGCGGGAAAATTTTCACTGGCGGCCCACTGCCCAAAAATTTCCCTTTGAAAACTTAGAAAATTTTATTAGAAAAAATTTGGGTAAAATTTTAAAATTTTCCCTAGCTAACCAACAGAGGCTGCCATGTGGCGATATGGGGGTGACAACGGAGGCGGGGAAACCTCGCAACTTTACCTTTTAAAAATTTGTTTTGGAAAATTAAGAAAAAAACCCTTACAACCATGAACTCCCACCCTCGCTTTGGGAAATATCCTCCGCATGACGTGCGGACCCACGTGTCAAACTATCCCTTTCCCCTCCCTTTTGCAAATTTTACCAACTACCCCGCCACCCTGCCCATCCCTCTCTTTCTCCCCGCGTGAGCTCGGAGCTCAACACGTGTCCTTGGCAACATAGTGGAGGCATGGGTGTAAATTGGAATTTTCTTCCCCACGCAAGAAAATTTTCAAAGACTTCCCTACAACCTGCCAACCCGAAAAATGGTTTTCTCCTCCACTCGACACATGTCTCTTTTTCGAAAATTTTCACTCCAAGGACCGCGGGCCCATATCTGGAGTTTTACAAGGAGCTTGGAGGACTTCTTTATATCGTTAGAAAGGTGAGAAAATTTCCTATCTAATTAGAATGATTTTGGTAAATTTTGAATGTATTAAGTGTGAGAAAAATCAAGTTTAAACTATGAGCTGTTAGAGAGTGGGTATGGTGATAATTTACCCCGAACCTAAGCTGAAAGTTTTAACCCTAAAATATTAATCTTGTGACCTCGATAATTTCTTATAAAATAATAACATATCCTTATGTATTTTAGACTTTCTCTAGAACTGTTGGTGACAACTATTGTCTTACGCAACACTGGTTGTTGGTTCCTTTTAAAAAAATTTATTCCATAATTTTCGTGACTAATCCTAGGTTGTTTCTTGGATCTCAAGTGGGTTGTTTTAGTGGGCATCACACTTGGTATTAGAGCATTGATTCAAAATCTTGGACCATTGGGCACACTAGAAAACTTCATACATGAAACTTAAACCTAGCACCTTTTTTTTAAAATCTAGAAAACAACTTAGTTTAGAAATTACATATTGTAGTAAACATGGAAACTGAGTAAAACTTAGAAAAATGAACTAACTCTCACCTTTGTATGTCTAGGAGGCATAGATGGGGTGAGGGGAATTTTCAAATAAACTCAGACTTACGCCACCACCACCACCAGATTAGGGTGTAGTAGCCATCCTACCCCATATTTTATAGACTCTTCATGATGTTAATGCCACTCTATGCAGAGGATTAGGAGGACATGAAACCAGCCATGACAGAACCCCTTCCATTGAGGGTCAGGTATCTCCTCGACCTAGTGAGGATATTAGATGGGATAACTCCCATGCAGAGTCAGCTATAGTAGAGTCACCACCGAGGGACGGGGTGACCGAGTTTCAAAGCATAAAGAGAGGTCTTGAAGCCCTAGGCTTAGGGATGAGTGTGTAGAGACCTAGAGACTGCATCGGACCACAGCGCCGTAGATCACATCGGGGAGATCCTAAAGCTTCAACCATCACATTACCCAGGTGACATGGGTGGATTTTAGGTAGAGGTCGGCTAGTGAGTTTGATCGGTTGCTTCAAGCTTTGTCCTTGTTCTAGCAACACGAAAGCTTATGTTGGGATCCATCTACCGAGGGATGGGAGCGGGAGTATGGTGGAGGAAAAGGAGCGAAGCTCCATGTTGATTCTAAGATAGTGACTTGGGAGCTATTTAAGGAGAGATTCAGGAGAAGATATTTTTCACTGAGGTTCATACAACATCACATAGATGAGTTTTATGACCTCTCGACAAGCATCTCTTTGAGAGCAGTATGAGAGTATATTTTTAGATCTACTCCGATACATTGAGTACATGTAGGATGAGCAGTGTAGATTCATAGGTTCATTCAGGGCACGAATCTAGACATTGGAGGTGCGGTTCGGAGCCACCGCACATGAAATTAGCTAAGGCCATCGAGAAGGCCTATATAGAAGAGGAGAATCGAGGGAAGACCCAAAAATCTAGAGACCAAGTTAGGAGCCGCATACAACAGATGCAGAATAGTAGATCAAGGGGGTCAGTACCTCTTCCTCATGGTGGATAGGGTTTAGCATATTCATCCTTTAGGCCACTGATAGTAGCAGCAGTAGTCCCGACCACCTCATAGACCTCCAGAGAGCTGATGTATAGAGATGTTAGAGTATGGGGCTTCCTCTTAGGGGTTCCATCGGGACATAGGGTGGCCTAGATCTTGTTCAGCAGGAGCTCACTAGTAGAGACCTCAATAGACCACAACCAGATCATCAGGATCCATGCCACAGACTTCCAGGGAACCTACTAGAGGTGCTACTCATTGGGGAGGATCAGGAGAGTGTTTTGGTTGTGGAGTTACTGGAAACTTTTAGAGAGACTACCTAAAGAACCCTAATAACAAGGGTAAGACATAGATCTCGAGAGTGATTGTTGGCGACATGGGACACAACCATAGGATTTAAGTAGTGGTCGAGAACTGCCAAGTAGAGCATCAAAGTATAGTCATTGAAACTATAGGTAGCAATGGTGGTATTCCTACCTCGGTATTGTTTGACTCTAGTTATTCTAATTATTTCATTGCAACATCTTTCATAGAGTGATGTAAGTAGGTGGCGATTAGGAAAGGTCATAGATGGGATGTCGAGATGGCTTCTAGAGCCAAGATCTATGTATCCTTCTTTTGGGTTTGTATGGAATCATTTTGGGTATGGATTGGTTATCTTCACATAGGGCGGGATGGATTGTTACGACAAGAATATATCTTGTGTAGATGATTTGGGAGTTGAGTCGGTAATTTCAGGGGTTAGGAGACTAATTTCTATTTGCACCATCTCCTCCATGCATATTAAGGGGGTGTGTACAATGGGGTTATCAGATGTATGCTATTACAGTCAGTGACAGATCAGAGGATGGGACTAGTGGACCATCGCTAGATGATCATCCCATTTTGAGAGAGTTTTTTGATGTCTTTCGAGGGGAGCTACCGGGGTTACCACCCCTAAGTGAGATTGATTTTCATATAGATCTAGTTCATGGAGTAGAGCCTATCTCATGAGCACCTTATCAGATGACCACCCCAGATCTCTGTGATCTCAAGTTGTAGCTTGAGGGCCTTTAGAGAAAGGCATTATCCATCCTAGTGTATCCCCTTTTGGTGCATCAATGATCTTTGTGAAGAAGAAGGATAGATACTTGTGGTTTTGTATTGATTACCTCTAGATGAATAAGGTAATGATCAAGAATTTTTATCCCCTTCCACGTATTGATGACTTGTTTGATCGAGATGAAGGAAGCCATAGTTTTTGCTAAGATTGATCTTAAGTCGAGTTACCATCAGTGAGGATTTTAGATGTGGACATTCATAAGACTACGTTTCATACAAGATATGGGCACTATGAGTTCACAAAGTGGTACCTTTGGGTTTGACTAATGTCACCTAGTATTTATGAGTTTGATGAATGGGGTATTCAGGACCTTCTTAGATCACTTCATGCTCATCTTCCTAGATGAAATTTTGATATACTCATGTATGCATGAGGAGCATGAGGGGAACCTTCGATAGGTTCCTCGGTGTCTTCAGGAGCAGCAACTTTACGAGAACTTGGAGAAGTGAGCATTCTTTCGAGACAAAGGTATAGTATTTGGTTCATATCATTTCGGGAAGGTATCACTATTGATCCTTCACAAATTAGAGCCATAATGGATTAGCTAGCATCCACTATGGTGAATGAGGTGCACAACTTCATGGGATTAACAGGTTACTACTAGATATTTGTTTAGGAATTCTCTCAGATTACGCACCCCATCACTTCCCTTTAGAGGAAAGGGAAGAAGTTTTTTTGGTCGAGACAGATGTGAGTAGGCCTTCAGGACACTAAAGGAGTGCCTCACTACAACACCTATTCCTATATTTATGGATCCACATGGTGAGTTCTTTTTTTGCATAGATGCTTCCTTAGCAGGACTTAGAGGTGTGTTGATGCAGGAGGGAAGAGTAGTGGCTTTTGAGTCTCACAAACTCAAGGATTATGAGATCAATTATCCCAAACATGATCTTGAGCTTGAAGTAGTGGCGCATGATTTCTTTTGATGGAGGAACTTTCTTCTTTGTCAAAGATTCACACTCAAGACAGATCATTTGAGTCTTCATCACCTCTTCACGCAGTGCAATATCAATGCTCATCAGCGGCATTGGATGGAGTTACTTTGTGAGTATGACATGGAGGTCAATCATGTGAAGGGGAAGGAGAATGTGGTAGTAGATGATCTTAACAGATGGAGGCATGTGGCTATGGCCACCTCAATGAGCATATATTTGTAGAGCATGATTATTCAATAACTTCCTCTTGAAAACTTCTACATTATAGTTCAAGTAGAGATCGAGTCTCAGAGATACCCTTGAGGGGAAGTTTGATGGTTTTTCCTTAGAGACAGATGGTCTTCTCGGAGCACGAGAGGCTGGATTTATGTTCCCAGAGATGGAGACTTGAGGCGGGACATCTTGGTATAGGCACATTGTGCACCCTATTCAGCTCATCTCGAGGTGAAGAAGATGCACGCCACCTTGCGACATCTGTATCATTAGATAGGTCTTCATAAAGACGTGGCCTAGTTCTTGTCATGATGTTTAGAGTGCCAGAGAGTTTAGGTAGAGCATCAACATCCAGTTGGCCTTATTTATCCTCATGCTATACCAGAATGGAAGTGGGACACCATTTCCATAGATTTCATTATTAGGCTACCTGATGATGTCGAGATATCACCATGACGCGATTATGGTGACGGTTGATAAATTGACAAAAGTGGCTCACTTTCTCCAATGAAGACCACTTATACAGCTAGAGCATGGCATGATTATATTTGGATGAGATTTTTAGGTTACACGGGATTCTACGGGAGATAATTTGTCACTGCGATCCTTTGTACACTTCCCATTTACGGACTAGCATGCAATATGTCCTTGGGACAAGAATCAACTTCAGCATAGGATATCACCCCAAGACAGATGGATAGACTAAGCGGGTGAATCATATTTTAGAGGACATGCTCAAGATGTATGGGTTGGATCAACAGTCTAAATGGGAGGAGTATCTGTACTTTGTGGAGTTTCCCTACAATAATAGTTTCCAAAGTTCTATAGGCATGGCTCTGTTCGGGCTTTGTATGGTAGAGAGTGTAGGACACTGTTAGCTGGGACCGATTAGAGGATAGGGTTTCTCTTGGACCAGCTCTTCTATAGGACATGGAGTAGTAGGTGGTGTTGATCATATAGAGATTACAGGAGGCACATGATAGACAAAAGAAGTATGCGGATCATCATAGGATCGGTCGTAGTTTTGATGTTGGCATGAAGGTGTTCCTTCATCTTAGGCCATATAAGAGCCCTATCCATTATGGAAAAATTCTGAGTTAGCTCCTAGATTCATTGGTCCTTTTGAGATCTTGGAGCGTATCGCCCTTTGGCCTACCATCTAGCATTACATCCCGGCTTATGTCAGCATACATGATGTGTTTCATGTTTCAGATTCTCAAGAGATATATTACAGATCCTTCTCATGTGTTGGATTGGACATCATTGAAGGTGTAGGATCATGGCTAGGAGATGGTGGACCTTGTTAACATCCTAAACCATAGGACCCTAGCCCCTCAAGGAAAAGAGGTTTATCGGAGTTCGGGTGCGGTGGGATAGATATGATGAGATTAAAGCTACATGGGAGGATGCTACCTTATTACGAGTTCAGTTTCCACATTTTTTCCAATGACTTCTAGGAGTAAATCGAGTCTAAGGGGAGGGGGATGTAGTGCCCACTTCCCTTTGACACCTTTTATACTGATTTTGATACTATTGATTTCATTATGGATGTTATTATAGCTTTGATTTAGTATGATGTTAGATATTTGATCATGGATTATTGTTGATCTTGATTTGGTTATGATGCATGATGATTATTAGAGACACTTCATATGTGGATGATGATATAATATTTGACATGGATATATCGTGAATGTTTTCGAGGTAAGTGATTTTGGATATTGTGAGTAGACTTAGAAAATGGACATTATATGATGATGGTATAGTTGTTGATATAAGTTGTAAGTGATATTGTTGATTGCCTTGATGTGTTGTGATTCATATGTATAGTTGATTTTGTGATTATATTTATATCATGTTGGATGTTCTGATATGGCCACGAGGATGAAGGAGGTATTTGTGTTTTGTAGGTTAAAATATCACAACAAACATTGGGGGATTGGAGACCAACCACATTGGAATTCTAGATGAATTCAACAAGGTCACCATGGCAACTTGTTTTGTTTTTTTGTTTGTGTTTGATTGTTGTTAGGGATTCCCATGGGGGATCACCTTTAAATGTGACCATGGGCTTTGTGCATTTTATTAATGTGTTTCCTTTTTTATTGTATGTGTTTTATTAGTGATGTGTCCCTTTCTTTTAATTAATTAAATTGTGGTAGATTAATGTGAGAAAACATATGGTTAAAAGTTAAATAAATAAAATTGGGATACGAGAAATTAATTATAGAAGTTGTTGGCTTTTGTATTAAATATGTAAGTGATGTGTAAGTATGTGTAAGAGTTGTGTAAGTCAGATTTTGGAGTGTGAAACACTCCACCCTCTTGGAAACTCGAATTTGTCCTTGGAGGCTATTTTTGGAGGCTTGTGGGACAAGTAAAACTTGTCCCATGTCTCTTAATTTTATTCACTAACCATATCTATGGTTGGAAGGATGTTCTTAGACCTTTTTAATGCATTTTATTAATCATGTTGCATGTTTTTATTGCACTCTTCTTATAGTTTATTTAATTCAGTCCTTTGGGGTGTGGGCTTTTTGGAGTGTGCAAGTAATTTGTCATATTTTCACCCACCTCTTTATTGTGCTTGGTGTTGGTACCCAAATTTTTATCCTTCTTAGTATGAGCAACACAATAAATATGGTATGAAGCTTGAAGGCAGATAGATCTTAATGTGTTTCATTTTGTAGCCAGGGATGTGATCTAGCTAGCACTCATATTTGTGGAGAGATGGATAGCACTTTGAAAGGATTTGATCTGACCCTCACTATTTTAGGTTGTGCCTTTCAACCAAGGTAAGATAACCTATATTGTAACCCCCAAATGGTGAAGGAGATGAATACACCCCTCAATTTATGAAAATAGTATGAAAAGGCCTTGGGAAAATATGATCAACACTCCAAATCTGACTTTCACAAGTTGTCACTCCTAGATTATGGAGATATTTTCAATGCAAGGCAAGGGTTACTGAAGACATTGTATAATCCTGATTTTCCTTGTGCATTTTTGTAGATGGGTTAGATTATTTTGTTGACACACAATGCAATGTAGGGGTAGTATGGGTAGGATTAGTTTGTTTGAATGAATTTTTGGTGGGGCATTGACAAGACAAACTTAGATATATCATATTTTTGACAACCTCTACAATACTTGAACAACTATCAGATAAAATGCTTCAAATAATTAGGATATTCTTTCAACCAAAATATACATGAATGGAAGCCTAGGTTGCACTCTTCACACAATCTTTGAGAATTGACCACAAAAGCATGAAGTAAAGAACCCAATTAAACACAAAAATCCTTGATCAAATAACACGTAAGGTACCTCCAAAAGGCTTACAAGCAACCTTTGCAATCAAGGAAGGTAAAGTGATTTTAAATTTGTTTATCTCTTTATCAGATGAAGGCTCTTCTGATTATGAGATTGCAAATACCACTAAACTATCAACAAGAAATGGAGATTCTGTGTGATTTCTAAATACTTTCAATGCAAGATTGCAACAAGAAATATGAAAACTATTTGCAGGCATTTAAAAATGATAACATACATCATATTGCCCAAAAAAACATAGATTAACCAAAAATCTTGTTAGATTCATCAGCATGGGAGAGTTTCATGAATATCTCAAAGCTATGTGATGGCTATACACTTGTAACCAACTCACATACATGAAGATCCAACACAGAAGAAATAAACTTGGTTCTTTGGTGGGTTTCTCAAAAAAATGAGCTTTTTCTCAGAATTTGCTCATGATTTTTTAACTTCCCCCTCTTTTTATTTTTCAAAAATGCATTATATATCTCCTGTCACATTGGAGCCTTCTTTTCTAAGCAAATAATATGCCAAGGGATCAAGTTTGTTAAAACAATTCCTCATGATTCACTGAAAATGATATTTAACAAATTTGCAATGAGAGTTGCCAGGTGTTTTAAAAGATTAAATCATTATAAATATTCGCATCATTATCCTTTGTGGAGGCACGTATTTTGTCCTCAAGGCATGCAGGCCCCTCAATCTCTCATCATTTCATCTTATCCTTTCCTAATTTGGTTCTACAACTTTATAATTTGACATTTCATGTTTTACACGGCATGAGTAAAATTTATCTCAAAAACAACTCAAACCTACAAATTGAGTTATGAAATTGATTCCAATGATCCTAGAAGGCCAAAATGACATGGAATCACCAAAAATTTGATGAGATTCGATGCAAAATTCACAATTCCAAGCTTCTGGAGAAAAATGGCAGCCAAAAATGAAAATGTATAGCCACCCCTGATCTACTTTTTTGCCTTCAACTGGGCCCTCCACATGTCATAATATGATTGGAAATCAATTCGGGCTCACCTTTTGTCTTTTTGACATTTTTGAAAAAATGGAAAAATTTGACCTTTTTCTCCACCCCTCTGCCCTTGAATTTTGGTGATGACATGTGGCACATGGTGGGTCCCATTGGGATTGCACTCCAATTCTATGCATTTTGACCCTTTTTGAATTTTGGAAAATTTTCACATTTTTCCCCATGGGCCCACACCTCTCGATTTTATCCTTTGCCACGTGTCGCTTTCTCTATCACTTAAATTCCGCGGGCTTATTTCATATTTTGACCCCTTTTTTGCTAAGGAAAATTTTTCAATTTTTCTTGCACGGTCCGCACCTCCCATTTCTCCCTTGTCATGTGTCACTCGATGATTTTCTCATGGACCGAAGTGCTTGATTTCCGTATTGACTCATTTTGCAAAAATTGAAAAAATTCCTTTTTGCCTCCATTTGCCTTGCCGACCAGCTCTACCTTTGCCACGTGTCTATCTTTGATTGGAGCAGAGATGCATCCCATTTTTTAACTTTAGATAACAAAGATAAAAAATCATTAAGTTTTCCATCGGCTTGCTCCTCCATTTTTACTTTTTATGGACACATGTCCACCTGTGATTGGCCATGGGGCCACACTTCAAAATTTCACTTTAGGCCTTTTTGACCAAAAGGGAAAAAGTTCCCTTTTCCTTCCGTAGCCTGCACTTCCCCATTGTGCCACCACATGTCCACTTCCATCTCCTATTCAAACCTGCGGGATTTTCCTCAACTTTTTTCCCCTTCACCAAAAAGAAAAAAAAAAACCCTAAGTTCCTCTCGGCTTCCCACTTCACCTTCGCATAAGAATGTGACACGTGTCCCCTCTCTAGAGTTGCGGGGGAATTTTGAATTTTTTCCCAAAGCCAAAAATGGCTAAGTTTTTAGAGAAACCCATCGATCCTAGTCCAATCGAAATGACCACATAGGAGGATAATTTGAGCCTAATTTTGATGGTCAAATGATGACCATTCGACCATTAAAAAACACAGAATTTACTAGATATGCTGAATTAAATTTTCTCTTCATGGGTGATGGATTTTTTGTTCAAAAAATAAGGGTAAGTTGATTTTATGTAAGTTTCGACCATGGGGAAGGGTTTTGAGGTCAAATAGGTATGAATCAATCATTTTCAAGCTTTCATGACTGGAAAAATGAAAAAACATGGCATAGCATAAAGATTTGGAAAAATTAGGGCATAGAACATGGAAAACTTGGGTGTTTCTTCACAAATGAGGCATGGCAAATGATTTTCAAATGGCCTAGGGTATGGAAATAGAAAAAAAAAATTCATCCCATCTATTCAAACTGTAGAAAACATTTCGGGAAAGGTAGAGTGAAAGGAACTTTAGGGAAAAATCATTGAGAGATCAAAATGGACACTAACATCAGCTCCTACTCAAGGATGGGCATTCCCAGTGAGTTCCACAAGAACAATAAGTTGACCAAGTGCCAAAATAATCCATTCGAGAAAAGGATTCATGAGCCAAAATCACCAAAAAACTAGCTAAGAACCCGACAAAAATGGCTGCCACATAGCAAGGCAAACCACATATCGAAAAAACACCAAAAAAACCAAACAAAAAACCAAACACTATACACTATGCAAGCTGCCGCATACCTCAAATTTGGGGATTAATCCAAGAAATGCTTTAGATGTCTTCCATTAACAGGAAGTTTGAGAAATTCCCCATCTAAATCTTTGAGGAAAAAGGTAGTCTCACCAATTCTTATATCAATGGAGTAAGGGCCCATCCATAATGCATCAAATATTCCATGTTTTCCCTTATCCTCATTTTTGATATCCCACAACAAAACCAGTTCTCAATATTGAAGGCCCTAGGAGCAACCTTCTTGTAAAACAATATTTTTAACTTCTCTCTAAATCTGATATGTCTCTCGATGGGATGCTCTTCTCTCTTCATCTAGCTCCATAATCTGATTGATCCTTGCTTCATATGGACTGACCTCTTGATCCTCAAGCTATTGAACAAACTAAAATGAAGATAACTACAGATGTAAGGGTAGCAGAGCTTGAGTTCCATACACCAACTCAAACGGGATCTTACCAGTAGCTCTCTTAGTAGTGATTCTATCAGCCCAAACTGCAAATTTCAGTTGTTCACCCCATTTTCTCTTGTTCAACTCCAAGGTTATTCTAATGATCTTCAACAAATTCTTATTGTTGGACTCAGCTTATCCATTTCCTTGGGGATTATAGTTTGAAGAATAAGTTAGATTGGTTTAATACTCCTTGCACATTACCATTAAAGGTTTAGCTCGAAACACATGGCATTATCAGCAAAAATCTTGGTGACACACCAAATCTACATATGATATTATTCAACAAGAAGTCCATAACAACTTGGTGTGTTACTTTCTTGGTGGGGATTTCCTCTACCCACTTTGTAAAATAATCAGTGGCTATAAGAATCCACTTATGGCTAGCACTAGAAGGATCTGAAATCTCACCAATGAATTCCATTCCCCACTGTTTGAAAGGAGCTTCAATTGATACATGCTGCAAAGGAAGGGAGCTTGAAGCTTTCATTCTTCTAGAGAAATGCTGATAGCTTTCACATTTTCTAATCAGCATGGTTGCATCTTTGAAGATATTAGGCCACCAATAACAAGCTCTCAAAACTTTGTGTGCTATAACCCTTCCAAAAAAGTGTCCTCCACAAACTCCACCATGGAAATCCGTAATTAGTTTGGGAACTTCATCTTTAGTTACATATTTCAATAGGACACCTTTGGGGTTCTTCCAAGCTAGCCCAAAGTCAGTGATGATGTATTTTTGAGAAACCAACTTGAGGGCTTTTTTTTATTTTTATTTAAATGATCAGGACAATAAAGGTGTCTCAGGTAAAATATTATATCCTTGTACCAATCAGAACTTACCAATTTCCGAAGAACATCTTCCCTTTCTTCCTCTACCTCATTCACTTCCACAGTCTATAAGTTGCTCTCATCCATGAGCTTAGCAAGACCCAAACCTCTTACCAACTTTGTGGTTTGGATGTCCATATCATACTCCTATAGTTAATTCACCCATCTACATATTTTACTTGAGATCTCCATCTCTAATAAGATGTATTTTACCATGGTGTGGGGAACATAAGCAACAAATTTTGAACTTAAAATATAAGTCCTGAAAACCTTTGTTTCTTTCACCAAGGAAAATTCTTGTTTTTCCATGATTGTGTACTTTAACTCAGCAGCTTGTAAAGCCTTGCTAAAGTGAAATAGGCCTCTCAACCCCATCTTCATCATTTTGGATCAAAACAGATGCAATCATATTTTAAGAGGCAAAGGAGAAGATTTGGAAAGTCTTCTTGTAATTTGGAGCTGCTAAGACAGTGCATGTTTAAGTGCTTCCTTGATCCCTTCAATATCCTTAATAGCTGACCTCTCATTTTATAACTTGATTTTTCTTTTAACATGCATGTGATAGGAAGAGTCAACTCAGCAAAATTGGACGCACACCTTCTAATGAAATTGATTTGCCCAATGAAATATTAGATGCCTTTCTTCATTCTTGGAATTGGAACCCGCGATTACTTATATTCTCCAGGATCAATCATAAAACCGGCCTTTGAAATAATAAACAGCTTGGCCTTTTGCACCCCAAAGTGACACTTCTTTGGATTGAGAGAGATTCCAAATTCTCTACATCTTATCAAGATTCATTCCAAATTCTGCAAGTGATATTTTCTACTCTTTGAAAATAAAGTCACATCATCCTAATAACTGCAATGAAGTCATTTATATAACCAGAAAAATCAACATCCATTTCTCTTTGAAAGGTAGCTCCAACATTCATGAGACCAAAAGGCATTCTCACATAAACATATGTTCCCAAAGGAGTGGCAAAGTTAGTTTTAAATCTCTCTGACTCCTTGACAACAACCTAATTGTAGCTCAGAGAAACCATCCAAGGTGGACAACAATTCAAATCTAGTCACTAAATGTAGCATGTTCTCCATGTTTGGAAAAGGATAATTGTCTTTCAATGAAGCTCTATTAAAATTTTTGAAGTCTATAAAAAGTATGATATCTCCATTCTTCTTTCGATTGGCACAAGGTTTGTAACCCAAGATGAATACCTTGTGGGTTGAATGATCATTACATATTCGTGGAGAGGAGTGGATTAATTGGCCTTTGATTCTATCTGAATGGTTTGGCCTTTTTTTCAAGAGGGATCTCATGCTGAAACAAGTCTTCTCTATATGCTTTCAGTTACGAATATTACCGAGGCAAGGCAGTCTTGATATTGTTTCAAAAATTACAGGTAAGAATGTTTTTCTTCCTTGTTTAAACCACTACCCAACCAAACTATCCTTGGTTTTCCCTTTGTTCCCAAGTCATGCTCTTCTCGCATCCCTTGAGGTAGACATGTTTCTATTGATGATGTAATTAGCATTGTTAAAATTACACTCAAGAGCAACATGACCTCTAGGAATGGTGTTAGTTTTCAATTGGATAATATATTTTCCAAAAAAAGTCTCTCTTCCCTCGAGTCACACACACCATTGGTTCCCAATCAATATTCTTATCTACAAACTCACCTTGACATTTTAATAACCTTTGCACTTGAGCATCATCATTAAACACTTGCCAATGTTTGATGTTGTTAGGGATAGCTGGCCTAGTTAACACTTCAACATTATACTCACAATAAGGTGAAATGATGAAATCTCCAAATATTGACCTCATCACTACCAAATTTTTAGTAGAAGCATTCAAACTTCTATCATGGTGCACAATATTGAAGGAATCAAACATCTCAATTAGATCCCAAACTACATGCTTATCTTTGCTTCATCCATTGTTTTTGTAGCATACATTTTTCTTATTTGTTTGAAAACTAGCTCGAATCTCCCTTTGTAATTCTCGGACCCAACAACAAGGCTTCATACTCAGCAATGTTTTTATTACATTCAAAATTAATCTTGAAGGAAAAAACAAATTCTTCCAAGCTAGGAGAAATCAGAATTACACCAGCACCATTTCCAAATTTGGAGCAAGCTCCATCAAATCGCATGTCCAAGGAGAACATACCTAATAAAGGAACTTTGAATAATCCATTTTTGTTCTTTTCCATCAGAAAAACCAATAAAATTATCAGCATCAACATCAGCAAATAATACTTCATAAGAAGCATTGTTTGGGTCCTCAATTAGATGCAAAATTTTCTTTTCTCTATAGAGCTTGACAAGGCTGCCCTCAATGGTAATGGTGAAAAAGACATATCCATTTTGACACTCCCTCCAAAACTTGCAGCCCACTTTCTTGACAATAACATACCCCATTTGGAAGGGCAATCAACAATTACAACGTCCAATTTTAAATTCCTCCCAAGATAAGATGAAAGTTGCACTACCAAACCCTTCACAAAACCAATAATCGACACTTCTCTTGATTCCATGGTAGTAAATTTTCCATAGGCTACTGTCACTTTGATATCCAACTCATTCATGACTTCAAGAGGCATGACATTACATGATGCACCAAAATCAAACATATAATTGTGAAGTAGCCTATCCTTTATGATAAAAGTTGTGAAAAATGGGTCAACATTCAATTGGGAATCAACCAAGGATGTCCCCAAATATACCTTAGGTGTCTCTCCAATATCTTCTATTGCTGGTGGTGTTTCAAGGTTAGCAATGATTTGAGGAGGAGTCTTAACAACATTTATATTTCTTCTGTAGTAGTCTTCTCCTCTTTCAACCCCAAGTACTCAAATGCTCTCTTCTTATGCTCAAGAATCCTAAGCAGCTCAATGATTGGAACACTAAATTTTATTTTGCTCAATACTTGGGCTATGTCATAGGGAACACTCTTTGGAAAAGCATCATTGGAAGGGAGACAAGAAGATTCACTTGATGGTAAGGGATTCTTGGCAGATTGGGCATGAGGAGGAGTGTAATTTTTGCTTGGGACAACAGAGCTTTTGGCAAGTGTTTCTCTCCTAAGAGATTCTTTTGGAATGCTTGTGAGAAAGGGTATTTTAGGTTTGGCTTGAGGCCTAACTCCTTAAAAATTTACTTCTAGTATTATATTCTTTCTCTTGAGCTACAACATCATTCATCAATAATTATCTATCTTCCTCTAAAGGAATACCACCATCATACTTCTTAATCATCAAAGATCTTAAGTATTCAAATTCATTGTTAGTAATTTCAAAATCTTGCACTAAATCAACTTCAAGAGTATGAGGGGGAAGAAAGACTTGTACCCATTTGATGTAATCCTAAAAAGTTGTAGCAGTCCTAGCACTTATTACTTCAGTAGATGTTGCTCCTCCTTGTGAGCTTGAAGAACAACCCACCATGCAAATATCATCATCAATACCATCATCATTATTAGCTTCACCTTCTTACTGGTCCACTTCACATGGAGGATGGGGTAAAAACACCTATCACACCAATCAATATCAGCAAATTCTTCAACAAAAGCAACCCTAGTAGTTAGGGGATCAGGTAACACTCTTCCTTCACATGCTTGAGGATGTCTATTTGCAGACCCCATGGGTCCTTTTCCTCTATCATCTGCCCTTTGATCACCTCTAGGATGATTGGCAAATATTTCATGGTTTTGTTCTCTTGGCTGACCTTGTGAAGTCTCGCCCAATTCCCCCTTCTTAGCTCTTGCCAAATTATATGAGATTTATTTTACAGACCCTTACCAAAGTTTTCACAACCTCCTCTAAATTAGCACCCTTGCTAGTTTGAGGTTTTTCAGGGTTTATCAAGTTTACAACATCTCTCTTGAGAGGTTTCCCAAAAGCCTTGATATTTTTTCAATTTTAATTGCCATGGTGAAATCTTGTCTCAGTTGGTAGGGTTCTTGTCTCTTAGGTAATAGGATACCTTTTTATCAAATGCATCTGCATATTTGATTAAACAAGACACATCACAAGGCCTCAGACTAACATGCAACCTTCTAAAAATTTTGTTAAACCTTGTCTTGAAGTCATGAATTGATTCATTAGGGTTCTTCTTGATATTCTCAAACTCGAGAAAATAGAAATCTAGGATCAGTCTTGTCACCATATTGCAATCTAAATGCATTCTTCATTTCATCCCATGAATCAACAAAATTATTAGGCATATCCTTGTACTAATCCCTAGCATCCTCTTCTAATGTATGAAAGAATAAATTAATATACACATCTTCAAACTCTATCTCAAAATATTCCATCATGTTAACAAAAAGTTTGAGATGCTGATCACCAGTTGTTACATTATTATCTTGGAATTTTGGCAATCTATTTCTGACATCTTGTGGGATAGCATTTGGGTAACCATCCATTCCTATAAAGTCTATAGGACCAAAGGTGTTAACAACAAATGGAGGTCTAGGCTGAGCCATATTGTTTGGTGGAGGTGATCTTAGAGGTGAAACAAGATGATGAGGAGTGCAAGATCCTTGGGGCTCAAGAATGTGATTCACAAGACCGGTATTCTCTAAATGCTGATTTTCTTGGAAAGTTTTATTAGGATTGAAACACATAGGTGTAGATTGAAGAAGGAACTTAACAGGTACAGCAGAAGAACCGTCAATAGTTGAGGTAAACAAGTTTATGAGATGATTTCTTGAATCGGAATCACTTGAAGAAGAGTGATAATCCTTTACCAAAGGCTGATCTCTCGCCTCATGGATATATCTTTGCTGATGTATAACCTTTAACAACTTTCCACACTCTTCTCCCTTCCAAATCGAGTTTTGAATCTCAAACAACTTCTTAGCAAAGTCTTTAAGGAAGAGAGATCTTCTTCCTTCCATTTTTGTAGAGATTAGCAACAAAAAAGTAAATGATAGATAAGCTAAGACACTGGTACTTTATCAAGATCAAAACAACATGGAGTCACCACTAAGGACTTTCACCCTAGTTGTGTAAATGTACTAAAATACTCTGTCAAATATCTATCACCATTGAAAATCTTGCCAAAATTTATAGATCAGACCTTCCTTTCTTTGAATTTATCAACCACAAATGCAAATGAAGTGTAACAACCGTTTGTTGAAAGGCCGATAAAATTTGTAGGTAGAACTTTATATCTTCGCTTAATCGTTACAAGTCTGATTATAAAATGATGCTTCAACCATGTATTTGCATGTAGAATTTGTAAGGGACTTTACTGTGGTTTGGTATGCATTAAAATATCTCAAATGTGTATGCACATGGATCAGATTTAACTAAGAGAATATCAAACTCAGAACTCTAATCTTCATTCCAATCTTATAAATCTTATCAGAAGATGATACTCAAATTTGTAATTGTACATAAATCACACAAGAAGCATTACCAGGGATCTGAAATACTGAAATATTGAATAATGTCCCTGGTAACAGTGCTAGAAAGTGTTGGTGCTGTTAACGGGCTAAACAGATATGGACTGGTAATGAATCAGCAAACCAATCTCAGCAACACAAATTAGTTCCCATGAATTCAAAACAATCCCTGGAAACAACGCTATAAAGTGTTGGTACCCAATTTTTTTCTCCTTCTTAGTCTGGGTAGCATTAGAAATATGGTATGAAGCTTGAAGGTAGATAGATCTTAATGTGTGTCATTTTGTAGCCGAGGATGTGATCTAGCTAGCACTCAGATTTGTGGAGAGATGGATAGCACTTTGAAAGGATTTGATCTGACACTCACTATTTTAGGTTGTGCCTTTTAACCAAGGTAAGAGAAGCTATATTGTAACCCCCAAATGTTGAAGGAGATGAAGATACCCCTCAATTTATGCAAATAGTATGAAAAGGCCTTGGGAAAATATGATCAACACTCAAAATCGACTTTCACAAGTTTTCACTCCTAAATTATGCGAGATATTTTCAATGCAAGGAAAGGGTTATTGAAGACATTGTATAATTTATATTTTCCTTATGCATTTTTAAGATGGTTTAGATTCTTTTGTTGTCACACAATACAATGCATGGGTAGTATGGGTAAGATTAGTTTGTTTGAATGAATTTTTTGGTGGGGCATTGACAAGACAAACTTGGATATATCAGATTTTTGACAACCTCTACAATACTTGAACAACTATCAAATAAAATGCTTCAAATAATCAGGATATTCTTTCAACCAGAAGATGCATAAGCGGAAGCCGAGGTTGCACTCTTCACACAATCTTTGAGAACTCACCACAAAATCTTGAAGTAAAGAACCCAATTAAACACAAAAATCCTTGATCAAATCACGCCTAAGGTACCTCCAAAGGATTATAAGCAACCTCTACATTCAAGGAAGGTAAAGTGATTTTAAATTTGTTTATCTCTTTATCGGATGAAGGATCTTTCGAATATGAGATTCGCAAATGCCACTAAACTATCAACAAGAAATGGAGATTACGTGTGATTTCTAAAGACTTTCAATCTAGGGAGAGTTTCATGAAAAACACAAATTAACTCAAAATATTTTTAGATTCATTAGCAGGGGAGAGTTTCATGAATAGTCTCGGAGAGTGTGTGATGGATATACACTTGTAACCAACTCACATACATGAAGATCTAACACAGAAAAAATTAACCTGGTTCTTTGGTGGGTTTCTCAGAAAAATGATCTTTTTCTCACAATTTGCTCATGATTTTTAACCTCCCCTCTTTGCATTTCTCAAAAATGCATTATATATCTCTTGCCACATTGGAGCCTTCTTTTCCAAGAAAAGCATATGCCAAGGGATCAAGTTTGTTACAAAATTCCTCATGATTCACTGAAAATGACATTTAACAAATTTGCAATAAGAGTTGTTAGGTGTTTAAAAAGACTAAATCATTACAAATATTCAGATCATTATCCTTTGTGGAGGCATGTTTTTCATCCTCAAGGCATGCAGGCCCCTCATCCTCTCATCATTTCATCTTATCCTTTCCCAATTTGGTCTAGAACTTTATAATTTCACATTTCACATTTTACACGGGCATGAGTAAAATTTATCTCAAAAACACCTCAAATCTACAAATTGAGTCATGAAACCAATTCGAATGATCTTACTAAGGCTAAAACGACATGGAATCACAAAACAATTGATGAGATTTGATGTAAAATTTGTAATTCCAAGCTTCGTGAAGAAAAATGTTGTCCAAAAATGAAAATCTACAGATCACACCTGATCTACTTTTTCACCTTCAACTGGGCCCTCCATGTGTCGAATATGATTGGAAATCAATTTAGGCTCACCTTTTGCCGTTTTGACATTTTTGAAAAATGGAAGACATTTTTCCCTACCCCTCCGCCCTTGAATTTTGGTGATGACACGTGGCACATGGTGGGTCCCATTGAGATCGCACTCCAATTTTGTGCATTTTGAACTTTGAAATTTTTTTCACATTTTGCCCCGTGGCCCACGCCTCCGATTTTCTACTTTACCATGTGTCACTTTCTCTATTGCTAAAATTCTGCGGGCTTATTTCATGTTTTGACCCCTTTTTTTGCCAAGGGAAAATTTTCAATTTTCCTTCCGCGGGCCCACACCTCCCATTTCTCCCTTGCCACGTGTCGCTCGATGATTTGCTCATGGGCCAGTGCTTCAAATTTCCATACTAAGTCTTTTTGCGAAAAGGAAAAAAAAACCTTTCTACCTCCACCGCCATACCGACTTGCTCTGCCTTTGCCACGTGTCTGTCTCTTATTGGAGCAAAGATGCATTTCATTTTTAACTTTAGAAAACAAAGTTGAAAAATCACTAAGTTTTCCATCGGCCCGCTCCTCCATTTTTACTTTTTATGGACATGTGTCAACCTATGATTGGCCACAGGGCCGCACTTCAAAATTTCACTTTAGGCCTTTTGACCAAAAGGGAAAAAGTTCCCTTTTCCTTCTATGGCCCACACTTCCCCACTTTACCACTGTGCCACCATGTGTCCACTTCCTGCTCCAATTCAAACCCATGGGATTTTCCTCATCTTTTTTCCCCTTTGCCAAAAAGGCAAAAAATTCCTAAGTTCCCCACCAGCTTCCCACTCTGCCTTCACATAAGAACATGACATGTGTCCCCTCGTGGAGTTGTGGGGGTAATTTTAAATTTTTTTCCCAAAGCCAAAAATGGATAAGTTTTTTAGAGAAACCCATCGATCCTTGTCCAATCAAAAGTGGCCACATAGGAGGAGAATTTTGAGCCTAATTTTGATGGTCAAATGACACCGTTCGACAGTCAAAAAATGTAGAATTTACCAGAGATGCCCGAATTCAATTTTCTCTTCATGGGTGATGGATTTTTGTTGAAAAACAAGGGGAAGTTGATTTTATCAAGTTTCGACCATGGGTAAGGGTGTTTTGAGGGAAGATAGGTATGAATCAATCATTTTTAAGCTTTCTTGATTGGAAAAATGGAAAAAAACATCATAGCCCATAGATTTGGAAAAATTAGGGCATAGAACATGGAAAAATTTGGTGTTTCTTCACAAATGAGGCATGGAAAATGATTTTCAAATGGCCTAGGGCATGGAAATAGAAAAAACAATTTCATCCCATCCATTCAAATTGTAAAAATGTTTTAGGAAATGCTAGAGTGAAAGGAAAATTAGGGAAAAAGCATTGCAAGATCAAAATGGACACCAACATTGGCTCGCTTTCAGAATGGGCATTCCTAGTGAGTGCCACAAGAACAATAAGTAGACCAACTACCAAAATAATCCATTGGGAAAATGAGTCATGAGCTAGAATCACAAAAATCTAATTGAGAATCTGACAAAAATGGCTGCCACACAGCAAGGAAAACAATAGAGTGAAAAACTAAACACTATATAGTGTACAAGCTGGTGCATACCTCAAATTTGGAGATTAATCCAAGAAATGATTTAGATGCCTACCATTAATAGGTAGTTCAAGCAATTCCCCATCTAAATCTTTGAGAAAAAAGGTATTCTCACCAATTCTGATATTAATGGAGTAAGGGCCCATCCACAATGCATCAAATTTTCCATGTTTTCCCTTATCCTCATTTCTGCTATCCCACAACAAAACCAAATCTCCAATATTGAAGGCCCTAGGAGTGACCTTCTTGTCAAAAAATCTTTTCAAATTCTCTCTAAATCTGATATGCCTTTGATGGGATGCTCTTCTCTCTTCATCTAGCTCCATAATCTGATTGATCCTTGCTTCATATGGACTGACCTCTTGATCCTCAAGCTATTGAACAAACTGAAATGAAGATAGCTGTAGATGTAAGGGTAGTAGATCTTGAGTTCCATACACCAAATCAAATGGGATCTTACTAGTAGCTCTCTTAGTAGTGATTTTATCAGCCCAAACTACAAATTTCAGTTGTTCACCCCATTTTCTTTTGTTCAACTCCAAGGTTCTTCTAATGATCTTCAACAAATTCTTATTGCTGGACTCAACTTGTCCATTTTCTTAGGGATTATAGTCTAAGAATAATTCATATTGGTTCCATACGTCTTTCACATTGACATCAAAGGTTTAGCTCTAAAAAACATGGCATTATCAACAACAATCTTGACTGGCACACCAAATCTGCATATGATATTATTCAACAAGAAGTCCATAACAACTTGGTGTGTTGATTTCTTGGGGGGCATTACCTCAACCCACTTTGTAAAATAATCGGTGGCTACAAGAATCCACCTATGGATAGCACTAGAAGGATTTGAAATATCACCAATGAAGTCTATTCCCCACTATTTGAAAGGAGCTTCAATTGATACAAGCTACGAAGGAAGGGAGCCTAAAGCTTTCATTCTTCTAGAGAAAGACTGACACCTTTCACATTTTCTAATCAGCATGGTTATATCTTTGAAGAGAGTAGGCCACCAATAAGCAGCTCTCAAAACTTTGTGTGTTTTAACCCTTCCAGCAAAGTGTCCTCCATAAACTCCCCATGGAAATCAACAATTAGTTTGGAAGATTCATCTTTAGTTACACATTTCAAAAATGTATGTGGGAATAATAAAGTAGTTTTTATCTTTTGGAAATGTATAAAATTGAATTCAGTATTGCATTTTGATCTTGAATGGTTTGATTAAAACAAATAAATGTATTAGAATAGATTAGAAATGAAATTCCATACTTGAATGATGAAAAAGTTAGATGGACCTCTTTTAATTTGATCTCATTGTAAATTTTAAAACTAGAAAATAATTTAATTAAAATGCACAGTTCGAGCCTGCACATAATAATCAACTTTGAAACATTAAAATTTAGCATGCTATAATATCAAGGAACTCAAATTTGACAAAAACACATAAGGAAATATTTTAAAACATTACAAAATTAGGCCCAAACCATTCACAATCATTTTGGAGTCTTTTGTTGTCAATTATTGGAAAAATTCAAATTGGAAATCAATTGAGCAAATTTACCTTCCTAAAACATCCTAAAACCTTCTCAGAATTATCCTCCATGTCTATTTGGCATGTTGAATTAATGAGGAGACGAAATTGAATAAATTTTATAAGTTAAAAATTACCAGTTGGCTTTTAAAATATTGCAGAATGTCTTCATTAAATTGACCCCTTAAAGTTTATCAAAATCTAAAATTTCTTATTCCCATATAAAGAGAGCATTGAGAGATTTCTAGAAAGTCCTCGTTTGCCCAAAATTGAGCTTTCTAGCAAAATTTATGGCTCTTTTAAGGTTTCCTTCCATGGTAGAAAAGTTTTCCTTGGTGGGTTTGCAGCATGAAATTTTCCCTTTGAAAACTTAGAAAAAATTATTGGAAAATTTTTGGGAAAATTTTAAAAATATTCCCCGCATCAACTGGAGAAGAGGCTGCCATGTGGCAAGGCATGGGAGACGGACGCAGAGAAGGGGGTGGGGGAACTCTCGCAACTTTACCTTTTGAAAAATTGTTTTGGAAAAATTGAAACAAAAAAAACCCCGTGACCCCACACACCTACCCTCACCTTGGGAAATCTCCTCCACAAATGCGCGGACCCACTTGTCAAACTATCCCTTTCCCCTCCCTTTGGAAATTTTTTCCAACTACCACCGCCGCCCTGCTTGTTCCTCTCTTTCTCCCCTGCGTGAGCTCAAAGCCTAACACGTGTCCCTGGCAGCCAAGTAGGCGTGGGTGCAAATTGGAAATTTTTTCCCCACGAAAGAAAATTTGCAAACCTGAAAAATGGTTTTTCTCCCTCGCTTGACACGTGTCCCTTTTTGGAAAATTTTCACTCCAAGGCCCAGCGGCCCATAGCTGGAGTTTTACAAGGAGTTAGGAGGACTTATTTATATCTTTGGAAAGGTGTAAAAATTTCCTATCCAATGGGAATGATTTAGGAAAATTTTGAATGTGTTAAGTGTGAGAAAAATCAAGTTGAAACTCTGAGCCTGTTAGAGAGTGGGTATGGTGATAATTTACCCTAAACCTAAGTAAAACTTCTAACCCTAAAATTTGGATCTTGTGACATCTAATAATTTTTAATAAAAGAATACTATGTCCTTGTGTAATTTAGACTTTCTCTATAACCTGTTGGTGATAATTGTTGTCTTTGCAACCTAGTTGTTGGTTCCTTTTAAAAAAAGAAATTTATTCCATAATTTTCCTCACTAATCCTAGGTTTTTCTTGGGTCTCAAGTGGGTTTTTAGCGGGCATCACAATGGATCTATGGAGGTAGATGTTACAGGAATGAGTGGGGTTCAAGTGGAGGACGTATAATCTAAGCAGTATTTGCTACCCCATCTTAGAAATCGCATAAGAGATACCCCTTGGGCTTCTGATGAAAGTTTGTCATGTGGAGAGAGAAGATTCATTGGCACGTATCTAAACCCACCTAGTGACCAAACCTTGGTGCTTGGTTTTCCAGATCAAGGAAGGAGTATCATTGACCTAGTTGGTATTAGTGGAAGTGATAGATTTTTTCCTAGGAAATACATTTTTAATTTCCCACTTCTATGGCTACACATATTATAGTATTCAGAGGAATTTTTGGACAAGGAGAAAGTACAAAAACCTTCGGTCTCACATTTGGGAGTGGAGCGGGTTACAATAGTGGTAGTGGAATATTATCATAGACCGTCGGTGCATAGTTTAGTAGAACTTTTGGGACCCTTGACATGACCATTATAGAAGGCTGGTGGGTCGGGAGAAAGAGGACCTAGTGGATCTGGTGGATCTAGTGGCTCAAGTAGCACATGACTTGGTGGCTCGTGGATCTCGGGGTGGAGGAAACCAAGGCTTTGGATCAAGAGGATAAGGACCCCAATAATCCCTCTCAATCTTCTTTGAGATGTCTTTACATTTTCCATATTATAGAGGTATTGAAGATACTACAAAACATGTTCCCAAGTGTGAGCTGCTATGGTGCAGGAAGGGGATCATAACCTTGGAGCGAGTAAGGCTAATCGGTTTGTAACATTGTTCTAAGGGTGTGTGCATAGTTGGTATAGAAAATATGACCCTCATCAAATGGTGGTGGATTATACTACTTTAAATAATGCCTTCTTGGCAGAATTCCACATCCCTAAGTTTGAATAGAAGAGCATCAGTGCCCTGAAGGAGATTCAATAGGGAATGGTGGAGAGTGTGTGGGAGTATGATGCATGGTTCAAAACCCTCCTGTCAAAATTATCATATGACATTCACCCTTCACAGCATGCTCAATGGTTTGTTGGGGGTTGATAACACCTTTTAGAAGAGCCCTATCTCATAAAACTTTCATAGATCTATGTGAGGCGTTGGAAGCTGCTCTACACGCCAAAGCTATTGGAAGTGTTGATACTGGTGTTAGCCCATTTTTGGAAGCTTAGATCATTGCTATAGATAAGTAGCAGAAGAATTTGTGTCCGAACTTAGCCCATGAGACTCGCAGAGTGGTATATTGTGTAGAAATTGTGAAGTTGAGGGGGATGTCAAGGATATTTTCCTCGAAGGACAATATGCACCGTAATAGTAGACTATGAAATCTGTCATGGGGACCACGATGCAAATATATGTCCCTTGTTACAATATGAAATTCGAATAATGTGTCTTGCTACTATAATATCTACACCTCTACAACCCATGCTATGAAGGATTATAGGCTTATTTATAAGATCTATGAGGCCATTGATCATGGGGTGTACCAGACTAGCATTATTAGTAGTTCTAAAGGTGATGACCACCATTATGAGGAGTGTGTAGATGGAGGCACACGTGGAAGGGGATTTCACGGTGGATTTCATGGTCATGGTAATCGTGGAGGAGGAAGAAGTGAGTTCCCATGTGGAACCTTTTTTAATTGTGGGTCTACAGAGCATTACAAATGAAAGTGCTCAAATCTATTACAGTGCTCATGGTGTGGGAAGGACAAGTATGAGGAGTTCCCTGAGTTGTTCGAGAACATGAATCTAAAGCACCGGAAAGACAAGGGTTTTTAAATTGTAAGCATTAAGAAGAAGGACACATAATGGATTCCATAGGTGACATGTGATGTGGGTTTGGAATTTGGTATGGTAACAACAAGAGTAGAGGCCACGCACGCAAAGGAAATACCAAGGTAGAAGAATCTGGTTTCAAGGGAAGAAGTGGTACATGGGAAGTACCCAAACCCTACACATCAAAAGGAGGTATATCAAGATACCATGGATGTCATTCAGAGTTTATAAGGAGAAATCCAGTGTCTAAATTAGTATCCCGGGAGGGAGGAGAAAATAAAGAAGGTCGAGGCGCAAGAGATGACCTAGATGAGGTCAAGAAAGTTTGTAAAATATTAAGGAAAGAGAATATTATTCCCTTGTTAGGAGATTGGCTTAGAGATAAGGTACCATGCACTAGAGAAGAACATGAGAGGTAGGTATTGCATGTAAACCTTCCCCCTCATAGCCTTGACTATGATAGGGAGATCATGTTAAATGTGGTCATGGATGGATGACTCCTTAGTAATATCCTCATTGACACAAGTGCGGAGGTCAATGTTCTCACCTTGGATGCATGGCATCAGATGGGAAGGCCTACATTATAACCATCTTCGAATGTGTTGTATATGGAAAAAAAAATGAATGCGATGCCCATTGGTATCTTAAAGGATGCATCTATCACCATTCAGGGAGATAATTTTACTAGGGAATTTGAAGTCTTGGCACTCACCGAGGAAGAAAATTTCCCAACACTACTTGGGTGCCCATGGTGTTATAAGAACAATGTAGATCTTCAATTCAACAAGGGGTACATAAGATTTGAAAATGAGGAGGAAGGGGTCATCATAACCACAGTTAATGAGAAGTCAACACCCTATATTGAACCTTTAGGAGAAGAGGTCCTGGATAGAATATATGTGCACTCAATCAGGGATCCAAAGATAATCCATCCTACCGACGGAGTTATCCAGTTTGAGGATGCTCGGTCGGTAAGTGACACCACTAGTCTAGCATGTGATAATTAGGCACATGGAACCTATGAGTTGATCAAATTTCATTTAAGAGGATCGGTGACAAATGTTATAAAGACACGCATAGTCGATGCCTAAGAGGAAAGGAGCTACCTAAGTTCTCGAAGGATCCTCCCCGAGGTCTTTTTACGAGAAGATGGAATCTCCGTAGAAGGAGGAAAATGAACAAAGGGGATGTTAAGATATGTCCTACTTAGAAATTATGCACACTTGGTGGGAAACACATTGGGATAATCTCTTGGAATGAAATGAAGTGAGAATTTCCTTCTCCGTTCATTTCTCTAGAAGCAACGTGCCCACCACCATTAAAGACTACCATGGTAAGGAGCCCACCTATTTTCACATCCAATCTTGTCGAGAGCCTAGAGGGAAGGCATGGAAGCTTTTACACCATCCCTCTGGGTACACAAACTTTATTCTACACTGCAGGGTTATGCATGCACATGGTACATCCACTCGAGACATACCACCAAATAAGGAATTAGAAAGAACTAGTGGCTGATCTAGTCTAAGCATTTGAGTATCAAAGAACTAAACCATTAGTGGATAAGGCATTTCAGGTTATCAAGTGCCTTACCATTGGTGATAGTGCCATGGAAGATGATATGCTACTAGAGTTCTTTAGGTGAATATGGCCTAGACGTGCTTTGAGGAAGAAGAAACAAAAGAGATACAACTTGAGTGTGCGTGTTTACAGAAAGAAAAAGGCAAGATGGTCTATGTCATAGATGATGAAGAGATGGAAAATTTGGAGGTTAACCATTCTCTAGGCTCGCACAAAGTGATGGATAATGTTGATGAAAGAACATGTGCCTATCATGAACCTTTAAAGAAAAAGAAGGTTAATATTGGGTCGGAGGTAAAACCCAAGGAAGCTATCATTGGAGATTATTGGTCAGAGAAACATGTCTCTAAGATCATTGATCTTTTACGTGATTTTGAGGATTTATTCCCACGTGGGTATCATGAACTCTAATGTGTTCACCATTTCTAGGAGTAAATGAGAATTAAGTTGAAGGAAGGTGTGCACTGGTCCAAGAGACTGTACTCAGATGAATCCTAATCTACGCGTGAAGGTCAAGGAGGAAATAGACAATATGATAGTGTCAGGAATCATAGAGGCTATGGAGAAGTCAGAGTGGATAATTCCTATGGTGATTAGGATAAAAAAGGATGGAAGGGTAAGGATATGTTTTTATTATAGGGAATTGAATGTAGTATGTGTCATTGATCCCTTCCCAACCCCATTCACTAAAGAGATCCTAGAAGGAGTGGCAAGGCGTGAAGTCTACTCTTTCACGGATGGGTTCTCAAGCTATCACTAGGTGAGGATTGCAAAGGAAGATCCAGAGAAAGACAGCCTTCGCCCTTGAGTGGGGAATTTTTCCTATATGGTCATGCCTTTTGGGTTGAATAATTCACTTGCTATGTTCTCATGCATTATAGTGCATGCCTTCCAGGATTTCATCCATAAGTTTCTCTAGGTTTACCTTAATGATTGGACCATGTATGGATTGGTCAAGGACCATTGTGACAATCTGAGATTGATGTTTGAAAGGTATCTACGTTGAGGATATCCCTCAACATTAAGAAGTGTGTATTTTCTACCCCATTTGGGACCCCCTGTTAGGACACATCATATGCAAAGAATGCTTCTTTGGTGGATCCGCCAAAATTGTGATGATTGTGGGATTGGGGTAGCCAACCAATCAAAGCACAGTGTGCAGGTTTATTGGACATGTGAGATACTATTAGAATTTTATCAAGGGTTATGCCAAGATCATCGTGCCTTTAGAAGAATTAATCAGACATAAAAGTTCCTTCCATTGGGGAAAGGTGCAGTAGAAGGTGTTTGACACATTAAAGGATAGGCTTGTCACCGCACCTATATTATGTTTCCCCTCTTGGGATAAGCCCTTCCATGTTCATGTAGATTCCTCCATAATGGCCATTGCGGCAGTGCTTGCATAACCTAGTGAAGGAATTTTGATCACCCCATATGCTTTGCAAGTAGGAAGTTGACACCAGCAGAGTAGAATTATACTACAACCGAGCACGAGGCATTGTCTATGATCTACGTGCTTCATAAGTTCATGCAGTATCTACTAGAAACTCCCTTTTTAATCTACACTAACCACATGGCATTAAAATAATTGTTGAACAAGCCCATCCTACAAGGGTTCATATTTTGGTGGGTGCTATTATTCCAACAGTTCAAGTTCACGGTGGTTATCAAACCAAGAAAAAGTAATTCTGGACCTGACCATTTATCTAGGATTAATTTGGGGGAGGATGCGAAAAACATTGAAGATACAATGCCGGATGCGTAGCCGTTTAGGTTGTGGCATGCACCCTCAGACTTAAAGGATATTTTTGTGTTCCTTAAAATGGGTATGGCAGCAGAAGGGATGAGAAAATTAGAGAAAAAGAAGCTAGCCATACACGTCACACCCTACATGTTGATCAATGGGGACTTATACAAACTAGGGCATGATGAATTTTTGTGTAGGTGTGTACTAGAGCATGAGTGCCTCACCATCATAGAGGAAAAACATGGAGGAAGTGCGGGTGGAAATTATGGAAGGAGACACTATGTACGTAAAATATTGTAAAATGGAAGGATTGAAAGGTGAGATGAAACTATGTAGCACTAAGGGTTGATAAATGGACAAGGAATAGGCCCTTGTGCACGAAGCATTGATCACATATGTAATCATTGCATTGACAAGGTGGGGGAAAGACAAAAGGAGAGATTTTTGGGAGAAATTCCTTTAGGGATACATCTTTCCCTATCCCTAGCACTCAAAAAAAACCTTTGATAAATGGACAATAGAATTTTGTAGGCCCTATTTGTGAGGCGAGAAGACAAGGAGCATCGTGTAGGATTAGATCACACTATGTGAAAATCACTAAACCTTTTGATAAATACTATTTGACAAGGTGGGGAGAGGGAATCACCTATGTAATCACTGCAAATACTATTTGACAAGGTGGGAGAGGAAGTAACATGTCACAGACAATACGGATGAGTAAGATTTTTGTGGGAGAACATTTATCATGAGGTATGGATGCCCTTTAAGTTTAACCGAGTGATAGGGATACATCTTTCTTGAATGAGACTGTGAGGATCCTATTAGCGAGAATTCATGATGGCTTATCAAAAAACTACACCTTATCAACCACAAGCAAATGGAAGCATGGAAGAATTTAACAAGATAATGAGTCATACCCTGACAAATATTTGTGAATTGAGGTCGAAGACAAGGTATCATCCGTATTATGGGCCTATAGGACAACTTATAAAATACTGAACAAAGCCACACCATTTCAATTGGTGTTTAGTGTAGAAGTTGTCCTGCTAGTTGAGTTAATGTTACCTTCTCTATGTATAGTGTGCGTAGGAGGGTTGGTTGATGAGCAAGCACTGGAAGAAAGGATTGATAAATTAATAAAGCTGGATGAAAAATGATCACTCGCTAGGTGGAGCTAAGTAGCGAGAAAAGAAAATAAGAAAGCATGGCATGATCACTACATTAAGAACAAGAAGTTTGAGGTAATGAAGATGGTCTTACTATATGATTCTAAGTTTTTTCTCCATCTTGGGATGTTAAAAGTGCATTGGTTAGGTCCCTACACCATATCATACATCCTTTATTCGGGCGTGTGCCGCTTACAAGTCTTTGGATGGGACGAGATTGCCATGAAAATTAAATGGGAGTAGGCTGAAGCCCTATTATAAATAAGTCTTCTTGGTTTTTGTAAATAAGGAAATATTTCAAGTTAGTTTAGGATTTTATTTAGTGCATTTTCCTTTCTTGTGTTTCCCTTTCTCGTTGTTGTTTTGTGTTGCACCTTGGGTGCCAATAATCTCAATGATTTTTGAAGTTGTAACTACGCAGAGGACCACACATCATTTTAGTGTGGGGTGGAGTAAGGTGGAAGAAATCTAAGTATGAAGCACTAGGAAGGAATGCATTGGAAATCCTAGTTGAATGGCCCTATGAATAAAGTACATGCAAGGAAAGGTGAAAAATGATGGTTGGTGTCAGGATAAGACTACAATGGGGATCCACGTACAAGAGAAGAGGAAGTGCATTAAGTAACACAAGGTATGTGAGAGAAAAAATCATGATAGAAGAATTTCCTTCGGTGATGGTTACACGCATGCAAGAGTCTCCTATCAAGATGGATTGGTTACACGCTAGAAGGTCAAAAAATTGTCCATGTAAGGTTGGGCATGTGAGTAAAAGTACTAAAGTAGGGTTTGTTTGAAAAATATGCATTAAGTGTTAAAGTATGGTGGTAGGTAAGGTAGAATTTAAATTTACAAAGTGGTAAAAATATAGATAGATGATTGAGGCCTTTCATTATTTACTTTGTATAAACAAAGAAAGAATCACTTTTGCATCTTCGCAAACTAGGGCTTCCGTAACTGATCAGGTGTGAAGAAAAATTTAAAGAGTTTGAGCATGAATAACTAGTTTGGATTTACAAACCGAAGGAAGGGATACCACAAGCGTAGGAGAAGTTTTTAGAAGGTGTCATCTTGTGAAGGAATTATCCAGCTACGGTTTGAAAAACTAGGGCATGGGTTTAAGAGGTTTTCTTCACAAGTTTGAGATCTTAAGGAGTGGAAGAGTAGAGTAACAAGAAGAGATTGAAGTGATAAGAGGACCTAGAAAATTACACACAAGAAACCAACCGTGTCACCCAAGAAGCCAAAGGGAAAGGGCAAGGGCAAGGGCAAGAGAGAGCTAGCAATAGTCGCCAAAAGCATGAATGAGGAGTGGTATGCATAAATGTAGTACCCGGATGGGGTTTTTCTTGGGAAGGAGTGGGAATCCCATTTGAGAAAGATGGTAGTGAGTGATTATAACTATCGACAAGCACAATAGAGAAGGAAATGGTGTTAGAGTTAGTGCGTCTAATGAACAAAAGGACACCAAAGGGTTTTCCCATCTATAACGATGAGGTAAAAGTGAAGTTGGAGAAGGAAGGGTTATTACAAATCTATGATTTTCCCTACTTTGGAAAGCCTAATCACCTCTATTAGAGGCTAATGTCACACATGCATGAGGATCACTTTGACTTCATGGGGCAGAAGATGTGCATAACCCCTCAACTGATTTCTAATTTTATAGGCCTCATCTGCGTGGGAGATAACATAGATGATGACCTGACGACAAGGATGCCATCATAGAAACCATCGTTGCATATGATTACAAGAAGGGGTCAAGGTATTTTGACATTTTGGAAATCCTAGATCCGATCATGATAATGGTCACATGCCTGGTCATAAAGTTAAATAATCAATAAAGGTAGATGCAAGTGAATAAGGCACGGTGGAATGTATGCGGGAAAATATCGAGGGCACATTCTATAAATTATCAGCCTTCATTACAAATGAGATAGTCAACATCACACAAGAAGGAGACAATATACTCTTTGGAAATATCCTCCGACAATTGTATTTTATGAGATAAGAGTTCTGACACAACAATGAAAAGTTTGTTTGGGAGCATCTAGCTAAAGATCCCTTTCCGTGAAAATATTTGCAAAGTATACATGTGAAACAATGACATCCTTTGACAAGGAATGCCTGGACAAGTGGTATAAGTTCTTAAGGGATGTTTTTAGGCAAGAGTGGAGAATCCCGAGAACAACTATTGGTGCTACAATGGGAGAAGCTAAGTTTGCTATGTACCAAAGACTTCAGTATAGGTAGATTCAAGTTGGTGGATGAAACCATGAGCCCATGGTATAAACTCTATTCTCCTTCACCACGCAGTACTTCCAAGTGGGAGTTAATAGGTTTAATGAAGCAAATAGACTAAGGTTTGACATTAGTGAAGTTGATCAGGACCATAAGGAGTTGTGTAAGATGTTATTCTACCCCAAGAAGCACACATACATGGAAAATTACATAGCGCATGAAATCAGAATGATAAAAACCCTTGACTCTAACAATTGCAAGAAAGTCCACAATGCATGTATATCTCCACATTAGGCCAAAATTCAAGAAAGGTGCATACCTGGAGAATGATGTCTCCATACCTGAAGATCCCATAGGTAGAAGAAATCCCGCACTCAATAAAAGGGAGAAAGAAGAGTAAAAAGCACCAAGTGTGCAAACTTCCTAGCCAGTAAGCACACCATTAGCAAGTGACAAACCTAGCACCTATATGCACAGGAAGAAATTCCTAGTAAAGGAGAAGACCTCGAAAGAAGAGGCACCAAAGAAACCCCTCACTAAGGATAAGTCGCGGAGGAAGAAAAGAAGATTGGACCCCCTACGAAGAGTCTCCTATTAGAAATAAATAGAGGATAAAAGAGGAACCTGACTCGGAGGAGATGGAGAGCTTGGAGAAATACATAGGTGAAAAGGATGATGATGATGAAGAAGATGATCATGAAGAAGATGATCCTAAAAGAGATCAAGAGCCACTTATCTTCAACATGCATGATTTAGAAGAAGAGGGAGGAGAAGAAGAATAGGAGTTCCTTTTCATGTGGTGCAATGGTAGCCAGGAGAAGGAAGGTGCCCAGGACATGGGAAGAAGTGAGGAGGTTGGTGCATAAAGGAAGAAAAATCCAAGCCTTATGCGGGAGAAATTAAATAAGGTGGCAGAAAGAGAAGCAATGAAAATAATTGAGGCCTTGGTAGAACAAGAATCGGAATGTAGCGTTGACATAGTGATGGGAAGGGATAAGGAGGAAAGTTTTGAGAAATAAAAATTCAAGTATGGGAGGAGGTCCCGATCTAACGATGAGTTTCCCAAAATTCATGTGCTCGGGAAGGAAGATCATTAATACGAGAACAAGGATAGGTCATCACCGTGTTGATGACCAAAGGAAGGTGCTTATGCACGTGCTTTAAGAGCACTATACCCATGGAATAACTTCTAGCTATGGAGTCATTTGATGAAAAGGGCACATACCACAAGAAAAAACAGATGCTCTCTTGGGCGTTTGACTCCCATATCGATGAGCTAGAGTTTGAAATATACGAAGGAGAAATCATACCAAGATCTTTTGGATTCTAAGGGAACCAACCCCTTGGTAAATGCCTAGTAGCTCTAAGATGAGAAGTTATGTAAAGCATTGAACAAGGTCACCATCAAGATTGAGGCTAGGCTCCTTGGAAGAAATTAAAGAGTAATATTTCAGAGGAAAATCTAAAAATAAGGAAGAGGAGATGGTGATAAAAATAAGGGCTTGAAGCAAGAAGATTTTATCAACGCATGCACCATGCAAAGCATGCGAACTAAGGGATGAGAAGGCAAGGGGGCATGAAATATATAAAAAGATGGATACTATCACAAGCACCATTATGTTGAAACATCTAGACCTAATGCCGCCCACACAAAATTATGGATCCTCTCTTGAATGCTTAGAAGATCTGATGCACATCCTCACCATGGAGAGATAACCATTGGCCCTGGATTCCACAAAAGAAGTGGCAACACACTTAGAGAGGGAGGAAAAATTAAATGTGGTAGTAATCATTGCTAAGTATAGTAAGGTACTTGTGGATGTCAAGATTGCTACCCAATCTGCTAAGGCCATGTACGATAATTATGTAGATAGGGATAGAGTGGCAAGCATCTTGGTTGCCACTCATGAGGATGAGCTGAAGGAGTTTTAAGATAATAATAAGGGAAATAGGGTGGAGAGGGACAAATTCCTTACCGATGTCGAAAAGAAATCGAGGCCATTGAAACCTTAATGGGTTCAATCAAAAATTGGTTAAAGGAACTGTACCCACATATTACTAGAAGGATGGACGCACTTGAAGACATGAGTAAGGAGTTGGAGAAATTTTTGACACTATGAACACTCAAGGAGATGGAATAAGTTTTGGGGAGGTAAGCGCCCTAGTCGGTGACCTCTGTCAGAGAGCACAAAATGAAGTAGATGCCTAGAACAAGCTGGAGGCTGACCTAAAGAGGGACTTCCCACTCCTTTTGCAGCAATAATTACCCTTCCATTCTTTTATTCTTTCCCATTCCTTCATCCCTATATTCTTACTCTTCCCAAAAAAATTATTCTTCCGGAACTTACTATAATTATTTTGGAGAAGTGTTCCCATGGATGGAGAAAAGGCGTAGTGTGGGATGATGTTGGGACCCCAAAATAATGGCTAAGTACACTGAGGCGTGTAGGCATGCAAGGCCTAGTTGAATAAGGGCACATAATGAGAAGGCACATAGGACATGGTTTAAGGGTTTAAGAAAACTCATGGTGCATGTATGGAAAAATCCAAGGTTTCGAGGACTTAGCCATGTTGGGCATTTTGGGCGGAGACACAAGAAAATCATAACCTAACCGCACATGTGGAGTGGATAAGGTGCCATCCCGGAAACGTGATGCCCAAAAAAGGAATATGCCCTATGACGAGAAGGTTATATAAGACATCATGGAAAAAGTGGAAAGCTTAGGCACGGAGAAGCATGCTCCCATGGAGGACCACATTCGAGACACTTGGCATCGATCTAATGCTGCAAAAGGATGAGTTGGCACTTTGGTATGCCTATATATGTGAGCACCCACAAGAGAAAAATAGAGATAGATCAGATAAATGGAGGGAGAGATTAGATAGAAAGGAGAGGATATTATAGGGAGCGGAGCTCTATAGAAATACTATGAGAAATATGTGGGATTGGGTAGAGGCTATATAAAGGAGTAATGTATAAAGGGTGGGTTGTAAATTTTTCTTTATATGGATGAAGGACATGATCCCTGTTGTGATGCATGACTTCAGTCTGATCAAGTTGTGGTAGTCTAATGGATCCATTTAATGTAATGAGGTTACAAACATGAATGAGTATGAGTGTAATTAATTCAGTTCATATCTATATCTTTTCATTTATGTTCATGGATGTTATGGAGTAGATGTAAATCCTTATGTATTTTCCTTTCTATTGTAGTTCTATCTATTATCTGTAAGTACCCTCTGTTTGGAATGAATACATTTTTCTAGAGGCCGTTCTGAGCCCTATGATGATTGTATGTCTCATTTCCACTTTTATTCATTAATTTCATGACATAGATGATGGTTTCCCACTTAACTCACATAAAAGAGAGAATTAGTGCTGCGCGTGCCTCGGGTGAGCACCTAGTGCCTATTGGGTGATAGGTTGATGCGCATGGGATATTTTTCCTTTGTGATGGGTGTACAAATGACTACACCTTTCAAACTAAATCATTCCTATGCATTGGCTAGTGTCTTCACTTATTTTCTATTAACACTTTACTTTAAGAGGTAATTAATTTCCACGTGCACACACAGGATCTCGATGAGTAAAAAATAATAGTATGTTACCAAGTGTTACTTTTTGGACCTTTTTCAAACTCTTACTTTAGCACATGTCTTGTCTCATGATTTGTGTCTTGGTCTAATCAATTTTTCATTGATCGCCTTCTAAATCTTTTCATAGCATCCTCTTTTCTTTGGAATCATTCAGAACATCCATGTGTATAAGATTTCCTTTTGTTATATTTTGTGGAAAAAAATTTCCCCTTTTAATAAGAAAATTTTCTACTTCCTTTCTCTCATGTATTTCTTGGCCAAATTATGCTAGGGGCATCCTTGTTCCCTCATGATTCAACCTATTTTATATCATCCTTGATCCCCTTCAACGCATGAAGAGTTTTCATTTGAATACTCCTAGCTAATTGATGGGGCATTTTCACATCTTCACTTTCTTTCACACACACGTGGTATTTTTCCCTTGTAAATGACATCTATCACTAGGAGAATCCACACTTGTCTGCCTTCCGTACATAGTTTTAGAAAACTTTCGAAATAAAAAAATTCAAATATGTTTCTACAAAATAAAAAATAAAAAAATCATCCTACAAAATGTCACTCTTTCGTTCTCACCTATTATTTTGCACGACTCATGGATCATCTTGATCTACCGCCATTAACAAACTTGGTTTTCTTACTATGTTTTTACTTTGTAGAATAATGATTTGTTTGGTATTATTTCATAGTGCACTACTTTTCATAGGACCCAAGTGTCCTCCGTTATTCCCCTTGCATGTATCCTTTCTTGGGGAACTATTTTTTAACCCTTGTTAATTTTCATAGGTTAGAATCAAATCTCGATAACAAAAACATTGCATTAAGTTTCTATATTAGGTTATCTTGTTTACTTTCTCACATTGCATTGCATTGCATTATGTATGTTGCAAGGAGTTAGGCATATTTTACTTTCTTGTATTGCATTGCATTTTGTATGTTGCATGGAGTTGTTGTTTTTAGCTATGGACATTTTTTCGTATATGGATTTTCATGTCATACCACACTTTTGTTCATTCTTTTTAATAAGGACCGATGATGTCAATCATAAACAAAATGATGAAATAAAGTTTAGTTTTACATCAAAGAGATGGTATCTATATCCATCTCTTTTCATTTTCATTTTTCTTCCATATCACTCTCCTTCTATCAATACTTTTCTCGAAAATAAACTTAGGGAAACATGGATCAATTCTTCTACTTCTTCTATTTTACTCTTTCATCTTTTTATCGTTGCTCACCCTATTTTATCACCCCATCAACACTCGAGGGGAATCCTTCATTCTATTATTTTTTTCTTCAATATCTTCAAAATTTTATTTTTAGTACTTATCTACTATCTTTGAAGTGGTGTCACTTACACCACCCCAAATAGGGAAAATGAAAACACCTAAAATTTGTTTACACATGCTTTAATGCCAAGATTACACTAATTATCCTCTTTCTCATCATTTCCATAGTAATTAGTTCTTATTTGCTAATTATCTAAAATTTATCTTCATATTCATTAATTAACAACCTTTCGTTAATTAATTAGCCTTCCTATCATTAAGGATGTCGATTACGACCTTTTGTTAATTAATATTTGCTTCTAATCAGGTTAATTATTATTACTAATTAATTACACTTGTAAATCTAAATCAATAAATTAACATTTATCGGATCAAATTCTATCTTACACCCCATAAATCATACTAATTTTCCTATAATTATCTTCGTAAGCTTACCTCTACCTATTAATTAATCACCTTTGATTAATTAAAACATGCCCCAACTCCCATGACTTACTAATGACAAATTAAAATCTTCTAAATCAAGATTACCTTTTATAAAGCAACCTTATCCATTCCTAATCTTGTTTACCTTTATCCCACATTCATCGGTTTGTTATCCTTTCCTCTTCAGAAAACTACATAAAGAACCCTCCTTTATACCATTCTTCTAGCACCATGCTTTGAATAGTGAAAACTATAAGCATTTTGATCTTGAGCATTTCTCCATTGTTGGAAATAGCTTCTCCATATTGCATCCATTCACTCAAAATTGACTAATATGGGAAGATCCAAAATGACCTTGTATCCATTCTTGTTGATATTCAATTCTCAATCCTTGAGATCAAGAAACAATCCACTTTGATTGGTTATGTTCTTCATAGGTTCATAGTTTAAGTTAGCAATCATAGAGATTAGGAAATAAATTAGCATGTAGTTTCATTTTTGTATTGAAGAAACATTTCCTTTAACCTCTTATCTTTATGGTTCATTGTTTAATTATAATTTTCTTTTAAAACTATGTAGATATTAGTTTTAATTTATAGCTTAGTTAATTATACATGAGCATAGTATCAAAGTTTTCTTGAGTATAATTAATGGAAACATATGAATCCTCTTAATAAAGAAATTTCCTCTTTGTGAGGTGACACCAAGAATGACTAAATGAAAAATTTATTCTTGAAGAATATGAGCACTCCCTATCATGTATCTTGAATGGAGAATGACAAGGAAATTGAGAGTACAATAACACCATGGTTCCCATCATAAAAACCTTCAAATGATTCAATTGGGTGTTTCGTGATAAAAATCCTCCCGTGAACATTGACTTATATTCTCAAATGAGTTTTCCATTTTCCATCCCCTTCTTTAGATCATTGAAATCCATGTGTTCCACATTGTTGTCTCCAATGTCTAGGTATTTAGAAACCAAGACTGAAAATAGGATTGTAATCAAATTAGTGTAACTTAATTGTGTAGTCTTCTAGTTTCACATTCCTAAGAATGATGATGGATTTCAATGGGGCAATCGAAATGGGATTTTGATATGGTTTACAAACATTTCCAGATTTTGCATGGTTTTTAATTTTTCTAACAATTAACTTATTATTTAGGAAATTTCAAGGGAAAATCAACTCCAAATGTGAAGATACTTAATTCATTGGAAACATATTTCAGTTACAAATATACACACAAAATTTGGTGATAATCCCTCGTTGGAAATAGCGGGAAATGGGAAAACAAGTTTTGGCTGAGAAGGAAGCTTGAAAAATGGTTTAATAGAGTTTAGGAAAAAACATTTGTCCTTCATTATGGGAGAAATAAATTTCCAAATTGATTGGTTTTTGATTCATTGGAGAGGTATGGAGGATAGGAACAATTTATCCAATTTTTTTAATATCTCTTGTCTTGTTTGGGAGAAAATGGTGAAACAATTTCTAGTGCAAATGGGGTTTTTGAGTGGTTTTGGAGATAATAAGTAGTTTTACTCATGACTCATACATTTATTCATCATATCACGTGAATGATAGCTTGAAATTAAGTTTTTTTGATGTTAAATTTTTGGAAAAGTTTGAGAATCTTCCTCAGTGTGGTTTTTGCACAATGACCAAAACAAATTTGAGTGGTTTTGTTGAAACAAGCTTGAAATAGCTTAAACCTTCAAGAGATCATGGAACGTAGAATAACCAACCACATGCAATGTTCATGGTGTCAATTTGAATTAATTTTTATAGGATCATATGATTAAAATTTTTGTGGGATTTTACCAAGGAATACAAATGTATAAGTAAAACAAATTTTGAACAAGTTAGGGAAAAAGGTGGTTTTAGTGGGCATGAGAGGTGTAAAAACTAGATTTTTAGTTGTTTGACATATTGCAATTTAATTTTGTGTTTTTAATTTTTTATGGAAGTGGATATTCAAATTTTTGTTTCACATGGAGGTGGATATTGTAATGGGTTTTGCACATGGAGGTGGAGATTTGACTTTGCAAATGCAAAGTGAGTTTTCCACATTGTTAGCATATGGATTTACACGCATGAAAATGACATGCAATAGTGTGGGAATGAAGTCCCTCCTCAATGAAGGTGAGGCTTCCTTTATTGAAAACCAAAACTGTATTTACATCTATACATTCAAAATTGTATGTGGGGGGTGTTTTGGAACATCAATGGAAAGAAAAGTGAATGAAGGAGATGGAATGGAATAAAGGAAAGGAGTGAAATGGAATGAAATGACAGAACATGCAATAGTTAGGTAAAAAAAAGCCTAATATTGCATGAAGAGGAAAGATGAATAACCAACACAAATAAAATGGAGTTTGAGTTAGCCAAACAAGAATGTGTAAAAGGGAACAAACATGAGCAAGTAGATAATCAGAGCTTGATCACTTTGTGAATTGGAACAACTAATTAATAACGTTGACAATAAGATTAAAGATAATATTTGCATGTAAGATTCAAAACACCTAACATCTAATGAACATAGGAACATCAAATGTTACAAGAGACAATGAATGAGACACAAAGTTTTAATTTCATTAACTCCAAAATGTTTTTCACAAAAGAACACAGTTTCTTCTTGAAACAAATCTTACACAAAATTATTTTCTTCTCCTCTCTCAAAGTCACACTTTACAAATGAGCCCCTCACTTCCTTTTATAACCCAAAATTTGGTTACAAAGTAGTTAGGGTTTTACATGATCATTAAATAAGGCACTTAAGTGACTTTAGACTTTTTCAACAACTTTATTAAAGACAACCCAAAAATAGAAATTACTTAAAATAACCATTGTTTCCCAAATAACAACACCTTTTAAAACATACAATAATAACCAGTGCCTTATCCATTGAAATTGGGTCTACCTATCTCAAAGCGTATGAGAAATGGAATCTCCCACTTTGTTAGATACCAAGAAAATCAACTCCCGCACCGCCGATGAAATTACGATCTGCTTTGCTTTTTCCAGTTGAAAGGATCTAAACCTTCCAAAAGTTTCAAACATATTTTCTTCTTCCGGAGGTTCACTTGGTGAAGAATAGCCTCAAAAAAATACCTATAATTCAATAATTCTACTTGGCATATCATTTAAATTAACAATTTTAGATTGAGCATTCTCAAATAATTTCTTCAATTTGATGCACCGCTCCATGGAAACTAAAAAGAAATTGTTGGCGGGAGTGTACATGTCCTTAAAAAATAGTGAAATTTTTTCTTCCACTGCTCTGATGAGCACCTTTGATTATGCTCATTTACAAGGTTACAAGTAATCTCAGCCATGAATTCCTTAATCAAGGAGAGTGAAGTGAAGGCTTCATTGCACATGCTATCATAATGAATCATAGAATCCTTGAGAAGCGACTTTCTTGATTTGAGATGCAGACACCAAAAAAAACTTCTTCCTTGATGTTCAAATTTGAGAATTCCTCCAATAGCTAAAATTGAAGATTCCATACTTGTCATTTCTCGTAAAGTGGGAAATATCTCATCCAAATTTGATATAATAGAAACAAAAGTTTCTTTCAAAGAAAGAATTGGATCTAGATTTGCACCGATATCTTCATGAAGCTTAACCGCAGTCTTGATCGTCCCTAGCTTAAAATGAGAATCTCTAAAATCCAAGTTTTAGTGACATGGCCCAATGTGTTTATTTCCTTTGACAAATTGAGAGTCTCTTCATCTAGGGCAGCCACTGCATCAGGTACTGAGAAGGTGGATGATATGGTATTTATCGAATGTTGAACATATTCCACGAATTGATTCTTTTTTAGCCTTGAGCCAAGAGTTTTGAGACTTATATTTCTCAAGTATTTTCAGCATGATATCAATTGAGTCTTGAGCCATCGCCATGTCACTTTCTAATGTACATCTTCCAAGTCCCAGTCTGGAAACTTCATAGTACGCAGGTGTCATAGCATCGCGCTCTTTATCCACTTGTGGAATGGTAAGGTCTGTAAATTTGTTTCCATCACTATCCACCATTATTCAAGAAAGCACCTTAGGATTTTTATGAATGGCATCATTCCAATGTTTGCAAAGGGCATCAAAATCGATGTCAATTGGCTTGATAACTTTGTTCCTTTTCTTTACTTCAGAATTAGCCTAGGAAGGAGTATCATTCACTATTTCAGCATACAAAATCTTGGAGCTTGAACCAATATTCTCATTATTCGACATCATGAGATCCTTCTTGAATCCTATCTATGACCTTGATTTGAGGAGACACAACCTCAATATCCACTTCCTAATTATTCAGGAGATTTTGGGAAATCCCTTCATGAACTACATGCTCTAAAGTGTTTGATATTTAAATTACCTACACCTGAGTGGATGCTTGTTTGAAGCATGGCTGAGGATCATTTTCTGCTAGCTTCAGAGCACTATTAATGATGTGGGTAGAAGAATCTCTACTCGAGGTAGAAAATCCAGACACACACTCTTTTCCTTCTTCGGGGTTAGGATCTTTAGATCTTTCACCTTGTGACACGTTGCTTGGTGAAATGGATTGTGCAAGCACTCCTTTCGTGTTTGTTGTGTATGATAGGATGGTAATGAGGTTGATTGAGAAGAGACTTTGGTGGAATGGAGACCCCCATGTATTGGCAATTTTTGTTATCCTAAAATGTGATCTGGAATTGATTGTAATTTGACAAGTTCCCTATCATACCAAGATATGCTTCTTTCAATAATTTGTTGGTTCTTGCCATCAAGATAAAATTCGTCTCTTTTAGTCCGGTCGATTCAAGGAAATGGGGTAAAGGCAATAATATCATAGGAGGGATCAACGAAATCCTCATTATCATCTATGAATGAATCGGGAGGACTCTTGATGTGGTAGACCTTGATCTCGAGCAAGTGTTAGGCGAGAGTACTCCCATCTTCTTACCTCATGTTCATCCGAGCAAGCAGCCCAGAAATCTTCCATTGTAGGATTATGTTGGTACTTCACTCCCAAAATCTTTTGCATATATCCATTGATATTAAATTGGGCTCTCTTCACATATGGATGGATCGTTATGAGAGAAAACTCTTTTCCATGAGTTGTGCTTGAATAGATTTGGGCATTGGTATTCCCTGATTTGGATCGGGAAATGCATTCTTAGATAGTGTTTGTCACTAAAAGGCCAGTGAACTTGGAATAACTATCATGCCAACTCTATTAATGGCCATCTGTCACTAATGTACTTAGGGAGTTCCATGGGGTACCAGAAAATCCACTCACGTGAATGTAGGAAAAAGATGAAAATTGTATAAACCAAGTTCCCCATTGGGAAATGACACTCATGGCTTCTTTGGAAAACCTTTCCTAAGTATTCGATTTAGGTCCAGATCGGGCGGAAGGTAAATGCATCATTGACTCTTCTAAAATGGTGAGAACTATTTTTCAAACCCTGAGTTGAGGTTAATAGTGAGAAACATTGTTCGACGACCCCATAACCCCTCTTGTTTCAAGTCCTGAAAAATAACTTTCTTCATGCTATCTTGCATAGGTCAAATATGAAGTCGGGTAGAAGCATCTAGTCGCTTTAACTTCTATCAATTATTTGTGAATGGTGTTACTGATGATGGTGGCCCAATCCACAAACTCTTTCTTGGCTAGGATGATATAGATAAACTAGTACATCCATGGGTGGAAAATCCTTGTAGAAGGTAGACCGAAAACTCAACTTAGGAGAGTGATCATGTCTCCGATTTCTTCCATGAACTCAATGTGGTATAGTTCTTTGGGGAGCCTATCAATTCAAGGTCTCTTGGTTACTAACCAGTTATTGTTGACCATTTTTCTCCATCTTAGGGGTTCTTCATCCCAGAACTCTTGCACTGATTGGCGAGTGATATCCACATTCTCAGGAAAGTCGGGTATTCCGAGCAACTCCTCAATGTGTTCAGGTGTGATTAAGAGGAAAGGCTCATGGTTATCTTTGAAAATTCCTTGTCTCTCAGGGTCATAATGCTCTACACAAGCAATAACCAACTCTGACACTGCACCAAGATAGGGAATGTTGCTACTTGGGGTAGGCCACTATGGTAAAGCCTATCTGAGAAAATAGTTTTTCCTTCAGTTTTCACTCACTTGTAAAACTGTTGCACATTGATGTGACCCAGATTCATATCAGTGATGTTGTCATATGTTGACTTAATGGAGCTGGGAGGGATAATTCCTTGGAATTCATATTTCAGGGTGGATTTGTTAGATTTCTCCACTGGCTTCCTCGATCTCCCCATAGATTTGGATTTTTCGGCCATTATGAATTTAAAAAGTGACTCAAGCACGCTAGACAATGCAAATAGGGCTAGGTCTCAGTCTCTGAAACTCCCTGTCAATGCAAGAAAAATATTTTTCTCTTTAATATTATTATTATTATTATTTTAAAAATAATAATAATAATTGATCCTAAATTACAATTTTCTCCTCTTTAAAATACAAATATATCGAGACTAGGCTCGAACTCCAAATCGGTGACAAAAATGATATCTATTTATTTATTTTAATTAAAATCTCCGATTTTAATATTTCACATGGATCAATTTAATATTTTTAATTCTTCCTTGTTTGGAAATACGTAGACCTTTCTTCTTCCTTGTTGTGTTCAGACTTCTATTTTATTATTGCATGCATGAATGGAGTTTCCTTTCTTTCTTGGCCTACGTTGGAGATCTTCTCGAAATGCATTTTGAACTGTCTTCCTTGTGCTCACATGGTATGTTGTCCTCATGTGAATTTATCTTGGGATAGGCATGGCTTGCCTTTAATTAATTTTAAAAACTATGTTTTTTCGGCTAGTACGTGGGATGTTCCGCTTTTCTATCCCGGCATTTCTATGTCCTGGCTTTGCCTCGCATTGAAATTTGTTCCCCTTGTGAAATCTATTCCCGTGGACATGCACATGAAATAGCCTTGGCATGGAAACTTGTGTTTTACCTATGTGTGGGATGTTCCCGCTTTATTTCTATTTTTAAATTTTTTTATATTTCCTTATGCTCGGCACGTGGACTTCTCATGGTGGGCATGGATTTTCCTCGCTACGTCTCCTTTATTTTAAACTCACAAATTCTCTTCCTCTTATATTTGCATGCATTGAAAGGGATTTTTACTCTTTGCTTTTTCTGGAAACTATTCTTATTTCCCTATGTGCGTGTATTTTCCTTGCGCATTTTTTAAAAAGTGTTCTTTCCTTTATTTTTGGTTTCCCACATGGCCTGTGGATGCACTTTGCCCTCGCATGGAAGGATGTGTTCTTTTTGTTGCTTTCTATTAGTATGATTTTGGAATGTTCTTTCCAATGTGTGAAAGTGATTTTTCTTTATCCTTTTGCTATCTCCCTCAGCCTGGGCTGTGAATGCGTGGAAAGCTTCTTATGCTTGGGTGTGGGATTAAAACTATTGTTCTTGGCCTCAAGGCGTGGTATTTTCTTTTGATTGTGTGAACTATTATTTCCTTGGATGCGTGTGTCATATTGTGGGATATGACAAAATATTATGTTCTTCAAAGGAAATAAGAAGCAAAGCTTCACACGACTTTTTCCAACGAGGTTTGACGGAGGAAGTTATGGAATTAATCTAATTTCCTCTCTTCCCAAGTAGTGGCTTGAGTTCCAGGGGAAATGGGGAAAGCAATAGATAATTGCCAACGGGAATGGAAAAGCGGGTTGGTAATCCCCATTCAATTTCCCCATGTGGGAAATTGGGGAATTTCTTGCTCGTTAGCCAATCCATGATTTGGCAATTGGCAGAGAAAATCCCACGTGCGGGAAAATTGAAGAAGATTGCCAGGAAAGGGGAAATCTAGGATCCAGAAGCCAGATTGGCTTCCCGTCATTGGAAGTGTAAGCTTACTTCCCCGGCATTAAAATTTTTCAAACGAACTTTTAATTTATATTTATTTAATTAAATACTTCTTAAGTTATTTAAAAATCAATTTTATCAAACAAGAAGCAATTAATTAATTAAATATTAATTAATTAATTTTAATGTATTTTAACGTGATTTAAAGCCTGGTGGGAAGAGTTCTTGCCTGAAAAGGATGAAACAAAGACCGAAACGATCACAAAAATGAGACGATTGCAATGAGGGAAATGAACCATGCAAAGTAACACTTTTCAAAATTTTCAAAATTTTCATTTTTTTATTATTATTTTTTTAATAATTTTGCAAAGTCAAAATTAGCTGATAACAACTAGCTCTGATTGGGGACAAGGACTTCATGGACACAACAACAGACCCAGACCAAAATATTAATGAACATGATCTCAAAATGATGGGGCACAAAAATGGGGCGACACAAGAGAGGAGACCGAAAAATAGGGAAACAAACAAACCAAAATCCTAATTACCTAGATACATATGAGGAACAACCCATTCTCAATTTCGATAATGCTTGAGATACTACCCACTGTAGGGTAAAGGAAAATGAGTTCCATTTGGATATGCCAAGTAATAGGTACTATCTCCATAGAAATGTCTTATTTTGAACGGTCCCGGCCACAGTGAGTTAAACTTCCCATGCTTTCCTTTCGACTCGCGTCTTTTGTCCTAGAGAAGAGCTAAGTCATTGATTTTAAACTATCTCTCCCTAGTTTTCCTGTCAAACAAATTTTTTACATTGGATTGATGTTCCTCGATCCTGTTTACCACTTGACTTCTTTGTTCCTCAAGATTTCTTAGAACATGATCCTTTATCTAATGCATTGGTGAAGCATTCATCATCAACTACCTAAGCTAATTTTAATGTTGGTAACTCCAAAGTGTGACGGGAATTTGAGCATTGGTTCCATACAAAAGTTAAAATGGAGACATCTTGATTTCCTTTTTGGGAGTTATGCGGTCAGCCCACAATGCATTGTATAAGTTTTTGTGCTAAGTTCTTTGATTTTCTTCAACTAACTTGCGCACAATAGCAATGAGGTTTTTGTTGTTGGATTCATCTCGACCATTTCCTCATGCGGGTAGTAATCTGATGAATGAGACAAATATATCCCATATCCATAACAAAAACCTATCATTTCTGCAGAAGAAAAATTTGAGGCATTATCAGTCACAATATTGTGTGGAATTCCATAATGGACCAATATATTTTCTTTGATGAAATCATAGATTACTATAGTAGATGTTTGTTTCACCAATATAGCTTCAACATTGATTTCACCATGATGTCCGAAACTAAGACTTTGATGTGAGAATTCAAGATGTAATACCGAAGTGTTTTAGGGCTCTTACCACCGTGTACGCATGTCTCTCAAGAGGAGTGTAATTAAGTTCATGTTTCTTGAATCCTGAACTCATGAATGCGATAGGATATTTGATCCCCTCTTGATTATGTTGCGTCAGGATGGTAGAGATTACGTGTGGTGAAGCATAGTAATAAATTATAAAATCCTTTTTAAAATCGGGACACACCAATGTAGGAGCTTTAGCAATAGCAATCTTGATTTGCTCAAATCCTCTCTACCTTCCTTTGACCATTTGAATGATTCTTTCCCTTTAATCATATCGGTGATTTCTTTTTTAGTCAACTCGGAAAAATATGGCTTACTTGTAGGTAGGGAAAGATTCTTTATATCTTGAATGCATTCAGGATTGATCTTAGTTCCTTCCTTAATAACAATATGACCTAAGATTTTCCCTCTCGTAACTCGAACATAGACTTTTTGGATTCAGATAAATCTTATGAAGTCTGCACCTTTATAATATTTTCTCCAAATCCCTTAGGTGATCTTCTTAATTCTTGTCCTGCACAACATTGTCAAGTCATCTAGGTATATCACAATAATCTTATCTTTATAATTTGCAAATGCCATATCCATGGCCCTTTGAAAATTTATGCCAGAATTGATCAAACTGAAGGGCATTCTTCTATATGCGAACGTACCCCAGTGAGTAGTGAATGTGGTTTTATGTTAATCTTCTCTAGTCACTTCAATCTGATTATAGATGGAGAAGCCATCTAGCATAGATAGCATTTCGATCTAGTTACTACCTACAAAATATGGTCCATGATTGGCAGTGGGTAGTTATCCTTCAAGGAAGCCTGATTAAGATTTTGGAAATCCATACAAATCCTAATTTCTCCATTTTTCTTGCAAACCGGTACAATATTAGCTATCTAGGTCGAATGTCAAATAGGAAACACTATTCATGCATCTAGCATCTTTTGAACTTCATGAAATATTGTCCCTACAATCTTGGGATTATATTGTCTTTGCTTTTTCCAGAATGGAACTGCACTAGACTTTAAAGGTATGGCATGCTCTATTTCCCTGGGTTGGAAAGACTTCAAGTCTTCATATGAATAAGCCAAAATGTCAGAATATTTGGTAAGTAGACTTATGAATTTCCTGCACTCCTCAGGTGAGCAACACTTACCAATATTGATTAGGTGAGGTTTATCCTTGGTACCGATATTAACTTGCTCATGGTCAAGTAGAATTTGTAGGTCTTGCCTGCTCTTTCTCTTTGATAAACCTGTCATGTTTGTCAAAAAGTTCTTCAAGTGAAACCAATCCTTTGGGAATTTTATTTCCTTTGAGTTGAATGATGCCATCACCAGGATCTTCATTCTCAACTCCTTCCTGAATGGGTGAGGTAGTTGATTCGTGAAATGTTGAATCACTCTCTTTAAAGTAAAACTATTCAAAAATTTCTCTCTTTTCCAAGAAGGCAATAATTTGTTGATCATCATTAAATACTTGCCAATTTTCTACATTGTCAGGAACACTTGGCCTAAAAACCATTTCAATGGTGTATTTGACTTGATCAAATTCCAAATGAGGAATCATTAATGAAGCTGAGACTGCTAGAGAATCTACTTTGTCATTCTTTTCACGATGGACAGATTTTATGGAAAAGGCATCAAAGATCGTGATTGTGTCCCACACTTTATTTTTGTAGTGTCTCAAATGATCATTCTTTACTTGGAACTGATTTCTTACCTGTTTCACGATTAATTTTTCATCTCCAAATACTTATAAATTTTTTATCCCTTTCTCCTCTGCAACTTGAAGGCCAAGGATTAACACCTTGTACTTTGTAGTGTTATTAGTATTTGAAAATTCGAGTTTGTAGGAAAAAGGAAATATTTTACCATTTTGAGATATGAGCACCACTCCTACACCTGGAGCCTATTGAGAAACAACTTATATTGAACTCAAGAGTCCATATCTCATTGGAATCTTGGCAAGTGACCTCAGGGGTATGAATTTTTGTAGTCATCATATAATTACCCATACTTGAGCCTTGGAAAAGGATATGTGCATGAGGATCTTCAGTTTTAATTATCGTGAACTTTGCTTGAGCTTCTTCATTTCTCCATTAATAGGAATCATAGCATGAGACCAGTCCATTTGAATCTCACCACTCAAATCCCTACAAAATTTTGTGCTCAACAACATTCCAAACGAGGGAATGTCGGTAACTAAAATAGTTACCTTAACTCACTTTTGAGGGAATTGGCCTAAAACCATTTGGGTGTCATTAATCTTCCTAATTAGAGGTACTTTCTTGGTTTCCATGGAGTAACATGATCTGAATGTTCTTGTACAAGTCAAACCAAGAGCATGTGCTACTTTTTCTCGCATCACATTAGCCAAGGCTTTAGATTCTATAATGCAATTACTTAATTTGCATACGTTGATTAGAAAATACACAAAGAAAGGTTCAATATTTTCATTTGAAGGTGTAATGGCCACCATAATATTTTGAGTTTTCCCATCTTTGGGAGTTTTCAAAATTCCTTTGGAGGAATGAATAGTACAGTCACCTTTGATAAACTGGACCAATTTCTCAAGCTAATCCTTGTTGGATTTCAAGTACTCTACCTGTAACATGGAAATTTTTTTTATTGATATGATCAATGATATCAAATTTAGGAAAAGTAATTGTACTTGACATCTCAGATATAAGTTCTTTTGAACTTGATGATGGCACACTTTTGACCTTGGCCTCGGGCTTGGTTGACACTAATGTGGAAGAAGAAACTTTCTTCGTAGTTGGTTTACCAACCGATTGATCTAACAAAGGCCCTCCTTTCTGTAAGATAGTCTTGACCTTTGAAACCTCAGTCACCTTGGATTATTTGGGAGCCTCATTTGTCTTGGATTCTTTGGGAGTTTCCTTAGAAATCTCTTTATCTCTTGCCTTAGTGGTATCCTACTCCTTTTCTCGGGAGCGCGTGAAGACAGTGAAGGATTGACTATTCATATCTTCTATAATTTCTTCGTATTCGTCTTCCTCATCGGAATAGTACTCAAAGAAATGATTATTACTTTCCCCCTCAGGATCTTCAACTTCAGGTTTAGATGTCTCAAAATTAGGCTCTTCCTCATCAATCTCGATGACTTCAATCTCATCGTTGCTTTCTTCAATGACATCATATTTGGAATTAGTTGTGGGAGTTGCTTCAATAGCAAGCCTCATTGGAAAGCATGCAATCCTGGATTTCTTGGGAATGTATCCTTTTCTCAGGATGTCTTTGTAAGGAGTAGATTTACTACTTTGAGAAACTTGCTTTTTCAAATCCAGCACATCATTAGCCAACTTAGTGAGTATAGTTTCTAAAGTGTTGGGAATTTCTTGAATCTTTCCTTTGATGAAATTTTTCTTGAATTTTCCTACCATGATTAAGTCATCTCCAATTTCTATGGCCAAAGATTGAGCAAGTTTCAAAGTAGCCACCCTAGCCCTTCTCAGCTGATAACACACAAGTTGTTGTGCGTTAATAAAGAAACATTTTTGTCCATCAAGGTTAGGATGAATCCTGACAAGAAATTTGTTCACCATTTTGTTGAATGTTTCCATGAAATTCCTCATGGGTTCTATGGGCTCTTTCTTCACCTGAGATAGTTGGAAAAGAAGAGCATGTTCATCTTCTACCATTTTGAATCAATTTTCAAACTTAGTTTTCATATCATTCCAATTTGTGATACATCCATTGGGCAGATGATGAAACCAATCTACAACAATATCATGCAATGTTTCGATGAAGAGATGAATAGCAACATATTCATATTCTACTGAAAAAACAACACATGCAACAAAAAATCTAGAAATGTGGTCATCGGTGATGTCTTCCCATCTCTGTCAAACTTGGGAAGAATCTTCCTTGATCCTCATGGGAGTTCATATCGAGCAAGTAAGGCCAGTGGGCCTATGGCATTTCCCCATGGTACATCGGTTGCCATTTGAGGAAATGTGGTATACAAAGGTAAAACAACGTGAGCAAGGACAAGTGCTTGATTTGTAGTGATTCCTTCCCATCTTGCTCTTCCAGGACTTGATGCAAGGCATGTAGATCTACGAGGTGTGTTCTTCTTTGGAGGAGATAACTTGAAACCAAATTTTCCTTGAAATTCAAAAGTGGGGTCAAATCAACCTTTAGATTTTTCTCCTCATGTAAACCTCTTTCGGATCATTGGAATTTTTCGACCAGCTCTATCCTTTTCTCTTCGCTCTCTTTCTTGAGATATTTACACCTAAATAACTCTAGTAACTCTCTCGACTTTCTCTTCTTCGTTATCTTGTATTGATGTGGCAAGATGAAAATTATGGTTACTCGTGCACTTTTCCCAAATAGCTTGCCTCAAATATGATGATATTTCTTCTTGAGTATCTGTAAAAACAAAATTTGGTTGTAAGATAGGTGGGTTACCTGTAATATTCATACAACTTATTACCTTGGTGGAAGAGGACCGTGTCAGTGAACATTGATCAGGATGTGTCTAGGAGGTCTTCTGGCCACAAGTGTGGGTGCTCTTCTTCTAAGGTCTTTGATGTAGATTTATCTGCCAATGGCTCTATCCATAGCCAAAAATTGCTGCAATCTTTCACAATTTTCCCAAGCTACTGTTCGAAGGTTGGCAACAATGTCTCCTTGGAAATATTCATCGAGCACAAGGTTTAGTTGAAGAACTGGAGCTTGTGCAGAGGGGATAGTCATAAAGATTTAACCAAGCATTGGTTAATGATTCCTGAATACCCAGTGGAGTCACAAAAAAATTATTAGCATATGGATTTGCACGCATGCAAATTACATGCAATAGTGTGGGAATGAAGTCCCTCCTTAAGGAAGGTGAGGCTACCTTTATTGAAAACCAAAACCGTATTGACATCTAAACATTCAAACTTGTATGTGAGCGGTATTTTGGAACATCAATGGAAAGAAAAGTGAATGAAGGAGATGGAATGGAATGAAGGAAACGAGTGAAATGGAATGAAATAAAAGAACATGAAAGAGTTAGGTAAAAATAGAGCCTAATATTGCATGAAGAGGAAAGATGAATAACCAACACAAATAAAATAGAGTTTGAGTTAGCCAAACAGGAACATGTAAAAAGGAACACACATGAGCAATTAGATAATCAAAGCTTGATCATTGTGAACTAGAACAACTGATTAATAACATTGACAATAAGATCAAAGATAATATTTGCATGCAAGATTCAAAACACCTAACATCTAATGAACATAAGAACGTCAAATGTTACAAGAGATAATGAATGAGACCCAAAGTTCATATTTCATTAACTCCAAAATGTTTTTCACAAAAGAACACAAAGTTTCTTCCTGAAACAAAGCTTGCACAAAAGTATTTTCTTCTCCTCTCTCAAAGTCACCCTTTACAAATGAGCCCCTCACTTCCTTTTATAACCCAAAAGTTGGTTACAAAGTAGTTAGGGTTTTACATGATCATTAAATAAGGCACTTAAGTGACTTTTGACTTTTTCAACAACTTTATTAAAGACAACCCAAAAATAGAAATTACTTAAAATAACCATTGTTTCCCAAATAACAACACCTTTTAAAATATACAATAATAACCAGTGCCTTATCCATTGAAATGGGGTCCTATCTCAAGCGTATGAGAAATGGACTCTCCCACTTCATTAGATACCAAGAAAATCAACTCCCTACACTACCAGTCAAATTAGGATCTACCGCTTTTTCCATTTGAAAGGATCTAAACCTTCCTGTTGTTGCAGGCTCATAGCACCCCTGGATGTAGATCAGGCTTCTAGGTTGATCACTCTAGCATCCAGTGTGATTGCACAACATGGAAACCTCTCTCCAAGCATGGGACTTGTGAAACTGAGAGAGGAATCTCCAGATTAGACGCTGGTTCCTCAAACTCCTCTGATTTAGATATAATGCTCGCACCACTACAAAGGTTCAGATCCTAATCCTACTCTAACTTGCAAGGAGACAGGGGTAGAAGTATAAGAAATTGAAACTAACTAAAGATGGTGATGCACCAAAAGGAGTGGTGAAACATATTTGTTATGTAAATAGACAAAGACCAAAGTTCACAACAAAAACCTACACGAGACTAATAAGGTATAATTTACGATCCGAAATGAAGCAAATAATACAAACAGAGGAGTGAAACCCATTCACAGAGCTTGCATTATCATTTCAAAGTGTTAGAAACACGCATTACACCCTTAGAGAGGTAAAAGAAAATTGTTACAATATTTGGAGAGGTCTGATCCTTGCATCAATCACTTGCTTTGGAGGTGAAATAAGAAGTCTCGCTATGCCCAAAAATGTTCCCCCTTTTAGAAATGAGCCAAATCGGCTTTTACGGTCAAGGGTCGAGCCTAGGAGATAGAAACATACAGAAAACATGAGAGACCATTCCTTCTTGACTTCAGGTGCATTAAAACAGCATGGAGGACCTTACAAACCCATACGATATCATTTTGACCGAAGTATAGGAGAATACGACCCATTCTGCATTAAATGTCGCTTTTGAAATGTCACTTCTGGCCATGAACACGCGTCAGATCTGTTTCTTAATTTTCTCTCTCTATACTACACAAAAATTCAAGATTAACCCATAATCACGTAGATAATTTCATAAGATTTCCGTTGATATAAAGAACGTGCAAATCTGAGCTCTGGATCAAAAGATATGGAGATCTGAAGATTTAGGGCACAAAACAGGTGAAACAGATTTTTAAATTTCTTCCCGCGCTCTGCCACCTGGATGACATGTGGCATGCATTGATTGGTCATCAGGGGCATGGGGCAGACCTTTACTTTTAGCTTTTGGGTGAAATTCTTGCCAAATTCTCTAACTCCTCCCCGAGCTCCGCATTCCTTGCTCCATAGGACACGTGTCCTCTTTTGATTGGCTCAGGCTGACCCCTCAAACCTCACCCTTTGAATTTTGGACTTTTCTCCTTGTGACACGTGTCATGATTTGGTTGGTCTGTAGTTCTACCGGCTCTTTCGTGTCCACCATGTCCATTTTTCCCGGATGTCCTAGTGCTGTCTAGGACAAAAACTTCCGATTCACCCGAAATGGGCTTCCCTGTCCCTTTTCTGCCGGTGACATGGTGTGATATGATTGGCTCTTAGATTTTTCAGCTATCTGAGTCTTCCACGTCCCTTTGTCACAAATGTCCCAGTACAAGAGTTCCCCATTTCGGCCGAACCGGCTAGTTCGCATCCTTCGCATCTTCTTGTCCCAAATGTCCCAGAGCAGTTAGTCGATTTTCTTCTCCTTCGGCCGAACCGGCTTTCCGCGTCCGCAGTCCCGACGGCCCGAATGTTCCTTTGCTCTGCAGACTGCTTGGTGGCCTTTCGCTGATTCGCACCCAGATGTCCCTCATGTCCTGACTATTGCGAGGACTAGGACTTAGACATTTTTCATGATTTTTTCTGGCCCAAGCTTGCTTTTGCAACTTTTTCACCTTTTCTCAGAACTTGCTCTTTTCAACCTGGACAGGAGAGTTAAAAAAAATATGAGGGGACCCTGGGAACATGATTTTTTGCCCTGAATCAATCAATTTGCCTGGGGCTTGAGAATTCAATGCATGTTATCAAAATTTACTCTGGGGGGTGAATTTTGGATAACAATTGGCGAATCGTGGGGTACACCGCTAGGTGAAAAGACCAGTAGCCAGAAGCATTCCATTGGGCATGGAGTTATCAAACATTCAGTTTAGAATCCCAACTGACTTAGAATGTGTAAGGAGGAAGATGGAATATCACCTGATGAAAGCAAAGACTGCAAAACATCTCCATGGACAGCAAGCTGTGCCAAAGCACTTAGGGAAAAAAAAACTAACCTACAGCAAAACAATGTGCACAAGCACTTGGAGGAAAGAAAATATAATATAATATTTACAGAGGTAGTGAACTTCCCTCTAGAAGCAACGCTTGAGATAGATTCCATTGATGGAATCTACAATTCTTCACCATCCAATGAGACCAATTAGAAAGCATTGTTGTTCTTGCACTTTGTGACCATGTATGGGCCACTCTAAATGGCATCAAATTTTGAATGCCTTCCCGGTTTTTCTCTATCCACATCCCATTTTAACACTAGATCTCCAACCTGAAAAGATCTATCTTTGGCCTTCCTATCAAAGGTCTTCTTGATCAAAGCTTGATCCTTTTCCATTACTTGGGATGCCTGGTTTCTGATCTCTTGCAGCTCCATCAACTTTGCATACCTCACCTCCATGGGCTCAAACTCTAGCAACTCCAGCTGCTTCATGAGTTCCAACGTTGGCAACTCAAGTGACATGGGAAAGATTGCCTCTCTTCCATAGAAAAGCCTAAATTGAGAGTTACTGTGGATCTTTTGGGAGTTATCCTATCAGCCCATAAGGCTGATTTCAGTTTGGTATGCCAAGACCTCGATTCTCATCAAGAGTCCTTCCTAATGACCTCAACACGTTCTTGTTTGTAGACTTGGCCTTGGCCATTACCCTGAGGGTAATAGTTCGATGAATTGCTTAGGTAAATACCATTCTTCAGCCCACTCAGTCACCCTAGATCCAATGAATGCCAATGCATTATCAGAGATTATTGTAGCAGGTACACCAAATCTGGTTGTTATTCCCTCATAAAAGTCTAAGATGCTAGACTCATTTGCCTCTTTGAGTGCTACTGCTTCTATCCATTTGGTGAAGTAGTCTGTGGCTGTCAAAATCCATTTGTGCCCTTGGCTTGAAATGGGATTAATGACTCCGATGAAGTCCAAACCCCATTGCATGAATGGTTGGTCAACTGAGATTGGATGCAATGGGAGGGCAGCAAGTCTCTCTTTTCCTATGAAGAATGCACAATTCTTACACCTCTTGATCCATGCATAACAATCACTGAAGATTTTAGGCCAATAATAACCAGCCTTCATGATTTTTAGAGCTGTCACTCTTGGTGCAAAATGGCCACCAGCTGGTCCACCATGAAACTCTTCCAACACCCTTTGAATCTGATTTGTGCTAATGCATCTCAGTAGCACTCCATTCACATCTTTCTTGAACAAAACTCCATCAACAATGGCATACGGAACAGCCTGCAACCTGAAGTGTCTCCTTTGGGTCTTGTTCATCTCTGGGGGGCATAGGCCTATACCTAGGAAGTGTATAACGCCTTGGGTCCAGCAAGGAGTGGGGGAAGCATTGTCTTCTTCTTGATTGCCACTTGGCTCATGGCTGTCCTGGACTGTCAAAACAGCCTCTTCTTTGTTGCATACTTCTTTTTGCTTCCCCAAAACCAGCTACTCACACAGTCCTTTCCCTCTTACCAGCTTGGTGATCTTGATCTCAATGTCATATTCCATGACACGGGTGATCCAACCTGCCCTTTTCTCATTCAAATCCTTGTTGAGGAGGAAGTCCTTAACTCCAGCATGTGAGACCAGCAACTGGACCTTGTTGTTTGAGATTAAATGCTTGAATTTCTTCAAGCTTCTGATTACTACAAGCACATGCTTCTCAATAAAAGAGTACCTCACCTCATAGTCATCTAGGCTCTGGCTGAAGAAGGCAACGGCTGCTCATCATTATCTTTGTTCTGTTGTACTAGAATGGTAGAAATAGTGTCATCACCTCCAAATGCATAGAGGATGAAATCCTTGGAGAAGTCTGGGTTGATGAGAGTTGGTGCTTGAGAGATAGCTTCTTTGATTGCTTCAAAACTCTCCTTTCCTTCTGCTTTGTCTACTTAAAAGCCATGCTCTTCTTTAACATTTTGGTGATGGGCTTGACAAGGCTACAAAATGCAGGACAAACTCCTGCGGACAAAATTGATCCTTCCCAAGAAGCTTTGAAGAGCCTTCTTGTGACTTGGAAATGGTAGTGCTCTTATGGCTTCAACCCTCTCTGGATCAATTGCAGTCCCTCTTTCAAGACAATATGGCCTAGAAGTTTCCCCTCATGAGCCAGGAATATGCATTTTTTGGGATTCAATGATACCCCAAATCTTCTACACCTCTGAAATACCTGCCTCAGATGAAAAAGGTGATCCATTGCATTTTTGGAGAATACAGTGATGTCATCAAGATATATCAAAACTATTTTATTGATCAACCCCTTGAATGCCATATCCATTGCCCTTTGGAAAGTGGCTCTAGCATTTGATAGGCCAAATGGCATCTTCTTGTAGGCATATGTTCCCCATTTGGTTGTGAAGGCTATCTTGAATTGATCTTCCTCCTTCACCATAATCTGATTGTAGCCTGAGTAGCCATCAAGTAGTGAAAACCTTTCTGAACCAGCTACAACCTGCAATATTTGCTCCATGGAAGGGAGTGGATAATGATCCTTGAGAGAGGCTCTATTCAAATCTCTGAAGTCGACACACAACCTGATCTCTCCATTCTTCTTTCTGACTGGGACTAAGTTGGCGACCCAACTTGAGTGTTTGATAGGGAAGATGATACTGGCCTCAATAAGCTTGCTTAACTCTTTTCTCATGAGAGGTTCAATATGGGGATTCACTGGCCTTTGCTTTTTCCTGACAGGCTTGGATTCCGGATCCAGCTCAATAGTATGTTGTGCCAACTTTGGGTTGAAACCTCTTAGATCTTTGTAATTCCAAGCAAAGTCATTTGGGAACTCTTGACAAAGCTGAACAAAATCAGATTTCTCTTGTGAGGTACTTACTTTGCCAATCTACAATGTTTTGGCTTCTTCCACTAAAATAGGCTCGAATCTTCACCCTTTACTTGAATGTTCACTTTTCCTTAGGAACTGATCATTCGGGTTGAAGATTGACTCCAAGGTTATGAGGCCTTTTGGTAACTTGTTAGTTCTCAGCTGCACCACTTGGTCACCATACTGCTGATGCAGCTTGTCTTGATTCCTGGCGGAGAACTCAACTTCTTCTTGTAGGAAATTAACAATTTGCTGATCATTCTTGAAGACTTGCCAACTTGTATTGTTATCCGGAACAGCTGGTCTCACAACCAATTTGATATGAGGTTGAGATTTCTCACTTTTGATACTTTCTACAACATCAAACGCAGCCCCAATTGCTGCTAGCCTGTCAACGGCTTCATTCTTTTTTCTTGGGATGGAATTGATGCTAAAAGCTCCAAGATCTTCAATAAGATCCCATACCCGATTTTTGTAGTTCTTTAATAGATCATTTTTGGCAGCATTCTTTCCTTTGACTTGGTTTACAATCAGCTCACTATCACCAAATACTTGTAAATTCCCAATGCCTTTCTTTTTTGCCAAGGTGCGAGTCCATGAATTAAGGCTTCATACTCTAGCTACGTTGTTCGAGAAAGAAAACGAAAATGGAAGGTGAGTAATACTTTATACCTTGTGGTGAAATGAGCATAGCTCCTCCTCCTACACCTTTTCTACTCCTTGACCCATCAAAGAACAATTGCCATACTTCATTCTTGTCTTTGTGATCCAGCTTGGTGATGCTGGGGAGAGGTTGATTCTCTTCATGTAAACAATAAACTCCTAGCGCAGATTCTTCTACTTCTTGATAGGGATCAAAAGCATGTATCTTGTTTGCCCATTCATCAAGAGTTAGATCTGGGATACTTCCAACCTTGGTGTCAGCCTCATCAGTGCTAGGGTGATCTTCTTGATCAAATGCTGAGCAATTGGCATTAATCTGACTTGGAGTGTAAGGCTCAATATGGAAGTTTGCAATAGGTTCGAGATCTGATTGTGGCTTTGGTTCCAATCTTGTTCTGAATAGCATGTGTGACCAATCGGCAAGACAAATACCCCCAATCTTGGCTGTGAAGTCCCTTGACAAGCAAAGAAAAAGAGTGGTGGAAGGTCTATGATTGATACATCTTGTAAAACAACAACATTTGGACATGCGTGCAAGGTAAGACTCAAATTTCTGATCACTCCAACTATTGCTATTGCTGTCCCATCTAGCTGCACTACCCCTTTAGATGTTATTTCATACTGGAGCCCTAGCTGATCAGCTATCTGTTTAGGCATTACTGAGCTACTTGCCCCAAGTCTATCATGCAATTATGTACTAGCTGATTTCCAATGATTAATGAAACATAGAAAGGAGGGGGCTTCAACATTTTACCTTGTCCTCCATGACTTCCTTCAGGCTGGGCAGCATTTGTAAGAACTTTGTCTTACATCTAAACCTGCTGATTCGAAGTTGGCCAATCCTTCATGGCAGCTTGCAGTAGATCTCTTTGGCCTGGGATAGATAGGGATTCCCACATTGATATGTTGACGTTTGTATTCTTCATCGATCAATGATCTTGAATGGTGATGAAGGATCTCTCTCTGTCCCTTGGTTTGCACATTTACTCCTTGCATGTGGGTAGCAACAGTGGCATTTGAGTTGGCCTAGGGGCTGTTGTTGGCTGCCCTTGTGCATTTGAAACTGGACTTTGCTTTCCAATCATTTGTGGAGCCGTGGAAGGTTGTGGATTGGCTGGGGCTAATGGTTGTTCTTCACCCAAATTTCTCCTCTTTGACCTTGTGTTAGCTGCAACACCTTGAGAAACTGCTTGATTCATGCCACATAAATCTTCTGCTTGCCAGTTCACCAATGTGGTGTCATTTGGGGCTGATTGTTGTTGGAATGTTTCTTGTTGTTGACTATTTCCTTGACTGCCCTCGCCCTCCACACCAGTAGTTGTCACCATTAGTGCTTGATTGAGAGCACCATTGAAACACATGGATTGGTTATGAGGCTCGTTACATGGAAAGCACCAATCATATTCCTGAGCAATGTTGTTCTGTGTTGGCACTAATGCCTTAGAGGCAGATATGGCATTTGGATTATAGGGCTGGAATGGTCTATTGGCAGGAGGCCTTGTTTGATTCATATTTGCAGCTGGATTAGGTGGTATTTGTGGTTGGTATGGTTTTCTATTAGGCTGAGCTTGGGGTTGATAAGAAGGTTTGAAACCTTGGGCTTGTTGCCTCTTGAGAGTAACTAGCTCATTGCCTAGGTTTTGCAATTGCTTCATGACCTCTTGAAGCTCATTTGGGGCACTTGGAGATGAAGTGGAAGCTTCATTTGAACTATGATTTCTAGGAGTGGGAGGAGCCAAATTAGGTGCTTGATGGGTGTTTGGGCTTTCTAAACTTGGAAACAATGGCATGGGAGGTCTAGGGGCAAGTTTTCCAGCTTGGATTAAACAATTTTCATCCCTAATGGCAATGCTATAGGCCATAGGGATAGTTATGCCTCCCATGGACTGAATCAACATAGAAATATAAGAATTTAAAGCTTTGAGATAGTAGAGAAAATAACCTTCTTTGTTGCTTTGTCGCTGGAATCCTCTCCCAAGTTTTTTGAAATCTGAAGTTGAAATCGGTCAGCTGCTCATTGGGAGCCCTCTTGATAGTTGTTAGCTGCTCCAAAAGAGACAAGTTGTCTCCCTTCTCTCCAAATTGCTCATGAAGTGCAATACATAGTGGATTCCAGTTTGTGATAGAACTAGCTCCAAGGCTTCTAAACCGTTGTAATGCTTTACCCTTGAAGGAAGATGCTAGTAACTTAACAGCCACTTGCATTTCATTGATTTCATGAATTACACAAAGGTTAGCAATATCTTTAACATGATCACTTGGAGTAGTCTGATTTTCTCCAGTGAAGTAGGGAATGTTCTTCAAGGCTGCAATAGTAACTGGATGTTGTGCAGTGAGAGCAAGTGGGTTGTGCCCTGTGAAGTTGATGTAGGGATTGTTCTGAGCCATTCTAATTGGTCTTAAAACCCTTGTTGACTGAATGAAAGGCCTACCAGGTGGAGGAGTTGAGAGAGTTCTGTTTGGTGGAGATGGAGACCTTTGAATCCTTCTTCCTCTTTGCCTTCTTCTTGGAGATAATTGCAGGTATTCAAACAACACTTCTTCTTCTCCAACTCTTGACCTTGTGGTGATTCTTCTCATGAGTTTTCAGGCTTGCACTTGGAACCAGCTGGTTCTTCCCCTTGGAGTCGCTAGATATGCAAATAATAGCTCTTTTTAAGCAAGAAAAATGCAGAAGATGCACATCAACCCTTCTGCAATAAAAATGACACCTCTCTCTATCCCACCCGGCGTGCCAAAACTGTTGTTGTAGGCTCACACCCCGGATGCAGATTAGGCTTCTAGGTTGATCACTCTAGCATCCAGTGTGATTGCACAACATGGAAACCTCTCTCCAAGTGTGGGACTTGTGAAACTAAGAGAGGAATCTCTAGATTAGAGGCTGGTTCCTCAAACTCCTCTGATTTAGATCTAATGCTTGCACCACTACAGAGGTTCAGATCCTAATCCTACTCTAACTTGAAATGATACGGGGTAGAAGTACAAGAAATTGAAACTAACTAAAGATGGTGATGCACCAAAAGGAGTGGTGAAACATATTTGTTATGCAAATAGACACAGACCAAAGTTCACAACATAAAACATACACAGACTAATAAGGTATAATTTAGGATCTGAAATGAAGCAAATAATACAAACAGAGGACTGAAACCCATTCACAGAGCTTGCATTATCATTTCAGTGTCAGAAACATGCATTACACCCTCAGAGAGGTAAATGAAAACTATTACAATATTTGGAGAGGTCTGATCCTTGCATCAATCACTTGCTGGAGGTGAAATAAGAAGTCTGCTATGCCCAAAAATGTTCCCCACTTTTAGAAATGAGCCAAATCTGGCTTTTATAGTGCAAGGGTCGAGCCTAGGAGACAGAAACATACAAAAAATGTGAGATCCCATTCCTTCTTGACTACAAGTGCATTAAAATGGCATGGAGGCTCTTAAAACCCATACCATATCATTTTGACCGAAGTACGGGAGAATACGACCCATTCTGCATTAAAACTGTTCGCTGAAATGTCACTTCTGGCCATGAACATGTGTCAGAGCCATTTCTCAATTTTCTATCTCCAAACTGCACCAAAATTCAAGATTAATCCTAGAATCACGTAGAGAATTTCATAATCTTTCGTTGATATAAATAAAATGCAAATCCGAGCTCTGGATCAAAAGATATGGAGATCTAAAGATTTAGGGCACAAAACAGGTGAAACGGATTTTTAAATTTCTTCCCACGCTCTGCCACCTGGATGACACGTGGCATGCATTGATTGGTCGTTAGGGGCACGGGGTAGACCTTTACTTTTAGCTTTTGGGTGAACTTCTTGCCAAATTCTCTAACTCCTCCTCGAGCTCCACATTCCTTGCTCCATAGGACACGTGTCCTCTTTTGATTGGCTTGGCTGACCCCTCAAACCTCACCCTTTGAATTTTGGACTTTTCTCCTTGTGACACGTGTCATGATTTGGTTGGTCTGCGGGTCTACCGGCTCTTTCGCGTCCACCGCATCCATTTGTCCCGGATGTCCCAGTGCTGTCTGGGACAAAAACTTCTGATCCGCCCGAAATGGGCTTCCCTGTCCCTTTTCTGCCGGTGACACGTGGCGTGATATGATTGGCTCTCGGCTTTTTCGGCTATCCGCATCTTCCACGTCCCTTTGTCCCAAATGTCCCAAAGACAAGAGTTCCCCGTTTTGGCTGAACCGGCCGGTTCGCGTCCTTCGTGTCTTCTTGTCCCAAATGTCCCAGAGTAGTTAGTCGATTTTCTTCTCCTTCGGCCGAACCGGCTTTCCGCGTCCCGCACGTCCCGATGGCCCGGATGTTCCTTTGCTCTGCAGATTACCTGGCGGCATTTTAGCCGATTCACGCCCAGATGTCCCTCATGTCCCAACCGTTGCAAGGACTAGGACTTAGCCATTTTTCATGATTGTGTCTGGCCCAAGCTTTCTTTTGCAACTTTTTAAACCTTTTCTCAAAACTTGCTCTTTTCAACCTAGACAGGAGAGTTAAACAAAATCTGAGGGGACCCTGGGAACATGATTTTTTTCCCTGAATCAATCAATTTGCCTGGGGCTTGAGAATTCAATGCATGTTATCAAAATTTACTCTGGGGAGTGAATTTTGGATAACACTTCCCAAATTTTCAAACATCTTTTCTTCTTCTAGAGGTTCACTTGGTCAAAGAATAGCCTCACGAAATACCTGCAATTCAAGAATTCTACTTGGCATATCATTTAAAATTAACAATTTTAGTTTGAGCATTCTCAAATAAGTTCTTAAATTTGATGCACCGTTCCATGGAAATTGATGAGAAATTGTTGGTGGGAGTGTACATGTCCTTAAACAATTTTGAATATTGTTCTTCCACCTACTCCGATGAACACCTTTGATTATGCTCATTTACGAGGTTACAAGGAATCTCAGCCATGAATTCCTGAATCAAGGAGAGTGAAGTGAAAGCTTCATTACACATGCTATCATAATGAATCATAGAATCCTTGAGAAGTGTCTTTCTTGATTTGATATGCGAGACACCAAAGAAAATGTGTCCCTCAATGTTCAAATTCAAGAATTCCTTCAATAACTAAAATTGAGGATTCCATACTTGTCATTTCTTTTAAACTGGGCAATATCTCATCCAAATTTGATATAGCAGAAACAAAAGTTTCTTTGAAAGAAAGAATTGGATCCAGATATGTACTGATATCTTCATGAAGCTTAACCGTGGTCTTGATCATCCCATGGCTTAAAACGAGAATCTCTGAAAGCCAAGTTTTACAGACATGGCCCAATTTGTTTATTTCCTTTGACAAATTGAGAGTCTCTTCATCTGGGGCAACGAATGCAGTAGGTCGGGAAGGTGGGTGATATGGGATTTATCAAATGTTGAACATATTCCACCAATTGATTCTTTTCAGCCCTAAGTGAGTGTTTTGAGACTTATATTTCTCAAGTCTTTTTAGCATGATATAAATTGAGTCGCGAGCCATCACCATGTCACTTTATAATGTAGATCTTCCAAGTCCCATTCTAGAAACTTCATAGTCAATAGGCATCATAGCATCACGATTTTTATCCACTTGTGGAATGGCAAGGTATGTAAATTTGTTTCCATCATTATCCACCATTATTCGAGAAAGCACCTTAGGATTTTTAGGAATGGCGTCATTCGAAATTTTGAAAAGGGAATCAAAATTGATGTCAATTGGCTTGAGAACTCTCTTCCTTTTCTTTACTTCAGAATCAACCTAGGAAGGAGTTTCATTCACTATTTCAGCATACGGAATCATGGAGATTGAACCAATATTCTTATTATTCCCACATCATGATATCCTTCTTGAATCCTATCTACGACCTCGATTTGAGGAGACACAACCTCAATATCCACTTCCTGATTATTCGGAGATTTTGGGAAATACCTTCATGAACTACATGCTCTGAAGTGTTTGATATTAGAATTACCTGCACCTGAGTGGATGTTTGTTTGAAGCATGGATGAGGATCATTTTCTTCTAGATTTAGAGCACTATTAACAATGTGGGTAGAAAAATCTCTACTCGAGGTAGAAAATATAGACACAAACTCTTTTCCTTCTTTGGGGTTAGGATTTTTAGATCTTTCACCTTATGACACATTACTTGGAAAAGTGGATTTGAAACCACTCCTTTCTCGCTTGTTGTGTATGATTGGATGGTAATGATGTTGTTCAAGAAGAGACTTTGGTGGAATGGAGACCCCCTTGTATTGGCAATTTTTGTGATCCTGAAACATGATCTAGAATTGATTGCAATTTGGAAAGTTCCCTATCATACCAAGATATGCTTCTTTCAATAATTGGTTGGTTCTTGCCATCAAGAGAAAATTCATCTCTTTTAGTCTAGTCGATTCGAGGCAATGGGGTAAAGGAAACAACATCATAGGAGGGATCGACGACATCCTCATCATCATCTATGAATGAATCAGGAGGACTCTTGATGTGGAAGGCCTTGATCTGAGAAAGTGTTAGGTGAGAGTACTCCCGTCTTCTTACCTCATGTTCATCTGAGCAAGCAGCCCAGAAATCTTCCATGGTAGGATTATGTTGGTACTTCACTCCCAGAATATTTTGCATATATCCATTGATATCAAACTAGGCTCTCTTCACATATGGATGGATGGTTATGAGAGTAAACTCTTTTTCCATGAGCTATGCATTGAATAGATTTGGGCATTGGTATTCCCGATTTGGATCAAGAAATGGATTCCTAGATGGTGCTTGTCACTAAGTAGGAAATGAACTTGGAATAACTATCATGCCAACTCCATTAATGCCCATCTGTCACTAACATACTTAGGGAGTTTCCAGAGGGTACCAAAGCAAAGCCACTCATGTGAATGTAGGAAAAATATGAAAATTGTATAAACCAGGTTCCCATTGAGAAATGATAATCATGGCTTCTTTGGAAAACCTTTCCTCCATTTTCTAATGCAGTTCCAGATCATGCGGAAGGTGAATGCATCATTGACTCTTCTAAAATGGTGAGAACTATTTTTGAAACTGAGTTAAGGGTAATAGTGAAAAACATTGTTCGATGACCCCATGACCCCTCTTGTTTTAAGTCTTGAAAATAGCTTTCTTCATGCTACTGCATAGGTTAGATATGAAGTCATGTAGAAGCATCCAGTCATCTTAAATTCTATCAATTTTTGTGAATGCTTTTACTAATGATGGTGGCACAATCCAAAAACTCTTTCTTGGCTAGGATGATATAGATAAACTAGTACATCCATGGGTGGAAAATCCTTACAGAAGGTAGACTGAAAACTCGACTTAGGAGAGTGATCATGTCTCTGATTTCTTCCATGAACTCAATACGGTATAGTTCTTTGGGGAGCCTATCAATTTGAGGTCTCTTGGTTACTAACTAGTTGTTGTTGACCATTTTTCTCCATCTCAGGGGTTCTTCATCCTAGAACTCTTGTGCTGATTGGTGAGTGATATCCACATTCTCAGGAAAGTTGAGTATTTTGAGCATCTCCTCAATGTGTTCAGGTGTGATTAAGAGGAAAGGCTCATGGTTATCTTTGAAAATTCCTCATCTCTCAGGGTCATAATGCTCTGTGCAATTAATAACCAACTCTAGACATTATACCGAGAAAGGGAATGTTGATGCTTGGGGTAGGCCACTATGGTAAAGCCTATCTGAGAAAATAGTTTTACCTTCAATTTTCACTCGCTCTCAAAACTGTTGCATGTTGATGTGACCCAGATTTGTATCAGTGATGTTTTCATATGCTAACTTAATGGAGTGGGAGGGATAATTCCTTGGAATTCATATTTCAAGGTGGATTTGTTAGATTTCTCCACTGGCTTCCTCGATCTCCCCGCAGATTTGGATTTTTTGGCCATTATGAATTTAACAAAAAAAGTGACTCAGGCATTCCAGCATAACGCCAATGGGGTGGGTCTCGGTCTCGAAACGTCCATCAATGCAAGAAAAATATTTTTCACTTTAATATTATTATTATTATTTTTAAAATAATAATAATAATTGATCCTGAATTACAATTATCTCCTCTTTAAAATACAAATATATCGAGGCTAGGCTCAAGCTCCAAATCTGGAGACAAAAATGATATCTATTTATTTATTTTAATTAAAATCTCCCAATTTTAATATTTCACGTGGATCAATTTAATCTTTTTAATTCTTCCTTGTTTGGCAATACGTAGACCTTTCTTCTTCCTTGCTACATTCAGACTTCTCTTTTATTATTGCATGTGTGAATGGAGTTTCCTTTCTTTCTTGGCCTGCATTGGAGATCTTCTCGAAATGCATTTTGAACTGTATTCCTTGTGCTCACATGGTTTGCTATCTTTGTGTGAATTTCTCATGGGCTAGGTGCGGCCTACCTTTAATTAATTTTTAAAAACTATGTTTTTTTGCACAAAGTGTGTGGGATGTTGCTGCTTTTCTATCCCCGGTGTTTCTATGTCCCGGCTTTGGCCTCGCATTGAAATATGTTCCCCTTGTGAAATCTATTCCCTGTGGACATGCACATGAAATAGCCTTGGTGTGGAAACTTGTCTTTTTCCTATGTGTGGGATGCTATCGCTTTATTTCTGTTTTTTAAAAATGGTTTTATATTTCCTTATGCTCGGTGCATGGAGTTCTCATGGCTAGGTGTGGCTTTTCCTTGGTAATGTCTCCTTTGTTTTAAACTCACAATTTCTCTTCCTCCTGTCTTTGCATGCGTTGAAAGGGATTTTTTTATTCTTTGTTTTATTGGAAATTGTTCTTATTTCCCTAGGCGTGTGTATTTTCCTTGCACATTTTTAAAATACTATTATTTCCTTATTTTTGGTTTCTCACGTGGCCTATGGTTGCACTTTGCTACCCCTATGTGGAAGGATGTGTTCTTTTTGTTGCTTTCTATTAGTATAATTTTGGGACTGCTTCTTTCCAATGTGTGAAAAGAAATTTTTCTTTGTCCTTTTGTTGTCTCCCTCTTCCTGGGTTGTGAATGTGTGGAAAGCTTCTTATGCTTGGGTGTGGGATTAAAACTATTCTTCTTGGCCTCAAGGCATGGTCTTTTCGAATGTGTGAACTATTATTTCCTTGGATGCGTGTGTCATATTGTGGGATATGACAAAATATTATGTTCTTCAGAGGAAATAAGAAGCAAAGCTTCACATGACTTTTTCCAATGGGTTTGATGGAGGAAGTTATGGAATTAATCTAACTTCCTCTCTTCCTGGGTAGTGGCTTGAGTGCCAAGGGGAAATGGGGAAAGCAATGGACAATTGCAATGGGAATGGAAAAGCGGGTCGAAATCCACATTCAATTTCCCCATGTGGGAAATTAGGGAATTTCTTACCCGTTAGCCAATCCATGATTTAGCAATTGGCAGAGGAAATCTTATGTGTGGGAAAATTGAAGAAGATTGCCAAGTAAAGGGGAAATTCGGGTTTGGGAACCCGATTGGCTTCCCAGAGTTGGAAGTGTAAGTTACTTCCCCAGCATTAAAATTTGTCGAACAAACTTTTAATTTATATTTATTTAATTAAATAATTCTTAATTTATTTAAAAATTAATTTTATCAAACAAGAAGCAATTAATTAATTAAATATTAATTAATTAATTTTAATGTATTTAACGCGATTTAAAGCCTGGCGGGAAGAGCTCTTGAAAAGGATGAAATGAAGACCAAAATGATCACAAAAATGAGACGATCGTAATGAGGGCAATGAACCATGCAAAGTAACACTTTTCAAAATTTTCAAAATTTTCATTTTTTTATTATTATTTTTTAATAATTTTGCAAAGTCAAAATTAGCTGATAACACCCACCAAGTTTGTAACCTCCACTCTTAAAATCCACATACACCATCCTTGGGAACACTTTTATGGTGAAATTTGACCTCCAAAGTACATCAAGTGCAAAGTAACTTCAACAATCTGCCAAGGAAGAGGGGTGGGACCCACAACATGCAAAAACTTGACAATTTTTCTATTTTTCATTACTTTTTCAATTTTTGTCTAACCAATGAGAGTGAGGTGCACTTTTGAAGTTGGAGTTTAAGATTATATAATTTAAAGTGAATTTCACCTCTAAAATTCCTCAAAGATCCCAAATTACGCTAGGAACACTTAATGACATCATCGTGTTAATGAAGAATTAGATCACAAAGTGCACTTTTCACCACAGGGTCCAAAATTAACAATTGGGACATATAGTGTATTATTTTGATTGGAAATAGGAAAAAAATCCAATGATACAAATTCTAAACTTTTAAAGTTATATATTCATGAAGTTTTATTCAATTTACCACATTTTCCTTGGAAGGTGCGCTAGTGGGATGAAATGTTATAGTATTTTGAAACAAGTATGAACCAAAATATCACTTGATTCATGAAGGGGGTTCAATGTGCTTAAAATTGGCCATTTTTTATGATTCTAACTCTACTTGAGGGTCCAAAACCTTTAGTGCAAGTTCCTTTTCTTGAAATACCATCATGTTGTGATGTTGGGAAGGTTTCCTCTTTTATTTTCCCAAAACATTGTTTTACATATTATATCATGTAGTAGACCATGTAATATTTTTGATGAATAGGATTTGATATCCCAACATCAACCAAATTTCCCAATACCTTTCCCAGAAGTTGACCCTTATTTAATGTTCACACAATCATTTTCCTAAAATATAACCTAGAGAGAAAGCTTTCCCAAGATCACTACGAAGCTCACATAATCTCTTCCTAATGATAATGTCACACGTGACAACTTTCGGACCTTTCCTTTGACTATAATTTGGGATCCTGACATGATCTAAGGCTCCCAAAAGTTGACACTTAAAAATAGAAAATTTGGCAATTTTGACAATTTTGACATGTTTGACTGAAAAGGGGCAAAAAATTCAATAGGGTTATCAAGTAAAATTCCTAGAAATTTCACATACCAAAAACTAGCTCTAACTTTGGGACTTGTCTTGGGTTAGACAAAGTATGAAAAAGGAAATAAAGGAACACCATAATATCGGGACGTTAAGAAAACCAAGTGCTTTATCCATTAGGTAGAATAGAGTCAAACAAAAATAGCTTCTTGTGGAATATTTATTGAACACCACACACACACATAAAAATACAAAAATGAAGGGAAACACAAAGGGAAACAAAATAAGGAAAAAAAAATATCTCGCCTATGTACAAGTGGGGATAGCCTTATTTCATTATATTACTTGTTCTTCTACATAATTTACCCATGTATAGGTAACATCAAATGATGTTAATTTTTAAACCCATTAAATGGTTCATTGAAGTAATGCCCCTTTCTCTATTGTTGGGGAAATCCATCTGCTACAAGTTATCTCCATATACTTTACAAAGAGAAAGTTACGGGTTTCTTCTTGAGAAAGTTTTTTTGAATCCTCTTGAAAGTTAGGATCTAATTAAACAACACAATAGATTTTTTGTTTGAAATTCCATGTCTATTTTCCACTCCCATTTCAAATTAAACCATGCTTCTGATTTCTTATTTTTTTACATCATTGCTACAAGATTTATCCTTGATCATAACATATTCACCATGTTCACATCTAGGCATGTGCTCTTCGACGAGCATTTCCCCATTTCTTTTCATGCTCTATATGACCATTATTTCCATAAATTGGTCCTTTATAGATATTTTGAAACTTTTGACACCATCATAAAATTATTGATGAATCACATTTACTAGCTATTACAAATGGTTATCCTTTACACACACCAAATTATTTCGACTTATTGCCTACTATGATGTAACTCACATAGTGTATCATATTATTGAAATCAAAATGAACAAAAGGTTCAATGGGGCTTAAATAAAGAGATCATAAATTTTTTTATGACCTTTTTGGATTGTAATAGTCATCCCTGTGATGGATATATCTTCGTCTTAGGTGGAATCATCCTTGTGAGAGTCAAACACATTCTTGTCCATAAATTCATCCTCGAGAAGTTCCTCTTATCTAGATGAAAAAGAGAAATATTCATATTCACAATCATACTCATTGGGTAAGTCCTCATGATGGGTCTTGAGAAGATTATTAGAAACCTAGGACTCATATTCAAAGAAATCATTTGATATCACATTTTCTTCATGGCTTTCATTTCTTATCATCTTTGGATTAATTTGTGGGAAGTCAAGATATCCATTATCCTATTAGACACATGTCATTATTGTTGTCATTGATCTCAAGTAAAATTGATGTCAAATTGTTTCCTAGTGTGCATAGGAGAGTGCATGATGTTTTCATTGATGTGAAATAAGGTGAAATGCGTGAAGTTTGATTGGTAGTGTCTAGTTTTTTGTGGCATGGTATGTTGCATTGATGAAGTAACATGACATCTAGATGTGAGTGCATGTTCTTGATACATTTTTCAAGAAATAAATGTGTAGTGAGTGAGCTCTTGAGGTGTTCAAAGGTTGCTATGATTTATAACTTGTTCATAGAGTTATGTCATAGGTACATGAGTGTCAACAAGATGGAGAATGTGTCATGTTACATGAAGCATGTGTTGAAGTAAACCAATATAGTCCTAGTCCTAGACCCAATACAAGAAGATGGTATGATAGCTTGAGGTATGAGGTAGAGAATGATAATTTTATCATGTGAGGAATGTTGTGACATTTCATAACATGTGTGGAAGACTAACCATTTTTGAGTCCCGTAATCACCTAGCTATCTTATTCACTTACCAACAGAGTAAAAATAATGGATTAAGTCTAACATTTACGCTCCTGTCTCTACAAAAGGAAGAAAGAATCTATGGATAGAGGTAAGTACTTTTATAAATAATTTCAGCAATTTTGATTGGATTTTTAAGGATATTTGAACACTCCTCTTTCCCTGGCTGAAAAGGAAGGGGGTAGTCAAGAGTATATTGCTAGTATGGAAATTTTTGTAGATTTCATATCTCATAACTCTTTGATGGATATTGAACTAAGAGGGATCAAATTTACATGGAGCAATAGGAGAATGGGAGAAAAATTAATCATGGTTAAATTAGATAGAGTGCTTGTCTCAGTAGATTGGTTTTCTATCCAAGATTTATGTCTTTCAAACCATCCTAAAATAGGGTCCGATCACAATCCTTTACTTTTGAGCCTAGAAGACAAAATAAACATCTCTCTGTCTCTGTTTGGATTTGAGAAAATGTCGGAAAAACATCCTGATTTATACAACAAAGCTAAAGAATGGTGGAAAACTAACACAAAGGGATCACCCATGTTCATATTGGTTTAGAAGCTTAAGAATGTCAAAATAAATGCCAAAATCTAGAACAAAATAGTCTTTGGTAATATTTTTGCAACAAAAATCACCAAGAAACTAGAAATATTGGAAATAAAAGATCAAAATAATGGAATGGATGCGATTGATTACTACAAGGAAAAGGAACTCCTCAGTGAAATTCATAATCTCAGAACTTATGAAGAGATACACTGGAGACATAAATCGAGAGTGATTTAGTTAAAGGAAGGGGATATAAATACTTTTTTCATCTAACTACCATGAAACACATAATCCATTACAAAAATTCGTCATTGAAATTTAAGGGTAGGAAATCAAATATATGGAGTCAATTAAAAAGAAGAAATAAAGTTTGACAAAAAAATCCTCTCCAAAGAGGCTCAAGACAATGAAACTAGCACCAATTTCTTGCTGAATTTCATCCCTCATTGTACTGATATTCAAGAGGAACTGAGTAATATTCTATCATCGGTGGATATTGAAGAATTAAAAAATATTGTCTTTTCTTTTGAAGGAGAAAATTTCTTAAGACCGAATGGCTTCAAAGCTTGACCCGATTTTTCCAAATTTATTGGGAGGTTTGCAAAGATGATATGTTAAATGCAATAAATGAATTCTTTAACACTGGAAAACTTCTAAAAGAGGTAAATAATTTTTTATAGTTTTGATTCCAAAAAGATTGGGAGATAAATATTTCAAGGAATTATGATCAATAAGCCTCTCAAACACCATATAATTTTTTTTTTTATAAAGACAATTGCATGTCTAGAATGCAACCTCTTTAAAAAATATCATCTCATGGAAGCAAGGTAGATTTGTTTAGGGAAGAAAATACAAGATGGCATAGTTTTGGCTCATGAAACTTTACATTCCATGGATAAAATCAAGAAATAAGGTATGGCCATCAAGCTTGTTGACATGAACAAATATTTTAACAGGGTTTCATGGGAATTCCTTGATAAAGTTTCAGAGAAAATTGGTTTTAATACACACTTCAAGAAGATAATAAGAGAGTGTATCTCAACCCCCATGTTCTCCATTATTATAATGGAACTCCTATATTTTAGTAGCACTGGGAGAATAAGGTATGGTTACCCTATTTTACCCATTATCTTTATCATAATGGAAGAAAGCCTCAAGAGAGAAATAAGCAGCTAAATCAAGCAAGATACTTACATGGTTTTAATGCCTCATCAAGGAAACTCTCATTTTATCACTATAAATTTTTGGATTTCACCATTCTCCTCTCTATTACTTTAGTCAAAGAAGCAAAGAAATTCAAATTCTTATTAAAATGTTATGAGGAAGCTTCATGACAAGTCATAAATTATGGTAAGAGCTCTATTTTTTTCATTAATACTCTTGATGAGTGACAAAATAAAATTTCTAAAATCTTAGGCTATGTGATTAAATCTATGCTAGCCACTTATCTGGGGATGCCAATGTTCAAATGAAACCTCCCAATTTCTATTTGGAATATGCTCTTGTATAGGTTTTAGTCTAAAATGGCATGTTAGAAAGGGGTTGCGTTTTCTAGTGCTGCCAAAGTCACCTTGATTAAAAGTACCCTCCAAAATATTCTTGTTTACCTTCTCTCTCTTTTCAAAATTCCCCAAAATATTATTGATTTGATTAAAAATATTCAGAAGAGATTCTTATGGGCAGGAGTTGAAGATAAAAACAAAATTCATTCGAGTTACCTAGGAAAAAGTATGCAAACTAAAAATCAAGGGGGTTAGGAATAAGAAACATCAAACAAATGAATATTTCCCTCCTTGCTAAAATGGGTTGGATATTTCTCAAGGAAGACTCAAATTGGTGTAACATAATCAAAAATAAATATTTACAAGAGGATTTTATTGAAAACTTCACTTCTTCTATGGATTTACCTTTAGGTTCTCATTTCTGGAACTCCCTAATCAAAAGCAGAGAGATTATTACTAAGGGCATTAGATGGGAACTCAGGAATGGAAGCAAGATAAAAATATGGGAAGATAAGTGGAATTTGGAACTTGATCAAGAACGGTGGACTAACTCTCAAAATCGGATAAACAAGCTCATTGAATTTTTGAGACAACACAAGTGGATACATTAAAAGTAGAAATGGGAAATCCACATAGATAATACTATCATTGAAGAATTAAACAAACTAGAAAGAAAAAGTATTTCTTCAATTCAAAAAAATATTGCAAACATTTATATTCCTAAGTAAAGGTTGATGATGAATTAATATGGAAAGATTCAGGGATGTAAATTACAATGTAAAATCTAGATACACCATGTAATCCAACACCCAATCCACATATTTGTTGGAATTTTTTTTTGGTAAAGAGATGATACCTAAGGTTAATTTATTTTTTGTAGCTCATGGTACAAAAAAAGATCTTCGTAGTTGATAATCTGAGAAAGAAAGGACATATTATTATTTATAGGTGCATACTTTGCAAAGAGGCTGAAGAAACTATTAATCACCTCTTCATACACTAAAAATTTACTTACAATATTTTAGGCCTTCTTAAAAAAATTATTTTAAAATGGGTCAACAAAAACTTGGTGAAAGACCTAAAAGAAAATCTGGTGTTATCATACAAAAATTATCTTAGTAAAACTTTTATGGGACCTCACCCTTTCACACATAGTGTGGGCTATATGGAGAGAGGAATAAGATAATTTTTAAAGAGAATATATTAAAGGTGGACAATGTATTAAAACATTTGATTAGGCTAATTACTGAGAATTTAAAAACTTCCATTTAATGTAGAAAAGGTAGCCTAAAGGATTTAGATATCAAATTTATTAGCAAATGGAAATTACAGCTCGATCAAGATCCTAAGAAACAGAGTTCTAAAATTGTTAGGAGAGAGACTCTATGGAATAATCCTCAAGAAGGTTGACACAAGTTAAAATTTGAAAGGGTGGCTAAAGGTAACCCAGGCAGAGCTGGGGGAGGAGGAGTCATCAAAAATTATAAATGTGACATTATTGTGGCCTACACCGGTAATATGGGTGTACAAACTAATCATAATGCATAGGAATTAATAGCTTCATGGGGAATTAAACTCACCAACTCTCTAAATATTTTTGAACTTTGGGTTGAAGGGGATTCCATGAACATATTGAAGCTGTCTTCTAAGAAAATTTTCCCCAAGTTAGATAATTAAAAATCATTAAAGACTCCGTCCTCATCCTAAATAACTTCTCAAGTTATGAAATATATCATACTTTTAGAGAAGGAAATAAGGTTACTCATTTGTGTGCAAATATTGGAGTGAACTATGATAAGATTCAAAATTAGATAGGGATTGGAGAACTCCTCCAAAGATCTTAACCGTCATTAGTAGTGAAAAAAATAAAAGGGAAGAACTAAGGTGCCTTCGGGTGAGTTTGTTTCCTTTTTGAAGTCTGTGCTTTTTTTTTGTTGTGTTGGTTGACTAAATCTCGGGTTTCTTTTGCTTTCTATCTGTCTACCCACATGTGAATTGTTGTTTTTTCTTTGTTTTTGTGCTGGTTTCTTATTCTTCGCAAGTTATTTTTTGATGTTTGGTATTTTTTGTTTCATGAGATCTTTATGGACATATTTGGATTGAAGATCCTTGTTGTAATAGGGTAGGGTCCCTGCCAAAACCCTCTTTTTACCAAATATAAAAAAAAACTATGCATGGTTACATGAGCCATTCATCAATGTTGAGGCATAAAGTTTAGATTAATTTGCAATTGGAATGAGGTAAAATTATTCCCTATACTTTATGAATAATTATTAAGAAGTTAAGTGAGCTTAAACCATTATTAAACCCTAGTCTTGTAGAGATAGACAAAATATGAAGGGTTTGGCCATGTAATGACTTGGGAAGGGTAGCATGAAGGTACATGGGACATAGATAATTCATCAGATCTCATTTTTGTGGTTGTGGAATACAATAGGTATGATGGTAAGCTACATCAAAACCTTTATTTTGTGAAGATTTGTATGTACATGCATATTTTCTAAGTGTCATGGTGAAAAATCAGTTGTGAAGAAAGCTTGGGATTTGTGTTAAGTTTCCAAGAAAAATTTGGATAGATCATGTGCAAGAAATTAGTGAAACCTTTCTCTAAAATTTTCCTACCACAAATGACCTAAAGGGTACAAAACCAATCATGAATATCCAAGAGGGCTTGTTATGTTTTTCATGTTGTAGTAGTGTATTATGGTCATTGATAGTATTTTTAGGTCATGTATGGTGTTTTTTAGGATCATGGTTTGATTAGATGAGGTGTTGTCATGCTTAAGTTCTAATGCCCTAAAGTTCCCTTTTAGGATTTTCAAGAAGGTTTATGGAACATGATTGTAAGTATGGATTTATTCATGTGAAATATTCATATGAGTGCTTGAGGAGGATTTTATGGGTTCCATTGAAGTGTTCCATGTAGTGGTAATGTGTGGAAGTGATGTTTGAGGTGTTAGATCTTAATGAGTAGATGATTGGTTCTTGATACCTAGAACCAAGTTTGAGTAGTTACAAAGAAGGAAGTGTTTTGGAGTGTTACGCCTGAATGGGAAGTTGGTATAATTTTTGTGAGTTTATTGAATATTATATCTTTACGGTGATGTACCACATGTGTCTCTAAGATGTGATTTTTGTATGAACCAACTTGTTTTTGAAGACCTATTTTTGTGCATTATCAACATGCTTAAGTGAGGTAAGAGAGATGGAGGATTTGAGGCCTTATGCCTTATTTGATAGTGTCTCATGGATTTGGAGAGTGTGATAGGATCATGTTGCATCAATACATGTTCCCAAGAAGTCTTGAAAACTTGGCTTGAGATGTGAACCATCTCACTTTTGGAGATTGGTAAATTAGGTGTTTAGACATAATATACGACGCTTGCCAAATGAGGTGGTGTATACTGAAGATGGATTGATCAGAGTTGTCTAAGCATTAATATGGTTTCTATAGGTTTTTTATAAAGTCTACTGAGCTAATGGATTCTTAGTGTATTTTTCTTGTGTCCTTGAAGTTTAAATTATGAACGTTAGGAGAGATGAGTAGTGTTTAGCCATAGTTGTGCAAGTTTATATTTGATAGGCTTATACCGACTTAAAGGGTCATGTAATATCATTTGATTATGTTTATAATGATTCTTAATATGTTTTAGATTACCAACCTTACATGTTCATATGGTATTTTTCCAGCCTATATGGGTTTGTGGCATGTAACATGTATATAAAGCAAAGTGAAAAACTCATTTTAGCTAGTGGAGGAAATGAAGGTGTAAGAATATGTGAGAGGTATCTATGGTAGAGAATATAAGAGGATTAGTATCTAAGAAGAGTAGATGATCATAAATTCAAGGTAATATGACCTAATCAACACATTTTTGCGTATACATGAGAGAAGAAGGAGAGAGAACAATTTGAGAGGGTTTTGAGTGAAGAGAGTTGAAAAAGTGATCAAAATTAGTTGGTTGAGCAAAAAGGTTAGAAAGTGATCTTAATATTAAGGTAGATAAGTGGGTGCTTGGTCATCTTAGGGGTTGTATCCTCCTTTTAGAGTGGGTTCTTTACTAAATATGGGTTGGTTCCTTACTAGTGAAATATGTTGTGATGTGTAATATTCATAGGATTCCTTTGTGTTGATTAATTTATGCTGAGGTTTATTTGGTTTTCTTACCCTAGAGAGTTTCCCACTTTATATCTTGTTTCATTGTGTCATTTTCTCATGTGTATGTTTGAATGTGTATATTTTAATCATCTTAATTCTTAAAGGTTTACAATTGTGCATGGTTAATTGAATGAAAGTTTTAAAGGAATAATTCACCCCTAGTCTTTGTGATTCCAACATATCCTTATCATCATAAAGTAGAGAACCTATATCCATATTAAATAGGAAGTACATAATGTAAAATTTTGGTTCCATCAAATCGTCATGTTGTTTCTCAATTGAGTCAAACATGTCTAAGTACTCCTATGTCAATATAGGAATATCATCATCTTCCTCAAAAGTTACGAAATAGTTTTCATATATTGAATCTTGGTATAAAATGTCTACCCTTAAGTCATCCTCTTTTTAATAGTGTATCCCATCTTTCTTATAGGAAGGAGATTATTCATTTTACCCATGAATGATATGGTGATGTATGGCCATTCCATCTCTATATCTCTTCTAACATTACGATAGAAAATCCAACTAAACAACATCCCATATGAAGTTGGAATGTCTACCAAAAGTATGTTCATCTTTTATTTCTTCTTAGGAAAATTCACAAATTCTACTTAAGTATCTTTAATCTACCCAATGAATGGTACTTCATTTAATGACATGGATTAATAATGGACAAAATCATCAGCGAGAGAGAGACCAATGGACTTCGTAACTTTGGTGGGCATGACATTGTCAAAGGCACCAAATTTAATGATATAATTACTTAATTTATACTCATTAATCATCAAAGATAGATAAAAGGGTTCTACTTTCTCATAAGTGGAGGATGTTGAAGCAATAAGGTTATAAAGAGTGGTACTAGGAGTGGAAATTGTTCTTTAGTAGTGGAGTTGATGGAAGTAGACTTTGAGCTACCTCGTTTGATTAATTTTACAAGTTTATAAATTTTTTTGGGATGAGTTATTAGATACTCGGACTCAAAAAAATCTGACTATGGAATTCTTAACATGATCAATGATGTCAAAGGATGAAGAGGTGTATACTTAGGTAATAATGGAATCCTTGACTTGTATATGAGCTACATTATTATAAATAGAAGTGAAAATTGATTTGACACGGGAAGAGGAAAGTGTCTTACTCGAGAGAAGTAGATGTGGCTTTAGTAGAGGTATTTTTGGGATTCTTATTAGCTAACTCCATGAAATTTGGTAGTGGTGATCCTATTGTTTTTTATTTTCTATAGAATCACCTTTTGATGATTCAAGTGATTCACTCCGAAGCGGGGTAAGAGACCTCTCTCTATTATTATGAGTGAGTAAACACTTTGCACAAGAGTAGCTATTCATATCAAGCAAAAATTCTTTGGAATATTCATCATATGAGTATTAAAAATACCCAATGTTTGCATATCCAACTGCTTCTCTACTTTCAAGTTCTGATTCAACAATTTCATATTCTCGGGTTCCACATGAAGCTCTATTAACCAAGAAATCCTTAGGGGATTCAACAATATGATTCTGGTTATAGTTTTGATTTGGGGCATGATGACCCATTTTCTTCTTTATTATATTTAAAGAATTCACTAACTTTTGTAATAATGAATTAGTAGCTTCATATTGAGTACTTTGGTCTTTATTGTTTATTGAATGGTTCTTGATCTTCCCTAACATGATAAGATCATCTTCCACTTCAATATAAAGTTTTTGAGAATTATCTAGATTATTCAGTTGATTCCTTCACAATATGAACCCAAATTTAGGAAATTGGGAATTTATGAAGAATCTCTTTTAATTGTCTATAATAGGAAAAGAACTAATAGGAGTATTTTTAATCAACTTGTTGAATTTGGCCATAAATTATCTCATGGGTTCCTATGGTTCCTTATTTATTTGAGACAATTTAAAAGAAGGGAATGATAATCTTACACTATCTTAAACCTTTCTTCAAACATATATTTCATATCTTCCCAATCTATGATTGTGCGAGATGGAAAATAGTTGAATCATTCTCGTAACATTATCTTATAATGAATCCATAAATAGTCAAATAGTAACATCTTTTTGTCCTACCCTAAGAAAACAATATGATTTGATAAAGGATATTATGTCCTCATATAGACGTTTATTACCTTCTCCATAGAACTCGGGAAATTTATTTATTGATCCTATGGGTAGTTTTTGAAGTGGAGTTAAAGCCAACAAACCAGTGTTCTGACCCCAAGTTACTAGATCATCCATCTCTAGATGAATATTTTTAAATGGTTGTGGAGAGAATGGAATTACAACCGAACTATGTAGTGAAGTGTCAAATGAAACTTCATGAGCTTGTCTTGGAATCCATTTAGAGAGAACGTATGAAATCAAATTGTTCTTACAACACAAATACATGATTATAAAAGACTAGAATCTTAGTTATTTGGTCTTCTTTAGTGAATCTTCTATCTTCCAATTTTTTAAAAAAATGAATCACTCAATAAAAAATAGGTTTTCAAATTGGCCAAGGGATAGGATATTATTATGTATAACATTTAATAATTTCTTAATTTTTTTTTGTTTTTTTACTATTTTGAATTTATTTTTTTAGAATAAATGATTTTTATATTTTGTGGAAAAAGGGTACTAGGAAAAAGAATCTTTGATACCTATTAGAGTCACCAAAAATGTTGATGAAATAGTTTTCAAGGACAAAATATGGGTTTTCATCAATGCTTATGGGAAAAATTCCCTTCTCTTGGGAATAGGAGTCTCCCATTTATTGAAATATAGATACTATGTACACTAGACTAATATCATGGTTGCCCAAAGGCTATGGAATGTGTAGAAACACCTTTTTGTGAATTCAATGCTAGATTAAAGAGGGATAACTTTATAGATATGGGAGAGAGAGAGAAAATTAATGTGGTGAATTGTATTGATGAGAAAAATATAGATTTTATCAACTATAATTTAAAGGTAATTTCAGTTTCAATTGGAGGAAAATAGAAAGCACAACACAACATCATGGTAAGAAAGTTAAATATAAAATACAAGAAAAACAAAAAGCCTCATAAATATATATTCATTCCAAAAAGAAGGGAAAAATTCCTTCAAATTCTTACAAATGTTAACATGTGCTCAACTAAATGATAAGATGAGAATTTAGGCAATTTACTTAGGTAGGAAATAGAATAATATATCTTACTAGAGAGGGCAAAAACGGATCCCTTGGAATGGAGAGAGCCTTACAATTTATATGTAAAGCCAATGAATTTTCACATTCTCACGTGACCTTTCAAATTAAAGTGCAATATCAACAAATAAATATAAACTTTAAGTGACTTAAGTCACTTTTACAAAATTTTCTCCTCAACAGAGAAATAAAATGTTAGAGAGAGAAAAGAAGAGAGAGAAAGTGTGATCAAAAGAATATGTTGTAAGATGAAGTTCTTCTCTTCCTTCATTATGGAGATGAATGTTGAAAGCTGGATAATATTTTCATTATCTTCTTCTATAATCAGAACATGTATTTTATTAGACCTATAAATGATGTTCCAAATCTTAACTAACTAATCATCTTTAACCATACTTGGGAAAATTTCTTTCAATTCTTCATATTTGTGATCAATGGTAAGATGAAAAAGTTAACTTGTTGCTAAAAACATGATTTGTTATCTCTCACATGAGAAAAAAATAATCCTAGAATCATCATAAATAATACACTCACACCACACATTCCCGAACTTGGTAGCCATGAGCTCTTTTAGATGTGATAGTATCAAATATTTATTAAGAATCATTAATGGAAACATAGGAATCCTCTAAATATAGAAACTTCCTCTTTGTGAGATGACACTAACCCATGAATGAATGAAAAATAAATTCTTGAAGAATATGAGCACTCCTATCATGACTCTTGAATGGATAATGGGGAGGATATTAAGAATACACCAACACCATGGTTCCCATCATGAGAACCTTAAAATGATTCAATTGTATTTTTCAAGATAAAAATCCTCATGTGTACTCGAATCAAGTTATAAAATGAATTTTCCTTCTTTCATTATCCACTTTAGATCATTGAAATCCATGTGTTCCACATTACTCTCCCCAATGTCTAAGTATTAAAAAACTAAGACTAAAATAGGCTCGTATATGAACTATTTAAACTTCATTGTGATTCTTTTAGGTTTCAAAAGCATAATAATGATGGTGAAGTTCATTGGGGCAAGAAATAAGTAATTACAAGATGGTTTACAAAAAAATGATATTTTATATGGGTTTGAATGGTTATGACAAGTTGAATTCTTGTTTAGAAAATTTCGATGAAAACTTAAATCCAAATAAGACAATATTTAATTAGTTGGAAATATATTTATGATAAAAAAATAGACACTATAAATTTGGTGATTAGCCCTTGTTAGAAACAACAAGAAATGGGAAAACAAATTCTAGCTAAGACAGAAGCTTGAAAATGGGTTTAATAGATTATAGAAAAAAATTCAATCATTTGTTCTAGAGCAACAGTTTTCCACATGGATTCATTTTAAATTCTTTGGAGAGGTAAGAAGGAGGGGAATTGTTATAACTCAAAATTATACCTGCACATGAATCATGGATATTCAGGGATTTTAGGCAACATGAGAATGTCTCCAAGTTGTGGGACTTATTCTTGAAATAGACCTCTAGATAAGGCTGGTTCATCTACCTATTCTTGATGCTAAAAATAATATTATTGCTAGGAAATGCAACTATCTAATCCTAATTTAAAATCCAAGGACTAGGTGAAGAGAGATATTTATGAAAAGGAAAATCCTATGCTAAAAGAGAGGTCATAATACAAAGAAAATGGGGAAAGACCCTCTCAATGAGGGAAAACAAGAGAAAATAGGAAAAGAGAGGGAAGACATGAGTAAAAATTCCAAAACAACATTTATCCCTCCATTTTCACATAATGTACGATAAATAAGGGACCTAAAAAGAAGAAAATGAATGTACAACACACCACAACAACAATAGATAGGAAAAATTCAAATAAAACAAGTTAGGGTAGAGAAATAACCACAAAACCATATTATATTACTTGAATTATGGAAAATGAATTACAATGTAGTATAATAGGGCACATAACACCCTTTTTGATCCCAAATTTTAGGGATGTAACTTAAAAACACTCGTGAAACACTTTGAAATGACACCCTTATATTATGATGGGGTGCAACCTTAATAAATGAGCATCAATTGCCAATATATAAAAAAATGGGGGGGAGAGAGAGAGAGAGAGAGAGAGAGAGAGAAGAGGGAAAAGGATAGATAAATTCAGATTTATTCCTTCAACCACCAATAATATACATTGAATGAATAAAAATAAACATGATAACCCTACTAAACACATTCTCCTATGATCTGTTTCTTTTTAGAGAAGGTAAGAGCCCATACGTCATTAAATATGGTACCGAGATACTTGGAACTATATTTTCAATACTGGGACTGATTTATCCTTTTTCATCCACAAAAATCCACCAACATCTACAAATCCCGATTCTAAAATTAATTTCATGATGAAACTTTTCCAAAAAGACCAGCTTTTTCAAGATTTAGAGTTATGGGGAGGAAGATATGGTCATGTAAATTCTTGATGCACTATAGGAATTAGACAAAGTTCCCCATGGGTCGTGATAGCACACCTTAATAAAAATGTGCATTGGCGTGGATAAATAAACTAATTAGGGTATCTTGAAGGAAGGTTGGAACTATAATTGGTGTGCTCATAGGCCTGAATTACCCGATTTATTGCAACCCATCTACACGTTGGTTATGTTTTCCAATCGAGTGAACTATAGACCCTATGGAGATGTTCCCTTCATTCTCAATACACCCAACCTCATCATAACACTTCCCTATCTACCATGCTTCATCCCATCATCTAAGTCATGTGTGCATAAAAATGGAATAAAGGAACAATTCTTTGTGTTCCTAATTTGGTGATTTACTTGATTGGGAGAATATTTTTCCCAATTTTGAGTTTTTGGATAGGTATGGAAATGAATGAGTGTGGCAAGGAGAATAAGAATGCTCGAGATCACTAAATTTTTTCCGAACATGATTTTTCCCATATCTTATCATTTTATACTACCCAAGAGTAGGATAAAGTGTAAGTTAAAAAAATAATTTGAGAGGGAATATTTTAGATAATAGTTTGGTGACTCAATGTGGATATCTTCCTATCATATAGTAGATCAATGGCCTAGAAGCATCCATTGGGCATGGAGTCACTGAATATTTGTTGGAAATAAAATTTGTAAGGTCGACAAGTTGGTGGGTATCTACCATCTCTCTAAGAATCTAGGTCCCTTTGCTTGAATGGTGCAGCTCCATTTAGTATGCATGCATGAAATTTAAATTTGTGGTGAGTATAAGGTTGGGGATCCAATAAGAACACTCCACTTGAACCTACAACAAAATATTGAAATTTATTGAAAGGGAGGAATTTTCTAAGAAGATAGGAAAGGGATTGGGAAAAATAATAGGGATTAATGTCTCGAGGTAAAAATCAAATTCCTATAGACATTAATCGTAGTACTTCAACACAAATATATAGAAAGAAAAATAGTTTTTCTACTTGCATCAAGATAAGGTATGATTAGGAACAAAAAAATCAATAACTCGCTCATCAAAAAGGAAAGAAACTCCTTTCTTCTTCATTGATATTTTAGAAAAATTGTACATAGTGAGAAATACAAGAGCATATGAGAGGAAGGAAATGGGGAAATAGCTACCTCTTTTTCTTCTTCACAAGTAATAATCTCTCATGAGAATAAAATTTAAAACCCTTAAGAGTGAAGGTTCCATCACAATTTATAGACTTGAGAATGATGATTCACCTACCCCCACATGAATTTTCATTTGTCACATTACAACATGTGAATTTTCATATTCCTAGGTGTAGGATTAAGTCCCATTCTATTAATTAAGGGTGAATTATTACATTACAAGAGAATGTTTCACAATTTTCTTTACATTTTGAATGTGAAGAAATAGATAAGGGCAAGGGCCAAGGGGAATACCTATTGTGGTGGTTTGGGTTGATGGTTGTTATGCAAGTTCTGACTTCTCACCCAATGCTTACTATTAGAGCTTCCTTTTGGATGTATCGGAACCACACCTACACGTTCCTACATCTTACCACATTGAGTTCTTGGACCGTATCCTTTACCCTAGATACTGAACCTCAACAACCGTTGTTTGGATGACCTTTATGAACGTAGCTAACATATAATTGTTATGTTGAGAAACCCTTGTATCTCATGACATTTTACAATGTGTGTGTATGTATGAATGCTCTACCTAATCACCCAACCTAAGTCTTATAATCAACATACCCTCGACCATCACCTTATTCACACCTAACCCTATTTTCTCACACCACCACCTCCTCATTTTATCAAACAACTCACCACTTCCTTCTCTTACCTCATTAGTTCCTAGTTTGAGGGAGTTTACCATCACCCACGCTTGGGGCAACAACACCTTCACTTACACTCAACACAACCACATCTTAATTTTTAAAAGCATTTCTTACCAATACAAGCTACGCAATAAAAATGGGTAAAATGTAGACACCAAAATTGGGTCACACTCCCTTTGGTCCCCCATCGAATAACTAACTCAAACATATTCACCTAAACATGACCCCTTCCACCCCACACTAATATTAATTTAATTAGCTTAATTAAATTAATACCCATCCTCACAATATTCATTACTTAATTATTTTAATTAAGCTAATTTCCACCTCACCCCTCCACCTCACCTAGCCACCTTACCCTAGACCTATTCTTGGCATGTTTCCATAACTAACTAAGACTTGGTCCCACTTACTTTAATGAGTTAAGACTTAGTCCAACCCTAAAAATCAATGCCTATTATCTCTCTAACCACATTCGCACTCATGAAAAGGGAAACTTCCGATTTGATTTGGGAGAATAGAAAGATATGGCAGAAATTATTACCAAGATCTCGCCATTTTTAGTAAACCTAGGGAATCCTACCTTAACCAACATTGGTCACCCCTAAAATGATGTCGGTCAACTCAAAACCACCTTCGGTTAACATTTATTCACCTTATCAACCATGTTTTGGGTTTGTACATTATGATATCAGAAGAAGACGAGAAGAGAGTTGCATGCAAGAAAAACTAGATCCTTTTCACACCTACAAACATCCATAGCCCATACTAGGATAGATCCAGAAGTATAGCACTCACGAAGCATTCCGGGGAGCACTAATATGGCACCAAACACCATTCTTCGATGAACATCTTGCCATAACCATTCAGCCATCATACTTGTATAAGGTAAGTATACCTTATACCAAAGTATAGTCCATTTCAAAGATAATAGCCTTTATTACTTTTGTTATTAGTTTATACTTTGCATGTCCATTCCCCATATCCTACCTTGTAGATTTAGCCATTCCAGGAAGCACTACTATGGCACCAAACACAATTCTTTTGATCAACTTCCATCACCATTCAGCCATCAAACATGTATCACAATAATTGTACATTCTACCAAAGATAGTTCATTTCAAGATAATAGGATTTCTTACTTTTGTTATCAATTTATACTTTGCATGTCCATTTCCCATCTCCTACCTACTTGTAGATTCAGCCATTCCTCTACCCACACCACCAAATCACCCATTCTCACCTACTACCCACCTCTGAGTATACTTGAGACTTTTACAGACCTCCCCATCCACCCTTCCATCTCTTTTTAGCTCTAGTTCAATCCCCACAATCAGATCTTATTAAGTTCCTTTCACCTGACCCTACCCATGTCGTTTATCCATGAACCTCATTGATCCCTTCCAAACCATCATTAGTTATACTAGACCGGCATTGATCTCTCGTGTTTCATACCATTTTCCAATAACATAACCAAATAACCTTCTACCAAGTGACCTAAACAACCCAAAACCAAACTTTAACTAGTCCCAGTGACCACGACATCTACCTACACTTTAGATCGACTATAGCCTTTTTTTATGTTAGATTTTCTTATTGTTCTCGAATGAAATACCTAAATCATATCAAATATAGTAGGAATTTGATTATCTCTCACATTAAGTTGTTTTAAATAGTGGATTGACAAACCATCTAGGGAATATCACACACTTGCCGGGATCTAGCACACGCTAGGTAGTCCACTTGTTATATATTACTTAACTCTTATTTTGTGGTCTTATTTTCTATTTCAGGTAGTTCCTCTCAGCCAAAAGGTAGCTTTCACCATTCTCTTTATGTTTTGAATGTGACAAAATAGATAAGAGTAAGGTAACTGTTGATGCAAAATCACAGCACCCCTGGATGCACATCAGGCTTCTAGGTTGATGTTCAGGCATCCAGTGTGATTGCACAACATGGAAACCTCTCTCCAAGCGTGGGACTTGTGAAACCAAGAGAGGAATCTCCAGAGAAGGCTGGTTCCTGCTCCTAAACTACCTGCCACAAGCTATTCCAGTGCAGGCAAGCTAATCTAATCCTAATCTAACCATGCCAAGGAGACAGAGAGAGAGAGAGAGAAGGGAAAAACAGAAAAAGCCTACACTAAAACGGTGATACACCAGAGAAGGAGAATGTTGGACATCTATCAAAACTGCCATGGGACAAGAGAGGTGAGCAATGGGAAGGATGGATAGATGCATCACGAGCCCAAGGATAGATTTCACACGAGAAAATGTCCCAAAACTCCATGAACACGGCTCAGGACCTACAATGAACATTCAAACATTCACAAATACTGCAATGAAGAGAGGCAAGAAGAAAACAAGCAAAAAAAGAAAGGATGGACAGATGCATCACAAAACACATTTTGTTGCTTCAGAAGTTTTCACAGAACATCATTCCATTAATAAGAGGCAAAAACGCCATTACAGAGCAAGGGAGGAGGTTCGAACTCCATTTTCAACCCTAGAGAAGAAAAGAAGGAAAAGCAGAGTAGAAAGAATGAACAACCTTTTTTTTTTTTTTTTAAATGAGCCAAATCTGGATTTTACATTGCATGGGTCGAGCCAGGGGACAGAAACATGGGAAAACGTGCAAGCCCATTCCTCATCGGGATCGCAGATGCATTAAATCAGCATGGAGGATCTTACCAATCCATACCCTGTCACTTTGAGTGATTTTTTTGAGGAGGATGCGACCCATGTGCATTAATTTGGCTGCTTAAAATGTCACTTCGGCCGTGCGAGAAGAAGAATGCGACCCATTAGCATTAAAACAGGTTGTTGAAACATAAACGCCGCTCGCCATTATCATGCATCGTGTCGTTTCTCGATTTTCTATCTTCAGACTACACCAAAACTCGAGATTGATCCCAGAATCATGTAGAGCATCTCAACAGCTTTCCGTTGATATAAAGAACGTGGAAATCTGAGCTTTGGATCAAAAGATATGGCGATCTGAAGATTTAGGGCACGAAACAGATCAAAACGAATTTTAAAATGTTTTCCCGCTCTTTGCCATCTGGATGACACGTGGCACGTGCTGATTGGACAAGCAATTCTCTCTCCTCCATCTTTCACGGGCTTTCCTTTTGAAATTGCTTGTGGGCCCCTTAAACTTGGACACGTGGTGCCATTTCATTGGTTCGGTTCAGCGCTCGATAACTCGCCCCTTTGACCTTTTGACTTTTTCTCCTGTGAGGACACGTGGCAGTTTCTGATTGGTCCTCGGCTCCTTCGCGTACTTCACCTCCATTTGTCCCAAATGTCCCATTTGATTTTGGGCCCTTTGTGCTCATTTCGGCCGGTTCGGGCATTTCGCGTCCATTTGTCCCAGATGTCCCATTTGATTTTGGACCCTCTGGACTCATTTCGGCCGATTCGGCCGGTTCGGGCATTTTTGGCCCGCTTGTCCCACTTTGCTTCGGACTGACTTGACTCTTTTCGGCCGGTTCGGCCGGTTCGCACCTTTTTGGCCCGATTGTCCCATTTGATTTTTGGACCTGCGGCCCTTTTTTTCGGCCGGTTCGCGCCTTTTTGGCCCGATTGTACCATTTGCGTCCCTCTTTGGCGGATGATTAGCCAATTTTTTCTTGGTCGAGGCGGCATTTCACGCTGTCACGTACTTTTGTCCTAGATGTCCTGTTGCTTTGCGGGCTGTTTGTGCTTACTTCAGCCAAGCCGGCCGGTTCGGGCCTTTTTGTTCCAAATGTCCCGACTACCCCTAGGAGTAGGACTTAGTCATTTTTATGATTTTTTCCTGGATCAACCTACTTGCCTTCTGCAACCTTTTTTCACATTTTCTCAGAGCTTGCTCTTTTCCTCTCAGACAGGGAACTTTGAAAATATTTGAGGGGACTCTAGCAACATGATTTTTGGCCCTGAATCAATCAATTTTCCTGGGACTTGAATATTTCGATGCATGTTACCAAAATTACCCGGGGGTGAAATTTTGACAACGGTTTAGCGACTCAATGGGTCATCTCGCTCGCTAGATGAATGATCAGTAACCTAAAGCATCCATTGGGCATGGAGTCATGAGTTGCAACCTGCAACTGATCGAACTTTGAAAACCTCCTCGAGCCACTTGGAAACACATTGAACCTAGAGTGTCTTCACCAAGATGCCACTTTGAAATGAAGCGTGCAAGAAAGGAACCAACAACACCAAAACTATGTACAAAATTGAAAATCATACATGCCCCAAATGGAACATGCAGAGTGTGCACAAGAACTTCTTCTCGAAAGCAAACCTAGCTACTCTACACTAAGCGGAAGCAAAGGCAAGCTAAACAAATCCTCAGAATCGGGTTGTGAGAAATAGCTTCCTTTCTTCAAAATTGGCAGCCATGCAATTGATTTGGAGCTGATCATGGCTGTTTGGATGGATGGAAAATCAACAAGAAGTTGGTCTTCTATCCAAATCATCAAGGTATCAACTGACAAATCCAATACCTCTTTTAGTTGCTCTACATTTGGATTGGAGAGGTATGGCAGCTGATCCTTGGTACTTTGTAGCTCATCCTCATGCTCAGAAGCAAGCATGACTGGTTGTGGCTTCTCCTTTGGCTCCAATGAAGCCAAATACCTGATTGGGCAAGGTCTGATCAGTTTGATATGCCGATAGTTCTGATTTTCAACTCCAAGAATGGAGTTTTCTTGCAGACCCACCTGAATGGATGATGTGGAAGAAATGGTGGAATCCTTCTGTCCTTTCTCTTCCTCCGATGAAGAACATGGAAGATTAAAATCTTCCAATTTTGATTCCAAAGGGCTGCTATAAGATGCAGGCTGCTGCAAATGAATGTTCTCCTCCATGACAGCAGGCTCTGGTGTTTGGAATGTGGATGATGAAAGAGAGAATGGTGAAAACTCAACCGGCTCTTCTCCATCAAAACAGTCCTCCAAATAACAGGTAAACCGCCTCATTCTTTGCTCTTGCTGCTCATATTCAACTTCCTCCATGGTGTCCTCTTGATGTGCAACCTGACCACCATGGTTTGCTTCACTCTCCAATATTGAGTTTGAGAGATCAAACTCCTCTTCATTACTAGAACTTGAGAGAGGTGAAGTAGAAAGAAGAACTGAAGGTTCTCCTGTAGCCTGCTTTGTGCTCAAAGCCCTTGGATCTACACTTTTCTCTTCCCGGCTAGAATGTGCTCCTCTTCTTTTGGATTTGGAGCAGCTTCTCCTTCCTCCAATGTTTGAAGACAATCTTGCTCTTGATTGAACTCCTCCTCCAGCATGAAGTTTGTCAAGTCAAACTCTTCAATTTGCTGCTCTAGAGGACAAGTTGGGACTGCAAGATCTTCTTCTTCAACAAAATCAGTCCTCACCACCATTTGTTCAACCTTAGCCTCTTCTGTAGGCTTAACCATCAAGGGGATCTTTGTCATCCCAAATCTAAGAGCCCAACTCTTCGTGATTTGTCTATCACTTCTTTTCTTTTTGGCTCTTCCTCTTGTTGTCCTTGATGACTGATTTTTTCAATTTCTTCTTCCCCACATGGAATTGGGGATGCAAGAGGAGGGATAGATTGAAACTCAACTGATTTGACATTTTTTTGTGGTGGTGGAGGAGGTGAAACCTCTTGTTTCTTTGGAGGAGGGGGTATTTCTGTTAGCTCTTGTGGAGGGGATGACTGTTTGGAAGGGAAGAGGAAAGAAGAATCGAGGTGTGGTGGAAGACTAGGGGATGGGGGAATGGATTCAACACTTGGGACAGCAGATGGAGAGTTTGAAACTTGACACTGCTGAAATGAAACAGATTGGGAAAGAGGAAAAGAAAAGGCATGAGATGGTGTGCTTACCCGTTGACAAGGTTGCTGAATACTTCTCTCATACACCTCTATTTCTTCAATCCACTTTGCAAGCAAAGGCAGCATTGCAATCATGAAGTCAAGCTTCTCCTGAGGGCTGTAATGCCTTGGAAAAGGTCCCACCCATGGACGGGGTGCTCCGTAATCGATTCCAAAAGCTTTCATTTGTGCTTGAGCCCTGGATCGCACCATCCCCACCTCCATCTTTTGGATTTTCTCCAATGCAGACCAGCATCTTGGATCTCGATGGTCTTCATTGTATGCACACCCTTGCTCTTGAAAGCTCCATAGCCAAAATGACTTTGCATCGCTGCTGCTCATATGGGTATGCATGCGATCTTGAATCTGCTCAAAATGCTGATTTGGAGGATTTATAAAACATGTTGGAGGTGGAATATACTGTTGTTGTTGATGTGAATTCCATGATGGAAATGAAGTCATGATTGCACAACTTCATGGAATGGAAAAGAATGGAGGGGATGTAAAGAAAGATGGATGAAAATGGATGGAAATGAATGGAAAGGAAGGTCTGCAACTTCGAGAGATAGGTTGTTGACCGGATGGAGTCGCCAGATGTGTTTGCAAGTGCCTCCAAAGGTTGAAATCTTCACAGGAACACATCAACCTACAAAAGATGAAGTGAAAGACCTCTAAGGTCCCACCGGGTGTGCCAAAACTGTTGATGCAAAATCACAGCACCCCTGGATGCACATCAGGCTTCTAGGTTGATGTTCAGGCATCCAGTGTGATTGCACAACATGGAAACCTCTCTCCAAGCGTGGGACTTGTGAAACCGAGAGAGGAATCTCCAGAGAAGGCTGGTTCCTGCTCCTAAACTACCTGCCACAAGCTATTCCAGTGCAGGCAAGCTAATCTAATCCTAATCTAACCATGCCAAGGAGACAGAGAGAGAGAGAGAGAGGGAAAAGGAAAAAAAAAGCCTACACTAAAACGGTGATACACCAGAGAAGGAGAATGTTGGACATCTATCAAAACTGCCATGGGACAAAGAGAGGTGAGCAATGGGAAGGATGGACAGATGCATCACAGGCCCAAGGATAGATTTCACACAGAAAATGTCCCAAAACTCCATGAACACAGCTCCAGACCTGCAATGAACATTCAAACATGCACAAATACCTGCAATGAAGAGAGGCAAGAAGAAAACAAGCAAAAATGAGAAAGGATGGACAGATGCATCACAAAACATGTTTTGTTGCTTCAGAAGTTTGCACAGAACATCATTCCATTAATAAGAGGCAAAAATGCCATTACAGAGCAAGGGAGGAGGTTCGAACTCCATTTTCAACCCTAGAGAAGAAAAGAAGGGAGAGCAGAGCAGAAAGAATGAACAACCTTTTTTTTTTTTAAAAATGAGCCAAATCTGGCTTTTACATTGCATGGGTCGAGCCCAGGGGAAAAACATGGGAAAATGTGCAAGCCCATTCCTCATTGACTGTAGATGCATTAAATCAGCATGGAGGATCTTACCAACCCATACCCTGTCACTTTGAGTGATTTTTTGAGGAGGATGCGACCCATGTGCATTAATTTGGCCGCTAAAATGTCACTTCTGGCCGTGCAGAAGAAGAATGCGACCCATTAGCATTAAAACAAGTTGTTGAAACGTCGCTTCTGGCCATTATCATGCATCAGCGCCGTTTCTCAATTTTCTCTCTTCAGACTGCACCAAAACTCGAGATTGATCCCAGAATCATGTAGAGCATCTCAGCAGCTTTCCGTTGATATAAAGAACATGGAAATCCAAGCTCTGGATCAAAAGATATGGCGATCTGAAGATTTAGGGCACGAAACAGATCAAAACGAATTGTAAAATGTTTTCCCGCTCTTCGCCATCTGGACGACACGTGGCACGTGCTGATTGGACGAGAAATTCTCTCTCCTCCATCTTTCATGGGATTTCCTTTTGAAATTACTTGTGGGCCCCTTAAACTTGGACACGTGGCGCCATTTCATTGGTTCGGTTCAGCGCTCAATAACTCGCCCCTTTGACCTTTTGACTTTTTCTCCTATGAGGACACGTGGCAGTTTCTGATTGGTCATCGGCTCCTTCATGTACTTCACTTCCATTTGTCTCGGATGTCCCATTTGATTTTGGGCCCTTTGTGGTCATTTCGGCCGGTTCGGGCATTTCGCGTCCATTTGTCCCAAATGTCCCATTTGATTTTGGACCCTCTGGACTCATTTCGGCCGATTCGGCCGGGCCGGCATTTTGGCCCGCTTGTCCCACTTTGCTTCGGACTGACTTGACTCTTTTCGGCCGGTTCGGCCAGTGCGCGCCTTTTTGGCCCGATTGGCCCATTTGATTTTGACTGCTCGGCCCTTTTGCGCCGGTTCGGTCGGTTCGCGCTTTTGGCCTGATTGTCCCATTTGCGCCCCTCTCAAGTTAGCCAATTTTTTCTTGGTCGAATCGGCATTTCGTGCCGCCGCGTACTTTTGTCCCAGGATGTCCTGTTGTTTTGTGGGCTGTTTTTGCTTACTGCCGAGCCGGCATTGGTTCGGGCCTTTTTGTCCCAAATGTCCCGACTGCCCCTAGGAGTAGGACTTAGTCATTTTTATGATTTTTTCCTGGATCAACCTACTTGCCTTCTGCAACCTTTTTTCACATTTTCTCAGAGCTTGCTCTTTTCCTCTCAGATAGGGAACTTCGAAAATATTTGAGGGGACTCTAGCAACATGATTTTTGGCCCCGAATCAATAAATTTTCCTGGGACTTGAATATTTTGATGCATGTTATCAAAATTACCCAGGGGGGGTGAAATTTTGACAACAGTAACCTCTCCTACTCATAGGAGATACATGTCCACAACCTACACCATCACAAGGAAAATAAACCTAACCTAACCCATCCTCTCCTCTACCCATGGAGGATCCTATACAAATACCATTTCCTATAGATGACCATTCTCCATTGGACCTTCAAGATCCTACTAATTTGCTTTCATCTCTGTTACCCATAGAATCTGAGGCTAGCCATTTCCTTGTGTCTCAAACACATTTTATGGGGATTTCTACTCAATCCACATTAGCCCTTCTTACAATAGTACCATTTTCACACCTTTCGATCACCTAGACTATGATTACAGGGCCTTACTTTAGGGATTCCTTCTACTTCTTATTTCAACCCAAATGCAGTTGTCACTCAGTGACACCTCCACTATCTATCCAAAAGTATTTCAAGTGACGAAACCAAACACAACAATGACTATTGCAACACCTTCAATTTCAGCAACCATATCCCAACACACATCTCTATCCACAACCCAACATTCATCTACTCCCAAACACCTACCCACACCTATATCATCTCCCTTACTTAAACCCATCACCGCCTTAGGGGGTCATGTCAACATAAAACCTTACTCACCCACCCATGAAATTAGACTTAGCCACATCTTCCCAAACCAATAGTAAACTTATTATAGCCCCTCAAAGGAATACCTAAACTCTTAGATCCCATACACCAACCTCACCTACCATAGCATTGTCATCTTCACTGTTCCATCCACCCTAGGACCTCCCTCGACCCTGGCCAAGCAACCTCCTTCCACTGGTAAACCAAGAACACAGCAGCCCACCTCCTTATCAGAAACCCCTAATATACCCAAGAGATCCACATAACCTCTGCCATCACCCATAACCTTCTTACCACCCATACCACCACTATAATCCATAACTTCTTCACTACCCATGACACTTTATTCTCTTCTCGCTCACACCTTCTACCAAACCTCTACCAACCACCTCCACAAAAACTTGGTTACCCCCGTGGGTAACCCATCCTCTTCCACCATCTAATTTTCCCTCTACATCTCATCATACACTGTGTCACCTTTTCCCAAATAGGTACAGCCTAAAGCTAAAAAATTTCTACCCTCTAATAAGGTAGTTAAACTAACTAAACCTTCCATCACTAGCTCTTTTATCATGCTCATACCCAAGTAGATGAAACAAAACCGAAGACCACTCCACACACCAAACTAGTGGACCAACCCATTCCCCCTCTTGTAAATCCTCTTCCTCCACAATCAGCCATACATGTACCCAAACCTAGATTCACCTCCTATTGTGATCCACTAGTAGGATCCTACACCAAAATCTTAATCACTCTCCTCAAAACCTCTATCATCACATTACCACCTCTTAGACCCTACGACCCGCTCAAACCCAAACCAAAATGGTTTGACGAAACTAAAATTTGCACCTACCATCATGTGTCAGGACACGATGTAGAGAACTGTAATTCTTTAAAAATACTCTTGTCTAATCGTGTCCTCCCAAAGAAAATTTTAATGCCGAAAAACTTGTTGATGAGGACCCCATTTCACCTTCACCAATTTCCCTAGATCTTCTACCATTACCTACTTAGTGACCAATATCTTCACCCCCACAACTATTTGATCCACCCCGAGATTTGAGATCAACATGGTCCATATAAGAGAGTTGGCCAAACCACCACCCAAATGCCAATATGCCCTACTCATTTCAAAAGGATTGTATCCCCAATAGGATTTTTTCCCTCATGCCACTATACCTTCCATGACACACCCTCCTCATCCCCTCCCCTCAAATTAACATGGTTCACGTTACCACCCGCACTCAAAAAGACAAGGGAAAAGAAAAGGTGGCTAGCCCATCAACCAACCATGTACCCCACATACCATCTGCACCCATACCCAAAGTCACCATTCGAGGTCCTACATATCCTATTTTTGATGGGGTCACACATCGCACAATGCTAAGATAACTACACCAATCACCCCTCAAAATGTCTTTATATGACCTCGTCTAAACCTCTAAGTCACATTATCAAGCTCTCATGGAGGTCCTTTAATCTATTGAGGTTTTACCAAATGACCCCATGCCCGTAGCCTCCATCATTACCCCTCACCACATAGCCTCTCTCACTAGGTCATCACCTTCCTCTATGCATCCACCTACTCACCAAGTAGCCATTCTCAGCTTTTTAGATGAAGAGATCACTCCCTTCTAGTCCGATGACCCCGAATCCTCTCTATTCATCTCCATATCTATCGATAATATATGTATATGACATGTTATGATTGATGGTGGTGCTAGTATTAACATCATCTCCTCCTATGCATATGACCAAATGCGAATACTTGACAATTACATGTATGGTAACCTAGTTATGCTCTACTCCTTTAATGATTCTATGACCTCTACCCTAAGTACTGTCATTCTCCATGTCCACGTAGGTCCTCACATTATCCTGAAACTATTCTATGTCCTAGAAGGAGAGTTCTAGTATAACTTGTTTCTCACCTAACCTTGGATCCATGTAATGGGTTGTGTCCCTTCAAATTTACACTGTTGTCTAAATTTTGAACAAGAAGGACATAATTACACCATCCCTTCTAGCCCATCATCTTTCAAGACCTATACCATGTTATACCAGCCCAATGATGTGCTTATACTAGTCAAGGTATCTGCCACTATCCCTACCTCACCTTCACCTACAATCCCATCCACCAAGACCGCCACCACCTCTCCAAAGATCTAATCTCACTATCCCTACTTCCGTTGCAGCCTCTACCACCGACTTAATTGTTTCCCCATCATCTAGCGAGTCATTTATCCTCGATACCAACATATCAACTACTGATCCCTTAGAATGTGTTTTTCAACGCCTCACTGGGGGAATACCACCTATACAATATTAATACCTTCCTCACCCAAAGAAGAGTATGGGAACATGCATCAACACCCCAGTTATGACATCCACATTGGAGATGTTTTTTCTTATGGCCCTCCCCACCTTTGCACTAATATAACGTATGGGGGACATGATATTGCCACCTATAAACTTGAACCTCCATCCAAAACCCAACCATTTTCATTTAACCTACACTCCCTCACTAACTATCGCAGGTGCACATGGAAATGATTTGGCTTTGGCTTTTTTGAAAAGGGATGCCATATTGTCATTTCTGTACCTCTTGTAAACACAATGACCGTATTGGCATTGTTTTTATGGATCTCCTTCCAAGATGGTTTTCATTGACCTCATTCAAGATGAAAATCCTTCCCCACCTCATTCACCCACATTATATTCTTCACGAGGAGTCCATAGATCCCAAATCTATTACTCATAAAAAAATTTGTAAACACCATTTCCCTAGGACCTCTCGACCTATCAACGTGATGGCGAGGCCCCCTCTTCACTCCCATTCCCGTATCCCGACATTGTCGATGATGATACACCTTTGATTCATGTCGTTCAATGTCAGGATGATGAATCCATTCTCACCTACCTTGGTGTGGAAGATTCTTATATTCATCGATCATTACCCTCTAAGACGTAAACCATGTTGAATGAATTGACCATCAAAATCAACATTAACACTTAGGATGACCTAAACATTCTAAAGATTGGCCAATATTTAGATGCTACTAAACAAGAAGCCTTCACCTCTTTCCTTTGAGACCATATCTATGCGTTTTCCGGTCTTATACCGATATGCCCGGTATTGACCCAAAAATAGTGGTCCACAATATTGTAACCATTCCTAAATCCAAACCTATAAAAAAAAAGCTATGGAAAATGCATCCTCACATTGCTCTTCTAGTTAAAGAAAAGCTTCAATACCTTCTCTTAGTTTCCTTCATCCTACCCATTGACTATCCCCGATGGATTTCTAACATCGTTCATGTTACAAAGGTGACAGGGGAATCCACATTTGCATGGGATTTCTTGACCTCAACCTAGCTTATCCCAAAGATGATTTCCCTACCAAGCATGACCAACTAGTTGATCTCACTACGGTCATGAAATTCTATCACTCATGGATGGTTTCTTGGGCTACAATCAAATATTACTAGCTCTAGAAGATCAACACAAGACCACCTTCATCACCCCTTTGGGGACTTTATACTATTGAGTCATGCCTTTTGGCCTCGAAAATGTTGGTGCTACATATTAGTGAGCCATGACTTACATCTTCCATAACATCATGCATCACATATTAGAATATTACGTAGATGATCTACTTGCCAAATCCAAACATAAAAATGAACACCTACCTATCCTTAAGGTTATCTTTGACCTTCTCGACAAATATTGTGTGCATCTTCAACCAAAGAAGTGTGTTTTTATAGTACTTTCTAGAAAATGCCTGGGTTTAATCATTTCTTTATGTGGCATAGAATTCTTTTCTACTAAAGTCAAGACTATTCTAAAAATTCCTCCGCATACTAATCTCTATCAACTTCAAAGCCTACAAGGTAAGTTGTAATCCATTGGTTGTTTTATCTCACATATTTTAGACCGCTTATTAACTGTCTCATCATCTTCTCAAGAAAGATGTCTCATTCAAATGGGATGATGAATGCCATACAGCCTTTGAATCCTTAAAACAATACCTCCTTCACCACAAGTGCTCATTCCTCCTAAGGATGACCAACCATTTTAATTATATATTTCCGCCATTGACCATTCTTTAGGTGCCATGCTTGTTCATCCGATGACCAACACTACAAGTAAGTGGTTTATTATATAATTCATACCCTTCTCGGACTATAAAACTAGATATACCCATGCTAAAAACTCTACTTAGCCTTAGTTTTCCGACCACCAAACTCCACCATTACCTCCTCAACCACAAAACCTTCTTCATTACTAATAATTACTCATTACACTATATGTATGCCAAACCCTATCAACATCAGCGTGCCAAGCATTGGTTTATGCTTCTTACCGACCTTTACCTCGAATTCATTCATTAAAAGTCCACCAAGTGTCGGACTATTGTTGATAAACTCGTCGATGCACCTATTTCTAGGAATCAACCATCTAACTTTTATTTCCCAGACAAGTCTATAACTACCCTTTCCCTAGACAAACCCGCTTACCAAATGACACTCTTCTTTGATGGCTCCAAGTGTTAGCGTGGGGTGGGGTTTGTGTTATCCTCATTCCTCTTGATGGTGAACCTATAGCTTTGTCTTTCAAACTTGATTTTGATTGAACAAACAATATTGATGAATAAAAATCACTTGTATTGGGTCTCCAGGATACTTATGCCTTAGATGTTAAGTCCATTAATATCTTTGGTGATTCTCAACTAGTTGTAAACCAAGTCAACGGTATATACCAATGTATTCATGAGATACTTCAAAAGTATAAACATCACGTAGATATACTTTTGACCACCTTTGACCGTTAGGAACTTCAAACCACCCCATAATCTACCAATAAATTCACATATACCATGGCCTACTTGGCTTATCGGATACTGCTTTTCCTCTCGACTCTAAAATCTTTGTCACAATACAAAGGCTACAATCACCCTCCTATTTACCTCGTGAGGTCTACTCTACTAGAACCATTGTCCCCGACCCACGTGACCTTGGTATAATCAATATGTAGACTATATTTTCCTTTCCAATCTAACCGCCGATCTCACTCATAATGGATAATGCACGTTTCTTAAAAATGTCTCACATTATGTCATCATGGGTGGTCTTCTTTATCAAAGACAACTTTGATGACATTCTCTTACGATGCCTTACAAGTTCTCAAATTCCCTACACCATTAAAGAAGTCCAAAATGTCATTTGTGAAGGTAAATTTAGTGGTTTAGCTATCACAAAAAGCATTCTCCACCTTGGATATTATTGGACAACCTTAAACCGTGATTTTTATGATTATGTCAAACATTGTGTGAAATGCTAGCAAAATGCTAACCTCCATCACATTGTAGACACCTAAAATTGATTATCCAATCTGGTGTCCCTTGTGCACGTTTGCTCTCTCTGGTAACCTGGGGCACGTTTATGTCACCACTATCCCCTTGGGATATTATTTGATTTGTGATTTAAACACCTATCCTAAGTTTAATTCACCCCATTATGTCTTACCCATGAGTAATTAAATATTAACTATTTAATTACACCTCTTCACATGTATCCTAACCACTTATCTACCCCATATCTATTCTATCCATGTGTCCCTCCTATTTCTCCTCCTCACAATCAAGCAGCGGGATATTTCCCATATTTGAGGTGGAGGGATCACTCTTATCTTTCTAGAAATCGTTCATTTCGGCCTTCTCGGGAGTTTGTTCCGTGATCGGCGCCGACCAGTCCTCGGTCGATGCCGATTTTTCATAGTGGTGCTGATTATAATATAAGCCCGAACTCGGCCTGGGACACGAAAGGATGGGAGGACGATAGGATGATGAGACAGAAACACAGATCGTGAAAGACACAGAACGAGAGATCTTTGCGCATCTGGTGTGAACATTATCTATCGAATGAGAGTGAATCTTGTCCAAATCAATCCCTGAGAGGAGCACCGTTACTCTGCTCTTATCACATCAACATCACACGTCTCCATTGATTTTCTGGTGACTCTGTTCCTGCACCCAGCATCGGTGCAGTCTTTCCAGTATCTCTCCGGCTTCTACAGATCCAGCAGACATTGACGATCTTGCCTTCATTTACGATCTTGCCTTCATTTTCCGATTTCCAAATCCTGTCGCACTTTGTCTCCGATCGACGCCGATCTAAATAATCGACGGTGATTTTAACCAGTCGACGCCGATTTTAACCAAAGTGACGCCGATCTAAATAATCGACGCCGATTTTAACTAGTCGACGCCGATTCTACATAATCGACGCCGATCATCCTGCAGACAGGTAAAAGGACACAGGTAACACAAATCCAGCTTTGTTTTCACAGTTCCCTATCTTCTGTTGCTTTCTACCTGCTGTTTAGATTCTGTTTATTACTTTGATCAGAAAATCTAGTCTTGTATGTACATCTTTTATCATGTATACTTCTTTACTTAATTGAAAACGTGGACTGACATCCACGAGGGAGCCTATCGCTTCCCGGATCCGCTTCTCAGAAGTCCACCTAAATATCTTTTAACGTGGTCTTTTTCTGTCAAGCATCGGTGTCTCGTAGGTTACTTGGATCTACTGTGCAGAATTGCTCGTGTGTGCCCGTCTTATCTACATCGACTTCCTTATCCATCTACATCTTCGGATCTTGTCCATCAGGTATCAATTTCATTTGAGTTTTTCAAGGTTTTTGTGTTTAGTTTGGTGCATTAACTTGGACAGGTAACAAGCGCAAAATCCTTGATCTACATTCTGGCACGCCCGGTGGGACCCAACCAAAGTCCCTTATTGGTAAGTTCATTTCTTTTCTGGTTTTGAGCTTTTTTCTTTTTCTTCACTGATTTCTATCAGTTCTGCTTGAGCATTTCCTTTCATCATTTTAATCTTGCTCTTTATGTGAAATTGTTATTTCCTTGAAATTTTTCTAGTTCCTTGAAATAGAAATTTCCGTTTCACCATTATCTGGATATATGGATTTTGTTTGGTGTTTGCTTAACCTTTTCTTGCGGAGCACTTTGCTTGTTCGTGGGATTGTTCGAAGGGAAGAGCTCAACAACGCGCTTTTTGAAGTCCACACACCTTGGAGAGCTAAGTCTACAGGTATTTCTCTTTTACGGTGTTTTCTCCTTTTTAGGAACTAAAAAAAAAAAAAAAGTTCTTTGTTTGTTGTCTATCACATTCGAACATTTCAATTTTTAGTGCTTAAAAAGAATTTAATCGCATTTGGGAAAGAATCTGTTTGACTTGTCTTCATCGAAATCAAACACTTCGTTTTTAAGTGCTTAAAAGGAACTCTTTCTTTGTCATTTCTGCTGTATGTCTTTCATCTAGTTTTAATTAGGCTGGAAAATTGATCAAAATCGGTAGTGACACTATTTGATTTTTATTTTTCACCCTTGCACACAAAGCCAAAATCATTAGGTGTAAAGAATTTAAAAAAAAATCTTTCCCTGGCCTCGCATACTTGGAAGTGACATCCAAGAGGAAGAGCCTACGCGGTACTCGAGCCGCGCTATAAATTCACGGAAGTTCTAGTATATATTGGCAAAGCACCCAACTCCCTTATCGTAGCGGTGTGTGAAGTGTGGGGGTAGGCCCCTATATCAAGCCACGTACCGGTCTTTTACTGAAGTGCCTTTGGGACTCCTCACCAAAACATCCCCCAAACCATCCTTAGTTTGGCTATCTCGAATAGTTTCTGTTTTGAAAGGCCTTCCCTAATATTTTCTTTCTTAAAAGCATAAAAATTTAAAAGAGATAATCACCTACTGCTTGAATTATCTATGCATTAGTTAGGTCAATCTTTTTTCGCTACTTTTTATGATGGTCATCACTGATTACAATCTAGAAGAATGGCTCAATTAGCCCCTTCTTCCTCCGAGATCACCACTAGTGTGGAGGTTTGGCACCCCCTGTGTCTTCCTCGGGACCACTTTGTTAATTGGTTCCCCATCTTGTTCATATAATCCTTTTTATCAAAGGCCAAAGCAACCCCATCACGCCCAGCTTTCCCTAGTCCTTCAGAAATATCATCTACTTCTGACTCAGAGTATGTTCCTCGCGGGGATCCTGAATTTCAGGCACTCCTCGATCGCAATTTGGTAGCCCTCATGGACTACCTAGTACACAAGTCTATTCAAATATCTGATCAGGGACCACCAATCCAGCAAGTGTACGACTATTCTCGTGAACCATCCCAGGGCTTTGTAGAACAATTAGCATCATCTTTCTCACCTCGAGCCACGGAGAAGGGCGATGCCCCTGTGTCTCCTTTTTCTCTTCCACCGACCATATCGACTAGTTCTCAAATAGTCTTACCTATTCCTAACACCGCAGTTACCTCGAATATTCCACAACCTACTTCTGAGAGGTCCTCTGCTCTGGCTATAATGAGTGCGTCTGTGCACCCGCATATTGCTGTTAATTCATCTATGCCCTCCATCGTGTCCCAGGGTCAGTACCCCTTTATGAGTCAACCCCCTCCGACTAGTCAGTTGGTTCCTGCTTCTCGTCCTCCAGTGGGTCTTTCTTCCAATGTTCCAGCAACAGTGACCTTCGCCCATCCTCTAGCATCGGTGCCCTTAATGCCTAATCCGGCAGTAGAAAGCCTCTTTCAGGTCTTGTTCCCCAATATGTCCAATCAAATCAGCACCCATGTTCCTCAATCTGTCCCGATTCAGTCAACAAGCATAGGAGTCCACCAATCACAGGCTCCATCTATCATCCAACCTTCATTTTCTCAACCACTTATTATCTCACAACCTGCCTATACACAGGCTCCTTCACAGCAAATACCCCACCAGGTGTCACCCAGAATGCCTGGTTACTCCTCTTATCATCCTATCAATCAAAAATGAATCCCCCGTCGACACCTCAACAACATCCACCATTTTCTTCTTATGTAGGACATGCCAGTGCGCCTCCTCCTCAATCTGATGTGGTTCAAATTCTTTTCAAGAAAATCGCAGACTTGAAGGCCTCCACCAAAGGGGCTCGTCCTTCATACTCCTTTGAAGAAGTGTGTAATGAACCCATTCACCCCTCAGTGGCTTTTAAGCCTTATCCTCCCCAATGGGAACTTCCTAAATTTTCAAAATTTCATAGTCGAGAGGACCCTCAACAACATTTGTGAGCATTCAAACATGCTTGCTACCTCATAGTCCAGGATCAGGAGCTTATGCTCTGTACTTTTCCTATGTCTCTAGCAGGTCCTGCTTTAGACTGGTACAATAACATTCCTCAACATTCCTTGTTTTCTTTCTCTCAATTGGCCCAGATGTTTGTTGAAAACTTTTCAATAAATATCACGCATAAGATCTCGATTATAGATCTTTATAACATTCGTCAATTCGATGATGAGTCTATTGCAGACTTTGTCGCTCGTTGGAGAGGGATAATCAACCAATTGTCTTTCTCCCTTCCTCAATCCCAACAGATCGAGTTGTTTACTCGATCTTGTGCTAATCATATTTCTTCCACTTTAAGGATCTAGAATTTTCATACATTTGAAGAAGCCTTTACGATGGCACGCAAACTTGAATCTCGCACCATTGAACAAGGGAAGCTAAAAATTCGCTCTAAATCTAAACTAGATTTTTCTCGGTTTATCAAATCAAATCCTTCCACTTCTAAAGACAAGAATCAAGGATCCGCCAATGCTATCGTATTAAAAACACCACGAGCCGATACCACTTCTAATCAAACACCACAAAGAGACCCCTCATCTTCTCGAAAAGGGACCTCATCATCTCGATCTTTTACTTCATTGGGGGAATCATATGCTTCTATCCTGAAAAAAATGTTGGAAGTCCACATGATCGAACTTCCCCCCATTAGGAATATCGATGAAAGCCAAGAACGTCCATTCTGGTATAGGGAAAATGACTTTTGTCATTATCATAGAACCAAAGGTCATGACATTGAGCGATGTCAAACCTTCAAAAATCTTGTCCAGAAATTCATTGATAAAGGCGAGCTCATTCTGGATAACCCAAATGCTCCCCCAAATCAAGCACTGGATGTCTTTAAACAACCTTTTCCCAATCATTCCCCGAACCATGATGCTTCAGAGTCTCAAAAACCAAACACTCATACTATCAGCTTCATCTCTACGGAAGAATCTTCTTCTAAAACTAAGCCATTTACAAACACATCGACCGAATCAGAATCTCCTTCCACTTCGTCAATCGCTGGGATTCCACCATCTTCAGATAGCCCGTCTTTGAATATTCCAACATTATTAGATACGGATTCACCTCTCTCTGCTTCTTTGTCTGATCTCCCATCCATACCCAAAACTATATTATCCTCACCTGTCTCATCATCAAACATTCTTTCAATGCTCGAGGCAATTACATCCCTTCGAGTTTCCACTGCAGATACATCTACTTCTGTTTCTCCCATTCTCGCTGCGACTATGCCCCTGGTGAACATACCTATAATTGTGCCGACTTCGACGGAAGCATCTTCGATTTTGACTCTTCCTGTCTCCTTTCCTACAGTAGTTTCACCCATAATTACTGCACCAGAAGTAGTCCCCTCGCAAGGAACTGCTTCTTCATCACTCACTTCTTCCATCACTAATGTTACTTTTCCTATTAAGGGAAAATCAAAAGAAGTAGCACCAACACCTATATGCTCGGTTCCTGAACTTAGACCGAGATAACCAGAATCTAACGTTGCGCCATCAGTACCTCCCCATTTTCTTCCCCGAAAAGGTTACAATCACCTTATGTGGTTGAAGTTGTCACCATCCCTGAAAAAGGAAAGCCCATATTTCGAACCATCAAGACTCTTGGTGCTTTCCCACAAAAATCTCTCTCTACACCTCATAAAAGATTGGATTTGTCCACTGAGAAGGTGTCTTCTTCTACACACTTATCAAAACCATCATCTTCTTCTACAACACATTCTTCACCAGCATCCCGAAAAGTGGACTTACCTACTAAAAGGACGTCACCTCTTTTATCAGAATCATCATCTTCATTACCAAAAGCCAGGGCACCCTATGTTCCTCTGATTACACCTACTTTGGAAGCTTCTCCCTCATCTAAATCGACATAATCTAAATCATCATTAGTTTCGACCAAGAAGCCTCCCTTATCTTCAAAGACCACAACACTTGTCACATCTCCATCATCTTCAAAATCTATTTTAGGGGCTCCCCCTCCACCAAAATCAATCATGTCTCACTTACTTCCATCTCAAGTGCCCAAGGCTGCTCCTCTAGATGTCCAAAAAAATAAGATGATCCCTAAAAAGACTGTCAAACCTAACATGAAGATTCTTTTACCTCGGCAGTCTATTAAAGTAAAAGAGGTGCCTTCATCATCTTTGTCCCCATCTTCGTCTATAGGGTTCTACACCAAAATCCTTCGCCAACTTATCCAATCTTCATCCATATCTCTCCTCCGATTAAACCCTATAACCCTAAAGGAGTTAAACCTACCTGGTTTAACTCTGATTTGATTTGTGCTTACCACCGTACCCCGGGTCATGATACTGAGGGATGTAAAGCTCTTCAATCTGTCATCAACAACCTTTTGGAAGAAAGTGATCTTTTGCTGGAGGAGGAGAAACAAGCACCCCCTGTCATCTTAGCTCCATCTGAACCCCAACGATTTACTCAGGCCTCTACTTCTAGTGATTCCACTCCAATTGATCTTCCACCTTCTCAAATCGACACAATCCATATCGCCACGAGAACCCAACAGTATGATAATCCATCCCCATCTACAGCGTTTCGACCACAGGTTGTCATTTCTATAGCCCCCGAAGGAGTTCCTCCTTCCTCATTAGCCCCACGACCTCGAGTCTCTATTCGTGCTGCACCTCGGGCTCAAATTCCCATGTCAGTTGAGGAGAGTGTTATGAAACAACTCACCCAGGCTCCGGTCAAAATGTCTCTTTTTGACCTCATTCAATCCTCTTCGCAACATCGCCAGGCTCTGATTGATAATCTGCATCGCATCGCAGTGAATTCAGATGAGCCCTAGCCCTTCGAGTTGGTTGTTGGATTGAATAGACCATCAACCGCCATTTCTTTTGAAGATTTGGAAATTCCTCCTCTTTCTTCAGAAGATTTGGAGGCTCCCCTCTTTATCACAGTCCAAATCGACAACACTACATTAAAACACATTATGATCAACAGTGGAGCTGCACTCAACATCATCTCCTCACACACATTCGAGCAACTTAAGTTACCAAAGAACGTAGTGTCACCCCCGCCTTTCGCCCTTCGATCATTTAACGATCAGCTAGCAGTTACTTTAGGAACTATGGTCTTACCCATTCGAGTAGGTAAGAAGCTGCTTCACAAACTCTTCTACATTGTTGAAGGGAAATTCCACTATAATATGATCCTCGGACGCTCTTGGATTTGTGCAATGCATTGTGTCCCATCTACCCTCCATCGATGCTTAAAATATCAATATGAGGGCAAAATATATACTCATCCAGGAGATCCTTTGCCTTCCGCGCAATGCGACATGACCACAGGGTCTACCCCTCTAAAGGAAAATGCCTGTTCTCCTGATGGGGCCTCATCTTCTTCCATACCTACAACCAAACTACCGGATGTACAAAATTTAGAAGAAACATTGCAGCGTTTCTCACTAGGAGAACTTCCTCTCCTTTCTTTTGACAACCATCTTAAACCTAGTGAGTATGGTAGACCAGACAAACAACCTGAATATCAGCCAGGTCTTGGTCACATCGTCACCATTGGTCTGCCCAATCAACAGACTAATTTCATTTACGGTGGTCTTGACACGCCTCACTATCACCCGGATTCTCCTCCTAGGACCAAACCTTATCTAACAGGGTTCGATTATCTACAGAATCCCACGTTTGCAAAAACTTATTTATATCGATGCGCATGGAAGGGCTTTGGCTTGGGTAAATATGAACAAGGTGTGCATGACCTCACATCCATTCCAACTCTCAAGCCACTCCAAAAATTTGGTTTAGGATTTAAACCTCTTTCAAAAGCCACCGTCACTGTTCTCGATGAGCCTCTTCCTATTGAGGAACCATCTTCTCCCACTAAGTCAGAAGCATCACTCGATGTGGATGACGACATTTCCATCCCGTCTAAATTTTTTTTTATCAATACCATTTCCTTAGGACTGCTAGCCTATAAGACTAACGACAAGTCCACTTCCATACCGCTAATCTTCCCTGAAATAGTTGGAGACGACTCTCCTACTATCAACACTATCCACTGTGTGGATGATGATTCTGTCCTCACCTATTTGGGGGCAGAGGATTCCTATCTTCCCAAAACTATTCCTTCTGACACGTCTACGCTTCTTAACAAAGCCACTATCGACCTTAATATAGGGACTTCTAAAGACCCTCGCATCATTAAGGTCGGCCAATCCCTTAATCCACAGGAATTAGGAGACTTTACCACTTTTCTTTCCAACCATCGTCAAGCTTTTGCTTGGGCATATGAGGATATGCCAGGACTCGATCCCAATATTGTGGTCCACAATATCGTTACTCTTCCCAACATCAAACCAGTTAAACAAAAATTACGTAAAATGCACCCTAGAGTAGCCCTTCTTGTTAAGGAAGAATTGCGCAAAGTGCTTGCTCTCGGCTAACTTCATCCAACCCATCGATTATCCACAATGGGTTTCGATGTAGTACCAAGAACCAAAGCTACCGGGAAAATTTGAATTTGTACCGACTTCTGGGATCTTAATCTTTCTTGTCCAAAAGATGATTTTCCTCTACCTAATATCGACCAACTCGTGGATTTAATTCGGGTCATGAGATGCTTTCTCTTATGGATATAATCAAATTCTCATCGCACTTAGAAGACCAACATAAGACTTCTTTCATAACTCCTTAGGGGACCTTTTGTTATCGTGTCATACCTTTCGGTCTTAAGAACGTTGGAGCAACCTATCAGTGAGCAATGACCTACATCTTCCATGATCTCTTACACAAAACTGTGGAAGATTACGTTGACGATCTCCTCGGTAAATCCAAGCATCGGCAGGATCATCTTTTCATCCTTGCACCTCTCTTTGAGAGGCTTATCCACTTTTGTCTTCGTCTAAATCCATCTAAGTGCGTGTTTGGCGTTCTCACTGGTAAACTTTTAGGTTTTATCATTTCCATTAGGGGTATTGAAGTAGACCCCACAAAAATAAAAGCTATCCTTGAGATGCCTCCCCCTTCTAACTTAAAACAACTCTGCAGTCTCCAAGGACGTCTTCAATCAGTGCATCGTTTTATCTCACAATTGTCGGACCATTGTCAACCTTTTCATCATCTCCTCCATAAGAATGTTCATTTTGAATGGGATGAACATTGCCAAAAGGCCTTCGATGATCTCAAAGCTTATCTTCTTTCCCCACCTGTGCTTACACCTCCACGTGAGGGGGAGCCTTTCTATCTTTATATCTCTGTGACTGACCATGCTCTCGGAGCTATGATCTCGCATCGGGATGCTTGCGGTAAAGAACAAGCTATCTATTACATCATTCGCACCCTCCATGAGTATGAAACACGTTATTCTGAAGCTGAAAAGCTTTGTTGTGCTCTCTTCTTCACAACTTCTAAACTTCGTCATTACCTCCTTAATCACAAAACTTACATTGTCACAAGTGTCAATCCACTCAAGACAATTCATGCGAAGCCTTATCACAATGATCGTATCACTCGTTGGCTCATGCTGATGACTGAGTTTGATCTCGAGTTTATCCCACAAAATTCTATCAAAGGTCAGGTCATTGCAGATCAACTAGCTAATGCTCCTCTCCCAGACACTCAAGTCCCCCTTGCTCAATTCCCCGATGAATATATCCAACAAATTGATTTTGGTCTGTCTCCATTTAAAGTAAAGCTCTTCTTTGATGGATCCAAATGCCAGCAAGGGGGAGGTGTGGGTTTCGTGATGATTCCTCCTTGGGGTACGCCTATCCCAGTCACACACAAATTGAACTTTGAGTGCACCAATAATATGGCTGAATACTGAAGCTCTTGTTTTGGGTCTTCAAAATGCCATTAATCTCGACACTCGTCATATTGACATCTTTGGAGATTATGAACTCATCGTTAATCAAGTCACGGTGTCTATCAATGCAGAATGATATCCTTAAAAATATCGTGATACCGTTCTTGTTCAACTCCAATCTTTCGATAAATTCACTATCCAAGCTATCCCTTGCACTGCGAATCAATTTACAAATACAATGGCTTCATTAGCCTCGCTTATCACACCTTTTACCGAGGACTCACGACTTTATGTGGTCTGATAACGATTAGATCAACTGTTAGTGCAAAATCACAAAGACTCGGTTGTTGATCATTTTCTAGGTTGATCATACTAACATCCGGTGTGATTGCATAACATTGAATCCTTTCTCCGGGTGTGGGACCTAACGAATGAGAAAGGAATCTCAGAGAAGGCTAGTTCCGCTCCTAAACTACTACGCCACAAGCTATTCCGGTGCAGGAAAGCTAATCTAATCCTAATCTAACCATGCCAAGGAGAGAGAGAGAGAAGGGAAAAACAACAAAAGCCTACACTAAAACGGTGATACACTGAGAGAAGGAGGATGTTGAACATCTATCAAAACGCCATGGGACCAAGAGAGGTGAGCAATGGAAAGGATGGACTGAAGCATCACAAACCCAAGGATAGATTTCACACAGAAAATGTCCCAAAACTCCATGAACACAGCTCCAAACCTGCAATGAACATTCGAACATGCACCAATACCTGCAATGAAGAGAGGTAAGAAGAGAACAAGCAAAAACGAGGAAGGATGGACAGATGCATCACAAAACACGTTTTGTTGCTCCAGAAGTTTGCACAGAACATCATTCCATTAATAAGAGGCAAAAACGCCATTACAGAGCAAGGGAGGAGGTTCGAACTCCATTTTCAACCCTAGAGAAGAAAAGAAGGGAGGGCCCAGCCGAAAGAATGAACAACCTCTTTTTTAAAAAAATGAGCCAAATCTGGCTTTTACATTGCATGGGTCGAGCCCAGGGGACAAAAACGTGGGAAAACATGCAAGCCCATTCCTCATTGACTGCAGATGCATTAAATCGGCATGGAGGATCTTACCAACCCATACCCTGTCACTTTGAGTGATTTTGGAGGAGAATGCGACCCATTTGTATTAATTTGGCCGCTAAAATGTCGCTTCGGCCGTGCGAAGAAGAATGCGACCCACTAGCATTAAACGGGTTGTTGAAAGGTCGCTTCGGCCATTACCACACGTCGAGCCGTTTCTCGATTTTTCTCTTTAGGCTGCACCAAAACTCAAGATTGATCCAAGAATCATGTAGAGCATCTCAACAGCTTTCTATTGATATAAAGAATGTGGAAATCGAGCTCGGATCAAAAGATATGGCGATCTCGAAGATTTAGGCACCTGAAACAGATCAAAACGAATTTTAAAATGTTTTCCCGCTCTTCGCCATCTAGACGACACATGGCACGTGCTGATTGGATGAGAAATTCTATCTCGTCCGATTTTCGTGGGCTTTCTTTTGAAATTACTTCAGGCCCCTTAAACTTGGACACGTGGCGCCATTTCATTGGTTCGGTTCAGCGCTCGATAACTCTCCCCTTTGACCTTTTGACTTTTTCTCCTATGAGGACACGTGGCAGTTTCTAATTGGTCCTCAGCTCCTTCGCGTACTTCGCCTCCATTTGTCCCGGATATCCCATTTGATTTTGGGCCCTTTGTGCTCATTTCGGCTAGTTTGGGCATTTCGCGTCCATTTGTCCCCGGATGTCCCATTTGATTTTGGACCCTCTGGACTCATTTCAGCCGATTCGAGCATTTTGGCCCGCTTGTCCCACTTTGCTTGGACTCGACTAGACACTTTTCGGCCGGTTCGCGCATTTTTGGCCCAATTGTCCCATTTGCGTCCCTCTCAAAGTGATTAGCCAATTTTCTCGGTTGAATCGGCATTTCGCACCCGCCGCGTACTTTTGTCCTAGATGTCCCTGTTGCTTTCCCCATTCCGCCGGGCTGTTTGTGCTTACTTTGCCGAGCCGGCCGTTTCGAGGCTTTTTTTGTCCCAAATGTCCCGATTGCCCCTAGGACTAGGAATTAGTCATTTTTATGATTTTTTCTGGATCAACCTACTTGCCTTCTCGCAACCTTTTTTCACATTTTCTCGAGCTTGCTCTTTTCCTCTCGAGATAGGGAACTTAGAAAATATTTGAGGGGACTCTGCAGAACATGATTTTGGCCCCAAATCAATCAATTTTCCGGGACTTGAATATTTTGATGCATGTTATCAAAATTACCCGGGGGGGTGAAATTTTGACAACAGTTTGGCGACTCAGTGGGGTCATCTCGCCGCTAGATGAATGATCATTAACTGAAGCATCCATTGGGCATGGAGTCATGAGTTGCGCAAAAATGATCTCGAACTTTGAAAACCTCCCTCTGAGCCACTTGGAAACCCATTGAACCTGGAGTGTCCTCACCAAGATGCCACTGAAATGAACTGTGCAAGAGCAGAACCAGCAACACCAAAACTATGTACAAAACTGAAAATCATACATGCCCCAAATGGAACATGCAAAGTGTGCACAAGCACTTCTTTCACTGAAAGAAAACCTAGCTACTCTACTCTAACTGGAAGCAAAGGCAAGCTAAACAAACCCTGCAGAATTGGTTGTGATAAATAACTACCTTTCTTCAAAATTGGCAGCCATGCAATTGATTTGGCACTGATCATGGCTGTTTGGATGGATGGAAAATCAACAAGAAGCTGGTCTTCTATCCAAATCATCAAGGTATCAACTGAAAAATCCAATACCTCTTTTAGTTGCTCGCATTTGGATTGAGAGGTATGGCAGCTGATCCTTGGTACTTTTTAGCTCATCCTCATGCTCGAAGCAAGCATGACTGGTTGTGGCTTCTCCTTTGGCTCCAATGAAGCCAAATACCTGATTGGGCAAGGTCTGATCCATTTGATATGCCCATAGATCTGATTTTCAACTTCAAGAATGGAGTCCTCTTGTAGACCTTGAATGGATGGTGTGGAAGCAATGGTAGAACCCTTCTTCGCCCTTTCTCTTCCTCCAATGAAGAACAGGAAGATTAGAGTCTTCCAATTTTGATCCCAAAGAGCTGCTGTAAGATGTAGGCTGCTATAAATGAAAGCTCTCCTTCATGGCAGCAGAGCTCGGTGTTTGGAATGTGGATGATGAAAGAGAGAAAGGTGAAAGCTCAACCGGCTCTTATCCATCAAAACAGTCCTCCAAATCGACGAGGTAAACCGCCTCATTGCTATCTTGCACGCTTGTTTTCAAATTCCTCCATGGTGTCCTCTTGATCTGCAACTTGACCACCATGGTTTCCTTCATTTTCCAATATTGAGTTTGAGAGATCAAACTCCTTTTCAGTGCTAGAACTTGAGAGAGATGAAGTGGAAAGAAGAACTGAAGGTTCTCCTGTAACCTGCTTTGTGCTCAAAGCCCTTGGATCTGCATTTTTCTCCTCCACAGCTAGATTGTGCTCCTCTTCTTTTGGATTTGGAGCAGCTTATCCTTCCTCCAATGATTGAAGGCAATCTTGCTCTTGGTTGAACTCTTCCTCCAGCATGAAGTTTGTCAAGTCAAACTCTTCAATTTGTTGCTCTAGAGGACAAGTTGGGACTGCAAGATCTTCTTCTTCTTCCGCCGCAATTGAATTGGATTAATCACGTCTGATTGACCACCATTTTTCTCCAACCCTAGTTCAACCTTCTTCGTAGGTTTAACCATCAAGGGGATCTTTGTCATCCCAAATCTAAGAGCCCAACTCTTCAGATTTTGAATTTCTTCATCTTTGTTGGCACTCTCTTTTTGCTGTTGTTTTCCTTGACTGGCATTCTGATTTTCATCCTCCCAACATGGATTTGGGAATGCAAGAGGAGGGATGGGTTGAAACTCAACTGATTTGACATTTTTTTGTGGTGGTGGAGGAGGAGGTGAAACCTCTTGTTTCTTTGGAGGGGATGACTGTTTGGAAGGGAAAAGAAAAGAAGAATCGAGATGGGGTGGAAGACTAGGGGATGGAGGGATGGATTCAACACATGGGACAGCAGATGAGGAGTTTAAATGAGATGATGCTGCTTGAGTAATGGAAAGAGAAAAACCAAATGATGGTGTAGAACTTACCCATTGACAAGGTTGTTCAACAAGAAGTCTCATAGGCCTCTATTTTTCAATCGTCCATTGTGCAAGCAAAGGCAGCATTGCAATCATGAAGTCAAGCTTCTCCCGAGGGCTGTAATGCCTTGGAAAAGGTCCCACCCATGGACAGGGTACTCCATAACCGATTCCAAAGATTTTATTTGTGCTTGAGCCCTGGACTCGCACCATCCCCACCTCCATCTTTTAGATTTTCTCCACATGGACCAGCAACTTGGATCTCGATGGTCTTTATTGTATGCACACCCTTGCTCTTGGAAAGCTCCATAGCCAAACTAACTTTGCTCGCTGCTCATATGGGTATGCATACTGATCTTGAATCTGCTCAAAATGCTGATTTGGAGGATTTGTAAAACATGTTGGAGGTGGAATATACTGTTGTTGTTGATGTGAAATCCATGATGGAAATGAAGTCATGATTGCACAACTTCATGGAATGGAAAAGAATGAAAGGGATGGAAAGAAAGATGGATGAAAATGAATGAAAATGAATGGAAAGGAAGGTCTGCAACTTCAGAGATGGTTGTTGACCAGATGGAGTCGCCAGATGTGTTTGCAAGTGCCTCCAAAGGCTGAAATCTTCACAGGAACACATCAACCTGCAAAAGATGAAGTGAAAGACCTCTAAGGTCCCACCGGGCGTGCCAAAACTGTTAGTGCAAAATCACAGCACCCCTGGTTGTTGATCAGATTTCTAGGTTGATCATACTAACATCCAGTGTGATTGCATAACATTCAATCCTTTCTCCGTGATGTGGGACCTGCAGAATGAGAAAGGAATCTCCAGAGAAGGCTGGTTCCTGCTCCTAAACTACCTGCCACAAGCTATTCCAGTGCAGGCAAGCTAATCTAATCCTAATCTAACCATGCCAAGGAGACAGAGAGAGAGAGAGAAGGGAAAAACAAAAAAATCCTACACTAAAACGGTGATACACCAGAGAAGGAGGATGTTGAACATCTATCAAAACTGCCATGGGACAAAGAGAGGTGAGCAATGGGAAGGATGGATAGAAGCATCACAAACCCAAGGATAGATTTCACACAGAAAATGTCCCAAAACTCCATGAACACAGCTCCAAACCTGCAATGAACATTCGAACATGCACCAATACCTGCAATGAAGAGAGGCAAGAAGAGAACAAGCAAAAATGAGGAAGGATGGACAGATGCATCACAAAACACGTTTTGTTGCTCCAGAAGTTTACACAGAACATCATTCCATTAATAAGAGGCAAAAATGCCATTACAGAGCAAGGGAGGAGGTTTGAACTCCATTTTCAACCCTAGAGAAGAAAAGAAGGGAGGGCAGCCGAAAGAATGAACAACCTTTTTTTTTAAAAGAATTTGCCAAATCGCTTTTACATTGCATGGGTCGAGCCTGGGAGAGAAAACGGGAAAACGTGCAAGCCCATTCCTCACATGCAGATGCATTAAATCAGCATGGAGGATTTTACCAACCCATACCCTATCATTGAGAAATTTTGGAGGAGAATGGACCCATTTGAGAAATCACTTCGCCATGCGAGAAGAAGAATGCGACCCATTAGCATTAAAACGGGTTGTTGAAAGGTCACTTCTGGCCATTACCACACGTCAGATCCATTTCTTGATTTTCTCTCTTCAGACTGCACCAAAACTCGAGATTGATCCCAGAATCATGTAGAGCATCTCAACAGCTTTCCGTTGATATAAAGAACGTGGAAATCTGAGCTCTGGATCAAAATATATGGCGATCTGAAGATTTAGGGCACGGAACAGATCAAAACGAATTTTAAAATGTTTTCCCGCTCTTCGCCATCTAGACGACACATGGCACGTGTTGATTGGACAAGAAATTCTCTCTCCTCCGATTTTCGCGGGCTTTCCTTTTGAAATTTCTTGTGGGCCCTTAAACTTGGACGCGTGGCGCCATTTCATTGGTTCGGTTTAGCGCTCGATAACTCGCCCCTTTGACCTTTTGACTTTTTCTCCTGTGAGGACACGTGGCGCTTCGATTGGTCCTCGCTCCTTCGCATACTTCGCCTCCATTTGTCCTGGATGTCCCATTTGATTTTGGGCCCTTTGTGCTCATTTCATGTCCCCGGTTCGGGTATTTCACGTCCATTTGTCCTAGATGTCCCATTTGATTTTGGACCCTCTCGACTCATTTGGTGATTCGGCCGGTTCGGGCCTTTTTGGCCCTTTTTGTCCCCACTTTGCTTAGTCGATTTGACTCTTTTCGGCCGGTTCGGCGGTTCTCGCCTTTTTTGCCCGATTGTCCCATTTGCGTCCCTCTCGCGTACCCTTAGCCAATTTTCTCGGTTGAACCGGCATTTTCGCTGCGCCCGCCGCGTACTTTTGTCCCTGATGTCCCCTGTTGCTTTGCGGGCTGTTTGTGCTTACTTGGCCGAGCCCGCCGATTCGAGCTTTTTTGTCCCAAATGTCCCATGCCCCTAGGACTAGGACTTAGTCATTTTTATGATTTTCCTGGATCAACCTACTTGACTTCAAAATTGCCCTGGGACCTTTTTCACATTTTTCTCAAGCTTGCTCTTTTCCTCTCAGACAGGGAACTTAGAAAATATTTGAGGGGACTCTCGTTTAACATGATTTTTGCCCCAAATCAATCAATTTTCACTGGGACTTGAATATTCGATGCATGTTATCAAAATTACCCTTTACCGGGGGTGAAATTTTGACAACACAACCACGTCATCTTAGGCAACTAACTTCAATCCATGCTATCACAACCCATACTCAGGATGAGTGGTATCAACAGATCGTTGATTATCTATCTCATTCGGTACTTCCTCCAGATCTGACTCCCAATGGTAGAAGATCTTTTATCCTATGCGCTAATCGCTATACTATTTTAGGTGGGATCCTCTACAAATGTGGCTTTGATGGCATTTTGCTTCGGTGCCTCAAATCCCTTGAATCATCTAAAGCTATCTAGGAGGTCCATGACGGTATCTGTGGTGGACACTTTAATGGCTTGGCCGTAGCTAAACGCATCTTACGTTTGGGATATTATTGGCCTTCTCTTAATCGAGATTGTTGTGAATACACTAAGAAATGTGTTAAGTGTCAACAACATTCCAATCTCACGCACATCCCTAGTCAAGCTTTACAACCTATAGCGGATTTGTGGCCTTTTTCACAATGGGGTCTTGATCTTATTGGTCTCATCAATCCCCGTTCTTCACAACGTCATCATTCTATCATTACTGCCACTGAATACTTTACTAAGTGGGTGGAAGCTATCCCTCTTTCTTCAACAAAAGCTAAACCCATAGTTGATTTTGTTTATCAGCACATCATTTGTCACTTTGGTGTTCCACACAAACTCATTACAGATAACGGAAAGTCTTTCAAGAACGTTGATTTGCAGAACCTCTGCGACGCTTTCAATATCAAGCTTAGCTTCTCCTCTCCATACTATCCTCAAGCTAATGGTCAGGCCGAAGCTTCCAATAAAACTTTGCGTAATATCCTCTGCAAAGGTAACTAGTCGAGATGGTAGGGATTGGCATTTACATATCCCTTTTTCTCTGGGCTTATTGGACTAGCATCCGTACTCCTACCTTGGTGCTACTCCCTTCTCTCTCATCTATGGGTCTAAGGTTGTTCTTCCTTTGGAAGTCTAAATCCCATCTCTCTATGTTTCTCTTAGAGAATTTGTCTCCGATGAGGACTATCGTCAAAATCATCTAGCACAACTTGAATTATTAGATGAGCGGCGTCTCAATGCTCTTGAACATCATCAAGTCTATCTTGAGCGTGTCAAACATGCTTATAACAAGCACTTACAGCACCGTGACTTCAAAATTGGTGATCTTGTTCTTAAAGAAAATCAAAATGTCACTACACTCGAAAGGAGTCAGCGTGGTAAGTTTGCTCCCAATTGGATGGGTCCGTACGTTATCACCCATAAATATGGATCTGGGGCTTATCATCTATCTTCCATGGATGGTATACCCGAAGTGGAACCTCTTAATGCCTTGCATCTACGGCCCTTCTACTGTTAAAATCTATCTTACACAAATCTAGTCGCAAGACAGATCTTTCATCCGTCTAACAACCAGTCATATACTTTCATGGTGATTCGAAATTATGTGGTTCTCCGCCTATTGTCTTGTTTACCTTAAATATGAGTATCGCGGCTCTACTCATAGCATTTTTTTTTGGGATATGTTTCTCCTCATGGTAGGAACACCTTAATCACTGTTTCATTTGTCCCAAGTGCTTATCTTAATCGGATCTACTCGGGGCATGAGTGTATGTTCTTTATACGTTTTCTTCCCCTCTATCTGATCTATCTAGGTCTAAACTCAGCTTCTTCCAAAAATCTTTTCAAAAAAAAAAAAGAGATGCTATCCAAAAAAGATAGACTGATCCCTTGAAGGACAGCTATCCATACATTATCAAATGAATCAAAAGATATAGACCATACCCTCGAAGGATGGCTATCATTAAAATTCAAAATACAGACCGCTCCCTTGAAGGACGGTTGTTTCTCAAAGGAATACTCAAGGCTTCTTGCATTGATCAGCCTTTTAGTCAGTTTATACACTTTTTAGCATCACTGAAAGACTTCCCGTATTGATCAGTCTTTCCATATCAAGCAAACTTCCCCTATTGATCGGTTTGCTTTTTCGCGTAAATCATGAAGTGAGATATGAGACCTTTTGTCGATCATATGGAGAATCCTATTTTCCTAGTATGGACATGTATTCTCGTCCCTTGTAAATTCTAACAAAGATACTTACTTACCTGCTCCTTTCATTTTCCTCCTAAATCTGGTTTGAGGCTAGTTAGTGTCAGTTTATTTTAACCTCATATAGGGCCTTGCATGTACGATCTTTTGATTTCCTATCCAGATTCTATCTATGGTCGTTTGGGAGTCCAACTTATCATTTTCTTTCTTATCTAGGTATATTTCCTTTATTTCTAGTCAAGGTCATTTTCATTACATCCTTGGCTCTTGCAAAGAGTATTCCCCATTATTCTTTGTTATTCATCCAGTCAAATTGACATTTCACATGTTAATTTAATCAAAATTTATCATCTATATAATTTCATTTTATCTATCAAAGCATGTATTGTCAACACATGTGGATCTGGCTATCTATTTTCATCAAAATTAAATTAACATCTCAAACATACCAAATACATCAATCACATCTATCCATCTATCCATCAAAACATCTAAAAACTTGTACATCCAAGTTACACTACATCTATCTATATCTATTTTTCATCAAAATTAAATCCATACATCAATCACATCTATCCATCTATCCATCAAAACATCTAAAATCGTGTACATCCAAGTTACACTACATCTATCTATATCCATTTTTCATCAAAATTAAGTTCACACATCAATCACATCTATCCATCTATCTATCAAAATATCTAAAAATATGTACATCCAAGTTACATTACATCCATCTATATCTATTTTTCATCAAAATTATATCCACATATCAATCACATAAAATTACATCACATCTATTTATCCTCTATGTCTATGTTCATCCAATCACATCTATTTATCATCTATCAATCTATGTCTACATCCATTACAATTACGCTACATCCATTACAATTACGCTACATCTATCCATGCACATCAAAATTAAAAGCATGAGAACAATCATATAACAAAAACAATGATAAATCTATATAAGTGTCTCTGACAACAAAAATGGGTGGCTCTCAATCAAGCCATCTATACAATGCCTTCAATCGAGGCTACATCACTACACCGATACAAAATATATCAATCCTATATCGTAAAATTTGATGCATGGAGGACACTATCTCCTCCACCCTCCTCTGACAGGTTGTCTCTCCTAGCCGCCGCCTATCGAGCTAGACGCACCTGCTGCTGGAGGCCTCTGCCCACCTCGGTATCTCCTGGTGCTCCCTCCACTTGAGGCCCCGCTCACTGTGGCCATCGCTGATCTCCTCCTCACCCCGTACCGAGGCACATCTGGGGCATGTTGTGCTAGGGCATCCTCATAGTATCTCACCTCAGCGAGGAGAGACTGATATGTGCTCAAGCTCACGGTACCCGGTGCTCGTAATGGTGCTGCTAGTGCTGCTGGGGCTGCTGGTGCTGCTGGTGGTGGTGCACCTCCTGAGGTCGTGCCCTATGTACCGGACTCGACATGGTACTGCTCTCCCCATATTTGGCCCTGAGGGCCTCCCTATGTCAAAGGTAGCGATCCCTCTGCTGGATCGTTGTATCTCACTCCTGGCGAGTGGTGTCTCTCTCCAAAATTAGGGCATCCCTCTCCTCTGTCAGAGCTCTGATCTCCTCAAGAGCCACCTGGTGTGTCTGCATCAGGGTGGCGTGCTCTCCCTCCAGTCTCTCCAGCACCGTAGCCATATCCTCCTCGTCGGCATCTATAGATGCCGGGAGATGTCGTGGTAGCTCTGTCGCATACCATGCAGCATAACCATCACCTACTCCAGCATCATCATCGCTGTCTGTGGAGGGTGGGGCCTCTCTCAATGGATCTGCCGGGATCAAAATCGGCAGATCAGTCTCCCTGCTATCTCACCTATAAGGCCTGTAAGTAGTCGGCACTGTCTGCACTAGGCCGAACTGTCTCAATACCCGCATAAACGGGACTCACTCCCACATATCAGGCCTGCGGCCCCTAACCACCCTGCTCCGTCTCAATGCCACCAAGTGAGCATCCTGACCAGCCCATGTCAGAAATACCCGATATGGCCTCCAGATAACCTGATCCGGTGTCAGCATCTCAAACGCGCAAAGATACCAATCCACTAACCTCCTCAGTACGCCAGGCCATATCGGCCCGCCATCGCTGGAATCCATAATCAATAGCTCCCACTACTACTGGCATCCAAGGAAGCCCGGATGGCCTGATCACTGCTATATGCTCATATGCCCAGCAATGGAGCACAAAACTAACATCAATACCTATCCTCCGGCCAGTGGTATACATCCATAGCTCATGATATATCTGAGCTATCAAAGCATCAGAAAAGCAAATACCTGTCTGAACTGCAGGATGTCGCAAACGTAATCTAATAATAATAGTGGGAATCTCCCACCTCCTGAATCTGGCAGAGTGAAATAGGAGATCGCCATCTGAATCAATACTATCCATCTGCTCCTAGCCACATCCTATCTATCTTTGTGAGGCTATCCTCACTCCGTTGAACACTATCTCTCGAATCATCCGCCTGTCTCCATATAATCGAACTAGGGCCTCTCGATCTTGCTCTCGTGGTGTAATCTCTATCGGGTCCCCAGTAATCGGCAGTCTCAAAATCCTATATATATCCTCATGGGTGATGGTCATCTCACCCGTCCTGAACCAAAAAGTGCACGTCTAGCTATCCCACCATCGCACTAGTGCTCACATCAACTCTACATCTCGCGGCACTCGTCTGTAGTACCTAAAGCCCCCGAGCCCGGCTAACTCTAAATGCCGCCAATCTGCATCAGTCACATCAGGGAGAATAGTCTCTAGTAACTCGGGAATAGCATCCCTCATGTGTAGAACCTCTCGTGCCTGCATCCATGACATCAAGAGCAATATTAGCCTCATATTTACCCAAATCAGAACATCCAAAACAAAAAAATTACAATCTATTCACAAGTCTATACAATCGGCGTCGATTAAATATAATCAGCGTCGTTTATTTATAGTCGACGCCGATTAACATCAATCGGCGCCGCTTGAATATAATCGGCATCGATTATACCAATCGGCGCCGATTGCTCGGCCGGATGTAAAAAAACACCCTGGCCTCCCACCCGGCAAAATAGAAATTAAAAATAAAAAAATAAAAATAAAGCAAAAGTAAAACAACGGGTTCACGAAGAACCACTTACCCCAGGTCGTGTCCTCCTCCGCTTCTGACCGCTTCCAGAGGCTTCCATGGTGCTCAAATCCAATTTTTGACTCTCTCTGATTCGATCGTCATGATGTAAATAAATCGTTCACGTTTTCCGTTCACATATTTATATGTGCTTTCAACGGTCGGCGCCGACTATTTGGGTCGACGCCGTTTATTTGGATCGGCGCCGCTTATTATAATCACCGCCGATTTTCCATATCTCTTTGCCATAGTGTTGATGCTTGGCTTATTTATCTATCTGATCATTATTGTGCTGAATGTTGCCTTTTGGCACATATTTTCGATATCACCGTCCATTTCGAGTTTGTTCCCTTTGCATGGGGCACTCATACTTTTTGGCAACTTAGAGTTAAACGGGTCTGTAGGCACTAACGTCGTCTGCTTTGCAGACCGTCTAGTTGTCCCTACCAATGTGTCTCTCTTTAGATGCTGACTATTTTGCAGCCCTCCTTACACTCATGGGTCTGTAGGTACTAACGTCGTCTCATGAGGAGACCGTCTAGTTTTCCCTACCAATGTGAGTTCCTTAGGTTGCTGCCTTTTTATTTATTTTTATGCGTCATCAATGATCAGATCTACTCCAGACATCCAGCTGGGGCATCCCGCATTTTCATCTACCTTTTTTCAAACTTGGGATCATTTGTTCTATCACCCATCCCATCCCTAGTTTGAGGGGGATCACATCATCACTTTTTCTTCCCTTCTTCCATCTCCTTGTTTTTGTCTCATAACCTTGCTTATCGCAAGTTACTTGACAAAAAGGGGCAAAATGTAGACACCTAAAATTGATTATCCAATCTGGTGTCCCTTGTGCGCGTTTGCTCTCTCAGGTAACCTGGGGCACGTTTATATCACCACTATCCCCTTGGGATATTATTCGATTTGTGATTTAAACACCTATCCTAAGTTTAATTCACCCCATTATGTCTTACCCGTGAGTAATTAAATATTAACTATTTAATTACACCTCTTCACATGTATCCTAACCACTTATCTACCCCATATCTATTCTATCCATGTGTCCCTCCTATTTCTCCTCCTCACAATCAAGCAGTGGGATATTTCCCGTATTTGAGGTGGAGGGATCACTCTTATCTTTCTAGAAATCGTTCATTTCGGCCGTCTCGGGAGTCTGTTCCGTGATCGGCGCCGACCAGTCCTCGGTCGACGCCGATTTTTCGGAGCGGCGCCGATTATAAATAGAAGCCCAGAACTCAGTTCTGGGACACGAAAGGACGGGAGGACGATAGGACGATGAGACAGAAACACAGATCGTGAAAGACACAGAACGAGAGATCTTTGCGCATCTGGTGTGAACATTATCTATCGAATGAGAGCGAATCTTGTCCAAATCAATCCCTGAGAGGAGCACCGTTACTCTGCTCTTATCACATCAACATCACACATCTCCATTGATTTTCTGGTGACTCTGTTCCTACACCCAGCATCGGTGTAGTCTTTCAAAGATATCTCCGGCTTCTACAGATCCAACAGACATTGACAATCTTGCCTTCATTTACGATCTTGCCTTCATTTTCGATTTCCAAATCTGTCACACTTTGTCTCGATCGATGCCGATCTAAATAATCAATGGTGATTTCAACGATCGACACCGATTTTAACCGGTGATGCCGATCTAAATAATCGATGCCGATTTTAACTAGTCGACGCCAATTCTACATAATCGACGCCGATCATCCTGCAGACAGGTAAAAGGACACAGGTAACACAAATCCAGCTTTGTTTTCACAGGTTCTCTATGCCTTTTCGCTGCTTTGCTGCTATTTAGATTCTGTTTATTACTTTGATCAGAAAATCTAGTCTTGTACGTACATATTTTATCATGTATACTTCTTTACTTAATTGAAAATGTGGACTGACATCCGCCAAGGGAGCCTATTGCTTCCCGGATCCACTTCTCGGGCAGTCCACCTAAATATCTTTTAACGTGGTCTTTTTCTGTCAAGCATCGGTGTCTCGCAGGTTACTTGGATCTACTGTGTAGAATTGCTCGTGTGTGCCCATCTTATCTACATCGACTTCCTTATCCGTCTACATCTTCGGATCTTGTCCATCAGGTATCGATTTCATTGGAGTTTTTCAGGGTTTTTGTGTTTAGTTTGGTGCATTAACTTGGACAGGTAACAAGCGCAAAATCCTTGATCTACACACACACCCATGCTTTACGGTGTAACACGATATCTTTGGTCTTTCTCTCAATGGGTTTTGGATCTTGTCGGTGAGATCAATCCCCATTCATCACAATACCACAAATGGATCATAACCACTACTAAATATTATGCTAAAAGGGTAAAGGAAATTCCCCTCATTTCTACAAAAGTCGAGAAAATATGTGAACTCGTCAACCATCACATCATTTTTTGCTTTGGTGTTCCTCATCGCCTCATCACCGATAATAGAAATCAATTACAAAACAAAACCCTATGCAAACTATGTGACGCATTTTACATCCAACTCAGTTTCTCATCACCTTATTACCCGCAAGCCATTGGCAAGCTGAATTGACTAATAAAAACTTGAACAAAATTCTTATGAAGGTAGTCAATGATCTTTGGGAAGGATTCGCATATTGTTATCTACGTTTTGAGTTCACGAAAAAATGATTAGATAACCCCTACGAAATTTTTGAAGTTGATTTTGCATTATGGCCTCGTATTGAGAAAATCAGGTTTTCGGGTTTTATCAGCAGCTCGACATGAGTTTTAACATGCTTTATGTCGTCTGTCTTCCGAAACCCGAAATCCACTTCATTTTGAGAAAATCAGGTTTTTAGACTCCCAGCGCATCGGAACATGCCTAATCCAAAACATGTTTTATGCCTCATGCTTCCCGATACCCGAAGTCCGCTTAGTCCTTTGTATCGGGTTTTGGAGCTATGTTACATCTAAGAACCTCATGCTTTATGCCTCATGTTTTCCGAAACCCGAAACCCGAATTGCACTAAGCCCCCTCGTGTCGGGTTTTCGGACCTCTCAAACATGCTGACATGGCATTCATGCCGAGTTGTCGGCGAGTTGGCACGTGCCGCGCCAAGTGTATTAATTACCAATTTTCTTATAAATACGTGGATTTCCACGTCATTCTTACCAGACGTATTTTTAATTCGTGGATTTTTCGTGCATGCTCTTCCGATTTCGAAACCCGAAAGCTCGCCTTGCTCGATTGAATCGCCTGTTGTTGATCTTTTCTTTCTCTGATTGAAGGTATTTTTCTCTCCCTTCTTTATTCTTAGTTTTTACGGATCGATTGCGCACGGTTTCTTCTCAATTTCGCTGGTTTTGAGGGTTTTCCTTTCTTGTTCTCTTTGGAATTATTTTGAAAGGGGTTTTAGGTTTTAGGGTTCATCTCTTCTAAGACTACCACTTAATGCTATTTCCTTGAAGTTTTATTATATGCATGGAACATGAATGACAAAAAAAAGAGATTGCATGTTTTGAAATTCGATGAAAAACCCTGTTTTTCTTTTCGGGTTTTGAATCCTGTTGCGCAAGTCGAAGAGCCGAAGTGTATTGAAGGTTTAACGTGTCGGGGTTCCTCAAAGTCCCGACATTATCCAAAGTGCCGAGCTTTCCCAAAGTTTCGACATTTTCAACACATCGGACTTTCAGATTTTCCGACATCTTTCGCTTCTAAAGGTTCGGACTCTTTTGTTCTTCCTAAGCATATCCAAGCAGTCGAATTTCGACGGTGGACAACATCTCCTGAGCTTCGAACCTTTCTCCCTTCAATGTTCTTCATGTCAGATCCTGGTCCATCTCAGGAAAAGGCCGAGAAGTCTGGCAGAATGAAATACAAGTTCAAGAAGCCGGAATCTCCATCGTACATTGATTGCAACTATGATATCAGAGACACCGAACTTGGAAATATAGACATGGAAGATTTCTGGAGTAGAGTGAGGAGTTCCTCCCAAACTCCATGGATGAGAACTATAGCTGACAGTGGCTTGCCTCTCGTAGCGGGTTTTCCCATGTCTGCCCAATCTCCAGAATTCATCTTGGCTTGTGCATCTAGTTATGACTCGGCTTCTCGTTATGTGAGAAGTCAATCAGGTGAAGTAGTGATCAAATTGGATGGAGGTTACTTTGATGATCTCCTGAAACTGCCTAATTTTGAAGAGTATGGGGAGTTGAACATCAAGTCAGCTCAGAAGGCCTGGGACAACAATCAGGAAGACTGCATCAAGGATGTAAACAAGAAGTTCCTGATCAAGGCCAAACCAGCGGTCTCTAGATTTCCAAGGACTATTCCCAGGAGTGATTTCATCCAAGAAATCAATGATATTATCACCCTGCTGAGTCGGGTTTTTGGTTTGCCCGAATCGAATGTATTTCAAGGATGGATGTATCAATTTATGATCACCATCAAGAAGAATCAGCAAGGGATCGACTGGGGTACTCTCATCAGTAATGAGATTGATTCCCAAATGACAACGGTCTTGTCAACTGGGAAATTTTATATGTCTTCATATGTCACATACGCAGCAGCTGGGATGAGGAACTATCCCGGGCTGGATACCAAGGGAAGCAGAACGGCAAACCAGGTGTATCAATACTTCCCTCAATTGACAAAGAAGGGGTCCAAAGACCATTTCAGGAGGGTGAATGATGCCTTCTTCTATGAAAATATCTGCAGGATAAACCCTGAGCTGAGGAAGACAAGAGTCTCAGATGAGGCTTGGGCTGAAGTTTCTAAATGGGGATGTATCTTCTTACAATTCAAGAAGTTTACATATCTTCGGGTGGTCATGTACTCGGGAGATCCTTTTAACCTGCCTCGATATCTAGGGATAGACTGATATTGATGGAGTTGGTTAGGCAGCTATTGGATTTCCATAAATTCCAACAAAGCAAACATAAGGCTGCTGTATCCTTCCCAATTTCTATTGGGAGATATACTTGCTCAACAGTAGTGAAAGCCAAAAATGTTGTCCACGAACTTCAGGACAAATTGAAAAAGCATATGAAGCCTCGAGACGGTTTTGACATCCGAGGAGTGCTCAGAGCATATGGAACCCAGCATCTGCATAGGCCAAACATAGAGGATATTTGGGTGGATCTGCGTAACGAGGTTGCTGTTCGCAGAAAGGATAATAGCAGATTAACTATTGCTGAGATTCAAACACTGGAGCTTGCTGATTTACCAGAAGGTACGGGTGACAATGAAAGTGTTTTGGATCTTTCCTATGATGGACTAAAGGAGGATCAATATGTTTTCCCACCTATTGATTGGTCAGCCAGCGAAAAAGCCTCTATTACAGATAGGTCGGCTCTAATTCTTTCTCGCACCAAAGCATGGCTCTCCTCTTGGGGAATGAATTTTAAAGATGATAAATTTTCAAAGTTCGCTGCTTCAGAGGTGGGGCCCTCCAAAAAGGAAAAGGACAGAAAATCTTCTAGGACGCCTATAAAGGTCAAGATTGTCAAAAAGAGGAAAGAGAGAGAAATCTCTTCAATTGTTTCTCCAGTAGAAATGGTGAATGTGCCAGAATCACCAACACCACCAGAAATAGGAGAAATTAATTTGGAAGAAGGAGGAAGCCAGCTTCTGTCTTCACCATTTTCTGATTGCTCAATCAAGAGACCTTGTCTCTTCCATCCAAGTCTTTGGAGTCTGGATCTGTGCCTCTTTCCACACAACCACTCCTACCTCCTTATTCTCCAACAACTTCTTCAGTAATGGCCACTATTTTCTTTGGACTTTCACCCCTCTCTGCTGGTACCCAAGTGATCACCAACACGCCCCCTCTTTCGTGCCTCTTTTATTGGATCTACTACCACGTTGGTAACTATTCCTCCTCCACTAGTAGAATCTTCTCCCTTGAGGGTATGATACCCGCCGCAACCATGGCAAATTCCTCCGATACGCCGCAATGGCTACTCGAGAAAACTCTGAGGAAGAGGAAGGTAATTTGTACCCCTACCAGCCTTTGATTTTAGCTCACTCAAGGCTCCTACTGCAAAATCAGCCAAGAAACCCAAAACAGTTTCAAGGGTTTTGGTGGATGCTTCAGGAGATAAGTTCATAGAGATTGCACACCCTCGGCCGAGAAAACTAGAGAGGATATAACAGCCTCTCGATTATCAAGTAACTGTGGTGGCTCTAGGAAAGTGACAAAGCAGTAAGGGGCGCAACAAGATGCACGGGATTCCATAAACGTGTTGTGCCAAAAGTTGAAAGAAACAAAGGACAACAGAGATGAGATTAAGGAAAAGTGGAGCGGTTGATGAGGTTTTGATTAAACTCTCAAAACCCCTTGAATCCATACCACCTTCTTCGTTTCGTAGGGTTCGACTTCTCATTAGTACCTATGATTGAAAAGATTGCTAAAAAGGAAGGGTGGTTGACGAATGGATCCAAAGGTTGCTCCAATAGGGAAAGGAAGTAATTCAAGACGTGGCACAAGTTCATCACCCTCCTTGGGAGACATTCGAAGGATGGAGAGAAGATGGATGAGGAGATTGCTCAAGAAATTGGACATCTTGATTTGACTTATGAAGCTCTGTGTGTTAAAGCAAATACCAAAGACATCTCTTGGTGGAAGAAGGTATTCTCCCACATACAGATAAACATTTCCAGCTGACCAAGGCCATCAGGTTCAGAATAAAGATTCTCAATGAAGCCTGCAGTAAGTTGAGAGAATCAAGGGATAAATTGATTGACGGGAAAAGTGATCTGGAAGAAGAATTGCTGAAGATTTGTCCAAAGGTGTCCGTTGGGAACTCAGGTATCCTATCAGCAGATGATCTCTTCAAGCAAATCCAAGAGTCTGTTCAGCATGAACCAATAAGCGGATTTGACCTTGAGATCATGGATCGGTTGGTAAGGGTTGAACATTCTTTGGGGGCCTTAAGAAAGCTCAGCAAAGGATTGAAAAAGCTTCCCGGCACTGCCAGCGATGTTCATGAAACCTGTGAAATTTGGAATGATCATTCCACTGCGCCTGATGAGAACGAAATGCAAGGCATAATTCGGAAGTTCCAGGAATTTCAGAGCAAACAGTCTCAGCTGGAGGAAGAAAAAGAGGAAGGAGCAAAAGATGATGATTCAGATTAAGTCCCAACGTTTCATGTCATTTCAATCTTGAAATTGACATGTCTTTTTCATTTCTGTTTCGTCATATTTTTGAATCATATTTTGACTTGATCTCCTGCGTGAGAATCAAGCAAAACAGAACTCTAGTTAAATGCTACTTTTTAGGATCTGCCCTATTTTATCTCTACTTCTTTTTGTTATAAATAAGGGATGCTTTTGCATTCCAAGGGGTCGAGATTTTTGGAATATTTAGGGGCTATTGGAAAGAAGAAAAACTTTGTGTTTTCGTTCAATCATTTTAAAGAATAGAAGCTGATATTGTTTTACAGACTTTGTGTTGTGGAATATATCTTACCTAAGACAGTGTTCTTATGTTCATGATCTTAGGCTATTCTTTGCATAGCATCTCAGTGTTTCTGATTATTTCGGACATTACATCTGTGATCTAAAACTCGTATGATTATTTCGTGCTCTGTGTTTACTCGAAAGAAAATACGTTTCTCCCATTTCCTTTCTATCGTGCTTCTTTCATTATAACAGTTTCTAACCTATTTCATTTACGAAAGCAATATCCTTGAATCATGTGAATGTGGATTTTGGGATTTCATCCTAACCCCCAATGGTTAGATTAGTGTGAATACTGTATATATTGTTTACTGTGTTTTAGATTAGCAATAAACAGGCAGCCTCACCTGTCTTTGAGGAGGGATTTAATCCCATATACTGTGGTTGAACCTCATATTTTGGTTTGACAAAATATCCAACCAACAGTTTTTGGTGACTCCGTTGGGGAATACGGATCTATAGTATAAAGCTTATCCTCTCTGTCTGGCGACTCTGTATTTGCCTTATTTTCAACAAGATCTCCTTTCAGTTCAAGCTGGCCAGGAAGATCTTTACTCGGTCCCGCCGAGCTCAAGGTGAAATTGATCCACTCTTTGAGTTACTGCAACAGCACAATTTCAGTCTTTCTCCCGACAGCATTGTCTCTAACCGAACCAGAAGTTCTTCACCTGTTCGGAGAAACCGGATCCCCGTGGAACAGGAAGCATCTACAACTTGTCGTGCACTACTCTTGTCTGATACTCGGATCCCTGTACGCACTCTTTTCAGAAGGATGGCGGTTCAACCTGTGCCTTGGGGCGCAGTTATTGGTCCTCTTTCTTTGACTCCTCCATTGAATGAGTTACCACGTGGATCGCGTAAAAACATTCCCAAGTTCAATGGGGATGGGAAGCAGCATCCTGACGAGCACATAGCATCTTTCTTTGTTGCATGCGGTGTTCTCGGAGTAGCCCACGAAGATGTCTCCGTCTCGACTCTTCGTTGAAATGTTGCAGGGTGCAGCAGCTGAATGGTTTTATCACCTCCCGAATGCATGCATCCCAAACTGGGCTACCATGCAGACTAAGTTCGAAGCACGTTTCAAACCAGCCGAAGATTCCCATGCTTTGTTAGCTCAGCTCATGCATATGAAGAATGAATCGCATGAACCTATGTGGGAATTCGTGGAAAAGTTCAACAAGCTGATTCGAAGATTCCGTAAATAGTCATACTACTCGAAAACCAAAAATGCTTCTTCATCAATGCTCAACTTCCCGATATAAGCTTTTTATTAAGAAGGTCGGTTATCCTGATTTGGCTACTACGGCTACCAACTCCATGAAATAGAGGATGATCTCATCTTGGCCGGAAGGATCAAGAAAGACATACCCAAACTCAAAAATCAAGGTTCTTCTCAAGGTAACACTGATCCTATGTTTCAAAAAATGGCTAACGATTTGATTGCTTTAAAAAAGCAAATGTCCCAACAGGTGAGCAATGTTCCATATCGGGATATCCCTAGACGGAATTTCAATAACAACAATGGTGCACCTGCCAGAGATAGGCCACGGTTAACTCCTGCTCAACCGAGACTAGCAATTGAAGCTCCTCCCGTCAATGCAGCAGTAGAAATAATTGAAGAAGATGATGAAGGAGAAGAACAAGATTCCCATGAGGCTTTCGAAGCTTCAGGATATGCTGATGAGTCTTATGACGAGTCAGCTGGCGACTCCAGCATTGGGTATTTGGAATATGATGAAGATGAATGTGTGCCAGATGGTCAGTCATTTGCTGTCTTCACTCGGTCCCAATCTCAGAATCCCAGAAAACCTCTTGAAAACACTAAGGAGAAGAATAAGGAACCTCCCATATCCATAGTTAAGAGGGGTACCCCTATTTCGGCGCAAACTGAAAGAGAGGTTACCAAAAAGGTAGCTGCTCCTTATTCTCCTTCTCCTAAGATCAGTGCCTCAGCACAAGCTCATGTAATTAGAACTGAGCCTACCATCATTCCTTCTTATACTGCTTTTGACATTGTTGATCATGCAAAGAGAACCAAAATTCAAATGTCAGAAGCAGAATACCTTCAGTCGAATCCTGAACAGTTTGAAAAGTTGGCCAAGTTCATCAGAAGTAAAGTGGCTGTTCCGTCACCTTCCAAAGGTCTCCTTCCAAATCCTGCTCAACTTCCACCACAGAACAATCTGACCTCTGCTTCTTCTTCAGGAAAGATTGAACCATTTTATTTATCTCTACTTATAAATGGGTTTAAACTCAGCAATTGCATCATTGACTCAGGGGCCTCTGATAATGTTATGCCCGCAAAAGTGGCCCATGCCCTTGGGCTTACTTTGACTAAGTCATATGGATGGTGCTATTCCATGGAAACTAAACAAGTTCCTCTGATTGGTCAAATCAAGGATGCATAGTTTGCATTTGTTGCTTTCCCTGAGAAGAGAGTGAAAATGACTATTCTGGTTGCCGATATTCCTGCGGCTTATGGTATCCTCTTGGGTAGAGGTTTTTGTAAAGACGTCGGAGGAGAAATTAATATGGATTGGACCAAAGCTAAGATCCCAGTCAATGGGGTTCATCAGGTTCTTCATCCTGAACCACAGGCGAAGTATTTGGTGACCAAATCAGATGATCCAAAAGCTCAGATCCTTTTCGAAGATGCTAGCTTTGGGAATTATTTCATGACTTCAGAGATACCCATTGTAGATGTTGAAGAAGAAGATCCCAATGCTATTTGGATGCTCGAATTTGATGGTAGCTGCTCAACCTCTGGATCAGGCGCTGGTGTTGTCCTTATATCTCCTAGCTCCGAGATTTTCCCATCAGCTTACAAGTTGCAATTTGATAATACTAACAACATGGCCGAATATGAAGCCCTGTTATTAGGATTAGAATTAGCCAGATAGAAGGGAATCAGAAATCTCAAGGTTCAGGGAGATGCAGAGCTGATTGTCAATCAGGTCAGGGGTATATATCAGGTGAAAAATGATCGGTTGAAACATTACCGGAATAAAGTTTGGGATAGTATAGAATGCTTTGATGCATTTTCTATCAAGGCAGTTTTGAGAGATTATAATGACAAGGCTGATTCTTTGGCCGTGTCTGCATCTCTTCTTCTTCCTCATCCTCAGTTCAAGCAAGATACATACTCCATCGAGATTGTGTACCGCCCTAGTGTCCCAGATAATGCAACTCACTGGCAAGTGTTCAACAATGATCGACAGGTGTTGGCTTTTCTAGAAAAGGCTGACAATTTCAGTGAATTATATTTTGAAGGTTCGGAATCAGCCTTTCGTGAAACTATTTCAGATCCATATCAAGAGGTTGATGGTGAATTCATCCAGCTGAAAGGCAACAAGATACCAAAAGGTCTAGTTTCCCTGGAAGGTTTGTTCGACAAGCATGATCGTTTTATTCAAAACAAAAGGCAAGTCGAAGGAGCTTCTTCCTCTGAAGTAGATCAAATCAATCTAGGTTCATCTGATCAACCTCGGATGGTGAATATTGGGAAATGTTGTTCTCCCGAAGAGAAGGTGAGATTCACTTCACTTTTGAAGAAATACATTGATGTGTTGGCCTGGTCTTATGCAGATTTGAAATCCTTCAAGCCCAAATATGTACAGCACAGTATCCCTTTGAAGCCTGATGTGAAGCCGTACAGACAAAAGCAAAGAAATTACAATCCCAAGATCTTAGGAACTATACTGGCAGAAATTTAGAAGATGTTAGACGCTAGAATTATTTTCCCAATCCATCACTCCACTTGGATTGCTAACATTGTTCCTGTCAGGAAGAAGAATGGCGAGATCCGGATCTGTGTTGACTTCCGAAATTTGAATCAGTCCTCGTTGAAGGATAACTATCCCTTGCCTATCATGGATCAGGTATTACAAACTGTTACCGGATCAGAAATGCTATCCATGCTCGACGGATTTTCGGGATATAATCAAGTCGAGGTAACCACAGAGGATCAACACAAGACAGCCTTCACAACCCCATGGGGTACCTTTGCTTACAGGAGAATGCCTTTCGGCTTGATCAACGCCGGAGCTACTTTTCAGAGAGCTATGGACTTAGCATTCAGAGATTTGATGGGCAAGGTCATAGTTGTTTATTTGGATGACTTGACTGTTTTCTCTAAAAAACGGAGTGATCATTATGATCATTTAGAACAGGTACTTTTGAGATGCAGACGTCACGGGATTTCATTGAATCCCAAGAAGTCCATGTTCGGGGTGACCGAAGGAAAATTGCTGGGTCATATTGTGACTAAGGAAGGAACCAAAATTGACCCAGAAAGGGTAAAGGCTATTCAGAGCCTTACCTTGCCCACAAGTAAAACAGGAGTTCATTCTTTCTTCGGAAAGGTCAATTTCTTGAGAAGATTTGTACCTGATTTCACTGACAAAACCAAGGATATCCTTGGAATGATGAAAGGAAAAGTTCCATTTTGATGGAGTACAGAAGGGAAGCTGGCATTCGAAGAAATCAAAAGGGCAGTTGCTTGCGCTCCTGTCTTAGTATGTCCGGACTTTAAGAAAGATTTCATCATGTACAGTTACGCCTCTGCCCACACAGTGTCAGCCATCCTGATGTAGGAAAATGGAGAAGCCATCGAAGCTCCTATCACATTCATGAGTTGCCCGTTGAAGGAACATGAGTTGAAGATGTCACAAATTGAAAAACATGCTTACACAGGGTACGAGCAAGTAAAACATTTCAGTGTACTATGTGCTTTGAATTCCCATACTCGCATTCTCGTTTCGACATCGCTGTTAAATCCATTCTGACTCAACAAGAGCTGGGAAGCCAATGAGGTACTTGGATAGCTAAGGTTTAGGAGTATGATTTGGACATCAGGCCTACCAAGTTGGTACAAGGAAGGGGCCTGTGCCAATTAATTGCAGAAAATCATGCCGAAGCAGAGTGTGAAAAGACTCAAGATACTTCTTCAGGGCTGCCTATGGTGCTTTTTGTGAGTACGACCGATGAATGGTACACGGACATTGCTTTCTTCCTAACTTATGGTGAATGCCCCCGCATTTAAATCAAAAGGAGAAGAGGACCGTCAAGTTGAGATCTGCAAAATACCTTTTGTGGAATAATGCAATATACAAGAAAGGTATTGATGGTGTTTTCTTGCGTTGTGTTGATAAATCACAACAGGAAAAGTTATTAGAGTCCTTTCATAGCCTAGCATGCGGAGGACATTTTTCATCCTCTGTAACAGCGTATAAGATCCTACGGGCTAGGTACTATTGGCCTACTCTTTTCCGGGATTCAGCGGAATGGGTGTCTAAATGTGAAGCTTGTCAACATTTCGTTGGTCGCCCCAAGCTAGCAGCTCTTCCTCTGAAGCCTGTAGTGATTGAAGAACCTTTTCACCAATGGGGGATTGATTTTATCGGAACATTGAATCCTGCTTCCAGTGCCGGACATAACTATGTGCTGACTGCCACAGATTATTTTACCAAGTGGGTAGAAGCCGCACCAATCAAGCAAGCAACTTCTGAAGCTGTTTGCAAGTTCCTGAAAGAAAATATAATCGTCAGATTCGGTGTGCCTCATAAGATTGTAGCTGATAATGCCTCTAACTTCTCATCACATGAGTTGACAGAATTTTGCTATGGATTCGGCATCACTCTGGCTCACTCATCTGATTATTATCCCCAGGGTAATGGACAAGCCGAGTCCAAAGAATAAGAATCTAGTTACTATAATCAGGAAACTAGTAGATGAAAATCGAGGACATGGCACAAAGCACTCGTATGATGCGTTTTGGGCTGATCAGATCACCCAAAGCGAGCCATAGGGATGTCTCCTTTCCAATTGCTATACGGGATTGATGCTGAAATTCCTATCTCAGTAGAATTGTCGGCCTCTTGCAGTTGGTGAAATCGGTTCAAGATGTAGCTTTTCAGAATTCTATCGAAAAGAGGGTTATGTACCTAACCAGGCTAGAAGAAGAACGAATCAAGGTGGTTGATCGCATCACAGATCATCAGAGTAGAGTGAAGAAAATTTTTGACAAGAAATCAAAGCAGCGTGACTTCCAGATTGGAGACCTGGTGTTGCTTTGGGATAAGAGGAGAGAACAGAAAGGAATGCATGGAAAATTTGATTCTTTATGGAAAGGACCTTTCAAGATCCACGTGCTGAATGGTGAAAATAGTTTCCTTCTATCATATCTGGATGGAGGGTTACTCCCTTTACCTTTCAGTGGACAACATCTAAAGTTGTTCCACCATTGATGCAAGATGCTCTCTTGCATTGTACATATTTTGCTTTTGTAGTGTGTTTGCTTTTGGTTTTCTTTCTTTCTTTCTTTCTTCGTTTTGTTTTGTTTTGGTTTCTTCTTTTCTCCGTAGCCCAATGAATAAAGACCAGAGATTCTGAGTTCTCTTCCTTTGGTATTACAAAGAAAGTCCCCAACTGGAGCCAGCTGTTATCTACGTTTTGAGTTCACGACAAAACGATTAGATAACCCCTACGAAATTTTTGAAGTTGATTTTGCATTATGGCCTCGTATTGAGAAAATCGGGTTTTCGGGTTTTATCAGCAGCTCGACATGAGTTTTAACATGCTTTATGTCGTCTGTCTTCCGAAACCCGAAATCCGCTTCGTATTGAGAAAATCAGGTTTTCGGACTCCCGGCGCATCGGAACATGCCTAATCCAAAACATGTTTTATGCCTCATGCTTCCCGATACCCGAAGTCCGCTTAGTCCTTTGTATCGGGTTTTCGGGGCTATGTAACATCTAAGCACCTCATGCTTTATGCCTCATGTTTTCCGAAACCTGAAACCCGAATTGCACTAAGCCCCCTCGTGTCGGGTTTTCGGACCTCTCAAACATGCTGACATGGCATTCATGCCGAGTTGTCGGTGAGTTGGCACGTGCCGAGCGCCAAGTGTATTAATTACCAATTTTCTTATAAATACGTGGATTTCCACATCATTCTTACCAAACATATTTTTAATTTGTGGATTTTTCGTGCATGCTCTTCCGATTTCGAAACCCGAAAGCTCACCTTGCTCGATTGAATCACCTGTTGTTGATCTTTTCTTTCTCTGATTGAAGGTATTTTTCTCTCCCTTCTTTATTCTTAGTTTTTACGGATCGATTGCGCGTGGTTTCTTCTCAATTTCTCGCCGGGTTTTGAGGGTTTTCCTTTCTTGTTCTCTTTGGAATTATTTTGAAAGGGGTTTTAGGTTTTAGGGTTCATCTCTTCTAAGACTACCACTTAATGCTATTTCCTTGAAGTTTTATTATATGCATGGAACATGAATGAAAAAAAAAGAGATTGCATGTTTTGAAATTCGATGAAAAACCCTGTTTTTCTTTTCGGGTTTTGAAGCCTGTTGCGCAGGAGTCGAAGAGCCGAAGTGTATTGAAGGTTTGACGTGTCGGGGTTCCTCAAAGTCCCGACATTATCCAAAGTGCCGGGCTTTCCCAAAGTTCCGACATTTTCAACACATCAGACTTTCAGGATTTTCTCGACATCTTCTGCTTCCAGTGTCGGACTCTTCTGTTCTTCCGGCATATCCAGCAGGTCGGAATTCTGACGGTGGACAACATCTCCTGAGCTTCGAACCTTTCTCCCTTCAACGTTCTTCATGTCGGATCCTGGTCCATCTCAGGAAAAGGCCGAGAAGTCTGGCAGAATGAAATACAAGTTCAAGAAGCCGGAATCTCCATCGTACATTGATTGCAACTATGATATCAGAGACACCGAACTCGGAAATATAGACATGGAAGATTTCTGGAGTAGAGTGAGGAGTTCCTCCCAAACTCCATGGATGAGAACTATAGCTGACAGTGGCTTGCCTCTCGCAGCGGGTTTTCCCATGTCTGCCCAATGTCCAGAATTCATCTTGGCTTGTGCATCTAGTTATGACTCGGCTTCTCGTTCTGTGAGAAGTCAATCAGGTGAAGTAGTGATCAAATTGGATGGAGGTTACTTTGATGATCTCCTGAAACTGCCTAATTTTGAAGAGTATGGGGAGTTGAACTTCAAGTCAGCTCAGAAGGCCTGGGACAACAATCAGGAAGATTGCATCAAGGATGTAAACAAGAAGTTCCTGATCAAGGCCAAACCAGCGGTCTCTAGATTTCCAAGGACTATTCCCAGGAGTGATTTCATCCAAGAAATCAATGATATTATCACCCTGCTGAGTCGGGTTTTTGGTTTTCCCGAATCGAATGTATTTCAAGGATGGATGTATCAATTTATGATCACCATCAAGAAGAATCAGCAAGGGATCGACTGGGGTACTCTCATCAGCAATGAGATTGATTCCCAAATGACAATGGTCTTGTCAACTGGGAAATTTTATATGTCTTCATATGTCACATATGCAGCAGCTGGGATGAGGAACTTTCCTGGCTGGATACCAAGGGAAGCAGAACGGCAAACCAGGTGTATCAATACTTCCCTCAATTGACAAAGAAGGGGTCCAAAGACCATTTCAGGAGGGTGAATGATGCCTTCTTCTATGAAAATATCTGCAGGATAAACCCTGAGCTGAGGAAGACAAGAGTCTCAGATGAGGCTTGGGCTGAAGTTTCTAAATGGGGATGTATCTTCTTACAATTCAAGAAGTTTACATATCTTCGGGTGGTCATGTACTCGGGAGATCCTTTTCGCCTGCCTCGATATCCAGGGGATAGACTGATATTGATGGAGTTGGTTAGGCAGCTGTTGGATTTCCATAAATTCCAACAAAGCAAACATAAGGCTGTTGTATCCTTCCCAATTTCTATTGGGAGATATACTTGCTCAACAGTAGTGAAAGCCAAAAATGTTGTCCACGAACTTCAGGACAAATTGAAAAAGCATATGAAGCCTCGAGACGGTTTTGACATCCGAGGAGTGCTCAGAGCATATGGAACCCAGCATCTGCATAGGCCAAACATAGAGGATATTTGGGTAGATCTGCGTAACGAGGTTGCTGTTCGCAGAAAGGATAATAGCAGATTAACTATTGCTGAGATTCAAACACTGGAGCTTGCTGATTTTCCAGAAGGTACGGGTGACAATGAAAGTGTTTTGGATCTTTCCTATGATGGACTAAAGGAGGATCAATATGTTTTCCCACCTATTGATTGGTCAGCCAGGGAAAAAGCCTCTATTACAGATAGGTCGGCTCTAATTCTTGTTGTCACCTAAGCCTCTAATCCTCTTGGGGAATGAATTTTAAAGATGATAAATTTTCAAATTTAGCTGCTTCAGAGGCAGGGCCCTCCAAAAAGGAAAAGGACAGAAAATCTTCTAGGACGCCTATAAAGGTCAAGATTGTCAAAAAGAGGAAAGAGAGAGAAATCTCTTCAATTGTTTCTCCAGTAGAAACGGTGAATGTGCCAGAATCACCAACACCACCAGAAATAGGAGAAATTAATTTGGAAGAAGGAGGAAGCCAGCTTCTGTCTTCACCATTTGCTGATTGCTCAACTGAAGAGACCTTATCTCTTGCATCCAAGTCTTTGGAGTCTGGATCTGTGCCTCTTTCCACACAACCACTCCTACCTCCTTATTCTCCAACAACTTCTTCAGTAATGGCCACTATTTTCTCTGGACTTTCACCCCTCTCTGCTGGTACCCAAGTGATCACCAACACGCCCCCTCCTGTGCCTCTTTTTATTGGATCTACTACCACGTTGGTAACTATTCCTCCTCCACTAGTAGAATCTTCTCCCCTTGAGGGTATGATACCTGCTTCTGCAACCATGGCAACTTCCTCTGATACGCCGCAATGGCTACTCGAGAAAACTCTGAGGAAGAGGAAGGTAATTGTACCCCTACCAGCCTTTGATTTCAGCTCACTCAAGGCTCCTACTGCGAAATCAGCCAAGAAACCCAAAACAGTTTCAAGGGTTTTGGTGGATGCTTCAGGAGATAAGTTCGCAGAGATTGCCACTCCCTCGGCTGACAAAACTAGAGAGGATATAACAGCCTCTGATTATCAGGTAACCAGGGTGGCTCTAGGGAAAGTGACAGCAGAAGGGGCGCAACAAGATGCACGGGATTCCATAAACGTGTTGTGCCAAAAGTTGAAAGAAACAAAGGACAGCAGAGATGAGCTTAAGGAAAAAGTGGAGCAGTTGACAGAGGTTTTGATTAAACTCTCAAAACCCCTTGAATCCATACCACCTTCTTCTATTTCTGTCGGATTCGACTTCTCATCAGTACCTACGATTGAAAAGATTGCTAAAAAAGGAAGGGTGGTTGATGAATGGATCCAAAGGTTGCTCCAACAGGGAAAGGAAGTAATTCAAGACGTGGCGCAAGTTCATCAGTCCTTGGGAGACATTCAGAAGGATGGAGAGAAGATGGATGAGGAGATTACTCAAGAAATTGGACATCTTGATTTGACTTATGAAGCTCTCCAGGTGTTAAAGCAAATACCAGCACATCTCTTGGTGGAAGAAGGTATTCTCCCACATACAGATAAACATTTCCAGCTGACCAAGGCCATCAGGTTCAGAATAAAGATTCTCAATGAAGCCTGCAGTAAGTTGAGAGAATCAAGGGATAAATTGATTGACGGGAAAAGTGATCTGGAAGAAGAATTGCTGAAGATTTTTCTAAAGGTGTCTGTTGGGAACTCAGGTATCCTATCAGCAGATGATCCCTTCAAGCAAATCCAAGAGTCTGTTCAGCATGAACCAATAAGTGGATTTGACCTTGAGATCATGGATCGGTTGGTAAGGGTTTAACATTCTTTGGGGGCCTTAAGAAAGCTCAGCAAAGGATTGAAAAAGCTTCCCGGAACTGCCAGCGATGTTCATGAAACCTGTGAAATTTGGAATGATCATTCCACTACGCCTGATGAGAACGAAATGCAAGGCATAATTCGGAAGTTCCAAGAATTTCAGAGCAAACAGTCTCAGCTGGAGGAAGAAAAAGAGGAAGGAGCAAAAGATGATGATTCAGATTAAGTCCCAACGTTTCATGTCATTTCAATCTTGAAATTGACATGTCTTTTTCATTTCTGTTTCGTCATATTTTTGAATCATATTTTGACTTGATCTCCTGCGGGAGAATCAAGCAAAACAGAACTCTAGTTAAATGCTACTTTTTAGGATCTGCCCTATTTTATCTCTACTTCTTTTTGTTATAAATAAGGGATGCTTTTGCATTCCAAGGGGTCGAGATTTTTTGGAATATTTAGGGGCTATTGGAAAGAAGAAAAACTTTGTGTTTTCGTTCAATCATTTTAAAGAATAGAAGCTGATATTGTTTTACAGACTTTGTGTTGTGGAATATATCTTACCTAAGACAGTGTTCTTATGTTCATGATCTTAGGCTATTCTTTGCATAGCATCTCAGTGTTTCTGATTATTTCGGACATTACATCTGTGATCTAAAACTCGTATGATTATTTCGTGCTCTGTGTTTACTCGAAAGAAAATACGTTTCTCCCATTTCCTTTCTATCGTGCTTCTTTCATTATAACAGTTTCTAACCTATTTCATTTATGAAAGCAATATCCTTGAATCGTGTGAATGTGGATTTCGGGATTTCATCCTAACCCCCAATGGTTAGATTAGTGTGAATACTGTATATATTGTTTACTGTGTTTTAGATTAGCAATAACAGGCAGCCTCACTGTCTTTGAGGAGGGATTTAATCCCATATACTGTGGTTAAACCTCATATTTTGGTTTGACAAAATATCCAACCAACACATATGCACATTCCTTTCACCTTGTGGGCCTACCGCACTAGTATTCACACTTCAACTACGGCTACATATTTTTCTCTCGGTCTATGGTACTGATGTTGTTTTACCTCTCGAAGTCCGATTCCATCTCTCTCGCATCTCACTACAAGACATGCTCAACAATGATGACTTTCACCAAGATTTTTAGCACAACTTTAGTTATTAGGTGAACATAGTCTCAATGCTCTTGACCATCTCCAGATATATTAAAAATGTATCAAACGTGTCAATGAAAAATGTGTTCATGAATGAAATTTTTATGTCGGTAACCTCATCCCGAAGGAAAATCAACATGTAACCAATGAGGAGAAAAGTAAATGGGGAAATTTTTCTCCTAATTGGCTCGGACTCTATATCGTTACCCATGCCTATGGATTAGGTGCTAATTTTTTGTCTTCACTTGAAGGTAAACCCAAACCTCGAGCCCTTTAATTCCTTACATCTTTGACCATTTTATTGTTGACGTCAAGTTTTATACCACTTTTTGTCGTTTATCGCTCATCCCTTGAGCATTACTCACCTCCCATATTGCTCATTTTGAGGATCCATGACTCAACAAGAATTGTTTGATTACTCGTCACCTTTCAACCTTATCTTTAATATGAGTACCATGGCTCTACTCATAGCATGATTCTCATGGATACTTTTTGTCTTCTCTAAGATGGAATCCCATGGTCGTTCATCACTTAAAACCACCCCTTTCATAGTTAACTCCTATGTACTATGGTTTTTTCATCCGAATAAGATCCTACCTTTCCTCTATAGTCTTTTCCATGACTTAAACATCCAAAACAAAAAGGGATGAAAATCCTTGAGTCAAACTTCCAACAAATGATGACTCCCTCAAAAGGGACATCTCTTCACTCTAATTCTACCGCTATAAATTGACTACTCCCTTAAAGGAAAACTATATCAAGTCATTTCACAAATCTAATAAAAATATCCAGAAGCTTCCCACATTGATCAACTTCACAAATACCTCAAGGAGATAATATACTCATCCCATATAGACTTCCCGCATCGATCAGTCTATTAAAAACAAACAAATGAAGAAAAAGATGAAATTTTCGTCATCGACTTACCCTGTTTTTTATTCTAGGTTTCTTGTCTGAAAAACACATTTTTGTACACTAAGTTATGCTAAACCACCCATTCTTACCTCCTTGCCTTTTTAGCCTAATTTCCTCTTTACTCAAGGGAATTTCCCCAACCATGTAATTTTTGTGATTATGTGACTTTATTTACCCTTATAATGGTCCATTATGTAATGTCTTCAAGGTCTTACATTCATGAGGCCCTCTTTTATCGGCTATATCAATTAAGCGGCTCTTTTACCACCTCTTACCATTCACCTTCCTCAATACTTATTGATTATCCTATACAGACTAGATCATCAACAACTATATTTAAAAATCAATCAACCATGCCTAACTGACCTAGACTCAATCATGCCTAAAAACTTACCAACCCATTCCTTTACCTCATCACATTCTTCCCTAGCTTATGGGAGAACTACATTGGTCCGAGGTCCCTTTTCACCGGGACTATGCAGTAGCACTTCGAGGGCATGGGGCCTTTGGAGGTTAGCTTGGCCACTCTTTACCCTAACCAATTCCCCCTTTTCACTTTCCTATTCACATTCTCGCCTTACTTAGTTTCCATTTTATATCAATAACTGGAAATTAAACCAAATAAGCATCCATTAATACAAATTTTTATTACATCATAAAATCTTCATTTATCATTTTCACATTAAACTATATTACATATTTTGAAATTAAAACCATAACCTATATATACATCACCATTTTTCCCATATGTTACCTACACCTTGGACATTACCTCATGCCTAAACCAACCTGACTCAATCATACCTAAAACCAACTTGACTCCATCATTATGCCTATGACTTGACTCAAACATGCCTACACATAACCTGACTCCACCATGCCTATGACCTGACTCAACCATGCCTATGACCTGACTCCACCATGCCTAAACATAACTTGACTCCATCATGTCTATGACCTGAATCCACCATGCCTAAACATAACTTGACTCCATCATGTCTATGACCTGACTCCACCATGCCTAAACATACCTATTTTCCATCCATCTATACATAACAATAAAATTCTTCCAACACAAGTACATCATCAGCCAATCATCCATCTCATCATAAAAATATGTGTATCCATACAATATACACTGATGCCAAATAATAATCACAATCTCTCAAAACATATCGATACAGCCTCACCATCTTCGGCACACAGGCTAGTATATGATTAAAAAAACAAAAACTCTTGTATACATCCTCACTCTCTTTGGAACGTAGGCCGGTATATATCAAAAATACACAACTACACCAAAATGGAGGTACGTACGGCTATCAGGTATCCCCCACTAGATATCCTCCATATCTATCTCACCTATCTCCTCCTCCTCCTTTGTCCCCGTATGACATCTAGTTAATATCTCACCACCCTTCATGTTTCCCTGGCCGGATATCTTCTCGGTACCTCACCTGGGGCTAGCCTCCATGAATTGGTGGCCTCACCTTGACCCTATCTTAGGGCTCGATGGCCCCTTGTACTCTCCACACTATGGGTGTGTGACCTGGTCCTCTCACTTGAGGTTTGTTGTGCTCTATACTCTCCATAGGATAGGAAATCTATCTATGTGGCCATCACTAATCCTGATAATACCTCACCTTGCCTAAGGAATCCCTTAACCTAGCTATAGGTATTATCTACAAGTGGTGCCATTAGCCTCTAACCCTACACTTGTCCTATGGGATCCTGTCCTACCCCTACCTATAAAGTGGGATGCTTCCCCTATGCTTATGGTGGTGCCATCGCCTCGACCCTATGCCCGTATCTCGGGGCCTCGAATGGACACAACCTATGCCTTTGCATTGGCCAACTATCCCTACAAACCTATAACATGTGCCTATAGGGTGGCCACCTATACCCCATCCCCACCTCCACCATGTGTAGGTGTGTGTTCATGTGCTACTGGGCTCAAGAGCGGCCACTTGTGCCTGCAAAGTGGTAACATGTGCCTCTAACCCTGTCAATTATCCCTACACTATCCCCAACTATGTCACTAGGGTAGCCACCTACCCCTATAGGGTGTCCCTTTTTCAAAGTTGATGGTGGCTAAATTCGGCTACTTCAGCCTCAAAGTGGCACTACTCGTAAATGTGCACCCCACCACTATCTATATCTATCAGTAACCCTGACATCATCAATCCTTTGATCTACCACCTACTCCTCCTAACCTGTAGGCACCATCAGCTATGGTAGAGGCATAGGCCTCTCCACATCATCACTCTTATATTGTGAGAATGATGGGGGTATAGCTTGAGGTAGCCCAAACTACCATTTGACCCTATCTACAGGTATCATCTTTTGCTCTTCTACATGTCACCCCTCTATCCATCAGGAAATTATAGCTTCTATAGCTCCTTGGCTATCCACCCATATAATGAGAAACCCACATATGGCCTCAAAATGATGTCCATGCCGGAAAACCCCTCTAGAAAATGCTTGTAATAAGATACATTATGTGTAGCTCTAGCAGCTTAGGACTCCCCAATCTTAGGCACCTAACACTTAAAGCCTACCAAAACAAAAATTGACTCGAATACATCAGCCCAGGGTATACAAACTAGAGGCACACACACAATGTGCTCATATGCCCAACAATGAACAAGAAAAGTGCAACACATGGTAAACTCCGCGTAGCCACCAATAAGCCCATAGCTCTCTGTATAATCAGCATGTACTAGGAATGTGGGCACCCATGCAAAATAGGTCATGTCCTCCACCATATCATGTAGAACCCCGTAAATGATCATGAGAATCTTGCACCCACTACATCTTGTAGTGCAAAATAGTAGACTTCCTTCATCAACAACACCACTAGCCTCATCTCCTCCGGATGGGCCCGGTACATATCTTCGTAGCTCATACTTGGTAGTATGGAACCTCAACTCTGCTAGCCCCTTACCAAACACGGTCAACATCAAATCCTCAAATGCCTCTGAGGATATTGAATACACCTGTGTCCCCACTATTGGTAACCGCAGGATCCTATACACATCCTCCAGGGTGACTGTGATCTCATCCATTGGCAGATGGAATGTATTGGTCACTAAATCCCATTTATCGATGAGGGAGACCATCAAACTTGGCTCCCGGACTATGTGCTAGTAGAATCTAAGCCCAATCAGGTTAACCTCTACAACATGACACCAATCATCAACTGTCGCACTCCCTCGTACCTCCACAAGTAGGGGCGGTACCCTATCTCGTATCTACAGCTGATCTCTCACCTACATCTAAAAAACCATCACATTAATACACCTTTGCCACCTCGCAACTTACCTTCTTATCACATGTCCTATCTACCCACCCCAACCCTAACCAATTATTGTTCCACCATACCTATATAAAATTCTCACCCATGCTATTTTTCCATCCACAACATCTTGTTATACCATTACCTATCTCACCCACCCACCCTACCTCATTTTTTACCCAGTTTTCTCAAAATAATGACTAGGACCGGTTTAGGTGAGACCGACCATGGTCTAATACAACCGCATCGGTCACCTCATCTGTGACCATTGTCGGCTCACACCAATTGACGTTGGCCAACCCTTGACCAACGTCGGTCACTATCGTGGCAACCAAATCCGTAACACCCTACCCTATTTCCCCATAAACAAACCATTTTACCCTCCCGACCTATCCTTCCCTACCCAAATCCCCCCTGAATTCATCTACACCCATCATTCACCCGAATATAACCTCCCCCATTCATATTTCACCCAATCCCTTTTCCCAAAATCAAATTCCCTTTTCCCCAAAACTATTTTTTATCACCCGACCTCTATACATCAATCTACCTCACCAAATAAGGCATAGGATTAACTCTTACCTCATCACACTACCATCTCCATGGTGGCACGTTTGGCCACTGCACCGGTGGTCCACCCAATCCCTCTCCTACCTCTTCCATCACCAACTCACCTCCTCACCTCCAACCAACCAAATAGATCGAATAGATCTCATGGACCCAACTATTTCTTATCAATCCTCCATTAGGAGGCTCACCAACTCAGCTCTCTATCTCACTCGGTCACTTTCCACCTTTTTCTCTCTCTCTTGTCATTTTCTCCTATTTGGAAAATAACAAATGAATCCGCAAAATGTAGAAATTTCATTTTTTAACCACACCACAACCTGATCGACATCGATTGTACATACACCAACATCAGTCTCGTGCCCTAACAAACCATGGTCGATTTACCTAGACCATCATTAGTTACACCCGACTGACCTGTGTCAATTACCCGTGTTGACCCCATACTAACCCATTACACCTTATCTACTCATCTCGTAACCTATTTCACCTAACCCAAATCTGATCCTAACCTCTCGTGTTGTGACCATATTTTAACCTATGCCACACCTACTTTTACACACACCTAACCTCCCATGTTGTGACCATCGACCTTTCACATTCGCTTTACCTTACAATTTTGTCCCCACATTGTTAGCCTACCCACCATACCTTTCCTTTGGTCATGACCCTTGTCCAAACAAACCTTCACCTTTTGACCTCTTGGATTTATCAAACCACACCTACAAGTTCTTGAATCTTACTCTATTGTGCGTCTTGACCGTAACCTTTACCCTGGATATCGAGCCTCAACAAACCTTATTTGGATAACCTGATCAACCTTGGATGATGTAGAGTTTATAAACGCTTTGATTTGATGCCATGTTGTGATTTTTGTATGTGTGTATGGTTGATTGACACTACCCATCACCCATTTTTACCTCCACCTACAATACCCACACCTACCTACCTAAACTTTGATTATGTGGATATTTCCATGTCCTCACTCAATGCATCTTGCTATGATGGTACCTATTTTTCTCATCCTAATAGCCTTACCTTGCCTATGGCCATGACCCTTATCTAAAAAGACTTGACCTTTTGACCTTTTGGATGTACCGGAACCACACCTACATGTTCCTACATCTTACCTCGTTGAGTGCCCGAACTGTATTCTTTACCCTAGATATCGGACCTCAACAGCCCTTATTCGGATGTCGTTTATGACCCTACCTAATGTGCATTTGTTATGTTGAGAAACCCTTGTATCTCATGGCATTTCACAATGTGTGCATACATCTGAATGCTCTACCTAATCACCCACCCTACCTCTTACAATCACCATACCCTTGACCATCACCTTCTTCACACCTAACCCTATTTTCTCAAACCACCCACCTCCTCATTTTATCAAACCACTCACCGCTTCCTTCTCTCACCTCATCGGTTCCTAGTTTGAGGGGGTTACCTTCACCCACACTTGGGGCAACACCACCTTCACTTACACTCAACAAAACCACATCTTATTTTTGTTAGCGTCGCTTACCAATACAAGCTATGTAATAAAAAGGGGCAAAATGTAGACACCAAAATTGGGTCACACTCCCCTTGGTCCCCCATCGAATAACCAACTCAAACATATTCACCTAACCATGACCCCTTCCACCCCACACTAATATTAATTTAATTAACTTAATTAAATTAATACCCATCCTCACAATATTCATTACTTAATTATTTTAATCAATTTAATTTCCACCTCACATAGCCACCATACCCTAGACCTATTCTTGGCATGTTTCCATAACTAACTAAGACTTGGTCCCACTTACCTTAATGAGTTAATACTTAGTTCAACCCCGAAACTCAATGCCTATTATCAATGCCTAGTAAACCTAGGGAATATTGCCTTAACCGAGGCCAGTCACCCCTAAACCGACATTGATCGACCAACAATCACCGTTGGTTACTATTTATTCACCTTAGTAACCTTGTTTTTGGGTTAGCACATTCTGAGACCAAGGAGACAAGAAGAGAGCTACATGCAAGTAGCCAAATCCTTTTTACACCTACAAACATCCATAGCCAGCACCAAAACAGATCCAGAAGCATAACACTCATGGAAGCATTCCAAGAAGCACTATTATGGCACCAAAAACCATTCTTAAGATCAACTGTCATCACTAGTCATCTATCAAACTTGTATCATAGTAAGTATACCTTCTACCAACATAGTCCATTTCAAGTATAATAGCCTTTGTTACTTTTGTTATCATTTTATACTTTAAATGTCCATTTCCCATCTCCTACCTTCTTGTAGATTCATCCATTCCTCTACCCACAAAACCAAATCACCCATTCTCACCGATACCCACCTCTCGAGTATACCCGATACTTTTGCTGCACCTCCCCATCCACCCTTTCATCTCTCGTTTAGCTCTAGTTCAATCTCCACAATCATATTTTATTAAGTTCCTTTCACCCCAACCCTACCGACACCAGTTATCCATGACCGTCATCGGTCCCTTCTAAACCATCGTTGGTTATACTAGAATGAAATTGGTCTCTATGTTTCATACCATTTACAAATAACATAACCAAATATCCTTCTACCAAGTGACTTAAACAACCCTGTAACCCGACCTTGACCCAAACCCCAAGACTTGACACCTACCTACCCTTCAGATATAACTATAGCCTAACCTATTATGTTAGATTTTCTTATTGTGATTGAATGAAATACATAAATCCTATCAACTACAATAGAATTTTTCTTATCTCTCACATTAAGTTGTTTTAAATAGTGGATTGACAGCCATCTAGGGAGTATCACACTTCCAAGATCTAGCACATGCTAGGTAGTCCAATGTCATATATTATTTAACTCTTATATTTTTGTCTTGTTTTCTATTTCAGGTAGTTCTTCCCATCCAAAAGGAATCTCTCACAGTCAACATTGGATTGAGAAGTTAGAATTCATGTAATAACCATCAACCCAAACCACCACAATAGGTATTCCCCCTTGGCCCTTACCCTTATCTGTTTTTTCACATTCAAAACGTAAAGAAAATGTTGAAATAGAGAAATTCACATTTAAATGAATAAGAAAAAATACGAATAAGAAAAAATGAAAAAGTAAAACTCCTCAACAAAGGAAAAAACATGGAGGATGGGGAGAGGGTAAGATAAGAGAGAGAAAGATAGATAAGGAGAGATAACTATGTCGATAAAGATGCCACTTCTACTAATTCTTCCTTTCTAACTAATTGATCCTTTCCAAGCTCTACTGGAAAAATTTCCACTCCCTTAAAATATTTATTGTATCAAGTTGCCACATGTGCTACCTTATCCACTTGAGGAATGTGGTTAAATCTCAGGGACTTGAGCCAATCATATGAGATATTGTTATCCAATTTTTCCCCTTGGGGAAAAATTGGACAACGGGGCCTTTTGGATCTTGGGACCGAAAAGGGATTCATGGAAGAACTTTGGGACTATGAGCAAGATGTTGTGATTCATGAATGTTTATGATATTATAGGAGGGTGTAGGATAATTTGTGAACTATTTTCCTCCTTCCTCAGGTGTTGGAGGCCAAGGTTTTCTTAGGGTGAGTAAATTAATACTTGCAAGCCCATATCCAACCAACAAGGGCATAAAATGGTTAGAATTGATTAATCATGTTTAAAGGTCCCTATTTTAAAGGAATGATAACCAAATCGTACCAAGTCAAGAGCACAGATGATAATGAAACACCACAATTAATAAGATGAAAGCAATTTTCTAGAATAGATTTACATAAAACCTTTGCAAATAAATGAGCAAAGTAATATAATATATTATTATGGAACTCAATGCAATACATTGAGAATTATCCTTGCTTAATTAGGCAAGGAATAACAATCTAAGAACTAGTCAAGGTCGTAGATCAAGCCATAAATCAAGGAAATAACTAGTCATCAAAGAACTAGTCAAGACCATAGATTTAGGAGAGAACTAGACATCAAGGACCTAGTCAATACCATAGATAAAGAACTAGTCAATACCATAGATCAAGGAAAGAACTATACCTAACAACTAGATAATATGTCCTAATATCTAAATAAGATAAAAGAAATATCCACACACATAAGCATGTGAGGATAAATACAATAAAGGTAGATAAAGTACCTAGGTGAACATGACCTAAGGTAAATACCTACTCTAACACCCCCCCTCAAGTGAAGCTAGGGGCCAAAATAGAAGTGGCATGTCAACAATATGAGTCCTAGTAACTATGCCTGATGAGGTACTCATGTACAATAACGGGAATAAAAATGACACCACAAAGTACCCAAAAATAGTAACAACAAAGTAAAGAGAGTAAAAACTTGCTCCAAGGCATCCCAAGAAGCTCGGCTCAAAAAACTCATACAATGTTGAAGAAGTTTGGTGTGCATTGTGGTCTGAATCCATTGCTTGATCAAAAAAATCAAAAACAAATAACACTGGGTTTCACCAGAATAGTTCCATATAAGGATATTGTCAACGGAGTGATGTTGAAAGTGTAAAAAAATAACACCAAACATAATTCAATCAATCTGCTGTAAATAAGTGTGTCACAATCCAAGAACAAAAACCAAAGCAACAAGGTAAGGACACAAACTCCAAAGTGTCACAATCCAAGAAAAGCCAAGGTAATAAGGAAAGGACATGAAACCTAAAGAAGTAGGATCAACACCACACCCTCCCATACTATTGAATGGGTGGAGTGACGCTACAAATCTATATGAGTTGTCAAAACAACTACTCAAAAACTGAAAACTAACACTGGAATGCACCAGAATAGATCCCCCATAAGAGATATTGTCAACATGCCAAAAGTGTCAAAAATATAGATACAAAATATCTCAACAAACAAGAGAGATACACTACACCTACTAAAGAAAAATGCTCAAAACAAGAAGCATCACAATGCAGAAGGTATAGAAAGTGGAGCAAGAGGCCGAATGGTGGAGGAGCCACACCTATAGAGTCCTCTCAATGAATTCTTATGTCTCCACCATGAGTGATTAGATATCCACCCCAAATCAACATGGATGGATGAAGAAGATGCTTGCATATGACTTGGTACAAAATGCACAATGGGTGCATGCAAAAGAACATCAGAATGTGTGTCAAGTTGATCATGTCTGATAGCTAAAATATCAAGTTTCTCAATCCTGAGTGAAGGTGCAGAACTCATGTGTTGCTCATGATCCTCATAAAGAGTCAAGCGAACAAAAAAGGAGCTCTCAATGTGTGATCCAAAGAAAGTATCATCTCGAAAACCAATGTCATGACAAGAATTCCACTTAACATGTGGAATAGAGGAAACAATACCTGTGAATGTCTTCCAATGACTCCACTAGTGAGACCCATAGAACAGAGCATGCGAGAATTGAATGCAGTGGTATGCTTCTTAAAAAAGCCATGCGGTGAGCATAAGTAGGATACATAACATGTGGTACTATAATAGGCACGGTGTGGAAGAGCATGCATAATAAGCTTCATAGGTGTATCAAGTATCAAGAGCAGGAATAGACTCAAAGAATGAAAAATCAATGTCATTGGGTGTAGGAGAAAGAGCTGAAAGTGGACTAGGAGCATAGATATGGTTGTCCACAATATGATGGTGATGTTGTAGGCTAACAAGTTTGTTCTGCAGAAGTGCATTATTGTATCCTTATCATGAATGAGTGATCTGTAGAAGAGAATTTCACTTCTTAAGTGATCTATTTTCCTCCACAAATTTTACAATATCCTCTTGAAGTCCTCATACTTCAAAGAAAAGCATATCATTCTCATAATCTATGATAGATACAAAATGCAACTCCTAGAAGTTTAGGATGTCGGGCTCAACCAAAATTGCATCCACAATTGATTAATACACTCCTTCATATTTAGTGCTTTATAATTATAGTGCAAGTCTCAAAATAAATATTTCCAATGTAAAGAGCATGAAAAAACAATTCCTTTTGCAAAAAATGGCACTCAAAACTGAGTTACCGATCAAAAGTTAGAAGGTTTTTAATATTTTGCTCTGTTATTTATTTTAGTTGCCACTAAAAAAAAAAAAATTGTTATTTCCTAGTAGGAATAACAAGTTTTAAGCCCTCATATGACCATACCATATGTCCAAGGGATAAGGATTTTAATGGATGTTTGCACTAGTTACTATTCTGGGGTGTGTCACATGTTATTGAGAAAGTCACATCCAACTACCTCTTCTAGAAAAAAATACTATTTCTGGACTGTGTAGATAGTGACCTTTATTTTTGAAAATAGCAACCTGCGGATTTTCCTGAAATAGTAAAAATGTGCACAGCATCCATCGACCCCTGCCAAAAAAGAAAGATCCAAAAACCTTCTTGTGTGTAAACCGAGACAAATACGCTGCAACAAAAAATTGCTCTGTGCAAATCTCAAAATCCAATGAGACCTAGTTAAGAACTAGTCAAGACCATAGATTTATGAGAGAACTAGACATCAAGGATCTAATCAATACCATAGATCAAGGAAAGAACTATACCTAACAACTAGATAATATCTCCTAATATCTAAATAAGATAAAAAAATATTCACACACATAAGTGGGTGAGGATAAATACAACAAAGGTAAATAAAGTACCTAGGTGAACATGAGCTAAGGTAAATACCTACTCTAACACTATTTTCATTTCATAATCCTCACTTTTCAAGGGGATGATGGAAATTTAGAGATTTGAGGTCAAGTGTGAAAATTCCCAAGAGGGAGCTTCGAGATAAAATGGCTCACGGAACAACTTGGTGAGCTAAGGAGCAATTTTAAATTTAGTGAGATACATGGGGCATCTATTTGAGCTCATTTCTTATATATGTTGACTGATTTATTGTATGTCTTGGGGATTCATGCACATGGGTGATGTGTCGACCTAAGGCATAGGAAATAATAACATGGTGATTCAAATTCCCAAGTCGTGAGCTCAAGGGCACATTCAAATGCAGATAACTCTTTGATGTTTGGAGTTCGACATCAAGCTTGTTTTGTATTCAAAGGGTTGGATCAGAAATGAAGCAAGTGACAACAAGTCAAATGGTAGGAGATCACAAGGATTCATGGATGTTGACAAGATGGGAGCTCATCATATGGCCATCCAAGAAAAAACAAAGGATGGAGATTAGATAGGCGTGCAGGGGTTGGCTCGACACCAATGGGATCGACATGGTAAGGTGTTATTGGCTGGATCAAGATCATACAAGTGAAAAACTCAAGTAGCATAGCATCTTTGGATCAGATTGGGAGTTTCGTGATTTGAGGAAGATGTGAACCGATCTGATCCATCAAACTGGAGACATGGAATTGAGTCAAGCTTTGATCTCATCATGAGGAAGAAGCTTTGTGAGGCCAAGCCTTATTGTTAGCTCGGTGATGATCAATGCGGGAAGGAGATACTAATTCCAAGGTTCATGAATGATTGAATTATCAAGTAATGTAAGATCATGAAGATAGTATATCCATGGTCGAGCCACAACATAGAGTATGTGAACATGGGATCGGTGAGGAAGCTTGTTGTGAGGAGCTCATGGAGAGGCATTCTAATGATATCTTGATGAGGTGGATCTAAGATCATTGGGATTACACAAGGTTTTATCAACACCAATGATCTTGGTGTCATAGAAAAGTTGCAAGGTCATGGTAAGAAGTGACAAAGCTCATCCTTAACATAGGAGGCAATAAAAATTCACTATATGCCTATACCTTTGGCTCGGACCATGCCGAGTTACTTAGTGGAAACTAGCTTATGCATGGTGAAGGGTGATAATATTGGTGGCTCTATTGTCAAATCAGGGTATTAAGACTTGGAAGGAGAACTCGTGTGAGTTGAACTTAAAAGAAAGATAAATACCAGTCAATCTTGGCATGTGGAGCTTGAGGTGACTCAATAGGTAAGGAGTATCGAAGGATAAATTCACTTGGGTTGAATTCATGAGGCATTTCAGAAAATTTGTAGAGAGGATGAAATTACATAGGTGTTTGACTAAGTGGCAGGCTCATGATGTGATGGATAAAGCTGAGTTCGTAGGTAATGGCACGGGTAAAGGTGAGCTCGAAGTTGAGTTGTTTTTGAGAGCTCACAGTTACTATTACATAGTGAGAATATTAAATGAAGAATCGAATTGAGAATGTACGGAACTTCAAAGGAGACCTGATCATGATGTGAGGAAGACTTTGAGATTAAACTTAAAACAAGACACTCATGGAATTCACTCAAAAAAATGACATTCGTATGGAAAATAATGGATCTTGATAGGTCGTGGCATAGGTAAAGGTGATCTAAGTTTGAGTGGTGAAAATGGTGAGCTCTAGGAAACTCGGTGGAGAGTTCATAAAGTCCAAGACAAGTTTGTGGGAAATATGGCATTAAGGGCTAACTCACCAAGTTGATACATGGGAAAAATGATCAAAAATATGAATTCCTCACTCCGGACTTGTGTGGTGTGAAATCCATGTTGAGCTTGGCAAGATGATGATAGGGCTCCAAATTCGGGAGATCCAAATTCGGGAGATCATGCACTCAACATCCAAGTCAAATGTTGAGTTGGAAGGGTATTCACTAAGTTATCGCCAAGTTAACGGGAGAGTAAGTAGATATGGAGTGAGTCATGGGGAGCTTGATGTGATTGCTGATAGAAGAGGAAGTGTAAGTTCAAATTTGTTGCAAGTTGATAGGAGGTAGCGAGGCTAACCAAACCATGCAAGATGGAAGTCAACGTGGATTTAGATGTTGATTTGAATGCCTATGTGCTTGGTGAGTGTGCCACATATCCTAAACAATGTGTGGATGTGGAGCATTTCTCAAGAGTTCACAAACAACATTAAATGATTTTCAAAGTGGATGAGCTAGTGATGAGTTGTTGATCCAGCTCGGTGGGATTATTATGTGAGGATTATAAAGGTAAGATTGGCCAAAAAGGTGGGAATACGTGGAGCACCCAATTGACAAAATGCCAATGTAAACATGGAGGTGACTTGATTTCCAAACAAAGCGGTGGTGATAATTATTAGGATCTCATTCTAACTATAATGGAGGTGCCCAATAAAAGTAGAAGAAAATATTGGAAACGTGCAAATGTCAAATAATTCAAAGGAGTAGCTCGCTAGCTAGCTCGGTGAGTTGGCTAACGAGTTGTTTCTCCAAACCACTCTAGAAAAAAACCTCCAATGCAACCTTTGACCTAGGGGTCCCACCGAAGGCTCAAATTAACTTAATTAAAAATATTTAATATATTTTAATTAAATGGAGGATTAAATTCATTTTTTTGGATTTAGTGGGCATGATGGGTGAATGCAATTAATGGTGTAATTAAATATGTAGGCCATCATGTGCTACATTTTGGCCTAGGATTTAGGATTCCTCCTCTCTTCTCTCACAGGTGGATTTTCTATAAATGTAAATGAGAAACTCATTCCAAAGTGTTGGACATTTATAGATTCCTCTCCCTTTTCACAAGTTTTTCTATTGTGGATTATGGGAACTTTCAAGCCTTTTTTCCAAGATTGTAATGGAAAATATTGCCTCTTCCTAATGTAATGATGCATTGTGCATGTGATTGAAGTAATAAGAAATTGTGTTCTATGACTAATTATTAGTACTTTCATTATTTTTGCTACTTTGTTGTGCCTTTCGCATACTTGTTGGAATCATCGTGCAATTTCAAGTTTCCATTGTACGTTTTGGGAGTTTTGTGCTTATCTAGGAGTGAATATTTGTATGTGGTTACATTGTGGTGCTTATTCATCCTTCTTAGTTTCATCCTTTTTCACAGAATACTGAAAATTTTTCTAGCAACACCCTTTCTTGGTGCATCATCGCTTCTAGTATAGGTTTTAATTCTTGTAGATATCTCTCCTTAAATCCCATGAAAATGGTAGTATAGGTATAGTTAGCTATTTTATTGTATTATAAGTAGTGTTTTGTCTAGTTTAGGAAGAGGAAGTTGGCATTCTTCGAATGTTCACCTCAAGCTATGATTCCCTTAGCTTACGAGGTGATCCCATGTTACCCAATCACACCAAATGCTATATCCATCACCTTACCATTCAGAGGGTGCAGTGATTTGGTGATAACAGATTTCATTGATGATTTTTCTACTCACAAACCATGAAAATGTTTCTCAACAATGTTTGAAATTGTGTCTTGGATCTCGGATAGAGACTCCAATGTATGTTCATTGAATGAAAAAGGATCCTCAACCTTTTTCTAAACATAATCCTCAAATGGTTCCAATAACTCATCTATGGTAGTGTTCTCATCAAGGGCAGAAATCAAAGTTTTTGTGCTCTAATGTTGATGTTGTCTTGGATCTTGAAGGCACACTCCTCATTTGAGTCTATTTCATCAATGTCCCAATTCAACATTTCGTACTGAGAGGAAAGGGTTCTTTCTCACACACGTGACAAGTCCTCGATGGAGAATTGAATACTTTCCTAGTCACCAACACCTAAGAGTGATAATCTCCCATCTCCATCACTAATGGATAAACATGGTCCCAATGTTATTTTTCATTTTCCAATCCTTCCTTGTCATATATACTTTATTTGTAGTGGTTCTCATATACTTGTATAGTGATATCAACTCTAGAAGAAGTAATTTTCCTTTCTCGATGAAAATGGTCATCCACTTACGATTTTCTCCTCCATGTATGTTCAAGGCCTGTGTCTTCTTAATGGACTCTAAGTTTAACCTAATGATTGGGGTAACTTATTTAATTGGGAGTGATGATGAATCATTCATGCCCATGAAGTGTTGTATATACAAGGAGAGTGTTTTTACTTGGTCTTCTAATTGATCAATTTTTACCTTATACTCATGGTTCCTCATGAGAAGGTGAGTAGAAGACTCTTGGAACATGTTTAAATCTCCTTTGTGAGTGGTTAGACCTAAGGGAATAATGCTCATTTTATAGTCGAGATGGTTTCATCTCTTAGATAGGATTAATTACTTTTGGTTTGAAAACTTATACATATTGATTTCTCATAGCACCATTGACAAATTATGAAGCCAATTTTGCAAAAAAATCTTCTTCCTCTTGGCTAGTGCTGATATTTCTAAAATTCAAGGATCTGTCACCTATTTTACTATAGGATCTTCTTTGGCGATTCTTTCCTTCATCTAGGGAAACATCTCATTTGTCTCATGCTCAAACAGATGTGACTACTTTCTCCTCCTTAGGGTGAGATGATGCATCTTGTATAGGAAAAGCATGAGTGGTTGTGGAAGTTGGGAACTCTATGGCTACTAAAAATTGAGAGGTTAACCAGACCATTCTCTTAAAATTCTACTTCTACTACAAAATACTTAGTTGATCCAACATTCTTATTCAATCTCCTATAATAAGGGGTTTCTATCTGCAATTTATTATGCTTTGAACTCTCTCCAAAATGGGCTAAGCTTGAAGTATTATCCGTGATATGTTTTTCCTCAAATATGTACCCGTTATTGGATTGACAACAATTTATCCTTAAAGGTAGGTGGAAAGGGCTTGGAATTGTGGTAGAATAGATTGGTATCTCATTTTGTAGCCGAGGTTAGGTCTATCACTTTCCTTTGGATAAATCCTTTGGAAGTTTAAGGGGCACATACAAAAGGTATGGCCTTTACTTGCTACTTTTGGTTCGCCTTGAACCAGGGGTGAGAGGACTCGAGGTGTAACCTGAAATGCTAAGGGGAGATGAGGTCTTTGTTCCCTCATTTAATTCTCAAATAGTGGATCAACTGGGATAAACATGGACAATGGACACAAAATTCACTCGATAAGTTGTCATAAAATATGTTGTGCATGTTTACTTTACTAGACACAAAGTTATTAAAGAAAGTTAAGTTCAATTTATCTTATATTCTATTAGTAACTGAAATTAAGACTAAAAATCACCTTTAGTGATGTTCAAAGAAATGAGGTGGTAAAATAAAAAAATGGACATTTAAAAATGTGGGGATTAGGTCGACTATGAAAATTATGACTTCACATAGGGGAATTATAGGTAGAGAAGCTCATTGTGACATAACATTTAACACTTAGAGTATCTTGCAATCATGGAAAATGCATAAAATTGGATCAAGTAGTGAAAATATCTACTAAGAACTATTTGCATTCATTGAAGCTCAATAGATGCAAAATATTCAATAAAATCTCTAAAATACCTAACACAAGAACTTGTGCAAGCATTCTAATAAATTATTTACTGCTTCATCCCTCATATGCCCAAGATACACTCAAAGGCTTACAAAAATATATCAATACAAAATGTTTATGACAAGGATTTTACAATCCAATCCAATATTGTAGAGGGAAATCTCACAACACAATATCAAACTTAATGACCAAAGCACAAACATCAAGGAAAGATCTAGTGTATGAAAAAGAGAAATAGTAAACATAAGACTGCAACATAAAATATTACTCATTAATGGACAATTCCAAGTAAAAAAACTAGAAGACAGAATTTAAACTCAAAAGTGGACATAATTTATTTAGTTCTTGAATTTCTTAACAAGGGAACATAAAATCAATTCTCTTAAATTTTATCAATGGTTATACACCTATAACCACATTGACATAGAATTTTGGTAAACTCGGATCAATATACATTTCAACAGAAACATACAATTTTCAAAATTATATCTCTAACACTTTAATAATTTGAAAGAATAAGCCCTTTGATTTGAATACCAAAATTAACTCCCTTTAATATGAGGAAAATCCCTCATATTTATATAATTTTGATGTGTTCTTACAATTTTCTTTTTCCTCCAAAATAGTAACCAAATTTCCCTTGTTTGTAAAGAATTATTTTTATCAAAGTGGGAATGTTCTAACTATAAATATTTGATTTAGTATTTTGGGATATGCCAAATGCTACTCTATGGTTGACTATTGGGTTGAGCTACCGCCATGTGAAACATAGTTATTTGATATTACTAGGTGCGTTTATGCTCTTTTAAATTTTCTCACAAACTTATATGGAAGATGAAACTATTTTTATCATTTTCTCCATTAGTATGACAATAATTTCTAAATTATATTATTCCAACTTGAATATTTTGAAGATACCTTTCCAACGAGTATAATTTTTCTTAATTTGGAAATATGGATCCAAAGTTATGGCCATTTGAAGTTTTGAGTGTCATGATGTAGATGAGGGTGACACATTACAACTTTTGATCAGCTTTGAATTTTTTTCTACTTATACATTTCCTTTCCTTTGATTTTAATTATGAGCTAATAAGAAAATTCCACGTCCCTTCACCTTCATTAAAATTTTCTGTTATTTGTACTTGTTACTACAAAATGTGAGCCAATGAAAATGCTCCACGTATTTTACATTGTCATTACCTACTTGATAATATCATATGACCCCCACAAAGCTTGAACCAATGGTAAATATCTATGCTCTTTGCATTGTTAGAATATTTAAAAATCTTGACGACACCAAGGAAATGTGAGACAATAGGAAAGATCCACGTTCCCTCACATTCCCTTTCTCCTTAGCCTTAAATGACAAACACAAAATGTGAGCCAATAGAAAATCTACATGTACCTTAGGTTTGTCAATATTCCTTGCATCGTGCTTGATTTTGATTGGTTCACCCTTTGTGTCGCAAGGTTTCTCTTTTCCTAGAATTATAAACTTTTGGCTTAAAAATGTTTCCATATATTCCATCTTTAACCTCACTAACTCGCTCGGACCGAAGCCTTATAAAATGCAATCCACTCTAGGGACTTGAAGTCTTCCAGAGCCCATTTGCTTGAATAGTGCCGAATGCTAACACATGTCCTCCTCTTTAGCCTTCTATCTATGTCTCTTGTGTCATCCATCTTTTTGCCACATGTACCATTGGCCTTTAAACTCTTTCTTGGACCCGATAAATTATTTTTTTGTGGTTTATTTTGGGAAATTGAATTCTCGTGAAATGAAAAGGTTATGAAGAGACCTAAAATACCGCTACGTAGTCCTTCAGGAATTTTAAGTGTTTTTGATGATGCATACATTTGATGACCAAACGAACGTTTATCAACATATTTCTTAAAATTAACCCGCAAATTATTTTAAACTTAGTATCCCATGCATTTTCAAATGTCAAAGAACAAAATTTTTAGAAAGGGGAAATTGATGGTTATTTGAACATCCCCATGTTGCGTAAAATGGATAAGTCCATTTCAATGTTCTACTAATTTTTGTGGATTTATAAATGTTCCACACATTTTTGGAATCAGAAAGTGTTAGCCCTTTTGTAAAACCACCGCAACATTAATTTATAATATTTTACACTTTTTGGTTGAGTTGCATGCTTTAGGGCCTTCATAACTTCATATTTTGGAGTAGTTTGGATCATTTTAATGTTGATTTCAGGTTCTTTGTGAAATATGTAGCAATAACTTGATCATCTACAGTGTCCAAGTTGTTATTTCTTGATTTAAAATTCTATTCGACTAGTCCCCTAACATTTCTATTATATCCTTTCATTTATTACAACAATGCACAATATCTATCACAAATTGATAGTTCTCTTTTGTTTAGAGCAAACTTTGAAGCATGGGGAGAAAATTAAAGTACACAAAATAGTTATATTTAACTAAAAATTTATGAAAAATAATAAATTTATTTAGGGTCTCAAAATGGGAACCAATAATGACTCCTTCTTAAGGATGGACACCCCTTGTGGAGTCCACTAGAACATGAATAGACCAGAGGCCTAATCCATTAGGTAAGGAGTCGGGAGACCAAAATGCAGAGGGATTACTAAAAATATAGATTATATTCCAAACCAAAATATTTCCATGTCTTGAAACATGATCACCGTAGACCATAACACAAAAGGGAACCAACAACACAAACAAAGTGAAACCAAAACACAAAAAAGGGAAAAAACCACAACTATACATTGTATAATGATTGTATCTAATACCTTGGATTAATCCAAGAAATTTTTGAGGTTTCTTCCATTGACATGTAACTCCAGCAAATGTCTTTTTAATTCCTTCAAAAAGAAAGTATGTTCCCTAATTATTATATTAATAGAATAGGGCCCCATCTATAGGGCATCAAAATTTCCATGTTTTCCTTATCTTCATGTCTACTATCCCATAATAATATTAAATTTCTAAGATTAAAATCTCTTGGGATGACCTTCTTGTCAAATATTTTCTTTAGGTTTTCTCTTAATTTAACATGTTTTTGGTGGGTCTCTCTTCTGAATTCATCTAATTCCATAATTTGATTTATCCTTGCCTCATATGGACTTAATTATCCTCCATCTTCAAATTTTTGTAAAAACTAATATGAGGAAAGTTGTAAGTGTGGGGGGAAAATGGCTTGAATTCGATAAATTAGCTCAAAAGGGAATTTTCCTTTAGACCTTTCTTCCCACAATGCAAACTTCAGTTTCTAACCCCATTTACTTTTATTGTTATCTAGTGTTCTTTTGATGATTTTTTGTGGGTTTTTTATTTCTTGATTCTACTTAAACATTTCCTTGTGGATTATAATTCAATGCATAGGCCAAATTTATACCATAGTTTTTATCTGTCAAATATTTAGCTCTAAAGCTCATGGCATTGTCACCTACTATCTTAGAAGGTATGTCAAATATGTATATTATATTATTGAAAATAAATTCCATGACTACTTGATGAGTTTCCTTTCTAGTGGGAATGGCCTCAACCCATTTGGTAAAGTAATCAGTGGCTACCAATATCCACCTATGACCAACACTTGAAGGGTATAAGATTTCACCAATAAATTCTAAGCCCCATTGTTTAAATGGAGCTTTTATTGACACATGGTATAAGGGTAGGGCCCTAGAGGATTTGGTCTTCCGTAAAACCAATGACAACTTTCACATCTCCAAACCAGTAAGGCAACATATTTAAATAATTAATTCCACCAATATCTCTCCCTTAGAATATTGTGAGCAGTCACTTTCAAGGAAAATGGCCTCCACACACTCCCCCATGAAATTATGCAATTATTTTGGGGCCTCTTCTTTAGTGATACATATAAATAAAAACCTTCTAGATTCTTCCAAGCTAATCCATGATCAATCAAGATATAATTTTGAGAAACCAACTTAAGTGTCCTCCTTTGATTCTTATCTAAGTGCATAGGAAAATTCAAGTTCATCAAATAATAAACTATATCTTATACCAGACTGAATTTCTCACCTTTTGATGAGGGTGTGGCCCATATTCTTCAACATTATGGATCTCTATCACCTGTAAATTTATCTCTACCATCAACCTTGCTAAGCCCAATCCTTGAACAAGATTGGTAGTTTATATGTCCATGTCATATTATTGAATCTTGTTAACCCATCTACACCTTTTACTGGATATTTCCATCTAAGACAAAATATCCTTTACCATTATGTGAGGCACATATGCTATAATATTTGAACTTAGAATATAAGGTCTGAATATTTTGGTTGCTTTGACCAAAGAAAAATCTTGTTTTTCCATGAAAAAATATTTCAGCTCAGACCCTTGCAAAGATTTGCTAAAAAAGCAATAGGATTTTCATGGCCTTCTTCATTATTTTGTAATAGTACAGAGGCAATAGTAAATTCAAAAGAAAATGAAAACATTTGAAAATATTTTTTATAATCTAGACTGGCTAATACAGGGGCAGTCTTGAGTGCTTCTTTTACTCCTTTGAATGCTTGAACAACCCCTTCTTCCCATTTGATCACTTGATATTTTTAAGAACATTGGTGATAAATAAAGGGATTTCAAAATAATTAGATATGAATATTCTCACAAAATGAATCTACCCAAATAAAGATTGAATACATTTATTTGAAAAGGGGATAGGAACTTGGTCTATAGCTTCTAATTTTTCTGGATGAATAATGACTCCTTGGTGAGAAACTATGTGTCCAAGTAACTTAGATTTTTTCACACCAAAATGAAATTTATTCGGGTTCGATAAAATTCCATACTCCCTATATCTAACCAGATTTTCTCTAAGTGCATTAGGTGATCTTCTCTTCTTTTGGAGAACATGGTGATGTCATCCTGATATATAACAATGAACTGATTTATAAAACCTGCAAAAGCAACATCCATTTCTCTTTAAAAATTATCCCCAACATTCATCAACCCAAATGGCATCCTGATGTAAACATAAGTACCCCAAGGAGTGGTGAATGTAGTCTTGTATTGCTCGATTCTCTTACCACAACCTGATTGTAACCAGAGAAGCCATCCAAGGTAGATAACATTTCTGAACCAGTTACCTTTTGTAGAAAATTATCCATATTAGGCAGGGGATAATTATCTTTAAGTGAAGCTTTATTTAGATTTTTAAAATCAACACAAAGTCTTATATCACCATTATTTTTTTTGACTGGCACTAAGTTAGCTACCCATGAAGAATACCTAGTGGGTTGTATTATCCCACCATCTCGTAGTTTGGTCAATTCCTCTTGCATTTTTGTTGCAAGGAGGGGATTGATTGGTCTTTGCTTCTGTCTGAAAGGCTTGGAGTGAGGTGCCAATGGTATCTCATGCTAAAATAGATCCTCTCTATAGGATTTTAATTTAGAGTAAGACCAAGCAAGGAAATCCTTGTATTTTCTTAATAATTATCCATAAGCATCTCTTTCATTTTTACTTAGATTACTACCTAACCATATATTTCTAGGCTCTTGATTGGAGCCTACATTGAACTCCACAACATCTATTTGGAAATTAGCATATTTACAATATATATATATATATATGTACTATCAAAACCATATTCCAAACTGACTAATCCCCTTGGGATTACATTAGTCTTTAGTTGAATTACTTCCTTTCCAAATAGAACTTCCTTCCCTTCACATACCTCTATCATAGGCTCTAAATCAATAATTTGGTTAGTGAACTCACCTTGGAAATTGAGAAATATTTTGATGTGTGAATCATCATCAAATACTTTCTAGTGTTGAATATTATCAGGTATAAAAGGTCTAACTAGTACTTCCACTTCAAATTTATAGTATAGAGATGAATCCTCTTTGTCATATTGTGAATCAGAACTACCAATATGTTAGCTACCAAATTTTAGATCCTCCCATGATATTTAATATTAAAATAATCAAAACACTTAAGGAGATCCCATACTATATATTTATAAAATACTTTAATCTTTTATTTTATTTACATATTTCTTAGGTACCGCTTGATTATCAATTTAGAATTTCCCTTTACAAGGAGATAGTTTATCCCATGCTTCCAAGTGATTTTCATTCCTAATGAGAGTGATTCATATTATCGCATAATCGGTGCACTCAAATTTTAACTTAAAATAAAATCTAAATGACTCACCATTCGAAGAATTCGAGAACCACTCCATCTTAATTATCAAAATTAGAACATGCCCCATAAAAATCTTGGTCTAGGGAATATTTTCCTCCTCAAGATGTGCATTAGCATCCATACAATGATCTTCATCATCTGAGTAACCTATGGAGTTACCCAAATATGTATCAATGAAAAATACCTCATAAGAGGCATTCATGGGATCCTTAATAAGATATAGCATATTCTCTTCTTTGTGTAATTTGACTAACTTCCCTTCTAATGGTATAGAGGCATAAGAAATACCCATTTGAACACATTCTCCCACACTTGTAGCCTATTTACTTAATAATAATAGGCACCACTTAGTAGGGTAGTCCAATATAACCATATTCATGGTTAAATATTTACCTGGATAAGGAGCAAGTTACACCACTAGACCTCTAACATACCCAACAACAGGTACTTCTCTTGAATCCATAACATAGCAATTTCAAAAGCTACTATTATCTTGATATCTAGTTCATTCATGACCTCTAAAGGCATGATATTACATGAAGCTCCTGAATCAAACATGCAATTATGAAGAAGCCACCCATTAACAATCAGAGTAGTAAAGAAAGGATCCACATCTAATTGGGATTCAACCAAGGATGTGCCTAAATATACTTCTGGGGGTTCTTCCATGTTTTTGGCTCTTTATTTATCTTAACTTCATCTATGGCATGTGGAGTCACCACATTATTTGTACCCTTTTCTTTGACAACCATATCATCCTTCAGCCCCAAGTATTCAAATGCTCTTTTTCTATGTTCAGGAATTCTTAATAACTCCACAATTGGGACTGTAATTTTTATCTGACTTAGAATTTGTGCCACATCATATACAATAACATAATTTAGTAGGGATGTATTAGAACTATGGTGACTTTTTTTTTTTTAATGAGATGTTATCCCTTTTGCTTGGGTGGATGCATAAATACTTGGTCTTGACGTATTCTGAAGGATCTTTTTCAGGAATGGTTTTCTTAGGAGCATCCTTGGGGATGTTGGTCAAGATAGGAATTTTCGGTTTAGGAGCAGGGGTAGGTCCTTTGGCTTGTTTATTCCTAAGGTTATACTCCTTTTCTTGAGAAACTATAAAATTCATTAATATTTACTTATCCTCCTCGGATGGAATTCCACCACCATACGTATTTATTATTAAATCTCTTAAATAATCAAAATAATGATTTTGAAGCTCAAATAATTGATCTATATCTATATTAGCATTAACAATAGAAGGGCGGGATAATAGCTTATTTATGTAAGCCCAAAATTCCTCCATATTTTGACACATAATAGATCATTTGAAGTGGCTCCGAGCATTGAGTTTTTGGTCAGTCCATAATGCATATGTCATTAAAACCAGATTCATCATTATTGTCTTCAACAAGATTCTCACAAGGAGGGTTAGGCAATAGGCACTTGTCACACCACTTAATGATGTGATCATCTTATACAAATTCAACTCTAGCTATTAATGGATTAGGGGTTGTTTATTTTCTTTATAATCCTGCTACTTATTTCCTTAAGGCATGGATCCTTTTCATCTGTCATCAAACTCTATGATCTTTGGGATGATTCTGAAATCTATTTTTCCTTGGGCTTGATGCTGAACTTGAGAATTTGAAGCCAATCCTTTCTCTACTTGAGCTAGCTTGTATGAAATCTCTTTTAATGCTCTATCCAAATTCTTAACCACTTCCTCTAATTTAATTTCCTTACTCACCTATGGATTTTTAGAATTAATCTTCTTAACACCTTCCCTTTTTTGAGTTTTTCCTACTTCTTTTATATTTTTTATCAATTTTGATAGCCATAGAAAATTCTTCCTCAAAGTTCTAGGATTTTTTATCCCTTATATAATAAACTGATTTTTGTCAAAGGCATCTGAGTACTTGATAAAGAAAGAATCATCACTAGGCCTTAGATTAATAGGAAATATAGTTAAGGTTTTATTAAACCTAGTGTTAAAATCTTACACACATTCATTTGGATTTTTATTTATATTCTCAAACTCAAGTCAAGAGAAACCTGAGATCAGTCTTATCACCATATTGTAACTTGAAAGCATTTTTCATTTCTATCTAGGAATCAATTGAATTTTTAGGAAACAAATTATACCATTCCCTATAATATTCCTCTAAATTATGTATGACTAACTTGAGATACACATCTTCATGTTATATTTCAAATTCATCCATAATATTCTAAAAATATATAAGATGATGATCTCGAATTATGGCATTATTCCATTAAAATATAGACAATCTATTTCTAATTTCATGGGTACTTCATTTGGGTAACCCACCATCCCATGGAATCTTATTGGTCTATAGGTATTAACCACAAAAGGATGCCTTGGTGGAGGTTGTGCCATATTATTTGGTGGAAGTGATTCGTGATTAAAATGGTGGGGAAATGGGGGTCTTTGAGGAAAAGGAGTATGGTCCACAAAATATGAATCCTTCAAGCACTTAGTTTGACAAAACACCTTATTCTCAGGAATCAACAAAGGAGGGATATGATGAATATCTTTATTACTTGTAGATGTTGTACCTTATTGAAAAAATTCTGGAAATCAACTTGAGGGCTATTTGATTTAGAGCTATTATATGTGCTATAATAGTTTTCTACCAAAGGTCGATCAAATTCAACACTTGTAATAATATTTTCTTCTAATCTTAAACCACCCACTAGTTTCCATATCTTCTTCCTTCCTAGATTTGTATTTTGTAGCTCTTGAAGCAACCTTCTAGTAGGATTAGATTTTACAAAGGATATCCTTCCTTCCCTGATTAAAAAATTGAAGAGTTAAAAAATAATGAGTAAATAATTAGCTTTGGTATATACTAGATTTTATTTAAAATACGGAGTGCGACTAAGGTCTTACACCTTATATATGTAGATTAACTCAAATAAATATTTAAAAAGATAAATTTATAAATAGAGAGGTTAAGATTTGTATAAATTTATGAATCTTGGAAAATACCACAGTATAATCAAGCAAGTGTAGGTTTAATGGAAATATTTCTCATAATGAGACCATTTTTTGACAATACTTGAGGATAATGGATCTTATTTGAATACTTCTAGTAATTCCCAATAAAGATATGTCATCTAAACCTAGTAGAGGCATAAAATATTCTCAGTAAAATAACCAAGAAGAATTGGCAAGCCAATACATCACGTGTGGCAAGAAATAACTTGGATAATTTAATGAATTTCCTTAGAAACGATGCCATAAGTATGTTGGTCTTCAAATCTACACCCCATGTTAGAATAATAACAATTTATCCTCAAATGTAGGATAAAGGGCTTGTAATTGTGGTAGATCAGATTGGTGTGTTGTTTTGTAGCCAAGGGATGGATCTATGAATTTACTTGGGATAAATCCTTAGGATGATTGAGGGGCATGTACAAAGTATATGGCCTTTTCCTACTACTTTTAGTCCTACCTTGAACCATGGTGAGAGGACCTGAGGTGTAACCTGAAATTCAAAGGGGAGATGGAATATTTGTTCCCTCAATTTATTCTCAAATGGTGGGTCAATATGGGATAAACATGGCCAATGGACACAACACTCACTCTCACGAGTTTTCACAAAATATGTTGTGCATGTTTACTTTTCCAGACACAGGTTACTAAAGACAGATTAAGTTCAATTTCTCTTGCATTCTCTTAATAATGAAATTAAGGCTAAAATACACCTTCAGTGATGTTAGAGCAATTAGGTAGTAAAATAGAACAAATGGACGTTTTAAAATGGGGGGATGGGGTCAATTATGGCAATTATGGAAATTATGACTTCATAGAGGGGGAATTATAGGTAGAGAAGTTCATTGTGACATAGAATTTAACACTTAAAGTATCTTGTAATCATGGAAAGTGCACAAAACTGGATCAATTAGTGACAATATCTACTAAGAACTATTTGCATTCATTGAATCTCAATAGATGCAAAATATTCAATACAATCTCTAAAATACCTAACATAAGAACTTGTGCAAGCATTCTAATAAAGTGTTTACTACTTCATCCCTCATATACCCAAGATACACTCAAAGGATTACAAAAATCTATCATTAAAATTTTTTTATGACAAGTATTTTACAATCTAGTCCAATATTGCACAGGTAAATCTCACAACATAATATCGACATTAATGACCAAAGCAAAAACATCAAAGATAGATCTAGTGTATGAAAAAGAGAAATAATAAACATAAGATTATAGCATAAAATATTGCTCATTAAGGTACAATTCTAAACACGAGAACCCAAAAGATAAAATTTAAACTCAAAAGTGGAAATAATTTATTCAGTTATTGAATTTATTAACAAGGGAACATCAAATGAATTCTCTCAAAGATTATCAATGGTTGTACACTTGTAACCACCTTGACACATAAATTTGGGAAACTAAGATCAATATGCATTTCACGAGGGAAACATACAATATTCACAATTATATCTCTAAGCCTTTGAGAATTTGAAATACTAATCCCCTTAGATATGAATACAAATAAAAACTCCCTCTTATATAAGGACAAACCCTCATATTTATACAATTTTGATGTGTTCTTACAATTTGATTTTGCCTAAAAATAGTAACAAAATTTACCCCTTATTTGTAAAGAAAATATATTAATCAAAGCGGGAATGTTCTAACTGTAACTATATGATTTAGTATTTTGGGATCCACCAAATGCTAGTCTATGGTTGGCTTCTAGGTAGAGCTACTTCCATGTGCAAAAAAATAAAAATGATAATGTTAGGTGTGTTTATGCTCTTTTCAATTTGTTGACAAATTAGATGAAAGTTTGAACTATTTTTTTATTTTTCTCCTTAACTCGCAATCAATTTCTATATTAGATGATTCCAACTTGAATATTTTGAATATAAATTCCCATAGAGACATATTTTATTTATTTTGGATCTCTCAATTGAAAGATATGGCCATTTGAAGTTTTGAGTGTCAGGATGCATAGGAGAGTGACATGTTGCAACTTTTGATTGGACCGAGTCTTTTATCTATGTGTGCATTGCCTTTCCTTTTCTTTTTTTCTGTGCAAGCTAATAAGAGAATTCACGTACCTTCACATTCATTAAAATTTTCTTTTATTTGTATTTTTACTTCAGAATACAAGCCAATGAAAATGATCCACGTATTTCCCATTATTAGGTTGCTTGATAACCCCAATCGACCCCCATAAATATTGAACCAATGGGAAAGCTCCATGCTCTTCACATTTTCAGAATATTTGACAATCTTGAATGAAACTAGCAAAATGCGAGCCAATAGGAAAGCTCTATGTTCCTTCTAATTTTTCCTTTTTCCTTATCCTCAAATGAAAATCACGAAATGTGAGCCAAATAAAAGCTCCATGTTCCCAAGTTTTTTCCATATTATTTGTTTTATGATTTCATTTTATTTCTTTGGCCTTCCTGTCTCAACCTTTTCCTTTTCCCGGACTTAGAAAATTTTGGATTAATTTTTTTCCATGTATTCCGTCTTTGACCTCTCTGACTGCTTGGACCTAAATCCTTATGAAATGTAATCCAATATAGAGACTTAAAGTCCATTAGAGCCCATATACTTAAACAATGCTAGAATGTTGACATGTTTACTCCTCTTTAGCATTTGATCTACACCACTTTTCCCATCCAACTTTTCGACATGTGTACCATTAACTTTTAAAATATTTCCTAGACCCGATGAATTATTTTTTTGTGGTTTATTTTGGAACTTGAAGTACGTAAAATTATAAGGTTATGAAGAGACCTAAAATCCTACCATGTGGTCCTTTACATCACAAGAGTTTGAAGCACTTTTGGTGATTTATACATTTTATGGCCAAATGAACGCCTCTGTTCGCCCCTTTTATTAAAGTAACCCTCTAATTATTTTAAACTTAGTATCCCATAGATTTTCAAATGCCAATGGCCAATACTTTTGGAGAGGGGAAATTGAGGACTATTTGAACATCTCATGATTACTTAAAATGGATAATTCAATTTCAGTGTTCCACAACTTTTAGTGGATTTCTAAATGTCCAATGGATTTCTTGGAATCCGCAGAGTTCTATCCCTTTTGTAAAACCCACACAAAATAAGTTCAAAGCTTTTACACTTTGTGTTCATGTTGCATGCTTTAGGGATTTTATAGCTTTAAGCTTTAGAGAAGTTTGGATCATTTTAATATTGATTTCAGGTTCTTTTTAAAATATGTAGGCATAGTTCGATCATTTGCAGTGTCGAAGTTTTATTCTTGATTAACTAGTCTATTAGACTAGTCCCCCAAAATTTCTGCTTATTCCTTTCATTTATTGCAACAAGGCACAAGATTTCTCACAAATTGATAGTTATCTTTTGTTTAGAATAAACTTTGAAGCACGGGGAGAAAATTAGAGCATACAGAATAGTTATATTTAACTGAAAATTTATGAAAAATACTAACTCAGTTTAGGGGCTCAAAATGGGCACTAACACAACCTTTGATGAAGAGTGATGCGATGTCTATCTTTGAAGGGTGTGGAAACTTCCCGATGTGATGGAGGAAGCCTAATTCTTCTTGAACCATTATTTTGATCTTATAATTACAACCTCGGTCCACTCACTTATATATCCAGCACTCGAGAGATATTCCATATTACTTGACAAATGACAAAGGTGAAGCCTTCACTACTTTATATTCTAGATCATATAATTTTGTTCCATCATCTTGAATTTTTTCTTCATACCAATAAAACTTCAATCTCCTCATTTTTATGATTGTCATCAACATATAGTCTCTTTCCTTGACATCAAATTCATCTATGCAATTCACCCAATAATATTCAATCTACGGTATATGATATGACTATGAGAATTGGGAAGTGTCCGGATCACATTGGATGTCAAAGTATACCATAGATGTATATGAATACAAGATCAAGGGTGAAAAGGCAGCTTCTAGGTGTGATGCATCATTGAAAATATTGTAGGTGAAGATTCTAAGTGAGATGGGAAAGGAGACATTATTTTTTTTTTGGTTCTTGAGCTTATTGTGAACATGGGCTAGTTGTGTCTGCAAAGATAAAACAATATGATCTTGTTACTAAGATACCAAGGTAGTATTTGTGGAGAAAGATCATAAACAGAAACTCGGATGTATGATAAAGTGGAAAATTATGTGAAGTATGACCAATATTTGTTGATCAAAGAAGTTGTTTGTGGTGAAAACCTTGAGTGAAGGTTACCCTCCAATGTTCTGATGATGAACATGGTGAAATAATCATTTGCCCCCATGAAGTGTTGATTTCTCTCCTTCAAAACCAATTGAGGATATCTCTCAAATTTCAAAGCCTTGGGAGAGATGTTTTGAGCAAGTTCCAAGCATTTGAAAGGTCTTGAGCTCACGAGAGCATACACCAGATATGAAGTCATTTTGAATATCTTTGAGATCGGTACCTAAAGCAACCGGTGGTGCATGTTTTCATTGATGATCTCGTCCCCAATCAATCTTCTATTTGTATTCCATGATCATGAATATGAAGAGATCCATATAGTCTTGAAATTCCTTTGAGGTTTCTTCTCCCATCACATAACTAAGAAGAATGATTACATCTAAATATCCTTTGTGGAATTCACCTCGTAAGAAATCCTTGGGCACCCGTGAAGGATTTCTCACCTATTTTAACCATGAACCAAGAGCAAGGCCTTGAAGGTATGATTCCATTTTGGTCCATTCTTTCACTATAACATCCTTTGAAATGATGACCATATTTCTCTAAATTGGGATTTGCATTGAATGGGAGATGGATCTGGGAGCAAGTACCACCATGGATGAGCCATTGTCTTCTCAAATGGTCCTAGTATTGGGTTCATAATACTATGAACATGCCAAAACTGATTCCATACTCAGACCGAGACTATATTTCCACCTACCGCATAAAAATCACTCGTGAATATTTTTTTCCTCCACCGACTCTCTTGGTCCTCTAAAATTTTTGTATTTGAGATCCTCGAGGTCCATGTGGGTGACATTACTATCCCCTACAACTGAGTACTCATAATAAAGAGTTGAGACTAGTTTAATGCCTACGAATTTGAACTTCATCTTTAACACTAACACTTCTCTATATCAAGAATGGGGATTTACTATTTTTATTAAATTTATATTTTAACCTTTTCCACTTGTACCACCATCGATTATCTTTCTTGTTCCTCAAATTTCCATTGAAAACTCTACCTTTGTAAAGCTGTCTTCTGTGAATATTTACTATTTATAGTAAGATCTTGTGTAGAGACTTACTATTTTAGAAATTGGAACTCATGGCCTTGGATTTTGATGAAATAAAATTCATTGATATTGGTTTTTCTTCTTTATCTCACATATGAAACTTTATCTCAACTCGATGAGAAAGTACATTTCTAAAATTTTGTGAGTGTGAAACTGTGGTTTTCTTGCTGCAAAAAATATGGGATGTACATGAAAATTATTTCAATTTTGTCTTAAAGGTTCTTGGAAATGTGGATGAATGTGAAAAATCCCACGTTAATCCATTCCCTATTCTTCAAGTTACAAAGATTTTCACTTCGCAGGTTATAAAGTCATTCTGGTGAAAAATGTTCTTGGAGCCTTTAAACTTTGTGTTTTTTTATGATATTTATCTCACCATGATCATGGAAAAATTTGGGAAATGAATTCAAATGTAAAATTATGGTGAAGGAATTATGGAAAAAAATTCCAGAGTTCCGAGTGAAAATGGAGAAATGTGAGAGAAATGAGGAAAATGACTAAGTATTGGTATTTATAGGTTAACTCTTGAAACTCGAATATCTTCAATAAGAGGTAAGGGAGAGAGGAAGGGGGAACAATTTTATGCCCTAATTTTCCCATTTAGAATGTTACAAGGAAACCAAAAATTTTCCTTAGCACTAGGGTGACACATGACACACATGCCTAGGTGAGGAAAATGAGAAATCAACTTAATTTGAGATCCCGGGGTCAATTTTTGGTCACATGAGGAACTTGGCAAAAGAATGGAAGTGGGTGAATTTTTATACCCCATTATCCCCTTGGAATATGATAGGGGACATTATAATTATTCCTTATTCTAGTGGTGAAGCTTGGCATGCATGCAGAGTGAGGAGAGGAGTCTCAAAATCTAGCCACGAGTGTTTGATGAAGGTCTCTGGGGTCTATGGTGAGTCCATGAGGCATAAGGTGGGGGAAAATGTTTATTCACCCATTAACCCTTGGAATGGGATAGAGGGAAATATAAATTACACCTCAACTTGGTGAGGACAAGTTTCGAGTATGTAGAAGTTGGAGCGGGGGCTAGAAATTTTGTGAAAGGTGCTTCTGAGCTCCCTGCAGGTCATCTGGGGGTCCATGAGGCTTAAGGTGGGGGAGGAAGTTTTATGCCCTCCTTATCCCTTTGGATAGGGATAGAGGGAAACCAAAATTGTGCCTCAGCCTCATGGTGACACATGTCACTAAATTTTTTGGCTAAGTATGAAGCTTGTACCTTAGAGAAGAACTTGAAAATGGAATTGTTGAATCTCCGGATGAAATTTTAGGAACTTATTTATATTATTTTGACTAGAAACATCATTTTAAGAAGGATTCAATGGATATCAAGGTATGATTCAGATTCAATTTTTTTCAAAAATTGACTTTTTTATCAAGACTCATGCTAGTTATGCCTAAGAAGAATGAGTTATGGAAAGAAATGCATGGGTGTTGTGAAAATATGAGATTACCACCATGTAGGGATTTGAATTATATTTCCATTGATATTTATTTTTACCTCTAACTCATTTTGGAGCTCCAGAATTATCTCCCAAGCTTAGGTGAGTTTTCATAATGTAAGCTCCTTGGCCTCAAAACCTACTTTTTTGCCGAACTGGATCCTAAACCTCTTAATATTTCCGAAATCAATTTAAAAATGATATTGGATCATGAATACACCTCCTTAATGAATTTAGGACTTTAAATCAGCTCAAGAGATTATGTACCAACTTGAGAAAGGATAAAAATAACCATTCCTAAATGTCTTGAAAGATCCACCTTGAACGGATTTTTCTTGAAAGACTTCTTTGGAATCATTTTCTTCTTTTCTACACATGGGCAAGGGTGGGATTACAAACATAGACACTATATAGATGGGGGAAAGGCTTGGCATAGGGGATGATATGACTTGGAGAGTAAAAGTAACGATAACCAGATCGTACCACTCCTAAGTGAAGGTGAAGAACTCATGTGTTTCTCATGATCCTCAGAAAGAGTTGAGTGAACAAAAATAGGAGCTCTGTCAATGTGTGATCCCAATGAAGTATATGCTCAAAAACCAATGTCATGGTGAGAATTCCACTTAACATGTGGAATAGGGGAAATAATACCCTGTGAATGTCTTCCAATACCTCCACCAATGAAACCCATAGAATAGAGCATGCGAGAACCGAATGCAGTGGTATGATTCTCAAAAGAGCCATGCATATGAGAAGAATTAGGATACACAACATGTGTTACTGGAATAGGCACAGATGTGGAAGAGCATGCAATAATAAGCCTCACAGGATTAGGAGCATCAAGAGTAGTAACAGGCTCAAAGACTAGCATATTAATGTCAATGGGTACAAGAGAAACAGTGCAAGTAGACTAGGAGCATGGACATGGCTATCCACAATATGATGGTGATGTTTTAGGCTAGCAATTTTTGTTGTAGGGAGTGTATTAGTGTATCCTTATCGTGAATGAGTGAATATAGAAGATAATTTTTCTCCTTGAGTGATCTATTTTATTCCACAAATTTTACAATATCCTCTGAAGTCCACACATTTAAGATAAAATCATATCATTCTTAGAATTCATGATAGATACAAGAATGAAAATCCCAAAATTTTAGGACACCAATCTTAGATGAAATTGCATCCATAATTGATTACAAGACTCCTCCATATTTGACACTTTATAATGAGTGCGTGTTACAATATTGCACTTTATAATTATAATATTTACAATGGAAATAACCTTAAAAAATAAGCAATTTTTCAAAAAATAGCACTCAAAACAAAGTTACCAATCAAAATATATAAGCTCTTCAATATTATTCTCTACTATTTATTTTAGTTGCCACTAAAATAAAATAAAATGCTCTTTCCTTCAAAGACACAAAAATGAAAGGGGGCTAGAGTTAAGCACCTACTAGTAGGAATCACAAGATTTAAGCCTTCATATTAGCATACCATATGACCAAGGGATAAAGAACCCATAAAACCTCACATAATAACAAAATACAACAAAATCCCAAATATATGAATATACAAATAATTTATTTCCAAAATAAAACTTACAAACAGATGTCAATAGCAATCTCTGCTCTCGATACAATAAAAGGAATGATAACCAGATCGTACTAAGCCAATAACACAAATGCTAATAAAACATCATGATCAATAAGATGAAAGTCATTTTCTATAATAACTTTACATAAACTTTTTCAAACAAATGAGTAACAATATCATATATTAGTATGGAACTCACTTTGAAATATAATGAGAATGGACCTTTCTTATATAGGCAAGAAATAACAATCTAAGAACTAGTCAAGGTCATAGATCAAGCCATAAATCAAGGAAATAACTAGTCATCAAAGAAATAGTTAAGACCATAGATTTAGGAGAGAACTAGACATCAAAGATCTATTAAATACCATATATCAAGGGAAGAACTATACCTAACAACTAGATAATATCTACTAATACCTAAATAAGATAAAATAAATGTCCACACATATAAGTGGGTGAGGATAAATACAATAAAGGTAAATAAAGTACCTAGGTGAACATGAGCTAAGGTAAATACCTACTCTAATAGAGAGGTATTAGAGAAGGGTTATAATTAATATTTTCAACACTAGGGTATAGTTTCCTTTGTAAAAACACAACACAACAATCTCTGAAACTGATCCAAAACTTGAAATACTCACCCCTAAATTTGCGTGAAGCATTAATTGGACTTGGAGTTGATATGAAAATGCTTCAAATTGATCATTTGATCCTAATATTTGTTCTTAAATTGGATTTAATGAGAGTGGAAAAATGTCTTGAATTTTATTTTCTACTCCATTATTTATAAATGCATGAATAGAGTTATAACAATACCTCTCAACATCTTAAATGTTGCAGGCTGGTCTAAACTCTATCATGTTATGTTTGTAAATCATCCCTTTTACTTCCAACTCTACCTAGAGCATATATTTCCAGACTCCATGAACCAATGTCAAATGGACCATGTAACTACAAAGGACCACAAAAATATGTACTAACATGGAAAATAATACATGTTATGAGAGGAAATATGCAAAGTGTACATAATAACTTCTTTCAAAGAAAACGTATACAATCAACAAGACAATGTACTAAAGAGAAGTTGGAGGAATTAAAACTAATATATTATGTATAAGATGTAATGGACAAACTTAATGAGAATGCTAAATATAAATTCCATCACCTATGATTTGTAATGTATTTACATCAAGGTTAGACAAATCAAAAGAGTTGGCCTTTTTACAAGTGGTAATGATGTATGAACCAATCTAAAGTGCATCAAAGTTGGAATGTTTCCCTACTTTATCTCTTTTTGCATCCCATTTCAAAACTAGATCACAAACTTTGAAAATTTGAGCTCTATCCTTCTTATCATACCAATTTTTGGTTGATCTCTAATGCTCTTCTAATCTAATCATGGCATAATTTCTCAATTCTTCAAGTACAACAAGCTCTTCCATTATTTTTCACATTCAAACTCTAATTTTTGGGACAACTCTAATGAAGGAAAATCTAAAGATAAAGGAAGCCTAGCCTCTTTACCATAGACAAGTTTGTAAGGAGAAGTGTCAATTTCCTTCTTCACTATTATTCTATCAGCCCAAAGAGCATTTCTCAAATTTTTATGGCATTTATCTCGGTTAATGTCTATTGTTCTTTTCATGATTCTAATCAAGTTCTTATTAGTAGACTCTACCAAACCATTACCTTGGGGGTAGTAGTTGGAAGAAGTATTTAAATAAATTCCAATTCCAAGAGCCCAATTAGGTATTTTTATATCCTATAAAATATTTTTCATTATCAGAGATGATGGTTGGAGGAACCCCAAACCTTGAAATAATATACTCAAGGAATTCTAGGATAACTAATTCAATAGCTTCTTTTAGTGCCATAACTTTTTTCCAGTTGATAAAGTAATCATTTTTTTGTTGAAACCCACTTATGACCAACACTTGATAAAGAATTAATCATTCTAATGAATTCAAGACCCCATTGGGATAATTGTTGATCTTCTTGGATAAGATGAAGTGGGATAACAACCAATATTTATTAAAAAGAAAAGAAAATACATTATTTGAATTTATTGACCCATTGATGAGCGTCTACAAATTATATGGGTAAAAAATGTACTACTTTTATAACTTTTATTGTTGTGGCCTTGGTAGAGTTGTGTTCACTAGAAAAACCATCATGGAATTATTATAATACCTTATTCACCTATTCACCTCCAATACATCTTAACAACACTCCATCAAGATACATTTTACAAATAATCCCATAAATTAATTCACAAGGGATTGACCACAATCTCAAATGTCTTCTTTTTATTTTCTTAGGTCAAGAGGGTATACACTAACAAATAATAATGTGGCCATATCACTGATCCAATTATGGCCATTGGGTGAATATCATTTATCTTGCTAAGCTTCACCATTTTTGAAGTTCCTCATCCATGAAGAAAGAGGTTTCTTGATCATTTTAAGCATCCAAAGCCTGTTGCTCATAGATTTATTTTCCTCTTACCATATTTGTGACCTTAATAATAACATCGTATTCAATAATTTTAGGGACCCATCGAGCTCTCTTCTCATTTATTTCTGCTCCCATAATGAAGTATCTCACACTAGAACGTGAGACTAGAACTTTGATACGATTAGTGGCAAACATAATTTTGAATTTCTTGAGATCTCTCATGATGGAAAAACAATTTCAATCTGATTATAACTCAATTCAGAATTCTTTAGTGTCTAACCGAATAAATTCACTTTGGATGTTCTACTCTTTGATCATTGTTTTGTGTCAAAACAAGAACAATACTAGATTCAACTCCATTTACATAAAGGTTGAAATCCTTGGCATAGTCATTGTTGATAAGTATAAGAGCTTGAGAAATTTCTTTCTTGATCTTGGAAAATATTTTTTTTTTTCCTTCGCTTTTCATTTAAATGTTGAATATTTCTTGAGTATTATAGTGATGGGTCTAGCTAATCCTATGAAATTAGGTATAAACCTCATAACAAAATTAATATTTCCAAGGAATAATTGCAATGCTTTCTTATGATTTGGCAAGGAGAGAAAGAGATAGAGAGAGGATATATGATATTTTTATGGATAAATGGATATACCCTCTTTTGAAACAATGTGTCCCAACAAATTACCCCTAGTAACTAAAAATTACACTTATTGGGGTTAAGAGACACCCCAAATTCCCTACATCTCTCAAATACTTTCTCAAGATGATTGATATGATCTTTACTCTCTTTTGAGAAAATGGTAATATCATCAAAGTAGACAAGGATGAATTCATTGATATATCCTTTGAAAGCAATGTACATTGCTATTTGAAATGTGGCACCTACATTTGATAAACCAAAGGAAATCTTCGATAAGTATAAATTTCCAACTTGGTTGTAAATGCAGTTTTGAATTGATCCTCTTCTCTAACCTAGATCTGATTCAAACCTGATGTTAGGACCCTAAAATAGTGGCTAAGTACACAAAATCATGTAACCACGCAATGCCTAGTTGAAGAAGGCTGTGCAAGGATGTTGTCCACTAAAAATTTCCCCGCACTTAAAAGTGAATTTTCAAAATTTTGAGTATTGAATGTCTTCTCTTTTGTCTTTGAAATGTTAAAAGCCAAGAAATTGTAACAGATCTGCATTCCTGGGTCATTTTGTGTGTTTCTCGCGTACTTCGCGTATTTTTGTCCCGCATGTCCCAGTTTCAAATGGGCCCCTTTGTTGCATTTTCGCCCGAAAACCCTGAGCCGCGTACTTCACGCATTTCTGTTCCAAATGTCCCAAACACTTCCGGACCTGTTGTCACATTTTCACCTGGATTGATCAAGTCGCGTACTTCGGAACTTTTTGACCCAAATGTCCCAAGTCAAAAAAGTGCGCTCTGTTCCAATTTCACCCGAAACACCCGAACCGCGTACTTCACGCTTTCTTGTCCCAAATGTCCCAATTTCAAAAGTGCGCTCTGTTCCATTTTCACCCGAAATGCCCCAACCGCGTACTTCGCGTGTTTTCATCCCAAAAGTCCCGAAATGCATTTATGCGCCTTCTTCCTGCTTCGCCCGAGCCGCGTGTTTCACGCATTCGCATTTCACATGTCCTAGATGAACCAAGGGCTATCCATACTTGGTTTTTTCCGTGAATATGTTGCCTTTAAAATTGGTAGATATGAATTTAATGCGCATTGATTTCCCTTTCTCTCTCCAAAATGGCTATATAACGGGCAGACCCCCTTTTACATTTTTCACACTGCTTCTTTGCTCGAACCCCTGCAATCTAATTTCCTACGCACATACCCGTTCCCTACTGCAATTCCTTCCCGAGTCTAGATTGCATTTCTCTCTCAGCTACTATCAGTATGAAGATCAAATTCCAGGGACAAGAGCAAGTTTCACCACTAGAGTCTGCCGTTCTCAACATCGGAGACAGTGAAGCTCGACATCTCGATTTCGGCGATTTTTGGGTGAGGATGGCAGATGCAAACCCTACTCCAATGGCACAAATGATTCACGACAGCGGTTTGGCCTTTGCTGGCGGTTTCCCGATCTCGGTACAGTGTGCTGATACCGTGCTTTCGTGCGGAGCTCATTTCGACCCCGCCTCGAGCGAATTGACCAATATACACGGGGAACTCATTGCCAAACTAGATGCTGCCACCATTAGCACTGCTCTGAGAATCCCAGAGATGGATAATGCCATAGTCATTTCCCGGGATCAAGCACAGGCCCTGTTCAATCAGGACAGTGACAAATACAAAGCACGGGTGGCAAAGTCCTGGCTGAAGAACCCTAAGAAAGGAGCTTCTCGTCTGACCAAAACCCTCTTGCGGGTAGATTTCAATGAAGAGTTGTCGATTTCATAATTCTGCTGGCTCGGGTTATGGGTTTGCCCACTACCAACGAATTCCATTTCTGGATGTGTCCGCTCATCAGTATGGTGTGCGAAGGAACGCAGAACATCAACTGGGCAGAGATCATCAGCATGAATTTGGCGGAGCAACTGTCCAACGTGCAGCAAACGAAGAAGTTCTATATGACTTCGTACCTGATGTACACTCTGGCAGCATCAAGGCAGTGGTTTGGTTTCTCTTACATAGATGAACACAAAGATGATCCAATATATGCATCTGCGCCTGCATGATTCACCCAGAGACCAGCAATCGTAACCCGAGAAGGGTCGGCGGCGCTTTCACCATGTACGTGGTAAGGCTGCTCAAGGTGATCTTTGCCGAGGAGGTTTCTAATGAAGCTATGACTCTGATATCGCACTACGGTGCCTACTTCATCCAGTTCAGAAAGTTCTCTTATATCAGGCTTGCCGGCTATGAGGGCACCCCTCTAAGACTGCCCATGTTCTGTAATGATAGGATGGCCTTGATAGAAATATGCAGGCAATTGGACAAATTGCACAGAACCTGCAGGGATAAGAGGATCACTGGTTTACACTTTCCCATCTCTTTGGGAAATTATACCTGCAAAACAGCCCTAGATGCACAGAATGTAGAAAGAGCCCTGGTTCCCATCACGGTTCACTTCTTCAAGCCAAGGACTTGCTTCGACTTGAAGAGGTTCATTGGGCAGAACATCAAAATAGTATATTATCACAGAGCTGATACAGAAGACTATTGGGCTGATTGTGCTGATGATTTTGAGGCTAGAAGGAGGCACTATGGCAGATTCTCCTTACAATTAATTGAAGAACTCGGCCTATATCAAGTTCCTGAAGGGCTAAAGGATGACAACTCTGATCTATACTCATATGAGTATGAAAATGTGGTTATGCACACTCCTTTAGAGGACGTGGATTGGAACAGGAAAGAGAGGGACGACCTGGCTGAGATCCTTGCTCCAGTTTTAGTCGGGACTAAGTGCTGGTTTGACGGGGAAAGTTTGAGAGTTCGGGAGGCATTCGGGAGAATCCTCTTAAGGATGCTTCAACACCAAGAAGAGAAGCATCTATTCCAAGGTCTGAGACACCAGTGAAGACCCCTCCTGCCTCATCAACTCAGGGACCTGCAGAATCTACTCCTTCCTCATCCACCCAGGTATATAAGAAGAAACTCAAAGAAGTAAAGAAAGAACCTGTGGAAGAAGATCTCCAGGAAAAATAGGAAAATTTGCCTATAGGGCCAGAGAACATCATTGTTCTTAGTGAAAGTGAAGAAAGCGAAATGCCAACCCCTGCAAATGCTCCTGAAGACCCAGCTGATAAAGATAAAGAAGTGCAGAGCACCGAGCTTCCAGGTGCTGTAGATTCTTCTACCACAATTGCCTCCAGTGCCCCGCCCACATCTCAACTCGAGTCAACAGCTGCACAGACCTTGAGCGTCATGAGCTCCCTGTCTCTTGGTCCCCTTGCCCCTCCTGCTGATTCCTCTTCCTCTTTCGCGTGGGTGCAACCTTTGGTCGACAAAAAGAAGAGAAAATTCTCCTCTCAAAGCTCGGGATCAAATTTTGATGTTGTCGCAGCCTTGTTGGGCACCACCCCTTCTCGTGCCAAGAGAGCCAAAGTCACCTCCAGAATAGTGTCTGATGCTCAAGGTCAGCAATTCCTGGAGATTGCCAAGCCTACAACGGATAAATCAGAGCAGGACTTGCAGGCATCTGACTTGGAGCTCTCGAGAATCCCAATGGGAGAGTCTACCCCTGAAGGTGAAATTCACAACCTCCGAAAGCTTGATCACAAGAGTCATTGGGAGGGTAGAAAAGGGCCAACAAACTATTGAGCGGTTGGAAGAAGCAGGCCCAAGTTCTCACGGGTTTCATCAAGTCCCTTTTGTCTAAGGACAAAGTTTTGGACCCTACCCCTTATTTGCTCTCCCACCTCCTGTAATTCTAAGCCAAGATGAAGTGCGAGTATTAAAGATATGCACAAGTATTCATCTATGGTAGAGCTATTGAAGCCATGGTGGATGACATGCTTGTTCTTTGGGTTAAACTTCATCGATGAAGCTTTCAAACTCCATGAAAAGGTGAGCATATATGCAGCTGAAGCTCTCCTCCACTATTAATACCATGGATAAAGAGCTCAAAATCTGGGCGATTGCATAGTAGACCTTCGCCTTATGGGACGAGACAGAGGCGAGAACATTTTTTGGTGAATAAAGTTTTTGATGATGCAAAGGACAATCTATCGAAGTCATGGGTCTACAGTGTGGAGTGGAAGATCAGAGTCTTGGAGGAGGCTTTGGGAGAAATGAAAAAACAGTGGAGAAGGGTGAAGCCTTCAAGACATTGGTTGTCTCGGCTTTCAAAGATATACATTGTCATCTTCAAGATGAAACTTCTGGTGCTTCCCTTTCCTTACAAGAGATCAAAGCTCAGTTCAGAACTTTTGTAAAAGACAATTTATTCAAGGAAAGCTCCATCTCCAAAGAAAAAATGAAGGAGATCTGCTCTCTTCGATCTGCCATTGAAGAAGCAAATAAAGATTATCATACTCATGTCGAGTTTGATAAAGAGATGGAGAAGTGTCTAGGATTTTGGACTCAGTCTGCAGCCAACACGTCAGTTCCCCGTGGTAGAGACATAGCTGAGGCGTTGAAGAGATTCAGACAGTGGATTCTGAAGTCAGTGGGTCCCTCTCAGTGATCGGACACCTGTCTTCTTCCCCATTCTTTTCTCTTCTTCCCTTTCTTTTCCGTTTTCTTTGTAATAGGTTGAGGTACTGCGAGTTGGCAGTCCTTAACTATTCTTTAGTTAAAAGAAACGGTTACAAAAAGTAACTGACTTGTAAGCTATATAATGGTATTTTCTACGCCATTCTAAGGAGGAAGAACTTGGCATATTTTCTGAAAGTGTAAATAGATCATAAAGAAATCAATACAAAAGGGCTTTCCATTCATTGTCTATCTAATCTCTGTTATCTCTGTGTTTTCATTTAATTTCGTGAAGATCATTTGTTTCTAGTTCGTTAGTCTCACTGATTGCATATTTTCAAATATTGCGAGTATAGTGATCTTGTATAACCAAGAAGGAACTTTGTGTCCTTGATTAATGAATCTGAAGAAGGTTATTTACAGAACTTTGTGTCTGGTAATCTCATCTTGTTCATCCAATGCAAACGATCTTGTTTTAAATTCACTGCAACTTCGTATACATAAAGGATTATTCTGCTATCTATAATTGTGCATGTTGCTCTTCTGCTCATCCTCGTATTCCCTTTCCTTAGTCCTTTTGTAACTGATGATCCTTGTGGAAAACACTTTCGTAATATCCAAGTTCAACCATAAAATCATGTTTTGTATATTTGTAAATAAGTTCGTTTTACGAATAAGGAACCTCTCCCATTAAAGAGGAGGGACTTCTTGTCCCCCTTTATTGCTCTTCTTAAAAGTCCTATTTGACGACCAACAGTTTTGGTGACTCATTTGAGGGAAAATCGCATTCAGTCTGCAATTTTTGATCATCCTTTGATCTGGCGACTCCGCGTTTCACTCGAGGGAGAAGGGCCCTTGGTATTGAAGATTCTCAGTTTCAGCTTTTAGAGCAACAAGGTTTTCCTTTCCTTTCAACTTCAACAAGAGATAGAAGGACTCGTTCGACAAGCACTCCACCTGTTCAAGATAGAAGTCCTACGGGTGGTATTCCTTCAGAGCCTGCTAGTCCCAATCTATGAGCTTTGATCCTCGCTGGTGTTACAGTTCCTCTCCAAGCCATATTTCCAAGAATGGCGGCACCATTGCCATGGGGTCAACGTGTCGGGCCCCTGGCCCTTACTCAGCCTTTGCATGAGTTACCCAGAGGTAACCGGAAGAACTTCCCAAAATTCAAAGGTGATGGCAAAGTACATCCTGATGAACATATTACAGCCTTCATAGTTGCATGTGGAGTTTTGGGAGTTGAACATGAAGACGTCTCCGTAAGGCATTCGTGGAGACTTTACAAGATAATCTTGCTTGATTGGTTCTTTCACCTTAGGTGGTGCTATAACCGCATTTGGGACACAATGAGAACTCGGTTTGCGAAATCGTTTCAAGCCGGCGAGAAGATGTACATGCCTTGCTTGGCCCAAATCTCTCAGATAAAGAAAGATTCACAAGAGCCCATGAGAGAATTTGTGGCCCGGTTCAACAGGTTGATAAATAAAATTCCAACAAACACTCGACCTGTTGATCGGATTCAAAAATGTTTCTTTCTAAATGCCCAATCACCTAAAGTTAGTTATGCACTAAGAAGGGCTAATCTCATGACGTTAGCTCTAGATCAAGAAGCCCATTTGTTAGTGTCGAAGATGACTTGATCATGTCGGGAAGTTGAGAAGAGACCCTCCCAAATCTAAGTCTGCTGCTTCTTCCTCTTCCACCCCTGGACCTAACACTGATCCATTAGTTTGAAACTTGCGAATGATCTTATTGCTATAAAGAAACAATTGGCTCAGCATGCCCCTTATGCGAGATGTTCCAAGAAGAAATTCCAGCCAGGAATCGTTTTCTGCTTCTCAAACAAGACTAGCACTTGAAGGACCTCTTATTAAGGTTCTATGAATGCGACTGTGAAGTTGAAGAGCCGGATGATGATGAGGATAATGAAGCTTGCGAGGAGTTTGTGGAGGAATTTGATGATGAATTTGAAGAACTTGAGGGATCTCGAGTTAATTTCTTTACCACCGAGGGTATTGATGATGGAGATGATTATGATGAAGTGGTAGCTGACATGAATAGTGAATCATTTGCTGTCATGACTCGAGAGCGAGACACGTCGAGGAGGAGAAAGTGACATGACCTATCAAGAAATCAAGGAGCGATCGACAACCATTCCCGTGATTGCAAAAAGAGGATCTCCTATCCCTACTTCGTCTACACCAAAGGTGAGTCCTATCAATCCTGCTACCAAAGTTGCTTCTTCTTTTTCTCCTAAAGTTGATAAGCCTAGAATTTCAAATGATGATGGCCCGTCCCATACAGGTCTTTTGATATTGTTGATCACCTGAAAAAGACCAAGGTCCAAATCTCAGAAGCTGAGTACTATCAGACCCATCCCAAAGCTTTTGCCAAGATGATTCAATTTGTTAATTCCCATTCCAAGACCACCTCTAAAGGCCTTTTACCTACTCCTCCATACGCACCCTGACCCGATCAGTAGCTCTTTGTCACCTCGCCTGGTGACAAAATTAAACCATTTTATGTAACACTTCTCATAGCTGGCCATAGACTCAGTAATTGTGTCATAGATTCAGGAGCCTCGGACAATGTCATGCCAGCTAAAGTAGCTCATGCCTTGAGGCTTTACCCTCTCTCGTACTTATGGATCTTGCTTTACTCTATGGAGAGTAAAGAAGTGCCCTGGTTGGAAGGATTAAAGATGCACAAGTGGCTTTTCTTTGCCTTGCACGAAAAGAAAGTGTTGGCTACCATCTAGTAGCGAGATATCCCTCCTTCATATGGGATGTTGCTAAGTAGGAACTTTTGTAAAGATGTGGGTGGAGAAATTCAAATGGATTGGTCACATGCCCTTGTACCTGTTAATGGACAAATGAAGAAGCTGCTGCCTGAGAAACAATCTGAGTATATTGTGCAGAAAACGGATGATCCTAAAGCACAAATACTCTATGAGGATATGGGTCATGGCAATTACATGATTATGTCCCCTGATGAAATCCAACCCCCCAAAGCATCACCTAAAGATCCTAATGGTGTTTGGATTTTAGAATTTGATGGAAGTTGTTCCTCAATTTGGTTACGGAGCTGGTGTCTGCTAGTGTCACTGAAGGAAGCCTACACCCCTTTTCATTCAAGTTCTGAGTTCGAGAATACTAATAACAGTAGAATACGAGGCTCTCATTCTCGGATTGCAAGTGGCCAAAGAACAAGGTGTAAAGAATCTCTTGGCTCGTGGTGATGTAGAGCTGATTGTAAAGCAAGTCAGAAGCCTTTTCGGGTAAAAATGGGAGGCTGAAGCATTACCGGAATCAGGTTTGGGATTCCATTGAATTCCTTGATGCTTTCTCTATTGAAGCAATACCTAGGGAAAAGAACAGCAGGGCTGATTCATTAGCTGTCTCAGGGTCACTGCTGATTCCTCATCCTGATTTCTCTCAGGACAAATTCACCATTGAAATGGTCCATTGGCCTAGTGTGCTGACAATACCAATAAGCGGCAAGTTTTCAATGATGATCATCATTTGCTTTCCTTCTGGAACTCAAGGGTAATTTTGAACAACTGTATTTTGAGGAAGTGACAACTTTGCCTCGTGAAAGTGTGTCCTTTGACCAAGTTGTCACCCAAGGAGAAACAGATCAGGAAGGGTGCATTAAACTCAAAGGAAACAAGATTCCTAAAGGTTTGGTGAGTTTGGAGGAATTATTTGATAAACATGATAGGTATGTGAAATCTAGAGCTTCCTCTGGGCCTCAACAATCAGCTGAACATGACAAAATCAATATTGGAAGTTCTACTGACCCCAAGCTCGTGAATATTGGAAAATGTTGCACAGCAGATGAGAGGAGAAAAGCAATTGATCTTCTAAGGAGGTATAAGGATGTTCTTGCATATTCTTATGAGGATCTGAAAGCCTTCAAGCCAAAAGATATGCAGCATTCTATTCCTCTCAAACCAGGAATTAAGCCTTTCAAGCGAAAGCAGAGCGTATAATCCCAAAATAGCTGACACCATCTTTCAGGAGATTCAGAAGTTGTTGAAGGCTAAAATCATCTTTCCCATTCACCATTCAACATGGATTGCAAACATTGTGCCTGTTAGAAAGAAGAATGGTGAGATCCGCATCTGTGTTGATTTCAGGAACCTGAATCAGGCTTCTCTGAAAGATAATTATCCTTTTCCTATGATGGATCAAGTATTGCAAGCAGTAACAGGATCTGAAATGTTATCTATGCTTGATGGATTTTCTGGATATAATCAGGTAGAGGTTGATACTGCAGATCAACACAAGACAACCTTCACTACTCCTTGGGGCACCTTTGCTTACAAGAGGATGCCTTTTGGGCTCATTAACGCTGGTGCCACTTTTCAGAGAGCCATGGATCTGGCTTTTGGAAGCTTGAAAGGGAAGTGTATTGTCATATATCTTGATGACCTGACAGTGTTTTCCAAGACAAGAGCGGATCATTTTGATCACCTAGAGACAGTTCTGCTAAGATGCAGAGAGCATGGAATTTCTTTGAATCCTAAAAAATCTGTTTTCTGTGTCACAGAGGGAAAACTATTAGGGCACATTGTCTCAAGGATGGTATTAAGATTGACCACTGAGCAGTACAAGCTATCAAAGCAAATTCCTCTCCCAACCGGTAAAAGGGTGTGCACTCCTTCTTCGGTAAGATCAATTTTTTAAGAAGGTTCATCCCTGATTTTGCAGAGTTAACTTTGAATATTTCTCAAATGATGAAAGGGAAGCAAACATTTGGTTGGTCTTCTGGAGGAAAGGAATCCTTTGAGGGTATCAAGAGAGCTATCGCTAAAACTCCAGTTTTGGCTCCTGATTTCAGACAAAGATTTCATCATCATCTATTGCTATCTACTGAGATAATACCACATTTCTTTGTCTTAACTCAAGAAGACTCTAATGAGCATGAACTCCCAATTGCATTCATGAGCTATATTCTAAAGGATCACGAGTTGAAATACACCATGATGGAGAAGCATGCTTTTGCAGTGGTCAAAGCTGTGAAGCAGTTTCGTTTTTATATCCTCAACTCTCACTCCATGGTGCTGGTTCCAGATACAACTGTTAAGTCGATTCTCACACAACAAGAATTTGGATCAAGAGAGAGGGCTGGGTTGCTAAGGTCCAAGAGTATGACATTGATATCAAACCGACCAAGCTGGTTCATGGAAAAGGTCTTTGTGAGCTCATTGCTGAAGGAGCTAAACATGAGTTGCTGGAGGAGAAAGCTGACATTCCTACTGTTTTGTTCCTTAGCTCAGTCGATGAATGGTATCTTTGACATTGCCCATTTTCTCACCTATGGGAATGCCCCTCTCATTTAAGCGCCAAGGAAAAGAGGGCATTAAATTGAGGTCAGCGCAATATGTATTATGGGAAAATGCTTTGTTCAAGTGTGGCTTAGATGGGAGATTTTTGAAGTGTGTGGACAAGGAACAACAGAGAAAATTGCTCTCAGCTTTTCATGATCAGGCATGTGGAGGGCACTATTCATCAATGGTCACTGCTCACAAGATACTCCGTGGAGGATACTACTGGCCTTCCTTGTTCAGAGATGCATCCAAGTGGGTGGATAAATGTGAGGCTTGTCAGACTTTTGTGGGAAGACCTAAACTGGCGTCGTTGCCTCTCAAGCCAGTTGTGATTGAGGAACCATTTCAACAGTGGGGTTTGGACTTCATTGGTGCACTTAATCCTACTTCTAGTGCTGGTCACACTCATGTGCTAACTGCCACTGACTACTTCACCAAATGGGTGGAAGCTATTCCAGTCAAGAGCACCACTTCTGAAGTGGTATGCAGCTTCATCAAAGAGAACATCTTGGTAAGGTATGGTGTACCTAACAAGATTGTAACAGATAATGCTTCAAACTTCTCCTCAACTGAGATAATGGATTTCTGCTATGGGTATGGCATCTCATTGGCTCATTCTTCAGATTATTACCCCCAGGGAAATGGGCAAGCAGAATCCACCAACAAAAATCTGGTGACAATTATAAGGAAGTTGGTCGATGAGTCTCGTGAAAGCGGCACAAGAAGCTCTATGATGCTCTTTGGGCGAGATAGGATCACACCTAAAGAGCCATTGGAATGTCCCCTTTTCAAGTGGTGTATGGAGTTGAGGCTCAATTGCCGGTGTGCAGTGGGCTGCCGACCTTGCACCTAATGAAGGCCATTGAGGATACTAGTTTCAGCGATGCTCTGGATAAGAGAATTATGTACTGCACATGGCCGAATGAAGGCAGATTGATGGTTGCTGATAGGATATGTTCATTCACCAAAAAAGGTAAAGGCCCTGTTTGACAAGAAAGCTAGGTTCGAGAGATTTCCAAGTTGGAGACACTGTGTTGCTATGGGATAAAAGACATGAACCTCGTGGCAGCCATGGAAAGTTTGATTCCCTTTGGCTCGGGCCTTTCAAGATCAGACACTTTGCTGGTAAGAATTCTTTCTATCTTGATTACATGGATGGTTCTCCCCTCCCACTTCCTTATAGTGGGTAGTACCTCAAGTTGTTCAAGTCCTAGGTGACTAGGAAGTCCTTTGTATATTCTGTACAGTGTTTTTGCTTCTCTGCTTTTGGTGTGTTTTCCTTTTGTTGTTTTGGTGTGTTGCCCTCTGTATTGGTGTCCTTTTTGACTCCGTTGCCCAATGGATAAGGTACTGGTCTGCTCCCCGATTTTGTCTAAGTTCTTGCCTTGCCTCATTCCTTGAATTTATGCCAAGTCATCCCCAGAAGGAGCCAGCTGTTGTCCACTCAAAATTTCCCCGCACTTAAAAGTGAATTTTCAAAATTTTGAGTATTGAATGTCTTCTCTGTTGTCTTTGAAATGTTAAAAGCCAAGAAGTTGTAACAGATCTGCATTCCTGGGTCATTTTGTGTGTTTCTCGCGTACTTCGCGTATTTTTGTCCCGCATGTCCCAGTTTCAAACGGGCCCCTTTGTTGCATTTTCACCCGAAACGCCTGAGCCGCGTACTTCACGCATTTCTGTTCCAAATGTCCCAAACACTTCCAGACCTGTTGTCACGTTTTCACCGGATTGATCAAGTCGCGTACTTCGGAACTTTTTGACCCAAATGTCCCAAGTCAAAAAAGTGCGCTCTGTTCCAATTTCACCCAAAACACCGAACCGCGTACTTCGCGCTTTCTTGTCCCAAATGTCCCAATTTCAAAAGTGCGCTCTGTTCCATTTTCGCCCGAAATGCCCCAACCGCGTACTTCGCGCGTTTTCGTCCCAAAAGTCCCGAAATGCATTTATGCGCCTTCTTCCTGCTTCGCCCGAGCCACGTGTTTCGCGCATTCGCGTTTCACATGTCCCAGATGAACCAAGGGCTATCCATACTTGGTTTTTTTCGCGAATATGTTGCCTTTAAAATTGGTAGATATGAATTTAATGCGCATTGATTTCCCTTTCTCTCTCCAAAACGGCTATATAACGGGCAGACCCCCTTTTACATTTTTCACACTGCTTCTTTGCTCGAACCCCTGCAATCTAATTTCCTGCGCACAAACCCGTTCCCTACTGCAATTCCTTCCCGAGTCTAGATTGCATTTCTCTCTCACTCTATCGGTATGAAGATCAAATTCGGGGACAAGAGTAAGTTTCACCACTAGAGTCTGCCATTCTCAACATCGGAGACGGTGAAGCTCGACATCTCGATTTCGGTGATTTTGGGTGAGGATGGTAGATGCAAACCTACTCGATGGCACAAATGATTCACGATAGTGGTTTGGCCTTCTTTGGCGGTTTCCTGATCTCAGTATAGTGTGCTGATACCGTGCTTTCATGCGGAGCTCATTTCGACCCCGCCTCGAGCGAATTGACCAATATACATGGGGAACTCATTGCCAAACTAGATGCTACCGCCATTAGCAATGCTCTGAGAATCCCAGAGATGGATAATGCCATAGTCATTTCCCGGGATCAAGCACGAGCCCTGTTGATCGGGGGATGTGACAAATACAAAGCACGAGTGGCAAATTCCTGGTGAAGAACCCTAAGAAAGGAGCTTCTCGTCTGACCAAAACCCTCTTGCGGGCATATTTCAATGAAGAGTTGTCGATTTCATAATTCTGCTGGCTCGGGTTATGGGTTTGCCCACTACCAACGAATTCCATTTCTGGATGTGTCCGCTCATCAGTATGGTGTGCGAAGGAACGCAGAACATCAACTGGGCAGAGATCATCAGCATGAATTTGGCGGAGCAACTGTCCAACGTGCAGCAAACGAAGAAGTTCTATATGACTTCGTACCTGATGTACACTCTGGCAGCATCAAGGCAGTGGTTTGGTTTCTCTTACATAGATGAACACAAAGATGATCCAATATATGCATACTACCCGCAGTTCACCCTGGAGACCAGCAATCGTAACTTCAGAAGGGTCAACGACGCTTTCACCATGTACGTGGTCAGGCTGCTCGAAGGTGATACTGCCAGGAGGTTTTCTGATGAAGCTATGACTCTGATATCACACTACGGTGCCTACTTCATCCAGTTCAGAAAGTTCTCTTATATCAGGTTAGCTGGCTATGAGGGCACCCCTCTAAGACTGCCCATGTTCTGTAATGATAGGATGGCCTTGATAGAAATATGCAGGCAATTGGACAAATTGCACAGAACCTGCAGGGATAAGAGGATCACTGGTTTACACTTTCCCATCTCTTTGGGAAATTATACCTGCAAAACAGCCCTAGATGCACAGAATGTAGAAAGAGCCCTGGTTCCCATCACGGTTCACTTCTTCAAGCCAAGGACTTGCTTCGACTTGAAGAGGTTCATTGGGCAGAACATCAAAATAGTCTATTATCACAGAGCTGATACAGAAGACTATTGGGCTGATTGTGCTGATGATTTTGAGGCTAGAAGGAGGCACTATGGCAGATTCTCCTTGCAATTAATTGAAGAACTCGGCCTATATCAAGTTCCTGAAGGGCTAAAGGATGACAACTCTGATCTATACTCGTATGAGTATGAAAATTTGGTTATGTACACTCCTTTAGAGGACGTGGATTGGAACAGGAAAGAGAGGGACGACTGGTGAGATCCTTGCTCAGTTTTGGTCGGGACTAAGGCTGGTTTGTGCGGGGAAAGTTTGAGAGTTCGGGAGGCATTCGGGAGAATCCTCTTAAGGGCGCTTCAACACCGAGAAGAGAAGCATCTATTCCAAGTCGAGACACCGGTGAAGACCCCTCTGCCTCATCAACTCGGGGACTGCGCAGAATCTACTCCTTCCTCATCCACCCAGGTATATAAGAAGAAACTCAAAGAAGTAAAGAAAGAACCTGTGGAAGAAGATCTCCAGGAAAAATAGGAAAATTTTCCTATAGGGCCAGAGAACATCATTGTTCTTAGTGAAAGTGAAGAAAGTGAAATGCCAACCCCTGCAAACGCTCCTGAAGACCCAGCTGATAAAGATAAAGAAGTGCAGAGCACTGAGCTTCCAGTTGCTGTAGATTCTTCTACCACAATTGCCTCCAGTGCCCCGCCCACATCTCAACTCGAGTCCACGGTGCATGAGACCTTGAGCGTCATGAGCTCCCTGTCTCTTGGTCCCCTTGCCCCTCCTGTTGATTCCTCTTCCTCTTTCACGTGGGTGCAACCTTTGGTCGACAAAAGGAAGAGAAAATTCTCCTCTCAAAGCTCGGGATCAAATTTTGATGCTATCGCAGCCTTGTTGGGCACCACCCCTTCTCGTGCCAAGAGAGCCAAAGTCACCTCCAGAATAGTGTCTGATGCTCAAGGTCAGCAATTCCTAGAGATTGCCAAGCCTACAATGGATAAATCAGAGCAGGACTTGCAGGCATCTGACTTGGAGCTCTCGAGAATCCCAATGGGAGAGTCTACCCCTGAAGGTGAAATTCACAACCTCCAGGAAACAGTCACAAGAGTCATTGGGAGGGTAGAAAAGGGCCAGCAAACTATTGAGCAGTTGGAAGAACAGGCCCAAGTTCTCACGGGTTTCATCAAGTCCCTTTTGTCTAAAGGACAAAGTTTTGGACCCTACCCCTTGTTGCTCTCCCACCTCCTGTAATTCTAAACCAAGATGAAGTGCAGAGTATTAAAGATATGCACAAGTATTCTGTCTATGGTAGAGCTATTGAAGCCATGGTGGATGACATGCTTGTTGTTGGGTTAAAATTCATCGATGAAGCTTTCAAACTCCGAAAAGGTGAGCAATGTGCAACTGAAGCTCTCCTCCACTATCAATACCATGGATAAAGAGCTCAAAATCTGGAGCAATTGCATAGTAGACCTTCGCCTTATGGGACAGAGATAGGCGAGAACATTTTGCTGGTGAATAAAGTTTTTGATGATGCAAAGGACAATCTATCAAAGTCATGGGTCTACAGTGTGGATTGGAAGATCAGAGTCTTGGAGGAGGCTTTGGGAGAAATGAAAACAGCTGGCGAAGGGCGAAGCCTTCAAGACATTGGTGGTCTCGGCTTTCAAAGATATACACTGTCATCTTCAAGATGAAACTTCTGGTGCTTCCCTTTCCTTACAAGAGATCAAAGCTCAGTTCAGAACTTTTGTAAAAGACAATTTATTCAAGGAAAGCTCCATCTCCAAAGAAAAAATGAAGGAGATCTGCTCTCTTCAATCTGCCATTGAAGAAGCAAATAAAGATTATCATACTCATGTCGAGTTTGATAAAGAGATGGAGAAGTGTCTAGGATTTTGGACTCAGTCTGCAGCCAACACGTCAGTTCCCCGTGGCAGAGACATAGCTGAGGCGTTGAAGAGATTCAGACAGCGGATTCTGAAGTCAGTGGGTCCCTCTCAGTGATCGGACACCTGTCTTCTTCCCCATTCTTTTCTCTTCTTCCCTTTCTTTTTCCGTTTTCTTTGTAATAGGTTGAGGTACTGCGAGTTGGCAGTCCTTAACTATTCTTTAGTTAAAAGAAATGGTTACAAAAAGTAACTGACTTGTAAGCTATATAATGGTATTTTCTACGCCATTCGAAGGAGGAAGAACTTGGCATATTTTCTGAAAGTGTAAATAGATCAGAAAGAAATCAATACAAAAGGGCTTTCCATTCATTGTCTATCTAATCTCTGTTATCTCTGTGTTTTCATTTAATTTTGTGAAGATCATTTGTTTTTAGTTCGTTAGTCTCACTGATTGCATATTTTCAAATATTGCGAGTATAGTGATCTTATACAACCAAGAAGGAACTTTGTGTCCTTGATTAAAGAATCGAAGAAGGTTATTTACTGAGAACTTTTGTGTCGGTAATCTTATCTTGCTCATCCAATGCAAACGATCTTGTTTTAAATTCACTGCAACTTCGTATACATAAAGGATTATTCTGCTATCTATAATTCTGCATGTTGCTCTTCTGCTCATCCTCGTATTCCCTTTCCTCAGTCCTTTTGTAACTAATGATCCTTGTGGAAAACACTTTCGTAATATCCAAGTTCAGCCATAAAAGCATGTTTTGTATATTTGTAAATAAGTTCGTTTCTGAATAAGGGAACCTCTCCCATTAAAGAGGAGGGACTTCTTGTCCCCTGACTGTTGCTCTTCTTAAAAGTCCTATTTGACGACCAACAAAGGAGAAGGCACGTAGGATGGGTTTGAGGAAGGGTTTAAGAAAACCCATGGTGTGCACGTGAGACCCAGAGCCAAGGTTTCAAGACTTATCCATATTGGGAATTTTGGGGAGGACACGAGAAAAGTGTGACGACTATACATCCGGAGTGGATAAGGTGCCACTGAAATGTGATGCCCATAAAAGGAATATTCCCTATGATAGAAGGTTCTAGAATACATCATGGGAAAAAGTGGAGATCTTAGGCCTGGAGAAGCATGCTCCCATGGAGGACCAAATTCAGACACTTGGCATCATATATAAAGCCGCAGATGGATGAGTTAACACTTTGGGATGCCTATATATGGGAGTGCCCACAAGAGTAAAATAGAGATAGATAAGATAGATGGAGGGAGAGATCAGATAGAAAGGAGAGGAGATTATAGGGAGTGGAGCTCTGCAAAATACTATGAGAACTCTGTGGGATTAGGTAGAGACTATATAAAGGAGTAATTTATTAAGGAGATCAGTTGTAAATTTTTCTTTGTAGTATGGATGAAGGACATGATCCATGACTTCATCCCGATCAAGATGTGGTAGTCTAATGGATCCATTAAATGTAATGAGGTTACAAACATGAATGAGTATGAATATAATTGATTCAGTTCATATCTATATCTTTTCATTTCTATTCATGGATTTTATGGAATAAATGTAAATTCTTATGTATTCTCTTTTCGATGTACTTCTATCTCGTTATCTATAAACACTCTCTGCTTGGAATGAATACATTTTTCTAGAGGCCGTTCGATCCCTATTAATATTATATGTCTCATTTCCACTTTTATTCATTAAGTTCATGACATAGATGATGGTTTCCCATTTAACTCACATAAAAGAGAGACTCGGTTCCCACACGTGCCTCATTTTAGCACCTAGCACCCATTATGTGATAGGTTGGAATGCATGGGATTTCTTTCCTTTGTGATGGGTGTAAAAATGACTACATCTTGGTTTCATTGCTGGGACCTCTTTTCAAAGTTATAGTGGGAAATGACATACATATTGATCTGTGTAATGAGTAATGATAGAGCATTTAACTTTGGAAAGTGCTGAATCATGGCTCAAAAGTACATAGGATGAATTTACTCAGAGATTCAGCAATGGATCTGATTTTGATGCATGTAGATGGGTATAAGAGAACCTGTACCATGATTTATATGAAATTTTTTCTGTGGCTTCCTATTAGAACTGTATGAATGGCTTTCAGCATATGCTTCTAGATCAAGCTAGTATTATAGATCACACATGTGGACACAATAATAATACCAGAGGCTACAGGATGTAGATATGATTTGGACTCATATTGTGGATCATTCGTGGAAAGGTGTGTTGGCTAGCTACACTCTGGAGTATGCTATTTCTACATACTCTTTTCTATAAGTTGTTGAGTTTGAGTTTCTACGGGAGCTTAGACGATCATTTCTACGAGATATCCCTTTGGAAATGAATATCTTGATTATTACCTTTAGTTTAGAGGCATTTCCAATGTCCGGTTAAACCATTCTAAGTGCATTGGGCAAGGAAGCTAGGGTGGAGGAAGATGGAAGATATTACGGTAGAGAAAGAAAGGGAGGAGAGATGTCTCAATTATAGTGAAGCATGTGAAAGGGAGATTTATAGACAATGCAAGGTTGTAAGTGTGATGGATCTATGGAGGTAGACGTTGTGGGAAGGAGTGTAGGTTCATGTAGAGGATGTGGAACTCGAGCATTTTGTGTTACCCCATCTTGGAAAATGAGATAAGAAAGACCCCTTCAGCCTTTCTAATGAGAGTTCGTCACATGGAGAGAGAAGATTCATTGGCACATATCTGAACCCACCTAGTGACCAAACCATGGTGCTTGGTTTTCCAAATCAAGGAATGAGTATCGTTGACCCAGTTGGTATTAGTGAAAGTGATAGATCTGCACCCAGGAGATATAATTTTTCATTTCCCACTTCTATGGCTACGTATATTCCAGTATTAAGAGGAATTTTCTAACAAGGAGCAAGTACACAAGCCTTTGATCTTGTATCTGGGAGTGGCATGGGGTACACTAGTAGTAGTGGGGCATTATCATAGACCATCGGCATACAGTTCAGTGGAACTTTGAGGACCCTTGGCATGAGCACTATAGGATCTAGTGGACTTGGTGGATATGGTGGGTTAGGAGGAAAAGGACCTAGTTGATCGATGGATTTGGTGGCTCATGAGGCATAGGACCTAGTGGATGCGGGGGAGGAGGAAACACCGGAGGAAACCAAGGCTCTGGATCAGGAGGAAAAGGACCCCAGCAACCCCCTCAAGTCTTCTTTGAGATGTCTTTACATTTGCTAGATTACAAAGGTATTGAAGATGCTGCAAAACATGTTCAAAAGTGTGAGCTGATATGGTGTTTGAAGGGTATCACAACCCCGCAGAGAGGAAGGCTAGTCAGTTTATAATGAAGTTGCAAGGGTCGCGCATAGTTGGTATATGAAATATGAACCTCATCAAATGGTGATGGATTATACTACTTTAAAGAACACCTTCTTGGTAGAATTCCACCTCCCTAAGTTTTAATAAAAGAGCATCAACACCCTGAAGGAGATTCAACAGGGAATGGTGGAGAGTGTGCAGGAGAATGATGAACTATTCAAAACCCTCATGTTAAAATTATCATATCACTTTCACCCTTCACAACATGCTCAATGGTTTGTTGGGGGTTGATAACACTTTTAGAAGAGCCACCAAATAAGCAATTAGCAAGGACTAGTGGCTGATCTAGTCCAATCATTTGAGTATCAAAGCACCAAACCATTGGTGGATAAGGCATTGCAAGTTGTCAAGCGCCTTACCATTAGGGATACTGCAATGGAAAAAGATAGGCTACTTTACTTTCTAGGTGAACCTAACTTGGAGATGCGCTTTGAGGAAGAAGAAACAAAAGATATACAACTTAAGTGTGTGTGTTTACAAAAAGAAAAAGGTAAGATGGTCTATGTCATAGATGGTGAAGAGATGGAAAATTTATAGCTTAACCATTCTCTAGGATTGTGAAAAGTGATGAATATTATTGATGAAATAATGTGTGCCTATCATGAAACTTTAATGAAAAATAAGGTTAATATTGGGTTGGAGGTGAAACCCAAAGAAGCTATCATTGGAGATTATTAGTCAAAGAAGGAAGTCTCTAAGATCATTGATCTTTTATGTGAGTTTAAGGATTTATTCCCACACAAGTATCATGAACTCAAAGGTGTTTACCATTCATTGGGGGTAAATGATAATTAAGTTGAAGAAAGGTGTGTGTCCAGTCCAGAAGATACCATACCAGATGAATCCAAATCTGCACGTGAAGGTCAAGGAGAAAATAGACAAGAAGATAGCATCAAGAATTATAGAGGTTGTTGAGGAGTTAGAGTGGATAAGTCCAATGGTGATTAGTATCAAAAAGGATGGAAGGATAAGGATATGTGTTGATTATAGGGATCTGAATGTAGTGTGTGTCATTGATCCCTTCCCAACCATGTTCACTGAAGAGATCCTAGAAGGAGTGGCAAGGCGTGAATTCTAATCTTTCACAGATGGGTTCTTAGGCTATCACTAGGTGAGGATTACGAAGGAAGACCAGAGAAAGACAACCTTTTCCACCGAGTGCGGAAGTTTTTCCTATATGGTCATGCCTTTTGGGTTGAAGAATGCACCTATTGTGTTCTCACACATTGTAGTGTAGGCCTTCTAAGATTTCATCCACAAGTTTCTCTAGGTTTACCTTGATGATTGGACCATGTATGGACTGGTTAAGGAGCATTGTTACAACCTAAGATTGATGTTTGAAAGGTGCAAAAAGTTGAGGATATCCCTCAAAATTAAGAAGTGTGTATTTTCTACCCCATTTGGGACCCTGTTGGGACACATCATATGCAAAGAAGGCATGTTGGTGGATCTTGCCAAAATTGCAGTGATTATGGGATTGGGAGAGCCAACTAGTCAAAACACATTATGCGGGTTTCTTGAACACACGAACTACTATCACAATTTCATCAAGGGGTATGCTAAGATTGCCACACCTTTAGAATAATTTCTCAGACATAAAAGTTCCTTCCATTGGGGAAAGGCACGACAGAAGGTGTTTAACACATTGAAGGATAGGCTTGTCACCGCACCTATATTATGTTTCCACTCTTGGGATAAGCCCTTCCATGTTCATGTAGATGCCTCTAAAATGGCCATTGGGGAAGTACTTGCACATCATGGTGAGGGAATTGTTTATCACCCCCTATGCTTTATAAGTAGGAAGTTGACACGAGCAGAGTAGAATTATACTACGACCAACTGGGAGGCACTATCTATGATCTACACGATTCATAAGTTTAGGTAGTATCTACTGGAAACACTCTTTGTCTTCTACACTAACCATATGACATTAAAATACTAGGTGAATAAGCCCATCCTAAAAGGGCATATATCGGTGGGTGCTTTGTTATTCTAAGATTTTGAGTTTACGGTGGTTGAAAAACCTAGAAAAAGTAATTCTAGACTTGACCATTTATCTAGGATTGATTCGAGGGAGGATGCACAAAGCATTAAAGATACCATGCCAGATGCACAACTATTTAGGTTGTAGCATGCACCCTTAGACTTGGAGGATATTATTGTGTTCCTTAAAATGGGTATGGCACCGAAGGGATGAGGAAATTAGAGAAAAAGCAACTAGCCATATGTGTTGCGCCTACATGTTGATTAGTGGGGACTTATACAAACTAGGGCATGATGAAGTTTTACATAGGTGTGTACTAGAGCATGAGCACCTTGCCATCATAGAGGAAGCACACGGAGGAAGTGCGGGTGGACATTATGCAGGTGACACCACCGCACGTAAAATATTAATGGTAGGATTGTGGTGGGAAACTTTGTATAAGGATTGCAAAAATATTGTAAAGCGTGTGACCATTATCAACGCATTGGCAAGCCAAGAAGGAGAGATGAAATGCCTTTGTGCCCTATCCTAGCATTAAACCTTTTGAGAAATGGGAAATAGATTTTGTAGGCCCTATTTCACTAACAATGTGTAGGACTGGATCACGCTATGTAATCACTTGCATGGACTATTTGATAAGGTGGGTAGAGGTAGCCCACACTAAACATTGTACTGATGAGTTCTGAGTAATATTTTTGTGGGAGAACATTATCACGAGGTATGGATGCCCTTTAATTTTAACCAGCGATAGGGGTACACATTTCTTGAATGAGACTGTGAGGATCCTATTAGTAGAATTCATGGTGGCTCATCACAAAACTACACCTTATCACCCACAAGAAAATGGAACCGTGGAAGCATTTAAAAAGATATTGAGTCATACCCTGACAAATATTTTTGATGTCAAGAGACAAGATTGGGATGACAATGTATCAGCCGTATTATGGGCCTATAGGACAAATTATAATAGACTGAACAAAGCCACACCATTTCAATTGGTGTTTGGCATGGAATTTGTCATCCTAGTTGAGTTTATGTTACCTTATTTATGTATAACATGCGTAGGAGGGATGGCTGATGAGAAAGAACTAGAAGAAAGAATTAATAAATTAATGACGCTCGAAAAAATATGATGACTCACCGAGGTGGAGCAGGATAGAATTAAAAGAAAAGAAAAATGCATGACATGATCACCACATTAAGAACAAGAAGTTTGAGGAAGGTCAGATGGTCTTACTATATGATTCTAAGTTTCTGCACCATCCTAGGAAGTTAAAAGTGCATTCGTTGGGTCCCTTCACCATCTCTTACATCCTTGATTCGGGAACATGCTAGTTACAAGTGTTGGATGGGATGAGATTGCTAGAAAACTTCAATGGGAGTAGGCTAAAGCTGTAGACACCAAATTTGTGTCTTACGACCCCTTTGTGACCCGCATCTCATCTTGCAATCTAACCTCATCATCTAAACCTTACACAATTATTTGTTAATTACCTTGTAATTGATAAATCCACATCACCTTACCTGCCACCTCATTTTGCCACCTCATCATGACCTAGCCCTAACCCTAAACTAACCTAATTAAGACCTATAACTTGGTCCACATCTACACCCATGACTAAGGACCCCTTTCTCACACCCAAAACCGACCTTCTAGTCACTTGACCAAGCCCGCAACTAATCTCTCGGGAGAAAAGCAGGGAAGGTGGGCTATTTTACTAAAAATAGCCTACTTTTTCCTCACCGATGCGGTTCTACTGACCACCGTCGGTTACATAACGCCATCGGTTCCTGTAAATGGGCTCCCAAACCAAAACAAGGATCGAAAGGATCGGGGTGAAAGGATTTTGAATCAACAGAGATCATTTGGGAGTGATCAAGAGAGTCCAGATCTTCACTTGACCGAGCAGAGACGAGTGGAGAAACCAGAAGAGTTTGCAGCAAAGGAGATCAACTTGCATCTTCGTCAAAAACCAGTAAGTCACATCTTGCATGTCCTCTGTTATAACATTTCTTATGCTTTTTGAATCACAGTCCTCATAAATCCATTCCTGAATCCACTACCCAGCGTGCCATTGCATCTAACTATCATTCTTTTACCTCTCATCACCTCATTTCCTAATATCACCCATAAAACCAGCCTTACAAACAACATAGCTACCCTACAGCACAACCACCCCACAAAACAACCAACCTACAGATCCTAAACCCTACCGACATCGGTTACCAGTAACCGGTATCGGTTATCCTGACTACAACCAGAAACCAGCCTTTCCCTACCCGTTTCAACAAAATAATTTAATTGATATTTTACAGTCTTTTGTGTTGATTCATATCGGCAGGGGAACTGACCACCTTCGAAAGGAAGTTTTATATTTCCTGGGCCCAAGGCAGTTCCCTCATTTATTGTTTAATCAAAATCTTGTGGTCTTGTGTTCTTATTTGCAGGTAGTCCTTCCAAGACAAAAAGGAGTTCTTCATAGTCAACCTGATCTTCCTCTACGGTACGCGCACACCATCTCGACATTCCACAGGTATTCCTCCTAGCCCTAACCTTATCTATTTCTAAAAGGAATGAAAGGATAGAAGCAACTCTATTCCCAGAAGCCGAAACATTCCGAGCGAAACATTTTGGCACGCCCGGTGGGACCCATTTTGGGTTTCTTTCTTTCTTGCTTGCTTTCATATAGGGAGTATACTTGCTGTTTTCTTCTTCTAAAAAGATATTCACAAGGTTTTGTATTATTTTGATAAAATAACTTGCTTTGCTTTTACATCTCGCATTAGTGAAAGTCATCTCTTTTGCTTCATCGAATATCATTTTCGATTTGGGTTTAAAACACGTGCATTGCATTCCTGCTTGTTGTTTTCAATTCTAGTGAACATAGATTAAGTAACAGGTCGTACACGTGGGGGTGATATCCACGGTATTGACAAGAAATTAATCTTACTTTCACTGCACAACACATACCGAATCACTTCACAATTAACACAACAGCTCAAACATCCCCCCTTTTTTCGCGGTATTCCTCCGCCCGATTGAGGTAACCTTATAAGCCAAAACAACTTGACATTTCCCCTAAGTCTTTTGTTTAGGATTGACATCATTCCGCGTCTAAAGGCATAAACCCACGATAATTAAAATTAACCCTAGGGTTAGTCTCTGGATTTGCGTGTGCATCTTACTTGTTTTCAGTTCTATTTTCTCTGTCATACTTTGTCTTTTGTGACCAATAATTTGACAAATATACTAAGCGTTGTTAAAAATCAAATTAGCAGCCTTTTATATCTTGTTATCCTAGACTTCTTTGCGACATTGGTTACGACCGGCGTCGGCTATAGTATAACCGACATCGGTTACTAGACCGATATCGGTTCTTGTCTTTTCGATTCTAACAAACGTGACCTACCAATTTCATCATTCTGAGGTTGTTTCTATTCTTGATAGATTGAAACCTTACTATGTACTATTGTCCATGGTTGTTATCACTCGGAAGCAAGCCGCCGCCATGGTTTCACATGCTTGCTCTGTGCCTTTGCTGAATCACCCCCTTCACATGCACGTGGGGAATCCTACGGACACCGGTGAGATCCCCAAAATTCTGTGGGAGATAAGGAATTTGCCAAGTTTACGGATGCTAATCCTAGTGTTGTACTAATACTATTTGTCTCATACCCCACGACCATACGCCGATGGTCAGCTCCTTGTTGGCATGCCTATTAGTATAGCTGCTCATTTAGCTCCCACTCCGCCTGATAACACCGCCTTGCTTCCTGCACCTTTAGCCCCGTCTCCCAATCCAATGGCTTCAGAGGTTCATATGACACAGATTGGCTTTCCTTTGGCTAATCTTGAACCCCACATATCATTACCACCGACTGCCCCTACCTCATCTCTCTTGCAGACTGCTCCGTTCCTGACTTGCTCTCTGCCACCTATCCACACGAGCTTTCCTTCTCAAGCTCCGCCTACCTTTTCATTCCCATACACGTATCCAGTAACCTCAACATCTTATATGGGACATCCCTATTCAGTCACCTCAACATATTCATCCTCCATACCTTATCAACACTTAACCCCACCATTGTCCAGCGGAGGCCCTTGGCCCAATTTGCCTCCGTTTACCACAACCGCACCATCATCTCATCCAACCACGGATTTCATCAAACAAATGATGGACAAAATGCAAAATCTAGAGGCTTCTATTTCGGGAAGTCGTAGCGCCTTGACATATGAGCAAGTTTGTCGGGAGCCTATTCACCCTTCTGTCCCCCTTCACTCATATCCTCCTCAATGGGAATTGCTGAAATTTACTCGTTTTAATAGTAAAGAAGATCCTCAACAACACTTGCGATCATTTAGACATGCTTGTTATTTGATTGCCCATGATGATGCCTTGTTACTCCACACATTTCCCATGTCCTTATCAGGACCCGCCTTGGAGTGGTACAGTGCTTTAACCCAACACTCAATCTTCTCTTTTAACCAACTAGCCCAATCTTTCTTGGATCACTTCTCCATTAACATTGCTAAGAAAGTATCTATCACCGACCTCTATGCCATCGACAATTCGAAGACGAATCTATCGCAGATTTCGTTGGACGATGGCGTGGCCTTATCAACCAACTTACATATGCCTTGCCTTAGGTTGAACTTATCGAACTTTTTACGCGGGCATGTGCTAAGCACATTTCTCCTACTCTTCAAATTCAAACTTTCCGCACATTTGATGAAGCCTTTACCATGGCTCGGAAATTAGAAATTCGAGCCTTAGAAGAAGAGAAATTGCGGTTGTGCAACAAAAACCCCAATTTCCGAATTCCAGACTCTACTAATAAACCAAACACCACCACTCCTCACACGTCCACTTCTTATAAATCAAAAGGATCTGTCCATGCGGTGATGGTTAAATCTCAAGCACCATCTAATACTCCACCAAAAACTACCTATAAGTATAAGCCGAGAGCCCATTAATTACACTCCCTTGGGAGAAATTATGGTGTCATCTTGGAAAAATTGCTCAAAGCGGAGCTATCACCTTGCCTCTGTTAAACCTCACTCCGGGTTTGACTCCACCCATGCTTTATACCTTCTGGTACAAAGAAAATGACTTACGTAACTTTCACCATGTAAAAGGACATAGTCATGAAAAGCGCAAGATGTTGAAAAACATAGTGCGGGAAATGGTTGATGCTGAGCGATATAACCCTCGATAATCCTAATGCCCACCAACCGGAATTTGAAAATCTTCAACAAACCATTCCCTGAATCACTCTTCCAACATAACACAAACCAGGACATCTTAGCCGAGGAAAGTGTTCATGAGATCCATGCGAGTCTTCGATACCCGACCAAAAGCCTCTATCGAGAAAATTTTGAATCAAGCCTCTTCACTAACACAGAGCCCAAACCTCCTTTACCACCATCAAGCCAAAGTGAAATCGTTCCTTTACCCATAAAGGAGTTAAGCGCTTGAGACTTCTCTTCCCATCATAGTCTTCTTATACCACTTCCCTACAAGATTGCGACGGATGTTATCTAATCTATCTATTTCCCAAACTTCTCCTTCTACCACTCTTCTTACTACACAAGAGGAAGGTCGCCACTCCTTTTGACATCCTTAGGCGAGAAATCTCTTGACCGACATCACCAAATTCTTTAACCATGACAGATCCTCTCGAACATGCCCTCTTACCTATTAGTTCTTCATCGCCTAAATCTTTTCAAAGACCAGTCGACCTCTTAACATCTATTGATACAGTGCCTCATCTACCCCCTGTATCATACCCACAGTGGATTGGAATCACAACCCACCTTTCTTCCGTACAAAATTTACAATTCACACCTGAAGACTGTCATTCTCCAGAGGATAGACAAATCCTGTGGGAACGTTTGAGTACCCCCTATTCTACTCAAATGCAGATGACCGATCCAGACACCTCTACCATATACCCTAAGTGTTTACAGAAACTCAAAATGCCTATGTCCTCATTCTCGTCCCCCGTATCTATACCAAGTATCCCATCCACCTCTATTAACCCAACTAAATCTTCCCCTACACTTGGGACCTCACCAATACCCAGTCTCACACACCCGCCTAAGCGACTAGATTTATCCAAAAATAAAGCCGCCCCGCCACCTAGGAGACAAACTCAATCCGTGCCTCTATCACAATCAAAACCATCATCGTCACACCTACCTTCCATATTGGGACCTCATCCCTCCACCTTGCATCAATATATCATACCTCCTGCGTTTTCTTCAAAACGACCTACGCCTTCCGGCACCTATACAGAGATCAAAGGGTATATCAACATTATCACCCCACATATCTGTCCACCCATCAACCATAAACGAACTCCATCATCAAAGGATTTATTTTCTGTCACTCCCCTTTCTCGTGGTTGTTTTCCGCTACCACGTCATCGTAGCCTCATCATCTAACCATTTAAATATAAACCTGCGCCAAAGAAACCACGTTTAGTGAAAACCACGTGTCAACACCCCTCGGCTAAACCACCACCCGTACGAACCAACCACGCCCAAACATTACCAAAACCCGCAAAACCAATACCCTCATCCTCCTCCGATTTTGACCCACTCAAAGGATCTTATGCCAAAATCCTTGCTATGTTGGTGGAGAATGCGACCATTTCCCTACCCCCACTTAGACCTTATGACCCGTCTAAACCTCGGCCTATAGGTTACGATGAGTCTAAAATCTGCACTTATCACCGCACACCAGGACATGATGTGGAGGGATGCAAAGCTTTAAAAACCATCCTTCGTCAGTCACCTCTCCCAGATACAAAGGTTAAGAAAGACAACTTACGAAGGGAGAGACCTTTAGCTTCAATTCCCTCTACTATACCATCTATCCCCGCCTCACCAAGATCTATCATTATTACAACCCCACCTCTTGAAGACCATGATTTATCCCAACCATCTTCCTCATCTCAGGTCTACGAGATTAATATGATTAGTGTTGCTACTCAAGCGTAGAAAAACAACGAGAAAGCAAAAGAAAGCACACTGCGTCCTCTCTTTCTCCGTCCAGCATCCCGATTGCACCACCACCCAAAGTGGTTATTCGTGGACCCGCTTACCCCGTCTCTAATGGAGTTGCCCATCGAGCCATGATCAAACAGCTTCACCAATCACCCGTAAAAATGACACTATATGATCTCATTCAGACTTCTGAATCTCATCGACAAGCTCTCGTTGAAATTCTTCAAGGGATCGAGGTCTTACCTAATGAAACCCTGCTCGTTGCCTCCATTCTAACACCCAATCACGTTGCCTCTCTCACCAAACAACCCACTGTCCCAACCACTTCTGTCTCTATACCACAAGCTGCTTTGCTGATCGGTTTCTCGAAGATGAAATTGTTGACTTTTAGTGCGAGAAGACCACGACCACCGCCCTTTTCATCTCCGCTTACGTCGGGACATTCGGGTACATCATGTTATGATTGATGGGGCGCTAGCCTAAACATCATCTCTTCAAAAGCCTTCCAACAAATGAATATCCCTTCTAGCTACATGTGTGCCAACCCCATCATGTTGCGGTCATTTAATGACGCTATTACCTCTACCTTAGGCATCGTGATCCTCAACATTCGGGTAGGACCACGTACTTTACCCGAACTCTTCTATGTCCTTGAGGAGAGTTCGATATAATATATTCTTGGGTCTTCCTTGGATCCGGGCTATGGGATGCGTTCCCTCAACATTACATAGATGCATAAAATTTGAGTATGAGGGAAGTCTACACCGTAAAAGCTAATCCTCCCCCTTTAAAACCTGCAATATGTTATACCGTCAAAGCGATGTGCTTGTACCAATCAGAGACCCCGTTCATTCAACCCAACCATCCTCTTCAATGTGCCTCAATCATCCACCTCAGCCTTGAACCTACGCCTTGGTGATGAAACCACCAGTTGCAAAAACCACTTCTCTTCCCGCAGCTAACATCCCAACCGCAGACCCCTTAGTAGATGTTTTTCAACGCCTTACGCTGGGGGAGTATCGCCTATATAACATTAGTTCTTTCCATACCCCACAGGAGTACGGACAAGTACATGCCCATCCTACCTATGACCATCGTGTGGGGGAAGTAATCCCCTATGGACCACCTCACTACCGCACTAACCTAACGTATGGGGGTGTCGACGCATCTTCCATTGCCCCTGGACCTCCTCTTGGTGTGGTTCCTTTCCAATCCGATTTTCAATACCTTACCAATAAATCGTCGTTTTGCCCTCACCTTCTTAACTCATTTGTGCTTGGAAAGGCTTTGGTTTTGGTCTTTATGAACAAGGCCGACACACGAAAATTTTGACTAACGTTGAAAATTTATAAATGATGGCTTTGATGGTCCTTCGATGTCTCACCGGTGCGGAGGTAACCCATACCATCAACATGTCCATGACGGTATCGTCGATGGAACCTCGTGTCAAGTTGAATCTTCACCTAGTTATTATTGGCCTACGTTACCCCTACGAATAAGCCATGTCACCCATGCCAACCTTCAACATACTCCTAGCCAGTCAGATCGAATCTATCCCTCGAGATCTTTTTTTTTCTCATATGGGGTTTAGACCTTATTGGTGAGATTCAGGTCCTCTCTTTCGCAACGCGATGGATTATGAGGATCCCCTCTTACTACAAAAAGGGTGGAGGGTATCCGGACATTTGACCAAAAAAGAAAAAAAGGAGTTCATTAACCACCACATTATCATCGTTTTGGTGTTCCTCAGTGCCGATAATAGATAATGGAAAATCTTTCAAAAATAAGTTACCAAGACCTTTGTGACAACTTTGGTATTAAACTTAGCTTCTCATCACCCTACTATCCACAAGCGCGGGCCAAATCCTCTAATAAAACCCTAACCAAAATCCTCATGAAAGTTGTCAATGAGTCTGGAAGAAATTGGCACGATCACATCCCCTTTGCCCTTTGGGCTTATCGTACTAGCATTCGTACCTCTACTAATGCTACACCTTTTTCTTTGGTATATGGTACCGAGGCTGTCTTGCCTCTCGAAATACAAATACCCTCCCTCAGGATATCTCTTCAGGATATTCTCACCAACGATGATTTCCACCAAGAGCGGTTAGCCCAATTGGAGCTTCTTGACGAACGTCGTCTTACAGCTCTCGATCACCTTCAAATCTATCAAAAACGCATCAAGCGTGCTTATGATAAGTGACTTCATGAGCGTACCTTTAAGGTTGGTGATCTTGTCCTCAAAGAGAATCAACATGTAACCAAACTAGAAAAGAGCAAACGTGGAAAATTTGCTCCCAATTGGATCGGGCCTTATATAATCACTCACACTTATGGATCAGGCACTTATCGTTTAGCTTCACTTAATGGTAAACCTGAGCCTGAGCCCCTTAATGCCTTGCATCTTCGACCATTCTACTGTTGAATTTAGTGTTATATCACTTCTTATCTACCTCTTCTCGTCCCTTGAGCTCATTTACCGCTACATACACTTTGTTTTCTACATCTCAAAATAAAATCAAGCTCACTTCTCACCTCCCCTTAATGATGCCTTCCCCTTTTTAGTCTAGTCCATGACTTCAAAGTATTAAAATAAGCCGTATTCTTATGGGATTTTCTTGAGTCAAATTTCCTACCAAACTAGATGCTTCACGCAAAAGAACATCTAGTCATCTAAATTAATATATATTGCTCCCTCGAAGGACAGCTATATCCAAACTATTATTGCTATTATATATAGATTTGCTCCTCAGAAGGACTGACTATGCACTAAAATTTCATCTGCTGCTATAAATAGATTGCTCCCTCGAAGGACAGACTATACACGAGTCGACCTTTATTAGAAGCTTCTCACATTGGATCAGCTTTGTGAAGACCTCAAGAATAATACAATCAATATCCCTTGTAGACTTCCCGCATCGATCGAGTCTATATTGATAAAATAAAAGCCTCATTCAAAAAAACTTTTGAGTCATGGACTTGTCTATTTAGGGTAGGTTCTCTTTCATCAGAACACTCACTTTGTAATAAGTTCTCCATACCTCAACTATACCATTCACCTCACCTCACCATTTGTTTCAACTCAAGGGACGTGACGTACACCTGATATGTTGTGATCATACAACTCTTTTCACCTATTGACTTCTCGTCTATGCACCGGTACCTAGGGCTTCAAGTTCGTTCTATGTTGTGTGGTTTGTTTTGCTCTGTTCACCTGCGGAGCACTCTTTCCTCTTTGCCTTGCATCTAGGATTGTGTGTTGATCTTAATCAGGACATGATTCCCTACCACTTGGGTAGGCTAACTTTCACTTCCCTTATACCTTTTACAACATCACCAATTCATTACCAACACCATCAACCTTACCTTACCAATATTACTATCAATACTTTTACCAACCAACCAATCTCCTAACCATACCTAAATTACCTGAATTCACCTCTCCCTGGTCCTAAGGGAGAACTACATCGGTCTGAGGCCCCTCCTTGCTTTGTGCAATGGGCTATGTAGGCAGCACTTCGGAGACATGGGGTCTCCCAAGGTTAGCTCGACCATCCCCTACCATAACCTATCATGTGTAGTAAATATAAACATTTTTGTGTATTTCTATTTCATCACATTCCTCTTTATCCTTTTTCAAAACACCGAAAATCAAAACACAAACATTCTTATTATTATCGTAACTCAAATCAACATACATATTCACTTTATTTAGATGTTAAACACATACATCTTCTCTATCATCAACACACGCAGTCGGCATCCTTATTTATTATTATACCTTGCTAACATTTAGGGGATGATTGTGATCTAGGGGATGATCGTGCCGCTCACCGGGCCTCTCTGTCCTCAACGGTACCATGGCTATTGGTACCGCCAGCTGATCTACTAATCTCTCCTATAACATATGAATACGCTCCCTCGCATGGAGGAATCCGACCTCTAGTCCACTGTGCTCGTGATTCTACTGACCACTAACAATCCTCTTGTCTCATTCACCTGCGTTTGGAGCTGCTGCACTAAACTCTACAGACGATCTCTCTCTGCTGTAATCCTAGCTATGTCAGGACGATCACGTACACCTCGCAGTTCTGCTACCCACCATAATCTATAGGCCTCTGTCGTTCCTGCATCCATTACCCTGCGATCGGCTGCTACTTCTTCAGGACCTTCTGGAGGTGTTGGCCGGGGAGGTGAGAATGCTACCTCTGCATCGATCCTCATATATGGTCTATAAGCCTGCGGTATGTCTTGCACCAATCCAAATTGTCGCCGCACGTAATCTATAGGAATCCTCTCATACTCACTGGCTTTGTGCTTGTGATCCACCTCGGTGCTCTACACCCCTCAACTCCTCGGCTATGTTCTCTGTTACCATATAGCTCCCGTAAGGCCTCCAATGAGATATACGCAATCGTCGCCCTCTCCCATACCTTCCTATAATACTCAATGTCACCCATCACGGCTGGGATCTTGCCTCTTGTTATGCATCTGGACCATCGTAAATCGAACCCTGACCTCGTACTCGGTCTCTCCTAACTAGATGGGTCGGCCTATTAGTCACACACACACAATGTGCTCATAGGCCCAACGGTGTAATAAGTATGAACCATCAATGTAGTCTATGATTTCACCTACAAGCCCATAAACCCCTGTCTAGCTCCGCCAAATATGCGGTGCCCATGCAAAAGTCATATTCCTTTCTATCATCTCCCAAATAACACACATCAATGCCTTTGGAAATCTTCCCCTTACGCCCTCGGTAATGCATAATACCCTACCGCTATCATTAATATCACTGCTTTTAACCTTGTCTCCTCGGGGTGTCTTTGTATACATTATGCCATATGTAAATGTCAAACCTCGTTGTGTCAAATCTCGTGCGTATGGACCAAATCTTTGTTGTTATCGCTTTGCCCACCCCACGCTAGGCATTGCACGATATCTTTGGTGTTCCTATAATCGTGAGTCTCAAAATACGGAACATATCTTCCGATGTCACTTGTCATCTCTCCTGTTGGCAGATAGAAGGTATTTGTCTCAGGATTCCATCTCTCAATCAACGCTTGTAACATAGCATGGTTACGTGTGATTCGTGAATAATAGCGGATTCCACTTAACCCCAAATGATTTATCAATGTCCATTCAGCTGGCGTTACATCCGCTCGGATTAAGTGACAACAATTTGGTACACTATCATTCATCCTCAACCCCGCCTCTGCTGCATACATCCAAATAACAAGCAACCATTCAATTCCTCAAATCCCCGGGTTTTCTCAAATTCTAGAAATTTCTCACAATGAACGGTATTGTTTACTGACTAATCGGTACCGGTTGAGTAACCAATACCGGTTATCCCTAACCGATATCGGTCAACTTTATTACTGACCCGACCTACCTAAATACACCACCTACGACAATAATTTGAGCGTTTATTCCTTTCTGTACATACAAACATACCCGAAACCCCTGATTACCTACCCCGTAACACTCACCTCATCTATAACCCTTGCTATCATGTTTTCTTTCTCATATCTACCCACTTAATCTCCCTCCTCCTATTCACAAAACATGCAAAAATCAAATCACAACCAAAATGTTTACCTCTTGGGTTGCAGCAGCTTGCGGTGGCACTTGTCTTCCCTCTCGTCCCTGCCTGCTGGATGCTTCTCCTCATTCTGTCATGATCACCACTCTTTTCAAATTTGCCTTTCTACCGTCTGAATCTCAGATCACATTCACTTTCCTTGTCTCTTTTCTTATCACCTAAATCTCTCATGCACGATACCACTGTCTCTTTTCTCCTTATCACTCAAATCTCTCATTCAAATACATCACGGTCGTCAAAAAGCGTCGCGTGCGCGTATTTAACTTCTTGCATGGCTCTCAAAATTAGAACTTAAGTTGTCACCCTAGCTTTTCTATTTTTAGAAAAGCTCATCCCTAAATAACCGGTATCGGTTATATGACCGATATCGGTCTATCACTCTCGACATCGGTTCCTAACCGATATCGGTTACACACACTGCCTTTTTGAAACATGGTTCTTTTCTTCGTTTTTACCTAATTTTTGTCGTGCCCTGCCTCTTTTCCTGCATCTCATCACCATGATCCATATTTGTCCATCCATCACACATATCATTACAATTTCATTAACATCATCTATTTTACAAAAAAAAAACAAGCCATCAACTAAGGATACCAAAACAAAACAAAAAACTATCTATCTATACATCATTTGGATCCAACTCATCAGATACATATATAACAATGTCCCAAAACCAGCACCAAAACATGCAACATTTCATCATATAACATGTCATCCATATATACGTACAAAATACATCAACATCATCCATATATCAACATGTCAATTAAACTCATCATACATTCTATATCACAAACCATTGACGAAATACTTAAAAACATTTTAAACACTACATGTGGATCAAAACATCATCTCTATATATATATACAAGTTTCAAATATACAATGTGCCCTGCATCGGGGCCTCTGTGATCTCATCATCCAACAAAGCCGGCACGCAGGCCGCAATAACTATCAAACATCTCGACTCGGCTCGCAGGCCGGTCCCTCATATCAAAAATATACTCGGCTCGCAGGCCGGTATCAACTGTACAACCCGTACTCGGCTCGCAGGCCGGTCTATAATGAATCAATAAATGAATAAATGTAGGCACGCAGGCCTCTATCAACACAACCGGTTCGCAGACCGGTGCCCATGTCCAATATACAAATGTGCAGGGACCCCTCAGCTCTCTCCACCTCCTCTGCTGCTCTGCTGCTTTGGTCCTGTCCTGCCTCCCACCTCCACACCTGTAATGACACATCGGTGTGGCTGCACCTCCCTGCGATCTCTGACTATGCGAGGTCTCTACTTGGTGTGCCACATATGGCTGATACTCAGCTCCGGTACTATCAAGAACATCCTGATAGTACTGGGCCTCCGCTCTCGCCTCCATATATCATCCCCGTGCCACTAGTAGGTCTTGGGGTGGTCCCCGGACTCCTCTTTGCCCATTACCCCCTGTGCTGGGGTTGTGGGTGTGCATTCTTTTGGTGGTGGTATCTGTACACTGTGCACAGGGGTGTGGCTGTGCCATTCTGGTGGTGGTGGTGCACGTACTGTGCTGTGCTGGGCCGTGTGCAGTACCTACGCTGGGCTAGTGCAGCTTATGCTGCTGCCCTGTAGGACACCTATCTGTGCCTGTGCAGCAGCCAACTGCCCCTGTAATAGCTGCACCTGGCCCCTGAGCTGATCTCGCTCTGCTATCCACTTTGTGCCAAAGTCAGGTGTGTGCGGTGGTCTTATCTAGCTGCTCTCTGACCAGCCCACCAAACCATGAATGCCCCCGTACACCCAGCATCATCTACACCATCACCTGCTGGCCTCTCAGCAACCCAATCTGGGTCCAAGGGCTGTGGTGCAGGCAGTGGGGCCTCTACATCATCCCTCCTATCGAGGGAAGGGAGGTGGCTCGTCTGTCGCGGCCCCATCTACCTACGTGCCCTCTCAGGGGTATCCTCTCATAATCTCGGCCTCCGTCCTGCTATCCGAGAATGTGTCTTTGGATTAGGCGCAATCAGTATGCGGGCTCCTCTGCGAGGGTGATGACCTCTGTAAGGTCTCCATACAATATCTACATTGCTGTCGGGCCCTCTCACAAATGTCTATAATAGGTGACATCCCACCACAAGCCTGAAGCCTTGCTCGTGGCTGCCCCATGACCCCCAACCACCTCTGAAAGCCGTATCTGTATATGACCTGTGGCCCTGGCTGCTGAGGTAACCCTACTAGTCTGATGCATATGATGTGCTCATATGCCCAACAGTGAAGTAAAAATGTAGAGCAAATCCCAAATCACCTCATCCGGCGATAGCCCCATAGCTCCCTGTATAACTGCACCAGGTATACTGGTGCCCAAGCGTAATAGGTGTGCTCCTCCACCATCTCAAGCAGCACCCCCATCAATGCACGTGGAAAGTGGCCTCCCTCTGAGTCCGGGAGGGTGAAGCAGGTGATCCCGATCATCATCAGCATGGCAAGCCGTGTCTCATGTCGGTGCGCACGGTACATATCACCATACCCGATACTCGCGCTGTGATAGGTAAGTAGCGCGGCTGCATCTCCAAAAACCTGTAGGATGTTGTCCATGGCCATCTCAGAATCTACCTGGAAGACTGCCTCTCCCTCGATCGGCAGTCGAAGGATGCGATACACATCCTCCAATGTGATAGTCATCTCCCCAGTCGGGAGATGGAACACATTGGTTGCCGGATCCCATCTCTCGATGAGGGAAACCATCAAGCTATGATCTCTATCGATCGCTCTATATCGCTGGACTCCGCCGAGTCCCACCTCGCGCACATGATAGCCCAATGCGCTGGACACATGTGGTCGCATCCGCACCAACAATGCGGGGGCATCTGTCGCATCGTCATCGTCACCTTGCCGCGTGTGCCAAAACCCACCCACTACATTAGCCCTACTCTTTATCACGATATCTACCTATACCCCCTTTTATCCCCCCGACCACACCCCGACTCTCTAAACCCACCCCTCTACCCACCCCTCTTCTCCACTATCCCCCTCCCTCTTCACACCCACACCGAAACCCCGCAACCAATACCCCAACCACATAAACACAAAACAAAACAAAAACAAACCAAAACAAACAAACCAAAACAAACAAAACAAAACAAAAACAAACCAAAACAAACAAACCAAAACAAACAAAACAAAACAAAACAAAAAACAAAACAAAAAACAAACAAAACAAACAAAACAAAACAAAACAAAAACAAAACAAACAAAACAAAAAACAAAAACAAACAAAAAAAACAAAAAAAACAAAACAAACAAACCCAAACAAACAAACCAAAACAAACAAAACAAAAACAAACCAAACAAACAAAACAAAACAAACAAACCAAAACAAACAAAACAAAAACAAACCAAAACAAACAAAACAAACCAAAACAAACAAAACAAAACAAAAACAAACCAAAACAAACAAACCAAAACAAACAAACCAAAACAAACAAAACAAAAACAAACCAAAACAAACAAAACAAAACAAAAACAAACAAAAAAACAAAACAAACACAACAACCGACGCCGGCCGATATACGACCGACGCCGGTCAACCACACAGAACCCAGCCCCTAAAATTGGTGACCGATGCCGGTCACTTAGCAACCAACATCGGTCGTTGTTTTTCCCGGAGCCGAACCCCCGCGCGGCCCCCAACCTACCTTTTTCGATTTTCTACCAACATACCCACCCAAACACCCTAAAAACCTACCCACCTAGCCACCTTAGCCTATTTAGCCTATCTACCCTCTCCCTTTTTCAAATTATTTCCATTTTCTACTTATTTCCTAAAAAATGTAAATTCCTACCCAAACCCCACATTTAACATAATAACATCAAATAAACACAATAAGGGGTTTCGAACCTACCGGTATGACGACACGTCGTCGTGGTGGGATGGGTGGTGGTGGTCCAGCTGGTCCAGCTCCTCCTGCTCCTCCTGGCTGTGCCATGGCTCCAAATGTCCTCTTCTGGGTCCTCAACCAATCACCTCTTGCCTCCTCCTCACTCGGGCCCACTAACAACTCACTCCTCCAGTCAAATAACGCCACCTCACGCACCAAATGCTCCAATCTCCACTCTCCACGTCAGACAACTCAAATCGATTTTCAAATTAGACAAGTGATAATGACCGTCCGTATTTTTCTTTTTATAGGTTTTCACATCGAACCGATCTGGTCAAAGCATGACCTAAGGAACCGGCGTTGGTTATCTAGCGAGTCTTGGTTATAGATAACCGATATCGGTTTCTTCCTTTTTCACCCAACTTTTTTCCCTTATTCACTACTTTCTCTTTCCCACCACATTTCCTATTTACCACATCGCCTATCGTTCCATTGCTCTTTAGTCGTTTTTTTGACTTCCGGCACGACCCAAGGCCGCGACCAACTACTCCGGCCCGACCCAAGGCTGTAACCAACCATTTGGCCCGACCCAAGGCCTCAACCAACTAATCCGGCCCGACCCAAGGCCGCAACCAACCATTTGGCCCGACCCAAGGCCTCAACCAACTAATAGGACCGACCCAAGGCGCGACCCTAACCATCCGGCCCGACCCAAGGTCGTGACCCTACCCATCCGGTCGACCCGAGGCCTCACCCTACCCATTCAGCCTTTGACCCAAGGCTCGTAACCAACCATTTGGCACGACCCAAGGCCTCAACCAACTAATCGGCCCGACCCAAGGCCGACCAACCATTTGGCCCAACCCAAGGCCTCAACCCTAACCATCGGCCCGACCCAAGGCCTCACCCTACCCATTTGGCCGACCCAAGGCCTCACCCTACCCATCCGGCCCGACCCAAGGCCGCACCCCAACCATTTGGCCCGACCCAAGGCCGTACCACTTCCATACCTTACCCAACATCACCAACATACACTCTTATCCACCCATCCTGTAGTTTTTGTCAATCGAGCTCACTGTTCATGTTTTAGCATAATTAGGGTCCTTGACTTGATCTGTCGACCAACTTTGCCCAACCTAGACCGTGACATTTATCTCAACCAAACCAGACCATTTGAGTGCTTGCCGAACATGCCTAAACGTTCTGTACCTTACTGTTATATACCACGGAGCTACTTCCTATGCCTTGGATACCGAGGATTATATCACCCTTGTTTGGATAAACTATCAACCTTTTCCTATGCATGCATTGCTGGTTTTTCGTCAAATCATGTACCCTAGTCGTACTTATTGCATTTCAACATGCGTCTGCTTCCTTGGACCTACCCCACTACCTTACCATCCCCTCTACACCATTTACCCTTTATCAACCCTATCCCTGATTTCCCGTTCACTCAATCTGTGATAGATTTGAGGGGGATTACCTATACCCTTAACAAGGGAAACCACTTCATATTATTGTCAGTGTGACTTTACAAAACAAGCTACACGACAATAAGGGGCTAATGTAGACACCAAATTTGTGTCTTACGACCCCTTTGTGACCCGCATCTCATCTTTGCAATCTAACCTCATCACCTAAACCTTACACAATTATTTGTTAATTGCCTTGTAATTGATAAATCCACATCACCTTACACTGCCACCTCATTTTGCCACCTCATCATGACCTAGCCCTAACCCTAAACTAACCTAATTAAGACCTATAACTTGGTCCACATCTACACCCATGACTAAGGACCCCTTTTCGCACCCAAAACCGACCTTCTAGTCACTTGACTAAGCCCCATGACTAATCTCTCGGGAGAAAAGCGGGAAGGTGGGCTATTTTACTAAAAATAGCCTACTTTTTCCTTATCGATCTTTGGTTTCTACTCGACCACCGTCGGTTATGTAACCGCCATCGGTTCCCTGTAAATGGGCTCCCCAAACCAAAAACAAGGATCAGAATTTCATTTTGGATCGGGGTGAAAGGATTTTTGAATCACTTGAGAGATCATTTGGGAGTGATCAAGAGAGTCGAGATCTTCACTTGACCGAGCAGAGACGAGTGGAGAAACCAGAAGAGTTTGCAGCAAAGGAGATCAACTTGCATCTTCATCAAAAACCAGTAAGTCACATCTTGCATGTCCTCTGTTATAACATTTCTTATGATTTTTGAATCACAGTCCTCATAAATCCATTCCTGAATCCACTACCCCGCGTGCCATTGCATCTAACTATCATTCTTTTACCTCTCATCACCTTATTTCCTAATATCACCCATAAAACCAGCCTTACAAACAACATAGCTACCCTACAAAGACAACCACCCCAAAAAAACCAACCTACGGATCCTAAACCCTACCGACATCAATTACATTAAGGTATCGGTTATCATGACTTCTGACAACGAGAAACCACCTTTCCCTACCTGTTTCAACAAAATAATTTAATTGATATTTTGAGTCTTTTGTGTTGATTCATATCGGCAGAGGAACCGACCACCTTTGAAAGGAAGTTTTATATTTCTGGGCCCAAGGCGGTTCCCTCATTTATTATTTAATCAAAATCTTGTGGTCTTGTGTTCTTATTTGCAAGTAGTCCTTCAAGACAAAAAGGAGTTCTTCATAGTCAACTTTGATCTTCCTCTACAGCATGCGCACACCATCTCGACATTCCACGGGTATTCCTCCTAGCCCTAACCTTATCTGTTTCTAAAAGGAATGAAAGGATAGAAGCAACTCTATTCCCGAAGCGAAACATTCCGAGCGAAACAAAAGCCCAACTATAAATAAGTCTTCTTGTTGTTTGTAAATAAGGTCATATTGCCATTTAGTTTAGGATTTTCTTTAGTGCATTTTCCTTTCTTGTGTTTCCCTTTCTCATTTTTGTTTTGTGTTGCACCTTGGGAACCGGTAATGTCATTACTTTTGAAGTTGTAGCTCGCGCATAGGAACGTGTAACATTTTAGTGTGGGGTGGAGTAAGGTGGAAGAAATTGAAGTATGAAGCACCAAGAAGGATTGCATTGGAAATCTGGTTGAATGGCCCTATGAAGAAAGTACATGTAAGGAAAGGTGAAAAAGGATGGTTGGTGTCAGGATAAGGCTACATTGGGGATCCATGTATAAGAGAAGAAGAAGCGCATTAAGCAACATAAGGTAGGTGAGAGAAAAAATCATGACAGAAGAAGTGCCTTTGGTGTTGGTTACGCATGCACACAAGAGTCTCCTGTCAAGATGGATTGGTTGCATGCCAGAAGGTTGGAAAATTATCCGCACAAGGTTGGGCGTGTGAGTTAAAGCGCTAAAGTTGGGTTTGTTTGAAAAATCCACATTAAGTGTTAAAGTATAGTGGTAGGTAAGGTAGCATTTAATGTTACAAAGTGGGAAAAACTATAAATAGAGGGTCGAGGCATTTCATTATTTACTTTACGTATACAAAGAAAGAAGTGCTTTTGCATCTTTGCAAACTAGGGCTTCCAGAACTGATCCATGTGAAGAAAAATTTGAAGAGTTTGACTATGAATAACCAGTTTGAATTTGTGAACCGAAGGAAGGGATATCATGGGCATAGAAGAAGTTATGAGAAGGCATTGTCTTGTGAAGGAATTATCCCACTCTGGTTTGAAAAACTAGGGCACGGGTTTAAGAGTTTTTCTTCACAAGTTTGAGATCTTAAGGAGTGGAAAATCATAGTAACAAGAAGAGATTGAAGTGATAATATGACCTAGAAAATGGCACCCAAGAAACCAACCACATCACCCAATAAGCCTAAAGGCAAGGACAAGGGCAAGGGCGGAGATCCAAGAACAATCGCCATAAGCTTGAATGAGGAGTGGTATGCGCAGAAATGTAGTACTGGATGGGGTTTTCTTGGGAATAAGTATGAATCCCGTTTGAGAAAGATGGTGGTGAGTGATTATAACCATCACACGATCACAACAGAGAAGGAAATGGTGCTGGAGTTAGTGCGCTGATAAACAAAAGGACCCCAAAGGGTTTTCCCATCTATAGTGATGAGGTAAAAGTGAAGTTGGGGAAGGTAGGGTTATTGCAACTCTATGAGTTTCCCTACTTTGGAAAGCTTGAGTGCCTCTATCAGTGGATGATTTCACATGTTCATGAGGATCACTTTTACTTCATGGGGCACAAGATGCGCATAACCCCTCGGTATATTTTTAAGTTTACGAGGCCTCATTTGTGTGAGAGATAGTATAGATGATGATCTAAGCGATAAGGATGCCATCAAAGCAACCATTTCTGCATATAATTACAAGAAGGGCTCGAGGTATTTTCACATTTCAAAAATCCAAGATCCCATCATGAGAATGGTCGCATGCCTGGTCACAAAGTTAAATGATTAAGAAATGTGGATGCAGGTGAATAAGGCCTGGTTGAATGTATGCAAGAAAATATCGAGAGGACACAATCTATAATTTATCAGCCTTCATTACAAATGAGATAATCAACAGCGTACAGGAAGGAGACAAGATACTCTTTGGAAATTTCCTCCTAACAATTGTATTTTTAGAGATAAGAGTACTGATGCGGTAGAAAATTTTGTTTGGGAGTAACAAACTAAATATCCCTCGCTCACAAAATGATTTACAAATTATAAATGTGAAACAATGACAACCTCTCACAAGGTGTGCCTAGATAAGTGGTATAAGCACTTAAGGGATGCGTTCGTGGTAGAGTGGAGAATCCCGAACAACTACTAGTGATTAAAACGAGAGAAGCTGAGTTTCTTGTGTACCAACACTTTTCCATAGGAAAATTCAAGTTAGTGGATGAAACCATGAGCCCATGGTGTAAAATCCTATTCTCCTTCACCACCCAGTACTTCTAAGTAGGATTTAATAGGTTTAAAGAAGCAAAGAGACTAAGTTTTGACCTTAGTGATGTTAATCAAGACCACAGGGAGTTGTGCAGGATGTTGGTCTACCCTAATAAGTGCGTGTACATGGAAAAGTATGTAGTGCATGAAGTAAGTATGATGAAACCCCGACCTTAACAATTGCAAGAAATTCCACAGTGCGTGTATATCTCGCATTAGGGCAAAATTTGAGAAAGGTACATACCTAGAGAATGATGTCTCCATACCTAAAGATCCCATGGGTAGAAGAAATCCCATGCTCAATGAAAGGGAGAGATAAGTGGAAAAAGCACCATGTGTGTATTTGCCTAGCTAGTAAGCGCACCGATGCAAGAGCCAAACCTAAAACCTATACATGAAGGAATAAATCCTTGATAAAGGAGAAGACCCTGGAAGAAGAGGCGCTAGAGCAACCCCTCACCAAGGAGAAGTCACTAGAGGAAGTAGAGAAGGTTAGATCCCTTGTGGAAGAGTCACCTCTCAAAAAGAAGCAGAGGATAGAAGAGGAAGATGACTTAGAGGAGATAAAGAGCTTGGAGAAATACATAGGTGAAAAGGATGATGACAATGAAGAAGATGATCCTGAAAGAGATCAAGAGCCACTTGTCTTCAGCATGCACGATTCAGAAGAAGAGGGAGGAGAAGAAGAACAAGATTTCCTTTTTGTGTGGCACAAGGATATCTAGGAGAAGGAAGGTACCCAAGACATGGGAAGAAGTGAGGAGGTTGGTGCATAAAGGTAGAAAAATCCAAGCCTTACACGGGAGAAAGTAAATGAGGTGGTAGAAAGAGAAGCAATGAAAATAATCAAGGCCTTGGTAGAACAAGAATTGGAGTGCAGCATCGACATAGTGATGGGAGGGGATAAGGAGGAAAGCGTTGAGAAAGAAAAAGTCAGTATAGGAGGAGGTCCCAGTCTAGCAGTGAGTTTCCCCAAAGCCACATGCTCGGAAGGAAGATCCTTGATATAGAATGAGGATAGGTCATGGGCTATGTTGATGACCAAAGGAAGGTACTATGTGCATGCTTCTAGAGCATTGTACCCATGGAAGAAATTCTAGCTATGGAGTCATTTGACGAAGAGGGCACGTACCCTAGGACAAGGAAGATGCTCTCTTGGGTGTTTGAGTCCCATATTGATGAGCTAGAGTTTAAAATATACCAAGGGGAAATCATACTAGTACCGGAGTCTAAGGGAACCAACCCCTTGGTAAATTCCCAGTAGCTCTCGGATGAGCAGTTATGTAATGTGTTGAACAAGGTCGTGGTCGAGACTAAGGCTAGGCTCTTCGGAAGAAATGACAAAGTAAGATTTCTAGAGGAAAATCTAGAAAAGAAGGAAGAGGAGTTGGCTGAGAAAAATAAGGGCTTGAAACAAGAAGAGTCGATCGGTGTACAGTGAAGCATGAACTAAGAGATGATAAGGTGAAGGTGCATGAAATATACGAAAAGATGGATACTATCACAAGCACCATTATGCTGAATCATCAAGAACTAACGCCACCCATGCAGAAGTATGGATCCACTCTTGAATACTTAGAATATCTGATGTGTATCCTCACCATGGAGAGACAACCGTTGGCCTTGGATTCTATAGAAGAAGTGGTAACATGCTTGGAGAGGGAGGACAAATTGAAGGTGGTAGCAATCATTGCTGAGTATAGAAAGGTACTTGGGGATGTCAATATTTCTACCCAATCTATTGAGGCTGCATATGATAATTGCTCAGACAGGGATAGAGTGGCGAGCATCTTGGTCGTCACTCATGAAGGAAAGATAAAGGATTTTCAATAGAATAATAAGGGAAATAGGGAGGATAGGGATAGAGACCTTGTCGAGGTCAAAAACAAATATGAGACCATTGAAACATTAAGGGTTTCAATCAAAACCAATTGAAGTAACTATACCCACAAATTACTAGAAGGATGTATGCACTTGAAGACATGAGCAAGGAGTTGGAGAAAATTGTTGACACTATGAACACTCAAGGAGATGGACTAGGTTTTAGGGAGGTAAGTTCCCTACTCGGTGACCTCTGTCGAGAGAGTGTAGAAAGAAGTAGATTCCTAGAATAAGTGGAGGCTGACATAAAGAGGACTTCCCACTCCTTTTCAGTAATAATTACCCTTTCATTCTTTTATTCTTTCCCATTCCTTCACCCCCTTATTCTTACTCTTCCAAAATTATTTTATTCTTCGGAACATATGGTAATTCTTTTGGCAAAGTGTTCCCATGAACGGAGAATAGGCATAGTGTGGGGTGATGTTGGGACACCAAAATACTAGATAAGTACACAAAGCCATGTAGTCGTGTAAGGCCTAGTTGAGGATGGGCACATAAGGAGAAGGCACACATGACAAGGTTTAAGGAAGGGTTTAAGAAAACCCATGGTGTGTGCAGATGACAGAGCAAAGGTTTCAAGACTTATCCATATTGTGAATTTTTGGTAGGTTCAAGAAAATCATGACCTAACTACACATACGGAGTGGATAAGGTTCCAACCTACCAATGTGATGCCCATGAAAGGAATATGCCCTGTGATAGAAGGTTCTAGAAGACATCATGGAAAAAAGTTGAGAGCTCAGGCCTAGAGAAGCATGCTCCCATGGAGGACCACATTCGAGACACTTTCCATCATATCTCGAGGCTACTGAAGGATGAGTTGGCACTTTGGGATGCCTATATATGCGAATGCCCATAGGAGAAAAATAGAGATAGATTAGATAGATGAAGGAAGAGATAAGATAGAAAGGAGAGGATATTATACGTAGTGTAGCTATGAATAAATACTGCGAGAACTCTGTGGGATTGGGTAGAGGCTATATAAAGGAGTAATGTATTAAGGGGTTGGGTTATAAATTTTTCTTTGTATGGATGAAGGACATGATCCCTGTTGTGATGCATGACTTCGGTTTGATCAAGTTGTGGTAGTCTAATAGATCCATTGAATGTAATGAGGTTACAAACATGAATGAGTATGAATATAATTGATTCGGTTCATATCTATATATTTTCATTTCTTTTCATGGATTTTATGGAATAAATGTAAATCCTTATGTATTCTCCTTTCTGTTGTAGTTCTATATGTTATTTGTAAACACTCTCTGTTTGGAATGAATACATTTGTCTAGATGC